>JAUDYJ010000001.1:47284623-48629623 GCA_030761175.1 Masticophis lateralis
CATTAATTTTATTTGCATGCATCCATTATAAACATATGACACGTTCATTCCACCCAGAATCTTCTCATTCAAGGCACAAATGACCAATTTCAATTATCCTACTTTGGATATATTAATATTATATTAATATAATATAATATTAAAATTAATATAAACATTATGGTAAAGGTTCTAATGCTGGGAAAGATGGAAAGAGGAAGCAAAATGGATGGATTCAGTTAAAGAGGCAATGAGTGCACCAGTACATTCATTATATGTGGTTGCTAAGAGTCAACATCAACTGGATGGCACATAATCAATCAATAATCAATCAAGATATGCATTGTCAGGTATTGTCTTCATTTGCCCTAATATGGAGAAAGGAGAAGGCTAAAATGAAAGACCTTCTTAATATTTCTCAATGAATTCATGGTTTCTGACAAAATTTTGGGATTCCTAATTTAAGCCTCCTGCTCTTCACCATTTTAAAAAGATACATATATTTCAAATAGTAACGGAATTGCTGAGTGTGTTTATCTATTAAAAAAAGAGAGTCACATGTATAATCAGTGCAGACAAGTCATTTTAGACATAGAATGTTAGGGTCTATGGGAAGGCCAATCACACGTGTTACTATATATTCAAATCCTTCAAAATGTGGTTGGTGGTTTTCCCACTCCCCTTTTTGTTCACCCAATACCAGAAAAACTTCAGTGGGTCTTTCTGAAGATGTCAAGACAAATAACTTCTGTTGAAATTGTATTACCTTGATGTTTTCACTAGAAGAAATCTGAGAACTCAAGCTTGTATAAGGAAGTCATGTTTTCCTAATTCTGATGGATATGGTGAAGATTTTGTTAATAAGGAACAAATTTGATGTGATGCCGAAAGAAACATAGTTATTCATGGTTTGTTTGTTTGCTTTTTTTTAAAAAAACCTATTAATTAGAGTTTGAAAAGCTGAGGTTTAAAGGGAAATGAGAGTGCTGAGGAAGATAGATCATCCTTTCCCCTATGTAGCATTTTTTTTAAAAATTAAAATCTCTTCCCTTCTTACAAATTGCCCTATAAGGCATGGATACCAACTAGAAAATGGCACAGTTGTAAAATAGTAGATATTGACAGAATTTTTTTCTTTAAACTCCCTATTCCAGAAATTCCAGCAGTGTACCATTGTTGAGGAGGATGGGGGAGAGAATTCACCTTATAATGTTTTGTGGAATATTTAGCACAGTTTAGGCCTAAACTAAACCTTTTCAGGACTCTTTCTGACAAAATCTATTATCATAGAATGTTCCAGTTGCATGACTTATTCAGTGGCAGCTCTTGTAGATGGACAACATTTACCTTCCCTGATGGAGGGACCATCGCTGCTGGACTCTTCAGCTGTAATTTTAAATGTGAATAGAATCGTGGCTTGCTAGGCAACCTGCCGTTTTGCCTATCAATGAGTGTATTATTTATTGACATGCAAACCAAGAGTTTCATAGGGGGTGGGGGGCATTCCCTGAGATCTCTTTTGTCTGCTTTCTATCTCCCTGGAAAAAGAAGATTTTAATGAAGCTTGGAAACTTTAAAAGGGTATTTATTTCCATTTGGGAAGCAGTGGAACACAGGGCAGCCAGAACTGCACAAAAGTGAAGTGCAGTGGATTTCAGACATTGTTGTATGAGTATTAAAGATTGTGACAGTTTTCTTGTCTCGAAACTACCACCATTGTCAGGGTTTGTTCTAGTTAGTCTGATCCTTTCTCCTACAGCCACTTGTTGGAATTTTAACTTTTTAAACCCTCTCCTCCCACTACCTTCCCTACTGAGTGGAAAGGTAAAATACTTTTTGCTGATTTAGCAGGATTAAAAAATAAATTAAAGCCCCCAGGCTGCCTAGAAGTCTTGTTTTACCAGCTGCTAGCAGAAAATCTACTAATGATTACATTTTAAGCCCTTTTAGCACGTTGAGTTCAGTAGGTTAAGCTGCTGGACTGAATGGCCTAGGAGTCATGTGTCTCCTGGATCTGAGAGATCAATGTTTTATAGCAGGTTGCCTTAGAAATCAGCAGAGGAAAAGAACCATCACTCTTTACCTATTAAGTATAGAACATTCAAACCTAGACCAGCTATATCTAATGGATGACTAGGATTTCCGGACAGACTTTCAAATTTCTGCCCAATGTAAGATTCTTACGTGTGTGAGCATTAATCTGGTCGTTTCTGAAAAGCCATGTTTTAAAGAGTATGAAAATAATATAAA
This sequence comes from Masticophis lateralis, assembly GCA_030761175.1. Taxonomy (NCBI): domain Eukaryota; kingdom Metazoa; phylum Chordata; class Lepidosauria; order Squamata; family Colubridae; genus Masticophis; species Masticophis lateralis. The sequence continues at coordinate 47,286,853 of JAUDYJ010000001.1, forward strand.
ATATGTTAGGGTTGTATAGAGGATAGTGTTATATAGTATATAGAATCACTAGTTTTAGGAATATATCTTCCTTATAACTTGCGGCTGGTGCTTATGTGATAGGAAATAAAGATAAGCTTTATTTAAGAAAAACCAATTTCAATTAAATGTAAATGGCAGTGGGAAAATTGCTTGGTCCTCACTATTTATTTTTATAATGTGATATCAACATTTCTCTCAAAGGGGAACCAGAGCCTTTTGCAATTGTTCAAGACTGAAAAGTATGGAGACTGGGAATGCAGATAGCATGATCTCCACTTTTGTGAACATAACTAGGTGCTTTACAATATTATCAAAAAGGCTCTTGTGAGTGTCAAAATAGGAATTTCTATTTCTTCCACATAATAAATATATAATCCCAGACTTCAGGGCAAAAGTTCTATTGTTTAGGAAGCTAAACCACACAACCACTATCTTAAATAAATATACAAATTCTGATATAAGATATACCCACACACCAGTGGTGGGTTTCAAAATTTGTTACTGGTTCTGTGGGTGTGGCTTGGTGGGCGTGGCATGCCTTGGTGGGTGTGGCAAGGGAAGGATACTGTAAAATCTTCATTACCACTCCACTCCAGGGGAAGGATGCTGCAAAATCCCCATTTCTTCCCGATCAGCTGGGACTTGGGAGGCAGAGAATAGATGGGGGCGGGGCCAGTCAGAATTTTTACTACCAGTTCTCCAAACTATTCAAAATTGCTGCTACTGGTTCTCCAGAACTGGTCAGAACCAGCTGAAACCCACCTCTGACACACACATATACACATAAAGATATTTGGGGGAATTGTATGAATGATGGCATCCTGATGTGTCCACTGAGGCAATAGCAATAGCACTTAAACTTATATACCACTTCATAGTGCTTTACAGCCCTCTCGAAGTGGTTTACAAAGTCGGCATATTGCCCCCAACAATCTGGGTCCTCATTTTACTGACCTCAGAAAGATGGAAGGCTGAGTCAACCTTGAATCGGTGAGACCCAAACTGCCAAACTGCTGGCAGCCGGTGATCAGCAGAAGTAGACTGCAGTTCTGCATTCTCACCACTGCCCCACCATGGCTCTTTGGACAATTGTTACTGACAAAATTGATAAATGAAGTGTGGTCCCTACAAATCTTTGTGGCACTCAGGGACAACTGTTGATGGTGGTAAAAGTATCAACAAAATCAAGAAATGGCTATAAACATGTAGTCATGGCAGCCATCTTAACATTTTTGTCAGATTCCCTCCCCCCAATTGGATGTCAATGTGGCAAGTATTTCCTCTCCTCTCTCTCCCACCTTCCCCCCTCCCCTCACTAAAAATGTTTAGCATTCCTAGAAACTCTCTTTGATAGCCACTACTTCAGAGGTGGGTTCTATTTACCTTTACTACCGGTTTGCAGCGGGGCCACATGCATGCGCAGAAGCATTTTGATGATGTTGTGGTCAGTGGGTGGAGCTTCCTGCTGGTTTTACTACCGGTTCTATAGAACCCGTGCAAACCGGGGGCAACCCACCACTGCACTACTTTATATGAGCCAGCATCTGGATGCAAAATTTCTTTATCAAGGCATACATAATTTTAACGTCTCTTTGCTAATAGCTAAACATATGATGATGAAGAACACCATCATACTATCGAGTTGCCTGTCTTGTTTAAAATTATCTACTTTCCAACTGACAGTGGTTCTCTATGGTTGCTCAGGAAAACCTTTTGTCTTCCTTTCTATCCTAGAAATATCAAAGACTGACCATTTGTATTTCATACTCAAAATCACAAACCTGCCATTCACACTTGGGTGAACAAATAAAAGCTAGAACTTTAAAATGTGCTGCTTGCTTTGAGCAAGGATGCAGGTGGCAATTGCTTCTGTGTATATTTGGTTGATTCCACCAATGATTCACTTACGCTTTGTAAGTCAAAGGAAAATATAGACTGTTGTCTACACCAAAATTGTATGTTGAGCTTGTTCCCTGAAGCTGCTGGGGCTTTTGGATCTGACTTAGTCTGTGCTTGCTCAGTCTGACAAGCTGGCATGTGATAGGCATATTTTAGTCAAAAGATTTTTATACTAGTCAAGTGTTCCTAAAGTCGACTGTGTTATGAAGCGCAATAAAAAGAGGGTGGAGATTCATTGCCAGAGAAAATAACAACCCTAAATATTCCAGACCGTTTAGTCACGTTACGGTCAAGAAAATCTTGCTTCCCCACCCCCTTCTTTTGCTATAAATGTAAATCAAATCAGGAATAATTTCAATAAGCTCAATATAGTGAGACTGGAATAGAAACTACTAGAGTGTGAATGCAAGACGTTATTTCAAATAACAAAAGTACAAGTGGTGATTCTGCTCTTGTTTGTAGCAGCAGCAAAAGCATGAATAGAGGATCAGTTACATGTTGATTCCAGAAAAGGAAATTATTTACTGGAATTTCTTCTTGCTTTGCAATTTGATTCAGAACTTTTTCAGACTCAGGTAATTTAGGCCTGGATAATTTCAACAAATACACCGCCAGCTGTGGCAGAAACCATTTAACAACGTCACTTTTCCAGGCCACCTCATTTTGATGTTTGTTGTTGTTTCTCTTTCTAAGGGAATAGGACCTTATTTTGGCAGGATATCAGTACAGTACTCTCAGACACCAGGGCTTTCTGCTCAGCAGTATTAACATACTGGAGATGTCTAAGAAGGAAAATCAAAATAAATTCACATTCTAAAAGATGCAATAAATTATTTTTCTTTCTTTCTGTCTCCCTCCATCCCTTTCCTTCATTCTTTCTTTTTCCAGTGTAGGTTTATGTACATTCCCACTGTTTGGATATATGCAAAAAAAAAACCACAAAAAAAAACAAAACCCTGATACTTATATTTAAGAAAATAAACATGCAAAAAAGAAGTAACTCTGTTATTCCATTGAAGAAAATAAATTATCCCAAAGAAATAGTGGGGCAACTGCAAAGCCCCTCGTAAAGCAATCTGAAACCAATCTATGATTGTCTTCTTTGATAAGAAACACCAGGAGCATTTACCCTCTTTCCCTTTAGCTGGCCAGTACAAAAGTGCATTTTAAAAAAAAAAAGTGCTGCCTTCTTGTGCCACAAAATGACCACATCCTTATCCTGTCCCTTCTGTGTTTTTCACTATATGTATTTGCATGCATTTTTCTGTGTTTTAGAGAGATTGTTACTGCATGATGGAATGGTATGTGGCAAAAGATTGACTACAAAAAACAAAGCAACCCACAGGCACTGAAATCCTCCAAAATTGTCTACCTATATTAGTATTTCATGCCCTGTTAATACTGGGGACAGAGAGAGTGGCTTCCTTATAAGAACTAACACAAAAAAGTACAAGGGGATAATTCCAGGATGAAAATATGTAGCAATGTATTCTTATTTATCATCAAATCTCAGACATGGATGTCTCTCAAAGTCTAGCTTCATATTAATGCCTCCCAGGTTAATGCAGTCTTTAACCTTGTGAACCTGTTAAGAAAAAGTACTGCCATTGTGGAGAGGTGAGTGTTAAATTGTTGCTTCCGTCAGTTGGCTCCGTGAGACAGAATCTTTAGCTTGTTAAGCTTCCAACATCAAAAGGAAATTAGGTGGATGTCTGGCTATGAAACTTTCAGGCACCAGGAATCAAACAAATGACCTGTTATATAGCTACACACTGACCACTTATAGAAGATATTAGATTAAAACCAATCCTTAATTCCCAAATCAACAATGGGGTATATGGGCAACTAGAACAGCTGATAGCATTTTGTAATGCATTCCTATTTATCCCACTATATACCAGACAAAATTAGTTGCTAGTAATAGGATTCTGGCAGCCTCCATCTGTGGAGTATTTGCTACTCAATTGTTTCTAGTTAGGAATTAAGCCAAGAACACATAGTGACAGGTTTATGAGCAGAAAGTAGTAGTTTATGATTTGCAAATATAGTACGGTGGGCAACATACATGCCTTGACTGGCTGGGTATGTTTAAAAGCTGAAAATACCTAATTAAGTTTTATAGTCTCCAGGGAGAATGAATTACAGAAAGATCAATAAGAAACAACCATTAAACCTGGCTATAAAAAGTGGTTAGCAGAGAATGAAGGAATCGATCCCAGCACACCCAAATGTCAGCAGGTGCCATGCTAAGCCTAAACCAGTAAACTCCAGAGAAGATTTGCTTTCTGAATCCCCATTGACATTAGATCATTTTTTTTCATTACTGACACCATGCATTCAATTAGCTTTAAAAGGCAGTTGAGCATTGTACATTTCTTACATTTATTGCCTTTTTGCCAAAATCCTGCCTGTATTTGGAATGGTAATTTATTGTAAATAATGTATTTAATAAACATGCAAAATATCAAGTGCAATGACAGTACTTTTTTTTTCAGGGATGAACTGGCCATAGTACAGTCCTTTCATTTGATGCAAAAAAACTTGTTGCTGATGTACTAGGAGTAGGTTACATTCACCTTTCAAGCCTCAGTTAAAATCCAGTGAACCCCTCCTGTCTATCTGTTTGTCCACCAAACCTGTCTGTCCTTGCACTTTGTCACTATGTTCCCATCAGACATTTATTCAGAAAATAATATATGACTTGTGTTCTTGTGCAAATGTGGACAGGAATTACACGAGGAACCCTACACTCTGTGCAGCAATCCTCATAATAGGATTTATTTAACAGGAAGAGGAAATCAAAAGTAGAAGCAAGGCCAGCATGTAAATTTAAGGAAAGTTTCTAAATCACAAAACAAGGGAGGATATTGTTCAAGAATTAAGTGTGGCTTGAAAGACCAAAGGACATATGCTGTTTTCAATGTTGCCACAAAATTGGTTTCAGTCTGGAATGAAATGAAAAATGTCTCACAGAAAAATTCTTGAAAAGGTATGAGCAAAATTGGGGAAGGCAGTTGGTGTGAACTGCAGTGGAGACAATTTCCAGCAGTCTAATAAAATGTACCATAGATATTACCTCTTCATCTGCTTGTTTTGGGTCAAGCTAGAGACAGGATAGGGTTTCATTTCTAAATGCCTTTATATTACTTGGAAGCTTCAAAATTTGCTTTACAAAGTAGAGAGAAGAGAGGGAGAAAGATAATCCTCTTCATTTGCACATACTTGGCAACCATAGAAATATAAATATCCTTAACTCAGAGTAACAGTTCATGCATCCAAAATATGCAGTAGTCCACAAAAAATCGCATGCTATAATAAATATGTTACAAGTCATCTCAGGGGAGAATAATTGACAAATTAGTACAGCCTTGGAGAAAATTCTTTCCAGAAATAAAATAGTTGTTTCTTCATCTGCTCTGAAATGTAAAAGATACCTTACATGAAGAGACTTTCTTTCCTCTTTAAAATTCTTGGAATTTTAAATATTGGAAGCACTATTACCACCTAATAACATTATATAGTTATATAGGTCTAAGTCTGTACTTAGGCGAGAAGTAGGTCTGGGATTTTTTACAGGTCTTGAGTACAGAGACTGGTCACTAATATATCATTAAAACAACAGTGGGGGAAAAGACAAGTTCCTATCCTACCCTCATGATATTCTGGAAGTCTTAAAATTTGGGTGTTAATGCTAACTATAGCATTAACTGTACAATTTAAACAAATTTATGTTCAATTCTATTCTAGAAATCATATTTAATACTGATATAGTTTGAAAGATTTAATTTACTGTCCTTCAATCATCACAAAATTAATGTTGTTGTTAGTTGCAAAGTCATGTCCATCCCTTCACAACCTCATCACAACAAAGTTAATGCATGCATATTACTTTTATATAAAGAACAGGGTACTTGGCTATTACTTGTGGTTTTTAATTCTGTAATATCCTATTTAATGGTGGTGGAGGATAAGAAACCTGATTTTCTGAAATGTTACAGTAGGCTGTTGGGTGAGTCCTATTGGTGGGAGGGGGAATCATATGTTTTGTGGGGTTTTGGTTTTCTTTTTTTTTTTTAAGTTTATGGGGTTATGTTTGTACAAACGCCTCAGCTATTTTTCTTTTCTGGGTTTATTCTAAAAGTTTTAAGCAGTTTTTTTAAAAAAACTGTAAGCCATCCAGTGTCCTGGTGAAGTCAGGTGACCTCAAAATTTAAATAATAATAGTAATAATAACCATTGGGAAAATACCATCAATACAATTAACATCTGGGCAATTCCAATCCTTAGATACACACTTGGAGTAGTGGACTGGACCCAAGCAATACTAAAATTTTTGGATAGGAAGACCAGAAGAATAATGCCAACAAATGAGACTTCCGGTGGTGTCTTCCTCGTTGGTGGCGGGCTTTTCATGCCCGCCGGCTTCTCGGCGCGTTAGAGCCGCCTTACAGCAGACAGGCGGCTCGAAAAACCTGCTCTTCAACGGGAGGAGCAGGGAGAGCTTCTGGGGGTGAGGTTGAGCCCCCCTGAGTCGCTCCAGGAATTTTTCCTTTGTCCTGGGGAAGGCTCAGAGGGATGGCTCCCTCCATACCCCCAGGGTATGCTCCGCGCCGAGAGGGTCCTCCGCTAATTACTTAATTAGCGGAGCCAGACGCTGGGAGCAACACCACAATTGAAATGATAATTGGAGCAAGCTGGAAAAGAGAGAAGATAAATTTAAACAAGTATGGATTTTTCTCTACTGATTTTTTGGAAGAGGAGGGGGGAAGGGGGAAGAAGAGGAAGAAAAGTGAAAGTTTTTTAAGATGGCGACTGGCTCTGCTTGAAAGAAAAGTGAGAGCGGAAATGGAATCCAGAGTTCAGTCCTGAAAGACTTTGAAACAAATATTTTGTCACAGAAAAAGAACTTAAAGGAACAGAGGCTGATTTAAATAGATTTCTTCTGTTTTTTTTTCTTTTTTTTTCTCTCTATTGAAGTAAGAAGGATTTTTTTTGGTCCTTTTTAAAAGTAAAGATGCCTAAACTTAAAGGAAGGGAGGGCTCCCCCTTGAGTCAGATGAATAAAGTTGAAATGTCTCATTTGCAGAGATTTACAGAACTGGATTTAAAAGAGTTAATTAGAAGATCCTTAGAGAGTGTGGTAGATAAGATAAAAGGATCACAGAAGGATCTTGAGGAACTGGTTTCTGGGAAATATGACCAACTAAGTCAAATTATTGCTCAAGTAGCTTCAGATCTTTCAACTGCGGTGGCTGCAATGGGGAAGAAAGTGACTGAGATTAGTAGTAAATTTGAATCTCAGATACAAGAATTACAAGGGAAACTTCTGGAAGCAGAGGCCAAAAACCGTAACATTCAGAATGATGTTATTATGCTTCAAATTAAGGCTATGGAACCTGCAATTAGACTAAGAGGGATAAAAGAAAACAACAGAGAAAACTTAAGAACAACTTGTGCAAAGGCCTTTGCAGAATTATTAAAGCTACAAGATGAACTAATTTTGGGTTCTATAGAGAAAGTTTACAGAGTTAACTCACGTTTGGCTAAACAAAGGAATCTGCCTAGAGATGTCGTTGTTTATTTCACTGATAAAAGACTGAGAGATGATATTTTACAAAAGTCTTATTCTGATAGAGTGCAGGTAGCAGGTACACAAATCAGGATTTTTAAAGATCTACCATCAAAGGTTTTAAAGGACAGGAAAGATTTTGATTTTTTGGTCAAGGAACTGAAGAGAAGTAATATCCCATTTAGATGGGATTTTCCAGTTGGCATAATTTTTAGATATCATGGTATGAGACATTGTTTGAATACAATTGAAAAAGCAGAATATTTTTACCAAAATATTTTTAAGGGAGCACTGGAATATCTCAAGAATAAAAAATCTAAAACAGAGGCTACAAAATGTGAACAGAAAGAAGAAAATCAAAGTGTGTTAAAAGTAAAAGGAGAATTTGGTGGTTGTCCAGAGGATTTTACTATGGATTTTTCTGATGAGAAGATTGAACACCTCAGTGACCTTGGAGGGGGATCACAGGACCTTGAACTGCTGGAGGAAGATTCAAAAAACAAAGTTTTGCTTCGAAATGACCAGCAGCAGAGGTCCAGTACTCTTCAAGAAATGGGGGGTGATGCTAATCGACAGGAACTAGAAGTTAATGAGGAAATCCGACTGGAAACCACAGATGATAAATTTAAGGAGCATCGTGAATCGTTTGATACTGAATCAGAAAGCATTGAAAGATTTGGAAAAAATGGATTATAAAAAATCTTTTAAGATATTAAAATGGATTACAAAAATTTTTACTATGAAGTTTATCCTGGATTGGACATGATATCCTGAGTGTTGATAGATTGCTGCAAAATTAGCAGTGATTACTGGTTACCCAATTATATATTCTTTGTGGAACTCATCTTCTAGGAGAAGACTATGTAATTGAAAATATCTTATAACCCGAAGGATTGAATTGCAAAGGGTGGCAGGATTTGAAAGAATTTTAAGGGAACATCTGGGAATGCAGCTTCTAGTTGGTTTTTTTTTCTCTCTTTTTTTTCTTCAAGGTTTGGTTAAGGCTGCGAAAGCCTATTTTTAGGTATAGCATAAGTTAGTTTGAATGAATCTTCCTAGAGGTGTGAATACCTTCGTGGTTGGATATTATTTATATAAAGTCACTCGGGGGGTTGTGTGGAGAAATGTTTTACTTTGCTGATGGGGGCAGCGGCAAGATGAAGATTATTGAAGCAGGATTTATGTGAGGAAATATGTTTGACTTCAATCAAGTTGAAGAGAAGATTGAAATTTGGATTATAGAGACTGAGGAATGAATTAAACAAAAGAATTTTCTTAATGACATAATTGTGTGATTATAACTATATATGCATATATATTTCTTATGTTTTATGTTTTGGGGGGGTTTTCTTTAGTTAAGGGGTGTAGTTAGGATAGAATTATAATGGCTATTAATGGTTTTTTTTTATTATAATATTGTTTAAATATATTAATGTCTGGCTTTTTTTTACCTTTTTTTTTCTTCCTTTCCTTCTTTCTCTTTCTCTTCCTCTTTCGAAATTTGTTTAATTTAGAATTTGAATATTTAATAATCTTTTTCTTTTTCCCTTGTTCTAAACTTTGTTTTTTTTTAACCTGTAGCGGAAGTCAGGGGGGGATGGGGAGGGAAGGGGTTGGGGTTGAGGGAGGATGGGAGGGGTTGGGGAGGGGGGATTGGGGAGGGGGGGTGAAAATGAAAAATTCCTGTATTGTAAAACTTTTTCAATAAAAAAAAATGCCAACAAATGATGCCCTTCCTCCATGCAGCAACGTTGAGCAAGGCTCAACTTTCTTAGCAATATACATGATGATGGAAGGCTACAAGTACTCCATACAGCTGAATAAGAAAAAGTGTTAGAAGAATAGCTGAAGGAGAAAAAAAACCTAGTAGGCAAAGCAGATAACAAAGAGACCTAGCAATGACTAAGAGCAAGAAAGTTGAATAGAGACAGAGGGGCTAATTCTGACTGCACAAGACCGAGTCTTAATAACAAATGTATACAATGTTAGAACTGAAAATACAGCAAGACACAGCAAATGCTGCCTATGCAAAGAAGCTGAAGAAACAGTAGACCACCTAGTTAGCTGCTGAAAGAAAATAGCAGAGACCGACTACAAACAATGGCATGAAAAATAGCAACAATGGTGCACTGGAAGATCTGCAAGAAATACCATAAGCAAAAACTTGTGGGACTATAAAATATAGTCCATTCTCTATAAAATAATAGAGAATGAAGAAACTAAATTGATGTGGGACTTCAGGATTGAAACAGACAGATACTTGCTATGTAACATCCCAGACTTAACAATTGTTGTTAAGAAAGACAAAAAAGTCTGGATAGTGGATATGGCAGAAAGGAGAAGAGAAGAGAAAGCACTGGAGAAAAATTGCATAATACAAAGCTCTGCAAATAAAAGTAGAACAACTGAGGCAAAAGAAAACAAAGATAGTACCAATAGCAATAGCAATAGCAATAGCACTTAGACTTGTATACTGCTTCAAATTGCTTTTTACAGCTCTCTAAGCAGTTTATAGAGTCAGCATATTGTCCCCAACAATCTGGGTCCTCATTTTACTCACCTCGGAAGGATGGAAGGCTGAGTCAATCAAGCCTAGTGAGATTCGATCTGCCAAATTGCAGGCAATCGGCAGTAAGCAGAAGTAGTCTGCAATACTGCATTCTAACCCACCACGGCTCTCTGGTGCCTTGAGACAAAATCACCATCAGTCGACTGCAAATGGCAACTTTCTTTGAAACAGCTTACATTTTGCAACAATACCTTTAATACCATAAAACAACATTTGTCTATCCCAGTTCCTTAGACAAGATTTGATAGATTGATAAAATACCAATTCCAATGTAAACATCTGGTTGACCATGTGTCAACAACAACAACAACAACGATGATGTATTTAATAATAAAAAAGCCAGTGAGGCACTACCCCAACATGGTTGCGGGGCTTGCATCTTCTGAAGAAGATGAGTGCTAAGCCAGAGCCTCACCCATACTGGACAGGTATCTTTAGAGGACTAGAATATGGTGATATTCTGTAATTTACAGAAACCCATACATATCAGTCACCACTTGGATCAACAATGACTTAGCTAGGTGACTGAGTTCCTTGACCTCTGTTGACAAATGAGCTACAGATTCAAGACTGTTGGCTTAGCAACCAGGGCCAATAGCTGCCTAGGTCTATTGGAAGAAAAGTTGTTTACCTATCACAAATACTTCTTTTCACATAAATGACTACCTTCCAATAGTCCTTCAGAGAAAAAAAATCAATCTGTGCAAAGTAGGATACCTGAATATTCTATCACAACAAACTAGGCAATACAACTATCTTATTTGAGATGCATAAAAAATTAATATCTCATCTCTCTTTGAACCTTTCTGAATTGCAGTTGTATCTTATGGAGGGAAATATGGGGAAAAGAGGATTTCTAATTTTTAAATGAAAAGAAATTTGATCATCTTACTCTTCTCTAACCTTCATAAAGCAAAATGTAGCAAACACCAGGTGCATTGGCAATTTCTAATATTGTCTTGGTCAGTGCAGTTTTTTTAAAATCAAGGAATTCCCTGAAGTAACTTCTGTGTTTCTCCTATAAACATAAAAGAGCTATACTTGTGCTTTTCTTATCAGTGCTTCATGAAGATAGGAAAGGAATTGCTTTTAGATACAAAGGGCCATTTAAAATAATTAACACAGACTTTCTGGCTAGGACTAAGTGCAGCAAAGTGTAGGTGTGATGCTCTGTCTTCTGGTCAGAGATCAAAGCAGTGTTTTCCAGGACTAAAAGCTTCAGAAGCTAGGAAATAAGTGTCCTTAATACAATGCACAGGGTGAAATGTCATTCACCTGGAGATTCTGCTGTTAATGAAATGGATATTAGCCGAATACCTTTTTGCTGCAGTCATAGATTTATAAACGTAAGTGCCATTCCCCACTTGTGAAAATATAGATATGATGTCTATTTTGGTCATCAAATGATGCAGATGGACAGGTTACGTGCTTTTTACATTGGATACAAATAAGGATGAAGTCCCTGAAAACTATTACTAGGGTATAATCTAGTAGTGAAATTCAATTTTTTTTACTACTGGTTCTATGGGCGTGGCTTGGTGGGCATGGTGTGGCTTGGTGCATGTGGCTTGGTGGGAATGGCAGGGGAAGGATACTGCAAAATCTCCATTTCCACCCCACTCCAGGAGAAGGATACTGCAAAACCCCCATTCCCTCCCCCCTCCTGGGGGAAGGATATTGCAAAATCTCCATTCCCACCCCACTCTGGGACCAGCCAGAGGTGGTATTTGCCTGTTTTCCAAACTACTCAAAATTTCCGCTACTAGTTCTCCAGAACCTGTCAGAACCTGCTGTATTTCACCCCTGGTATAATCCCACAGTGAGCACAGTGAGATTTTTGGAAATCTGAATGAACATGTGTAGAATTGCAGTGTGATATTGGTGTCCTATGCATGCTTTGGAGGAATCCCAGAGATAAATATGAAAGGGCCAAAGACTGCTGAGTTCTGAATCTCAGTGACCACCTTCCCACAAGTTCTTCCCATGTATGCAGATCAGTAGTGGGTTGCTACAGGTTCACCCTGGATCGGGTGAACCGGTAGCGGCAGTGGCAGGAGGCTATGCCCACCTGCCTGGATATCTCTGCGCATGTGCAGAAGCATTGCGTGCATGTGAGCATGAGCGCACCCCTGAGCGAACCGGTAGCAACCAAAATTGCAACCCACCACTGATACACATGTCATCAGCTAACATAGCCTTCTCATTCACCAAGGCAAGATCCAAATTTGGGAGCAGGGTACTGGAAGATGGTGGCAGGCTCTTCAGTTACTGTTCCTATAAAAATATTGAATAATACTAAATAAAATAAAAATTACAGTAAAAATCAAAGTATTGTTTACAAAGCGGAGATAGGGGTAATCAACACTGCCTGAATATTTCCACTTGTTTTATTATAATTATTGTTAAAGAGATTTAAATATCAGGTAATTTGACAGAAAGCAAGTTTGTGAGCAATTTGCAAATCTGAATGCTATAGAATCTAAATCTAAAATATAAACTTTAGATGATTGAACTAATATTTTATATAAACAATTCACAGGAAAATATCTTATTCAGAGAGCCAAAAGGCTAAAGCAGCTTCCGGGGAAGAAATGGCAGACTGAAGACAGCTCTGTGGAAAGCAATATTAAGAGAATAGTAAAGACATGGAAATACCAGTAAATTATTCAAAGATTTTAAAAAAAATATGCAGTTATGGATGCCAAAGGCTCAGCACATGTGACATTTCTGCTCCATGAGCTGCACTGTCTACCACATGCTTCCAGGTGCAATTTAAGATGGAGGTTACTTTTAAAGCCCTTCATGCCTTAAAGTGAACTATCTCCAGAAGTTTCTCTTCTCAGTGGTGTCTTCTTGATCCAGCAGAAGAGGCATCTCTGGGTCCTGTCTGCAAGACAGTGACATCTGACAGGGTCCATGAAGAGAACCATTTCTGCAATGGTGCTTGCTGTATAGAGAAGGGCTGTCAATCTTGCGGCCCATAGGCTGGCTGCATCATGCGATGGCCACGCCAGCGAAGGGAGGAAAAGTTGCGATACGTCACGTGAACCAAGTTCAGAGAGCACTTTCATTTCAACCCTGAGCTAAAAATATTCTTCTTTATTGAAGACTGAGTTTCCAACATTTGTAGCTCAGGGTTGAAATGAAGGTGCTCTCTGAACTTGATTGTTTCCTTGCAGATATTTCATTATGCAAACTAGGTAACATTACTGGGTAGTAAGAAGTAAGGTTTGCTCTTATTTTATGTTCTAATGGGTTGTCCAACAGGGCAGGGCAAACCATTAGAATACAAACTGAGAGCAAACCCCAGTCCTTACTAGCAAATCATAATGCTGGGTAATAAAACATCTGTAAACAACACCAGTAACAACAACAACCAAGCTCAGAGAGCACCAAGGACCCCTCAAACCTGGCTTTGCCATCAAGCCTGAGGTCCTGATAGGATGGTTAAACCATTTCCTGGTCTTGTCTATTAAGGGAATTTCTTGGCTGCTGTGTAGTTATTTTATGCTCGTTATGTTGTTGCTTTGTGACATTTCTAAATGGTTTTTAACTGTTAGCCATCCAGAGTATGGGATGGGAGGCCCTATATATATGAGATGGGAGGCCCTATATAAACTTATCAGAGGGAGAGAGAGAGAAGAGAACAAATAAACAGAAGGATACATAAATTATGATCTTTGCCTTAGATACCATAAGTTTTAGGATAGGTTTCTTTAGCATGATGCCTTTTGAAATTGTTGGGAGTCTGCTGGTTCAGAATTAGAAGAATTGAAACTGCCATCTTGGGAAATATCTGACAGTATGAACCGAAATATTTTCATTCTTCAAAAACCTGAAAAAGATGTCACACAGACGGTCAAAATCTGTTCAGTCTTCTCGTAAAATGCACTACATGGAACAATAGCCGCATGTGCCAAGAAGGCAGATTTCAATTTGAAGATCTTGACAGTGAAACTAATAATCCAGAGCACAATGAACTTTATTGGACATATTATATCATGAAGCCTGTACAGTCATCTGTCTGGAATCTTTTAATTTGGATTCCTGCACTAAATATCAACAAAAGGGCCTTTTTGGCCCTTTCGAACACTGTGATTCTATGAACAGAAAAACCAGTAGTCTCTTTTAGTATAAATAGAGACTCAATCTAGGTGACATGTTTGTAACTTTCTGCAGCCATCAGATAGCTGTGTTCTCTACAACAGTCTTTGTCTAGCCTGGTTTTTTTTTTTAAAAAAATGTGGTGATAATTTTGTAAAAGTGTTTTCAAAAAAACCAAGAACAAAAAAATATCCATTGCCTGGGGTGCCAAAACTGTACTGAATAGCTTCTCTCCTGTGGAGAAGAAGGTAGTAAATCACAAGATTCTGTTTCTGTGCAATTCATTAACCAGTGAAGAAAAAATGAAGGGTTAGAGTAGAGTAGTGTTATCTCCAGTGCATTGGGCCCTGTTTTGTTTAATTGTCTTCCTATTGGTTCACAGGATTCAACTGAATAAAGATTTACAAAATAATGAATGGGTTCATCATCTTTGTATGTAACCGTGTGTCTCTACAACACACACACACACACACACATACACACACACACATATGTATGTATATATGTGTGTGTGTGTGTGTTGTAGAGACACACCGTTGCATACAAAGATGATGAACCCATTCATATATATATATATATATGAATATATATATATATATATATATATATATATATATATATATATATATATATATATATATATATATGAATATATATATATGTAGGTCTTTGGTTATTCGGGTTTTCTCCCACGTAAAATTGGAAGTGTCTTGGTGACGTTTCGATGAAGTCTCATTTGTCATCTTCAGGCTGGGGCTTCATGCTCCTAGAAGCATGAAGCCGAAGACACCAGCCTGAAGATGACAAATGAGACTTCGTCGAAACGTCGCCAAGACACTTCCAATTTTACGCAGGACAAAAACCTGAATAACCAAAGAGCTGCATACAAACACCCGCAAAAACCTCAGAATTTGCAACTTTTCAGATTGTGAGCACACAGTTGGAAGAACATCTCGTGAGAATTTATTGGGACTGGGGGCAAAATAATGGATAGGAATAACAAGTATTTAAATGCAAGTGACTTTTCATTACTTCACACAACTGGGATAGCCTAGAATATGGAAATCCACAGAAGTATTTCCTACTTTGTGGCTGTCAAGACTGTCTTTAAAAATGCATTTTTCTTTATTATGACTTTTCCTTTTCCTTTAGACAAATCAGGCAACCCAAATTTCAAGGGAATGAAATAGTGGTTTTACTCCCTGTGGGTCAAACATTCAGGTCTATAACAATGATGGATTAGCCCATAATGGGCCACTGGTTGGTCCACAATATTCCACAGAGCTCAGTTTAGAATAGGAAAAAAAAGAGCTTTTTTCAAAGTTACTGGTGAGTAAACCTGGCTCAGCTCCAGTCATGCAAGTTACATAAAACATCAGTAAGCATTGTGCGATGTTGGAACTACCCCGCCCCCAACCCATATCCTAAAATGAAATCCCTAGTTTTATAAAGTTGCCAAGAAGAGTAAAAATTGTGTCTCTGCCAACATGCAGCTGTGTAAACCATTTTTGTGAGATTAACTCCCGTACTGTTTTACTAGCAAGAGCTTCTGTTTATAGAGAATGACAGCCATCTGCACAAAAAAGGATGATGATATTTTTCATGTATAAATAATACAAGTTGCTTCATCCAGCAATACTTTGTTTTCCCAGACCAGAGCATGTGTGCAGTTTTTTGAAAAAAAAAAGAAAACAAGCAAACTACTTTCTAACATAAAGTGTGATTCCTCCCAAAGAGACAAATAATGCATTAAAGAAACCTGTAAGTGAGAAAAAATGCCCTAAGATTCTATCTGTTTTCAAATGATAATTATGGATTTGCAGGACACATGAGAGGTGCAATGTTATTGGTCTCGCAATCCATGTCTTCAGCTTCTATTGATGTTAAAATAAAATTTTATCTTAATGAAGAGTGCCTATGGTGGGGCGGGGGCAGGTGTCCAAAAAATCAAGAAGGTAGTACAATCAAATGATTAAAGCCCCGGATCTTTGTTTTACATATATGGTTTTTTAACACAAAATCACAATGATCACCTTGATTTTTTTTACCTACCCTATAGACACCTTTAGCAGGCAGAGTCTATCTTTCTTCATGGAGATGTAAAAGGTACTATGTTAAAAGTCGTTGTGAGATAGCTTGCTGCTTGAAAATAAATCACTGATTGGAACAGCTAATAAGCCTTAACAGTAATTTACCTATTCTAATTGCTTCATCCATTAAAAAAAAATAAGTTAGAATATCTGCCATGTGCACTTTGAAAAGTCTTACTGTGCACAGAAAAATAGGAAAGAGAACCCAGCCATCTCTCTGCAGGAAATGAAGGTTGAACCACTCTATAATTGCATCACTGCCACAGCAAAAAGAGGAGGAGGCTAAAATATGGTCATATTCTAATTTGCAGAAGCAAGCAATCATTGGAACGACCACCTCCCCCCATGGAATATGTGGTAATTTTTTATAGCTCTAGCAATAGCACTTAACCTTTATACCACTTCATAGTGCTTCACAATGCGCTCTAAGTATTTACAGAGTCAGCATATTGCCCCCAACAAGCTGGGTCCTCATTTTACTGATCTTGGAAGGATAGAAGTCTGAGTCCACCTTAACCCGGTTAGGATCAAACTGCTGACAATGGTCAGAGTTAGCCTGCAATATTGCTTTCTTACCACCGCGCCACTATGGCTCTTCTTTATCTTGCAAATACATAAAGTACTGCAAAATACACCAGTGATATTTAGTGAGGGCAGAGGGCACGTGCTGAAACTATGTCCCTTGTACACCTTCATGCAACATCACAAGGATGAAAAGGCAAAATTTGTACAATGATACAACAAATTAAGTCCAAAGACAGACAATTTCTAAGGATAGAAAAAGAGTTTTGTGAGGATAGCTGGGAGAAATTTCTTAACTATTGGCTGTGTTTATATAAGAAACGTTTCTTTGAACACTCAAGAACTTTCTGACATATTAAAGCATATTTCACCCATCCATGGCCTTTCATGGGTTATAAATCAACCTGTTTTCTGTTCAGAATGACACAGTGGAATAATGGCAAAGTTAATCCAAAAAGAAAAACAAAGAATTGCTATAAAACTATTGGACCCATGAGGATAACCAAAACAGTTTGGAAAGTTGACTTTTTATTGGCCAGGATGTTTTATGGGAGAAAGAAATACACCAGGCACCTACTAACAATTGTTTATTCTTTCATGTGCCTTCTAGAAAGCAAATATCCTGGATATTTTCTTTTGAACATCTGAGATATGAAATTTACCCAGATATTGCCTTTTAAAAGATAGACAAGTAATCTGACTTCATGGGAATTTCCTGTTACTTTTTAAGGCTGCATTTTAAAAATGTGTTTATTTGGAGATAAATTCTATTGTAATTAGTAGGTTTTGGATGGAAACAGACCAAGGTTTTGAAAAATGTTTATGTAAAATATTATTATACATTCGTCAAGGTTAATTTCTGATCAAGACCTCCAGTCAGCTTGTCCCATATTTCTTTATGAGGTGGGGCAATAGAGATGGAATTGATTACAATTCTGAGATTACTATTCATAAATTGAATGACTTTTCATAATAATTCATTCTCCAAATGAATCATTATCCAAATAAGGAAAACTGAGCAATTTTTTTATGTAACTTGGTAAAAAACAAAATAATAGAACTTGCAGCTTTTGAATAATATTAATTTGGAAAAGTTAGGTAACTAATTTGTGCCACAGAATGAATATTTGAAAAATGTATTTTGGAAACACTTCATGGAGATGAGCTGGGAATCTCTAGGTTCATCTACATCCATAATACCTTGCCTTCAGTAATTTGTTCTCCTGACGAGAAACAGACTTGTGCTTGAGCCTATCCTATGATAAAGTAAGAAGGTGGAGTATATTTAAACTTTTTAAAAATTCCTACTTGTATTTTATATTCCAAATCTGCTGACAAAATCTGCTGAAATTTCCATCTGTCACAAGCATTTAAATTTAATGTTTTTGTGTAAAATAGTTTTCAATGAAAATTACTCTACAAAGCCCAAATCCTTGTTCAGCTGTAACACTCTGAATGCTAGCAAAGTACAAAAATCTTGCTTGCCAAACATGTTTAAAGTTAATTATTATTCCGCCTTTAGGATATAACAATATAGTTGTAGCTATTAGAAATCATTAATGTTAATTTAAAGAATGCATTTATCTGAAATATATTCTGGAATAGTTAATGGATATGCTAGTATCTAAACCTTTTTCTCGTAACTTTATAAACAACTACATATTCTTTTATTCTATCATATTCTTATAGAT
The DNA here is from genome assembly GCA_030761175.1 of Masticophis lateralis. Lineage (NCBI taxonomy): Eukaryota > Metazoa > Chordata > Lepidosauria > Squamata > Colubridae > Masticophis > Masticophis lateralis. The sequence goes on from JAUDYJ010000001.1 coordinate 47,305,318, forward strand.
AACATCACATGTTATAAGTACTTAACTAACTTAGTTTCATAACAATAATAGCTTATGTAGCTTCATAACAATAACAGTTTAATGGCCACTATCTTTTAAATATGGAGTCCTTGATGCTTTCTGAGCAGATTCAGGCAGAAAATAATATTCTTATCAAGGAACTAGAAGAAAACCATAAGCCCACCAATACTGGCATGGCAAGCAGACAATATTTCTTCCTAAAACAATACTTTTACAACACCTCCAAGAATATTTTACCATGCTCCAACAATATTCTACAGTATCTCCAACAATATTCAATAATATACCTCCAAAAATATTTCTACCACACTTTTCATCACCTCTATTGGCATTCTTCACAAATTAAAATGATTGGCTTTATTTGGAAATGGATTTATCTTCTTAAAGAAAAAAGAAAGGAGCTGTAATTGAACAGGACATCATAGAAAAGAAGATTAGGAAAAATTATATGGAGCAATGTTTCCAGTTTGGTTCCTGTGTGTGACTGTACCACAGATGACAGCCATTTTGTGAAAGGATAACAGTTAACGTCAACATGTTCTCTCCAACTCACAGACCCAGAGTACAATTTCCATCCAGAAGTGATGCCAGGGATTGGTGAAGTGAGAGGAGTGGTGAGGGGGGAAAAGGATACAATTGGGAGAAAAAATATTTGACCTTGCACAGCAGATAACCTAAACAATGCTAGAGGACAGTTGATGAAGAATGGAAGATGGTCAGTGAACTGGACAGAACAGTAGACAGTCAGTGCCAAATTAAGAATTCCTATGCTCTTGACCTATTGGGGGACGATAAATGGCTGTTCCTTTTTCGCTTCTTTACTGAAGACTAGGTTCAAGACTCACCTTCTTCCTTTGTATAGTCCCAATGTGAATTATGCTTATGGATTATATCAACAACCCATTCTAGATGAAAGCAAAGTTATACTTGCAAGCAGGTAATAGTAAGAGAATGGGGAAAGCAGTAATCATAAAACAGGACTACTGCTGCCATTTACTGAAGAAAGATAATCCTCAATTCCTGTGTCAGGCATGTAATTTTAGGAAGTACTGAATTCCTACTGGTTCCCTTCTATCAAACTAGGGAGGCCAAATATTACTTACACTGTCTCATCCCTGCATGAGGCCCTGATTACTTGGATTACCCTGTGCTCCAAACTATTTCCACTCAATATGGCTTTTTATCTTACTCCCCTTATGCACATGTTTCCATCCTTTTTAGTGGAAGCTGTTCCAGAGCTTGCTGCTATGTCTCCAGCATTAAGACTGGCATTGCTTCCTGAATGGAGCCCCTGGTGAGAAAATGATGGGGCAGTCACAGAAGGTTCAACAGGAACTACTCTGGGAGTTATCTGCTGAGACTGAGTTCACTGCAGCATTAATCAGTGGCTTGTCTCATCATGTATGAGGCCATCAGGAAATGCACAAGAGATCTCTGAGTTCTTTCAGGCAATCCAGAATTCCATATGTGCTCTGGACTGAATGATCTGACAGGTGATGTATCATATCATCCCTAGTTCCAGAATATCTACTGTGCACAGAAAACACAGCACCAAACGTGTGAATAGAGGGCACACCACAAAGCTATATTCAGAGAGTTCATTTCACAGCAATTCTAGGCATAAGTTCAATCAGAACTCAGGGTTTTGCATGCAACTCAGCAGGCAATAAAAGTTAGAACTACCACATGTTCCTATTTACTAGGTTATTAACTTCAATGGACAAAAAAAGTGAAAAAGCTACATAGAATGTAAAGAGAAGAATGTGTGTGAGAGGAAGCACAGGACTGAAATGAACATTGTAATCCTAGCTTCTCATACTCGATTAAAACTGAATATTTATACTATAAATTACTACATTAGATATATAAAGAGTACAATATTGAAAGGTAATTAAATCATCCTTTCCTGTATGAAAATGTTTCCCACAAAATTATCACTTCTTGGGACAAATGCAGTTTGAGGCAGCACTTCCTGGGTGTGCTTCTGAGGAGATGGGTATCTTCCACTAAGGAGTGCAAGGACTTGTCACTGTGCAAGTTTTCTGCTCTGCACTCCAAGTAATAGTTCATTGTCTCACTTTTAAGAGAGGTCAAGAAAAAGAAAGGGGGAAGCTACATTATCAAGCCTGATTTCATTTTAAATTTTGTATCTATTTATGTATGCTTTCACGAAAGGGTTTCTGCCAATCCATTTTCTATTATAGAACAGTCTGCAATATGACTGTTCAGCTTTTCTGTGCTTTAAATATCCATCTTATTGGAATAAACCATAATAATTGGAAGTCTACATCTGATTAAAATAATTACAACTGTAGGTCTGGTGTATGTGTATTTAGTAGGGTGCTAAAAATATTTCTTAGCATTCCATTGTTATCTCAAAGATGGGGAAAAGTTCTTGTAGAGTCTCCTTTTTTCCCATAAGTAGGTAGACTCCAGATGTGTTGCATCTGTCAGTCCTCTTAAGTCTTATCATCCCATATATTCTTAGAGGGGTGATTTTCATTTCCCTTCACCTTCTCTTGTTGATTCTAATTTCTTAGATGCATTTGACTTTAGGCATTTCTACATATTTTCCCTCTCTTGGGTAAACCTGGAAATGTTTTTCCTGATTATTTTTACACAGCATGGATGAATGGTCAAGTCCAGGACAGACTGATTATCCCTTCTTACTTTTGGGATACATTCTGTGCATACCAAAATGAATAATGAATGAAACATAATGAATACCAAAACAATTCATGAGTGGAAAAAAAGGTGGAAGCATTTCAAACTTACTGTTAAAGAGGACTGACACTTCAGGAAACAGCAGACATCCTACCAGATGGTGTCTCACTACAGACACTGGTGATTGAGCCAGGAAAGCACCTGTGATCTCATTTGCCTTTCTCCATTGTTCCCCTAAATGATACTTGATTCTGGGGAGGAAAGCTATGGCAAATCTAGACAGCATACTAAAAAGTAGAGACATCACCCTGCCAACAAACGTGCGTATAGTCAAGGCTCTGGTTTTCTCAGTTGCAATGTATGGCTGTGAAAGTTAAACCATAAGAAAGGCTGAGCACCAAATAATTGAGGCCTTTGAACTATGGTGCTGAAGAAGACTCCTGTGAGTCCCTTGGACTGTAAGGCGATCAAACCGGTCAGTCCTAGAGGAGATCAACTCTGACTGCTCTTTAGAAGGCCAGATCCTGAAGATGAAATTCAAATACTTTGGCCACCTAATGAGAAGGAAGGACTCACTGGAGAAGAGTCCATGGGGCAGTGATAGGAGCAAGCCTAGTGGAAAAAAAAGTATAGAAGTTGCATCTCATCTTTCGGCCTTGTGAGGATACAGAAGAATCAGTAGGTACTCTGCAGAGCTACAGAGCTATGCTTGAAGCATGGTGCTGCAGCTCCTGCTTCAAAATCAATGCTGGGTTTGGGAACTGTGTTGTGCTGATGAAATTTAAGGAACCCAACACAGGCCCAAAGCCACAATGGTCTGCTCTTTCCCCACCACCACCACCTTTTTTTTTTCTTTTTCACCAGGATCTGTGTGGTTCTTTCAGCTGAGGATGTTGACAGTGATAAGATCTCAACTTCAACAACGTGAAGCAGATTGTTGATTGTGGATTGTGGATTATGATTTAGCGCACATCTTCCATTACTGCATGTGCCCTATTACAGTATCTCCTAATAGGGCATAGGCAGGCACTGATTTAAAAATAGACAAAACCAGCAGCAGCACAAATGATAACCAGAAAAAATGCTAACAAGTTGGAAAGCACTTAGCAATACGATCTGAAATTTTATCATGATAGTGAGATTCATTCTCTACCACACACAAAAACTGTGCTCCATAATGCATAAGTACTACATGCCCATACCTAAAGCTGGATGCAGAAACTTTTACCTGGGGACAGAGGCTATCTTGGGTCCATCACATCATTTTAGTGCTGTGCAGATTATATCTCAAGCATTGATGATTTTCACTTGCAAAAAACCAAGGAAAAGAATGAAATAATGTTGCAATATAAGGGAAGTAGGACGAATGGGATTAAGCTATGGAAATGCATCCAGTTACTTCCCTTAACACTGTCCCATATTAAATCTGAATGATAACATCAATCACTTACTTCAGTTCCGTGACAGAATAGGAACTAGCAAAGAGAACAGCACAATTTATGCCAGCATTTTCTCACAGCTCATGAACTGGATGAGTATGCTTTCATACATACAACTGATACCGGTATGTTCTGATTTACTAATAGAATAACACATTTCCTTGAAAAAAATGGGCAGGGAGTAAAATGTATCTATTTTATACATTTGATCCTAGGATTTTATTTTATATTATGGATACAAGTATTATTCCTTTAGCTTCATCTCTTTCCATTTCAAAAGGCCCAGGGCACAATTCCATACTTTTGTGTGAAATGGTAGCCTATGACAGTATCTAGAACTGTAGCTAAAGAAGTTGAATACATAATAGTCTACACGTTAATCTTAAACATATGTAGTTTTATTTTTTCTCTCTCATTCTTTCCTTTTCAAATTTTGTGGAAAGCATTTGGAGACATCATTGGAACCTTCCCTTTCTAATCTTATAGCAAGCATTTAGAGGCATTTATTGCAATGTTCTGTACAAATACATAATTGGATTTGGAAGAAGGTTCTGAAATGTCATAATCTTGGCTTTTCTTGCTGTTGAACTGATGGGGAAAATTAAATCTGATTTGCAAGTAAGTGACAAAAACATCTGTTGAAAATTACCCAACTCTAGGGAGATGTACACTTATTCGACTCTTTGTTAGTCTTGCGAGTTACAATTAATGCCGATGGAAACAGTAATCAGAGGCTACAAGGAATGTTGAAGGAAATGTCTGCACCCAACAGAGAAATCAAAAGTGGCAGGCCGTTGAATTGGCAAACAATGAACTGCGCTACCTCTTTGAGGGAGAGTGGGGAGACATTCAGGAAGGGCAAAGGTTTGATTCCAACACTGTTTTTGCCTTGGTAGGATGTAATAGCTGGTTGCTGGAGGCAATATACTCTGAGACCAGTGTACTAAATGTGTAGTCAATCCCAAATACAGTTGAGAGCGTTCATTTTAACATTATGTGTTAAAACACATGGTGCAGGTCAGGGGTGTCAAACCTAATCGCTTGTACAGCCTAATGGGCTGTATCGTGATGTATCAGAATATTTTTTGCTCTTGTAGAACTGGGGTGGGAGTGGCCTACGTGGGCCATATCCAGCCCATGGGTCACCCACTTGACAGGTATGGTGTAGGTGCAAGGGAGAACCCAGAAGTTTTTTGGGTTTTTTAAATACAGTTCATTTTGCATATCTGCAAGGATAATGGAAGTACAAGTGGTTCTTGTCTCATAACAGTTCATTTAGTGACCATTTAAAGTTACAACAGCACTGGAAAAAGTTACTTTTGACTTTTTTTCACATTTATGACTGTTGCAGCATCCCCATGATCACCTGATCAAAATACCAATGCTTCACTCATACTTATGACAGTTGCATTGTCCTGGAGTCATGTGATTCCCTTTTGCAACCTTATGACAAGCAAAGTCAATGGGGAAGCCAGATTCACTTAACAACTATATCCCTAACTTAACAACTGCAGTGATTCACTTAATAATTGTGGCAAGAAAAGTCATAAAATGGGGGAAATTCACTTAACAAATGTCTTACTTAGCAACAGAAATTTGGGGGTCAGTTGTGGTCGTACATCAAGGACTACCTGTAGTACTCTAAAAAGGGGCCATGTTGTCCCCTTCATCTTTCCCACTGTTTTTGTTATCCATGCATTGACTGAGACTGCGAATATATGTAGGGATAGCTTGTGCTGTCTCTCTGCCTTGATGGAATCCAGGCTGAAAGAACAGAATTGAAACCAAGACAGATGGATTCTCTTGTATGTACAGTCCCTCCTTTTTTCAAATGGTCTACAGCTATACTTGATTACATGCATATCTTTCTCATATAATTTAGCAACTCTTCCTGACCACACCCTGGGAGAGAAAATATTTTTTCAGCTGAACCCTGTCCAACATCTGGATTTCTTAATATTCATTTATGAATACTGTGGAGATGACCACCAGGCATGATGCTAAACATATCTGAAAGGATATAGAATGTTCTTTCAAGCTATAGGCTAAGTATATGCCAAGGCTTAAATGCAGGGTCCCCTTTTGAAACATAATTTCTAGCAACATATGAACATGATTAAGTATGTTCCTCTTTCCTTTCACTGATATCATGTACTTCTTATTCATGTCACAACAGTATGTTTTTTTCTGACGAAGGAAAGAGACTTGATTTCTGCAACATTTTCTTGCAGCCAACATTATATCATCTCAGAATTCTCCAAGTGTGAAGAGGGAGAAGGAGGACAAGTGTGTAGTGTGAAATTTATTTATATCTTACCTTTATTATTGTTATAAATAACTCAAGGCAGTGAACATATCTAATACTGCTTCCTCCTATTCTCTCCACAACAGTCCTGTGAAGTGGATTGGACTGAAAGAGAGTGACTGACCCAAAGTCACCCAGATGGTTTTCATGCCTAAAGTGGTACTAGAACTCACAGTCTCCTGGTTTTTAATTTGGTGTCTTAACCGTTACACCATACTGGCTTTGAAACTTTTCATCACAATCTTCCACCGGTTACTTGTCACTTGAGGCCTTTCTGAATAAGTGTAGAATAGGAATCTCGTCCTGTGCTGAATGAGTGTTGTACCCATATCAAAAATGCCCTGGCTGATAGGCCATTGATATTGAAGAGGGTGGAGATGAGTAATCCTGAAGTAGGATGGACAAGTAATAAATAAGTGATTCTCAGCCGTGACTAACACTATAAGAAAAAGTATTTCTAAAATACCCCTTCCTAGTAATAAAAATGGTAACAAATATGGCCACATAAAACTCTTTGTCAACAGAAACTATGGAAAACTACATTTACCTACAACAAGAAACAAATAACCAGCTGAAATTAAATTTATCCTCTCTGCAGCACTAAATCTGTGTTTAAAATATTGATCTACAAACAACTGCTGAAGCAATGTATATAAGGGATCTTTCTATAATATGATGAGTGTTTTAGGAAACCAACCATCTTCTGCAGAAACCAACCATCTGCTGAGTTTGTAGCCCAAGCCAAACTAGGCATGGAGGGTACTGACCAGATTTATATCTATATAATATTATCTCTCTTTATTTTTTAAAAAAATGTATAGCATAGCATTTGAGGATTGTAGTTTCAATATGAACTAAGACTTGCAACAAACACCAGAAATAATTTTAAAAGATTCTTTCAATATGTAAAGAACAATTTAAAAAGTCAAGGAAACAATCTGTCCACTAACGGGAGAAAAAAGCAAAAAGATGAGGGGCAGCAGGGAGAAAATAGAACTGCTTAATTCATTCTCTGCATCTGTTTTTACAGAAAAGCAAAATAGTCCAACCTATCAAAAACAGTACCATAAAAGACTGATTAGGAATACAAGTCAAAATTGATAAGAAAATGGTAGGACAAAACCGATCCACTCTAGACGAGTTCAAATCACCAGGACGAAACGGATTACATTCCAGAGTCTTGAAGCTGGAAAACATGATCTCAGAACCAACATGGATCCACTCTAGATGAGTTCAAATCACCAGGACCGGATGGATTACATTCCAGGGTTTTGAATCTGGTGGACATGATCTTGGAACAACTGAACCATATCTTTCAAAGATCCTGGAACAGTGGGGAACTATCAGAGGAATGGAAAAGAGATGACGTAGTTCAAAAAAAGACTACAGAGAAGAGCAACAAAGATGATTAGGATACTGAAGGCTAAAACATAAAATGAATGGTTGCAGGAATTGGGTATGTCTAGTCTAGTATAAAGAAGAGTGACATGATAGCAGTGTTCCAATATTTGAAGTGCTGCCACAAACTAGAAGGGCTAAACCTATTTTCCAAAGCAATGTATGAAAACTAATCAAGGAGACAATCAACCTAGAACTAAGGAGAAATTTCCTGACAGTGAGAACAATTAACCAGGGGAATGGCTTGCCTTCAAAATTCGTGGGTGCTCTCTGGAGGTTTTTAAGAATAGATTGAACAGCCATTTATCCTGAATTGTATAGGGTCTCCTGCTTGAGCAGACAGGTTGGACTAGAAAGTCTCTTCCAACTGTTATTCTGTTACAGTTTCTGCTGAATGTATGAGATGCATGGACACCGATAAAATAAACTAGGAGAAAGACTTTGAAACATTTCATAGGCTCTCCTAGTAAAAAGCCAGACTTCTGCTTCTATTCAAAGAGACAAAATGTAAGACTTTGATGAGTTTCATATGCCTATTTAAAATGAAAAGGAGAGGAAGGAGGGGGTAGCATCAGAGAGACATAGAGAGACTCTCCATAGGGTGAAGTTGTTTTGACTCTCTTGTTGATGCAAAAATGTTCGGGATTAAAGGTCTAATCTAGAAGATATATTGTACACCAAACAGCAGGACCATTTAAGAGAACATTAAATGGCACTTAAACTAAACAGTTGTCCTTGGAAGCAGTAGTTCAACTAGAATACTATCTAATAACTATGCAGAACTCTGAAAACAAGATGTCATTGTTTTATAAAATCACACACACATTTAATCTTCCCCGCATGAGACTACTCTTGAGTCTTCCGGCAAAGGAAACAAATGAGTCTACTGTTATACATTCTGTAATACAGTTGGTTTCCAAGATCATTTACATGTGCTTACATGGAACATCTTCTCGTACAAAAACAATCTGCATTTTTGTCATTTTATCTCTATGGATAAAAGTCCCAAACAAAAATATTTAAAACAATGCTTCCACTCTTTTACATATAAATAACATGAAAAACATTTTCAGCTATGTGCAAAAGTCATGGAAATGGTCAATCCTGCATTATTTCTCCAATTTTATCTACATGAATATTTAGGGAAAGATCTTTATATGGCAGACAAAAATAAGGACCACCCATACTGATTAATTGATATGTACCATCAAGTTATTTTCAGCTACTAGAGACCACATAGATAGATGTTCTCCATGAAGATTGGAGTTACAATTATACTATTGTTAAGTACAGTACATTTAATAAAGAATTGAGGAATAAAACTGCTCTTACCCTCCAAATCAAATGTGGTGATTTGTACAAGATCAAGCATAGATGGGTGAAAACTGTTAATTTTTTCCCTTGGATTTGCTTAGAGTTGTGTTTGTTTGTCCCTGCTGTTGGGAATCTAAATACCTCATCATAGAAAGAGAAAGGGCTTAATAGCCAAATTTCTTTTGGATGTCATTAGAAGAGCAGAGTGTTTTGATTGTATTATAAATTTCTTTGCTTTGCAAATGTTTGAGAAAGTGTACTACACATCCTAGTATACAACACAGATATTTACGTACTTATGTAATAATAATGTTGATTATTATGTAATCAATGTGCTTCTACATGGAACTCTAAGATAGTGGTAGTCTAGGAGTGCAGGTAGTCCTCGACTTATGACCATAACTGAGCCCAAAATTTCCATTGTTAAGTGAGACATTTGTTAAGGGAGTTTTGCCCCATTTTACAACCTTTCTTGCCACAATTGTTAAGTGAATCACTTCAGCTGAGTTAAGTGAATCTGGTTTCCCCATTGACTTTGCTGGTCAGAAGGTGATTGCAAAAGGTGATCACATGACCTTGGGACACAGCAATGGTCATAAATATGAATCAGTTGCCAAACATCTGAATGTTCATCACATTGATCATACAGATGCTGCAAAGGTCATAACAGGGGTGAAATCCAACAGATTCTGACAGGTTCTGGAGAGCCGGTAATGGGAATTTTGAGTAGTTCAGACAACTGGCAAATACCACCTCTGGCTGGCCCCAGAGTGGAGTGGGAATGAAGATTTTGCAATATCCCCCCAGGAGTGGGGAGGGAATGGGCATTTTGCAATATCCTTCCCCTAGAGTGGGGTGAGAATGGAGATTTTGCAGAATCCTTCCCCTGCCACGCCCAGCAAGCCATGCCCATAGAACCGGTAGTAAAACAAATTGGATTTCATCACTGGGTCATAACTCTGAAAAACTATCATAAGTCACATTTTTCGGTGCCATTGTAAATTTTAACAGTCATTAAATGAACTGTTGTAAGTCAAGGACTACCTGTACATAGGATGCAAAAATATGTTTGAATATATCTTTTGACAGTTGATTTAAATCCAGCAGTCAAAAGCCAACCATAGCTTTAAAATAAAGAAATAAAGGTGTAATGCAATATAATATAATGCAGTGCAATGCAATATTAAAATTAAAGAGTTTTATAAACCACCCAAGTGGTAAATGCCACTAAACCAAGCTTATAACCCCCCTTCCCGTAAACATGGCAATGTTGCCTTTTGGTTTTAGTTCTGATAACAATATTACTAAACTCTGCAACCCTGTAATAAACTTAGTAGAAGAAACAGTCATCCTTTGTAGGGCCTTGACTTGTTTTTATGAAACAATACAGTTGCATAGTTGCCCCAGAGCTGGATCCCAGTGGGCAAGGGGCCTCAATGTAGTTGACACCAGTTAGTTACTTAGCTGTCTGCAATCTCAGAAAATGAGCCAGCTGGGAGAATAAGCAATCCAGTGAACCTTGGCTGTGCTCCCAACTTCTCAGCAGGTTACAACTGAGAGACATGCCATTGCCTATCTAGGGACATCAGCCGAGTGGCCTCTACCTCCGAAGAACAATGCAAACCAAAGAGATCAGGATATGCATGGAAAATGTTCACTCCGAGTTTGCTAGTTCTCCATTATCCTTTTGGCTCCCTGGGCCATTCATGTATAGCATCAAGCTAGTCATGTGATTAATCACTTGGGGGGGGGAGTGTTCCGCAGTGCTGCTTTAAATCCTGTTAAACTGCTTTTTAATTAAAAACAGCACAGTTGATGTATTACGGAGTGCTTTTCCTGCAACCTTACGCCACAAGAGAATTTGCACTCTCCTTTCGCCCCTTTATGCTTGCTGTTCTTTTTGGCTACCTTTTCCCACTTCCTTCTTTGGGTTTCCTGCTAGCAGCTCTTCCCTCTCCATAGCTGTTGCTGCTGCTGCTATTAATATTACTATTGTATACATAACAATGTGAAATCACAGCTGCCAATTCTTTAGCTGGGATTGGCCTCTATAGACATCAAATTCTTCCCAAGAACCTAAGATCTTTAAAATATTGGGGTATTATATGCGTGGATCCAAGCAGTGTGGTCTTTTTTAATTGACAGGTGGTAATATTCTCAATGTGCTGATTTTCTAAGTACCATTCAAGAATTTTTTTGTATAGCACCAACTATGCTGATAACCAGAGGGCAATTGCTGCCAGTTTATGCCATAATCTTTCAACTTTGATTTTCAAATCTTGATACATTGTGATTTCCTCCAATTCTTTATCTTCTATTGTACTATGCCCTGGTATTGCCACATCTAGAATCCACAGTTTCATCTTTTCAACTACAGCTAAATCTGGTGTGTTGAGCCAAGACTTTATTGTTTTGTATTTGAAAGTCCCACAATATTTAACCTGCTCATGTTTTTTACTCCTTTTTCAACTTTTATATTCTGACAAATTTTCCATTACTGTCATATGATGATTTTTACAGATGTTCCAGTGAATTGCTGGTTTTATGTAATTATTTATAATCAATTTTTGCGATCTTCTTGCATGAGCTGAATATATAATCTACTGTTGCTTCTGCTTCTTTGTAAAATTCACATTTCAAATCATTTGATGATTTTTCTATTCTACTTTTGGTTGCTCTTATGCAACCACAATCAAGCCTTCAGTTTCTTTTTAAAAAATATATTCCAGTTATAAACCATTGCCAGGTTTTATCTTTAACTACTTTATTTTCAATATTCTGTAGAAATTAATCATGTAATCCTTTCCTTGCCAGCATTTTGTTCATGTTTTTATTACTTGATTCAATACTCAAGTTTTGTTTCCTTTACATTTAGTAAATTCTAACTTTTATCTTGCATCAATGCTTGTTCTTGGTTGTCTTTTACATACTTAGCCAATACACTTTTCTTCTATGACAGTTTAATTGACTTGAAGTTAACCTCTGTCTCCATTTATGTGCCACAGTTACAATCTGTCAATTTACTATAGGGATGGAATACCTAGTGAATAGTCATCAGTTGTTTTTGGGGATGGAGGTGGGGGGGGGGGGTGTTGGTCCAAACTTTCCAGTTCAAATTGTGCCAGTTAATAATTCTAACCATGTATTGTATCACAGATAGGGTCCAGGTACTGATGGCTTTAATGGTATTTTCAGTGTTCAATTTTATCTTTAGCTATTTCTTTCTCTTTAGATGTGTACTAATCACATTTTTTATTTGTCACTGCTTGATCTTATGATTGAAAATGCCCAAATACTTGTATGCTTCATGCTGATGGCTCCTGATGATCATTCAGCATTTCATTCTACTTTTGTCTGTCATTTTCCCTGATTCATTGCTACTGTAACACATTTCTAAGGCCAAATTTCATTGCTATATTTATGTTAAAAATTCTTATAGTGCTTGTTTTTTAAAAAAATTAGATTTATATGCTGCCCTTCTCCAAAGACTCAGGGCAGCTTACAATGCGTTAAGCAATAGCCTTCATACTTTTGTATATTTTATACAAAGTCAGCTTTTTGACTTTGTATAAAGTCAGCTTTTTGACTTTGTATAAAGTCAGTAAATTGAGGACTGGGTCCTCAATTTACCTACTTTAGAAAGGATGGAAGGCTGAGTCAACCTTGAGCCTGGTGAGATTCGAACTGGTGTAATTGCAGACAGCTGGATGTTAATAACAGGCTTTAGTCTGCTTTTAGCCTGTTGAGATATCCAGGCTTGTAAAGGACTGGGTTTTGATTTCTCATTTTCCATAACACTTCAGATCATCCTATGTAAAGCAAATGCAAATTCCACCATCAATCAATCAATCTGGCTGATCTTTTAATAATTAAAAGAGAAATACAACCAACCAACTAAAATTATCTGGATAATTTTCCTATAATGGATTTACAAAACAGTTTTTCTAAATTGAAGAATTTTGTGGGAAGAGGAAAGAAAAAATGTATATAAAGTGTATTTATAAAGTCAGTTTATTTGATCAAGGTTAAAATAAATAATACCAGTTGTTATGTCTGATAACCCTTAATGGACTTTTGCTAAACAGGAGTGAATAAATGAAGCTTTCAGAAACTATTTATAAATAAGAAATGAAATATGAGAAGAAAACAACATTTGTTGTATTTTAAGAGAAAATAAATTACTAAAATTGTTTATATTTGTTGCAATGAAAGGAGAAGTCATTTATATACAGTATTTCTTTTGTTTTTCTTTACTGTTTTGTTTTTCTTTTTTCTTTCCTGCCTCTCCTATTTTTATTTTTATTGGAAAAAAAAAATTGTAGCCTCCAGGCACTGTGAAGGGATATTGATGGCATCTCCCTTACAGCTTGGGAAGCAATGTACAATTGTGTGTCATGAGTGTATTGGTGATATTGAATCCTGAGCAGTCATCTGACCTCACCCAGTGGTTTCATATGGATGTTAAAAAGCAGAAGGGACAGAACAAATCTCTGCAGCATTCTACATCTCAGATGCCACTAGGCCAATTTCTATGGCCCCCTTACCACAGATTGAAACTGCCCACTGAAGGAGGAATGGAACCATTGCAAAACAATGCCTATGATTTCCAAGCCCCATAGGCAGTCCAGAAAGATAGCAAGATATTATGCTTGATGGCATTAAAACCTGCAAAAGTTTCAGTAGGACTAGGGCAGACATATTCCCCTCACCCCATCCAGGCCCCAACATGGATCGTCCAAGATAGCGACCAATTCTGTCTCTATACTACAAAACAATTCAAAATATTCTGTAGAGATGAAATTCTATTCATTTTTTCTTGTTCCTATGAGCAGTCTGTCATTCAATAACTTATGAGCCAATTGTTATCCTAAAGTCCTAAGCATAGAATACTGCACTTATATTGTTTTTAAACTTTCTTTGTGAGTTTTTAAAGTATTTTTTTTTAATTTTCCACAAATCACTGTGAACTTAGAATCATCATAATCTCTTAATGGAATAGCTGACCTCTTGTACCGTTATTAGTCATTGACTTGATAATAGCTGCTTGTCTCCGAAAACTTTGATGTTGTGCATAAGAGCCATGGATCACTTGCATCCATTTTCTCCATTACCAACCAAATATTTGGACACTTTCTGTTGAGTTGATTCAAGGCAGAGCTACATACTGTGTAGGCATATTCAGTCTCCAGGAGCTGAAGATTTTGTGATCTGGGAAAATTAATAGATGTTTACTCTAGCAGCATAGACGGAGGGTGGAGAGAGTCCATTTTTACTTTGGCAGCCTAAATGAAGAGAGGCTCTGATGGGGATGTTATGACAAAATTGGTTCAGAAGTGGAATGTTCAAATGAAGGAAAAGGTTTATGTAGGAATACTGCAGTCCACAGGGTGTTTTTGCTGAGAAATCTTCAAGTGGCAAAATGCATTAGTACTTGTTGCAAGTTCCCACTTTTAACAAAGCAAATGCATGGTGGCTGCTCTGTTTGAATAATTTAGGAAGGCCCCAAATACACCACAACACATGTCGTTTGGAAAGATGGATTCAGAACTTTAAAAAGTTAAATATTTATTTTACAACCACTGTTACAGGAGGAAGCTTTCCATTTTTTTTATTTGTTTGAATAAACAGGCAGTATTGTTTGAGAGTTACTTAGAGAAACCTACTCTGTTTGCCAGCATTCTTGCTCAGAATAGCCCTAGAGTTTCCAGATGGCTTCCTTTTTAACAGTAAAATGGACTTTGCCTATTTTAGAAATTACACAGTATATCACAATAGCCAGGAACCCCTGGCCAGTGGGTTCATTCAGAGCATGAAGGAACCAAGAGCATGGATTTCTACAATACCCAGATTGTGATTCATGAACACAGAATGTGAATGGAGTTCTAAAGGCAAACACTTTACAAAAATTCCTCATCTGGATTTATAATCTGGGTTTGGAAATAAAGAATGGCATGATCTGAGTTCCAAAGGGGATTCAGTCCATTAGAAACATAACAAGGGAGAGTAAAGATGTGAGGAATCTGCTCCTGTGAGGAAAGTTTGAAAATTTAAAAGAGATGGCTATGTTTATCTTAAAGAAGTAGAGTGCCCTATTTTAAAACAAAATAGACCCAAAGATCTACTGAATTCATTTTATTTGTCAGTGCTTGTGTCTGATTTATTGCTCTGAAACTATGTCTGATCTTATTACTGAACAAGGTGTCTCATTAATGTGCATGCATAGCTTTCACATTACTCCCTTTCAAAATTGGCAACATTATGCAAAGTAAAGAAAAAGAATAAGAAATGGTAAGAGAGAGAAAATTAAAGGCAGTATATCAAATGAAAGGCAATCTAACCTAAGAGTATAAATACCTATATATTGGAAAAGAACAGAAAGAAGTTATAGCTTATAAAATAGGTTCCAAATCATAGATTCTAGCTTGCATAGAATAGCATGGGCTTGACTGGCATATATTGCCTATTATTAAAATTAGCAGGGAATGCTACCTGTAGCATGAATACAGTTAAGGCTGGTAATCTCCATAATAATAAAAGGCTTTGCTATTCATTTTATTATCATATTGGTAATAGTGTGTGATTTTCTATTTTATAAATTCTTTTGGTAGGTTTCATGTCCTTAAAGGCAGGGTAAAAATGTTTAAAATAAGTAAAGCTACCTATCCTGTTGGAAATGTTTTATGAATGTACACCTAACCATCAACAATGTACACTGGACAAAAAGGAAAAAGGGGGTAAGAAACTGAATATGGAGTCTGGGACTGGTGCTAGAATTACTGCTAGTTAAGATGGGCTTAAGGAGGAAATAAAAGAAGGGCAGAATAAAGTAGAGGAACAATAAATGACGAGAATAGAGAATTCCCTAGCCAGGTCTTTGCAGATGTTTAAAAAATAGAATCATTTGGCAGTGAGTTATACCACTCTCAGTTGGTTTAACATCCTATGGGGCCATCAGGCAGATGTATACTGAAGTCTTCGGTATTGAGCCAAAAGGAAAGAGATGATCTAGCACCAGAACAATTAATATTTTAAAAATTAAAAATATTTAATTTTTATCATATATTTTCATATATGTATTTATATATATATATATATATATTCTGAGGTTTCCGTGGGTGTTTGTATTTAGGTCTTTGGTTATTCGGGTTTTCTCCCGTGTAAAATTGGAAGTGTCTTGGCGACGTTTCGACGAAGTCTCATTCGTCATCTTCAGGCTGGTGTTCTCGGCTTCGTGCTTCCAGGAGCAATGTGAGATCACAGCTGTCTCTTCCTTTTAACTGCTAGTGGAGGTGGGAGCTGATTGGGTGGGAGCTTGGCTGTGTTCTGATTGGGTGGAGGTATGTTCTGATTGGTTAGGGGCTTGGCTGTGCTCTGATTGGATGGAGGGTTGGTTGTGCTCTGATTGGCTGGGGATGTGTTCTGTTTGGGTGGGGGCTTGGTTGTGCTCGGCTTAGTCTGAGTTGCAGGGGGATTTGAGCTGGTGAACTGCGTTGTTGTTGTTTGGCTTCGTGTTTGTGGCCGTGAGAGCTCTTCTTGGTGGGTGTCAATCTGCTTCATGTATGAATTGGAGGGGTTTAAAATGGCTAATGATGCAGCTGCGTTCGGGCTTCTGGTCCTTGGTCGTGCCTCATTATCAGTGTGGGTTTGAGTCTGCTTTCTGCGTCGATGTGTGATGGTGACATCCTGTGTGGCTCTCGTGAGTGTGGGTCTGGTGTCATTCGTCGTGTTAGGGACTCGTTTGTCAATAAGGGCGGGTTTCCAAATGGCTGGTAGGCGGGAGATATCATCTCGTTTGTTCATGCTGTTTTTCTATCTCGATGGCTTCTCTGATTATTCTGTTGTTAAAGTGTTCAGTTTTGGTATAGTTCTGGTCTTTTTAAAGTCAATTTCATGTCCTGTGGCTTTAAGGTGTTGGACCAGGGAAGAAGTTGGTTCCTCTTTTCTGACTGAGTTCTTGTGTTCTTCAATGCGTGCACTTATTCTTCTGTTGGTTTGTCCGATGTATGTGGTGGGGCAGGCGGTGCATGGGATTTCATATACTCCTTGATTTTCTAACTCAATTTTGTCTTTGGGGTTCCTTAGGATGGTGGATATTTTTCGGGTTGTGCAGAATGCTGTCTTGATGTTCTGTTTGTGGAGGATTTTGCTTATTCTGTCTGTGGTGCCTTTTATTTATTTTATTTATTTATTATTTCAATTTATAAACCGCCCTTCTCCTTGCGGACTCAGGGCGGTGAATAGCCAAAATAAAATATGGTATACAAAAGTTAAAAACAATTAAATATTATTAAATATTATTTGGCCAATAATTAAAACAACCCAATTTCAAATCAATTTCAAATTTAAAAACAGAGGATGGGATCAAGCTAGCCCAGCTAGATGGAATAAATGGGTTTTAAGGGCCCGACGAAAGGTCCGGAGATCTGGAATCCTGCGTATCTCCGGGGGTAGGTCATTCCAGAGGGCGGGCGCCACCACAGAGAAGGCTCTCCCCCTGGGGGTCACCAGGCGACACTGTCTGGCCGACGGCACCCGGAGGAGGTCCTCTCTGTGCGAGCGTATTGGCCGGTGGGAGGCTATTGGCGGCAGAAGGCGGTCCCGCAAGTACCCAGGTCCTAAGCCATGGAGCACTTTAAAGGTGGTCACCAACACCTTGAAGCACACCCGGAAGACCACCGGGAGCCAGTGCAGCTCGCGCAGGAGAGGTGTCACATGGGAGCGCCATGTCGCTCCCATAATTCCCCGCGCGGCCGCATTCTGGACCAGTTGGAGCCTCCGGGTGCACCTCAAGGGGAGCCCCATGTAGAGAGCGTTGCAGTAGTCCAGGCAGGAAGTCACGAGAGCATGAGTGACTGTGCGTAGGGAAGTGTATGGGAGGAGGGCTTTGCCGTTTTCTTGTTCCCTGTCTTGGATTTTAGTGGGGGTTTCTTTTTGGTTGGTAATTAGGTTGGTAATCTTATTTCTTTGGAATCCATTGGATGTTAGTACATTAGTGAGAGTGTGTATTTCAGTTTTTAGGTGTTGTTTGTCAGCTAAGCATTTTGTTCTGTAGATGAGTGTCTTGGCTACAGAGTTGATCTGGGCTGGGTGGTGGTGTGAGAGTGCATGCAGATAGTGGTTTGTGTGTGTTTTCTTCACGTCGCCAAGACACTTCCAATTTTATGCGGGAGAAGACCCGAATAACCAAAGACCTACATATATAGGTCTTTGGTTATTCGGGTCTTCTCCCGCATAAAATTGGCAGTGTCTTGGTCATGTTTTGACGAAGTCTCATTCGTCATCTTCAGGCTGGTGTTCTCGGCTTCGTGCTTCCAGGAGCAACACCAGCCTGAAGATGATGAATGAGACTTCGTCGAAACGTCGCCAGGACACTTCCAATTTTACGCGGGATAAGACCCGAATAACCAAAGACCTACATACAAACACCCGCAAAAACCTCAGAATAAATATAAATATATATATCTATATCCATCACTGCAGTATCACCTAATCCTACAGCATGAGAGATGAAGCAGTTTTTAATGCTTTCCAGAAGCCTAGAGGGGTAGGGGGCCTACCATATCTCAGGGGATATCACAGGAGGGGCTGATATTGAGAAGTGTCCTATGTCCCATTAGATGATATTCTTTAAGGGAAGCCACTGTCTTTAAGCCACATCCTTTAAGGCAAGTCATACCCTGGAACCATGCCCACCCTATCTGATCTGATAGAATCTGAGTTAGATGATGTGTTGAAAAGTATGCTACTTCTTGCTTGGGCTTATGGCTTTTTCATGGATTAGGTAGAGAGTAACTACTTTAATTTAAGAGGCTGTGGACTTTGATTTAAATAATTGAGAAGCTAATGCTTTTTTAAGAACTAACATACATTGACAGAGCTCCTCAGGATTACATACTAGTGTTATTAAATTGCCATCCTCATCATTCGTTTATTTATAATTATTTATGTATATATAAAATTTATATGGCCTACCATCTTGCAAAACATCTGGGTAGCACAAAACAAAATCATAAAATAATAAACATATAAAACAAGGCATTATTTTAAAATTTAAAAAATCCCAAGGTATAAGAGAAAATAGTTATTAATAGCAATAATATCTTAAGATCTCACTGGTCCTCTGGCAACCCCAACCTGATGACATTACAGGTCCTTTTGATTTGTCTGGGACAATATGAAATGCCTGCCAAAGGAAGTAAGATTTGGTAGCAGAATAGAAAACAGCCTAACTCCATGTGACTTCTCCCTGCAATCCTATTATTTCATAATGAAGTGCTATAAACACTGCTAGAAAACAGAAGACATCCCCTTTCTCCAAAAACAGCAAAAGCCGCCTCTGCAGAAATAAAAGCCAAAAAAGCAGAATTCCTCAGAACTTCAACTTTTCTTTTTTTTCCCCCGACCAACAAAGTTTGGAAGAAATTATGTTCAAAGTCAAAAAAGCTAACAAGGAACTGGAGAAAGAGTTACAGTCCCAGAACATGGGGCCAGTGGGAAATTGAAAAAATAAGGAGTAATGAACTTTTATAATCAGGAACAGTTTCCTCCTCCACCACATCCCATTGCCCCTTAAAAATAAGAGAAAAGGCTAAGAAATTGGTGTTTCCTATTTAGAAAAATATCCCCAGATGTAAAAGTGTAAAAGGATGGGTTGTCCTGGTTTGGCATCCCTAAAACGAACAAAGGAGGAAACATGTTTAATAGATCACATATATATTGGATTATTGCAAATTTGGACTATTGCAATGCTCTCTGCATGGAGCTACACTTGAAGAGTATTCAGAAGATAGAACTGATCCTACTACTTTCATTTTTTGTGTGTTTGCTTTTCTCTGTGAATATTTCAAAGTGTCTTTTTCTACATACCTTGACATACTTTTGTTTCCAAAATAAAGATCCTGGCCTAGCTTAATTTTTTTCCAAGCCTCACTACAATAGTGGGGAGGGAGGGATTAAATAATCCTCTAATTTCAGAGAGGATGGAATGTAGGATTCTGACATTCTCCAAATCTCTAAAATTACTTCCCAGAGTTTAGCTTTCCTCTAACAGCCTCACCAGAAAAGCAGACCCCTTGCAAATAGAAAATGTGACCCTATCCGCAGAAAGCAATTGTTCTCATAAAACACCGCTAGTCTCTTTGTAAACCTGTAATTCAGAGGTCACGATTAGCCCATCCCCAATTATATTTTTGCAGACATCTCTATATTGCCCCTCAAATATAGTGGAAAAGCTGGGATGTCTGGACTTATTGTTTATTGTTATTCTTGATTTTACAAAAAGAGCTTTTCATCAGAATGACTAATGAAACATCCTATCTATGGACTGTGAGGAAACAGTGGATATTATATGAAATCCTTTGCTAATAGCAAAGGTAAGAATTCCTTATTATCAGCTCTGTTCCTTTTGATAAAGATCCAGCAACTAACACACTTCTCTATCTCCTTCTCTTCCTTAGGTGATAGAAATGTTAAGCATCTGAAAACTACAGATCCAGCAGATTTTGATGCCAGAGAGTTTGTCCTATAGCAACAGCAAAGGGCCCTTAGACTTTATACCGCTTCTCAGTGCTTTACAACCCTCTCTAAGGAATTTACAGAGTCAGCATAATGTTCCCAACAATCTGGGTCCTCATTTTGCTGTCCTCGGAAGGATGGAAAGCTGAATCAACCTTGAGTCAGTGAGATTCAAACTACTGAGCTACCAAACTGCTGGCAGCTGGCAATCAGACGGATTAGTCTTCAGTATTGCATTCTAACCACTGCACCACCACAGCCCTATGATGATCGCATGATGTTGCACGATATTGCTGGTAGGTAATTGAAATAATTTTGTAGCAGAATGTTTTGCAGCAGAGAAGCACCAGTAATCTCACTGTCTATGGCAGAGGTGGGCAACCTGCAGTATGCAGTTCACAGGCCATATATCCCTGATTTTTATTTTTGCAGGTATCCATCCATTGCCACTGAACATGGATAATAATGTTTCTTAAATAACAAGTAATAACTTTTTATATCTTAAGGATTGGAAGAATTGGATTCAGCAGCCTCTACTCAATGTACTCTACTGAACGTTCTTGGGCTTCTCCCACCTATGGTTCTAGTGAAGATACAGTGGGGTGGGGTGGGGGGGAGGAAATTGTGTTCATATATCTGAATTTCTTGAAAGAAATAAAAATCATTGATGTAACAAATAATAGTAATAACTCAGTGGATTTTCTTCATATGGTAGCCATTCTAAGATCCTTACTAAAAGAAAGATAAAACATAAAAATTAAAATAAAGTACGAAAAAGAAATACAATATTTAATCATTCACATAATTACAGCAGCCCAAATAGTTTACGCCCAGAACTGGAAGAATAACAATATACCATCAGAAGATAATGTGATTAGAAAAATTATGGAGTGTGTGGAAATGGATAAACTTATAAAGGAGATACAAGAAAAAGAGGAAACGGAATACTAGCTAGTCTGGGAGAGATGGTTTAAATGGTTGGAGGGAAAGAGAAAAAAGGACAAAGGAAGACTAAATAATGATTGAATTAGGTGGAGAAATATAGGAAGAAATGGAAAGAAATGGGAAGAAATAAAATTTGTGGAAAGGAAATTGGGTACATGTTTATGTCAAATGTAAATAAAAAATTAGAATAATACAATATGGTATATATATATATATGATATATTAGAAATATATGTATAAAAGATATATTAAGATAAAAGAGAGAATATGTATAAGTGTGGGTTACCGACATGAAACTGTTGAAAAGAAGAAAGTGAATATCTCTTTTCGTGTTTTTTTTTAAAAACTGTTTAATAAAAATATTTTTTTAAAAAAATTAAAATAAAGTAAATAATAAAAACTTGGGATCTGCAAAACTTTTTTTTAAGATTCTAGGGTATAAGAACATTTTTAAAAAGAAACATTGATGAATACAAGTCTTCATTTTTTAAAACAACTTAAAGTAGCTCTTTGGATTCCAGCCATAACCAATGCATCTAAATGCATGATAACTTCTCATGGTTTGCAGAATTCAGATCTGATGGATGAGTACAACCCAATGCCCCAAAGCAGCCACAGCTGGGCATGTCCAGAGAGAAATATTATTAGTCCAAGTTTTCAAAAGCAGCCTTTTCAGCCAAAGATGTACATGGAGCCAACTGAAATATAGCTTGAGATCAGAGTTACACTTTAAATTCTAGTTATCAGTCACCAGTCATGCAACACATATATAAAAAAGAACCATTAGAGAACTTAACAAAACTGTCTTTACCTTTTCCCATTATCCCATAATTCAATGCTGCAGGAAATACTTAACACAATTTATAGTGTTGGCTCTTGTCGAGAATATTATTCAACTCACAGTGCTCATCTATTTTTTACCCTTCCAAACCATCCATTCTTTAAAAAAATAATTTACTTAACTCCTTGAAGTGACTATCAGTTGAGCCTATGTCAGCAATTGATTGATAAGTACTTTTTAAAAAAACCTGCATTCCACAATTGTAATTTGAAAAGATCTTAACTGAGATTTTGTCTGTAAGTGAGACAGCTATAAAACTAAGGATTTATACAAAGAAATGTTTTGTGTGAAAGTTTTTGCCTCTCAACAAGAGACTTGTGGAATCAGACTTGTGCTCTCTGCATTTACTCTGAAGGAACAATAGATTCCTTTTCCCCCTTTAATTTAGGAAGCTTGAAATGCCTTCTGACTTAATCATCAACAGAATGGTAGTAACCATGTTCAGGGTTTATAATGAATCTTCATTTGACTATTTGCATTTGGGTAACATGATAAATTAAAATATGCTGAGTCAATCTGTGATTTAATATGGTCTTCAAATCCAGGCAAAATGTTCAATGAAAAGTTTCAGACCAATACTGTAATTAAATCATGCAGGGAGTATTATTGTTTGACAACATATAGGAATTTACTGAACCACTTGTTCCTGCCAATTGCACACTATATTTTATACCAGTGGTGGGTTGCTCCTGGTTCTGTCCGGTTCTATAGAACCGATAATAAAATCGGAGGAAGGCCCTGCTCACCTGCTATGACATCATCATTGGTGATCTCCACATGCACAGAAGTGCACTCCTGTTGCAAACCGGTAGTAAAGGTAAGTAGAAGCCACCCCTGTTTTATACCAAGCATTTTTCTCACACTTTGCTCTTTCTCAAGGCACAGTAATCTTTTCTCCTCCCTTACAGGTAGTCCTTGTCTTAAAACCAATCACTTAATGACTGTTCAAAGTTACAACAGACTTGAAAAAAGTTACTCTTCGAAGTTATGACTACTGCGCCATAATCCCATTTTGGGTGCTTGACAACTGGCTTGCATTTACAATCAGTTGTAGTATCCTGCAATCACAAAGCACATTTGCCAACCTTTTTGCAACTCACTTAACTCCTTTTGGTAACTCACTTAACAGTGATCATAGAAATGGTTATAAAACTGTCTGGTCATGTGGTGACTCAACTTACAACCACAGTGACAAGAATTCCAGGCCCGGTTGTGGTCATAAATCAAGGATTACCTATAATAGTTCATTGCTCCCTTCCCAAGGCCACATTTACATTCTTCAATATCTATATTCTTAAGGTACAATTTAGTAGAAAAGCCAAAGAAAGAATGTCTATGGAGATTCTCAGTCATCAAGGTCAAGGTTGTCTCAAAGGTGCTTTTTCAAGAGACAACTGGACTTTCTGGTTTTTTCTTTGAAGACATTTCGCTTCCCATCCAAGAAGCTTCTTCAGTTCTAACTGGATGGTGGGGAATGGAAGGATTTATACTCCTTGAAAACAGATGGTCATTTGCATTCTTTTAGCAAGTCATTAAGGTCACCTGGAGGTTTATCTGTCTTATCAGCATCATCTGAGTGGTACAAATGTGTGTGTAGCCTTCTTGGAACTGTAGAAAGGATTGTGTTGTAGATTGGAGATAGGTGATGTCATATCCCTTGCTGTTTAGAGACATAGATGGCTTCTTTGACCTCTCTTTTAAACCAGTGGTCCTCTCTGTCCAAAATGTGGACTTTGCTGTCTTCAAAAGAGTGGCCTGTGTCTTTTAAATGCAGATGGACTGCTGAATCTAGTCCTGATGTGTTTGTTCTCCTGTGTTGTGCCATGTGCTTATGAAATGGTTGTTTTGTTTCCCCAATGTACAGATCTGCACATTGCTCTCAGCATTGTACTGCATATATCATATTGCTCAGTTTGTGTCTGAATGAAGAATAAAGAAAAATATTGAATAAAAGTTTAAAACTATTTTTAACTTTATAGGTTCTAGCCAACATACATGTTTCATAAAATTCACATAAAACCAAAAAACTAAACTCTAACAGATATTCAGGGCCTGGAAGAAAATTGACAGGAATGATGCACTAAAGTTGGGCTTTAAGCAGGTCATGCTCAGAATATGAGTGATCACCACAAAAACTTGTGGGCATTGATCACAAAGCTTGTGTACTTTAACAGTCTGGCATGCGGTCTACCAACCACAATGGATAAAGGAAACAAATATCTTACAGCTGCCTAAAACTAAATTAAAGTATATCAAAAGAAGTCTATAAAAGAAATAAAGAACAAAAGGCATCAACAACAAAATGACAGAGATTTTGATAGGAGAACGAAAAGCCGAAAACAAGAAACTGATAATCATGAAAGAAAAGAGGGACAGGAAAGCATGTAATAAGATGAATGGCAAGTTATTAAGCCGATCATAGGAGCCAAATATAAAACAGGGTCATCAAACTTTATCAATTTGAGTTGCACCAAGTTTAGCAGATGGCCAATTGACTACTGCTTCATAAAAAATTAAGGCAAGCAAATATGGTACATGCAGTTGTAATGATATGTGAGAAACACCTTGAGAAAAGGGGCAAAGGCATGTTGCCTATGTAACAGTCAGATAAGAGGAGGCATTGCCCTCAGCTGCATAATGGGAGGAAAGAAAGGCCGCTCGCTAATTTCTCAGACTGCAAAGGAGACAGCATGAGTTTTATACAGATTGTCCTCAAGTTACAACAATTCACCTAGTAACCATTTGAAGTTACAACAGCACTGAAAAAAGTGAGTTATGACCATTTTTCACACTTATGACCAGCTATGGTCACATGATTTACATTCAAATGCTCAACAACTGACTCACATTTATGATAGTTGCAGTGTCCCTGGATCATGTGATTCCCTTCTACAACCTGCTAACAAGCAAAGTCAATGGGGGTTGGGGGGGCGACCAGGTTCACTTAACAACCATGTTACTAATTTACACTTAACAAATGTGGCAATAAAAGTTGAGAAAATGAATTTCTCACTTAGCAACATAAATTTTGGGCTCAATTGTGGTCATATGTTGAGGATTACCTGTACTTTCAGATTTGCAAAATTGATGTCAGCCTTCCCAGGTAGATCAGACTGGAAGCATTACCAGGATGAGTTAATTCTACTTTATTGTAAGGCTATGTTAACAAAATCTTGCAAAGTCTGGGGGTACAAATCTCCTGCCATCTCCTTTACAGCTTGAGATACTAGGGAGAGTCTCTTCTGAGCCTTTCTCTGTGTCCATGGCTATCCCGTCTCTTAACTGTCCATTACCTAGAGAGAGGTCTTCAAACTTGGCAGCTTTAAGACTTGTGGACTTCAACTCCCAGAATTCTCCAGCCAGCTATGTTGGAGTTGAAGTCCACAAGTCTTAAAGCTGCCAAGTTTGAAGACCTCTGACCTAGAAAGTATTTTTTTGTCCCATTTCTCAAATAGCATTACATAGCATTACACCAGACATGCTTGTCTAAAAGTGTATCATGAACCTGTTTTAATAGCCTGGGAATTTAGCCCTAACACTACAGCAGTTTCCTGGAGCCAGATTTTCTTTATGCTGCTCTCTCTCCTATCACAAAATAAGATAATGAATGGGAGTACATTATCTGGAAAAGAATTGTGAATTCCCATCACCAACAGCTTCCATTTCTAGTTTGTCTGAAGTAAAGTCTCCCTGGCAAGGGAAACTGTTTAAAAGAAGAGCCAGCCAACCTAGGGAGGAGACTTCGGGATGACAAGTCTGGCAAAGCATGATTCTGTCCAATGGCCTACTTAGCCTGATCTGTTATTGGAGACTGCAGCATCTCTTTGTACCTCTATTTTGACTACTAGGACAAATAGTGAGAGATAAAAGAAAGAAAGGATTTTCACAAAAAGTCCAATGACTATTTCTCCCTAACTTAAACAAATCTGTTTTTTTAAAGACAAGTGGAGCTCTCTCGCTCTGTCTCTCTCAGTTAGGGGTAAGGGAGAGACTTTTTATCCTTATGTATTCCTTAATCAAAAACATTTTTGCTTCTATAATATAATGAATTCCTATCAATGACAGCTGGGCCAAGTTCAAACTCTGCTGTAACAACATTGCCAAAAAGGCACTAAGAGTTGTTAACCTAATCTTGCATAGCTTCTTCTCTGGAGTATAACTAGAGCATACAAAACATTTGCTAGACCAATTCTTGAATACAGCTCATCTGTCTGGAACTCGCACTGCATATCAGACATAAATACAATTGTACAATTGAGAGAATCCAGAGATATTTTATGAGAAGAGTCCTCCATTCCTCTAACCGCAATATCCTTTTAAAATATATAAACACGCCCACAGAACAGGTAGTAAAAAATTTGGATTTCATCACTGTCCAAACTCCCAAAACTTTAACCTTAAACTTCTACTGTTGACCTCACCCCATTCCTAAGAGGTCTGTAAGGGGCATGCATAAGTGCACCAGCGTGCCTACCGTCCCTGTCCTAATATTTCTTTTTTACTTACTCTTTTCATGCATTCAAATTATGTTTATACTTTTACCTGTTATCTTATATATGCTTGACAAATAAACTTATGATTACGATCCAAGACATAATGATATTATGAGTGTTTGTTATCTTTTCAGTGAAATGCTCAGCTACTAATTAACATTCTTTTCAGAACCCTTGCTTTGGTTCAGAATCACCTTTTCTAACAAGAGTTCCTGCTGAATTTGGATCTCCAGCATCTGTCTCCACAAGCTCCTCATCAAAATGCAGGAAGCAGGACTTCCTGTGGCGTCTCCTTCGTTGTCGGCTGACTCCTTAAGACAGCCGGCCTCCCGGCGCGTTAAGAGCCGTCGCACAGCAGGCAGGCAGCTCGTAAAACCCTCTCCTTAATTAAGGGAGAGGGGAGAGCTTCTGGGGAGGAGGTTGAGCCATCTGAGTCGCCCCAGGAACTTCTCCTTTGTCCTGGGGAAGGCTCAGAGCGATGGTTCCCTATCCACCCCCAGAGTATGCTCCGCACCGAGAGGGATCTCCACTAATTAGTTAATTAGCGGAGCCAGACGTCGTGAGCAACACCATGACTGAATTGATAACAGAAAAGAAGCTGAATAAGAAAGAAGGCAAGTCTAATGCAAGTATGATCTTTTTTTTACTGATTTTTTTGGAGGAAGGAAAAGAAAAGGGAAGGAGAGGATGAAGAGTGAAAGTGCTTTTAAGATGGCGACGGGCTCTGTTGGAAGAAAAATGAGAGCGGAAAGTGAAAGCAGTGTTTTGTGCTGAGAGATTTTAAAAGAAACATTTTTATATTGAGAAGAATTAAAGAAACAAAGGTTGATTTAAATAGATTTTTTCTGTTTTTTTTTAATAGAAGTAAGAAGAACCTTCTTGGTCTTTTTTAAAAGTAAAGTAAAGTAAAGTAAAGTAAAGATGACTCCCAAACCTAAAGGAAGGGGGGGCTCCCCCATGAGCCAGCTGAAGGACAAAGCTGAAATGATTCATCTGCATGGATTGGCAGAGGGGGACTTAAAAGATTTCATAACAAGTTCTTTAGTGAGCGTTGTTGACAAAATAAAAAATTCACAGAAGAATCTTGAGGAGTTGGTTTCTGGGAAGTATGACCAATTAAGTCAAACTATTACCAAAGTAATCTCAGATCTTTCAACTGTGGTGGTTGAAATGGGTGAGAAAGTGACTGAGATCAGCAGTAAATTTGACTCTCAGATACAAGAAATACAAGAAAAGTTTGTGGAAGCTGAGGTTCGAAATCAGAACATACAGAACGATATCATTATGCTTCAAATTAAAACTATGGAATCAGCAATTAGATTAAGAGGTATAAGAGAAAATAAGAGAGAAAACTTAAGATCAATTTGTGCAAAGGTTTTTGCTGAATTACTAAAGCTAGAAGATGAGATAATTCTTGGCTGTATAGAGAAAGTCTACAGAGTCAACTCACGTGTAGCTAAACAAAGGAATTTGCCCAGAGACGTTGTTGTTTACTTTACTGATAGAAGATTGAGAGATGATATCTTACAAAAGTCCTACTCTGCCAGAGTGCAAGTAGAAGGTATACAAATTAATATTTTTAAAGAGTTACCACCGAAGGTCTTAAAGGACAGAAAAGAATTTGCTTTTTTGATTAAGGAATTGAAGAGAAGTAATATCCCATTCAGATGGGACTTACCAGTTGGCATAATTTTTAGATACCATGGTGTGAGATATTGTTTGAATACTATTGAAAAAGCGGAACATTTTTATAAAAATATCTTTAAGGGAGCCCCGGAATATGTTAAGAATAAGAAACAAGAAAGAGAGTCTGCAAAAGGTAAACAGAAGGAAGAGATTCAAAGAATGTTAAAAGAAAAAGGAGTACAAGGCGGTTCTTCAGAGGATCCTATTATGGACCTTTCAGATGAAAAAATTGAACATCCCAGTGAATCTAGAGCAGGAGCACCGGACCTTGAACTGCTGGAGCAAGATTTAAAAAATATTACAATCCGAGATGAACAGCAGCAGAGGTCCAACGCTCCTCAAGAATTGGGTGGTGATGTTAAACAACAGGAAATAGAAGTTAATGAGGAAACTCGAGTGGAATATACTGTTGAGTGTCGTGAATTGCTACAGCAGTTACAGCTGTTATCAGAAAGTATTGAAAGTTTTGGAAACAGGTTATAACATTTTTAAAGTTTATACTGAGTTGGATTCATGGATTATAAAGAGTTCATCCTGAATTGGAGACTCATAAAAATTTTATTATCCTGAATTGGATTTAACATCCTGAGTAAATTTAACAGATTGCTGCAATAGTAGCAGCGATCTGTGATTACCCTATTATAGGGTGTGTTTTTTTTTTTGGAATTTATCATCTAGGAGAAAAGAATGGAAATGAAAACATCTTACAACCAGAAGGAACGAACAACAAAGGGTGACAGGATTTGAAAGAGCTTTAAAAGAACATCTGGGAATGCAGTTTCTAGATTTTTTTTTCTTTTTTTCTTTCAAGGCTTGGAGGAGCTGCATTGGGTTTTTTCTTGGTGGAATAGAATAAGCTAGTTTGAATGATTCTACCTAGAGGAGTGAATATTTTCGTGGTTGGATATTATCTATATAAAGTCACACAGGGGGTTTATGTGGAATGCTTTATTTCGCTGATGGGGGCAGATAGAAGATGAGGCTTATTGGAATTGGACATATGTGGAGAAAGAATATTTAACTTCAATCAAGATGAAGAGAAGATTGAAATTTGGATTATGGAAATAGAAAAATTTCTTTTTGGATGTAATTGTATGATTATAATAATATATGCATAATTATATTATATTGCATGTTTTATGGTTTTTTTGCTTTTTAATTAAGGGGAGTAGTTGGGATCAAATTATTTGATATTATTTGATATGAATATGCAGGTTATATTATGTTTTATTAGATGGGGGATTGAGTTTGGCATATGATTAGTAATGTTAATACTAATGGTTCACAGAAAGGTATAAAAATTTTTTAAATTGGCTTAAATATTATAATGGTTATTATTTTGGGGTGGTTTTTTTACTATAATATTGTTAATTTTAGATAAATATTAATATCTATGAGTTTTTTAAAAAATTCTTTTCTTTCTTTCTTTTCTCTTCCTCCAAAACTTTTTTTTTCAATTTAGAATTTGAATACATAATAGTTTTTGCTTTTCCTCTTTTTATAAATTTTTGCTGTTTTTCTTTAAAAAATGTGTAGCGGAAATCAGGGGAGGGATGGGGAGGGAAGGGGTGAGGGTGGGGGAGGTTGGGGAGGATGGGAAGTTGGGGGTGGGGGGGGGGAAAGGGAAAAAACTTTTGTATTGTAAAACTTTTTCAATAAAAAAAAATGCAGGAAGCAGGAAGCTGCCTTGAGGGAGAGGATTTCCCTTTCTAAAACTACTTTCCCTGTGGGATGCAAGGCCTTGAAATGAGATGGGGCAGCCCTGACAGGCTTTCTGCTCAAGGAAAATTGGGGCAAACAGCCAACTTGAGCTGACAGTGCAGTTTCCCCAATTTTGCCTGAAGATACCACTTACTTAGCAGATGATATTTAGACAGATTATTCTTCTAATCTACTTAATAACTGGAGTTTTCTGAATAAAAATAGACTTACTCGAGTTTTCATAATATCCTTGCACACACACAATCTGTTTCTTATATAATCATCCCAAACTTTGCTAATGCTCCATTTTCTAAAACAGATTTAGCCAGCAGACTTAGCCAAAGTTTGCTGCCAACAAAAACATTGGCTTCAACAGGAACATTCAATATTCTGGTTCATTAAAAGTGAACATAATAACATACTGAAACACCTGTTGTATGATCTACCCTGATGGTTCAAGGTAATTATGTTTAGTATTATTGCATGTAATAGTTGTGCAAAGAACAGATTTGCAGTCACTGCACAAGCATTGCCAAATTCTTAGGGATTTGGTGGAATCGTGCATGTTTCATTAAGAATAGCACTGTGTGTGGGCCTTCTCTAATTTCAAGGTTGTTGTATTTGGGTTGAATTCATTCCATTAGTACTTTGCAATGGTTAATTTTAAAAGTTAGGAACAAGTGTGGTCCAGTAGCAAAAGTCCTTTTGTCCATCTTCACTCAATTGGAAGATTAAACTAAGATTACCAGAGCTTCTGGCTGCAATCCAATGCATGTACCCAGCGAAACTGATACAGTTTCAGACCATGCAATCCTGACAGCATTGTAGATTAGACACAGATGAGAAACAGGATCATGACCATCAAGCCTGATCCAGTTATGTTCAGCATTACATTGGAACAACACCAAACACACACCCTTCCAGTTGCATTCCCTGTCAGCCCTGGTCACTGACATCCTCTCATCTGTCCAAGGACAGAAACCAAGCCAGGTTTGGCTGTAGGTTTTCCATCCCTTCCTGAAAAAGAGAGAGTAAAGATATATCTCCTGTTGGTCCTGCTCATAGATAGGCAAGTAAATCAAGTCACAAAAATTCATTTCCAGCATTAGGATCAGTGATGGGTTGCCCCCAGTTTAGACCAGTTCGCAAGAACTGGTAGTAAAACCGGCGGGCCCACCCACCGCCCCAGATATCGTCATCAGCAATCTGCGCATGTGATCGCTGTGATCCCATTGTGACCCAGTAGTAAAGGTAAGTAGAACCCACCCCTGATTAGGATCTCTCCTACAGGAAACCCCCTACTACTTCCACTATAGTGGTAAGCCCTGGATAGCTGCAATGCTAGTAGTGGAAAAGATGGGAGGTCTGGAAATTTCCAAAATGATTCAAATTTCACTCTCAAAGCTCATCATGGCCATTTATAGTGTTCCACGCCCAAAACAAAACAGGTATTGATCTGTTCTATATTCAGAGTAAAGTACCATCTTTTCAAGCCATGCTATGTCCTATTCCCAGAGACTGTCTTAGAATATTGTCCTGATCTTCCCAATGAACCTTTTAAATTATTGCTTATTTTTCTGTCTAGTCCAACAGTAATAGGGCTGCTATGATCATAAAATGGTTGGAGAGACTATGCTGTAGGAGTGCTAAAATAAAACAGCAGGTGTGAAAAGCCATTCTGAATTTGATTCTATTGATAAGAGTCTGAGAGAGTAGGACATGCCTGTATGATGTACAGAGCCCTGGTTATCTTTGAGATAACCACCTCTATAAGGGAGATGAGCAATTTAAAAAATGGATACATAAATAAAATCCATTGTATTTCTAGTACACTGCTTTTGGGTCAGGGGAAAAACTCTATTTTACGGCCTTTCTTGCCAGAGTTGTTAAGTGAATCGCTGCAGTTGATAATTTAATAACCTGGTTTCCCCATTGACTTTACTTATCAGAAGGCTGCAAAAGATGATCACATGACCCTGGGACATAGCAATGGTCATAAATATGAACTAGTTGCCAAGCATCTGAATTTTGATCACATGATCATGGGGATGCTGCAAAGGTTGTAACTGTGAAAAGCGGTCATAAGTCACTTTTTTCAGTGCCGTTCTAACTATGAACTGTCATTAAATGAACTTTTCCAAGTTGAGGACTACCTGTATTGCCCCAAGTGGATGAAGCAGGGTCCAGTTCTATGAATGGGTCTCTTTTCTCAGCATAAACAGGGTAGACGATAGTACCAACTCTCCTCTCAGTCAAACTTTCCTCTCCATTAACAACCCAAGAAGGTGAAGGGTAGGGAAAGGAAAACAGAGTTTTCCAGAGTTCTGGCAAATGATCTGTAACCACCAAAATGGTACCCTGCAAACTGCTAGCTGAGAGATTCCAGGGTTAAGTAACCCCACATTATCCTCTAAATGAGCCATTTTAAAAGTGCTACTTTCACATATGGTGATGGAATTTCAGTCCAGCTATAACCTTGGATAGCTAAAAACTGGACTTGTTTTAAGATAACATTGCCTCCTGGCAGGGGTGGGTTCTACTTACCTTTACTACCAGTTCACATCGCACCTGTGCACCTGTACACGCTCTTCTGCGCTTGCGCAGAAGCTTCTGCGCATACACAGATCACATATGATGATGTCCGGGTCAGTGGGCGGAGCCTCCTGCCAGTTTTACTACCAGTTCTTACAAACCAGTTTGAACCGGGGGCAACCCACCATTGCCTCCTGGGTATAATAAGTTGTTCATAGAACTTTCCTATGAATTAATTCACTCTTTGGGTGATAGGACTTTTCAGAAACAAGTGAAAATTTGCTGAATCTAATACTTTAGCCTATATATAGAATAACTATATATTGGATCAGTGCAAATCCTTCAAAAGCATCACTCCTTCTGCCTCCCATACCCCGTGTATGGCTATGTGTACACATGCATGCAAAAATGACTGGGAGACCTTCCAAAGTACCCATGTCAGTCTGGAAAAATGCATCAGCTTTAAAGACTTCGAGAAAGATTGGCTGTTAGCTCTGGCTATTACAAAACACAAGGACATGTGCATTTCTTTGGAATGGCACATACCATGGTATTTATTCGGGAATATTCTTCTTCTTCCATGCATTCCCCAAAGTGTAGACATTTTATTTTCTACATTTTGATCATATGTCTAAAATAAAACTGATTTCTACCCCTTAAATATGTAGGTCTTTTCAGTTCAGGATTTCTCTCTCTCTCTTTTTTCTTTCTTTTTTCTTTTTGCATTACATAGTAACAAGGTACTTTAAAGTCTGCCAATTTTGTAACATAGAATTTATAGTCAGAGGTTGAAAAGACAGTTCCTGAAGGAATTCAGCAGAACCTGAACAGTAAATCATCAGCTGTGTTCTTGATAAATACCTCCTGAGCTCCTTACTAGTGCTGAAAGCAAAAACCATGGGCACTACATGAGGCAATATACTATGATTTAAT
This sequence comes from Masticophis lateralis, assembly GCA_030761175.1. Taxonomy (NCBI): domain Eukaryota; kingdom Metazoa; phylum Chordata; class Lepidosauria; order Squamata; family Colubridae; genus Masticophis; species Masticophis lateralis. The sequence goes on from JAUDYJ010000001.1 coordinate 47,339,104, forward strand.
GAAAGACATTAATCTAGAAGAACTAGTAAACAAGTTTTGAACACCATCCATTCTAGAAGCAATATGAAGAAACATACCCTTTGGAGGAGGTGAAGAGTAAGCAGAAATAGAATTAAAGTCCAAATTAAATCAAGTGAGATTAAGTTTTATTGGCCTTAAAGTTTAACTTCTGAAGCAGATTCCTTAGGATCTCATTCTGAATCTCTGTTTCTTAAAGCACATTTACACTTATTTGGCACATTGAAAACTGCTTTTATGAAGGCCACATTCGGATATAATGTAGTTCAGGGATCATTACATGTGACCTGGACATTAAGCAGTTTCCCCAGTTTTCTTCTCTTCTGAATGACCACAAGAAGCATCCAGTTCCATTTTATTTTCATTTCATCTGAGGCAATTATTGAAAATGGGAGAGGATTGAAAACAGACTGTGGTTAGTTCAAGCTACTATTTGTCCAAATGAGTCAAGATTAAACTATGTATTTTGTTTCTAACTGTAGTTCCCAAATTGGATGAAAATACAGTGTTTATTTGAAAATGGAAACAGTTGTAAGAAAGGGGAAGGAGAAATTTAGATATAACATGATTAAACCATTGCTTTTGTTTCATTCAAATCAGGTAAGTGACTTAAAAAATAGATTTGCTTCATCACTTCTCGCTATTTCTTATACCCAAACAGTCCACAGAATCAGCCTGTGATTCTCTGTGCATGTTTTACTGCAGGGTTTCTGATATTCGTTTCTACAGCTATGTTTAATTCCAATGACAGTTTTTTCTTAGTCATTCAAACCTAGATACAGTCAACCTGTATCTAGGTTGCAAAACTCTGGATGGCCATTAGATGTCAGCAAAGACTTGGTTTTACGAATTGCTTTGCTGTCATATATGGGTGATGTTTGTTTCCCAGTTCTACACTTCGATAAGTGTAGATTATTGGTTTGAAATATTGAAATTTAAAATTGGTTCAGTTTGAAACCATCATACACACACATGCACAATTACTTATACACATATATGCAGTAACATAACCAGGTCTTGAGTGTGTTCCTAAAAATCAAAGGGGATGGAGCTATTCCAATTTGGGGGGGAGGGATGTTCCATAAGGCAGGCACCACAGCAGAGGAAGCATATCTCCTGGGACCCACTAAATGTAAGTCCCTAGCTGTTGGTACATGAAGTGTCGAAACATGTTTTCTCTCCCAGATTCTAATGGGGCAGGCTGATATAACTGTGGAGAGGCAGTGCCTCAGATAGCCTAGTCCCATTTAGGAACAAGGTCATGCTTTGATGTGCTATATTTGTGGGAACATAGCACATAAAAGTTTATCCCCCCCCCCCCGCACATGTTATAAACTGAGCCAAAGTGAGAAACTTCGACTGATTCAAGATATTTCAAAGATATCCATAATTCAATTGGGATTTGAATCTGTGATGATGCCCTAGTGCAGGGAGCCCTGATCACTATACAAAATTGTCTATGTCTTCAACAGTAAAGGGGAGAGTCAGTGTTCTATCATGCATGTCAGAATGGGACAATTTACCACAGCTGATTTGCCATGGCCATCTCACCTCGGTCATCGCATTGAGGCTGACTTGCCCCAGCCAACTTGCTCTGGCCAACTCACAGCGGGACAATTCAATGCAGGAAAACTCAAGAAAGGGACAAGTAGAATTGCAACTCACCCCAGATCCGAGGACTTCTAACTTGAGAAGGTTCAACCCTAAGGCAGGACAAGGCCTAATGCCATTCATTTCTCTCACACTTGAGTTATCCAGCATTGAATTTCCCATGGCGAGTTGTCCCGTGGTGAATCGGCCGAGGCGAGTTGGTGAGACCAAATCAGCCGTAGAGAGTTGTCCTAGACCCCATGTATGTGGAATGTCTGCTCTCTCTTTTTTTCTTTCTTTATAAATATTACTAATGATCTGAAACTTTTGAATAAGTAAAACACACTGAATCCATTAGCAGATCAAATTGTTCTAAGATGATGGAATAGCAACTTGCTTCAAAGGAAGCCAAAGATTAAAAATCAACAATCAAAAAATAGTGGTGTATCCAGTGGCATGTCAATGATTAACTCAGAAGCCAAAACTAAACTTAATTAATTAAGTAAATTATCTGCTGAAAGCGATTTGCTGAAATCTAGGGCTTAGCTAATTTCCCAAAGTAGCACTTGCATAATACTTGAAAATAAACCTTGAGTTTCTACATTACATCCAGCTCTTTTTGAAAATTTTATATGCAATGTACAGCCTATTCATCCTTCCAAGCAGCTGGCTAACACATGAGGATTCACTACATATTTTATGTCTGCCATTTTCCCATTAATAAATGTATTGTGGGTGAAAATTTTTAAAAATACCAGTTAGAAGAGATTTAAGCAGCTCCAAATGTTCTAAATTGACGCTGAGTCAGTTAATGAGGAATAATGAAGGCAATGGGGAATAGTTTGTCCTTGTGTATTAACTCTGCTATGTAAAACACGGTGCAAGGAGAGAGCTTTGATAATATTTAACAAAATAAATGCAGTTTGATAAGCTGCATGCACGCTAAGGAAATATTTGAGAACATTCCAAGGAGAAAATATTAAGCTTTGGTTAGAGAGAGAAAGAGTGGTGTGTGTGTGTGTTAAGCCTCTCTTTAGCATTTGCAAGACATTTTTCATATTGTTTGCACATACATAAAATATGGTCCGGATCCAGTTAGATTTTTACACACATTATTGAGCATTAGCAGCTGTTCCACCATCAGAGATCTCTGTTGTGGGATAGCTGCTCCTCAGAATAGGAGAAACAGTGGCCCAAAAAAATGCATGTGAGTGTAGGGGCAGGAGGCTATGGAAATGTCATCCAGATTTCATCTTGTCTATCTATCCATCAAAAGCCCAGAGCTCTTTACCCACAACCGTTCTGTCTTCTCTTCCTAAACACATTCATTTCTGGTCTGAATTTATATCAGCTACTTTAAGATAATTATAGTCATGTATGGCTTATGTTGCATTAAGATTAAGTTGGCTTCCAGTTGCTTTCCAAAGGCAATTCAAGGTGCTGGTTATCACCTTTAAAGTCTCAAATGGCAAAGGGCCAGGTTATTTCGAAGGATGCCTCTTCAGTTACTGAGCACTGCTCTTAATAATCACTTTGGCTTGATGTGCAGGAGATACAGGATACTGCCTCCCACATTAGCTTCTGTCTGCATAATGCCTGACTGGCCCTTTTAGCATTATATGAACTCCATTTTATACACAGGCTTAGAATTCTTTGGCTAGATCTGTATTTAAATGTTTGAAAAAGAGCCAGGCTTAAATATGTTTGAAAGAGAGCCAGGCTTGTCTTTAAAGGGAAGGGGAGAAAAGGCCTGGTGCTCTTGTCAATTTAACCCAACCAAAAGAAGATTCTGCCAGTTTTTCTCGCTGCTTGTGTTCTTCAATGCAGATGGGTTTTTCCACTGCTTTTTGTCAATAGGAGCCTGTGTAGCGTAAAGGGCTAATGCCTCCTACTAAAGGCAGCAATTAACACCAGCTGCCTGTAATTTCTCTGAGTTCAATCCTAGCCAGGCTCAAGGTCGACTCAGCCTTCCATCCTTTCTAAGGTGGGTAAATTGAGGACCCAGTTTGTGGGGGCAATAAGCTGACTTTGTATAAATATACAAAAGTATGAAGGCTATTGCTTAACGCATTGTAAGCCGCCCTGAGTCTCCGGAGAAGGGCGGCATATAAATCAAATTAAAAAAAACAAAACAAGAGGCTCATGTGGCCATGCTTTCTACTGTCTTTATTACTTCAAAGGCAGCATTTTGTCTGCTCCCCTGGCTAATTCCATGTACTGCCATTGTTGTCATGATTTTGCAATGCATTGGAATATATTGGAATTGGGGTGAAATTGTCAAGTTCTGCCTGCTGAGAAGCAGGAAGTGGTGTGGGAGGAAGAACATTTCCTCACATTCGTCCACTGTGTTGGTGACTTATCACTCAGTCTATTTCTGGATGTTCATCTATTCCCCTTTTGTAGCACCTAGCCCCCCCAAAATAGCCCATCTGAGAAGGAAGCTGGGTGAAGGAGAAGTGCTGGGTGAAGTGGGAAGGAGCTCTCTCAAAACATCAAGAAGAAGCTTGGTCTTTTCTGTTTCTGTTTGCACTTCTCCTTTGTCCCGTTCTCCTGTCAGCTGGGCTATTATTAGATACAAGGTTAGCATAAATAGCAGCTCTGCAGCATGGACCACCTTCATGTCTGTAACCTGTCACTCAGGCAACTTGAAAGGTTACTAAAACATCCATCTGCAATCACCTACACCCAGCCCATCATGCATTAAGGAGAATGTTTGGCTGTTGGTTTTCCCACTGGCTGTTGAGATTGTGGCAGGGGCAACACCATCAAGGAAAGCCATCAAACACAGTCCTTACCATGTCCCATACCAAAACTGAGGCAGAATAATTTTCAGCCATCAAGAGAGCACAATTCATACAGCTGTACTTGCCTGCCACCTCAACAGAATGCATGGGATGTGACCATAAGAAAAACCCAAAGAGCTGGTCCATTTTTCTAGAAATTGTTTATGGTTATATCAGCCTCTTAAGGCCATAGGAGGTAATTTAAAATGATTCTCTGACATTAACAAAGGTCAAAAAACATATCCCTATTTGAAAATACATTTTGAGGGATGGGACTGGGGCAGTGATGAAATCCAAATTTTTTTACTACTGGTTCTGTGGGCGTGGAGTGGCTTGGTGGGCGTGGTGTGGCTTGGTGGGCATGGCAGGGGAAGGATACTGCAAAATCCCCAATCCCTCACCACTCTGGGGCCAGCCAGAAGTGGTATTTGCCAGTTCTCCAAACTAATCAAAATTTCTGCTACTGGTTCTTTGAACTGCTCAAAATTTCCACTACTGGTTTGTTTATATTTGTTTATTAAATTTTTATACCGCCCTTCTCCTGAAGGACTCAGGGCAGTGTACAGCCATGATAAAACCATATACAATACAAAATTTAAGAACAATTTAAAAATAGATTAAATACTTATGGCCCCTCAGTTAAAAACCCACAAATTTAAAACACCCAATCCCAAACTTTAATTAAGCCAGTCCAGCCTATTGAAATAACAGGGTTTTAAGGGCACGGCAAAAGGTACGCAGGTCAGGAATCCTACGTATCCCCAAGGGCAGTTCATTCCAGAGGGCGGGTGCCCCCACAGTGAAGGCTCTCCCCCTGGGGGTCACCAGTCTGCATTGTTTAACCGACGGCACCCTGAGGAGTCCCTCTCTGTGGGAGCGTGTTGGTCAGTGGGAGGTCGTCGATGGCAGAAGGCGATCCCATAGGTTCTCCACAACCTGTCAGAACCTGCTGGATTTCACCCCTGGACTGGGTCTTAAAGAAAAAATAGTTATATGTTTTCTGGGCCTTTTTAAAGAAAAGTAAATGAAGATGATTATACTGATAAAAAGAAGCAATTTTGCTACTACGATTCAGCAGAGCAATCTGGGGGACTTCTGGGTGGGGGGAATGAATACACTCAGTAACAGGCCTGGGCACATACTGCCCCTTCCTGCTTCCTACTAGCATTGACTAGCTAATCAGTACTAGCTTCCTACGCGTTCACTCAGGGAACTTTCCAGGCCAATTTGGAGAAGCTGAGAATTAAATGTAAGATCTATTACCCACTGAACTTTTACTCTTTCCCTCAATCTCTCATCGGTGCAGGAAAAAAATAGGAATGATTTTAACTATTGGAACCAAGAAACAGCATCAAGAACATTGAAGCTGAATTGCACAACCTTTCTATCATTCTGGAAATATTGTTGAAATAGGATACTGTAAATGAAATTTTTGCTATATGTATATTTACATATTATTAAGCAATAGCACTTAAACTTATATACTACTTCACAGTGCTTTACAGCCTTTCTAAGCAGTTTACAGAGTCAACATATTGCCACCAACAATCAGGGTCCTCATTTTGCCAACATCAGAAGCATGGAATGCTGAATCAACCATGAGGCGGTGAGAATCGAACTGCTGGCAATCAGCAGCACTACTATATTCTAACTACTGTGCTACCACAGCTCTTTATATATTTGAAAGTATTATATAATATATAAAGTATATAAGCACTTTCAAAATGCATTTGTATTGATTACCATGCTGCCAGCGTTCCAGAAAATGGTTTATTAAAAAAATGTATGCAATCCTTTTTTAATCTACATTTTTAAAAAGAAAGGAACTAAAGGAAATTGCCAGTAGCCAAGCTTTTAAATAAATCAGTGGTGCAAAGACAAATGGAATTCTGTACTTGATTCCTGTTTCAAAAAGAATTTTGTAGTGCTGGAAAATGGCAAAATATGATATCAGAATATTTAAATGCCTTCAAAGGAGGCCTTATGAGGAAAGCTCACTAAGGATCTCCGGTTTTGGAGGCAGTAGAGTGCTGAATACAATTCCTGGGAAACACAAGATATTATTGTACTCCTGTCCTTCATGTGGCTGCCCCTGGAGCATCCAGGCATCTACTGAGGGAAGCAAGACCCTCCTTTCACGAAATTGTACAGCTTGAGTGCTCAAAAGAAATGGTTTAATTCTGCATTATAGCTTTCCTTTGGTCTGATTCATATGTTCTTATGGAAGCATGTGAGTCACGGTGTACATGGAAAGGCTTTAATCAGCAGCAGAAATGTTTGCTCTGAAACACAGAGAACTCTCTTTGTGCTGCAGTGCTTCAAAATATGATTCTTTCTTAAATACATGCTGGTTGGTAGTAGACCGACTGTCAAGAGCACAAAGCTACGCATGAACTTGTTGAGCCATATGGCAAAACAATTTTGTTTTATTGTTATGATTATTATGATTATGATTATGATCTCTTTTATTCATTAAACATGAAACTCAGCCAACTGAACATTTAAAAATGTGCCACAAATACGAGTGACTGGTACTAATGGTTGATACGAGTCACTGTCAGAATCCTAGGTATCAACCGAGTACCTTCTTAAAATATTTGATGTTCTGAGTAGCACATTTTTTTGTAGTTCCACTGGTGTTATTTCAGGAAGCTGCAATTTCTTGATGTGTTTTGTAAAATTCTTGGACATGGTACCAAGTGCCCCAATAACAATGGGTATCACTGTTACATGTTTCATCCATAGCCGTGTAGTTTCGATGGCCAGGTCATGATATTTCATGATTTTTTCCAGTTCTTTTTCTTTGACTCTGGCGTCTCCTTATATAGCAATATCAATAAACTGTATGCTTGATGATGATAATGATGATGATGATGATGATGATGATGATGATGATAATAATCATCATCATCATCAAGTGTACAGTAATCATCATCTCTTCCTAAAAAGCCACTGAATTCTTTGAGACACAAAGCAACATCTGTCTTTCCTGAGCAATAAGGTCTTTCTAAGCACCAGTGTAGTTCTATATCTAGGGTAGTTATTGAATCTTGACATCTGGCCTACATTTGAAGACAAGGAAACCAGGAAGATCCCTCTGAAAATATGGTTATGCCTCAGACAGACTTTCAGATCTGCTGTTCAGACTTCAATGAAAAATACAGCACTTGTGCTGAGCTTGTACAGACCCTATTATTAAATTGGTGTACTGTTCTGCTCGTTCAGTAATTCACATTGTGCAGCCTCCTTTAGAAAGCAAATATATGAAGATTTGTGCTTCAGGCACTTGGATACATTATGACCATGCTGGCTGAGGAATCCTGGGAATAGAAATCCACATATCTTATAATTACCAAGATTGGGAAACACTGTGTCATGGCAATGTTTGGGGAAATATGAGTTCATTGTAAGGTTGATCTTGGTATGTATATACATTCACATGTCCGTTCAGATCAAATTTTGCACTGACAGGAAAATGTTATGACAGACGTTCATAACCTAAAATGAACCTTCCTAATATACTCTTTCAACTAATTCTGTGGTTTTGCTAAAAGTTAAAGAAAGGACCAGTGGCCTGACCTGCTTGCTCTGTGAGGTCATTTTTCCCCTTTGACTACAAAAGATAAAAAGACAGCTAGACAGACTACTTACAAAGTGTTCTGGCAGAAAAGACAAATTAGGGCAGTTGAGACTGCAGCTCAGACTTAGTAAGGTATCAAGAACAGAGATAAGAGGAGGGCTGAAATAGATTCTGTTTTTAAGACATCTTGATACAGATCCCAAATCCTCACTACCTTTAAAAATAGCTAGCCCAGGGTTTCTCAACCTTGGAAGCTTGCTTATTTATTTAAGTTATTTTTATCTGTTAAAATCACAAACATTAAAACCTAGCACTAAGTAAACTTTCACATATAGTCCATCGCTAAGTCCTCTCATCAATCTCACCCTATCTGAGCGCTTGGGGTAAAAAAGACAGACCTTCATTGCTGTTTTGGAAGATTAGTAGGGTAGAGACCTCAGTGGGAAGAACACGCAATGGAAAACACATGCTTCCTAGATTCCATAAGATGACAATGTTTAACTGAAGGGACTAGGAGTGTGCCAACTTCTTCTAAACTGTTAGGATGGATAGTTGTCCTCAGGGAGAGAAGGCCCCATGGATAATCTGGCCCTGTGCTATCCAGCAATTTGAATGTCACCTGTAAGGAAACTGGAAACCGGTGCAGCTTGTGCTGCAGAGTTGTTACATGGTTAAACTTAACCACTCATCATGGTGCATTCTGGACTTCTTGCAGCTTCTGGGTGGCATTCAATGGCAGCACCAAGGAAATGGTATTAAAGTAGTCCAAATGGAAAGTGACCAAGGCAGGAATTACCATGAACAAGGCATTTTGGTCCAGAAAGAAGTGCACCTAGATGTATCTGTCAAAGCCCCTGCCCCCCCCTCTCTGCCAGCCACAACTGCCACTTGTACCTCAAGTGGGAGCCATGAGTCTAGAGTCTATTGCACCGCCCTGAGTCCAATAGGAGAAGGGTGGTATACAAATTGAATAGAGTCTATTGCACCGCCCTGAATCCAATAGGAGAAGGGCAATATACAAATTGAATAAATAATAATAATAATAATAATAATAATAATAATAATAATAATAATAATAATAATAATAGAAGGATCACTAAATTGCACATCAGCTCAATCTAGGGCAGTCTGACCACTCTGTCCAAAATCAGAGTTGACATTTCATCTAGACCTGCAGACCAAAGCACTTTGACTTCCATGATTGAGTTAAAGCCAGTTTCTCCCCATCCATACCCTTATAGCACTGCCACAGCATCAGTCTCTCTGGTTAGGATTGGAGATATATAATGGGGTAACATCCTCCTATTGATGATATCACACCCTACACTGACAGATGACCTCCCCCAGAGGTTTCATGTAGATGTTAAAAAGTGGAGGTTGAAGGTTGAAGCAACCTATGGCTCAGCCTTTCTTCATCCACCAACACTGACTGGAACCAGCTGTGAAGGAAGGAGAACCACTGTAACACAGGCAGATTGAAGTCCCCCAGATCTCTAAACCTGAGGAATTCTACTGGAAGGCCAGATACAGGATCCAGAGCAGAGGTGTTGTTCAGCAGATTCTGACCAGTTATGGAGAACTGATAGTGGAAAATTTGAGTAGTTCGGGGAACCAGTAAATACCACCTCTGACTGGCCCTGCCCTCATCTATACTTTGCCTCCTGAGTCCCAGCTGATCGGGAGGAAATGGGATTTTGCAGTAACTTTCCCCTGGAGTGGGGAGGGGATGGAAATTTTACACTATCCTTCCTCTGCCACGCCCACCAAGCCACACACACCAAGCCACACACACAGAACTGGTAGTAAAAAAAATTGAATCCCACCACTGATCCAGAGTGTAGGCTGGGTTGCTGTCACACTGGTGAGAGGAAGGTATGTGAGTAGCAATCCCCACTGACTCCTGACCTCACAGAAAGTTTCACATCTGGCAATGTCTGGAGCAAGACCCCTAGTGGCCACCAAAGACTTACAAATGACAAGAGGCATACCCCAGCCTCTGCCCTGGTTTGTCATGATTGGTGCCACAATCTAAAATCAGGAGGCACATTTCAGAGAGGTGGGACCCCACCAGCTAACACTATTACCTACTGGTATCTATGCCCATCTTGCCACATTGGGTAGGATGGTAGAGAGAGGTTTTGCATTCATGATCCAAACCTTCATGCTGTCCAAATGTAGGTTTTTCAGATAAAAATGGAATATAGCTGTCTATCAGATCTATCCTTCTCCAATTATCGATGCAACTTTGCAGGTTAAAACTTTAAAGACAGAATATATTTGCTTTGGGGCAATGGGGTTAAAAGAGATGGCACTTATAACACTCCAGCAAGGCCCTTATTGTTCTTCCAAGTTTCCAGTAACCTTCAGAACCTAAATATTTGCATGTTGCTGTGTGCTGATTCAGGATGTGAGGCTGATATGAATAATGTGAATTAAAAACTTTTACTTCCTATTGTTTAAAGATGTGGCCAAAACTACTTGACATCTGGTCTCTTTTATAGGCATCTGGTGTTTTGTCTAGACAGATAGTGAAATTATGATTTATTTAGTTATACATAGAAATTCATAATAGACTACCTTAGCAATTGCATTTGTTTGCAACGTATTTATTTACTTGTTAATTTAGTAATGGTAGCTATTTAAATAATGCAAAAAATGTGGCAGAAGAAAATTATATTTTTGCAACTAGAAACAAAATTAACCCACTGTTTCATAAGGACTATGCCCTCCTATGACCTGTGTTTAAATGCAATCAATATTCTTTGTATATATAAGTAATGTATTTATTTATTTATTTATTTATTTATTTATTTATTTATTTATTTATTTATTTATTCGAATTATATATGCCGCCCTTCTCCGGAGACTCAGGGCAGCTTACAAGGCATTAAGCAACAGTCTTCATACTTTTGTATATACCTGCTTAGTAGGGCTTTTCAGGGGGTCCTGAGCAGTGTTCTAGTTTATACAAAGTCAGCTTATTGCCCCCACAAACTGGGTCCTCATTTTACCTACCTCAAAAGGATGGAAGGCTGAGTCAACCTTGAGCCTGGTGAGAATTGAACTCAGAGTAATTGCAGGCAGCTGGCAGCTAAGTACTACTTTAACAGCAACAGTTTAGTCCACTGCGCCACCAGACTCTTATCAATTTGAAGTAATGATGGCACTGAACAAGGGCGCTTTATGACCATTGTTGCAGCCATTGCAGCATCCATGATTGCATAATTGCAATTTGGGCACTTGGCAACTGGCACCTTCACTTCCAGCTTCCAAAAAGTAAAGTAGTGGGGAAGCCATGTAGACCTTGCCTAATATCCTAAATTGACATGGTGATATGACATTGTATTTTATGACTGTGTCTCTTAGCAATAGCCATAGCACTTAGACTTATATACTGCTTCATAGTGCTTTACAGCCCTCTCAAAGTGGTTTACAGAGTCAGCATATTTCCCCCAACAATCTGGGTTCTCATTTTATCCATCTCGGAAGGATGGAAGGCTGAGTCAACTTTGAGCTGATGAGGATCAAACAGTTGGCAGTCAGCAGAATTAGCCTGCAATAATTCTTCTAACCACTGTGCCACCATGTCTCTTTGCAATGGTCTTGCTGGTTCCAATAGCCATCATTAAGTAAGGACTATTTGTACTGTACTTTCTTAATCTCATTTATTGGGCTGAGGCATAGCTTTATATATAACCATGTCACATACTTTTAAAAAATATAATCTTCTTTTTAAAAAGTTATGAAAGGACAGTCCTCGGATGATATCCTCAGTTTGAAAAGCTGCTACAAGTTAAAGATTCAGTCTTTCTTACATGACCAATTTTCAAGCTGTGGAAGTAGCTTAAATTGCTGCAATTTAAATTGATATATGAAGGTTTGACCTCCACCTGTGTCCCTGTTGTTGTTGTTGTTTTGAGCAATAATTATTTCCTCTTTTTAGTGAAGAATAACCAACTATTTCAGTTGCAAAGAAACTGGCTTGTGGGAGTTTTGAAGCATCAAGAACTCTTCAGTTTAAATTTGGTAACATGGTGAACAGCTTCCTACATAAGTAAGCCTTGCCCTTGATGAAAATAGTAATATCTAATGACCTTCCCAACAAACATTACATCATAATAAGATGCTACCAACCTCTGATTAATATCACATTCTTAAATAGAACAATCTTTTGTGGCAATATTTCCCTAGGCAACAGGAACAGGAAGTACAGGAAATACTATCACAGGGCCACATTCCATCTCCTTCACTAGATGTTGCCCAAAAGACATGAGCTAGCAAGTAAGCCATACCAACACTCTACCGTTGCCATGGGTGGAGTCAAAATTAAGCCAGTATTTCCCTTTTATACTCTTAGAAACAATTATTATATGAATTCATTTCTAATCCTGACACAAAAAACAAATCAAAAGATGACATCTGGCCACAATTTCATGGAGACCATACATCAAAGCCAACTGAAAATTAAAGGGAGGAAACAATCCTCATGTAGAATATTTTCATATCAAACAATAGTTTGATTAAGTAGCCATTTATATTACTTGATAAAAACCACAGGCTTAAGAACTACAGCGCTCTGGTGCATTTATTTTTCTTAGCTGACTCCCTGATTTTCATAATAATTCTTCTAAGCCTTCTTCTGACTGACAAATATATTCCTATTCCTATTCCTATTCCTATTCTCTCTCTCTCTCTCTCTCTCTCTCCCTCCCTCCCTCCCTCCCTCTCTCTCTCCTCCCCTCCCTCCCTCCCACCCTCTCTCTCTTTCTCTCCACACAACCCCACCCACCCACCCACCCACCCCCAGGAAAGCACAGTAGTCCAATCTATTCCTAAGGATTTTATTAGGACTGCTTCTCGCGGTATATGGAATATTGCCATACCTAACAGATTAACTCACTAATTTCAAGTCTTTATAATGTATGCTAGGGCAACCCTGCTCAACATGTTCTCGAAAAGTGGAAGAGTAGAGAACTCCATTGTTCTGAGGGCAACATCAAATATTCTTTCAAGCTGGTCAGCATTTGATAGCTGCCAGATGTATTTTAGCATTTTTAAGCAGCCAGAGGCTAAATGGATAGCTTCAGGCATTTATATTTGTGGGGTTTTTTATGTCTTTTTAAAAAGCTGGGTGATTGTCTTTCTCTCTTGCACTCTGTTAAGCCTGTGCTAAAGTATACTCTAGGTTTTAATTATGTTTTATCTCAACATGACAGGAAACACTGTGGCCTCACATTGCTCACCTAATTGATTATTTATTAAATTTGTATGCCACCCACCCACCCTCGCTATCCAAAGTGACTTGGATCACCGGATGGGTAGCTACTTCTGTATTATACATGACAATAAGACAAGAAAGAAATCTTTATTTCCCTTTTCTGCAATATCATTGGAAGCATTACAGGACAGATGCATGATTTTTCATTTTAAATGTTGTGAGAGATACATAAATAGAAAGTATACACAATCTACTTCTCTTGCCCTCTTTGCTGGATGTCTGACAATATCCTGAGACTCATACCAGAAACCAAACCACTTTCCTTTTCATCTGTTGTATACGTTATTGAATCGCTTCCTGTTGTCTGCAGACAGGCCAGGGGCAGTGTACTTTTCTGCAGCTTCCTATCATGCAACAAGCTGTAGTAACCATGTCTGTATGCTAATACACACCTTACTCTATGGATTGGATTCCTGCTGCAGAATCTGCTCAGCTTCTTCTTAGGGCAGCCTTCCTAAAGTTCACGGAGACTTAGAGAAATACACAGGCTAGAAGTAGGGTGGGGGGAGGTACTTGAAAAGAAGCTACGAGGGGGGCAATGAAAACTAGACAACAGGAGAACACCCAAGGAAATTTGATCATTTGCGCAAAAGAAGGCATTTAAAGCAGCAGTGAAGCCCTTTGGTGGTCCTCTAAGCCGGAGTCTCCAACCTTGGCAACTTTAAGACTTTTGGACTTCAACTCCCAGAATTCCTCAGCCAGCAAAGAGTTGAAGTCCACAAGTTGCCAAGGTTGGAGACACCTGCTCTAAGCCACTGAAATCATACCATCTCTTGATGGAGGGAGTATACAACCATAATATTCTGGGAGTCCTCTTTCAGATATAATTCACAGAGAAGCAAGCAGCTTGCCTTAATACATATCTCTTAAAATACAACTCCCTCAAAATCACAGACCTCCCCTCTTTTCTGATATCATCATATCATTGTTCCACCTGTTGTGGCATTTGAAAGAATCTAAAAGGATAGGAAAAGAACTGCACTAAATGTTCTGAGTTAGATTTTTATTATTCAATCATGTTTTGATTCCATATGTTTCATTAGAAGCTCACATAACTAATTTAATATATCTTAGTGCTGGGATTCCTAGCATAATCTTTCCACCAATATATGATGCGCCAAACAAAAGTTAATATAGATTAGATTAGATTTATTAAATTTCTATACCGCTTTTCTCCCGAAGGACTCATGCCTAAAAAGCGCATGAAAAATTAGAATCCTTTCAACCGTTTTCATCATGTCTTCTCTCCATTTAATTTCCAGAGAAAATCCTTTAAAAAGAGAAAAACTATCTAATTATATCATTCCTTTCCAATGGCAGAAGAAGTATGATCCAGATCTCTTAGGGCACATTACCTGGTAGGGTCCAAGAAGAAAGTCTTTCTGTCATGGTGCTCACCCTTTGAAACATCATTCCCCAAAGAGATTAGACTGGTGGTGACTCTCCTGGCCTTTTGTACAATGTGATTTTGCCATTAGGTTTGGACTCATATATGGTTGATGTTGGGTTTTGTACTTTGACTGCTAATTCTGCTTGCATGGTTTTTATATATTTGAATATGTTTCAATGTTTTAATATATGCAGGTAGTCCTTGACTTATAACCATAATTGAGCCTGGAATTATAGTCATAAGTCATTGCTGTTGTAAGTTGAGGCATCATATAAGCAGATTCAAAGCTACAACCAAACATTATGAAGTGTGAGTCCTTCCTTCTCATTAGGTGGCCAAAGTATTTGAGTTTCATCTTCAGGATCTGGCCTTCTAAAGAACAGTCAGGGTTGATCTCCTCTAGGACTGACTTGTTTGTTCACCTTGCAGTCCAAGGGATTTGCAGGAGTCTTCTCCAGCGCCATAGTTCAAAGGCCTTAATTCTTTGCCACTCGGCCTTCCTTATGGTCCAACTTTCACAGCCATACATTGCAACTGGAAAAACCATAGCTTTGACTATACACACTTTTGTTGGCAGGGTGATGTCTCTGCTTTTTAGTATGCTGTCTAGCTTTGCCATGGCTTTCCTTCCCAGGAGCAAGCGTCTTTTAATCCCCATCTGTAGTCCCCATCTGTGGTGATCTTGGAGCCCAGGAAAATAAAATCTGTCACTACTTCCATTTCTTCTCCATCTATTTGCCATGAATTGAGAGAGCCGGGTGCCATGATCTTATTTTTTTTTACTGTTGAGTAAAACTGTATGTATTGAGGCAGGGCAACAGTATACAGCCATGTGACTATGGGACATTGCAAATAGCTGTAAAGCTGAGATGATTACAAGTGCCCAAAATGTTATTGCTGTGTGTGTATCCTAATTACAAAAATAGGTTGCAAGTAGCTTTGGGAAGATCCATTGCAGTGATAGGTTGCTCCCGGTTCACACTGGTTAAGTGTGAACTCGCTTAAGAGTGGCGACCAGGCCGGGGACTGATTCGGGGGCATGGCCAGCCAATGTTATTACCTGTTCTCCAAACTGCTACAAAATTTTACTACCGGTTCTTGTGAACCAATGTGAATAGGTTGCAAGGCTACTTGCAACCTATTTTTGTAATTAGGATACACACACAGCAATAATATTTTGGGCACTTGTAACCATCTCACCTTTACAGCTATTTGCAATATCCCATAGTCCCATGGCTGTATACTGTTGCCCTGCCTCAATACATAGAGTTTTACCTGCCCATCTCATCAGAGGCTTTTCTTTTTTTTTTTTTACTTTTAAAAGCATTTTTTCCACAACCTCTTTGGCTGAAAAAATGCTTTTAAAAGTAAAAAAAAAAAGCCTCTGATGATCATGTGGCTCAGCTGGGATCGTCAGAGGCTTCTGAAAGCATTTTTTCTGCAACCTCTTCAGCCAAAGAGGTTGTAGGGGAAAAAATGCCTTTAAAAGCCTCTGGCGATCCCAGCTGAGTTGCCTGATCGCCAGAGGCTCCTAAAAGCATTTTTTTCTGCAATCTCTTTGGCTGAAGCGGTTGTAGAAAAGAAAATGCCTTTAAAAGCCTCTGGCGCTCCCAGCTGAGTTGCCTGATCGTTAGAGGCTTCTAAAAGCATTTTTTTTCTGCAACCTCTTAAGGTTGTAGAAAAAATGCTTTTAAAAGTTTTTTTTAAAAAGTTGGCCACGCCCACCCAGTCACATTACCCCCCACCAAGTGATGTCCACAAAATAAGCCACACCCACAGAACTGGTAGTAAAAGAAATTTAGAACCCACCCCTGAGCCATTGTAACACTGAATGGTCATTAAGGAACTGGTTGTAAGTTGAGAAATATATATGAGGAATTTTATATATATGCATATATATATATGTGTGTGTGTGTTTTGTGTGTAGTTTTTAATTCATTTGACTCCTTTGAATTCATGTGTTTGAGGTAGTCATCCAAATAAATTGAAGTAATGAATCAATAACCAATTAAAAGAACACTAAATAAATAATACAAAAATCATTCCATCTGGAAATAGCTGATGTGCCAAATGACACATCATGCTAATATATATTTTTCATCTTAACAATCATTAAAAAAAAACAATCATGGCAATGGTCAGATCTGTCCTGTCCTGTGATTTCTCTTTTCCTTGAGAATTGGCCTTTTTTTCCAGCTACTATTACTGAAACAAAACAGTTTTTATCTTGTTTGATATAACAGGCATCTTCAAGAAAGTAATATTTCAAGGCCTTCTATTGGAAAGAAAGCCTCTTCTCTTACAAGCCACCATCCCACCCTTAGATACTATTTACAAAGACTTTCTTGAATTCTGTTTCAAAGGATACAAATACTTACCTAGGCCACACTCCTTAAAAGAATGCAATTGCAATACATGGGCTATTCTATTTAATATGGCATTAAATTTAATGTATTAATCATTAAAAACAACCCTAGATTAAATCTGCCAGCCAAAGAGGCAGCCTTGTTTTTATATCTACATAATGAATAGCATCTTCATTCCATCACTGTTAGAGACAATAAGACAATGTTGAGTTGCCATCATTCTTGCATTTTTATTTCCACACCAGAAAAGGACCAAAAGATTTTACCAAGGCGTGGTGTGCATTCCAATAGTGTGGACAATTTCTTTATTGTGAGAAGGGTAGATTTTTTTAAAAAAAGAAAAATCTATACATCCTATGCCTGAACAAAAACAATCTCTAAATACAGATGTATTATGTTGCTTCCACAATTATTTAAACACAGAAGTCTGGCCAAGGCATATACAAATGATTCATAAAAATATGGCTATTCTTCACATATGTGCACCACATGGACAATTACGTGTGGATTTCAAACATGAAGAGCAAACAACCATGCCGCGCCTCATGTTGTATACTTTCTATACTTGAAAATAGCTACATCAAGGTTAGAAGACTACTATATCATATACGAATGCCTGTAGCATAAATGTTTAAAAGTAGGATTGTGTTTATTTCTTTTCTTACTGTGAAAATGAACTTCTCTGACAGTGGAACTTTCCATTATCTTATTTTAAAATTGTGCAGTAAGATTCCAGATGCGCAATATTTCTTCACAAACTTTAGGACATTCATTACAATGAATGCCTTCCCTAAGTATATGTTTGAATTCTTGTTAGCATGCATGGGTAATATTTGGAAGTCTTGATACCAGGGACACATTTAGGAAGCTACCAATGAATACTGGTTCCTAAATCTTCCAAAACTCTTAGGGCAGTTTTAAGTTTTTGGTCAGGTGTGAAAAATCAGGTCCACAAATGAAGGTCCAATTACCGTAAATTGATTTATTGCTAATCATGCCTGTGCACAGGAAATTTCTCAACTAATGATTAACACCTGCTTGAGGTTAGATAAAGGTCAGCAGAATTCAAGGGAGGTTGGATATCACTTATGACTATGTAGGGATTCTTGGCTGATCCCTTCTTTTAACTCTGTCCTCAAGTTCTGCCACTTCTCTACACTTGATCAGCTCCATTGCTGATCGAATTTCTTGTATGTGCTTTTTAAAAAAATGTTTTAATATGACTGTTTAACATGTTTATTGTTTTATACCTTTTTTCTGTAATCACATCTTGTGAGAGATGGTATCATATAAATTTGATAAATAAATAAAGCTGACCAATCACCAGCATCTTTTCTTAAAGTGCAGTTACTAGGGAGCCACAATGAGGAAACACTGTTGCCCTGCTATCCAGGATTACAAACATGGATTCCTAAATTTACCAGAATTATTTATTTTATTTAGCGTATGGCTGATCACACACAGTATTAAACCACTTCATTTTTACAGGTTAAAAACAATAAAAACAATTTAAAAAGCAGTAAGAAAACCTAAAAGGAAAACAGAAATAACATTTCAGAATTTAATGTCGAGTTTGGAGATCCAGTCAGTAGCTGCCATTGTTATGCAGAGGAAGTCCCTAGAATCTCCTGGATACCTTCTGTTAGAGCATTCCCTCACTATATGCCGGATAGTCTGTCGAGGGCCCCCGCAATCACATTGTGCTGAAGGTATCTTTCCCCATTTATACAAGGAGTCAGCACACACTTTACCAGAAGTAGATGCTGGATTAGCTGGATCTCTGGCCTTGCCTATAAGGATGTATACATGATTATGTGTACAATCCATTTTATGACTAATCTGAAATAAATTCCACTAAATTCAGTGAGGCTTAACCAGTGGTGGGATTCAAGTAATTTAACAACCGGTTCTCTGCCCTAATGATTTCTTCCAACAACCAGTTTGCCAAACTACTCAGAAAGTTAACAACCGGTTCTCCCGAAGTGGTGCAAATTTGCTGAATCCCACTACTGGGCTTAAACTCAGGTTCTGTACATAGATATAGGAATGCAATCTTACAATCAAAGAGTATTAGATGAATCCATCATGATTAAGATTATCAGTTAGTAGTAATAAAGACCATATCTAACTCCATAATCAAGCTATTTACCATGCTTTGATATCATAATCTTTTATTGGGTGAAAGCACCATTAGATGACACCCTCATGACCTCTTTAAGGGCTTCTCATCGGATTGCTCACTGGGGAAACAGATGGCTGTTCTCTTCTGGTCTAGTATAGCTTTTCTTTATATTTGAAACTCAAACACTATTTTAGTCCTTATGACTACAAACATATATGGAAAAGTACAGGACTCCAAATTTGAGAGGGAATGCTAAGCAGATGTTCAATGATCCACATATGGGAGATTATGGAGTCCAGGATTCCTTGTATTTATTGTGGCTCATGGAAACCAATTATGCTAATAGAATGACTGTGTGACAAACTGTTGGCTGTGAGCAATTTGAAGCTGGTTTAATGTGTTTTATAAAGTAAGTTTACTGTATAAGCTGCTTGGAGAAAATGTTTATATGTATAATAAATAAAATGAATATATCTTTTTTCCTGCTCCCAACCTTAATCTAGAGGTTAAATCCAGCCTTAGTCATTCACTTAAATCTAATGCAATCAATGGAACCTATTTTCTCTTGACCTTATTCAAGGTAGACTGCTATATATTTTTTTTTACTTATCCAAGCAAGAGTCAGTTGAGTTTGGACAGAATGGACAGCCAAGCTTAGCATGGTTCCAAGGAAACCCAATGCAATATAAACTTCATCTGAATCATCCTTACATATATTGAAAAAGAATGAGATGCAGGGAATGTGAGTTGATCAAGGAAATCTGAAAAAAAGATATTTAAAAAATCAAGATGGCAGCCACAACCCCATCCATAAAAAAAAAAAATAGGACTTTGTTCATGTGGCTGACATGGCTGACATCTTGATATATATATATTTTTACACTTTTTTCCTATCCCACTGAAAGTCCTAGAACTGATCCTACTTCCTTTCTGCTTTGAAGCTTTCCTTTGATACTGATGTGTCCCAGTTCTCAAAGCACCTCCATCTCTACAAAATATTTGGAACATTTTCTCTTGCCATCCAAATGACATGGCTGGCATTGCAAAAAAAGACAAAAATAATTTTTGCCATCTGGAGGAGAGAGGAGGATAATATGCCAGGAAGCATGTTGGACACATATGTTGGAATCCTTCAGAGTAGTTGAGGATGATTTGGTAGTCCACATAAAGCAAATGTGAACAAGGTTTTCAGTCTGGAGACAAACATTAGCTTTTCTATCCTGAGGGATCCAAGATGCCTATGAAATTATGATAGAACTAGTCATAATTATGACAGATAATGGATTTGAAAATTTCAACCTTGCCCACTCTGGGAGATTCTGTGGGACACAAATGGGGACCTGTTAGTTTCATGTAACCTGTGTAACTCATATTGTTCATCCTTGATAACATAAAAGAAAATTTAGAAAGTCCTGTATCAGTAAATCACTTTCATTTTTACTATTAAAATTCTATATGCATTTAAAATTCATGGGTTTTAATGTGCAGGCAAAAAGAAATGTAGCATGCTTCTTTATATTATTTTAAAGGTGAATCCATAATCTCACAATACAATGGATCAACAAGTTCAATGGACTTGCTTGGAATGAAGGAGTGATATGTGATATGTGGGGAGTAAAGAGGTTTCGGTGTTTGGGTCTTTTTTAAGATTGCACATTTTCCTGCAGTCTATTCACATCAGGGGTGAACTGCTAGTGAAATGCACATTATGTATGTTCCACAACATGGTCGTGAGCATTCCATATCAAACTGTCCTCATCACAGGCATAATATTTGACTGCAGATTCAGAAAGGGCTGTCTTCTATCTCCATTCAAGGTGGGTGACAGTGGCTGCACTCAGAGCAGCTGGAGCTTTTTGATATGGCAGTCAAATACAGCAGTTCTATGTCAGTTTCACTTCTTTGCTATTATTCCCCATCAAAGCTCATCTGTCATTGCTAGGCCTCAAAAACACCTTTGTAAATGAGGCCAAATAATTTGTTCAGAGGTGAACTTGAAAGTATAAACATGTAAATATTTGAGTGTGAGCTTCATGATGTTTGAGAACACTACTTTCTCACACAGACATGCACACACACCCTCATGCACACACACAGAGACGCACTGTCTTTCTACATGAATCTGGGAAACTTACATATTACTTTAGTCTTTGATGGGCTTCCATCGTCATTAAAATGTTTATTTTGACAGAATCTGTAAAGAAGTTAGATGGGGATAAAGCTCCAACATCTCACTTATTATAGCAATTTATTATTTGAAATTGTCTACATATATCCAGTCCACATTATTTCAGATAATGTTCAGATATTTCAAACAGAATGCTGGCCATTTGTGTAGGAATTAAGTAGGCTTCTAGTGTCATAGGTTTCAAAACAAGAACTTCCAGTTACATGTTCAGCTATTTTAGGTAATAATGAATACAAACCCAGAAGAACTGCTATATATACTTCTAATGTAATTTAATCAACAGTTGGTGTGCAATTGCTATGAACATGGTCTTTTCAATAATGGCTGCAGCTCAGTGAATATTAAAAAGATGCCTTGAAGTCTGAATTAGGAGGGACTGAGATCATCCTCATAGAGAAGAGAGTCTTATAGGGTGAGGAAAGAGCCAGGTTGAGTCAGGATAAAGGAAGTCTGGTTCCTATATAAATACCTACCTGAATCTGAGGGAGGTATTTCTAGAGATGTTTGAGGAAAATATAAGAGAAAGATGTAGAACAATTTTTCCCTCTGCTCTTAATATCATTAATAGAGGTAAATTAATAGATTTACCTTTAAATTAATAGAGGTAAATCCAGAGGTCACCTTCTTTAGCTGTAGAGGTTGCTAGCTACCAATGACTTCTAACTGTTGGTCCAATTTTGTGGATTCTGTAGAGGTTGCTAGCTACCAATGACTTAACTTCTGGTCCAATTTTGTGGATTCTGATTCTGGAGAATGAAAGTGTTGGAATGGATAATGCAATAATCTTTGTTAAATTTCCTCCTTCCTGGCAGTCCTGAAATGTCCCACATTTGCTGCAAAAGACTTCATAATTTTTTTGACTTTCTATTTCTCTTTTTACTTTTCCCTACTAACCACCCCTTATAAAGTATTTATGTTACTTTTAGGCAATTCTCTATCCTAGATCCAAAGCCAGCAATCATGGAGTCATTAGCATGATCATGAGTCATGAGCCACGGTGGTTAGAGTGCAGTACTGCAGGCTACTTCTTCAAATCTCACCAGGCTCAAGGTTGACTCAGCCTTCCAGCCTTCCAAGATGGATAAAATGAGGACCCAGATTGTTGGGAGCAATATGCTGACTCTGTAAACCGCTTAGAGAGGGCTGTAAAGCACTGTGAAGCGGTATATAAGTCTAAGTGCTATTGCTATGGAACTGTCATACTTTCAACAGTAGTCAAGAAGAGAAGGCCAAATGGCATTTCAATATAATCTTTTGCAACTTTAGATGGCTGTTTTTGAAAATAAAATTTTCACACATTCACATACAATCAGACATCAACAAACCCATGCAGTTCATGAATAGGAGGCTAAGAGAGAGGAATGAAAACATTGGTGGTCATTCGCAGAATGATATAGGATCACTTTTGGTGAATTGCCAGCCTAGAAGTAACAAATCCAGGGTTCAATGCTTATAGAATTTGGCAAAATGATATATTACTTCAGTCCCTTTTAAACTATGCTAGAGAACTTTAGCCCTTCGGGTTACCCAAATTATCCTATTCTGAAGATAGCCATCAAAATATTAGTTAATATTCATGGTTTGCAATATTTGTCTCCTTTAAGGATTCTGCTATAAAATAATATAACGGGTAAGACTCATTGTAATGCCTATATTTTAGTTCCAGCATTGAACTATAATATAATAGCTTTGGGGCATTTATAGATGGCATTTATTTTGTGATGTAATATCATATTCTATTAAGTCTTGGCCAATGGAAGTTATTCAAAGTGCAAATTTTGCATTATAAGATACAAATTAACTGATACGTATCCTTTAAAACTGAAAAGAAAAGCATTTGACCATTAGATCTGCTAAGATAAATCAATAGAGTTCCACTCGGGACAATGAAGAATGTTAATTTGAAGCAGCTGTGTATCTATCCAGCTGTGTGTACATTTTGGTGCATGGAGCCTGACAATATAGGCGCAAAGCACCTAAAGTCCATCTTTTTTGCTTTTTCCCAGACTAAATTGCTCTAAGCCTGGCATAAAATCCATAAGGAAAGACTTTTCAGCATCTTTCTCAGACTTGGTACTTTCCAATTACCATACTACTAGATAATATGAATAATAATCCAATAGTTGTCCAGTAACCAAGGCTGGTAGGAATAGCAGTCCAATGTATCTGGAGGATGATAGATTGGGGAAGCTAAGCTGTATTGAATGTTTCAGAAGATCCCTCCTGGATCTGCCAACAACCCCTCTAGTCCATGATTCTGGAGTTCTGTGGCCAATTCAGGACATTCAAGAAGCTCTCATATTTGAAAAGAAGTATAATATCCTTCTTTCACTGTTGTTCCCCAGCTGCTGGTATTCAAAGCATGCTAGCTGACCAAGGACTTTCTCCAAGCCATATCTGGAAATGTCAGGGAGATTTCCTTTTGAAGTCAAGCATATGCTCTACCTCTGAGCTATAACCCTTACTGAATGTCTCTATATAGCCATGATCAATCAATAGCACTATAGCAACAAAGTAAACATCAACAGTAATAGAACAAACCCTGTTTTCTTTATGATAGTATAGTATCCCTCCTGCTCTTGCATTAAATCAAAGGGTGGTTATGGCTTTTGACTCACAGCTATATATCTTATTTTGTTTGGGTGGGAGAGTGGGTTTTAAAAACCTTCAAAGGTCACAGTAAGCTCTCCATGTTAAAAGTTCAATCTGCTAGTCTTCGAGTTGGCAGAAAAATATTTGCCAGCCAAACCCTATGTTGTCTCTGTAATGAAGCCAATGGATGATATTGTTTCTTACAGTCTGAAATTGAAGGATGGTGTAAGGAAGACAACTGATAGCTTCCTTTGGTTTTCTTTTCCCGTTTACCAATTGTTTCCTGCCTTCAGGAAAAACTACTGCTACTTAACATTTGATGGGGAGGGAAGGGATGATTTTAGATGGGTGCTGGCTAACAGGTAGTAGGCACAGCAGTGCTCCTGTCTGTGACATGTCAGTCAGGCTATTTCTGAATCTTGGTCTAGTGCCTCTCCCTTTTTGAAAGAGGGAGAGAAGTGTGAGATGAAACAGGTGAGAATGTTCCTGATGTACTGAAGAAGCATTGGTTTACTTCCTAGGGTTTTGACTATTCCATGCCACTCTGTCACGGCCACTCTGGGGTTTGGCAATAAGATTTTGCATTTATTATTGAATATTCCCTCTTCTTACTTCCCTCTCTCCCTCCTTCAATCCATACCCCTCTTCTATACCTCTGATCCATCAGTAAAGCTAACAGCACTTGCAGTGAACGACTGTCTCTGGCAACACTTGGACGTAACCCTTGTAGGCTAAAATGCACTATACCATGGCTCTCTTTCTCAGCTGAAATTGAACTTCAGTGCCCCACAAGACTAGTTTTATTTCCAAAATGCACTGCCCCTATACATATAAAGCCCATGTTAGACTTGTGAAATTCTTTGGAAAGCATCATCTACATTATACATGGACAGATATCACTAAGGAGGTCATATATCTAATTTCTCCTACAGCCTAAAACAAAATGGTCATGGAAAGCAGTGACCAGTGATCAAGGATAGGATATTTACATAGCAAAGTATAATGGTCAATAGGATCTCAAGCAATCCTAGCTCTTGACCCCTGACCAGATAATCAAGACTCATGCTAGATAGTGTCCTTGGTGTCATTTATCTGGCGCAAATGAAAAATGCAACTTCAAAGCAAGAACAGCTGAAGACAATGTCAGGCTATGTGCTGCAATCAGACAAAGGCCAAATCATGAAGATGTGGCATAAAAAACAATTACTGCAGCATGTTCATGCTGTGGTTAGGGGGATATAAAGGTGACTCTATAAGGAAGAAACTAAAACGGCTTTTGAAATCTGAAGTAAATTATAGTTACAAGGTTCATTTTATCCCATTGCCATTTCTCTTCACTGCCAAAGTCTTTGTGGTGGTGAGAACATATTACAATTTGTAATTTGCCCTTGCAGAAATCATGGCAGGAAAAGCATAGGACATCAGTTTATCTTAATGCACAATCAGTTCCTGATGTAGTTTCTACTAGGTATCTGTTCTTCTCAGTCAAAAGATGATTAAGGAGCAGAACTTTTCTTCACTTTGCAGAGCAATAAGTCATGCTCAGCAATAAATCCCTTGGATCCAGAAGTTTGTAATTGAAGCAGTTTGAATTCACCAACCAGATGCAGGGAATCCATTGCCACATATAAATGAGGAAGCTGTAAATTATGTGTATGCATTGGTGCCATCAAGGTTGGCAGAATGCATGACAGGATGCCTGGTTGCTGCAGATCTTTGTTCCATTGGAAGCATTATATAAAAAATGAACATAGTGCATACAATTGAACACAACTGAAGGGTTTCAGCTTTGGGAACTCAAAAGTTATGAGGATCCATTCTAAAAATAATTTTACCAAGCAAGCCAGCCTTAAAATTTTGGTGTAGCCCTCAGAGACCTTCAAATTTGTTGAGTAATTTTGTTAACGTGATAGAATAGAAAATTAGTAAATGCATAGCTGAAGGGAATTTATATTAATTATATCAATGTTTAGCTACATTCAAACATTAAATAAAATGTCATTTTTTTTATCCAGTCCAGAAAAGTTGCAGACTTTACAGGAGAATGAGTTGTGAAAAGCTTAATCTAAAAGTTTAGAGTTTGTTTTAAAACAATCTGGATTCATTTTCTTCCGTATGTAGCACTTTTATTTAAAGGAAGAGCAGGGAGAGCCAATCTTTTAGCTTTTGTAATTTCCCTCTTAGCTCTTAGCTGCTATTTTGAGAAAGCTGAAGAGTGAATGTTTTGACCCATCTACTGGGGTTAATGGGGAGGGGAGAGAATAATGGATGAAGTATAAGAATTACATTAAGGAATCTTATCTTTCTCCAGTCATAGAACACTCTCTATGTCATCAGTGAGCGTTCATAGAATGTTCATAGAACATTCATTGATGGCAGATCAATGGATTTTTCAGAGGATAGTATATTGACCATGTTTCAGGAAAAACTATAGATCATAGTCTTATGGTGGCCATATATCCTATGTCACATTCTCTTCTGAATTTGAGAGCTGTCCAGTCCATTTTTGGTTTAAAGATAAATAACTGTAAGACATGAGAATAGGGCTGTGAAGCTGACCATCAGCAGACAGCAGCTGGATAGCAGATGTCATACAGGAGTCATCTGGTCATTTTCCCCCTTCTTGGCTGTACCTAAACAGATGGATTTTAATGTCAAATCTTTGTATCTAAATATGAATTTTTCATGTGCAAAGACAAAGAGATCTACAAATCTGATTTTTTGGGGGGTGGGGAGGCGGAATGAAATTTCTTTGTTTTGACAGTTCCTAAATGGCCACCTTATTTCACCTTAACTAAAGCAATGAGGTCTAAGTGAACAATCTTAGTAGCCCCTTTTTGACAAAGAACCTCAGCTGGTATAAGAAATACAGGTATAAGAAATACATAAATAAGAAATGAATCAACAAGTCAGTTTTCCATTTACCTACCACTTGTTGCCTATTCATCTGTCTTTCATCACATAATTTTTCTAGTTCCATGTCCAAATTAAATACAATCTCCATTCTTGGACCAAACAGTTCTTTTCACTTTGATGGATTTTTGTCCTCCCTTTTTTCTCATTTGGCAAGAATTGGGGCACTGTCTCCTGTGCTTTCCCCTTTGACTTCTGCATTCATTACAGTACCTTTGGGTTTGTCCATGTCTGGCATTATGAATCAACTTTTCTCCACCCCCAACACCAGCAACTGCTTCTTTCCATGCTGCTCCTTGGCTTTCATTCATTTATCTTCTCTGACACACTAAAAGAAATCAGGAGGCAAGATAGATTATTGCATTTGGAGCTAAATTGATTGCATATTACATTTGGGCACAATCTGGCAATGGGAAGAAACACTGATAGATCACAAGCATTTCCATCTGTGGTGTTTGACTATTTATCAAGGTAAGAAATGACTTGTCTTCACATCAGCCTCTTGTCAGCAAGGGTCCAATTACAATCTCCCCAATGTTGTAGCTTCTAGTGTACAACTTCTAATGAAGACTCTCAAGTTATCTAAAAGGGCCACATTTTCCTACCCCAAATATTCAGTTTTGGTGATCCATTCCAAGTTATTAGAGGGTTATATAAAATGTTCAAGTTTGAAAATTTTGTATTCCAACCTTACAACAAAGCAGTCATTTCAAGTGCTGTTATTTCAAGGGTTCTGGCTATTGCAAGAACTGTGACTTGGCAGTTTTGGAGCTTATCTCTGGAATTACTTTTTTCAACCATTTTCTAGGCTACGGTGCAGCAACAGGGACCAGTATTGACTGAGAGTGGGGTAAGTGAAGCAGAGTATTGAGCAGAGGTGGGTTCTACTTACCTTTACTACTGGTTTGCAACGGGACCATGTGCACAGATGTGCAAAAGCTTCTTGCATGCGCAGAAACTTCCTGATGATGTTCGGGTCAATGGACGGTGCCTCCTGCCAGTTTTACTCTGGTTCTTGCTAACCGGTCCAAACCAGGGGCAACCCACCACTGGTATTGAGGGAAAAACAATTGTCAAATGCATACTCCTGCAAACCATGTACATATCTGCCACTCTGACAGATAAATTGTTGTATTTTGACTACTATTATTGCTACTACTATTATGTGTTTTGTGGAAAAAATGTGGATCCACAGTTCTTTTGGAAAAGCTGCCTATGTGCTCTTTTTCAGGAAATAATGCATAGGTATGTCCATACACTGTTGTTGCTGATGCTGTAGCAGTTGTACAAAGACTATTAATGCTGCATTGGCTTGATTGATTTGCTGAGTTCTAGTGTTTTGGGTCTGTGCACTGTGCATGTTGTGCTGAAGTTGATCTTCAGGATGCATTTAAAATGCACAGCTTCTACGTTCACTGGGTGTGATTTGGTAATCCTTGATGCATGCCATTGTACAATACTGTTCAATTTTCAGGAAACATTTAAAAGATCAAGACAGAAAGTTTAACTTTGTTTGGGGGATGGTGGGTGAGTGAGCTTTGTGTTTTGTGGCTTAAATTTTGCTGATTCAGCTCTGAATACATATGAGTGCTAGAGAGTGTTTTCTTATGGAGGAGGTATTGTGTCTGTTCACTGATGCAAGACTTTGAAAAGTACATCTAAAGCACAAACTAACGTGTAGGACTAAAGAAATAATTTTAAAAAATGGTAAAAATATAATTTAGATGAGCAATGTCTTCTTTCCAGGTTGAGGCATAGTGTATCTGTTGCTTCTTTTTAAGTAAAATGCTAAATGGAAGACTTGACGAAAAACATCAGTTCTTTTCTGATAATGAATTGGCTGAATATGAATTAAGAATTTCTGAGAAGCCATGCTGGATGTCTTTTCTAGTAACAAATTCAGTTGTGGCTTTTATTTTATTTTATTATTTTGTTTTTATTTTGTTTTGTTTTAGGTGATTTGAATTTTTTATTAGTTTGAAAAGGTTTTCCTATGTTTTGCCAGCAGTCATGGATTCCATTTAATTTATTCTTATCCATTCTGACCCTCCTTGATCTCTCAGAGGGTTTCAGTACTACTGGTCATGGTACCCTAGAGGGCATCAGGAGTAAGGAGCACAATGTAATGATGGTTTTTCTCTTTCCTCTGGGATGAATTCCAATCAGAGTTGGTGGAAGCGAGAAACCTAGCCCTAAGACTCTGCTTTGTTAGGTCTAGCAGGGCTCTATCCGTTTCCCCACTTCTTTTTAACATCTACAAGAAGTTGCTGGATGTAAGAAGTTCTGAACATCTGCAAGAAGTTGCTTGGAGGATATCCAAGAGTTCAGGATTATGCATCTCCACCTCTGACCAACCAAGTGATGCTGTCTAAATCAGTTAGTGGGAGTTAGTAAGGTCCTGAATGGGAGAAAAAAAAACCAAGCTTAAGCTCAGTTTTAGCAAGACTGAATGGCTATAGATTTTAGCGCCCAGATCTAGAGATTTCCCATCATTGATTCTGGGTATGGTTACACTGTCTGAGATGGAACTTGTATACAGATTAGAGGGCCTCTTATATTCTTGACTTCTGCTTGGAGAGCAAGTGACAGAGGTCTTTTGAATAGATACAACTTATTTTTCCTGGACTGAGAGGCCTTGCTAAGGTCACTTGTGCCTTGGTCATCTCTTGGACATCTTTATTACTGTTGTGTGCTTTAGATGAAGTATAATTGAAGATCATTCATACAGCTGTATGGATACAGCTGTTCCAAAACAACATGGCATACTACCACCTTAGATTTGAAAGGCCCCAACTATAGTGCTCTTCTGCAAGGCATTAAACCATGGCTTTTTCTTCAAGCATTAAACCAAGAAGTTGGGTGAGGTGCTTTTTAGGCCTTTTTGTGAAGTAATTATAAAAGCTGCCCCAGGTGTAATGTTTCATTTTTTGCCGATGTTTTTATTGCTCTTTTGTCATTTGTCAAATAAGTGGTTGTAGAAAGTAAAGAAGTTAAATGAAATAAATGAAACGAAATGAAATGATGAAATGATGGCAGAGGGGTAAAAATGAAAGGATAGGAGACATGTTTGAGTTTTCATAGGATTTATTTTATTACTTTTATTACTCTTGTCTGCAGTCTTTCAGTTCCCCACCATCATGGAAACCTTTTCGTTTCCAGCAGCTTTTCTTCTCTTTGGCTTCCTGTGTCTCAATTAAATCCCACAAAAAGAGATCAGGGAAGCATGGACAGGTCTTTCAATGTGCCACATAGACATGCTAACATGTTGCATCCATTCTTCATCCATTCCTCATTCGTTTTTCAAATGCCCCCAAGGAATCCCATATTTTTGACTGCAAAAGATTATTTGAAGATTTTCTTGACAGTGAGCTGACTTACAGCTTTTGGGTGGAGTGCATTCCTAATTCAATGTCCTTTGTAGAATTTTCTGAATGAGAAAGAAGCAACTACAAAAATGGTGACAGCTTCTTCCAGAATGCATCCGGCAATGGGAACAGCATGTGCTGCCGAAGTCCATTCACCTCCAGCAAACAAAGGGCCGGGGCAGTGAAGGGTTGCAAAGATGATAATTGCCTCAGCAGTAATCCTTTTGATTAATTGGTATGCCACCCTTAGAATGGATTTGTCTCATCTGGCGTGCTTATCTTCCAGTATGTGAATACATCTTTAAGAAAAGGTTTCTTTGAACATGCCCAAATCAGCCATCGGAGAAATACACTAGGACATAAAGAGAAAAGAACTAGAAAGAGGGGGGAAGAATGCCACCAAGAAGGTCTGCCCCATGTGGAGAGAAGAAAGGAGTCTGACAGTACAATTAGCGGTAACAACAAAGAACATTGTGGCATCTTAAAAACCAAAGATTTATCATGGAATAAACTTTTCCAGATTACATCAAGATTAATCCTAAATGGGAGCATTCATACAAATAAAAAATGTGCAGCTGGACTCCTAAGGAGGACACATACCGATAGTCCCAAAAAGCTTATCCAAAAGTTGCCAATAAATTATGATTATTATTCTAATAGAAAGAGGAAAATATTAAAGATCATGTGGAGTAATCATATTCTAATGAAATTAATTGCCATAATTAATCCAGTTTACATTAAACTAATGTTAATATTAAAAAAAAATTAGTTCCACCTTGCTCCAAGATTTTCATCCTGTACCGGATTAAAAAATATAGACACTGGCATGTCACTGAAAGATCAAGTATGACCTTTAGCCCCCCACAAATTGGGCTCCCTGATATATACTAATGGTTAAGTAGGAGAGGTGTAAACAGTAAGGTTAAAGGAAAATGAAATGCAGATGGTACACATGGTGATAATTACCTATAGATAATAGCCATTCACAAAATAATTCTTAAGCATAACAGATATATTCTTGCACTGATGAGTTTATTTATAAATGTGGTATTTTTATGAAGGTACATGATGCAACTATTTCCTCCCCCCCCCACATTAGTATAGATGTTGATTAATTGTGTGACTGAAGCACAGCAAACTTTTAAATAATTGTTCATCTCATCAAAAGGAACATTTTAAAATACTAAGTACACCACAAAAGAAATACAATTTAAATAAGAAAAGTTATTCTTTGATTAAAAGGAAAACAATCTTTCGTATTTTTAATCCTTCTCTTTTACATTAACATGTCTAATTCAAAACGATTTCCACAAATAAACCTCATGTGGTCTTAATTAACAACCCTACCAATTAAAAATGAACCCCACTGATTGCTAGAGCATTAGCTGATTAATCTATAATATAAGCCAATTAAAGATTGCAATTTAGTATTTTCCAGACTCACACTGCAGAATATACAAAAGTTTATTTATATATATACATAGAGAGAATACACAAACTGTGTGTGTCAGGGGGATGGGTGCAATATAAATAAACAGAAAGAAAGAGAGACAATGAGTAAAGGAAGAATATTTGAAAGTACCTAAATGTCCAAGGTTGTCCAGTGATTATGGTAATACTGAAGCTATGCCTGTTTTTCATCTGCACACATAAAAAACAGGGAAAGCTTTGATCACATTGTTGTGGCTGCCATCTTGACTTTTTTTCCCTCCACTATAGATTTCTCTTTGGCTATTTATTTGTCTGTCAGTCTGTCTGTCTGTCTGTCTGTTTATATATCAAATTTGTATAGCCAAGAAGTGACTCTAGGCAGATATACATTACTGCTCGCCTAAGTTTAGGATATCAGGATGTGTGGTTTTTTTTTTTTTAAGCAGATAGTCCAGGTCATATACTTTCCAAATCTTAGGCACCCTACAAAAAAGGGGCCCAAGAATGAGCTCTTTCCCACAATCAACATTAACTGGAACTAGTCTTGGGAAAAGGAAGAGAACCACTGTAGCCCTCATAGCTGTTTCAGAAGAATACCATGTTTGACAGCATTGAAAGTTGTGAGTCCATAAAGACTCCTGAATTGCATAACTTGAATAAAGAAGAGGGATACCAAAGATCACAATGGTCAAAGGTGGCATATCCTCAGATCTGGGTGGCCCCAACATTAAAAGCCACTTAATCTTGGTAGGATTGAATCAGAGAAGATTCTTCCCCACCCCCACAGCCTCCTGGCATTGGGACAGAACCTCAACATCTTCACTTGGACAGCCTGGGATCAAAAGATATTCAGTAATTGGGTTCCAACAGCATACTAATGGTACAGAACTCCAAACCAATTTCATGTAGAGGAGAGCCATAATAGATCCACAAGAACCCCATATGGGAAAAGAGAGAGAGAGAGAGACTAGGCACCAATCTCTTTTTACACCGGCACAAACTGGAATTCAAATATTGTAGAGTGGTACCCCCAATCTGCAGCCCACAGAGCTATCTCAGATTACAGTGGTCAGTGGCTACCAAAAGAACAAGAAGCACAAGAATGGATGCATGATACTCTGCCATAAACACCAACCAGCCCAAAATCTCAGCGCTAAATCCCAGCTGGAAACCTGACAGAAATTAGTCTAGGTAATCTATTTCCTCCAGAATTCTCATCAGCTGTAGACCAAACATCCTCTCAACCATGTTCCCCAGAAATAAATCAATTTGCAAAGAGAAAACATGCATTAGCTCCAATCAGTTCTGTAGTTCCTTGCCTACCTTTTCTCACCCATCTGTGCTATTTTTTCTTCTTCTCATAAATGGCTAACTCTCATTCACCTATGATCTGGGGTGCTGTCTTTTCTATGTTTGCAGATGACTGCATAGGTAACTGAAAGAGAAACAATATGCTTCCAAAGCCCTGAATCCCACATTCACAAGTCAAATGAGTCTTTTTTACACTCAGCATTTCCTTCTGCACTTGCAAGCCATCCATTTACCCTTCTCAGTTTCCCTGCACGAGCCATGGTGGCGCAGTGGTTAGAGTGCAGTACTGCAGACTACTTCTGCTGATTGCCGGCTGCCTGCAGTTTAGCAGTTCAAATCTCACCAGGCTTAAGGTTCACTCAGGCTTCCATCCTTCCGAGGTGGGTAAAATGAGGACCCAAATTGTTGGGGGCAATATGCTGACTCTGTAAACTGCTTAGAGAGGTCTGTAAAGCACTGTAAAGTAGTATATAAATCTATTGCTAGTGCTATCTATTGCTTGAAGTTAATTCTTTATTGTACCTAATAAGGGGCCTGGCTCTAACAATCTGTCCTTCAAATAAATAGGATTTCACAATTCCCTATGTATTGGCTCAATCTATGGTCATTAGTGGGATTTTTATAGCAAACATGGAAATACTGTGTTTGAACACTTATTCTCCCTGGAGCATTATCATGAGGTTCTGGACATTACCAATAAAATTACAGTGAAAAGTTCAAGGTTTTTCCTTTGAAGTTTTTATCAGTCATTTTTGAAATAACAAATAATATGTTTCAAAATGAAAAGCAGCCTCAGGATATTTAAAGAAAAAAGTGGTATTTCAAGGAAGATATTAACCAACCCTTTCCTGTTGCAATGGAGAATCCAAAATTTTCTTAGGACCTAGCAGAGAAATAATAGTAGTAGCATTTCTCATTCCTGCGTATTAAAAGGTAGCTTTTAATCTAGCCAGTAAATGTTCTGGCAAATTCCAACTTGGGTAATTCCAATAATTTCACTATAGTCCTTACATAGAAAGTTTGGGCTGTTTAAGAAATACTTAATTTTTCTTGGCATCAGTTCTCTTATATACTTGGAATAATTTAAATAAATTATAGACTTGGAGTCATTATTCAAGCCATTATCATATTTTCATTACCATCCTCATTGTTTCCAGGGTTCATACTGCAAGGTGCAATTGTTCATGTAGCCAAAATTGTACCACCCATACACAAAAGGGAAGTATTAACAGATTCAGTCTTAAGAAGTATAAAACTATTTGCAGAGAAAGAAAGGGACTGGACTCCTTAACAGCTCATATGATTTGGATATTCCTAGTAACTATAAAATGCTAACTAATTAATTAGCAAAAGTGAAATATAAAAAGAAGGAATTGAGTTTTGGAAGGAAACGCATGGCTGGCCAATTCTTCAAGTCAATATTTTGTTGCAAGTTTCATTGATCTCATTGATTCATCTCACTGTAAGGTCTGGATTCTGAATGACTCATGCTTGATAGCTCTGGATTAATGGGAGGGGCACATTTCTCATAAGAACATCAGAAGAGTTCTGCTAGCTCGGAATCTAAGGCACCATCTGTTTCCCACAGTGGTCAACCAAATGCTTATAGGAAGACCACAAATATTCTTCTAGGACTTTTTACCTAGCAGAGGTTCTCAAGATTCTAAACTACTTAATATTGATAGTATGGAATACAGTTTATATCCTTTGACTTCCAAATTAGACAAGGAGCTATTTGAGTACAGGAAACCTAAACTTGTTGACCATTTGAGATTCTTAGTCAAGTATCACTAAGAGTCTCTAGGAAGGATCCCTCACACATCCTTGGGAAGTTTATGGTAGAGTCTGATGTGGCCGTGAATACGGGACAGATTCACTGGAAGTTGCTCTCTCTAATAACTGCAGAGTTGATGCTTTAGACTCAGGTAGGCAATTAAAGACTGAAGTTCTGGTATCCTGCTTAACAAAGGACAGTCTTCCATTAAACTTTGTAAAGGGCAGATCGTTCCAAGTCTAATTTAAAAGTATTTATCATATTTAATACAGAAAACAAAAACAGAAAACAGAAAACATATTTAATACAGAAAACAAAAAAAATACAATTTTTTCTTTTACTAACAGCAGCAGCTGTTAGTTGCTCAGTGCTGAAAACATATAAACAAGATTTCATTGAAACTCTGAGGCAAGTAACATAAATTAAAACATAGCAGAGAGGGCTTATTTTTCTTAGATGTCTATGATTTTATCTCCTTCAGTGTCCTAGTAAATCTGCCACAAAACAAAGTTTAGAAAAATTTGGGAAGATGAAAAATAAAATTCAAGAAAAAATTACGCACTTTCTGAAATGCATGGGGAAGGTATAGGGTTAAAAATTAAAGTATTTTTCCTAATAAAAATATGAAGACACATAAGAAGGGAGCAAGTTTGTCTTCTCATTTTTCATTTCATAATAAATATCACTAAAATGATTCTAGGAAGTAGAAATCAGCATATTAGTAGTAAGCTAAGGGGAAAGCTTCACCAGATCAATGCATTGATGGCATTGGAAGTATTTTGAAATATCTGTTCTATTCCTTCCCCTTTCATTTATGAGTCACCAACAGTTGTTTCATTATTCTCTTATCCTGGCTTAAGGATATTTTTCTCTCCTAGCATGACATTCTTTTCTTATTCTAGGAGGCTGTCGTTGTTAAGCCTCATGCAGCTGGACAAGATCATGCAAGTAAGAACTACATAGATTTCAGTATGGTATCTTTAATGTTAACCCTAGTAAATATCTTGGAAACTGTAAGAGGAATTTCCCATCCTCATTTATTCATCAAGTTCATTTGGTGAACTGGAATGATTTGAACCTCTTCTTCCCAGATTTCAGTTCTACTTTTGGACTTTTATATCTACTTTTCTTTTTCTAACCTTTGCAACTTCACCAACAATCTTTTTCAGTCAGTTGAAGACTCTTCAAGAAAAAAAAAACCTTCAAAGTTGTCTCTTCCTCCTCCTCTTGTATTAGGAACCAAAAATTATATTTGAAAATATGTATTTATATCCATTCATCCATCCATCCTGGTGGGTATACATTCATGTGAGAAAAACTATCTGAGAAATGTCAGCTCAGCTCATAACAGAAAGAATCTAGATTCCTGATTCTGGATGCTTCAGCTTCTGGGCTAGGTAGCATCTTCTTGTTTGGTAGCCACCACACATTATTTTGACATTGAATTTTTAAGTTAACTGGCAGAAGTCTTCCTTGGCATTTTATCTGAGATCTTCTAAGTAAAAATGTCTGGACTTGATTCACATTTCAGTACCAGGTTTGCTGGTAAATATTAGCAATAGCACTTAGACATATATTGCTTTACAGCCCTCCCTAAGCGGTTTACAGAGTCAGCATATTGCCCCCAACAATCTGGGACTTCATTTTACCCATCTCAGAAGGATGGAAAGCTGAGTCAGCCTTGAGCCTGGTGAGATTTGAACTGCCAAATTGCAGTCAGCCGGCAGTCAGCAGAAGTAGCCTGCAGTACTGTATTCCAACCACTGCACCATCATCATCATTATCATCATATCATTTTTATCAATAATAAATTTTATTCCAGAGGTGGGAAGGACAGAGAGGGTAGAGGGAGGTTTCTTTCTTTATTTTTTTTTAACTTTACACTTTTCTGATGATTTCACACATTTTGCAAAAATGAGTCCTGACATACCATTCAAGAGATACCATTTAGTACTTGACCTAATAGAAATTGAATACTGTCTATTTAATAGCATTTATTCTCTTCCTCTCCCAATTAGAAATACTACCCAAATAAATTTATTTCATTGATTTATCTACTTTCACCTGTAACAATCAACCACAACATTACACTTTTTTTTCTGTTTAGGAATAAGTATGGGTTTTTAAAGAGATCTTAGATTATTGATTTGAATTAAAGATCTTAGGTGTTTGAATGCATTTTTCAGATAATATAATGAATTGTTCTGCCCATAAGCTGATGCCTGTGGATTCCATCATCTCCCATTGACAAGTCTGGTTAAATTATCAGGTTGTAGGTAATTTTATTTGAGCATAGGAAAATGAGGGTTGCAGCCAAGAGCTTGGTGGGGTTTTCTTTCCTGAAATGATGATTTATTCCTTTTGGCTTCAATAGCGATGGTGTCAGGCATATTTTATACTTCTCCAACTTTGACACTTCAAACATTTGATTTCCCTTTGCAACTTCCAATCTAAAACATGTTTCCCATTATAGACATTGAAGTGACTGCCATGCGTACACTGACTCATAAAGCTGTTTTATATTTTCACCAAATATATAATGCTATTTGAATAAAATACAGATGGCCCCTAATGTGTTAAACACAGCAAATTTGCCATTTTCTTTTCCACTGCTTTTTTTCCCTCTTTTTCTCCCTTTATTGCACCACCAGCTTTCCTCTTTCCAATCCAACATGGGTCTGCTTGACAGCAGCATGAAATCTTATCAACCTAAGATCGAATGAACTTGAGATGTAAGGACAGCACATTAAACATTCATTCAGAAGTGATGCAAATATGTAAATGTGTGGGAGAAAAATATGCCCCCACGAATTTCTTGTGCACAATGCATATTTCAAAAAGTACTCTACTCCCAACTTCTAGTTCCACTAGAGTAGCTGAATTTGGGCATGCTAATGGGCACAGGAATTCTACTGGTGCAGTGCTATGGCCAACACCTAACTTGTTATACTTGCTGAAGTAGGTGGTCAGTGATCAGTAGGTGATCAGTGATCAGTAGGTGATCAGTGGGTAGATCTCATCTGGACTGGACATGCCCACTTCTTACTACAATGGGCTCTTCTCCATTGGATGTGTTCCAGAATAGAAAATAGTGATGGATGACAGGGGA
The DNA here is from genome assembly GCA_030761175.1 of Masticophis lateralis. NCBI lineage: Eukaryota > Metazoa > Chordata > Lepidosauria > Squamata > Colubridae > Masticophis > Masticophis lateralis. The sequence continues at coordinate 47,376,914 of JAUDYJ010000001.1, forward strand.
TGGGAAGTCAAACAGGTGACTCTGATGACAGCAGTATCCTGCCAACATGATGAAGCCTTTCCCCCATTTGTATGTGCATTTGTGATATTGCACATGTACTCTGAACAGCCAGAACTTGCAGCATTATGTTTTTTAGGCATTCTGATGAAAATCTATGGAGATTCTCATGATTCCCAGGTCATGATTGTTCCAAAGGTGCTTTTTCAAGAGGCAACTGGACTTTCTGGCTTTTCTTTGAAGATGTTTCACTTCTTCAGCAGAGCTGAAGAAGCTTCTTGGATGAGAAGTGAAACGCCTTCAAAGAAAAACCAGGAAGTCCAGTTGCCTCTTGAAAAAGCACCCTTGGGACGTTCTAATGAAAGCAGCAGCCTATGAATGCCATGCATCAAGACTAGAGAACTATCTCCTGGGAGTGTCTTAAATTAACTACCTGCATTGAGCGGGGACTGACTAATTGGCTAAATTGGCCAACTTTCTGGATTCTATTGACAATAATAAGAGAGTAGTCACCACAAGCTTATTCCCTCTCAATAAACTAAAAGATCCTTATGGGAATTTCCAGCTCTTCTGTCTTCTGGGTAACAGAATAGCTATCTGTCCACACCCCGCCCAAGGATGCTACTTACTATATTTATCTTAAATTGACATCCCAGCATGCCACTCTTGATACAGATTGAACTGCAATCCTCCTAATCCTTATCCAGCACAGGTGTCAGATAGAGTAATATTGGAACATGTTACATGGTCCTCCTTAGCTATTCTATGTGTGAGAAGAACTTGTATATATTTTTCTCATTTTATTGTAATTTGTCAGTGATCAAGTATGAGGAGACTTCTGCAATAAGAACCTATCAATGTGGATCTGGTAGTTGTACATATGTTCTAATTCAGACTTTTCCAACTTAAGGCCTTCTGTAGTTGAACTCCAAGTTTTATAATTAATGGCCTAGAACAATGGGACTGTCACTGTAGAGATCAACAACTTTGACAAGGCTGGTCCTTAACAAAGATCAAAGTATCCACTTAGGGAGCTTATATTTTTGGAAGTGGTGCATGCTCTAATTAATACTATAACATGCACATAGGCTTTGGCAGTAGACATGTTAGCTTTTCACTTTTGGAAAGCAGCTGCATTTTGAACAATGACAAAGTTCCTAATATATAATTTTTATCAATATTTCTGTATGTTTTCCAAATTTAGAAATATGGATGAAAATTAGACTAGACTGTAATGAATTTCCTTGTCCCAATGAAAATATATGGAGCATATATGATTCTATTTGGATCTGTCTTCCCATTTGGAAAAGTAAGTCAACTGTCTCCAATGGCAAAAACTGAAGGGCAGGATCCTAGGGCATAATTGTATTAATTCATATGGCCTATTATATGTTACCTAAGTTAGCTTGCTCCCTTCCCAGGCAGCGAAAATACTGTCTTGTTGCCCATATTCAGGCATAATTCAGTGACTTCAAAACCTGAAGGAAGCATCAACTAAAACCTCAGCAGCATATATGCCATGCTCAGTCCTGGGTAAGCAGAAATTAGTGAATAAAGGAAATAGTCTCTGCAGTCTAGGGTAGTGAAATAAAATATGAATCAGTGAAGGGACCTTTTCAGCATCTAATTTTTTAAAAACCCCAGGCCTTAAGGTTTTATTGGCATGCAGAAAGTATTCAAAGATGAGGGCTAAGAGAAGCAGCACAATTCAGGAACTAAAAGAATGTAAATATAAAAGGAAGGAAGGAAGGAAGGAAGGAAGGAAGGAAGGAAGGAAGGAAGGAAGGAAGGAAGGAAGGAAGGAAGGAAGGAAGGAACAATGGAATTAAGAACTGAAACAGCGTGGGTATTGTATCTTGATTTGGCTTTAGGGAATTAAAAATTAATCCTTTCTTGAGTCCCTGAGTGGAATTTTGCATATTATTTCTGTCATGCAGCCACAACCAGTTTAGCTCAAGGAGTGAGCATTGAGTATGGCTTTGTTCAGACCTGGCTGATGTATTTCTTCTTTTGTCAATGTATGTTCCCCTGTTCCATTTACAGATCACAGCAGAATTAAATCTGTTTGCCAGTTTATGGCAGATGTATCATTGAAAGCCTCATCTGCTCATCGTTGGTCAGGCATGCATGAATACTTGTCTTCTGCTATTATGGCTAAGACATGTGCAATGTTCTGCACTGCTGGAATGATCTGCCTCATTTCTACAAAGGGAGCTACCCTGTAGACAAATAAGGATGGAAACATGGTGAGGAGAGAAGCTGGAACAGCAGTGTTAATCTGCCCATCTTCTGCTCTATCAGAATTTCATAGTGGAGAAGTGAAGGAAAAGGGGGAATCAAAGATGCTCTTTTATAAAACCTATCCTTTGATATGAGGATCACTCAGTTGACTAGCATCAGTTTTTGGGAGACACTCTAATATTCTGGAAGTAAGGTACAACATATCACAATAGTGCATCATACAAAGCCTTTCAGTCAAACCCTAAAAGCTTTATTCTGTCTCCCTTTGTTCAGAATATTTTTTAAAAAAATTTCCCCAAATTCCTTCCAATTACATTCTTACCCATCAACCCCTTCTCCTGATTGTGTCCCAACATTGGTTCTCTTTTCTTTTGCATTACTTAATTTATTATATGTTTATTTGGGATGTTTATATTCTGCATTTCTTCCCACATGTATTATAAATATTCTATCGTCACCATCTTCCATCTGTCACTGACCAGATATAGACTTGTTTAGCTTCAAGCATAATGGCTGCATCATAAGCTTTTAGACAATGGAGGACAATCCACAGTTCATGGACTTCAGGCACAAGTGTCCAAGTTGCCATGACCAAATTCTGTCAAATTTCTCCAATTTTTAGTTTTCTCTTTAATAATTGACTTTTTGTCTATTTACCCCACTTGGTGCTACAAGCAATTAGCCCTCAGGTATTCCCCCACTCATTTGTAACTGTCTTCTTCTTATTTTTCTGGCCCAGTTGAATACTTGGATACACCTCAAATCTTGGATGATGGTGTGGAAAGGAAGAAAAGAAGAAAGAAACTTTCTAGTATGGGTATCCATAATGAAAAAACTACTACCACTGCTTGTTTGCTGAATACTTTTCAACTGAGGAAGGCAGCCTAAGGGCTAACAGTTAATCAATGGAAGAGCTTGCCTTCAGAAGTTGTGGGTGTTTTGTCACTGGAGGTTTTTAAGAAGAGACTGGACAGTCACTTGTCTGAAATGGTCCCTTCCAGTTCTATTCCGATTGATTGACAATCAGATATCTTCCAGAACCTAATGCTCTCATGTGATCCCCCTATTTCTTTTTTCCCTAGGTAGGAGGCCTTTTTTTCTCCTCAATTTTTGTTTTAAATGGTGCAATATACACATAAAGGAATTTATATTAAATAATTACAGTGAAGAAAACCTCCCAAATATGTTAAAATGACTAAAATGAATTAAATACAAGAGCAAGATTAAGTAACAGAGAGAGCTATATGGTAAATTCAACACTCTACATGCAAATATTTTTTATCATTAGATCTAAGGCTATATAATAATGTGCCATTTCATTTTCTCATGTTTAGAACAGAGATTTTTAAAAGACAGATTACAAAATATCTAGGATCCATTCCTTCAAATTAGGAGAGTGACTTTCTCTCTAATTACAGAGACCCTTAGCTATATATCGGCCTTGAGAGAGCCAATACTTTTCATTAAAACACAAATTCCATGTTTAGGAATATAGTTCAGCATCACACTGAGATCCTTAATTATAATATTTCTTTTCAAAATTAAATTCTTTCCAAATCTAAATCCACATTTACAACAAAAACAAAGCTGTCACCAAATCATACATAAACACACCTTCAAACGTCTTGCATAGCCAACATAAGAAATTTAATATTTATTCCATTTTAAACATTCTTTGGGGGGCCCAATGGTCCTTCATCAAAATTTATTTCACTGGGAACATAGACACTTCTAAATGTCAAAGTTAGAAATTGTTTTTTATTTCCACAAAATCATAGATAAGAAAAAAGAAAAGAAAAGAAAAGAAAGAAAGAAAAGAAAAGAAAAGAAAAGAAAAGAAAAGAAAAGAAAAGAAAAGAAAAGAAAAGAAATCCTAGCTAATACACGTCTGCTTCTATCTGGCAAGGAGATATCCTGCTCTTCCTTCCCATTTTTGAGAGTGGCACTCATTTACTACTGTAAGCATTCTCAAAGTTGTCCAAATTCTAAAGAGTGCTGAAATAAATCCTCAGATTGCCAAGCTACTTCCTTTTGTCCCATCAATGAGCTGCCCATATTTTATAGGACAGCCAATAGATTCACTTTAGATAAGAACTTTCAGTTTCCTCTGAGTGCCACTGTAACTGATGGGTCTCCACTATAGCTCCTGAAAGATGTCGGAGAGAGAGAGAGAAAAAACAAACCTCATTTCACAGATTATGAATCACATCCAATTTAGGTTCTTACTTCCACCAAAGCTGCTCTTCCATTAGCAGTTTTCTGTTGTCAATCAATTTATGTATTCTTTGATGTCCTTGTACTATAAAAGGGGTGTCAAACTTGTGACCCCCCTTTGCGGGCTGGATGCATCACACGCTGGCCATGTCCAACTCCATTTTAGCAAAGGGGGAAAAAGTGGTGATACGTCACGTGACAACATGTCGTCATGAGTTTGACACCCCTGTACTATAAGAAGCAACATAACAAACAAGTTATAATTTCCCCAAGAATCTATAGACCTTAACTGTTGGTTAGTTAAATAGGGCCTGCTGGCTGCCAGAAGAAAAAATGCTCAGAAACTAGTGGATGTGACTTCACTGAACTAGGGCTGCAGAAAAATCTTGGTTTACGTAGGAAAAACCTGGCTAAAGAAAAATACACATAAATCCTACGAAAAAATAAGATTATATATATATATATAATTAGTATACAGTATGTATATGTACTGTACCTGTGTGTGTGTGTGTGTGAGCATGTGTTTCCAGGCATGCACACACACATGCATATACATACACAAACACACAGAAAGAGAGAGATATGTACATGTGTAGATATATTAGATATGTATGTGTAATGTGTATGTACACATACACACACATATATATATTGTATCAAATTTATATTTGTTGATAAAGAAATAAAGGGAGACTAGTATAGATCTATTTCAAGCTATTTAGCTCCCATCAGCTAGCCATATCCTTACTTGAATTCGAACTTGGGTTGCCTGCATATTAGGCAATTGTATTAACCTCTGAGCCACAAGTTCTCCTCCCTTTATCAGGGGAGAGATTAAGTGATTAAGAGAAGCAGTATGCTTCCTCTCATATTGGGGTAGACCAGGTGCTTCGACAGAAACACACACACACACTGTATGGGGGTATGTATCTATGTATGTATGCGTGTGTATGTATGTATGGGGGGGGGGGGAAGAGAGACATAGAGATGATAGGTTTCATTTTCAAAAAGAGTGGTAGAAGTCTTTTAATTTCTCATATCAGGAGTCAGCAGTATAATTCAGTGGTCTTAAGGTTTATCATTATATTTTTATTTTTATCATTATATTCTGGGGACTTCAGTTTTTATTGTAGTTGCCAAGCAGGCTAGAGCTGAGCTAAGTTTTATATACCATTCTATTGTTTTGTATGTATATTAATACAACAATCCTTGGATCATCAAGTTGTATCCAACAGCTTATGTCAGAAATCATTGCTTTGTATATATAACACTTTTGCACTTGTGCCTCTTATTTTTCACTGCCATTTCCATTTTTTGTCCCCAATATACTTACCCATGTATCTATTTGGCAAATAGGAATGGTACTTGATTAAATGGATGTTAATCACAAATATTTATTTTATGGTGCATAGTGTTTGACAACTTTATTTTTTCTGGTCTCATAGGATGTCATTGGCACACAAATGGAAAATTAAGATTTTTAATTTTTGCTACCATTACCAGCAACAGTACATATATTGTGTCATGCATATAAAGATTACCATGAACATTTTAAGGCCAACAGCTTTAAACAAGTTTTCTTCCTACTTACTAATTTCTTTCTCCCCAGCCTCCAACCAACTGAAAATCCACCCTTTTCAGTTCAATACTTTAAAAAATTGAAAAGGTCCAAAAATGTTAAGACCAATGTGGTCTGTATTGCAATCAAAATCTCAGCTCTCCGGTCCCATTTGTTAAATTTGCCTGGCAGATTGTTCATTTCAGAAGTTGACAGTTCCTTTTGTGCTATGTAAATAGTATATGTCTCTTCAGATCTGAAGAATTTTCTTTCTTTTTATCCCCAGGAACATTGTTTAGAGCTCAGTTGGTAACTTCTTTCATTTTGTATTACCTCAGAAATGTACAAAGTTGTTTGAAGAAGCCAAGGAAATATACAACCCATTGAAATTTTCAGCACGTGAAAAGGTTCTCACAAGAAATCCTACAAATGCAAAACCCAACTTTCTACATAAATTATTGTGTAGATTACATAAATTACATAAAACCTTTCTTTCTTCTGTCATTTTCCGTTGCAAAGGAACACTTGTTCCTTTGGGCTGAAAACTGGATTCAAAGAAGTTTGAACAAAAGTTATTATAGTATTACTGCTTTTATTGTGCAGTCTATTCTATAGGTTTCTATTCATATTCTACAGTATAAGAAACCATAATTATTTTATTAAAGTGTGACCTAATGAAGGCTTTATATTAATAATCGAATAATTTTTAGACATCAAATTTAGGACAAAGCACTGCAACCATCTCACCAATTTGCCACAGAACAATTCGCCGTGGCCAACTCACTGTGGGACAATCCATGTGGGATAACTCAAAGTGATAAATGTTATCCACCACTATTTCTTCTACTTTGTTTCCATTTTGTGAATGGAAATAATGTCAAAGAAACAGTGGCAGATAATATTTATTGCACTGAGTTATCCTACATGGAATTGTTCCACAGCAAGTTGGCTATGACTAGTTGTTCCATGGTGAGTTGGCTGAGGCAAGATGGCCCAAGTGAGATGGCTAAGATGGGTTGGCATGGCAAGATGGCCATAGTGAGTTGGTTGCAGTGAGATGGCCATGGCAAATTGGCCTTGGCAAGATGGCCATGGCAAAATGGTTGTGGTGAATTGTTTGGGGCAAGTTGTCCATTCCGTAAAGTCTATTATGTCAAACTGTAATGGACCACAGTTTATGTTATCAAATACAATCTATTTGGATATAAGAATATTGCATCTTTTAAGAAAGGAGAGATGAAAATAACAAATGGAGAGGCCAGCAGAAAAGAAATGTATAGGGTACTGTGCAGACATTTAAAAATATATATTGGAATCACTTTTCTAAAGAAGAATCCAAGCTACCTAACTGAATTTCCTCCAGCCCTGTCCTCACAATAATCCTATAGGTTTGATTTCTATTAGAATTTTGTGAGTAAAGGAGTATTTGAATTGCTATCACTCTAAACTGTTGTGGCACAACATGCTTGATCACAGAGGTGGGCAATGTGAGTAAACACAATCACAGAGAGAGGCAGATATACGAACTGGGGAAAGTTATTTAAAAATCCCAAAACAGTCCAATCTCTAAGGCTTGATGTCAAGAAATTTCTAGATTTTATTCAGGTATAGTTCCGTAGTTTGAAACACATTGTAGGGTTTTATACATTCATTTTATGTTTTGAAACAATCCACAGCTTGAACAAATGCCTCTCATATGGAAGGCCACAAGGTTCTGTCTCCTGTTCGGCTTGACAATGGCCATCTCTAGAAGCATTCCTTTATGATAGTACAATATTTTAGAGTAGCAGCAATAAAAAGGACCCAAAAAGCCACTCATGGTGAATTGTGTTGCATATAAATTTAATAAATAAGTTACAGCCAAAACAGAAGGAAGTTCATCCATTTCATTTTATTTTCATATAAAAATAAACAATTTAAGAACAAAAGTAGAAAGTTTCCTGGATGTACAAACTAGGTAACAGCATGACATTTGTCACGTTTAACATTTTCTTGCTTGCTTTCATTGAAAGCATAATCTACATCCATCTATTTTGCCTGTTACAAATTTTCCTTTATTAAGGCTTGGATTCATTTGCTGTTGTTAAAAATATTTTATTTTTAAAGCTAGTAAACAACAGCTTAATAATTCAAAACAATCACCAGCAGAAATTTATCTTTTAATTAATACTCTGGAATACTCTGGAAAAAATATATCTTTCATTAGTGGTAGTTGCCATTTTGATGTGGCCGGGAATATATTTCTATCTGCTTTTGGATAAACAAAAGTGACTAGCCCCAAATAAAGTTTTTTCCTAGTATTCTGGACATCTAGTTGCAGAATGTTATGTTATCATTTATATTGTCTCCTTTGGGAATAATTCCATGAATTTTTAGAACCAAATGCAACTGAGAACATCTTTCACAGTAGTGTCCCTTGGGCAGAAATTTGGATAATCCAAATTGCATCAATATTAGAATCCAGACTTTTCAGTTCATTAAACATCTCATGTGTGCAGCACATCAAGTGTGCATTTTAGTCTCAGGTTTCAAAACTTTTGAGTTTGAGTTAAATTAATACTAATCAACTCTAAATGCAAGGCTATAGGAATGAATTGATCAAGTCATGATGTATATCTAAATGCCAGTTCAAAATTTTGTTTGTGTCTATTCCTGTGCCCCATTTTAGATAAAATAGGACACTGGAATATATAGAAACAAATTTTTGAATTAGCATTTAGATAGGCATAACTTGATCAATTCATTCCTATAACCCTGGATCAATTTAACCAAAAATGAAACCCATGAGAAGTTATATAGATCTTTATAGGCTCAATTGCTGGAGCTTCCTATGAAGTCCATTGAGATAAAGTAAACAGCCTACAATTTTCAGAAGCTTCTGATACATGATAATACCTCCTTCCCTTTCCCCTATTAAGAGGATTATGGTTAGCCCCCATGTCTAATGGACTTTTAATTTCTGAAGCTGTGTGAGATACATTCACCCATATGGGAAAAGTAAATGGATTCAGTTTAGAGTGTGAGCTGGAAACAGCAATTACCCTACCCATTTACTAACACATGCTCACATTCGTAGGCTTACAATGTATAGTTCTCTCAATTTCATCACAATAAGAAGCAACTTCTAGCTTATTGTTAAACTAGGCATAGGCTAGGGTAATTGTATAGGTACTATAATTGCAAAATTCAGTCAATTAACCAGTTAGACTGATTAAAAGCATATTAATCATTTTTTTTTAAAAAAAGGTAAGTGAGCAGCAGATACACAGTGCATACACTTTTACACAATCAGATTAAAACTGCAGGTGACATGTACAACTTTAAAAGTGGCATTATTTCCAGTGGTGCTACCAGAGGCACTTGGATAAAAAAAAATTCAGAACCCCATTCAGCAAATTGAGTCTCCAGAGCTGCAGAATTAGTCTGCGCTAGACTAAAGTTGATGAAGTAATATTTGATACCCTCAAGAGAGAATACACTCCATAAGGTCATAATATTTGAAGGATAAAAGGATTGAACCTCACCTCTGATTTCTTCCTCTATTAAAGTGAAGCAATGTTTCTTTTAAGATAATATCTACTGCAAACTGTGCAATTGAGCATTTTTTTTCACAGACAAATTTTGCTGGTTTAATGAAACTGACAGAATTACTAGATTGTAAAAAAAGAAATGGATGGCAATTCTGATAGTAAATAAATCCCTTACTCAAGGACCACCCTGATGTTCACACTTTTGTGTTTCATACAATCACAGAAGTCCTGATTGTCTTCCAGAAAGTTTGATCTTCAAGAGATTTAACAGTGCTGCATTAATTATACTTACTCACATAAATATTGGAATAAGTAATCCTGAGCTTCTTATGAAAAGGAAGAATTTCCAGCCAACCCTCAGCAAAATTGTACAGAGGGTGTATAATTCTAGTCAGAAAAGCGTGCTGCTGCTTTCTAACACTGTAAGGCTAGCCATGCAGTGTGTCACATTTTGGATTTCATTCTGCTTCTTCATATAGAGTCACATTTTAAAAATGTCATTATATTGCACATTCCTTCAGGTAACAAAGGTCTCTTCTTAGACTTATTTTGCGCTTTATAGATTGAGTGCAGTTTCCTCCCCATTCTCAGCTTCTTTGCATACAAAAGCCATTTTCATTCAAAGGACAAAACAAAACAACCCAACAGCTGTCATGTTGACCAATTGAACCAGGCTAGCAAACCTGGGTGCACTTACTATGGAGTAAGGCACATGTAGATGTAGATGTAGTCTGAGTAAACCTGCCCAGAATTGAGTTTATAGGACACATAAGCTTCATCCGGTCACTTTCACATATGTTATCTTGTCATGGTCAGGCACAATGGAAGTGGATCCCATCTTGAAGTAAACAAGTTGACGACCTTGTCAGACAACAAATAATTTATTATTACTACTACTACTATTGATTAGAAAGTATAAAGAAATTTTATTCTAAAACCAACTCTGAAGTTATCCAACTATATATCAAGTCAGGATCATAACTATACATCAAGAGTTCTCAGTGGTTACTTCTAAGAAAACAATAGTCTTCCTATGAAGACTAGCTATAGCCCATCTATAAGAGAAGTGTGAGACATGTTTATTGCAAATGCCTTTAGATTCAATAAAAATAAATAAATGATACTTATTCACATGATTGCTCTATGACAGGGGTGTCAAACTGCCGGCCCCCAGGCTGGATGCATCACACGCAGGCCATGCTCACCCCAGCTCTGCGAATGGGAAAAACGTCGTAAAGCTATCATGTGATGGCAACATGACGTGATGAGTTTGACACTTGTGCTCTATGAGAACTACACATTCCAGGATTCCTGACATACAAATACCACTAAAAAAATCCTGATTATTTTGATCTAATCCAACCAAAGCATAATATTATTAAATAAGCAATGTTGCCATATATACTGAAGAGCTCTTGGTTGAAATAATCCATTGCACTGTAATAATTGCAGGAGCATGGCATTTATGTTCTGATTATAGCAATACTGTCACCATTTCTGGTGCAGAGTTAAGTTAGTGATATAACCAATCATGGGAGGAAAATTTGCTATGTGCATAGCTATCTATCTAGCTATATATAGGGGAGAGATTGGGAAATTAACAACCGCATGTCCTTTCTTCTCACCTTATCTTTCAAGTGTTGCCCCTCCAAACAAATTGAGATGCAATGTTCTAATCAAGGAAGATTCATCCAAAAATAATACTAAAATACAAAGTCTAATTTTCAGGTTCAAATGGGGATAATATGCTATCTAAGCTGCAATAGATTATTTTGCATGACTTTTGAGTCTGTGTACACATAATTTAAGGGATGCGGTGGCTCAGTGACTAAGATGCTGAGCTTGTCAATCAAAAGGTCAGCAGTTCAGCGGAGCAGTTTGAATCCCTAGTGCCACGTAATGGGGTGAGCTCCTATTACTTGTCCCAACTTCTGCCAACCTAGCAGTTCGAAAGCACATAAAAAATGCAGGCAGAAAAATAGGGACCACCTTTGGTGGGAAAGTAACAGCGTTCTGTCCGCCTTTGGCATTTAGTCATGCCAGCTACATGACCACAGAGACGTCTTTGGACAGCGCTGACTCTTCGGCTTTGAAACAGAAATGAGCACCGCCCCCTAGAGTCGGGAACAACTAGCACATATGTGCAAGGGGAATCTTTACCTTTACACATAATTTAATTACGGTTAAATGTTCTATTGGGTTAATTTCTTGTAAATTGTTTCATAGGCCAGAAACATATTTCAAAGTTATTATTAAACTGTTCATAATATAATTCGATAGCCAAGACTGATAGCAGTAGACGTGACCTTTGTCAAGTTCCCAGAGTTCATCTGAGGCTGCCCTTTGAGCGAGGTGGCATTTGTTAGGATCTGCGAGTGCTGAGATATGAGAACAGAATGCTCTACTTGTCAAAGGAAGATCCTGCTTACATTGCATCCAGCTGGAAACAGTCATCCAGCACACACACGCTAATCTCTTTGGAACTCATCAAGACTGATAAAGAAAAGGCGTTGGAATGTATTTTCCAGGATCACTATTGTAGCCGATGGACCTCGGCTTAGCCTTAACACAAAGAAGAGTGGCTTCCCTAAATCCCTTCTCTCAAGTGCTATCATCATCAAGAACTTGTCCTCTGGATACTCCCAAAACAGATTTTTATTGATCTCCTGAGGTTTCTCTGAATTCTCCTGCATAATGATTTGGCAAGTGATCCTCCTCATTAGCAGTCCCTATCCATAAAATGCCCTCCATAAAGATATTTTTGAGCCATCTTTCTTGATTTTGAATCCCATGCAAATCCTTATTTTTGTTTTTCTATTGTTTTCCTCTCAAGTAATGTTTTACTGGCTTCTGTATTTTATATTTTTATATCTTCTATAGTTATGCTTGGAGCTAATCTTTTCTCTCTATATATATACCTATTTCTCCATTTTAAAATGTTTCAATTTTCCTGCTATATTTTTATTTCATTTTGGATATTAATTTTATTGCTCTTATTATTGTATACATTGTCCCAAAAGCCTCAGGCAGCCTGGATTCCAGATTCAACATGGATTCTTCTAGATGCTTTAAAACTATATTTCCCAGAATTGCAAGGCACTATAGCTATTGGCCAACCTAGCTGGAATTCGGACAATTGTAGACCTAACTCAAGAACAAGATTAATTTACCTCATAAATTTGAATTATACTCTTAATGATTCCTTTTGCAAACTAAAATGTGATGGAAAGCACAATTTGCCATTCATAGATCCTAATTCAGATAATTCTATGTGCTTTAGTCACAAGGAATCCCTTTGTAGCATTTACATAGTCGGTGAATTGATTGGTATTTACTTGATAAACAAATGTCTCCAAGGAATATTAAAAGCAAGGTACAATAATCACCGAGGTGATTGTGATATCATGAACAGATTAATTATTTTCTTATGTGGATACCTGAATGTATCAATCTTCTTTTTTTCAAACATTCCCATTTTGCTAGATTAGGATTACTTTTTTAATTGGCAACCATTACCTGTCCAAGTTGTTTGGTTAATGAAAACGAAAGCTTTGCACTGCGAGTGACTCTCGCATACCTCTCTAGCCTCATTTTCATCAAATACAGAAAGGAGACATCCTTTATGATGGTAGGATGGCCAGCATCTGTAATTTTCATTGATTATTGTAGCTTCAGGCACTCTTTTATAATCTAGAAAAAAGCAAAGAAAATCCACATTTAAAAAGCATTCTTTCTGGCAAATTGGGCTTTGACTGTGTCTTAAAAAACGTTTTCAACCCTCTTCTCATTTCCTTAATATACCGCCTCTGTATGTGTTTTTAATCTTGCACCAAATATTTGCCAAAAAGAATATTTTGTTATATGCACTTTGATAGAAAAAAAAATTGTGAGCAAGGTTTGCCAAGAAACGCCCTGTGCCCCTAATTCTATCCCACTTCTCTTTCCTGTAAAAAGTAAGCCTTTGATTTCATTGAGGTCTTTGTGAACCAACTGAGTGAATATCATCCACATCAATGAGCAAAGACTTCAGCTCTTGTTATTCTTAAATCAGCCCCAATCTGGTGCCTCATGTATGTTAAGATTGCAAATTCCAGAAGTCCCAAATCAGTGATTAGGCTGACTAGGAATTCTGGGGAATGTAGTCTCACACATGCAAAGGGGAAGAACAGAGTAGGACTTTCTCAGCCCTTGTTCGAAATCAGGAGAGCAAAGCTGGGTTTTGCCTATTTTGTAATGAACAAGTGAAGTCTTAATGAAGCCAGCTTTTCTTTTGTCAGTTTAGTTTAAAAGGGCAGTGATCTGATGAGCTCCATAGAGAAAGACATGGGGGCAAAATAATGCCTCACTAGGTGGTTCAGTGGCTAAGACACTTGTCAATCAGAAAGGTCAGCAGTTCGGCAGTTCGAATCCCTAGTACAGGTCTCCTGTGCGAGCAGGCGGTTGGACTAGATGACCTCTAAGGTCCCTTCCAACTCTGTTAATGTTACTGTTGCATACATAATATAGTTGGTTCTTGCCCAGGCACATCTGGTATGCACAGACTCTGGATTGACTTTGATTCAGTCTCCCTTCCATTTATGCCTCTCTCTCACACACGTTTTGCTCCCAACTCAATGCTGTTTTCCAGCTGTTTGAGGATACCCCTAATGAATGCATCAGGCAATTAAACTAATCATGTATAAATCTCTTTATTTAGCCACAGGACTCCCAAAACCCATCCCAAACATTTGTTAAACATATACAGTACGTAATGTACTTCTAATTGTACTTATTTAGGACAGTGTAGATTTCCTATTTTATAGCCTGTGCTTTGTGTGAATCACAAAGTTTTTTTAGGAATAGATTAGTGGGAAATCTCCACAAAGTGAATTTAGTGGCCGAGATAAAACCTGTAGTATTACCTTTCACATGCACTGCTCATGTGAAAAGATTCACACAAATAATATTTCTGTTCTTGGCATCTTGCATGGGTATGGAATACCACTCATCAGGCAGATGCCTACAGCCCAGAAGCCACAGGTCTCCAAACATCTCTGGGCTCTGGACTAGAATAAATACTTTGTCATAACATATTTGGTAAATAGTAACACAAGCCCACATAAAGATATACAACCGTTTAGAACAGGGGTATCAAACTGGATTTCTTTGAGGTCTCAGCGCTGTAGTTCTCCATGCTACAATGGAGCATGAAGAACTACAATGGGGGGCAGGGAGTGGGGGAGAGATGGGACGGATGCCTCCTGCAGCATCCTACTGACCAAAATGGGGCATGGGGTTCCCTCTGCAGCATCCTGCCAGCCAAAATGGGGCATGGCTCTCTCTGCCCCATTTTTTGCCTCAATGGCCTCCTGCAGCACTTTACTGGCCAAAACGGGATGCCTGTGGTTCCCCTGTGCCTCATTTTCACCCTCCATGGCCTCCTGCCAGCCAAAAATGGGCCTCCAGCAGCACTCTGCTGGCCAAAAACAGGCTCTGTGGAGGCCCTGTGAGGCCCATTTTTGGCCAGCAGAGGAACCGCAGGCCATTCCTTTGATATTTCCAGGCCAGCCCCACAGGCTGGATTTAAGCATCCCATGGGCCGGATTCGGCCTGCAGGCCTTGAGTTTGACATGCCTGGTTTAGAAAGACAACTCTAACTGGGCCTTGAGATAGAAAGTTATTGAATATGAGAAGTTGTAAAGTTGAATCAGAGAGAAATGATTGGGGAAACCCCTAGACATCTACCTAGACCAACTGTTTCCAATAGCTTTTTGGCAAATTTTCAGCAGTGGCATAGATTTTGGATTCACTCCCATTGGAACAGTTGTTTTCTTTTCTTCTGCAAATACAGTAGCCTATGGGGAGAGGGCAGCATGAAGAATTCATTCTCTATGGGAGATTCAGTGACCTGCACCGAGTGAAATAAATGTCAGCTGAAAGAATGTCATCAGGAACCAAAAGAGCAAGCAAGTATTGCTAATGTCCAAAGTTGAAGGACCTCAGAGAAATCTACTATTCTTGCAACCTTGAATATATTGGGTCCTTTTTATACTATCACCCCATTTAAGGAACAGAGGATTTCCCTTGCATGATAGTACTTTTGGCATTAAGTAAAGACCCTTTTATTGCTAATTTAATTATTATCATTTTATTACATATTTTATCTTACTTATTATCTTAATTATGCTATTTTTATGCTATTTTTTCCACATGAGTTTCAATAATGGATATAGTAATCATAACTGAACATGTAGCAGATTCACAAGATTCCAAATTTCTGAAGATTCTTGTTTATGGATCTGATGGAAGCTAACATTCCTCCAGCTGAGAGAAGATGGCAGCTCAAACTGTGTGTGAAGAAAATAAATTCACACTGTACGACAAGAGGTTCAGAGGCAGCTGGAAAGTGCCAAGAGTTTGCAGCTGAATTTAGCACAGATTAGGGTTCAGTCTGGGCAGGACTTCTTAAATAGCTCTGTGGGGGATCTGCCCGTTATGCTTGAGCAACGTAAAGTAAAGATTGAAAAGATTTATTGTATTTATATAAACTTTGTTAAACTGCAATTTGGTCCTAACAAAACCCATTTTATTGCAAATTCAAAAACTTCAGAACTATAATCTCATTAAAACAGGATTAGACATTTTTAATAAAAGTTAACTGGAGATTCAGAAACACTACAAAGGGAAGAGATGTTTAAACTCCAACATCAAACATACATGCAATTAGAAGTGAACTTAAAAAATACTGACTTTTTAGCAGCCCTTTGAAAATTCTCAAACTAAATGGCTGCAGAGATAGTATTCCTTTCTGAAAGAAAGGATATAAGTCATCATGTGCTGCTCAATGTCTTCGGAGATTCTCAGTCATCCAGGTCATGGTTGTCCCAAAGGTGCTTTTTTCAAGAAGCAGCCAAAAAAGCTTCTTAGATGAAAAACAAAATGTCTTTAAAGAAAAACCAGAAAGTTCAGTTGCTGCTTGAAAAAAGCACCTTTGGGACATGTGCCACTCAATTGCAATACTCATCTTCCCTTATTATTGACCATGTTAGCTAGGGATGATGGGAGCCATCATTTAATAGTCCTTAAAGGGCTTTCAGCAGACAACCACAACAATATATAAATTTAACCACAGCAACTCACCGAGAATAGTTTTAGGCAGGGTAGCATTCTATTCTCACCATTGCCTATTATTTATCAAATTGATTTGCCAATTTAGCAATTTTACCTAATACATATACACATACATACATACATACATACATTGGAAGCAATCTGAAACCTGTTGTGGTTTCAGTATCTATGTGTATTTATTCTATTTGAATAAAGCTAAAAAATATATTGAAATTATTTTCTATAAACAAAACACATCGAATAGTAAATCTTGAGACCCCACTATAACGATAATGGGATTGGGTATATACCCTTTAATTCATACCCTTCCCTAATGAAATGCTCTCCAAGTATGACAATCTGCAGTGCTCATCACCCCCTGTATGTATGACCTATCTTTTACAACAACTGGGTAACTCAGGCCTTTTCTCACCCCAGACTTGGTCTTTCACATTACTATAATTATATGTTCAAGGCCACCCACTGAGTTCATGGCTGAGCTGAGATCTGAACTCAGGTTAAAGTCCAGCGTTCTGTCAACTGGACCACACTGGCTGACAATTGGCAGGACACCCAATGAAGGAAAGCAACACAGTATTATTTGTGCTCTGCTCAGTGTTGCTATGCTTTGACTAGCTACAACACAACTGAAAGGCTGAACAGAGAAGCAACCAACCAATGGAAGAAACATACGCTACCTGAAATGTGCTACACAGATTGGAAGAGAAGACCCAGGGGGTACCTAAACCCATCAGCACATGCTAGCAGCCTTGACACACATAGTAGGGATTGATGCAAGATTATTAGGAAATAGAAGAGCTGCCGGCTGAAAAGGGTCCTTAAGAATTAGCCCATTTGAAGCCAGAGGTTTATTCTAAACCCATAAGTATCACTACTTAGCACTTAGACTATATATCACTTCATAGTGCTTTACAGCCCTCTCTAAGCAGCTTACAGAGTCAACCTATTGCCCCCAACAATCTAGGTCCTCATTTTACTGACCTTAGAAGGATGGAAGGCTGAGTCAACCTTGAGCCTGGTGAGATTCGATCTGCCAAACTGCTGGCAGCCCGTGATTAGCAGAAGTAGCCTGCAGTACTGCACTCTAACCACTGCGCCACCACAGCTCTATACACCGCGGCTCTATACACCTATGGCAAGAGTACCTCTATAGCTCCATAGAAGATATTTTTATTTATACTATAAATTCACAGAAGAATTTATCTGAGGCATGTGATTAAATACATGCATAGAATTAAAAGATTTAATGGGAAGAAGTTCCAAAATCAATGCATTAAGCCTCAATTTGGTCCACCAACTAAATAAAAGAAGTTCTTTCTTCACAGATTTTCCCGCTCATATTTTTATGCTTCTTATCATGAAAAAGAAAAGAAAAATGCCTAAGCATAAAAGGATTCATTGCTTCATATGGCCCCTGGAATTTGGCATAAGAGGTCCCTTTATGAGTTTTGTCTAAAAATGGCATATTTTATATGTGCACGTGAGACATATGTAGCTAAGGTTATAGCTATTCCATGTGTTTTCCTTCTCTTTCCAAATGTTGTATGTAGCTGTGTGTATTTGAAGTTTTTAATAGGACTATTGGGTCAGGTTTTCATAAGTGGCAGACCAATATTAAACTGGTAATTAGACTTTCAAACTAGGGAGTTCATTCTATTTTTATTGTTCTTCTAGAGGTGAGAAAACTAGAAAATTATTAGATCAGGGGGGATTTGACTAGTTTCTTGTTGATGTTTATTTTATTATGTATGGAGGCCAATAGTCTGAGTGGTGTGATTTTGGTGTTTTCTGAGTGTGGATGTGTTCCTACGAATCTTTCACTACCAAGGTAGATAATATCAACTTGGTTATGAAAAGTCTGTAGGAAAATGACTAAGGTCAGAAAATACAGGAACCAATAGTTGAACTTTGAGCTGCTAGTGCAGGGCTGTCAAATTCCCAGCCCGTGGGCCAATTGCGTCACGCACTGGCCATGCACACATCCAGTTTAGCAAAGGGGGAAAGTCCCAATACGTCACGTGACACTGCCGTGACGACGTGAGTTTGACACCCCTAGAATCTAGTGGAATCTAAGCGCTATCATGCAGATACAGATTTTCCTGCTCATCTGCTATTTACTAGGAACTAGATATTGTTTAGGACAGACCTACAGTTTGCAAAGTAATCAGGGGACACCAAACCACATGCCTTATAATGCTAATAAAGGAAACCAAAAGGCAATATGTAGAGATTCTTGGTTAGAAGTAATTCTGGCAAGGTCAGAAACAAACAGCCTAAGATCAGACTAGTCTGTTACAGTAACAAGGTGATTCATGGTTCCTTCCAGTCGAAACCATGAGGGTCTATGCCAATGGGAGAAAAAGAAGCAAAAATTGGCCCTTGGTTTTACTATAAATAGGCTTGCATTTTATACTTGGCAATCACTGTGATTCTTTATTAACAATTCTCCTAGTTTTCACAACAAAGTTACTTAACACAGATCTGCTTCTTTGAATCAGTTTACATTTCTGGTTTCATCTAAGAGAATCCTGACATCCTTCATCTCTGAACTGTTCCTAGCAGTAAACAGAAGGAGCAGATACTGAGGTGTTGAAAATAGTAAATGTATTGGGCAACCGAGTTATTTAGGTCATGGAGTTTAATGCTACTCCTTAAGATAGGCTGCTGTCCTTACAAGAGCTCTGCTCTTTCCCAAGAATCAGAGTAAAATTCTACTTTATTTCGGATGCTGGAATTATCAGCTTGGCTGGAAAAGGTGGATTCTTGTCCATCTTGGCCAGCAAAATGTCTTTGGTTAGCTCTGCCTCCTTAGCTCCTCAAACTATTTTTAACTCAACCTTTGTGGCTACTGGAAGAAAGTAAACTTATAAGAACGAATGCCCTATTTAAAAAGCACACTATTAAAAGAGTGAGTATTGAACGGAAAGTAAATCTTTCTAAAAACTACCTTTACTATCTGAATAGTAAGCAAGCTCATTTTACTCTAACCAGCCAAAAACTTGGATCTCAATGTAATATAAATTAAGTAAAACGGGCAGTGGTTTCTTCCTTTTAACTTGCTTGAATCACTCTCAATCTGACTTTAATCAGTCCTAATGACCATTTATTTCAACCACAGCAACAGACTGTTGTTTTTAAAATAGCTACAAGTTGGAAATCTGCCCAGTCTTTTTTTTTTCCAGGTTGTTGCCTACAATGTATCAAACTTCTAATATATTTTCTTCTCTTTCATTGGTTGGATTGACAAAATTAAATGCTTCTGTCAAATTCCCAAAAAAGAGAGAGACATGAAAACTATTTAAACTTATTTGTAGAATAGCATAGTATTGGTATTAATTTCCTTTATATGTAACAGAATAACAACTGGCCACTTTAAAAAAAAGTCTTCACTTTATGTACATTTCTTTTTATTTATTGTACTAAAGTATATATTGTACTTTATATACATGAATTTAACCACTGATATATTTACAATAGAACCAGTGGCCAATTTTACAATTATTTATTTTGTTTAACTTATACTATATGCTATTTTACATTATTTTACTTGTCCTTTCATGTTCAAATCTTGAAAAATCAATTGGTTGAGGGTTATGCGAAATTAACTATTTTTTAGAATTCAAAATCTTAGTAAGGTAGAATATGCTTATTACTTTTGAATAATTGAAGCCAAGGTTAGATGCAGTTATAATATGCTTAGAGTAGACTATCAGAAATGACGAAGTCTCATTCGTCATCTTCAGGCTGGTGTTCTCGGCTTCGTGCTCCCAGGAGCAATGTGAGATTGCAGCTGACCCTTCCTTTTAACTGCTAGTGGGGGTGTGAGCTGATTGGGTGGGAGCTTGGCTGTGTTCTGATTGGGTGGAGGTGTGTTCTGATTGGTTGGGGGCTTGGCTGTGCTCTGATTGGATGGGGGGTTGGTTGTGCTCTGATTGGCTGGGAGTGTGTTCTGTTTGGGTGGGGGCTTGGTTGTGCTCGGCTTAGTCTGAGTTGCAGGGGGATTTGAGCTGGTGAGCTGCGTTGTTGTTTGGCTTCGTGTTTGTGGTCGTGAGAGCTTTTCATGGAGGGTGTTGGTCTGATTCATGTGTGGATTGGAGGGGTTAAAAGTGGCTAATGATGCAGCTGCGGTCTGGCTTCTGGTCCTTGGTTGTGTTTCATTATCAGTGTGGGTTTGAGTCTGCTTTCTGCGTGGATGTGTGGTGGTAACATCCTGTGTGGCTCTTGTGAGTGTGGGTCTGGTGTCATTCATCATGTTAGGGACTCGTTTGTCAATAAGGGCAGGTTTCCAAATGGCTGGTAGGCGGGAGGTATCGTCTCATTTGTTCATGCTGTGTGGGCGTTTTTCTATCTCGATGGCTTCTCTGATTATTCTGTCATTAAAGTGTTCAGTTTTGGCGATAGTTCTGGTCTTTTTAAAGTCAATTTCATGTCCTGTGGCTTTAAAGTGTTGGACCAGGGAAGAAGTTGGTTCCTCTTTTTTGACTGAGTTTTTGTGTTCTTCAATGTGTGCACTTATTCTTCTGTTGGTTTGTCCGATGTATTTTGTCTTTGGGGTTCCTCAGGATGGTGGATATTTTTCGGCTTGTGCAGAATGCTGTCTTGATGTTATGTTTCTGGAGGATTTTGCTTATTCTGTCTGTGGTGCCTTTTATGTATGGGAGGAGGGCTTTGCTGTTTTCTTGTTCTCTATCTTGAATTTTAGTGGGGGTTTCTTTTTGGATTAGGTTGGTAATCTTATTTCTTTGGAATCCATTGGATGTTAGTACGTTAGTGAGAGTGTGTAGTTCGGTTTTTAGGTGTTGTTCGTCAGCTAAGCGTTTTGTTCTGTAGATGAGTGTCTTGGCTACAGAGTTGATCTGGGCTGGGTGGTGGTGTGAGAGTGCATGCAGATAGCGGTTTGTGTGTGTTTTCTTCTGGTAGATAGTGTGTCCTCCATGAAAAGCTCTCATGACCCACAAATACGAAGCCAAACAACAACGCAGCTCACCAGCTCAAATCCCCCTGCAACTCAGACTAAGCCGAGCACAACCAAGCCCCCACCCAAACAGAACACACCCCCAGCCAATCAGAGCACAACCAACCCCCCATCCAATCAGAGCACAGCCAAGCCCCCAACCAATCAGAACATACCTCCACCAAATCAGAACACAGCCAAGCTCCCACCCAATCAGCTCACACCCCCACTAGCAGTTAAAAGGAAGGGTCAGCTGCAATCTCACATTGCTCCTGGGAGCACGAAGCCGAGAACACCAGCCTGAAGATGACGAATGAGACTTCGTTGAAACGTCGCCAAGATACTTCCAATTCTACGCAGGAGAAGACCCGAATAACCAAAGACCTACATACAAACACCCGCGAAAACCTCAGAAAACAAATATATATATATATATATATATACATATATATATACACATACACATACACATACACACACACACACACACACACACACACACACACACATATACATACATACATATATATATATATATATATTGGAGAAAAAGTGAATACTGATATGTGAATATTGAATAAAATAACAGGAAAACAGATTATATTAGGGGAAAATCTTATAAAAAGTACCTATGGTACATAATGAAAAGAGAATATTAAAAAATGCATATATTTGGAAAAAATAATATGGCTTTTCATGCACACACTGATTGATGTAGGGCAGAATGAACATAAGAATGAAAAAAAAAAATAACAAATCTGTCCTACTTCTAAACAACCATTACATTTTCAGCCAAAAATATAGCTAGTGACAGTAACAGAGTTGTAAGGGACCTTGGAGGTCATCTAGTCCAACCCGCTGCAAGGTGACCTGGTGTGGTGTTTTTTTAAACTACTTCAGAACTTGGGGCACTAAACAAATAATTGGTTAATGCAGAATTTATCCATGGGAAGATATAACTTCAAAGACCCCAAACATCTTTTCTTGGATATTGAGAACATATCAAGAGCATCTTGTTGTTATTTGGAGATCAGTTTTCCATCAAATGCAATTTTAGGAACACTGATCTCGATGAACCATTGATTGGCATGGGTTTTGTGGGAAGCTATTTTTAATAATTTGGCAATGCATATTTAGATTGAAAATATAAGCTTCATTGATTTGATTTGATTTTTATCTTGGCTTTATTAGTTTCTAAGTAACTCAAGAAAGTCAGCATGCATAATTCTTTATTTACAAGTTCTATTTAGAGTCGATAATTTATCCTAGTTCCTTGCAGTCAGTACCACTAACCCACTGAGGTAGTATTTTGAATGCAGTATCATTTCAAAGCACAGAGTCTCCAAAACACCAACTTTAACAATGCAGAGACTTACAATTAGAAATGAACATACATAGCTATTAAACCTCCCCTTCTGTACCACAAATACACATATGCTTTATTTCTGTATCACTACAGTGGAATATAATTTATGGCACTATAAAACATTTTACGGCTAAAGCACAATGAAAGCTTAAGAATCCAGTCCTTCTGTAACATAGCCAAGGTTTATCTTATTAACATTTATGTATGGGATGACTCAGATTGACAAGAGCTTTCATGGAGTTGCATTTCTATAGACTATGGTGCCACAAATGAAGTTCTACTTTAAAGAGGCTTTCTGTTCCCCCTTCCCTCTTTCTGTGGAAACCAGTTTAAATATGGTTTTCCATCATATTTTATTGTTTGAGAAATAAAATTCTAGAAATTTCCTCCATTTCAAAAGCTGGAGCTTTACCTGATTTTGGTGGCCATGTTGAGTTCTTAAGATACATGCCACTCTTGTACATATACAAAACTCTTTCGAGATGAATGGCTGTTTCATCTATTCCCCATCGAAGTTCTCCTATAAGAAGGAAATGGGGGTAAAATGACTTAGAGAAGAAAATAAACTCTGTCCATACAGGCACAAACCTATCATTTTAACTGATTTGGGGGTTGGGGAGGCATGGAGGAATCAGTGGAGGTTTAATTTCTTGTGTTTACATTCCACCTTGAAATTCAACCAGAAAGAAATTGAACAAAAGGTATCAATTTTATATGGTGTGTTATAAAATGTGAAAGAACAAAAAGGGAATAGAACAGTGGTGGGCAAATGTGGCCCTTTTACAACCTGTGGACTTCAACTCCCAGAATTCCTGAGTTGAAGTCACAGCTTGGCTGTCTCAGGAATTCTAGGAGTTGAAGTCCACAGGTTGTAAAAGGGCCACATTTGCCCACCTCTGGAATAGAATCAAACAGAATCATTAGGAGGTTGAAAAATGCCATTCAGAATGGCTAAAGTAGCTGAGTGGGAAGAATGGAAATCTTCATCCTAATCAAGAAATTAGAGGTCTTCTAAAGAAATTCAGTACTGAACAGGTTATCCTCAATTTACAACAGATTATTTAGTGACCATTCCAAGCTACAACCACACTGAAAAAAGTGACTTATGACTATTTTTCACACTTACGACCTTTGCAGAATCCCCATGCTCATGTGATCAAAAGTCAGGTGCTTGGCAACTGGTTCATACTTAAGACCGTTGCTGTGTCCCAAGGTCATGTGGTCCCTTTTTGCAACCTTCTGACAAGGAAAGTCAATGGGGAAGCCAGATTCATTTTACAACCGTGTAACTAGTTTAACAACTGCAGTGATTGATTGAATAACGGTAGCAAGAAGAATCATAAAATGGGGCAACACAAATGTCTCACTAACAACAGAAATTTTGGAGTCAATTGTGGTTGTAAGTCGAGGATTATCTGTAGTTTAGGATTCAAGAAAAGAAGTATTTCTTCATACAGCGCAATCCAGAGGCATGTGATAAGTGCAGAATCATGAAGATTTTTTGAACTGATACAGAAATATTCTTTATATGTTCTTACCAGTAGCATTGACTATCGCATCAAGCAATGGCTTCAAGGATGAAGGGGCACTGTGAGGCAGGAGATATGTAAAGAAAAACCTACAAAACAATGAAACATGTTAGGTTTGTAATAGTTTGGCAATTGCTGTTGAGGAATACCAATGAATAATAAAATTCCAGTAATGTGCACATTCAACATGAAGAAAATCTATCCATAAGATCATTAGGGGTGAACAGCAACCTAATGGCACACAATCAATCAATCATCACATCTCTGGGTTTTGCAAAAAATAAAACCATGTTCTGTACAGGAAGTCACAGGTAGTGATTTTCGATGGCAATTAGGACTGAAATTTCCCTTGGTAAGGAATGCAGTTGTAAACTGTGACCTTATCATTTAAGTGATGGCCATCCCTGCGGTCTCAATTGTCTTCATTAAGCAAATCTCATGATTCGGTAAGGTAACTTCCTGCCTGGTTCCCACAACCAAATTTGGTGGGGAAGCTGGCAGGAACTTGCAAGTCCCTGGCTTCTTTATTTACTATTAATTAACTTTTCTATTTTTCTTCAACTTTTTTTGCACGTTGGGCTTTTTTTAAAAAAAAAATCTTCCTTATCTGCTGCTAATTTGTTAACTTTTACCTTCTTGTTTAAAGGTTTTAATAAATATTATTAAATATTACCAATCAAATTATGTATTAATACCAATTTGAACTGAATTAATAGAATAGGAAGATAGAGCCAACAACACATAACTGGGATGAAGCATTGTTGGCTTGAGTCAATGTCCATTTCTCATGGAAAAAAGTCTAATGGAACAGTATCCTTAACTGCTTGCCAGTCTCTGCAATAAGGCCTCCAGTGAAAAAGGCCTCATCAATTTTCTAAGTAACTAAGTAGCTTCATCAAAGTTAAATATCAATATTCAACTGAAATTTATCACATTGTAACTTAAGCCTAGTAGATACGGGCCCAGCCTTCTAGAGCAGGGATCTCCAACCTTGGTCACTTTAAGACTTGTGGACTTCAACTCCCAGCAAAGCTGGCTGAGGAATTCTGAGAGTTGAAGTCCACAAGTCTTAAAGTGACCAAGGTTGGAGAGCCCTATTCTAGAACAACAGAAAACGGGTTTGATCAAGAAAAAAAATCATAGTAATAATTGCATGTTTAATTGTTAACATTTTGTTTAGAAAGGCAGCAAGCTCTTGTACAAATTGTTCTCTCTAATTGTTCTCTTTCCTTTTATCTTTTTTCCCTACATCCCTATGGTTTTGCTTAGCATTTAAAAAATTCTTTTTATTAGACTATTTTAATTAAAAGGAAAAAAGAAACATTTCCAGAGACAGGTCAGGCGTCTCTTTTCAAAAGCTTTTAAACATACTCAGGTATGAAAAGTAATAGAAAATGATACGGTAGATCAAGTTATGACTTACAACGGTAAATCCAGCCCAGAATTATGATCATAAGTCATGCCAATCCTTATGTAGGTTATCACATGACCAACACAATTGTACAATATTTTTGTGGCAGTCATTAAGCAAACCCATTGTCTACAATGAACGCTTTTTGCTGGAAATTGGAAACAAACACTGATTTCTATTCAAAAAAATTGTAAATCATGGGATGCTGCAAACAACCATAGAAGTGGCCAGTTGCCAAGTGCCAAAAATGTGTTCACCTGACAGCACCCAACTGCCAGAATT
Organism: Masticophis lateralis; assembly: GCA_030761175.1. Classification (NCBI taxonomy): domain Eukaryota; kingdom Metazoa; phylum Chordata; class Lepidosauria; order Squamata; family Colubridae; genus Masticophis; species Masticophis lateralis. The sequence continues at coordinate 47,403,106 of JAUDYJ010000001.1, forward strand.
TTGAATCTGGATTGTAAGTATCTTCTTTGGAATCCATTAAAACTTTGGTCATAAATCAAAATATATATGTATTTCATTATTCTTTCAGCTTGTAGACATGTGCATCACCATTACCAAGCTGGGTTTACAGATCAACCAGCTCCTTGTCTGTTAATAATCTTAAAATGCTAGCCCTGCCCCCATAATCAAGGGATGCACTCATCTAGTTCACCCTCTCCACAATGCAGGATCAACATTGTGGGATCTAGTAACACAAACTCTTCACAGATGGCTGCCTAGTCTATTTTAGTCTCTGGAGTATGACTGCTCATCTTCCAGGACAGTATGACTTCCAGGACAGTACAATAACTTGTAACATAAGGCTACTCCTCCTTAATGTCTATTTTTAATAGGTAAACAATAATTTGATTTGTTAAATTATTGGTTTCTATTTGGATCAGTACCTGTATGCATTGTAAAGATTCCTCTTCTCGTTCATGTTTTGGCATTTGCCATCAACAGAACAAGGAAGAGTGAAATTTCTTGCTGGAAATTCCATAAAACAATCTCTGTTGCTAGTGCAGAAGGTTTCCTCATTGCTTGCATCATCCAGGTCTGTCACTTTGAGCTCTCCATCCACAATCACAAATTGTCGAGGTCGGAAATCCAATAGAGTTACAGAGCCAAGAGGAGAATGGGCCAGGTAATGCAGAAGCTGAACTAAGCTGAAGCATATCTGAAATCAGAAAAGCCAAGTTGTCACACATGGCTTTTGTAATAGAACAATCCTAATAATATCTGTTTATTGTTAGAGACCATGGAAAATGACAATAAGCCTTCAGCTTTCTTCATTATTAGAAACAGATTCAGCAACTATGAGTGCCAAGTATGCACATGGAAAGTTTGCTCAATATTTTTTTCTTGGTCCTTGGCATACAAATCTGCCTCTCTGATGTCCCGGATGGAAAATGAACATCACACATGCACAAATTTCTCATAAACTGATTTCACCCAATGTGCCAGCATGATTTCGCAAGATACATTTCAAAGTCCACCTCCAGACTGCCTCTGCATGCCTCTGGCACATGGTGCAGCCACACAATTCCATCACATGAGAGTCTATTTGGGAAACAATATGGCATAGAAATGCCATGGAATGAATTGATTTCTACATTGTTCCATTAAAAATACTTGTCAGTTGCAATCGTTTCTGCTATAATATAAAGTTCTAGAAAAACCACACCTTAAAATACACTCATTTTACAGAAAGTCCTTGACTTATGACTACAACTGAGCTTAAAATTTCTTTTGCTAAATAAGAGTGTTAAGTGAGTTTTGCCTCATTTTAAAGTGCCATTGTAACTTCAAACAGTCAGTAAACAAACTGTTGTAAGTTGAGGACTACCTATATATTCAATGAGACCCAATGCCAGCACATGGCACCTGAAACAGCTTTTAAAGTTTTGGTCAGTAATGAATGATGATCTCATCATGCAAATGCCATAGTTATGCAGCTAGGTAACTTGAAAATTCTTTGTGTGACATCATCACACATGTCATCATTTTCCCCTTTCTCCCACTGCAAATGTTCATGGTGTGAGTACCCTGGCATGGTCAACAAGCTGTGTCTCTTTCCACTTATCGCACAGTTACTTGGAATTAATATAGTGGTACCTTGTGCTTTGGAACACATCGAATTTGGTACTCAATGCATTTTGATATGAAAAATTTATTCTGGTTACTCGTCATTTGTTTGCTACTCAACACACATGCTAGAACTTGTTGGTGTCAGCTACCTTGTGACTCACTACATTATTCCTTCTGGGGGGGGGGGAATCATTTAGTACTCGTCATTTTTGATACTCATCATGCCTCCTGGAACCAATTAAACATGAGTACTGACGTACCATTATATTGATATTTCCCCTAAGGATCCCGTCTTCATTTTTGTTTTTTGTATCAGTCTCTGTCCTAATAGTTTTTAGGGGATTCAGCTCCAGAATTCCCAACCAAAATGGCCTTTTATGCTGAGCACTCCAATCCCAATACAGCTGAAAAGTGCCAGGTAGCAGAATGATTCTCTTTACATAATGAAACAAACAAAATGTTAAAAAGTGATAATATTTATGTAGTTACTTACCAGACACATCTAAATTATATTAAAATAACTAAAAATATCTTTACAGTCGCTAAGGCATGTCACAATGTTTGAGCATCCCTAATGTTTGGAAATTGAAAGTTGAAAAATGTGAGCCTTCAGTGAATGGCTGTAATTGGGACTAGCAATTCTGTTACTAAGTGCCATGGTTGTAAAGTGGAGGGGCAGGGGGGAAATCACAGGAGTGTGCCAACTCACAATAGGAGTTACAGCAGTTGCAGTCATTAAGTGAATAGCATGCAGTTGTTAAACCCAACATCACCTACCAGTAGTTGCAACTTGCTACTTCCTACCAGCTTCCCCACTGATTTTGCTTGCGAAGATTGCAAATGTGATCATATGACTGCAGGATGCCACAACTATTACAGATGTGTGCCAATTGCTAAGAATTTAAATTATGATCAAGTGACCACGAGGCCAGTGCAACTGCTGCAACTACAGGTACGCCTCGATTTACAACAGTTCATTTAGTGACCATCCAAAATGAGTTAAGACTGTTTTTCACACTTATAACCATTTCAGAATCCTCATGATATGTGATCAAAATTCAGACACTTGCAACTGACTCATATATATATATATATGACAGTTGCATTGTCCCAGGGTCATGTGATCACCTTTTGCAACCTTCTGACAAGCAAAGTCAATGGGGAAGCCAGATTCACTTCACAACCATGTTACTAATTTAGCAACTGCAGTGATTCACTTAACATCTGTGACAAGTAAGGTCATAAAATGGGACAAAACTCACTTAACAACTGTCTCACATAACAATATAAATTTTGAGCACAATTGTGGTTGTAAGTCAATGGCTACCTGTACAAGCATAGATTGTAAATATCTTCATTCAATACCCTCATAACTCTGAAATGTAGCTGACTGCGTGGTCGCGAAGCAAGGATTACCTACTACTCATTTTGTGCATATTAAAACTGTACCATTAGACCTTTGTAATTGTACTTACGTGAAACCTGTCCTCCCAAGAAGTCTGCAAAAGCTGTATCATCTCCAATGGTGAACCTAGTTCTGTGATGGCAGTCAAGGTGTCTGAGATGTCATTGCTGTCTTGGTAACAATATCCATGAAGCTGCAAATGCAGACATAGAAAATGTGACTTATACACCCATTTTTTTTGTACGGAGTTCTCCCTCATCCCATCATCTTCTGACCTCACACAGTGATACAGTTGAAAACCTGGACAAAAACCTTACTGTGTAGAGAAAATTGGCATATTTAGAACAGGAGAGGGGTTAGCCTACAAAATAAAATGCTTCTATATGCAGGAAAACATTCACCAAGGTAGTTAAGCAGGTAATAAAAAGTAAAGGTTCCCTCGAGTTGAATTCAACTCCTGCTAACTATATGGTCATGTCCCCGGATTTTTCTTGGCAGCAGCACAGAAGTGGTTTGCCTCTGCTTTTTTGCAGGTTTCCCCCACACAGAGACACACACAGTTTTACAGACAAGCCTACAATTTTGCTATTTCTAATTTCACCATTGTTGATGCAGCTCCTTTTCTCTCTGTTTAGAAAAACCTGTAAAAACAGCTGTCTTTTGCCAGGCTTTTCTTTATAACTAATTGATTTTGGTATCAATGTTAATTAAACTGTAAATTTTTATACTCTATCCTTTCCCTTTGTTAGCTGCCATGAGAATCAACTGAATTTTTGCAAAACATAGAACTACAAGAGCCACAGAATTCTTCTATAGGAGAATTCCCCTTTGGCTGGAAATTATCAATGAAGGAATACAGCAACTACATTTGCTGTACATTAAGGAATACAGCAACTACATTTGCAAACATTAAATTAATCTGCTAATGCAGGAACCTTGCTCAAATTAAGTCTATTATGGGAATATACTGTATTTTTCTTAATTGCGTTTTCATCACTACCACTCAACACATGTTGAAGATATCAAATGCTTAATTTTGTAATTTAGGTTATCCAAAGAAAACTTCCCTAATCCAAAATCGGAGTATTTTGAGATTTTTAATGCAACAGGAGCCAAGACATCCAGGGCTTCTCTTGCCGATTCTCACCCCAGATGGGTTTTCCCTACTTCTGTAGCTCCTGTCAATATCAACAGTTCTGAACTGTTGCACAAAACAAGAGGATGAACAGCAGATATGAGCAGGAGAAACTGGGAAAGAATACATGGTTGTCTTATTTCCCATGCCTGAGAAGATATCGATGTTGACAAAATGTTCACTAGCTTCAGTATTAGAACTAAGTAGTGTCATAGTCTATTATTTTTCAGAATATAAAGATAAAGAGGTATTCCAAGAAAAAAAACATATTTTAAGAAAAATGTATTTCAAGAATTTCTATGAAATAATGATCTGATTTAAATGCCTTTGTAGCTCAATAATTACACTTTTTAGCAATTAGCTATTGGACACATGGGAATGTAATTAAAGAAACTAAAAGTCTGCAATACTGGTAGTCCTTGACTTGTTTACTAACTGTTTGAAATTACAATGGCACTGAAAAAAAGTGACTAATAACCAGTCCTTACACTTAGAACTGTCATAGCATCTCCAGGTGATCAGATTTTGGGTGCTTAGCAATTGGCATATATTTACAATGGTTGTGATCAACATTTGCAACCTTCCAGCTGGCTTCTGGCAAGCAAAATCAATGGGGGAAGTCAGATTTGCTTAATGGCCACACGATTCATTAACAGCTGCAGCAATTCGCTTAAAAACTATGGCAAAAAAGATTGCAAAATCAGGCATGACTCACTTAACAACTGCCTTGCTTATCAGCGGGAATTCTGGTCCCAATTATGGTCATACATCAAGGACTACCTGTAGATAATTTGGCATGAAACATGTACTTTCAGAAGTTCTATATATTTTCATTTCTGAAACAGAGAAATGAAAAATGTCAGGTGGTTATTCAGCAAAAGGGCAGAAATAAGATTGAAGTCGATGGGGATGTCAAGTAATTGGAAAATGTGAGAAGTGAGAATTCTATTGAGGATTGGGTTGTCATCTGCCTGTAATTATTACTATTTCAGGAAAAGCCAAGACAAAAAACAAATGAGTACAAGGCTGCAAGAATTTCCCAGCTGTTACAACAGCAAATACTATGATTTTAATAGGAAGTTTGACAAAATCCAACATCAGACATGTTCCTTAAGATGCAGAACTTTGACAGAGCCGTGCACATCCTTTAGACATTTAGAAGGAACCAGAGTCACATTCCAAAAAGTGGTCCTGCCAGCAGAATCCACCTTTGAATTTAATTGAGATTAGATTGATTAAATGCTATTAATATGGTTGGTCTCCATGGATTGAATAGTGTTCCTCCTTTGTAACATCAAAAATATATACTTCAAGCTACCAGTTTTAATAGTGCTCTGGGCAACTTTCCACTAACTGGATTAACTTTCTGCCTAGGACAAATGACAAACTGTCATATTGCAATATTCCTAAAAACTTTTAACGTATTTGGGTTTCATTTGCTACTTATCGTTAGGGAGATGTGGATATTCCACTTTGTAAAGAAAATGCAGCAACATAATTAAATTCTTTTTTTTATGATCTATAAATAAAAATTACTTAATTGGTGTTATATAAATGGTATGGTTTGATAGATAGAAGTTAGGATAATTGGGAAATTGCATTAAAGAGCATTATTTGAACTAAGAAGTATATTTAAATGTTAAATTGCTATATTTTTAAAATTAAAGATAAGATTTAAATTTGATAAAGTAATGATGGAATAAAGATTTAATGAGCATAATGAAATAAAAATATGTTTGAACTGTATTGTCAGTAGTGAGGATTTAGGGTAAGAATTGTTGTATTATGAGTTATTAATTGAATTAAGAATTAAGGTGGGTTAATAGAAGGGTAATTGTTTTGATTAAGTAAATAGGTGTTAATTTTTTTAAGATGGTATTAGTTGAATATGTGATCTAAGATTAAGAAATAAGTGCTATGGCAAAATAGAATAGATAAAATTTTGTTAAATATTTTGTTAAAAATTGAACAAAGTGATGATCAGATCAAAGCTCTGTTCCGAAAGGATATAATTTGTATGTTTGGGGGAAAAAATAAAAAAACTTTTTGCAAAAAAAATAAATAAATTCTTAAATCATATCACATTGAGTTTCGTGCCACCCTGAAGCCTAGCCAGGAACTACTGAGGCAGTGATGCTATCTCCAACCTTAATTGCTTTAGGAAAAGTCATCTTCATTTAAGCATGTTGAAATTCACACATCGGACATGAACTAATTTTTACAAAGAACCGATATCAAATTATTGACTTGTTAAGGAAGAAACATAAAGTTGAAAAAGTAAGGGTAATTCTATCAGCAGTATAATTTGATAAGTGATTATGTACAACTCCGATTATATTGATCATCTCACTGTTAAAAAGGTAAAGGTTCTCCTTGCACATATGTGCTAGTCGTTTCCGACTCTAGGGAGCGGTGCTCATCTCCGTTTCAAAGCGATGTCCGAAGACGTCTCCATGGTCATGTGACCGGCATGACTAAATGCCAAAGGTACACGGAACGCTGTTATCTTCCCACCAAAGGTGGTCCCTATTTTTCTACTTGCATTTTTTACGTGCTTTCGAACTGCTAGGTTGGCAGAAGTAATGGGAGCTCACCCCATTATGCAGCACTTGGGATAAAGTGGTGTATAATTTAGCATAGAAGCTATTTGAGCAAACAAAGAGGAAAGGAGGAGCTCACAGTCTGAAAATGCATGATATCCTGATTATGTGCACCCTGTGGAATGGAAGTAGTGCCCAGAAAAACAGAGCTTAGATGATGTGTGTAAATAAATAACATTATTTATCACACATTGCAATTTTCACTGGTTGGAATTTCATCCAAAGATTTCTTGTATTGATTAGTGTAGAATTCAGGGTTAGATCCCGTTAGCTCTCCTCACCGAACTATACCTTCCTTTGTTCTCAAGCAAAATGTGGACTTGACCACTAAATCAATTTAAGTCTGCTTTTTAGATAGACATGTTCTCTATACCTTAAGACTTTTCCCCACGTAAAACCGTCTTCCATTATAAATGTCAGTAGCTTGGAAACAGTACTGAAATTAGTAGCAATTGATTCCATAACAGGCCTTTCCAGGGAGTATTCCTGAGGAAAATAGATGAGGTTGCAAATCATCAGCTCCTATTAAAGAAGCAGCAACTGAGAAAAGAGCCTTCAAGAGTGATTTATATGATACATATGTCAGAATAGACAAATTAGACTGAATGTATTTATTCTCATGAATAAATAGTTCTCAAAGTGAGCAAGGATGGTGGAGGGTTTTTTTTTTTTAGCCAACATCATTGTGTACCTTGTATCTTATGTAAAAAGATCCTCTTTTTATCATACCTTACACAAGTCAAAAAAAAAAACAAACGAAACCACACACTCCATAGTCTCTAGCATCTAGAGAGCTACAACTACTTCAGAGAAGAGACACACAGCTCATCTAATAATGACAAGGATAGTTAGGGTTCGTTTACAGTTGTATCAGCTCTGGCTTCTAGCAGGAGCAAAATTCCTGCTAACAGATCTTTTCTTCACTCTTAAAAGCTCAGGATAACATCTGGGCCTTTGGGAAACGTTCTTGCCATAAAGAAGCACTTTATGTAATTTATCTTTCTTCACCAAGCTGCATCTGTCTGCTCTTTTGGCTGGCTCCTGGCTCCCACCCCCACCTCAAATCCCATGGGTTACACAAGAAAAGGAACATATGGCCACCTCCAATGAATCACCAGAAGGTGGCACTGCTTTGACCTCTCTAACTTCTATCAAACATCACTTTGTATCTATGCCTTCCCTTAAATAAACTTGTATGCATCAAAACAACTCAATTGTTAATTAAAGAGTTATCATTAATCAAGATAAAACAACAAAAAGTTGTGCATGCATTGTTTAGCGGGCATATAATCACTTATTTAAAAATATTAAATAGTGTTGAGTGAGGCAATGGCAAACCACTTTTGAAAAACCCTACCAAGAAGATTTTCATCTGTCTTCAAGTAGACCACATATTAATTTACTTCCACTTAATATCTGAGAAGAAAACTACTACAGTTACTACAAATCCAAAAAGGAAAATCAGATTGAGAGGGAATAATATACCATTGGCTACTCGGAAAAATTCATGAACAAGTATGGACTTGAAGGGAGACCAATAATAATTAATTTGCAATTAATCTTTAACTAATATTATCCTTCCTGTCTTTAAATCCTTTGGATAGAACCATTGCTTTATACCAGTTGCAAGATAATATCATGGAAGCATTAAACATTTCCTGGAAGCAAGTTACTCAATGCATTTCCTATCAAGAAAGAAAGAAAAAAAAATCCCCAGAAAGATTTCTATATGGAGAAGTTTTCATGAGATGAATAAGGCACAATAGAAACACAACTGTTTCTTAGTAATTGTTTCCTTGTAATTGGCTCCCCCAAAAATGAGAAGACAAGCTGTTTATGCCTGTCTGAGCATTTGTGCCAACCGACAAGGCTTATAATTATATTTGATTACAGTAAATCAAACATCACCATTATCTCTTTACAATTGCATCCATTGTTTGAAATTAATAGTTCTGCTACTGCAGTTCCAAAGGAAAGAATTTTTCAACTTTCAACTCCAGACTGCAATGTATAGTAGCCGAGCATGTCTAAACTACAATGATGCATATTTATCTCCCAACAAAAATGCAAGGTCTAGAATCTCTCCCTTTCTTCTTCTTCACCCACCTACCTCCACTTCCACAAAATAAAGCAACCACCTTGCATAAAAACAGGAGAAAAAGGCAATTATCCGTAGCTACCAGGCTTGATAGAGAGCAATTGCACAGCAAGTAGCAGAATTGAATAAAATTTCAGAAATAAATCAGACTTTGATACCACTCTTTTGAAAAGGTCCCTCATTACTAAACTGACTTTGCTTCTTCCACTTCCCTTCATTCCAAAGGCAGCAACATTAAACCTGTCTATCAAAACGTCTCCCACTAAAATGTCCACTTGCTAAGAGAATAGGGAAGAGCAAACACTCTGTTGTGCTATATTTTGTATGGGTTTGGGTCTTCAAGTCGGTGCTGCATCCTGGCAATTACTTGGACCAGTCCCCACAGTTCTCTTGACAAAATTTTAGGAAGTGGTTTGTCCTTGCCTTCCTCCTAGAACTAAGAGATAGTGATAGGTATAAAGTCACCCACTTGGATTCATATGTACAGCAAGATTAAAATCCACAGACTCCTAATTTTTAACATAAGCCTTAACACTACACCAAGCTGTCCTCTTGCGTTATACAGAGCAAACCTATCCAAACTATACTAGTGACACTGTAATACGTATGGCAAGATTAAAATCCAGACTCCTAATTTTTAACATATGCCTTAACCACTACACCAAACTGTCCTCTTGCGTTATACAGAGCAAACCTATCCAAATTATACTAGTGACACTGTAATAAAAGAAAGGCAGGGATTTTTGTTGTTCTTGTTAAATCGAAGGTTGTGATTTTTCAGCAATTGAACCTTCCTAGTCTTGTGGTAGTACTTTTCTTCTGATATGCCCAGTGAATGATTTGCCATATCTAAGATGAATGGGTCAATAAATAATATACACAAAGTCAATGAGATCCTTAGGAGTGTTCAATTTTAATTCTTTCTACCTACATAGAAATTAATCTATTCTATTCAATCTTTTCTGATGATTTAGATATTCATTCATTCTAATTTCCCCTTGCCAAATGGTATTTTAAAAATTCAGAAGAATATACTTTATTATTTGAATATCACCTTTGGAACAACAGACAGATATAATATTTAGCTGCCAGGCTGCTAACCATATTTAGGCTTATTTAATGCAACTTTTCTGGCTGAAAATTTTCCTGGCAATTTTTTTTTTAATTTTTTGCCTGCCTCCCCTATGGTGCCATTTCCACTTCTAATGGACACTTAACACACTTTTCCTACTTAATGCTCTTTTGAGAGGAAGCGTTGTTTCTCTACCATAGGCATCATTAAGTTATTACCTGGATTCTGAAAAACAAAAGTACACTGCCTTAATTAATCATGACCCACTTTATAGTTAACCAAAAGCATTGATGAAAAAGCATTTCATCAACATGTACTATATGCAGAATGTTTTGAAAGAATGCATTTAAAAATACAAACACAATCTAAGGGTGACTGTGAGGACTGGCAGGATAAGAACTGGGAAGGGCTGAAACAGTAGAAGAATAAGTCTGTTATCTTACAGACACACTTCAAGCTGTCATCTGGAAGAGATTTACAAGGAAAATGTCCCTTGCAGGGTCACATGTATGTCTGAGGGAAGACCCCCTTCCACTTAAAGTAAGACTTGTGACCACATTCAATTTGAAAAGGCCCAGGAAGGCATAACCTATAAGGGTGACCAGTCAGCAAGGAACAGTTTGTATATTAGATGGAGTGCTTAGAATAAAATATTATTTTTTAATTTTAGAAGCAGTCTCTGCCTCTTGAAACAAAGCATTCTTTCTAGAATTGCACTGCTTAGGTCTTTCATGCATGCAAAGTAAGGTGAAATTATAAGAAAGCTCCAGATGCTCAAGCAATCCCTTATTTTAAAAAATGCACAAGGTTAGAGACTTGTTCAATAACATAGTTTGTATTTGTTTTCTTAAATGCTGCCCTTCTGCAAAAATTTTAGATACCCGATTGGAGAAGGTTGCACTATTACTATGATTTCATGATAATATGCATAGTACATACTTCCAGAGAATTCTTACCTGCATTTCCTTGCTTATATAATAAAATGTGAAGGAAATGTTAAGCAAGACTCCAGGTTTAAATGATAAGCATAACAATTTTAGAATTGGAAAGACTAATAAGCTTAGTCAAGGTTTGCTCTTCTCAATAATATCAGATTGACAAGAATACAGTGCTAGTTCCAAGCAGGTACCCTCCACATATGATTTCTACAGATACACACAATTATCGATATGCATATGTATGTATGTATGTATGTATATGTATATATGTATATGTGTGTGTGTGTGTGTGTATGTGTGTGTGTGTGTGTGTGTGTGTGTGTGTGTGTGTATGTTTTCTGAGGTTTTCGCGGGTGTTTATATGGAGGTCTTTGGTTATTCGGCTCTTCTCCCGCGTAAAATTGGAAGTGTCTTGGTGACGTTTCGACGAAGTCTCATTCGTCATCTTCAGGTTGGTGTTCTTGGACGAAGCCGAAAACACCAGCCTGAAGATGACGAATGAGACTTTGTCGAAACATTGCCAAGACACTTCCAATTTTACGCGGGAGAAGACCCGAATAACCAAAGACCTATATATATACATATATGTATGTATGTATGTATGTATGTATGTATGTATGTATAAAATTTATATTTTGCTGATAAAGAAATAAAGGGAGACTAGTATAGATCTATTTCAAGCTTTTTAGCTTTCATCAGCTAGCCATTTATTTATTTATTTATTGGTTTGATTTATATGCCGCCCTTCTCTGGAGACTCAGGGCACCTTACAATGAGTTAAGCAATAGCCTGCATACTTTTGTATATACCTGCTTAGTAGGGCTCCCCTCCCCCCAAGCGGTGTTCTTTTTTATACAAAATCAGCTTCTTGCCCCCACAATCCGGGTCCTCATTTTACCTATCTCGGAAGGATGGAAGGCTGAGTCAACCTTGAGCCTGGTGAGATTCGAACTTGCAATAATTGCAGGCAGCTGGCAGCTAAGTGCTATTTGACAGCGCTTTAGTCCGCTGCTCCACCAAGGCTCCTGTACCCTTACTTGGGTAGCCATACCCTTACTTGGATTCGAACTTGGGCTTCCTGCATGTTAGGCAGTTGAATTAACCTTCTGAGCCATAGTTCTCCTCCCTTCATCAGCTTGTGTCAAGGGAAAGATTGTTTTTCTATCGAGACACCTGGTCTACCCCAACATGTGGGAGGGGGCAATCTGCTTCCTTTCGCCTTTCAGCTCCAATCCAGGAGCCCTCAAGCAGTCGGATTCACAACAAACCATTTTATACCAAATTGGTATACAATGGTATAAAATTTGATATAAAATGGTTTGTCATGAATGTGTAAAATTCTAATGAATTCATTTATTATTCTATGGATGAAATCTCATATGGTAAGCTTTATGATATAGACTTAGTATAAACCAACACCATCCTACTGCTGGGGTGGAGAAGTATGACTTGAAAATGTTCCATTATTTTTATTACATATTTATTGAAAACATACCAAAATCACCCAAGGTGAATTACCAAAATTAATTAATGAAAATCATCATTAAAAACCTTTAGTAAGGGAAGAATACTTTCAAAAGGCAACTTTCAATGCCTGGAGGCTATGAGGATCTGGATGACCACACACACCTTTTTATGTTGAATGTTATCCATCTTTGCTTCTTATTTAAATTTTATATACAGTTTTTATATTTTAATATTTTACTTGTAGTGTGTCCCTTCTGTGAGGGAGATGGGTAGTTTCTAAATTTGAAAAATTAAGTTAAAAATGGTAGTTTTGTAATGAGTCTGTTTTGGTGGGTATGAGAGATATTTAACTTTAGGGGTCCTTGGTGTTCTCTGAGCTTTGTTGATTTCTTGTAAACATTTCATTACACAAACTAAGTAATGTACTGAGCAGTGGTGGGATTCAGCCAATTCGCACCACTTCGGGAGAACCGGTTGTTAACTTTCTGAGCAGTTTGATGAACTGGTTGTTGGAAGAAATCATTAGGGCAGAGAACCAGTTGTTAAATTATTTGAATCCCACCACTGGTACTGATGATGTTTCCTAGTTTGGATAATGAAGTGTCTGCAAGAAAACCAAGTTCAGAGAACACCAAGGACCCTTCATTTCAACCCTGAACTACAAAGATTCTCCTTTATCAGTATTTAATATTGTTTTGTGTTATTTATCTGTTTTTAGTCTCCCAGAGTTATTCCATATAATATCGGTAGCCATACGAATATAATAAATGTGTGGCAGCCATTCCTGTGGAGATCATAAGAAACTACACTGAATTCAATTATGCCAAACCAGGTAGAAGCAAAATGGGATCATCTGGCTGACATCCCTTTTTTTTTTTAATTTGATTTATATGCCGCCCTTCTCCGGAGACTCAGGGCGGCTTACAGTGTGTTAAGCAATAGCCTTCATACTTTTGTATATTTATATTTATACAAAGTCAGTTTATTGCCCCCAACAAACTGGGTCCTCAATTTATCCACCTTATAAAGGATGGAAGGCTGAGTCAACCTTGAGCCTGCCTGGGATTGAACTCACATCCCTTCTGTGGGTTGTTTGCCACACTTCTCTATATGGAAAGCTGTTTGCCTACAAATAAGTTGCCGTTTCAAACTAGCCCTCCATCTGCTTATGTTTCAATCATCCAACACTGCAGGAAACTATATTCAGAAGCAGAAGATTAATTCTTATTTATCCCCTTTTAGTGGGGCTGCCATCCTAAATAAACTTTGTCAGGAATAAGCATAGGTATGTGCAACAGGAGTTGCCCTCTAGAAACTGGGTCTAAGATTACAACTTTAGTCTACAAGCCTAAATATATTTATAAAAGATTAATATATTTTTTTTGTAGTAAACCTAACTAAGGTGGCAGTATATATTGGTAGAAATCTCATTTATATTTCTTCCCTAAACTGTTTATCTGTACTTGTCAAAAAAGTAAAACATTTAGCTGTCCTGATGCAATTAAATGTTGCTCACATCTGGACTATTTTTCTCTACCATTTCCCCCAAGAGACAACTGCTAAAACTTGACTATTTCCTTATCTGTGTCTAAATTACAAATACTCAAGTACTACCTTCTAAATAAAGGAACCTGGATTTTTTTTCAGTGTTTTAGAGCATTTGTCTTAGTTCTTCTCATTAGAGAAGAAACTCCACACGCACAAAAATCAAAATAGCTTTCCCAAACATCCTGTCATGGATTGAGGAATGACAGAAGGCACCTATGGAAGATTAAACACTTTTGCTCACCTTTTCTCAATCCAGTAACCTTAAAATATATTGCACTACAATTCCCATCATTTTCAGTTACCCTATGTTGGATAGATTATGCAAATTTCCTTCAACTGTAAGAGCATCAATGTGGGGAAGGCTAATTTATCTATATGGAATAAGTAACGTTTGCTGACTCACTCACTCTGATCCAAAATTAAACCTCAGACTCTGTCCCAAGCCATCTACCAGATCTAATTTTATACCCAAGTATATAAAATACTAATTAAAAATAATATTCTCCAATATAGTCAAGAATTTCAAGTGCTGATATATATGATCTCAGTAGTCCTTGCAACTATCCTACAATATAAATCCATGATATTGCTGTTAGAGTAATTGAGAAACTTATTATTGTGTTGCTTCCAAAAAATCATTTAAAAGGTATAGTTTCCCTGTCCAGTTGTGTCTGACACTGGAGAGTCAACTAAATGCAAACAATGGTTAAAGGATTTACATCCTTGGGATTAAAAGAAGCTGGACAAGGTTTGGTTTTGTTTTGTGTTTTGTTTATTAAGCATCAGTTCCATTTTAGAAATGATCAGCAGCATACTAATGTGATTTTTGGATCACAATGTGGAAGCATGCCATCCTTCTGAGGTAGGTAAAATGAGGACTGTGGGGGCAATAAGCTGACTTTGTATAAAAAAGAACACTGCTGGGGGGTGGGGGGGGGCAAAAGCCCTACTAAGCAGGTATATACAAAAATATGAAGGCTATTGCAGCATATAAATCAAACCAATAAACAAACAAACAAATAAATAAATAAATAAATAAATAAATTTTCCTCACATGTAAAAAGAATGGAACGACTGTATTTTCAGCCTGCATGAAGCTCTACACATTTCTTGCAACAATGGCTGTTACCTTTCCTAGGTGGAGGATTTTGTTGCTCTTATTTGCAGCAAATAAAGATGCACATCAAAATGGTAGATGTATCTCAATTTATGTGGGCAAGCTGAGTTATTGCAGGAGAAACATGAGTACTTGAGATGTTCATGGCTCCAATCACCACCTTAAGCAAAGTCCAACAACAACTTTCATGGAGCAGACATGAACCATCATTCTGCACAACCAGGACATTAAAAAAAAAACCTCCTGAACAGCTTGGAAATCCAGTGACCATTTCAGACCTCCCACTGCATTTTGTATCCAAATTATTTTCTCCCCATTGCACTGCATCTACTGAAACCGAAGATCAGATAAATATGAGTGTGTAAGAAAATCCAAAATGTTGACATGGTTCTGGGCTTTTAAGGTTAATTAATTGGCTCTGTGGTCTTGAATCACAAGTACTGATCCATCTGGTATTATTATAACAAGCCATAGTTTGGGTGAGCCTCCCTCACTGTTCAAGTGCCCAGAGCCCTAGTGAAGCTTCTAAGTTGCTTTCAGCGGTTGCCCTGATAAATGCTATTGCAGTAATCAAGCCTGGCAATTCCAAAAGCATGTATCAGTTCAGCAAGAAATGGGAAGAGCCTTCTAATGAATCAAAGATGGGGAGAGAATATCAGATTGTCACTTACTAAGTCCACATATTTTTTACTGGACAGGAAGAGATGCGGCTTGAATTTTTTAGAGTTCATCCAGAACTAATCCTACTTTAAAAGGGAGTTGCAAACTGTGCGCTAAACTGTCGTGCAGAAGTCTGATTTCTGGCAGAGGGTTAGACACCACTCCAGATTAAGGCTATTTGTGAATAAATAGACTAATTCACTAATGCTTTGGAGGCCCTTGGCAACCTGTCACTCACTGTAGATGGATGTGCTGCTGAACTGGAGAGAAGAGCGGGAGAATGGGTGGTCTCCAGTGTATTCCAGCACTCAAGGAAGCAGCAACAGGAAAATAAGCTTCTGTTCTTGAAAGCTCTCTACACTTTCTCTGGACACTAAGAGCTTTGCTTTAGGAAATTCACCTAAACAGGCTGGGTTTATTGAGAAAGCCTGCCTCCCCTCCCCACCCCACCCCACCCCACCCTGACAAAATTAAATCAGAAACCAGAAGAGTCTGAGGTGGGGGTGTCCAAGGATGGAGTTTCAGGCATTCCCAGAAATTTATATAAAGAGATCAGTGAAGTGGCACATACATTGCTAGTGTCGGGAAGTAGAAGTTCATTTTGCCATTATTACCTTCAAGATGGAAAGGAAGGAAACAAAGTTCAGAATTTAGAAGAAAGCCAAATTTCTCATCATGACATTGGGGTTTCACATACAGATGAAATGACGGGTCTTAGAAAATTGAAAGTAGTAAGAAAACGTTTAGTAACCTAGGATAAATCTCTCTGATGAGCTAAACCATATTTATAAAACGTATTTTTCCCAATCTTCAAAAGAAATTTTCTTAAGGCAGTTCTTTATAAGAACTTAAATAACCATTTAAAAACAAAAACTAAACAAAAAAAACCCCACAAATAAATATTAGAAAAGTGAAAATTCAGTTTTATAGGAAATGAAATGAATAAAAAGCCTTTGGCAAAAGATTAGACACAAGGCAATTTTTTAAAATTCTCTGATCACTATTGAGAAGACTGGCACTTTTTTGACTCTGACTCCCATAGGATGGAAGGTTATCTCGTGGAGAACCTTGGGAAATTACAGCTAGTCCTTGACTTACAACAGCTCATTTAGTGACCGTTCGAAGTTACAACGGCACTGAAAAAAGTAACTTACAACAATTTTTCAGTGTTACAACCTTTGAAGCATCCCCATGCTCATGTGATCAAACTTCAGATGCTTGGTAACTGGTTCCTACTTATGACCGTTGCTGTGTCCCAAGCTCATGTGATCATCTTTTGCCACCTTCTGACAAGCAAAATCAATGGGGAAGCCAGATTCACTTAACAACCGGGTGATTCACTCAACAACTGAGGCAGGAAACGCCGTAAAATAGGGCAAAACTCATTTAACAAATGTCTCACTTAACAAAAATTTTGAGCTCAATTGTGGTTGTAAGTCAAGGACTGCTTGTATTTATCCACAGGTAAGGTACCATGATCGGTGGTGGTGCAATGGTTAGAATGCAGTATGGCAGTAACTCACTGCTCACTCCAGGAGTTCGATTCTGACCAGCTCAAGGTTGATTCAGCCTTCCATCCTTCTGTGATGGGTAAAATGAGGACCCAGATTGTTGCTATCAATATGCTGACATTTGTAAATGCTCATAGACCACTGTAAAGCATGGTGCACCTGTATATAAGGCTAAATTCTATTACTATTGCTATTGCTATTCCTAAAATAGGGATAGGAAAGCCTTCTCTTGCTAGGGAGGAAGTAGTGAAGACCACAGTTGATTATCTGTTGCTGCCTTTGTGTCCTTCTAGGGATTTCTGAGAATCATCTGGCTGTCCATTGTTAAGAATGTCAGTGATGTTGGTCTAGAGCAGGGGTATCCAACCTTGGCAACTTTAACACTTGTGGACTTCAACTCCCAGGATTCCCCAGCCTGCATGGCTAACTGAGGAAATTGGGGAGTTGAAGTCCACAAGTCTTAAGGTTGCCAAAGTTGGACACCCCTACTATGGAGGGATATTCAGATGGATCCTTTCTTACATTCTATGAAAATTGCTGGGCAATATAACATCCAGCTTAAAGCTGAAATAATAATAGAATATTCAGCCACATTCTAAAATACCTTTTTTTTTCCTGAGGAAAGAAGAGATTCGGTATTCTAGCAGATTCGGTGAGATTCCTTTGCCTGAGACTTTCAATTCATTTCAAACTGATTTCAAAATTAGAAGCTGCAGTACAAATTTAAATAATACACAGGAATCTAGAATTTTTGATGGGCTACAGCTTCCTATCATGAAACCAGAGCTAACTATCTGGAATAAAAATGGAGTTCATGACAACTTCAAAGAAAACCTAACTCAACTTCAGACAATGAAGTAGATTGACTACAGATTTATAAAACTGAAAGCCACAGTGTTGCCTTATTCCACACATCCTCTCAAAAAACTATTTCAAAGATCTCAGGGGGAAAAAAAACAAAAATTCTAAGTGTGGGACAGGAAGCATAATTAGCTAAATCTCTCAGCTTCAATTTTCTTCACAATTTTTAACAACCATTTAGTCCTAACTTGCATTTTACAGATTCACATTACAATTTCCTCCACGATTTGCAGAATTAAGTCAACTGGGAGCAGTAACATTTCTTTTTTTTTTTTTCTCCATCTGTCTTTCCCCCTGTGCATAGGATATCCCAGTCAAGGAAGTCTTGCTTTGCTTTGGCTTTCTCACAAGCACAATCAAATGTCCATAGGCAAATATGGTTCATATTATTTAAATGAATTATTCCATAACTGATGGGTATATTTGTGTGTGAAGAGCACCTAATTAACAAAGCTATAATTGCAGTGGCAAGAGAGGTAGATGTTGAAAGAAGCATGCCTATCAAGTCACTCGAAAAAGAAAGGAGGAAAATAGGATTGGAAAGACAAGCTACAAGAAATACTTAAAAGAACTTCTCATCCAACTTTTCTTAATTTCGTGGACCAAAGGCAAAACAAAAGAGGTGTTGTTTTTTACACAAAACCCACACCTTCTTCTCCAAAGAGCAGCTCTCCAGGAAGTACCCATGTACAGTGATTACTGAAGAGCACCATCAAAATATTTTCTCCAAGAAGAAGCAGTACATAAAATCAGTTCTCAGAGGAGCCCTAAAGAAATGGTTATCACTTGGGATGAAATAGGATGGAGTCCAGAGGAAAAAGACACAACAAGTTCTCCTCTAGTCTAGGCACTTATTGAGAATGAGAAGGACCCATTGAATCTAGGGGAGCCTATGTCCATGTGGACAGAACTGAATCATTTCCTATTGGATATGCTTTTTCTGAAAATTTGGACCAGGTAAGAAAACTTCAGATGATCTAGATAGAATTGAATGGAGCGTTGGTTTAAAATGAGGATTTGGAACAAACAAAAAAAAAAACCCTGATTACTCCCAGGCAAAAGTCAACAGTGTCAAAGAAGAAAGTGGGAAGAGGAAATGAAAAGGAGGAGGCTTTTTTCCTCCAGTGTATGACATTCTGGATAATGCCAGAGGCAGGAGACTTTGCAAGTCAATTTGAATCTGAAAGACTATCCTTGTTTTAAAAATATATAAAACTCAGTTTGAAGAAGGAGGAAAAAGGGGAAAAAAAGAAGTTTTGGTTGTCAGGCTCCATTGATTTACTTGTTTGCACTTTTGACAAGAGTGATTTGTCCCCAACAACAAATAAGCACCTAGAGTAAAAAACCTGCTACCGGCAACACAAACTTTGGCCTCCTATTACTCTGCTTGCTGTTTATGAAGAATGAGGAGAGTTGCTCCTGCTGCCTAGCCATCTCTGCCCATTCCGATATCTGCCTTGATTTTTCATCCCTCATTTCTGGGCAGGATGATTTCCAAATCTGCTAAAACTGAAAGCACTCAAATTAATTTCATACATTGGTCCTCAAGCAGTTATGAAATTGGCCAATTAACTCCTCTTCAAATTAGTATGATGCACATTCAAGGAGGAAACCAGAGTTAAATGGCCCTTGGTTGGCCTTTGGAAAAAAAAACAGAGAAATGACTTTGCTCAAGCTTTTTAATTTTTTTTAGCAATTCTGATTTCTAATGAAACAAGGTCAAGTTCTAGTCCAGAACCCAGAGCTACAGGTGTTCCTATGCCTTATTAATCCTTACAGAAAACATGCAACAAAGTTGTGAAGCACCACATTTTCATCTCACTTTTAACATTCATAATGATTTGAGAGAATATTAAATTCCAAGAGTTGCTGAAAGTAACTCCCTGCTTTGCTTGCTTCCACCGGTTCAGTGTACAGACAGGAGGAAACAGCTGGATGAGTATTCCACATTTCATTTTGCTGTAAAATTTGCACATTTACCAGTACATACTTACAGAACTTCCCTGTCTGAACTCAATGAATGGCCTGCCAGATTTACAATAGCTAGGTCCAAATTCTACACCTAATTCATGTACAACTAACTGACCTAACACAGCCACACAATTTGAAGAATTTAGAAGTGACAGAAGTGACTTGAGTAATTTTATCCAATTACTCAGACTATGTGTTTTGCCAGCTTTCTCACCATTGGATCAATATTTCCAGTTTAGAGGAAACATTTCACACCTTGTCCCCAAATACCCTGACTGTCATAACACTGTCCTGCTATGCATGTCTAAAAATAAAAGACTCCCTCAAGCAGAGCTCCGACTCTTGATGGCTATATGGCCAGGTTCATGCAATTTGCTCAGGAGAAAAATCCAGCAGGATTTACTTGCCAGGAGACTGCATAAGATTTCCAGCTTCATATCATAGAGATGCCATTACACATTACAATTGGGAATTTAAATGGAAATAAATTCCACGGGAATCTATACATGCTTTAAAGTTCTAAGTGCTTGGAATTGTGGCCTTAAAATGACGAGGCTGGCACTACAGTATTCATTCTTCCGCAAACACTTCGAGAACTCTTTCTCTGGCATCTGACCTCAGACAGGAGCATCCGTAGCCAAAACAACCTTCTTAAATTCGAAATCTTGTTCCGGATTTAGCCCTGATTTCAACTGCTTGAAACACGATCCTACCTTACCTTCCAAGCCAGTTCAGCTCACTTTATAACAACTTCCCAATAGGTTGCAACATCTCATCCCCCACTAAACAAGAAATCGCACGTGGCCCAGCCCTAAAGTCTTAACACGTTCTGGTAATTTTGATACACCGAGGATACATCAGATGAAAGCGAACAGAATTGAAATTTGTCGTTATGATCACGACAAATAATCATTCTGTCTGCTGATAACAAAACAGCCCTCGTCTTCCTTCCCTCCCCCTTCCAATTCGTTTTCCAAATGTATTGCAAAGTATTCTATATATATGGATGAACTAATATTCCGCTTAAGGAAAACGCTATCCATGCTGAGTTTGAATCCTAAACTCCGCGTCCGGCCATCTCTCACCGCCTGGGCCGCGCAAGTCCACACCAATCTGAAGTCACTAAAGCCAGGGATTCCCTACTTACCTGGAGGATGTTGGGGTGCCGCAACCGTTGCAAAAGGACCATTTCCTTGATGATCTTATAGGAGGCCAGCCTGTAACAGTCTTCCAGAGACCCATAGAGCTTGACGCAGTTGTCGATGTCGTGCCCCCCAAAATCGACGGACTTCAAGGCCACCGCCAGGCTCTTGTTGAGCACCGCTTTGTAGACCGCTTTGGTGTAGCCGGAGCCCAGGTAATGGACTTCAGTCACGTTGCTAATGTCCCGGCATCCCAACCGAAGCGGCCCGAGAGAGAGTTCCAGCTTGGATTCGGGGACCCAGGGCGCCCCGGAGGCGACAAGACCGGCCGAACTGAGCTGGAGCCCCCGTGGGCTGCGGTCGGTGGGCGAAGAGGGGAGCCTCGGCGGCGCGAGATCCATGAGCCGCCTCTCCAGAGGTCGCACCGCCGGCCGAGACTTAGCAGCGGCTCCCGCCTCTCCCGCTCCCGCTTCTCCGGGCTGCTGTCTCTGTTGGTAGCGCAGCACCTCTTCGTAGCGCTCTCGGATCTGCCGGGCTAAATCCCAGCGCCGGTGACGGCCGCTGCTTCTCCTCGCCGCCTCCCACGACCTGTCCCGAGGCGAGCCCGCCAGCGAGTGCGCGATGCCCGCATTTTGCTGCTGTTGTTGCTGAAGGGGATCAAAGGCCGGGATGAATAAGAGGTTGAGCAAAGTGCCCAGCAAGAAGGAGAGGCAGAAGCCAGCTGCCACGGCCAGCTTTTGCCGCTTCATTGCCCTTCACAAGCGAACCTTCCTGCCGGGGCTCCCTTTGCCTTCGGGATCAGCTTCGCCGCCGTCTCGCTTGCACCATTCCAGATGACCAAGAGACAGGCAGACGGACGGACGGACAAACCCCGTCTTCACTCAGCCTGGCTGCCTCGCCACTCCTCGGCGAGGCGAGCTGAAGAAGCCCACATGACACTTGCCTCCTGCCTTGCCTTTACCCGCCCTAAAAGTCTTATTATTAGGTACACCCCAATGAGGGGGGGAGGGGGGAGGAGAGTTTTTACATACCAAAAAAATAAAAAAAAAAATTCCAAGTGTGCTACATTCATTGTGACGCCAACTGATTGACGGTTCGGCCTCGCCAGTGGAAGAGGGAAAACAGCAGAGAGGAGAGCTGGGAAATGAAGTCTTCTTGTCGCAGGTGGAGGCCAGAACACAACGGGACTGAGAACTACAAGTCCCAGAAACGCTCCTGACGCTCCGGGCTGGAGAGGCGGCAGGAGCTCGATAACGGTGTCGCCTCCCAAAGACGGTAGTTGATTGGAACGGGACGGAAGGGAAAGTATATCCCGCTTGCGCGATCGGAGTCGTGTGTCGCCTCGAGAAGGCAGAATATGGGAAACGAAGCCTTTGGTCGGGCAGAAAGATAAGGAGCCTTCAAGGGCATCGCTCTCTTAAGGTCTGAAGAGGATTTGACGTTTGCCCTCCACGTCTGTCACAGACCCGCTGTTTCTTCATTGATCCCGAGGAGAGGTGTGGGGAAACCGGTTGCGTTTTTTGAGAAAGCGGGAGGGAAAGTGAAATGAAGTGGCACTTCCCAGCCTCGTTTCAGAACCTTCCCAAAGTCATGTTTATCCGAGTGTTTATTTCTACGTATGAATTTGGTTTTGCCGCCCTAAGTTTTCGCGAGTGTTTATAGACCTGCATCCTGTTCACACGACGAGACAGTTCCGTTTTGACAGTCTTTAGTAGCGTGACTTACAGACGTTCCGTTAGCCGGTGGCGGAAACGTTTGGCGCCCGCGTTTAATTACTCGGTTTTTTTAATAGCCCACCTTTCAAAAATCTATACCAGCCCCAAAAAGAGAAGAAACCAGGAGAGGCGTGTTTCTTTTATTTATGAAACGCTTTCCCGTTAAAAAAAAAAAAGCAAGTCGGCAGTATGTTAATTTAACTCGTGCTACCCATCATGAACCTAAAGCACATGTGCTTGTACATGTGATATATGCCGCGTAGTTGAGCCTTCCCCCCCCCCCACCCCCTTTAAGGCCAAATGACCGAATTGCCCTCCCACGAAAGTGATTTTTTTTCCCTCATGCCCTTCGAAATGCACAGCGAAGGGATGTCAATCAGTTCCTTATATTGGTCGCTCTACCGGGCTTACAAACATATCGATTTGTCCGGTAAAATCAGCTGTGAGTGTAATCCTCGAGAGTATTACACTTTACTCATTTTAGTAAAATGAGAGCAACCTCAAGCGGTAAATACGGGTAGGGGAGGCTCCTCAATGATTGTATTCACATCACAGTCTTAGCCAGAATCATTCATAGGCCAAGCAAGCAACTGCATTTGCATAATTTATGAAACTTGTTCAGTTATAACACTGGTTTGAACTGGGGAGGAAGGGGAATCCTAGACCATTTTGTTAATCAATGGTTTGGATAATATGTGAGAACTCGGGAAGAAAATCTGTTGTTGTTCTAGATGCGGTTTTATTTTTGTTTGCCTCCCAGAGTTGATTGCAGGGGGGAGGTGTATTAAATTTGCATAATAAAATAAATGAATTCAGTCGTAACATAGATCAACGCTGCATGTGAATGCAAAGAATTAAATGTCATTACGGTCCATTCATGTATTGAGGCATATAATAGAGGTAACTTCGCTCTGGGATGATTTGGTAAGGGCGGAGTATCCGAATTAATAATATTAATACATGAACTGTGATAACAAATAGGGTTAATTTCACATTTTGGGAATCATAACCATTTTTGTTGAGCGAACTGTAGGGCACGATCTGGCCATCTCTTTTCAAATATACTTTTCAGGCCATTCCGTTGTTTGGCTTATAGGGGCCCTAAATTTCTTTCCTGAAGTCTTTGACAACGTTAAGGTTTTAGACTTTACTCAAAGTATAACTATAAGAACGAATTGATATTTTAAAGCCACGTAATAAAGGCCATTTCCCTCCACTTCGTCCTCCCTCCCTCTTTCTTCACATAACTGCAGAAAATCACGGGGTGTGTATGTGTGTGGAAAGTAAGCTTTTTTCTGACAAGATATTTCAATCAATGGGCTTCTCTATTTCGCCACCAGAGCATAACCGAGGGGGGCAGGACCGGATAAAAATCAGATTTTAAATGCACATGCAAGCCCCATTGAAACGGGTTAATTAATCGCAGCGGCTCGCTGATTACCCGGCCAAAGGTGCTTAGAGCATGCACGTTCAAATATTGCTCAAGGTGGATTGCGAAGTTTGTGGGGCGGAGAGAAATAAAAGCTTTATTTGAGCGCCTTTATCTCCTGGGAAGGTTTATGTGAGAAATTTACAGCTCAGTTTTCCACCTATAATCTGGCGTCGCCCGAGGCCAAAGGGTTTTAACTCCCATGGAAGCGGGAGGGAAAAGATGTGTATATAGAAGGGACGTGTCGAAATTCATTGGACGGCGTGCTAAATTTAACGGATCTATGAGGGCTTCAAGGAATCTGTGCTGGCTTGCCTCATCCCGAGATTCTGGGGTGCGCGAGTCTTCAACGCTCGTTTTTCCCGCTGGCCGGGGACGATGAGCCTTGTAATCCCACACATCTCATGGGCATCTGTGGGCTGGGCGCAGAACAATTTCACCGTCGGGCTAAGAGTTGGGAGCGAGTCTACAAATAGTGGACAGTTTTCTGGGGGCTTTTAAATGTAAAAAGAGAGACAAAGAAAAATTAGGGGTGCTCCCTCTCAGTTCCTTGACCACCTCTCCCGGTTCTGGCCTGGGCGCGCTGCGGATTTTTATTTATTTATTTTTAAAAATCCATAGAACTCCGCTTCTCCCCCTGAGCTTGCCCTACCCCTCATTAAAGTCCTCAGCCAGGAGCTCTGTGTTGTGGCTACCGCGGGAGGGATGAAAGGGCCCCGCCGAGATCGGGGGGGGGGTTGTTAGAGCTCTGCGCCCCTCCTGCATCTCCTGGGCTCGGCGTGAGGTCGCCGCAGCTCTGCTGGAGACTGGCCGAAGCCGAGTGCTAATGGTTTGCTTATCTATACCGGGCCGATGCTGTTAGCAACTAATTAACAAATGAAATTAGTCCCAGAAAGAACACAAAGGGAGGTGTGTGTGTGTGTGTGTGAGAGAGAGAGAGAGAGAGAGAGAGAGAGACCCAACTGAAATTGCTTTGGATTGAGAAAGTTTTAGCTGGAGAGCGCCATTCGGGTCGCCGGCACAAAGCAAGCAAGAAGCGCCAATTAAGACACAGTTTGAATTGTCTGCAAGAGGGAAGAGGGTAAGAGGGCGGACAAGCAAGAACAAGAATCGGTGCCCGCCGAATATCTTGATAAAGGTGGCTCTGGATCCGGCGATTTTCCTTGTCAGGTCCCTCTCTTGCCGGTACTAATTGTAGAAGCACAAGCTGCCACTAACAATACATCCCTAACGCGGAACGTGTCCCTTCTGCAAAGGAAATGCTCGTGCTTGAGAAAAGACAAACAGGCTGTTTTATTTCGTTGGGATACTTTTAGCCCGATCTCCTTTAATGTTTCCAACGATACTTACTACACCCCAGTAGTACTTTTGTAACAGCTCTTGACTAAATTTGGCTGAAAAATAATGAAATGCATGTTTCCCCTCCGCTGTACTCTTCCCTCCAACAAGTCAAAACAATAAATAAAAACTGCTTGAAATGCCTATCTGTTTTAAAAAGCAACCTTTTTATATGTTGGGGCTGCCATTCAATAGCTTGTCAATAGGATTATGGGAGACATGGTTGCCTGCCTTAGTGTTTCTCAGCTTTCAGCAACTTTAAGTTTTGTGACTTCAGTTCCACAGCCTAACCCTCAGATCCTCTGGAGCCTCCTGAAAAAGTACTATACTTGCTTCTATAGGTAAGAATGGCAGGTAAGAAACCTGCCAAGAATTTTTTTTCTTTAACAAAAGTCATAAAAAACTTTTTTCTTTAAAAAAGTCATAAAAATCTACAGTGAAAAAAAACTAGGCAGTGGAAACAGGTGTACAAATGGCTAAGCCAGATGACTGGAAAAGAGATAATTTTCAAGTGTAACCAAGAAAGATTGTTGTATGTTTCCTTGCATAAATATGTAGGAAGTTAGGGGTGGTTCCTAAGACAAAGCAGCTCCCACCTTCCTGCCTCCCCCCACTACCTTTGTCAATGGGCCAGAGGCAGAAACCCAATCCCCCCACCTTTGTCAATAGACCATCATCTGCAACACAATAGGACCTATCTAGCAACAGAAACTTCCCACATGGCACCTGGGGAGATTACATCAGCCAGCAAGACTAGCTATGACCTCTGATAGCAACCAATCAGGATACTCTTCCTGTGCCCCAGGAAGTTCAAAGCCAGAGAGGGTATAAAACCCAGGGACTCTCAGCATCTCTGCCTTTTTCTGCTCAGGAACTCAAACCATGTGATCCTGTCCATCATTAAACCATCTTTCCAAGGAGTCTGCATGTTTCCAGCGCCTTTTTCCCCACTTGGAACTGAGCCCAGAAGGATATTTCTTCCAACAAATATAAATGTTAATAAAACAGTTTAAAAGGATGAATAATTTAAAATAGAAGAATTTAAAACATTTTACCTACTTCTTCCTGGGATTTTAGTTCGCAACTAACTTTGTTAATAGTGAAATAGGAGTGTGAACAAAAATACATAATTAAAACTAGTGTGCCTATCTCCTTTTTTGTATACCTCTAATCCTTAACAGGAGTTCTGTTCAGACAACATATTCCCTTGTAAAAATTCAACATAGAAAGAGTGGCGAGTAGTCCATTCCTTCTTTAAATGGTACTGTGATGCCAATGAAGAGCTATCCTGTTTCCCCTAAAATAGAACCTCTCCTGATAAAAAGCCCAATCGGGCTTTCATGCGCATGTGCTAAAATAAGCCTTCCCCCCAAAATAAGCTCTCTCCAAAAATACTTAGACGCATGCGCAGCTGGTCCCCACCATTTCCTCTGGTTGCTTGCCAAGCAAATAACATGAGGTGAGGAGGCGAGGCCGGAGGGGGGGGAAGGGAGGGGGAACATGCCCCACTCACCCCACACACCCTTATCAATTAATTTCAACTTCTCAAACTCATGAGGTTTTTTTAATGGTACAACTTGTTTCCCTGCACACAATGGCCAAGAAATGCGATGGAGCTGGGAGTCAGGTAAGACGGCAAGAGGAGCCCCATCTTGCTCCATGCACCCCAAAATATTAAGACCTCCCCGAAAATAAGGCCAAGCGCTTATTTCGAAAAAATATAAGACAGGGTCTTATTTTCAGGGAAACACGGTATCTCATTGTTCATGGATACAGTGCAAGTAGGAGATTTACATATAAATTATCTGCTCCCTGGTGCAGACAAAAGTGCATGTTGGCTGACCAGCTCTCAAGGGAAACAGAGTGCAGTTTAGAGCAGGGGTCTCCAGCCTTGGCAACTTTAAGACTTGTGGACTTCAACTCCCAGAGTTCCTCAGCCAGCAAAGCTGAGTTGAAGTCCACAAATCTTTCAGTTGCCAAGGGTGGAGACCCCTGGTATATAGAGAGAGGAGGGAGCGGTCACTTTGCCTTGCAAGTTGAATTCTCTACACAAAAATATGTTTGATTAGAGCATAGAATCCTGTTCTAGAATTTAGAAGCAAAGTTTTATTTTTCTTGCTTACAAATACATAAGAGAAACTAATTGGATACGAAAAGAACACCTTTTCTAAATAAAATATAATGCATATTGTATTATAAGTACTGCATAATATTATTTAACATTTATTTCTTTGCCTGGTTCTTATGCATAAAGAGTGATTGCACATAATTATCTCCCTTTGTTTATTCTTACTTCAGTTCTGCAGGGTAAAGAGAGATAGTGATTGATCAGAAATCGTGGCCAAAACTTGGAAGATATGAGCCTGGGTCTATCCAATTGCAATTCAACCATTCTATCCCCAAGTTATTTATTTACTCAATGCACGTGGAATGTTAAAATGATCCATAAACTTATCTCAAAAGGAAGAACTCAGAACATTCATCTCATTTCTGATAGGATCCATATTTAACCCAAAACTCTAAAGTTACAGTGGAATTCTAGTGACATGCTGAACATTCCAAAAGATAATCTGAATCTGAACTTCCATCAAAAATATGTTCCTAATTTAAATGCAATATTCTTTTAACTGGATGGCATGTCAACCATGAAGCACTAATTAAAAGGGGGTTGGAATCTGATAATAACTTGCAGAAAGAGTCCTTAAAGAAAAAGGCAGACCAATCCAAGACCCTTGGCATTTTCTGTCCCTCTATCTTTTGTTATTGTCATACATTCAAATCTTTAAAAAGTGACAAGTGACAGTGATTCACTCAGAATGTAAACTGAATATACTTCATGTTAATTGGACAAACTAAGATCTTTGATTGCCTAAACCTTGAGAAGGGGAAAGTCTCCTCCTAATCTAAGTTTAGTGTTTCCTGCCATGTATTAACTGCACCTAAAAGTCACTTTTAGGTATTCATGATAAAACTGTACTTTACAAGGTCATAACAGTTGCTTCTTTTTATTTCTTAAATAGATTTTAATGTGAAATGGTGGAAAATTGTGTACTGCACTGCTGCATCCTGGTACATAATGAACAGGCAATCATCAATAAACAAAAAACTCTTAATTGAACTACTATGGACTTTACAAGCTGTGGCGCTGAGATTTTGATGAGTACAGTTTTCACATTTCCTGGTGTTGAACATGCTGCTTTAATTGTTGCAGATTTCCAGAAAGCATGTACGATCTGAGAAGAAGCACAGAATGAGATTCAAACAGGGTGGGCATAGGGACATCTAAGCCAAATTCAATCAATTAAGTGCCACCTACTGGTGCCTGCTGCTGGAAGCAAAGTGAAAGTGCCCAAAGGCCCACATGTGATCTTAATGTCTACATATTTACTTCTCCCTTTTTTATATATATAGCAATCATTCAAATAGTTTGATTCATTTCAAAATTCAAGCCAAACAAAATTGAAAATTGAATAAGCCTTGGCTAAAAAAAAACAAAAACAAAACCCCACCTACTATGTGTCCAGTGTTTTGCAGAATCATATTTGTGTGCTTTTGGTCAGAAAATGAATTAGCCAGGAGAAAGTAGGTTGCTAGTCAATAAAATGAAAACTTCACAGATGTGAAGAGACTGATGTTACCCAATTAACTGCTGAATATTTCCAGATGGCCTGCAGGGGAAAATTTCTGATGAAAGGAAGTTGATGATCTGGTTGGGTTATATTAGTACACCATTATTGTTCAAGTTTACATAATGATCATTATACAGTTAAATATAATATTCATTGTCCATTTTTGCTGCTGCTGCTGCTGATTCTACAGCTGAGAAGAGGAGAGCAGATGCAAATAGCTTAACTCCAAAAATAGTGGAACAGTTTTCTACTCTGATTTGACTTATATT
Organism: Masticophis lateralis; assembly: GCA_030761175.1. NCBI lineage: Eukaryota > Metazoa > Chordata > Lepidosauria > Squamata > Colubridae > Masticophis > Masticophis lateralis. Next base: position 47,432,637 of record JAUDYJ010000001.1, read on the forward strand.
TTAATGGCAAAATGTGTTGTTTTTTTATTTTATTTTATTTTTCTACTTTGGAGAATTTAATTTAAAAAAAAAAAAAAGTCTGCCTGCAAACCAATGGAGCAAAAAGCTCCTTCATGCATTTCAATGTATGATTTGGCCTGACTAGCAATCAGAGGGGGTAATTTAAGTAAAGAGACCTTTAATACAGTTTGAGAAACGTGGCTTGAAAATCCAAGCCAGGTTTAGACCATCTCTTGTAAAATGAACAATGAGCTTCACAGCAGGAGACCATGGCTATTGCCCAGTTGTTGTAAAACAGAAATATTCAAGACCATGAAACAATGAACTTTTAAAAATGAAATATACCCATTTATATACCTATTTTTAAGGGGGGGGATAATATTGAAATAAGTCACTTTTTAATAATTCTGTATTTTCCGTCTTATACTTTAATTTACAGTAGGTTACTTTCATAAATTATGAATCTTAGTAGGATTTATGATCGCCTATTACAATAGTCTGAAGTGATATTGGTTAAAAAAAATAATTGGAATTGGAATAACAGTCAGATTATTTTGGCATATATTTTTTTCTTCATTGTACTGAAAAGATTCTACCACATTGCTCTATTTAAGGAAATGGCAGTAGGCCTTCAAAGTCTCTTCCCTGAAAGTCTACTCTGGACTTTCAACTAGAAATCATCTAGCAATTTTTGATGTGGTTTCAGCATGATGTCTGAGAAGTTTTCCAGCATCTCCTCTCAATTCATGAATAGTATCTTTGAATACTTTTTCAGCTAATCCAACTGAACGGATTTATTGCTCACCTTCTGGATCTTGGAAATAATTTGTAGAAAACTTTTCTTTTCTTTTTGAAAATGCTAGTATTCCATGGAACCTAACTCAAGAAACATTGCTGTGAATCACCCAAGGATTGTTCTTCTACAAAGAGAGTGAGCTGCAGATCTATAGATTTATTATAAGCTACCCTTTCAAATGTTCAGAAAGAGAACATAAAATAATTAGTAGCAAGATTAGATCAGGTATTTTTTCCTAACAGTGTGTCATAATCTATGAAAACGTACTTTGTATGTGTTCATCTAACCAAAGTGCTAAAAAGAGCAACAGAATGTCAGGCAACTGAATTCCTTAAAGCATTTTGAAATTTGGTTGACAAATGAACATCAGTTAAAAGTAAAACAAAATATTTCTTTGAATTGAATTCAGTTTCTAGTTACTGCGTGAACACATCCATGTAGTTTCCTTGGCAACCATATAGGATTGGTTATCATCCCCTTCTTTCAGTATGTTTCTTGGATATCACAATCTAATCTATAGCTTTAAGATTTCCCGTAGCTTTCTCAATTAAGTACTTAACCAGGTCAGCCTTGCTTAGCTTTTTTTTTTAATCTTCCTTTGAGTAAATATTTGATTTTCTGCCATGTCTTTCTAATCTTGTTGTTATTTATTACACATTCCAGTTGATTTGTTCTAAGTTAGTCAACATAAGAAATGGCCAGTGACAACTGTTTGTTCAATCCTAAAAATCAATTTCAAATGGCTGACAGTGTATCCAACATCCAAAGTGCCTTCAATCCATATTTTTGCACAAGTTGTGCTCATCAGTGAATGTGCTGCTACAGATATTAGAAAACTTGCATTGTCAGAAATAAGACAAATATTCTGACTTTATCTAAAGCAGCTTCCTGTGATTTAGGAGAAAAATCAGAAGAATAAACATGCATGTAAATATTGATTCTTCTTTCCCAAAACAAATTTGGCAAATACAAACATTATTTTTTTATTTATTTTAGACATGACCATACCTTTCTTATATTTTATTAAATCCGTTTCTTGGAACCAATTAGTGGAATTGGTGGTTCTGATTTACCCTACGGCATGAACAAAGATTCCCCCCATCAGTCTCTTCTAGGTAGAGTAGCTTTTTTCAAGGGTTATAATTCCTCCAAATTGCTGGCATTGTTTTCAGACACCTAACAGCTATTTACCATCCCTTACATCTTAATCACAGAATCCATTTAGAGTGGGATTAGCAGCCTTCACGTATAAACCAAGGAAATCCTCCCCTCAAGCACACAATGGAGGTTTAACCCCGCCGCCCTGTTGGAGATTGCAGATCAGATAATGGAGCCAATTCTGTCTTATTGAAAGGTCTTTTTTAGGCAGGGACTTTGCATCACAATTTTACCTGAGATAGATCAGGAGTAGGAATGTCAATAGCCCAAAAGAAAAAGCCAGAAGGCTGGAAGATGCTTTAAAGACCACATACCGGTAGCAAAACTGAGGATTTCACTTAGTTTCTAGCACTTAACAACACAAGCGAAGGCTTGACTTGGCAGATCAGATGGGAGGAAAGGTCCACATAATGGTTTGGTGTTCAACAGTAGTACCCCTGGAAAAGCCATCTTTGCAATGTAAAGACACTAATAAACAGTAAGAATAAGCTTAGGTTGATTTCCGCTAATAACTGATAAAATAGCATTGCATCCAGTTTTGGTCACCACATTACAAAAAAGATGTTGACATTTTGGAAAAACTGCAAAGAAGAGCAACTAAGGTGAGTAAAGGCCTAGAGCAGGGGTGTCAAACTCACATTGTCATGGCGTCATCATGTGACGTATTGGGACTTTTCTTCCCTTTGCTAAACTGGGCATGGGCGTGGCCAGCCTTCGCTAAACTGGGCATTGGCGTGGCCGGCATGTGATGCATCCGGCATGCGGGCCACCAGTTTGACAGCCCTGGCCTAGAGACTAAAACATATGAAGAACGGTTGCAGGAATTGGATATGGCTAGTCTACAGAAAAGAAAGACTAAGGGTGACATGCTAGCAGTATTCCTGTCAGGGTTCCTGTATTCCAATATTTGAGGGGATGCCACAAAGAAGAGGGAGTCAGTTTATTTTCCAAAACTCCAGAAGGCAAGATAAGAAACAATGGTTGGAAACTAATCAAGGAGAGAAGCAACCTGGAATTAAGGAGAAACTTCCAAACAGTGAGAACAATTAACCAGTGGACCAGTTTGCCTTCAGAAGTTGTAGCTGCTTCATCACTGGAGGTTTTTAAGAAGAGACTGGATAGCCTGAAATGATATAGGGCAGTGGTGTATAGAACAGGTAGTAAAACTGGAGGGAGGCTCCGCCCACCGACCCCGACATCATCAAAATGGTTCTGCACATGCGTAAAAGAGCTCAAACATGCATGAGCAGCCCCGCTGCGAACCGGTAGTAAAGGTAAGTAGAACCCACCCCTGCTATAGGGTCTCCTACTTGAACAGGTGGTTGGACTAGAAAACCTCCAAGGATTCTTCCAGCTGTATTCTGATTAATGTTAATGTTAAAAAGTCAGAATTCACCTCCACAAAAGAGGATATATTTACATAGTATTTCAATACAGTTATATATATGACTTGATAGACCTTTAGAAATAAATGGTAATACAGTATTATTATTATGTATTATAATATTATTATGTATTATTATTAATACATAAATGGTAAAGGGAGCCTGAGTGGTGTAGGAGGCTAATGCCTCCTACTAAGGCAGCATTTAACATCCAGCTGCCTGCAATTACTGCGAGTTCAATTCTCACCAGGCCCAAGGTCAACTCAGCCTTCCATCCTTTCTAAGGTGGGTAAATTGAGGATCCAGTTTGTGGGGGGAATAAGCTGACTTTGTATAAATATACAAAAGTATGAAGGCTATTGCCTAACGCATTGTAAGCCGCCCTGAGATCTCTGGAGAAGGGCGGCATATAAATCAAATTTTAAAAAAAAAAACCTTTCTCCGATCAATAAGATTGTATACTGCTGACCCTTTTTCCAAACTATAGTCTATTATCTGTTGAACTTCAGTGTTCTTACTTCCTCAATGAAGATTTGCTTTTATTTGTTATGGTTAACTGATATCTGCAAATTCCTCCAAAATGAATGGAGGAACATTAATTATGTGCAATAAAATCTTCATATTTTAGTTCTTATATTCAAATTAAGCTCCAAATTTAAAGTATACATTATAAAAAGGGCACTCACTGTTTTAAGTATTATGAATTTTACCTGACTACCTTTCAAAATGAGGTGCTAAATGAATTGCCTTGTAAATTGCAGAGGGTTACCTAGATGATCTTTGTGGCCCCTTCCAACTTCACAATTCAATAATTTTATGAACTCCACCCACAGATGCCCTGTTTGAAAAGAAATTACTACTGAGTAGCCAATATCGGCTTTGGCCAGTTTTCTTTCCCAGGACCAAAAACACAGACTGTCTCTTACACAAAAACACTGATTAGACTTGACCCAAGAAGGACCTCAAGATCAAGAACCTTTTCTCATCTTTCAGGGCTTCTATTTTCTTTTGTAGAAGATACCAGTTCAACTCAGATGTTATCACGACTTCAATTTAGACATCAAAGCTTTCCATCTGCCTGATGAACTCTCTCAACCTGAATCATAAGAATAATGAAATGTATAATGAAAATACTTAGATTTTCATTTTAAAAAAATCACATGCACATGTCCTATCTGAGCTGTGTATTTTCCATGCTCTTAATGCAGGAACACAGAAAATGAACAATATTACCTTTGTTGATACAAATCTCAGAGTCCACATTGAATGAGGTAGGTCAGATAGCAATTCTTCCATACTGTAAGTAGCAATAGCAATGGCATGTAGACTTATATATCGCTTCACCATGCTTTACAGGCCTCTCTAAGCAGTTACAGAGCCGGCATCTTGCCCCCCAATAATCTGGGTCCTCATTTAACCAATTTTGGAAGGATGGAAGGCTGAGTCAATCTTGAGCCATTCAGAATCGAACTCCTGGAGTGAGCATTCTAACCACTGTGCCACCAATTATGTATATATTACATAATTTTAAGATTTTCATTGACTTAATATTAAATAAATAGCAACTATAATTACAAAACAGCATCAATCTAATTCATAATTAAGATCATGTACATATTTTTGTATTGATATTTTTAATTCTTTTTAAGGGAAACCATTTGTACCTTATTATTAGACTACTGATAATGGTACTGAGTTTTGATACTGAATTTGTGGCTTCATTTCTTGTGTGTGCTTAGTTTCTCTGTCATATCTTTTCCACTAACTGCTAAAATCAGCCATATGCTCTGCTGTTTGTTTTCTAGGAAAAAACCTAACCCCAGTGGATGTGCAACATTCTCAACATATGCATCAACTCAAAGTAACTCAACTAGAGTACTAGATCTAGGTGTGTGTGTGATCAATATAACAATAATCCAACACACATTTCTCCCTATTTATTTTCTCAGATCTTTATTTGGGCTTACTTTGTTTTCTACATTGGCCTTTTCCACCCTTCTCTCAGTCTTTCAGCTCCAAATCTTCCTTTTCTTCCCTCTAATATTTCAAATTTTCTTTTCAACCTATTTGATCACCCTCCCCCCCCCCCCCCCAATGTTCAAAACTTAGATTTCAAGAATGGACAGTAAAATGGAGAACTTTTAAGTGCTCATTCTCATGTCTCCCAAGCCACTGCACAAACGTATTCCATTAGCTGTTTTTAAACATGTCCTATTGATATACTGTAGCTTTAATTTTAACTTCAACTATAGAACAATTTAGCTCTGGCCTTGAGAAGGAGATGGAAGTGGTAAAAGATTAGTCAGCCCCAAGAAAATAAAAAGGGTGAGAAAGAGTTAGAAAACCTCTAGCTTGACTTTATGGTCCTTCCAAAGGGGTAGTGAAAGTTGTGGGTAGGATTTCAAGATTCTGTTGATAGCTATTACAACTATAAAGTAGCATTCCTATAATCCTTGCAGTGTCTGTTCTTGACCTGGCTATCTCAAAGGGATCACACAATCTCTCATGCCCTGATCATGGCTTAACTACTGCAATGCTCTCTACATGGGATTGCCCTTGAAGATCACGGCGGGGGGGGGGGGGGTGTTAACTGGTCCAGAATACTACCCAGAAGATTTAATCCTGCAGGGTGGGTGTGCTCTCTGGATTCCTTCAATTAAACAATATCATCTCTCAGGATCCTAGAAGCACAACTTCTGCCTTAGCCTTACCTTGGGACAAGGTTATTGATGAGATCTGGATGTGTCTTCCCCCCCCCCCCCCGCTCCCCTCCCATTCTGATGTTGTTTAAAAGAGCCATGGAGATCTGATCTCCACCTAAGCCTTTGGTAAAGGAGCGTGAGACACCTCATCTCATCATGTTCATCATCTTTTATCAATTTTAATAATTTTATTGTGATTTCTTTGATTGTTGTGAGATGCCCAGAGTCATTAGGAATTGGGCGGCATGCAAGTTTAATAAATGATAATGATAACATCAATTCATTAAAGAAGCAAGTTAAAGTTGTCTTTAGCAATTTCAGTTTTAAACTAGTGTTTTTCCTCTCATCCCCACAAAGTTTTTGCCATGAATATTATCTAGGATGAGTTATTGATGATACGGTTAGGAACTGGTATTTGACCAGCTCCTGATGGCTATTTTAATTGCCATGTGCATGAAGTTGATATGTCACTGGGGCAATGTCTTTCATGATTATTTTGGCAACAACAAATACCTGGCTAGCCCTTTCTGAAATATTTGGTAGGACTTCATGGGTCCATATTGAACACTCCAAAAATCTTTTTGGAGTCTTTGTGACACTCTAGAGTCTAGACCAGAGGTGTCACACTCACATCGTCATGTCGTCATGTGATGTATCATGACTTTTTTCCCCTTTGGTAAAACAGGGGTGGGCACGGCCATTGTGTGACACATCTGGTCTGTGGGCTGCAAGTTTGACACCCCTGACAAATAGGACTTCTCTTGAGATCAGCCAGGTGTTGAGATTTTATGTCACATCCTATTCCTTTGCCTCTCAGGATCTAGCCAATGAATACTATTACTGGTATCTGTACTACATATAGTGACTATACTCCCATTCAGATACTCTGTATGCCAAGAAAGGACAGTTTATCTAAATGTAATATGCCCACTACTTTATTCCCTCAAATCAAAAAACACAGGGACAATGTGCTTAGTAAGAAATTATAAATTGCCCAATATCCCAATTAAGATTCCACAGCAAATTTCAACCCCTGTCTGCTGGACAGTCTGAGTTGGGTAACCTCACTGATTTTTGAGGTTATTTTTCCTCTAGGCTAAGGAATCTGATGTAGCCACAATTAATATGGAATAAGAGATGAAATGGGATAGGTCTAAAAGAAACCTACTGAACTTGTGACTCACGAAACTGAACATAGCCCTCTAGCTGGATTGTGGCCTGACAGATGGTTTATGATGCCCTTTTTTTTTAGTCCTGGGCTAACAATAATACCTGGTAGTTTATGAAGCCACCAGTCCTGACAATTTGGCTTCATTGGTCTGGCTGAGCCAAAAGTTGCATAAGCATAAAAGTAAAGAGACACAGCCTGATGCTTCAGAGTCACACATGGCTAACCAGAACATTGGATCTGCCTCTCCAGAGCCCTTTTAAAGTTGTCATGCAATTGAATTCGTAATGTCCTGGAATGGATACATTACTAAATACATGGAGAGGAATTTTATAAACTCTATTTTATTAATTTAGTGTAAATTTCAATCAACTGTATTTTAAAGTAAATCAAATTTGGACTGGCTAATCCCATTGCTTTCCTTGGTCTTAACCTACTTTTTTTGAAGCGTGGCACTAGCATACCATTCAAAAATTAAATGTAACCCCATATTATACTGGTTGCATATTTTCTGGTAAAACTGTTAAACAGCATGTTTTTATGGACATTTTCAGTCCAATTTGGGATATCTTATCTCAAATGCCCATTTGAAACTGAGCAAAGCACCCTCTTATATGCTTCCCTCTTACCTTATCAGCAAAAATCGTGTAAATATAGAAGAAAACAGTCTTATTTATGGTGTTGAAAATACTCCACTCCTAAATCCAGCACCTTAATCTTCAGAAGAAGGCTTATTCCTTTAATAGAAGGATAAAAATATTTTTCCATTATATGGGGAAATTACTTAGAAGTATTTGCTAATAGAAATTTCATTGAGATAGCTTTTAACTCCTACAGACATGCCGTGCTTCCTCCAATTGAGTCCACAGAAGTTTTTATCCATAAAATGTCTGTGATGTACAGATACCTGAATGAGTTCAGTGAATAATGAAGGCGTCTTTATTGAAGGTTATAGACTGGAATCTACCTTTACAGTTTATTTATTTGTTTATGTCTTTATTTACTTAACTTCCCAATATAAGGTTGAATTACTGTAGCTGGATAGATTCTTTTCTCAGGGAGCACTAGAATCTGCGTGAGATTCTAGTGAGGTAAGTAGTGAGCACTTACCTCACTACTAGTCCAGCACCTTAATTAGTGTATCATACGGACTCTCCTATATGTCTAAGGACCACTTTGGTATAGTGGTTATAGTGCTGGAATAGCATCCAGGAGACCACGTGTTTTAATTCTCTCTTTGAATAAGAGCCAACTGGGTGATCTTGGTCCAATCACTCTTTTTTAGCTCAACCTAATAGGGTTGAGTAATATAAGGAGTAGTATGCACCCCACCATAAGACATATCAAATGAAGATGGATCTCTGTCCCTCCCACCCTCCCTCTCTCCCTCTCTCTCTCCTTCCCCCTTCCTCTCTCTCCCTCCCTCTCCCTCCCTCTCTCTCTCTGTCTGTCTCAGTCTCAGTCTCTCTCCCTCTCCCTCTCCCTCTCTCCCTCTCTCTGCCTTTCCCTCCCTTCCTCTCCTTCCCTCCCTCCCCCCTCTCTCTCAGTCTCCCTCCCCTTCCCTCTCTCCCTCCCCCTCTCTCCCTCTCCCTCTCTCTCCCTCTCCCTCTCTGTCCCTGTCCCTCCCTCCCTCTCTCTCTCACTCACTCACTCTCTCTTGATTACAGAATTTTGGGAATTGATGTCCACCCATCTGAAAGTGGCTGAGATTGAGAAACACTATTGTATGTAATGAAAACTAAATCCTCCAGATTACGGCCTTGGAGTCTCAGATTATATGTACTAAATGGTTGGAAGCTATTAAGCATTCAAATGATTGCCTAAGCAAGGCTATTGTTATCTGCATAAATAGAACACTTGGTATTCATCAATATTCCAGCCAGAACAAATATTTATTTATTTATTTATTTATTTATTTAATTAAATTTATATACCGCCCTACTCCCGAAGGACTCAGGGCGGTGAACAGCCAAGATGAAATGCATATAATACGAATGTTAAAAGTCATTTAGAATACAATAAATATTTTGGCCCAATAATTTAAAACACCCAATTTAGGACAGATTTAAAACAGTTTAAAAAGGGAAAATTAGGCCAGGCCCGCCTGTTGGAATAAGAATGTTTTAAGGGCACGGTGGAAAGTGCACAGATCCAGAATCCTCCATATCTCTGGTGGGAGCTCGTTCCAGATGGTAGGTGCCCCCACAGAGAAGGCTCTCCCCCTGGGGCCCACAGTTGACACTGTTTGACCGACAGCATCCTGAGAAGCCCCTCTCTATGGGAGCGTACTGGTCTGTGAGAGGTTACTGGTGGCAGAAGACTGTCTCATAAATACCCTGATCCTATGCCATGGAGTGCTCTAAAGGTGGTAGCCAGAATCTTGAAGCGCACCTGGAAGACCACCGGGAGCTAGTGCAGCTTGCGCAGGAGGGGAGCCACATGGGAGCGCCACATCGCTCCCATAACCACCTGTGTGGCCACATTCTGGACCAGTTGAAGCCTCTGGGTGCTCCCCAAGAGGAGCCCCATGTAGAGAGCATTGCAGTAGTCCAGGCGGGAAGTGATGAGAGCATGAGTGACCGTACTTAATGAGTCCCGATCTAGAAAGGGACGCAACTGGCAAATCAGGCAAACCTGATAAAAAGTCTCCCTGGCCACAGCCATCAGGTGCTCTTCTAAAGACAGCTGTGAATCCAGGCGAGCCCTCGATTCGCCCACAATAGTCAGTGATGGCGCTAACTGACTATATCGGGATGTCGGAAACCACAGCCACTCGGTCTTGGATGGGTTGAGCTTGAGTTTGTTTCTCCCCATCCAGATCCGTACAGCCTCCAGGCATTGGGACATCACTTCAAGACATCATTGGGGTGGTGCGGGGTGGAGATGTACAGCTGAGTATCATCAGCGTACTGGTGGTACTTCACCCCAAAACCACAGATGATCTCCCCAGTGGCTTCACATAAATGTTGAACAGAAGGGCGAGAGAACCGACCCCTGTGGCACCCCACAAACAAGGGGCCTCGGGGTCGACCTCCGCCCCCCTGTCAACACAGACTGCGACTCGTCAGAGAGAAAGGAGGAGAACCACCGCAACACGGTGCCCCCCACCCCTAACTCTTCCAACCGGTGCAGCATGATACCATGGTCGATGGTATCAAAAGCCGCTGAGAGGTCTAATAGGACTAGGACAGAGGAACAACCTATCAAATATCAATATATCAATGACAAACATATTCTTTCTTATGCATTCAGAAAAATCATTTTTTTTCTTCCTTTCATTTTTTTAAAAAAAATCATAGAATTGCAAAATGGCACTCTAAGCCATTACATGCAACTTTCTGTTCAATAAAGGAAGCCAAATCAAGTCATTCCCAATTAATGACAATTTTGATTCTATTTGATAACATCCAGTGGGAACCTACTAGTGCACTAGTAAAGTTAAAATTAAAAAGTAAAAAAATTAAAAATATAAGGAGGCAAAAATAAATTAAACCAGGGGTGAAATCCAGCAGGTTCTGACAGGTTCTGGAGAACCAGCAGTGGAAATTTTGAGTAGTTCGGAGAACCGGCAAATACCACCTCTGGCCCGGCCCCAGAGTAGGGTGGGAATAGAGATTTTGCAGTATTCTTCCCCTGCCACACCCACCAAGCCACACCTACCAAGCCACACCATGCCCACCAAGCCACACTCACAGAACTGGTAGTAAAAAAATTGAATTTCATCACTGAATGAAGCCCATTAAAAGTTGGCTAACTAGGGCAAAGAGAAAGCTCTTCAGGCACTAACCAGTCCCACAATTGCATACTCCTTTGGGCTTCCCATGCAAGGCCACAGAGCCATGTTTTAATCCATTTTTTTTTTTGAAGGCTAGGAGAGTGGGGGCTTGCCTCACAACTGGGGGAAGAATATTCCATAGGGAGAGGGCAAGAGCAGAGAAGGCTTTCTTCCTAGACCTGCCAGTTGAAATTCTTTAAGTGACAGGGCCTGCAATTTATCTACCCTGCCTGACTGGGTGGGATGGGCCAATGTAATGGGACGAAATTAGTTCCATGGGTAACCTGGCCCTAGGCCATGTAAGGCTTTATAGGTCATAATCAGCACCTTAAATTGGACCCAGAAGCAAATTGGTACCCAATGCAGTTCACAGACCTGCATTGAGGAATTGCATATGTTCTTCTTTGGGCATCAATATTGCTTATGTGGCTGCACCAACTGAAGCTTCCAAATACTTTTCAAGAGTAGCCCCATTTAGAGCTTATTAATCTTTTTACAGGTTCCATTTGAAAATATTCTTCCATAATCTTCATTGCATCAGACTGCCCAACATTTCAGCTTGGAAAATGACTTCAGTGTTCAAGAGCTTAATTTTCAGAAGATCAGCAATAACAATAAATGTCCCTTTGGGTTCCTTGCTCCAGCAACTCTCTGTCCCATGGAATATAAAGGGTGCTACAGACACCTACAAATGCAAAATCTGAAGTGCATTTAAACCAGCTGTCTTGAGTGTACTTAATTACATTAGCCTGGAAGAAAAATCAACAAGAGCTTATAAACAAAGCTACTGGCTGGAATTAACAGAGCAGCACATCACGAGTTTCGGCAGAGGAAAGGTTTAGATTTGAGAGGTGAGAAGGGAAACCAGAGAAATGCCAAAGTTTACATCTAAACACATTTCATTCATTTCTAAACCTTCCTTCCTTCCTTCCTTCCTTCCTTCCTTCCCTCCTTCCTCATTTCCATAATGAATTAAATGAACATATGCAATATTGTTTTTCCCAAAATGGGGAAAGGGAAAGCCATATAAGGAAGATATAGGCTTTTTCATTAAAGTTGAGCAGTTGTAGGCTTTCCTTACCTATCTCATTTCAGTCTTTATTTTTTAAAAGCTGAAAAGAGTGAGTTATTCAAGGGTATTTAAAAGAAAACAAAAATTCTTTGTTTAATTACTGCCCTTATTGCTGCCTGTATTTTAAAAGTCAGGGGATTAAAACATTCTTGGTTACTTTGTGGACACTTCCTTTTGTTTGTGTGTGTGTATGGATGTGTACCTCACCTCAGTGCTTTATTTTATGTGGCCAAAGAATAATATAATAATAGAATTACAGAGTTGGAAGGGACCTTCTAGTCCAACGCCCTGCTTAAGCCGTAAACCCTTTCAGACAAATGGTTGTCCAATCTCTTCTTAAAAACCTCCAGTGTTCCAGCAACCACAACTTCTAGAGGCAAGTTGCTTCCCCTGATTAATTGTTTTAACTGTCAGGAAATTTCTCCTTAATTTTAGCTTGGTTCTCTCATTGATTAGTTTCCATCCATTGCTTCTTGTCCTGCCTTCTGGTGCTTTAGAGAATAGGCTGCCCCCCTCCTTCTTTGTGGCATCTCATTAAATATTGGAACACTGCTATCATGTTGTCGTAGTCCTTCTTTTTATGAAAAGAGATGCACTCTGCTTGAAAAATCATCAAAATGAGGTCAAACCTTCTCTATTGTGGCCTTGCTTTAAAGGAAATGGCTTCTGTCTGGCTGATCCATTGCTTTGAAGTAGGGTATCTGCTGCACTTTGTAATTTTGTTTTTTGCTTTAAGAAAATACTTTTAATACTTGAAGCATCAGTGAAGCAAAGAACCTCTTCAAAATCCCATCCATCTTTGTTAAATAACTTTATATGTTTCTTTTTTCCATTATTTCTTCCCAACTCCTATATTCTTTCAGCTGCCTGTCAGTTATTACATTTTCCTTGAAAGCCATCCAAAACAAGTACTGTCACTTTTGAGAATCCTTCAGGAAAGATTTCAGGTTTTATGAAATTCTGGTTTTTATACTTTACTGGCAAATGCTTTAACTAAGCAAACACTTAGCAAAAAGGTAATGCAATTTGGAGAGAACTATAATGCAACTAACCACAAGTCTTAGGAAAAAATTATGATTTATGGAATTATAAGTCTTGTCTGCAGTTTTTGCTATCCAAAAAGTTAATAAAAATGCAAAAAGAGAATGAGGGGAAATAATTTGTTTAGACTTTGAGCGTATTTTGATAGGTCTACTTTCAAAAGTCTACTAAGAAAATTTGGTCAACTCCAGAGAGTTGAAATCAAAATAAAAGTTATTTCTGTAAATAACTTCTGTAAAATCAAAATAAAAGTTATTTCTGTAAACTAAGATAAATTGCCAGTTCTAAAGAATGTAAAAACAATTAAAAGTGGGTACTTTAGATATTATAAACTGGGGGGAAACTTTTTTAAACTGGCAAATATCTCCTATGAAAACAAGATTCCTGAAATATGGCAAGAAATAGATTTGTGAGAGAATTTAAAATTATGGACCTCCATAATTTTTTCAAAAAAATATCTAAAAGAAGAAACAAATTGAAAATTATCTTTGGTACATTATTGTCATTGCTTGTCTTCCTTTCTTCCTTTTACACATACACGCATACACATGTGTTCTAAACACTTGAAAGGAAAAAGAAAAGGTGGTTCCTTTATTCTGTTGCCAACTCTTCCTCTTAATAATACAGAGCAGCATATACAGAGTTATCCCTTTTTATCTTCAAAAGAACATTGTGAGGTAAACCAAGCCAAGGTTTGGCTGACAGTCAGTCAGTAAGCTTTTGTGGTTTGAGAAGGTATTGTGTGTAGCCCAGGTCTCCTTGGATGAAATCCATCACAGCATCCCCACATACCACTCTGGATTTGAGGTTAAGTCCTGATGACTGAGGAAAGTGCATCTGTTAATTTCTTCTCTGCTGAAGCACTTGAGGAGTTTCAAATGAAGGATATGCTACAGGAATTTTGACAAGATTGGCAAAAGGTTTGCTGATGTGGGTGGTCGTCATGTCAATAGATCTATAAAGGGTCAGGATATCTTGAAGATATTTATTATCTTTGTAATCTCTGGCAGCATCCTTTAAGTAACAGGAAGTAAGTAGCAAAAACAGAATAGACATAGCATCCTCCTTTTAATATTTTTGAGTAGGGACACAGAATGCAGGGCCACTGGCAGGTTGACCAGATCTGTAGGAGGTGTTCTAAGTTCTCATGACTGAATTCATATATTTTGACAGTTTCTGAAACTAGAAGGAATTACAGCAAAGCAGGAATCACTCTTCAGTCAGAAACAACTTCATTCAGTAACAGCCTCACAAATCCTGCTGGAATAGTAGGTGGAAACTATTATTTTCACTATTTTATAGGCTTTATGGAGCTTAGGTTGGTGCACCAGTTGTAACCATATTTGACCATGAAGTCCTGATCATGGTAATTTATGTTTTTACAGGCACACACTTCGATTACATGAAGATTCTGTGAAGACGACCCCCGAATTGTAATTGGTACAAAATAGAGCAGCCAGGGATGAGAATAGCTACGGCAATATAACATCAATTCTCTGGTTTGGTTATCAATAAAAATCAACATCATCCATATATCATCTATGAAAGTTTCTGCACTTCCTCATGTTTTCCATATTTTAGGGGACATATATGGTTTATCATTAATGTAACTTAAATCAACATGAAATTAAAAATCTGGGAGTTTTTTTTTTCCTAAGCTTCACTTACCCATTTAGAGTGCAACACTTGATGCATCTTTCAGCCTGATAATCCCCTTTCTTTATTACCCCAATTCATATGATTAGAAGTCACTTCAAGACTTTACATTAGGGTGGAAATATATACATGGAATTCTCCCGGCTATAATTTCTAATATTTCCTCTAACTAGATCAACAACACAGAGTTAATATATTTTTAGTATTACCTTGTATTGTAAGACTGCCTGGCATGCATTTTCTCCCATTACCAAGTATGACTTACAAGCAGTTTCAAGGTCCACCTCCATATTAAACACAAGCCCCTTATAAATCAGGAATCAGATATGTCTCAGAGTGACATGATTTCTAAGGAAAAATGACTTTGGTTCTCTTCCCAGACCTCTAGTGAACTCTCCTAGTTTTTGTAACACCACTCCCTTCAGTGTGCAGGATGGAGTGAATCTAATTAACCCCTTGGGCCAACAACTAGTAATTGATTTATAGAGATCTTCACCCTCCAAATATTACCAAGAGACCCATTCAAAACACAGCTTTGTACCCGTTGTACTAACTCCTCCTCATTATTATTTCACTGTACTGTTTTGAACATGATTGACTTCCTTCCTCCAGTATTCTCAGAAACATACATAGGCTAGAGGAGATTAAAATGGGGTCAGGTTATTTGTGATTCAGCATCTTGTGGGAACACTGATTGTGTTAATGTAGTGTATGAACCGGGCTTTTCCCTTAAGCCATAAAGTGGTTTATTTGTTTCTATATTATTTAAATACAGCTGTTGAATTTTGTTATCCCAGGTTATGGGATTTAATGTGTCACATGAATCCAAGCCACATAAAGCTGACAACATTGCTTTGTCTTCCACATAATATCTCTAAATGATATTCTACAGATTTTCAGTTTGCATGTACTCATCTCTGTGAATGCCAGAGAATGCATGTAAGCACCCAAGTCTTCATAAGTTCAGGAATAGGGACACGTTCCTACTTTCAAATGAATACATGATGTATTCTTGCTTTCTTCACCCTTATGTGTTTCCTTAGATGGAGACTGAATGCTGTGAAATGGTAGGCCAACTATTTAGCACAGCTGCTAGCTACAGTTTTAGGCAAACAAGTTAATGCAGACCGAGGAAAAGTGGGAAAGGTCTAAGACCATGACGGCGAGCCTATGCCATGTGTGCCAGAGATGGCATACAGAGCCCTCTCTGTGGACATGCGTGCCATCGCCAGCTGTTCTTCTGGTTTCCAGCATTCACATGCATGCCGGCCAGCTGGTCTTCATGGGCACCAGATCACCAGAAAACAGCCCAAAAAATGGCCCAAAAATGGCCCTGAAAAAGGCCAAAATGAGGCATCCATGCACCGCCCAGCTGGTCTTTGGGTTTCTGGTGCTCCGGCGTGCGCAAAGACTACCTGGCCGGCACACATGTGCGTGCCAGAAACCCAATGACCAGCCATCTGGCACGTGCATGCACACCGGCCAGCTGGTCTTCAGGATTTTGGCACTCCGGCACGCGCCTTCTGGTTTGGGCACTTAGTGCCAAAAAGGTTCGCCATCACTGGTCTAAGATTTAGTTCAGTTCATATTTAAAAACAAAATATAGATTGAACTCCATCATGTCATCATTAACTCACTGAGTCATACTGTACATTCTGTGAATTACAAGTAATGAAATAATTGAAGGGACAAAGGAAATAAGATTCTGAGGCATGAAACAGAGACAACGAGCAAAGGTGCAGAAGATGGAAGAGGTCAAGAAACTAAATTGAGTGCATACTGGGTCAGCTTTACCCCAGAGATTAGGAAAGAAGGAAAATAGAAAATGAATGCATTCAAGAAAAAGATTGTGGAAAGAGAGAAATGAAATAACAGATAATCAGGAGTCAAGATAAGGAAAAAAGGAAGAAGCATAAACTCAAAGACAGAATGAGAAGTAGGCCCAAAGAAGGTTGGAGCAAAGCTTTCTAGGAAAGGTTAGATCAACACATCCTGTTACTTAAACACATCCTCATCACCATCCTCATCACAAAATGTTGCATGAAAACCAAAACTTGGATTTACCCATTCACTCAAGTATAGGTTCACTAAGCACCTCGTTCCACCTACATCCCCACCATTCATTGTGAAACTTGACATTATATATAACCATATCTTTATCCTCCCATGCAATGCTGTGCAGTTAAAAGATGGATTCGTTTGGTAACCTTATCAACCCTCATTTTTACTTCCTCCCACTTGCCTTACACTCACAGATAACAAGAAAACAAGAGAAACAATGGCCCTGAACATTCAAACTCTTGTTTTTCCACCAAGATTTATTATTATGTTTTTAACCAGCAGGTCATTTTCAAGGATGAATTTTAGGAAACCATTAAAGATGTGAGAGATGTTAGGAAGGCAATGAATTTTTTATGCAATGCAACAGTGAAAAAGCAATAACTTACAAAATGTGGCAAGCATATATTTTACAAGTGAATATAGATTAACTTCTACATACACTTTGCCCCTCCAGCCCCCTTCTTTTAAACTCAAGTTTTTCATGGGAAGATATTTTGTACCAGTCTGTGTGTTTACCCCTCTTACCCAGTGATTTCTATGCTGATTAGTGTGGCCATGAGTCTTACTTTATAGGGGTCAACTTCTATTTGAAGAGCTGTCTGGTCCAAGTCCGGCATAAAGATAGCAGCAGAGTGTCTGAATCGGCAGGCTGAATTCCACAAGTTAACCTTGGCCACTTTTATTTGGCTCAGAAATAAAACAGGATTAATGGAAAGCAAAAGGAAAGTTTTTAAACAGACTTCTGGAAGCAGTAAAGCAGCACCCAGAAAGAGAGAAGAGCTATAAGAATAGTTCTGGATCCTTAGAGATATTTTTAGGAAATAAAAATGATAGATGACTACAATGTAGTGCTTTGTTTGAAAAACTGACATCTCGTTAAAACATTTTAATGTTATTTTAAAAAGATTTTAATAACAGAGATATATTTCTAAGAAAATTGGCTGTTTTGGCAAATTTAAGTACATGAGATCTGATCATTTTCAATGTCAACTGTTCCAGCAAGAATTTTGAATTCATCGTGCCTGAAAAAGATGAAAAGAATAATACAGAAACTGTTAATTTTTTGTCAATGGGATTGTAGATTTTTTTTAATAAAAATGGATGAACAAAGAATGTGAAAAGTTAATATGGAAGCAGTTTCACCTGTAATTCAAAATAGAGAAATTGGCTAAGTGGTTTGAACCTCTTTTTCTGCAAATACTGAGGAGATTCTTCATTTTGCACATCCTGTTGGCCAGACAATATTCCCACATGGTTTACATAGACTGCTGAGCTACTGCTGCAATTCACAGAAATTAAACTTTCCATCATCTGGTTTTTATATTTGGAAAATGTCAACTATACTTCCTATCACTGTTGCTTCAATGGCTGAAACCTTCTGTGAATTTCAAAACACATAACTCAGCTCTTGAGCATTTCTATTGTAAATATTGATAATGGTTTCAAGTTCTTTATTAAATAACTTTTTGAGAAAGTTGAGGACAAGCACTATTTTTTTAATGCACTTGTGAAGATAAGAATCATAATAGTTCTTTTGTACTCTGGAACACATGGGTTTCACTACTTTATTTTGAAGGGGATTTTCCCCCATATTATGAAACTTTATTTGGAAACACTTTCACCTCAAAAGGCAATTTGATTGAAGAACTAAACCCAGTCAAGATACTCCCAAAACTGTACAATATTTGAAAGCATATTAAAACTTCCACAACATATTGCAAATCGCACTGCGTTCATTGTGTGTTGCTGCAATAAATGTTGCTATCAAAAAACTGCAGTTAATTGCAAATTCCAGGCTTCTGCTAAAGCAGGAACCTCAGTGCTCTCCAAATGTCTTGGACTTTTGGAATTTCTAATTGCTTGAATCAGCACAACCAGTGACCAAGAATGGGGCGGTGGGAGGGGGATGAAGTTTAAAACATCAGGAGAACTTTTGGTTACCTCTCCCTTAACTAAATTCATTGACATTTTCTAGATTTCAACTCCTTTGACCAGCCCTTCTGGATCTGACCTTAAAAAAAAAAAGAAATTTTAATTGTGGGCAACCCAGGAATACAGAATAAAATGGCCATTGAAGAAAGAGAGAAAGAGAGGAGTAATAGCTCTGGTTCCATTGCATATCACTGGACATATTGATAGGAATTGAAATTCAAAATTTCTAAAGGATGCCAAATTGTCTGCCCTTGCTAGCATCATAGTTTCATGTTTTGTGGATAGTTTTTTTTAAAAATTTGATTTATATGCCGCCCTTCTCCGGAGACTCAGGGCGGCTTACAATGCGTTCAGCAATAGCCTTCATACTTTTGTATATTTATATTTACACAAAGTCAGCTTATTGCCCCCAACAAACTGGGTTCTCAATTTACCCACCTTATAAAAGATGGAAGGCTGAGTCAACCTTGAGCCTGGCTGGGATTGAACTCGCAAGTAATTGCAGGCAGCTGTATCTTAAATGCTGCATTTGTAGGAGGCATTACTCCCCTACGCTACTCAGGCTCCTAGTTAATCAAGAGGGAAGATTACTGGCAAATACCGGCTGTTGGAATGATGGGCAGACACAATGAAAGTATGAGGTAATCAACTGTTTAATATTTATTTATTTATGTGATTTATATGCCTCCATTCTCCCCAAGGACTCAGGGCGGCTTACAAAAACAATCATAAATACAAATCACAATAAACACAATTAAAACACATTAAAATCCATTAAAATCATTCTAAAAAGGCTATATAACCCCACAATCGTAATGTTCTTTAAACAGTCATGTCTTTAATCTCCGGCGGAAGGAGAGGTCAGGGGCCGTCCTGAGGTTGGTGGGAAGACTATTCCAGAGGATCAGGGCTCCGACAGAGAAAGCCCTCCCCCTGGGGGCCGCCAGCCGACATTGCTTGGCTGACAGCACCCGGAGGAGGCCCACTCTATGGGAGCGCACTGGACGATGGGAGGAAGGCAGGAGGTGGTCCTATAAGTACCCCGGGCCTAAGCCATGTAGGGCTTTATAGGTTAAACCAGCACCTTGAAACGAACCCGGAGAACAACCGGTAGCCAGTGCAGCCCGCACAGGAGAGGTGTAACACGGGAGTAACAAGAAGCCCCCGTAACTACCTGCACAGCCACATTCTGGACTAACTGGAGTCTCCGGATATGTCCCAAGGGCAGCCCCATGTAGAGGGCATTACAGTAATCCAACCAAGAAGTAACCAGGGCATGGGTGACTGTGGTGAGGGCATCTCAGTCCAAAAAAGGGCGCAACTGGCATACAAGGCGTACTTGCGCAAAGGCCCCCCTGGTTACGGCCATCAGATGGTCATTCAACGATAGCTGAGAATCCAGGAGGACACCCAGATTGCGAACCCTATCGGATGGGGTGATAGTCTCCCCACCGATCACTAGAGATGGTATCTCAGGATCCCGAGATGCTGGCACTCACAGCCACTCCGTCTTGGAGGGATTCAGTCTGAGCCTGTTCTTACCCATCCAAACCCACACCGCCTCCAAGCAGCGGGACATCACGGAAAGGGCATCCCCAGGGTGGCCCGGGGTAGAGATGTAAAGCTGGGTATCATCCGCATATTGGTGATACCTTACCCCGAAGCCACAAATGATCTCACCCAGCGGCTTCATATAGATGTTAAAGAGCAAGAGGGAGACAACCGATCCCTGAGGCACCCCACAAGTGAGAGGCCTCTGGGAGAATCCCTGCCCCCCCCCGCCAATACATACTGCGAGCGGCCTGAGAGGTAGGAGGAGAACCACTGCAACACAGTGCCTCCTATCCCCAACCCCCTGAGTCGCTGCAGTAGGATACCATGGTCGATGGTATCGAAAGCCGCCAAGAGGTCAAGAAAGCTTAATTTTTTCTACTATAAAAGGTTAAATTTGTTATTTTATTTGATGTTCTTTTTGCTTATCCTGTTTAATGCTGACTTTTATATTTGATTTATATTTGATTGGTTAAGAAATACTATTAAGAGTAAATTTTGGGAATTATAGTTAATGTTAGCTAATGTTAACTAAATAATGTTAAATATTTATATGATATTTTAATCTAAAACTTAAGAT
Source organism: Masticophis lateralis (assembly GCA_030761175.1). Taxonomy (NCBI): domain Eukaryota; kingdom Metazoa; phylum Chordata; class Lepidosauria; order Squamata; family Colubridae; genus Masticophis; species Masticophis lateralis. Next base: position 47,453,514 of record JAUDYJ010000001.1, read on the forward strand.
GCTCAAAATTATTTTATTATTTTTCTTTAAAGATAAGTGTTATATTTAGTATGTGAGATTTTTTATGAGTTTTTATAAATGATTCATGTGATTATATATTTGGTTAGGGGGGTAATAGATGTTATAAGTTTAGAATATTTTTTGTACTAGTTAAGCTTAAATTTGTTATTGTTAGCTAGATCTCACCTAAAAAGTTGGTTGCTGATTGTAATATATGATTGTTTAATAGTGGAAGTCGGGGGGGAAGGGGGAGGGTGAGGGGAGAGGGGAGGGGGTGGTTGTTGGGGTGGGGGGTTGGGGGGGAAGGGATATTAAAAACTGTATTGTAAAACTTTTTCAATTAAAAAAAAAAAAAGAAGGACCAGGATGGAGGAACAACCCCCATCACGGGCCTGCCAGAGATCATTCACTAGGGCGACCAATGCCATTTCCGTGCTGTGGCCGCGCCTGAATCCAGACTGGTAAGGATCAAGGTAGTCCGTTTCCTCCAGAAAATGAGGGAATTTCCTCCAGAAAATGAGGGAAAAAGCGAAGGTTGGAGACAGGACGATAGTTGTTAAGTGAGTCTGGATCCAGGTCAGGCTTCTTAAGGAGGGGTCGTACCACCACCTCTTTTAACGAGGCGGGGACAAAACCCTCCCTCAACAAAGTGTTGACAACTGCCTGGATCCAGTCTCCAGTCACCTCTCTGGCTGCAGAAACGAGCCAGGAGGGACACGGGTCCAGAACACACGTGGAGGCCCCCAGCCGACCCATAATCCTGTCCACTTCATCCAACGAAACAGGCTCAAACTCCTCCCAGAAAATTTCACCAAGACTAGCCCAGTCTCCTCAGTGGATTCTGTCCAGTCGGAGTCCAACTCGGTCTGGATCCGAGCGATTTTATATTGCAGAAACTGTGCAAAATGCTCAGCACGACCCTGCAAGGGGTCCTCCCTCACTCCCTGGTTTAGAAGGGAGTGGGTTACCCTAAACAGGGTGGCTGGGCGGTTTTCTGCAGATGCAATAAGAGCAGCGAAATATTGACGTTTTGCTGCTTCTATCGCAACAAGGTAAGACCTAATAAAGGTTCTTAACTGTGTTCAGTCGGATTCAGCCCGAGAGGACCTCCAACCACCCTCCAGGCATCTTTTCCGATGCTTCATTTCCCTGAGCCACTCGGGATCTGCACCGGATCAGAGGCCGCATAGGCGCGATTTGATCCAGGGCTCCTATTGCAGCCTGCTCCCAGGCTACCACTAGGGTCTCGGATGAGTCATGGGTTAAGGAGGCAGGAAATGACCCAAGCTCCGTCAGGAACCTTTCAGGTTCCATCAGGTGCCTGAGGCAGAACCAGTGCACTGGTTCCGCCACCCAGCGATGGGGTAAGGCGATAGGAAAGTCTAGCCTAAGGAGGGAATGATCGGTCCATGACAGGGGGTTAATAGACAAAGACCCCACCCCCCGATCATTTATCCACTGCCCAGAGAGAAAAATCAGGTCGAGTGTGTTTCCTCCATTATGAGTTGGGGCCTGTACAATCTGAGTCAGGTCCATGGCCGCCATGGAGGCCATGAACTCCCGCACCAGCTCAGATGTCTCCCCGGCCGAGGGCAGGTTGAAATCTCCGACAACCAAGAGGTTGAGGAGTTCCACCGCCAACTCGGCCAAGACATCTAGCAGTGCGGGCAGGGCTGAGGCTACGCAGCTGGGTGATAGTACGCAACCAACAAACCCGACTGAACTCCAGGTTCCCACTTCAGAAGGAGTAATTCACACCCACCTATCTGAGGGACAGTGACCTCCCTAGGACTGAGCTTTTCCTTGATCACTACCGCCCCTCCCCCGCCCCTCCCCTGGAGTCGTGGCTGATGAAGTACCTGAAAACCTGGGGGACACAAATCGGAAAGGGGGACACCTCCCTCCGTCCCAAGCCAGGTTTTGGTGATACAAACCAGGTCCGCATCCTCCTCGTCAATTAAATCCTGGACGAGGAGGGCCTTATTCGCCACGGATCTGGCATTCAGGTACAACAGCCGGAGTCCAGGGGACCGCTCTCTGTCCCCACTGGGGGAACAGGATGGGTGAAGGGGGCTGGAGAGCCGCACCACCTGAACCAGGCGGTGGGGTTCTCCAAGCCTCCTCCTCCCCCCACTCCTGCCCCTCCCAACCAACACCGGGATAGAAAGACCCTCACTCCATCGAACCTCCACATTCCCTCCCCCCCTCCCCCCACAGACACCCGACAGGCCTGATTTCCAGTCAGGGGGAGCCGCCTCTGGCTTATCTTTCACCACCCGCCACCCGGATCCCCTTAAAATTTGGTATAAAAACCTGGTTAAAAAACCCCTCAGACCATGCTTAGAAGCATGCCACCTCTCGGGGTCCCAAAACCCGTCCTTAAGGTAGGCCTTAGATAACACAGAAGGCCATGTCTGTGAGAGGGGGGCATCTCGCAGAGCAAGGAGGTCAGCCAATGTATAAGCCAAATTAAACATATAGGGTAGGCGAAATGGCACAACATCGCGATGGTAAATAAAAAGAAAGGGGGCCCCCCACACAATATAACATGAGATGAAACTGGGAGAAGCCATCACTCTCTCACCATAATAGAAGAGTCAAAATACTGATCAACAAAATAGTTAAAAGTCTGCTACAAACAAAGTCCATCGGCATCCACTGCAACCATCCTCTCACGATGGCTGGCGGGAAACCACTAGCAGAGTCATAGATCAGTGCCTGGGTGGTGAAGCAGCAATGGTCTTCCGGGACTCTCAGGCTCCCAGTCAAAGGCCCGCCATCTCCCACAATGATCTGAATCCAAGATGACGACAAACGGAGAAGAAGTGTGGCAGAATCGGCAATAAAAAGGGCACAAAGATCACAGGCGGCATAACAAAAAGATGGTATCAAAAGCCCTCAGATAGCTGAGGAAAGCCTTGGAGGGCCTGAGATATGGGCTGGTGGTATCAGAGGAGGACCTCAATGATGAGGGGGGCAGGGAGACCCCGGGGGAGAGGACAGATAAACATTTCCTACTCCCCCGCCGGTCTACTCCAACCCCAGAACTTCTCACTTCAACTTCCCCTGACCCTGTACCAATCCATACAGGCAGAATTAAACGCCCAGATCTCAAAGCCCAGTTCTAAAAGGGGCGGTTCTCGAAGCCCACATACCCATTGAGGGACAATAGCAATCCCAGCAGAAGTTTGCCGGGTAAAAGTCCCAAATATCCACAGCGGGGAGAAAACCACCATAGGCATGCCCTGGTTAAAAACTGACTGGAAAGCCTCTCCCAGCTGATCCCCAGCTGATCCCCCTGGGGGCCAGAACGCTCCCCGTGGATCCGGAGTGCTGGAAGTGGATTCGATGGAGTCAGGCAGTTCCACACAGCGCAGATAGATCTCAACTCTCCCAGCTGAAGCGCTGTTGCCAAGGCCACAGCTGCCCTCCGAGCGGAGATTAGATGATGCAATCCCCAAAAAATGCCGACTCACAGCCTCACCGCCTCAGATCGTCCAGAGCTGTCGTGGCTCATCCGAGAGCCTGTTCCAATCCAGAAACGGCTCATTCTGGAAGTCAAAACCTCGGAATGTCGGGGGAGACTTCAGAGGTGGAAAAGAAACCCCCGCAATGCTGGAAAAAAAATGCCATTTCGCGCCACCAATCCTCAGCCAGGATTCAGGGAGCCACCATCTCGTGCATGCGCAGGTCAGATTAACATGAGACAACCCATATTAGAGCTGCCTCAGAACACTGTGCGTGCAAACTCTGTCTAACAGCTCTTATATACCCGGCTGTCAGACGGCCAACCAATCATAGAACAAAGCATTACTTGCTTTGCCAACAGAGGGCGACACCCACTGAGCAGGCTCAATACATTGCAATTACTAACCCAGTTCTCTTTTTGCTGTGTTACCTTTCCTATGTATAATTATTTTGTTCTTTGCAACCAAAAGGGCTTTCATGTAATGGTCTCTCCCTGTAGCTTGCTTTATAGTCTTAGAACAGGGCTGTCAAACTCCCAGCCCATAGGCTGGATGCATCATGGGCTGGCCATGCCCACACCAGTTTAGTGAAGGGGGGAAAAGTCTTGATATGTGATGTGACGATGCCAGGACACTGCGAGTTTGACACCCCTGTCTTAGAAGATGACGTGTAATCTTGTAAATAGTTTTTCTTCTCTCCATTGCTACCTGCTAATTAGCAAAAAAGAAATACTCCTTGAAGTACTCATGACTTCCATGGCAAAATCATGTCCTTTTTCTGGAGAATAATATGGATGTGTTTTTGCCATTGCCTTCTTTCTAATCAATGGCCCTAGGATTTCTTGATGTTTCCCATGCAAGAATTAGGCAGTCCTGACCTTACTTATCTTTTCAAGAAAGGACACAGTTGAAGAACAATATTTTTGCTAATAGATTTAAAGCAGGGGTGTCAAACTCGTGGCCCACAGGCCAGACGCGTCACATGCTGGCCACACCATTTTAGCAAAGGGGGGAAAAGTTGCAATATGTTACATATGACAACGTGTAGTTGTGAATTTGACACCCCTGATTTAAAGCATGCACACACACACATAACTTGCAGAGAGATGGTTTCTTTAAAAAGAAAAGATGCAGGAGAAAAGGTTAGAGAGATTGCTGTGACTCTTGTCTTACGTGCAATTGTCCCAATCCATATCTGCTTATAAGTGCTTACAGTAGAATAAATAAAAATGGAAATGAAATTGCATGATGTTGGTGTGATATAATTTACTTCTATTCAGAGGTATCCAGAAAGTGTGGCTAAAAAAAAAAAGGATCGTGGGTACAACAGGAGCCTGGATAGCTCTGCAGACTAAGCACCCTAATTAACATCCAGCTGTCTGCAATTACTCCATGTTCGAATCTCACCAGGCTCAAGGTTGACTCAGCCGTCCATCCTTTCTAAGGTAGATAAATTGAGGACCCAGTTTGTGGGGGCAATAAGCTGACTGTATAAATATACAAAAGTATGAAGGCTATTGCTTAACACATTGTAAGCTGCCCTGAGTCTTCAGATAAGGGCGGCATATAAATCAAATTAAAAAAAAAAAAACAGTGAGCAAAGCGTAACTATTTTGTTATTGGTGTCCTGTGCTCATAGCTTCCTAAGTCTGAATCCAATTTGTTTAATACATCAGCTTGAATTAAATGTTTAGGACTTAGCATTAGACATTTGACTCTCTAAATAGAATTTGCATAGTTTATTCCTCTCCAATGATGCATACAAAATGTAACTTTCCATACTGTAGAAAACTGGAGAGATGATTCCCGGTCTGTCAGCATCTTTGCCAATGATGACTTTCCAATCTATTAAAAGTTCTCTTCTCTAAAATGCTGTATTATACAACTAATTTTTTTTTTACAGATTGTGTCTTCAACAGAGAATATCCCTTTGTAATAGCAACAATAAAATGTCAGGGAGTAGAGGCCTTTATTTTTTTATTTTTTTAAGTTATTTTAAAATAAGAAATAAAATGGACTGCAGTGGGATAGGGTAAAGTAGGAGATACAAATGAAATCGCAGTAAGACTTTTTTTCCCCACTTCTGACTTGGAAAATATTAACTTACACAAGTTGTGACCTCTGTTTCCAGCATTAAATCTACAGAATGTTTATGTATAGCATTTGTCTCTTTCAGAAACTGCATAGTGTCAATTGCAGTTATTTTCCTTTGATAAATTGTAGGTAGAAGTCCATATATTCAAAGAAGCAGGCTGCAGACCGATTTGTGTCTACTAAATAAATGATCTACATTTGAACTTAAAATTTGCTGACATTAGGGATTAAACCAGACAAGTAAAGTTTGAAAACTTAGAGGAATGTTCTCTAGCTCTTGCCTTTCCAGATCAGAGCTTGATTACATGAATTACAGAGCTTTATTCCTTACTCCTGCCCGCCAACCTTCTCTGTCTCTCTTAATAACATTGTAAGTCTAGCGCTGAGTGCTGCAACTTCTGTTGCTGCCAAAAATTGACTTCACACATTGTGATAAATCAGATTTCCTTTAATCAGGGTTTCTTGGGTGGATTCAGTCATCACAATAAGCCCTAAGCCATTGGTTATTAACTGTAACCATGGGTTATTACCAAATCATGCAACACACTAACCATTACCATTCAAACCATATTATTTGTAAACTCAAACCAAGTGAGTTAACTGTTGACATATCATAGATATATTTGGTAAATATGCAATTGGCCTTTCATGAATATGCTTAGTTTAGAAAAGTATAGTAAGTTTAGAAAAATAGGCAACATTTCTTAAAAGTGTTGCTTATTTCATATTTATCATTTTGGCTTTGTGATTGACCATGCCCAACACGTAATGCCCAAAATAATACTAGATAAGATTAGTAAAGTAAATAAAATGGAACATTGAACTTTAACACTATTATCAGAGAAACAAAGTCTGTATCCCCTGCCTAAAAGTACAAATATGCATGGCAGACTCTTTCACGCAATTCATATCATTCTTCTCACTGTGGCAGCCTTAGAATGCAGTTCATTAGTATCCAATGATAGAATCATATGTAGATTACAAATTGCTCCGAGCCTTCTTGTGAACTAATCAAAGAGATGAAATGCAAAGTTGACCTCCCAAGTTGGCCTCCCAAGTTGACAAAAGTGTAATGGAGTTACCATTACACCAAACCGATGGTAGAGCAAGAATAAAATACCTTGTGTAATATGATGTAATTACTGTATGTTAATATAATTGTTCCAGGTTCATAAAGACTAGGTTCACCCAACAAAGGAACAACAACAAACAAAAAAAACTTTCCAGTTTGTAGATTATTAGAAAGTTCCCAACTGACCTGACCAACATAATGGCAGAATAGATAGACTCAGTTTTTGATTCATCGCACAAGATTTTTCTTTTATTCTTAAATTATCCTTTAAGCTAGCATAGTCACACTGATTCTAAAATTGTCTACAACCACGTTTTCTCATCAGATCTACAGCCACAGGTTTCCCAGGAGAACCCACAAAGGGATATTCTTCTCTCTTATGCTATATAGCATAGTTCCAGATTGCTGTCCAAGTGGACAGATGTGAAGAAGAGAGGGAGAGAAATGCCATAAAGGTAAAGGTAAAGGTTCCCCTCACACATATGTGCTAGTTGTTCCCAACTGTAGAGGCTGGTGCTCATCTCCATTTCAAAGCTGAAGACCCAGCGCTGTCCGAAGACGTCACCGTGGTCATGTGGCCGGCATGACTAAATGCCAAAGGCACACGGAACACTGTTACCTTCCCACCAAAGGGACAGAGTCCCTATTTTTCTACTTGCATTTTTACGTGCTTTCAAACTGGTTAGAAAGCTAGGTTGGCAGAAGCTGGGACAAGTAACAGGAGCTCACCCCGTTATGCAGTACTAGGGATTTGAACCGCTGAACTGCCGACCTTTTGATTGACAAGCTCAGCATCTTAGCCACTGAGCCACTGCATCCCTCATAGAAATGCCATACAGTTGGCCATTGAGGGACAAGAAAAAAATCATATTTCCAACCATTGCTGCATTCTCATTGTTACTTCATGTCATCTGTTTTTACAAGAAAAAGCAACAGTAACTGTGTAGGGGAATAACCAGTAATCCCACCACCCACCTTTGATCACTCTTAAAGAACAAGTGGGATGAGTGTGATAGTGAAGCAACACAAGGGTTTAGGAAGGAGAGAAATCCTAGGACAGGGCGAATGCCCCTACTAATGGGCAACCATCCATTCTGCAGCTCTAGACAAATTGAAAAATTGTCTTTGCAACTTTTCCTATGAAGGAGGAGCCTACAGAGGAGGAGCTGACAAAAGTGGAAGGGGGGCAGGGAGGATGGTGGGGGACAGATGACTAAAGCAGCAGTGTGCTAACATGATGCAAGCTACATCCCTTTTCTACTTGCATGGTGACATTGCATTACAATTGTACTTGTATAGTGCAACAAATGTTTCTGTCATTGAATCCTATGCCCGAATTACCTATCAACTCAACAACTCAAACTCCATTAGGTTTCCATGATGTCAGGCGCCTTTCGCCAGTTTTACTACCGGAAAGCCTGAAAATCAGCTGGTTGGCACACACATGTGCGCTGGAGCTGACCTAGGGCAACACTCATGTGCTCACAGATATGGCTCTGCATGCCACAAGTGGCACGCGTGCCATAGGTTCGCCATCATGGCTATATACACTATGCAAAAAAAATAAATCTCCCCCCCATCTCACATACACACACTACAAAAGAGAGATATAGTATGTAATATGTATATATTATTCTGATGACGCATACAGTTCTATGTCCAACAGAGGAAAAGAAGGACTTCCAGGATCACCAGTTATTACTACCTCCAAGCAAATGCTGTTGCCTTTTTCTGCTAAATCAAAACCAATCAAAAAATTGTGTCCTGAAATGTTTGTCAATGGAACAATAACAATGTGCTAGCCTTTATACCTAAATTGTTAAAGTAGCAGCAATCTAGACTGCTGTAGAGGGACTGTGATTCATGTGGAGTGTTGAGGCAACCCCACATCCAATTTGAGGGAACCCTGTTTCAAAATTGCAGCATTTATCTTTGTGCCGTTGAAAAGCCGCTGTGCCAAAAATGGATTCAAGTGGGTTCAGGTGAGTTCAGCCAAGCCTGAGGTATTTGCTTCCACATCTGCGAACAAGAATGTAACTTAATTTTAGTGATACTGTATTATTAGAATACCGCAAAAATCCAACTTTCTAGCAAGGTGTATTAACCAGGAAAATGGAATGTTTTAAATTGCATGGTGCATCAATACAAAGACCAAGCCTTAGGGTTGGTGGGATTTATTTTAATCCTATTTATTTTAGAATGGGGGAGCAGCCTTGCAGAAGTACTGCTAAAATGATTACAAACTGAATTTACACATGTCTGAGAACTGGTACGTGTGTTCTGTTAGACTAAATTAAGGTAAGCAGGTTTCCAACTATGCCTTGATAATATGCCAATTTCTTTTTAGTCATTCCAAGTGTTCTACTTCATTGCAGATTCTTTGTCCCAAAGGTGCTTTTTCAAGAGGCAACTGGACTTTCTGTTTTTTTCTTTAAAGACATTTTGCTTCTCATCCAAGAAGCTTTTTCAGCTCTGACTGGATGGTAGGGATGGTCAGAGCTGAAGAAGCTTCTTGGATGAGAAGTGAAATGTCTTCAAAGAAAAACCAAAAAGTCCAGTTGCCTCTTGAAAAAGCACCTTTGGGACAACCATGACCTGGATGACTGAGAATCTCCATAGACATTCAAATTCTTTGAAAAAATGACACTGCTTTTATTGAAATCCAATAGTAGACAATGATGGTTTGAAATGTAATGTAAAAATTTGTGCTTCAGCTCTCTTTTGGGAGCATTGTAGCAAATAATTTGTCAGTTACCTTGCTGACAAAGGGCATTGCTTTGCAAAGGAGGCATAATCTAGGCCCTGATCCAGAAAACTTTAGTTACAAGTAATGATGGAGATGAAAAGATTCCCTTACCCCTTCAATAACTCTAGCTACAAGACATGTCACAATCCTAGGGTGGTTTGTTTTTTTTCTGAGATGTCCATTCATGGCTGCCCACTATTAAATGGGCAAGATTGCCAGCATTTTAAGTGGAGTGGTCATGTGGAGCACATGATGCCATTGGTGCACAAACCACAAGCAGACTCTAATCCCGTTTCTGTGACTCACTGGACTGCCCCACCCGAGATCACATCACAAATAGCATCATCATCAGCAATAGCAATTTTCTATTTTGGCAGCGTCTTCTTGTTTTTAGTTATTGTTGTTTTTAAAGAAGCATTTACATTTCTCTTTCAAAAACTCTAAACATCAAAACTGGTAAAGGAAAAGGTGAGCTGAGAAAAGGGGAACTGCAAAGAGACTGAAAATTCTAGCCTTCCATCTGTCTTGATACCTGGGTCACTACAGCATCCCCTATATCTCTCTGAAGCTGCAATAAAGTCACCCACCCTTGAATCATACCAAATCTGAAAATTCATTTGCCCATTGGGGACTGACCCCAATGCAAGATGGTAATGTTTACATTGTGAAGACCTATATAATTTTGGACTAAGATATCTCTAGACTTACCTGCTTCAAGAGATCAGGCTCTTTTCCAAGCCTTTTCTCTTTGTGGTACCCCAACTATGGAATCAAATAATAACTTGGCACCAGATTAAAATGGATTTGTTTTCTAAAATGTTTAAGTGGCTCATCTGCCTCATCCTAATTAAGAACATAAGTAAAGTTCAGTGAATCACACCAAAGATCTACCTAGCCTGATGCAATCATTATCTGACCTCCGTGCCTTCCGACGAGCCCTGAAGACTCTACTGTTTCATCAAGCCGGTCTGACTTAAATTTGTGTTAAATTTTTAAAAGGGTTTTTAGTAGGGGTTTTAAATTTTTATGGCCAAATAGTTTAATTATTTTATTAGTTTTAATTTTATATGTGATTGTTTTAATATGGCTGTAAACCACCCTGAGTCCCATTCGGGAGAAGGGCAGTATATAAATGCAATAAACCTAAACCTAAACCTATCTTGTTTCCTGAAATGGCTGGCTAGAGAACTACCAAATACTAACAATCAGGACAACAGCACCTTGCTAGTTCTCCAATATCCAGCCATGATGATTAATAGCTGGGACAGCCTTACCATTTGTGAAAGTTTACTGAACTTTCCTTTTGCCTGTAATGTAAACTACTTTGATATTCATTAAGATTAAGCAAGAATTTTAAAAAGAGAATAAATCACTGCATGATAAGTAAATAAACATGCTTTATTTACAGCAATAAAACATAGGAGAAACAATTTTAGGGCTACACTACAAATGTCAATGGTTATGAGATATACTGATGTATGAAAATGGGACAAATTCCAATACTTCAACGGCGGCATCAATGGAGTAATATTGCGGGACCCTGCTTAGTGTTTCACCTAAGGCCTTCTTGAAGCACTGAAATAAATGGAAAAATCTCCTCTGCACATGCCCAAGATGGCTGCTCCCAGCTGATCGGCGGTGAGGTGGGGGAGAATTTCCCCGGCTTTTGGGGGTTTTCGGGGGCCGGACCAGCTTGTTAAGCCCCCGGACTGGCGAGGGGAGCTCTTTGCCAATCTTTTGAGACCTTTTGAGACCTTCTGAGAGCTGGATGCTCTCCAGGACGCTGCAACCGAGGCGAGGACGAAGACGGCTGCTTTGAGGCTTGCAGCCAGCCTAGTTTGCCCTCGCAAAGTACCTCGGCGTCCTCTAGCGGCCGTGGGACAGCCGAGACTATGGAGATGGCTTTGTTGCTGTTGCCCCCCTCCCCCCAACCTAAGCACCTCTGCCTCCCGTCCCCCCCCCTTCGTGGGGGCTTCAGGCACGCTTTAGGGATGGCAGGAGTTCCTGCATATCCCAGCGGTGGATGGAGGCGGTTTTGGCAGCTGGGGGGAGGCGACGTGGGGAGGAAGGCTGCAAAACGGCTGCAAGAGAGGATGCCAGAGAGGGCGAAGAGAGGCAGGAGGCCTTTATTACCGAGAACATGGGGCACTATACTAATTATACCACCAACATTAATATGGATCATCTGGGATTACCTGAAACAGCCATGAAAAGGGGACCCACCTGAAAAGGGCCCAGCGCTGGTTGTTTCAGAGGCTCCCCCCCCTCCTCCTTGTGTTGATTGGGGGTGAAGTAGAGCTATTACTGTTTTATTGCCCCATAGGCTGGAAAGATCTCTAGCCAGTTTGCTTTCAGCGGATATGGCTCACTGGCCTTATGACTATTTATCATCTGGACCCTTGAGGAATTGTGTTATCTGCCTCCCATGGACTTTTTATAGCCCCTTCTCGCCTAAATGTAGTCATCGAAACATCCTCTTGGCCAGCAGTTTCCTGCAGATTGGTGATTGTTATGGATTGCTTCCCAACTGTTGAGGGTTTCACCCTGGTTTTCAAGTCTAACATGGAGTCGGACCAAGTCTGCTGTTTCTTGGCCCTTCCCAGCTTCCGTGAGAGGGCGGCTGGTGTGGACATCCGGTCCAAAATGGCTTAAGACTCTATCCACTGTGGTGAGAGAGCAGTGGAGTTTATTGACTGAACCTGAGTGGATACCCCTTTTTTGCCGGAATCTTGGATCATCTTGATTAACCCCCTGCCATCGACTTCCCCCGAGTATTAAATGTATTAAATGTATTCAGCGGCGGAACTTCTGATTCTGCGAGATTCCCCCCTCTCACAGGCGTGGCCCTCCATTCTATCGAGGGCCTACCTTTATGACGGGCTTTGGAGCCCCGAGAGGTGGCATGGAGCAAAAAGGGGTCTGAGGGGTTTGTTGGGTAAACTTTTAGATAAATTTTTAAGGGGTTCTGGGAAGTGGGAGGGTTGTGTGGGTGTGGGGGTTAACCCACAGGAGGAGGGGTCGGGTCCAGCTGTTAGTGGGGCTACGGGGGGTGTAGATTCCGGGGGTAAGGGGTACATTGAAGTTCACTCTGCAGAGGGCCTTTCTATCAATACGCTGAGTGGGAGGGGCAGATATGGCGAGTGCAGGGGACCATATCATGTGAGGGGGGCGCGCATTCGCTATCTCCGAGCGATGGTGCGCCCCGGTCCCCAAAGCCCTTCTCGCTTTCCAGGTTGTGCAGACTCTCAGGGCCCGAGTCTCCGGCTGTTGTTGTGCAATGCCAGGTCCGTGGTAAATAAAGCCCCCCTCATCTGTGATCTTGTCCAGGAGGGGGGAGCGGACCTGGCAGGTATTACGGAGACCTGGTTGGGCCAGGAGGGGGGAGTCCCCCTCATGGATATGTGCCCTCCAGGCTTCCATGCATTCCATCAGCCGAGAACTCAGGGCAGGGGTGGGGGGGTGGCGGTTATCATAAAAGAGAGTCTTGATCCGAGGGAGTCCACTGTACCTCAGATAACCGGATGTGAATCCCTCCTTGTGAAGTGGGGTTGCGGAGTTCAGATGGGTCTGCTGCTTACGTACCTGGCTCCCTGCCACGTAGCAACAGCCCTGCCTGAGCTACTCAACGTGATAGCCGAGGTGGCGGTTGATACCCCCAGACTTTTGGTCTTGGGGGATTTCAACCTGCCATCTGCTGGTGAAACGTCTGAGGTGGCTCGGGAGTTCATGGCTTCCATGATGGCCATGGACCTGACTCAGTTAATTCACGCCCCCACTCACACGGGCGGACACACCCTGGACTTAGTTTTTGTCTCTGGTCAGTGGTCGAGTGGTTTTGATATAGGGGATATAGTCATCGAACCCTTGTCATGGTCAGACCACTCTCTCCTTCGACTAGACTTTCTAACCGCTACACCCCGCCGCAGGGAGGCGGAACCAATTAGGTGGTTCCGCCCCAGACGCCTGATGGAACCTGATAGGTTCCAGATGGAGCTTGGGCCATTTCCTGAGACTCTGGCTCATGATTCGGCTGAAGACCTGGTGGCCGCCTGGGATAGAGCGGCCGCCGGGGCTTTGGACCGCAACGTGCCTTTGCGGCCTCTGACCCGGCGCCAAACTCAGCCAGCTCCTTGGTTTACTGAGGAGCTGAGGGAGATGAAGCGCCGGAAAAGACGCCTGGAGAGCGTTGGAGGGCCAGCCGTTCCGAATCTGACCGAACACTGGTGAGGTCTCATATTAAAACCTACCTAGTGGCGATAAAAGTGGCAAAATCTAGCTACTTTTCCGCTCTTATTGCGTCATCAGATAATCGCCCAGCCGCCCTGTTTAGGGTGACCCGCTCCCTCCTTCAACCGGGAGCTTGGGATGACCCCTTGCAGGGTCGAGCTGAGGACTTTGTCCAGTATCTGCATGACAAAATCGCTCAGATCTGGGAAGGTCTGGCCTCTGACTGGGTAGATCCGGATGGGATAATCGAGGCAGGTCTTGGGGGTGTGGTTTGGGAGGAGTTCGACTCTGTGGCTCTCGAGGACATGGACAGGATCCTGGGACAGCTGAATGCGACCACATGTTTATTGGACCCGTGTCCCTCCTGGTTGGTGCTGGCCTCCCGGGAGGTTACACGAGGCTGGCTCCAGAAGATTGTTAACGCTTCTTTGAGTGAGGGTGCTCTGCCGGCCGCTCTGAAAGAAGCGGTGGTGAGACCCCTCCTCAAAAAGCCCTCTCTGGACCTGGCTGTTTTGGCCAATTACCATCCAGTCTCCAACCTTCGCTTTGTTATGAAGGTTGTTGAGAGTGTGGTTGCACGGCAGCTTCCCCGGTTCCTGGATGAAGCTGTCTATCTAGATCCGCTCCAGTCCGGCTTCCGGCCTGGGCACAGCACGGAAATGGCATTGGTCGCGTTGGTGGATGATCTCTGGAGGGCACGGGATAGGGGCTGTTCCTCTATCCTGGTCCTATTAGATCTCTCAGCGGCTTTTGATACCATCGACCATGATATCATGTTGCGCCGGTTGGAGGGGTTGGGGGTGGGGGGCACCATTCCACGGTGGTTCTCCTCCTATCTCTCTGACCGGTCGCAATCTGTGTTGACAGGGGGGCAGCGGTCGACTCCGAGGCGCCTTGTTTGTGGGGTGCCGCAGGGGTCGGTCCTCTCGCCCCTTCTGTTCAACATTTATGTAAAGCCACTGGGTGAGATCATCCGTGGCTTTGGGGTGGAATTCCATCAGTACGCTGACGACACCCAGCTGTACATCTCCACCCCAGGCCACCCCAACGATGTCGTTGAAGTGATGTCCCGGTGTCTGGAAGCTGTGCGGGTCTGGATGGGGAGAAACAGGCTCCAACTAAACCCCTCCAAGACTGAGTGGCTGTGGCTGCCGGCGTCCCGATATAGCCAGCGGATGCCATCGCTGACTATTGGGGGCGAGACATTGGCCCCCACGGAGAGGGCTCGCAACTTGGGCATCCTCCTGGACTCACGGCTGTCTTTAGAAGAACACATGACGGCCGTGGCCAGGGGGGCTTTTTATCAGGTTCGCCTGATACGCCAGTTGCGTCCCTTTCTAGATCGGGACTCCCTATGCACAGTCACCCATGCTCTCGTGACTTCCCGCCTGGACTACTGCAACGCTCTCTACATGGGGCTCCCCTTGGGGTGCACCCGGAGGCTCCAACTGGTCCAGAATGCGGCCGCACGGGGAATTATGGGAGCGACGTGGCGGTCCCACGTGACACCTCTCCTGCGCGAGCTGCACTGGCTCCCGGTGGTCTTCCGGGTGCACTTCAAGGTGTTGGTGACCACCTTTAAAGCGCTCCATGGCTTAGGACCTGGGTACTTGCGGAACCGCCTTCTGCCGCCAGTAGCCTCCCACCGCCCAGTACGCTCGCACAGGGAGGGCCTCCTCCGGGTGCCGTCGGCCAGACAATGTCGGCTGGCGACCCCCAGGGGGAGAGCCTTCTCTGTGGCAGCACCCGCCCTCTGGAATGACCTACCCCCGGAGATACGCAGGATTCCAGATCTCCCGACCTTTCGTCGGGCCCTTAAAACCCATTTGTTCCATCTAGCTGGGCTAGCTTGATCCCATCCTCCGTTTTTAAATTTGACATTGATTTTAAATTGGGTTGTTTTAATTCTCGGCCGAATAATATTTAATAATTTTTAATTGTTTTTAACTTTTGTATACCATGTTTTATTCTGGCTGTTCACCGCCCTGAGTCCGCAAGGAGAAGGGCGGTTTATAAATTGAAATAATAAATAAATAAATAAATAAACTAAAGTTGGCATAACTTACAAGCTTTATCTAGGTTTAACAGGGGTGTCAAACTCATGTCATCATGGCGGCATCATGTGATATATTGTAACTTTTTCTCCCTTCCCTAAACTGGGTGTGGCCAGTACATGACACATCCAGCCTGTCGGCTGTGAGTTTGACAACCCTGAGGTAGAAGCTCAGTCTCTTGCTGTAACATATGAGACAATGGGAATATCAGATCAACAAGTGCTATGTTATCAAACAAATGAATAGATACACAGCTGGAGGAAACACTTTCTGGATCTTGATTCAAGTAATCCTGACCAAATGGCCTGAATCATTACCTGGATACAGAGATGTATTGGACGAAGGCAACAAACTGAAGCACAATCTGGATGAAGGGACTCTAGTGATCAGTAAGTCAGTTTCGAATGGGGCTGCAGCTTGTTTTGAGAAGGGATGCTGTTCCTCTGAAGGACAAGATCACAGTTTAAGGGTTCTGCTGAATATATTGTTTCTGACGTGCAGAACAGTTGCTAAATTATGGACAGGGATTCCTTTGCCCATGTATAACTTTTCTTGGGCAAGTCAGATTTGGCCTAAACAGCCACATTGGATCAAGAAATATTGATCTTGATATGCGATTTCATTTATGAAATGCTAGCTATGGAATATGGTTTTTGCTATTTAGATTTAGTGATCTTGCAACTCCTTGACCTGGAACTCTATTTTCTCGTTCTCCAAATCACAGATTAATCTTCATTTTGTTGGCTTTACAAGTACAGTCTCATTTCAAGCAACATATTAGAATTTACTTTCTTCTATTTTATAGACAGATATGGATTCCCTTGCACCATAAAAAAAGATTCAGGCCAATTGCACAAGTTGTTCACTACTTTGCAATCACTGTCTGTAGCAGAAGAAACACTATATAACCACAGTTTCTCTAAAATGACCTTTCCTGTTTGCATTCTGTTTCAAGCTGCTAGTTTTTGCTGTGGTCTGTTGTTTCCCACAACCTGCATTTCTGTGATGTTTACTTCCTGGATTAAATTCTAGTTTAGCTACCACACTAATCCTTAAATAAATCTTTTTCAATTTAACTCTCTTCCCCATAACCTTATTGGTCTGTGTTTACACTAATTTAAATGGGCAGGATATTAGATTAATGTTAATTGATGGAGTCAACATACTAATCCAGTTTCCACAAGATTTGCACCTTTGAAGAATGAATTAAGTAGAGCCACATAAATTACCCTCTCTCATAGTGGGAGGGAATATGTTTACAAAAAAGCCTCTAATTACATTTTGGACACCAAAGTTGCTTCCATTGTGTGTTTCTCAAATCTAGTGTAATGTAAACCAGTTCACATTGTTAAACTGACTTTAGTTTCCCTCAGATGTTCTAGAATTCCAGGAGATTGTCTGAAATTTACCCAAGCAAACTTTTACATTAACAAATTACACAGTTTAAAAAGCCTCACACCATCATATAATTTTGTACTTTTTGTATGTCTGGCATTTGTATGATAATTACGAGTTTAAAACATGCATACTGGAATGTTTTCTATGTCCACAAAAGGAAAAGTCGACCATTTTAAACCAAAACCCCAAAATAACTCAGTAACCCAGACTACGGCGGGACTACAAACAACAGCATTTATGTTACAGATAAGCTAAAAAAAATAGCTATGACAGAAATGAAAGAATATAGCCAACTTGAAAAGCTGGGTGGGAAAAAAAATAATACAATCTCATGTCAATTACAGATATTTCAATAAAAGCAGACAGATGGAAAATAAGCAGATGGCATAAATTTTAGCCAATTTGCAACTTTTTGAATTCAGTCCACCTTGGCTCAGAAAGGTTTACTTTAAGTATCTTGGAATACCCAGTCTTGTTGGCTTTTCTAAGCGGATAATTCTATAGAATAACAGTTTATGCAAAAACTACAGAAAATAGCAGCCGCTATAAGAGCACAAAGGACAGGCAAGTTACTGATTAGCCTGATGGTAGGCCATCATGAATAAAATGAAACTGTATGTGAAATGCAGATAAAGACTAATACAATTCAAGAAAATCTAGAAACAAAAGGACTAACAGGTGTGGAACTATAGATGAATGGTAGAGACAAAGAGAGATATGTTCATAATCATTTTTATTTATTTATTAAATTTGTTTACTACCCACCATGCCTCAAGATGACTCTGGACAGTTTATAACATTAAAACCTATAAAATCATAAAACATAAATATTTCCAAAAGCAATAAATATAATATTACAATCAAAAGTAAGTTTTCTGTTTCTGTGTACCAGACAGTGTTCTGCAGATCATTGATTGGAATTTATAAACCCTGTGCCATGCTAGGGACATTCTTCCTCTTTCCTCTTTGTTATACACATTACTAAGATCTAGGACACTTTTGCAACAGTGGAGCAGTTTATATATGCAAGGAGCCTACAGTATATTTATATATCCAGAAGATGCTGATAACAAATAGCAAACTAGCCACATTAACCACAACCTTTGTTTTAGTCTTACTGGATAGATTTATCCTAGTTTTTCTTACTGTTGCTTGTTAATATCAGTATTGTTCTACTTGATTTTTATAATTGTTGATATATCTGCTTTGAACATTATTGTAGGAGCTGATTTAAGACAACACAGCGATCTTTTAAATAAGACAAACGGAAAGGCTGAAAGGACATATTAACTACCAGACAAGATGTTCCTGATTCTCTGATTGGTTTGGATGATTGATTGAATGAAAGGCTTCAAAAATGTTGTAACCTGTCATTTCACATATGACAGATCTGTAGAGTTTTTTACAGCCCTGTCCCCCAAAATGGGAAGTAATAAAACTGGTAAAGGATGATGCACAGTGCAAGCATCTAAAGAAAGGAATAACAGCTCACCAGGAACTTGCAGAAAAAGTCAATAGCAGTAATATTTTACAATCTAAAGCTTTATAGTCAAACTATATAATATCCAAGATATCGTAGACAGAAGCTTTCATAGCTATGGATAGCTCGAGCTCCTTTGAAGTCTAGTTCCATGTACTTTAATTAGGAAGCGCAGCTGATTTGTGCTTTGGACTGAAATTTATCAGAAATAGAATAGAATAACAGAGTTGAAAGGGACCTTGGAGGTCTTCTAGTCCAACCCTCTGCCCAGGCAGGAAACCCTACACCACTTCAGACAAATGGTTATCCAACATCTTCTTAAAAACATCCAGTGTTGGAGCATTCACAACTTCAGGAGGCAAGTTGTTCCACTGATTAATTGTTTTAACTGTCAGGAAATTTATCTTTAGTTCTAAGTGTGACACCTCTCCTGCGCGAGCTGCACTGGCTGCCGGTTGTTTTTCGGATCCACTTCATGGTGCTTGTTCTTACCTATAAAGCTCTACATGGCATGGGCCTGGGATACTTGTAGGACCACCTCCTACCAGCCTCCCACCACCCTGTGCGGTCACTTAGAGCTGCCCTCCTCCGGGTACCATTGGCCAGACAATGTTGGCTGGTAGCCCCCAGGATGAGGGCATTCTCAGTGGCTGCACTGACCCTCTGGAATGAGTTACCCATCAGGCTCCAGACAGCCCCTGACCTCCACACTTTCCGCACCAACCTGAAGACATGGCTGTTTCAGCAATTTCCCTGATCTGCTATGAGATTTTATTTTGTTTGAGGGTTTTATATTGGCTGATTTTAGAATTTCTTATTGTTATATGTTTTTAATTCTGTGCGCCACCCCGAGTCCTACAGGAGAAGGGTGGTATATAAATTTAAATAAATAAATAAATAACTTGGTTCTCTCCTTGATTAGTTTCCACCCATTGTTTCTTGTCCTACCCTAAGGTGCTTTGGAGAATAGTTTGCTCCCTCTTCTTTGTGGCTACCCTAAGGTGCCCCTGAGATATTGGAACACTGCTATCATGTCTCCCCTACTCCTTATTTTCATTAAACTAGACATACCCAGTTCCTGCACCCGTTCTTCATATGCCTTAGCCTCCAGTCCCCTAATCATCTTTGTTGTTCTTCTCTGCATTCTTTCTAGAGCCTCAACATCTTTTTTACATCATGGCAAACAAAACTGAATGCAGTATTCCAAGCGTGGCCTTACCAAGGCATTATAAAGTGGTATTAACACTTCACATGATCTTGATTCTATCCCCCTGTTTATGCAGCCTAGAAATATGTTGGTTTTTTTGGCCAACTGTTGCACACTGCTGGCTCATATCTAAATGGTTGTCCACTAGGACTCCAAGATCCCTTTCAGCAAATGATCTCAGCAAGTTAATAGTTGCCACAAGCCACTGAGGAGTAGGACCCTAACTTATCTTGAAAGGAGAGATCTGAATGCTGTACTCAGGAAAAATCTGCAAGTTTCTAGGCATTGCCCAGCTAAATCCTCAGAAACTTAATAATTTTATTTCATTTGGTTGGCTGAAAACTAAACAAAAAAAAAGTAAGTTGAGATGCTAAATTTATTTAGTAATCAAACAGATTACTTCAACTATGGAAAAAAGAAATAGAACAAACATGCATCAAATAATCAAATAATAATAAGAAAATAATAACGTAAATAAAAGAAATATTTGTTTGTGTCAGGTGTGAATGACCAGACCCACACATGCAGAGTTCAAGCCAATTACTTTATTATGTTCTGCCTATAATACATGAATCTCCCCACTCTGACAGCTGTCTCCCAGAACAATTAGCTAAGGCTCTAAGGAATTCAGGGAGAGCCAGTTCTGGGCCTTTTACAGTTGCAGAGTGACTCTACTTGCCCATGCTTCATCCCTCCTCCCTGCCAGGATGGATATTTCCCAACAGTTTTGGTGCCACTGTGAAAGCAGCCCTCTTCAACACAACCTGTCCTATTTCATAATCTGTTTGATCAGAATAATTTTACTAAATATTTCCTACAATCAATAAGAAGTCTGGGTAGATAAACCATAGTGGTCCTTAAAATGGGTGAACATTAATTCATAAAACAATAGGAAGACATCTCAAATACTGACTTGCATAGTGAAGCTATGATCACCTAGGAAGCCTAGAACAAATGTCAACATAAGTAAACACAGAAAATTGAGAGAGTCAGTTTGCCACATACCAGTGTTAAGTTCCAATATGCAACAGCTGAGTTCCAATACACAATAGTTCAACAATAGAGCAAGTAAGTCCAGTCCATAAATAAAGGGCATCGCTTGAAGTTGAAATTACAAATATCAGTCATGAGGTTGTGCTGGTTGGCAACACTGAGAACCATGCCTGTGCAGATTTTAATGTTGACCCTGGGACATTTCTTTGGCAGCCCAAATGTTGGTAATCTCATTAGATTGTGGGCAGTACTTTCAGGCATTTTCTATATCTCTCCATTTGCACTCTCACCTCATTTTCTTTTTCTTTCTTTTTTTTTTTTAAGGAAATCGTTATTTATTGCTTTTTTACAAATTCTGATACTTACTTTTTGGCTTAATCGCTTTTCTGTTTTAAATTATTATGAAGCATGATATTCAACTGAGCAGTCCTCCTGGAAGCTACATTTATTTTTCCATGTTCTTCAACCTGCAGTGACAGAAAACAGGTCCTGACCTCTGTGTGACATCCTTTCAGTTATTTGAAAAGTGTTAACATATCCCTGTACACAAGGCCCAACTCCTCCAATCTCTCTTACAAGACTTATTTCCTAATCCTTTAATCATCCTCAATGTCCTCCCATGAACTTGTTCCAGTTTGTCTAATTTTTTAAAGTGTATTGTCCAAAATGGGGCAATGCTTTAATTACGAGTTAAGCAAAGCCAGGGAATATGGAATTATTATTTCCCTCATTTGGAAACTAGACTTCTGTTAATCACTCTACAACTGTTCTGCAGTTTTTGTTCTTTCTTCACACACATCTTTTTCTCAAGAGTCACTGTATTGCAAACTATCCTCCATCCTATGCATGTATATTTGGTACTTGTTTCTTAATTGAGGAACAAATTATATTAAATTTCATTTTATTATTTTCAGACAGTATATCTAACATATCAAGAGTATTTTTATTTTTTATTTTTTGGCTTCGAGGGAAATAATTCTAACACCCAATTTAGTGTCATCTGAAAATATCGTTTTGAACTAGTTATGTATCTACTCAACTGTTATGGTAATCAGAAAATTGTGTACATGAAAATAGTGGTAGGTTTATGAAAAGAGGAGATATTTATAGTTGATTTAGGATCTTGCCAAATTCTCCAAGCAATCTTCAATTATATTTATTAATTCAGCTCCCAGGCTATGGTTTTTCCAGTTGCAATGTAAGGCTGTGAAAGTTGGACCATAAGGAAGGCTGAGTGCCAAAGAATCGAGGCCTTTTGAACTATGGTGCTGGAGAAGACTCCTGCGAGTCCCTTGGACTGCAAGGTGATCAAACCAGTCAGTCCTAGAGGAGATCAACCCTGACTGCTCTTTAAAAGGCCAGATCCTGAAGATGAAACTCAAATACTTTGGCCACCTAATGAGAAGGAAGAAATCTGGAGAAGAACCTAATGCTAAGAATGATTGAGGGCAAAAGAAGAAGGGCACGACAGAGAATGAGGTGGCTGGATGGAGTCACTGAAGCAGTTGGTGTAATATTAAATGGACTCTGGGGATAGTAAAGGATAGAAAGGCCTCGAGGAGCATTGTCATGGGGTCATGATGAGTCGGACATGACTTTGCGACTAACAACACAATTCACTTCCCAGGGAGCAGGAGGGAAGACCAAAAAAATCTACTGGAGAATAGACTAAAATCAACTCAATGACCACAGGAAAGATTAACAAGACTGAATAAAGGCATGGAATGGAGTATTCTAGATGAAGGCATGAGGGGCTGAGGAGGAACATTCCACAATGCACCATTAAGATATTACATTAAAGTGGCCTTGACGTAATATACAATTGAACCTAGAGTGAATCTATGCTTGATTATTGATAACACTGATTCTGTTTATCCTGACCTCCTTGCAAGATGGAATTTGAAGCTCAGCAGTACCTTTAGAATGTAATTAACACAGCTAATAATTAAGTCTAATATGGCTCCTAACTGATGTTTTCTTGTTCAGTCCAAACTCGGGACTCAAGGCCCAGATTATAGCCTTTTCTCTAAAGAGTAGGTGTTTATGGAAACAGTAGCAACAGAAGTTTTTTCTAAAACCCACAAACCTAATTTAGCTGTGGCAATGTGAAATTACTGGCTCAATGCTCCCCTAGCAAAGCATGCTGCAAGGAATTGTAAAAAGACAGATGGAATGCTTAACAGTTTAACCACAAAGGAATGTTTGGATCTGATTACCCTGAACTGTTAATCTGATGATCATCAGTTGTGGCATATAAACCAAGCAGACTTGTGACTATAATGCTGTAGTATTACTATGAGAATTCACAAGTTCTTTTCCCTTAACTCAAAGGTTCCTAAATTTTAATTAAGGGGGGAATTTCTGTTTGTTTTGCACCTTCACTTGCTGATCAAACACTTTACCAAAAGTGCTTTCAAATATCTGGAATTGTAATTCAATTCACTCTGATAGCTTTATTTGTAAAAGATAATCCTTGCTTACTCATTTCTGCCATTGGTAAATATCTTCACTACTTCGTCCATATTTTTACCCTTTGGAAATCTGTAGCTAAAATTATATTTATATTATCACACTTCAAAGTTTAGTCCTAAGGAACATGAAGTCTTGTAAAAGTCATTGAAGGTTGAATTCTGATCATTTCCATTCTGTTCAGGTTTTTGTCATTCTAATCTCTGATCTAGAATCCTCTTTCATCTCATAAAAATATAGAATGGTATAGAGCAACCTAATCCAATTCAGAATTTGTCCAGTTCTAATGCAACCCCTTCATTGGAATATCTTTGTCCACTATCTATACCAGAGATGGGGAACTATGGCTCCTTTATGACTTGTGGATTTCAACTCCCAGATCCAATTCTGGGAGTTGAAGTCCACAAGTCATAAAAAGGCCATTGTTCCCCCACCCCTGATCTAAACAAAGACTATGAAAATCTTGGTGTCACTGGGATAAGACCTGAGGGCAGAAGCTCTGATCCTTATTTTGCAAAAGAGAACTAGCTTAAATAACATGAACTAATACACATTCACATGTAAATGAGGAAATATCAAGGATCTAAAATTATCTAAGTACGTCAACTATGTGGAGAGGGAAATGAATCACACATTCTGCTCTCAGTACACTCCTTTAAGATTGTGAAAATTATATGAACAAAAATATGTACATAAGATGCTAATCACCATCTCTGTCTTCTCAGTTTCTGGGAAAAAACAAAGAAGTATAACAGTTCAGTATTTTACTTATTTCATTGATTGGATGAAGAAACATTTTGGTATTTTGTTCCTCAAAACTGGACTACTGTATGGTGTAAAGAATAAGTGAACTCATACAGTGATAATATGGTTAGTGTATACTCTTATATACATACACATTTCTCTCTGTATGATTGTCAGGAAGATCCTCCATGCTACCTATTTATTTTATGAATACTTCCCTTTAATCTTTTAACATGAGAGATTCAAACAGTTAAGGTACAAACTATTTATTAAGGGAAGGGGCTTAACCTGCCAATACTATATGTCCCCAATTTTAATTACAAGGTAGGATAATGAATCAGAAATACCAGAATCTAATTATATATCCAACAGCAACTTCAGTTCACTTCTGGTGTTACAACCTAAGGGAGGGAAATACAAGAAAAGACTAGCTTTATAATAATATTCTCTAGCCCTTGACTTTATTAACCACAGTTTAGTTGGACTAATGTCTTAAAATTGCATGGAAAGGTAGTTCTTTATTGCACTCCTGCATTTAGAGGAAATCCAAGGAAGTAAAAATATAGACCCCCTCCCCACAAATATGCAATTCAGTACTGAAGCTATCTGTAATAAAGGTTATCAGGCTGGTACTAAATTTGGGCTAGAAACAAAAATAGTAATCTTTATTCTCACTTTTGAATCTCATCTTGCATCTTTGTATTGAATGCTGGTTGCCCTTAAACCCAGAAAAACGTAAGTTTGTGAACAATTTAGTTCTGCTGCATACTCTAAACCAAAAAAATGCTCTCCTTAGTGAAATATTTCTATGATATCATGTGTCTTTGGCAGGAGCACATGAATATTCATACTTTCCCAGCACGTTTGCAAAAAAGGGGCTGCTAAATAAAGATGTATCTGAATCAGAAAGTGTTTTGCTTAAACTTGGAACAAAGCAGCCCCAGTCAAAATGTTATGTCAAAATATTTCAAGATGGTTGTTTTCCATAAGAACAAAACTCAATATTGTTTGAGTATTTTGTGTTCTCATAGAACAGGGATGTCAAACATGAGGCCTGCTGGCTGGATGTATCATGTCCTGGCCACATCAACCTCTGATTTAGCAAAGAGGAAAAAGTCATGATATGTCATGTGATGACAACATGACAGCACAAGTTTGACACCCCTCTCCTAGAACAAAATTCAAACAAGAGCTGAAGTAGCGCAGTGGTTAGAGTGCTGTACTGCAGCTACTTCAGTTGACTGCTAGTTCAGCAGATCAGCAGATCAAATCTCACCGGCTCAAGGTTGACTCAGCCTTCCATCCTTCCGAGGTGGGTAAAATGACGACCCAGATTGTTGGGGGCAATATGCTATTTAGTATACTGTTGATAGTTGTAAGACGCCCAGAGTCCTCAGAGAGTGGGCAGCATAGAAATATGATTAATAAAATAATAATAAATAAATAAAATTTGAAAATGTCTGTGTGGATATGTGTGTTAGGTGTCTGTCTATCATCTATCTGTCCATCCATCATCTATCTATCTATCTATCTATCTATCTATCTATCTATCTATCTATCTATCTATCTATCTCTATAGATATATATCCTCATTTCTTCATGACTGAAATAAGAGGAAGTAATAATGCTTCAAGGGACATAGTGGCTAAGACATTGGGCTTATCGATCGAAAGGTCGGCAGTTCAGCAGTTCAAATCCCTAGTGCCGTGTAACGGGGTGAGCTCCTGTTATTTGTCCCAGCTTCTGCCAACCTAGCAGTTCGAAAGCACATAAAAAATGCAAGTAGAAAAATAGGGACCACCTTTGCTGGGAAGGTAACAGTGTTCCTTGTGCCTTTGATGTTTAATCATGCCAGCCACAGAGATGTCTTCGGACAGTGCTGGCTCTTCGGCTTTGAAACAGAGATGAGCACCGCCCCCTAGAGTCAGGAACGTACATATGTGTGAGGGGAACCTTTACTTTTACCTAATAATGCTTCTAGTGGGCCAGCAAGCCTGCAGCTGTGAGAGGCAGCCTTCTTTTTCTTTCTGGCCTTCTGCTTAAATGCTACTTTTCTCTCAACGCTCCATTCCAACTTCACACTATCCAATGTAAACTAATAGTAGCACCAATGAGACTAGTCCTAGCTGCTGTACTGGCTAGGCTGGAAAAGGTTTAGGAAAAGGCAGCAGATCACAAGCACAAAACAAGAGCCCAGTTGTAATGCTCAGAACAGTCAAAACAACACTTTTTTTGAAATATACAAGATTTATTTCACAGCTTGTTTTCTTCCAGTCTCAGGCAAAGTTCTTGAAACAAATATGTTTCATTTCACTCTCACAACATTTATAACTGTTTTCATACCCAAACATTTTGAGAATGAAACATTTTACATATCCTTGCTGCTTAAATAAGTATAAAATTACACAAGTAGGGGATGTTTTCTGGTTGAATAGCTGACTTGTCTGTACTGTGGAGTATTATTGTTAGGGTATTCTGAGAAGATATGGAAATTTAAGCCATAGCATTAATATTAGGGATGATTATAATTTAACTTAAACAAAGCAGTGAATATAAGGAGAAATTGTTCCAGTGATGCTAGCAGTATAGCAATATAAATATATTTAAAATTGTCTGGAATGGTTATTTTCTCCATTTCATTTTTAAATTAGAAGAGATGATATCCCATTCCTGCTCTCTTGTTGTTCCTTCTCCATCAGCCCATCCATCCCCTCCTATAAATCCTAACAGAGCCTCTCAAAACTTGGCTTATGTCCCAAACGTATTGCTTCATCTGTCATGAAGATTCATTTGACATCATTTCTCATTCACTCTTCAATTAGGCTGCTAATAGAATTAACACATTTAGGTATATAATGTAAGCTTTCGGATTTTGTGTGTCTTTATATATGTGAGTGAAAGAAAGTACAAAGATACTTCATAGAGCTTAAT
Organism: Masticophis lateralis; assembly: GCA_030761175.1. Lineage (NCBI taxonomy): Eukaryota > Metazoa > Chordata > Lepidosauria > Squamata > Colubridae > Masticophis > Masticophis lateralis. The sequence continues at coordinate 47,480,396 of JAUDYJ010000001.1, forward strand.
TGCTTGGTTACTAGCTTCATTTGACATTGATTTCTCTTCCAAAATGAGGTAGGAAGGAAGAACATTTTAAGGCCCCTCTGAAAGATAGGCAGAAGACCAAGATATACACAGCTACTTTCCGATAAACATTGAGTCTTATTATTGACCTAAGATAAACAATCACTAGCCTTTACAAATAGTCAGCAATTAATGCTGGGCTAAATAAAGTCCAAACTTGATGTTTAAGCAGTGAAAAAGCAAACATTAATACAAATATTTTCATGTTGTAATCTCCTTTTAAAATTTTTCTTCCAGAAGAATTCCGTAAATAATTTTTGGACATTTCAATCATTGGTCTGAAGCCAGTTTTCCAAAAGAATGAAGTGAGGGGAATGCCACAAATAGAAATGTAAGCTGGAACTTTGAGGTTGTTAGAAGATTTTTTTAAAAAAATATATGTTGCATTTCCAAATGAAGTGGGATTTCCTGATGCTTTTAAAAATACTCTTGTTGCACTTGATTATGTTCCATTAAATCAGTGCTGAATCTTAGCAACCCAAAATCAGATCTTCTCCAGTATGATCTGTCCCAAAGTGGCTCTTCAGATTTCCCAATTAGATTCCCATCACCCCCTTTAATTTAATCTGTTCATTTTGTTATCCTCTTCTTCTCTTCCCTTTCATCATTCCCAGAATCATGAGCATCTCAAGGGAGCTGGGTCCTCACATAATATATCCAAAATATAAAATGTTGACCTTTCATTTATGCCTCAAGTGAAAACCTCAGACTGATAAGTTCAATGCTATATTTGTTTTCTCCTCTATCCATGATATTCCCTAGATGTCTTCTCTAATATCTAAGTTCAAAAATACCAATACTTTCTCCATTCTGCTTCTTCAAGGTCCAACTTTCACTTCCTTAGAATATCAAAGAGAAAATCAACTCTCATCTGCATGATTCTGATATTTGCAAGTATATAGATAAGCCACAACATCTTTTCCAAGGACTTCATAAATTTACCTTACTCTAACGTGGTGCTGATCTTTGATATATCTCTTGATTGCTGATTCTTTTACTGTTGATTGATTATAAGGCACCAGGTTGGTAAAATCAGTGCTTAGCAATTATATACATTTTCTCCATTACAGCATGTCTTAAGATCTCCTAAAGGTGCACTCTTTGCTGCTGTAACTGAGTCCATCCACCTTGCTGCTGATCTTCATCCACTTTTCATTCTTTCACCTTTCCCAGCATTAAAATCTTCTCTAGAGAGCTAGGACTTCACATAATGTGCCTGAACCAGGATAATTTAGGCCTGGTCATTTGTGCCTCAAGGGGGAGAACTCATGAGTTGATTTGCTAATTATCCATTTGTTTGTTTTCTTGGCTATCCATTATATCCATTATCTTCTCCAACACCAACATTCCAAACTACATGTCCTTAAGTCCTCATTAGCATATTGAGTGCCTTCTGACCAAATTGTTCCTGCCACCACCATCCTGCCAATGAGGGAACATAGGAGTCTTTTGGGGAAATACTTCTATTATATAGCTTTTATCATCAACCCTCTTATAATCATTTGAAAGACTCAAAGGCAAAATGTTCATAAACTAGGGACATCTGAATAGGAGTCAAAAAAGTCAAAGTGTCAGCCACAGCACACAATCATCCCCTAGCCCCTTTCTACATGTGTACAAAATGCCAATTATTTGCTCATGGATACCAATTTGACCTTTTTAAAAACTCTCTCTGTAGGCATTCCTGATCTGAGCAAAACCCTTTCTTTTTACTAGATTCTCTATTCTCTATTGCTTAACGCATTGTAAGCCGCCCTGAGTCTCCGGAGAAGGGCGGCATATAAATCAAACTAAAAATAAAAAAAAAATAAAAAATAAAATAATTCTCTATCATTATAATTTTTCTGTCTCTAATGTATTTTTTCCACTAAGGGTAACTACCAATAAACATGAGTGTGTATTGAAGCACAACATCCAGAAATAAATACTGGAATTCTATGTTAACTTATTCATGTTAACACTCTGAACAAATATCTATAGATCCACCTTATCATTTGTAACACCATATCTTGGTTATCCACTTTTTTTGGCTGTGCTGGGAAATTCCCCACATTCTTACTATTCCCAGCACAAGATCTTTACTCAAAGAGGACATCTTTCTGAAAAACAAGTGAAAAGGAGAGGGAATTTGCTGCAGTATAAGCTTTAAATAAAGGACATAGATATATTAAACGTTGATAAAGAATATACACTCAGTTTTGTATGTGTACTTATGTATATACAATATAATATCTGTAAATATAAAATATAATCTTTCTCAAATGCACACATATACAGTTCTATATAAATAGTGGCCAAGATTCACAGGAATCTTCAATTGTATGCATGAACAATGTTCTGTATTGTTTGGGCAAACTCAATTTCCAATAACGATTTCAAAATGAAATGCATTCATTTTGAACATTCATCAATGGGTTATCATATAACCTTATAATGTTGCTGGCTCACATAATGACAGAATTTTTAAAAAATGAAGCATTGGTGACCCTCTGCAGCTTATAGCATACAGAAGGGGCAACTTTAAATGTTTGAAAACAAAACAGAAAAAACAAGATGGAATTCATTTCTCCCAGCCTTTCATCTTTGGCTGATCTTTGACTTGCCCTATACCCTTCATTAATAGGGTCCAATCAAATCAGACCAAAGGATCAGCATAATACCAATACTAGCTATCTATCTCCCTAACTACATCTGCATCTGCATTTGATCTATAAGCAAGAAACAAAAGCCAAGAAATTGAATAAGTATCTTATTACAAATGCCCAACCTCTGGAAGAAGAGATAGGAAGAGATTTGCTTGACTGAGCCAACATTCGTCCTGAAACTGAGAGATCCAAAGGTCTATATTAGTGTAAGAAAAATAATTAGGCTAAGATTTTATTTATTTATATCCTACTTTATTACTTTTATAATTAATTCAAGGTGGTGAAGATACCTAATATTCCTTCCTCTTATTTTCTGCATAACAACAACTGTTTTAGGTGATTAGAGTTGAGACAGAGTGACTGGCCCAGATTTACCCAGTTGTTTTAGAACTCACAGTCTCCAAGTTTTTATCTAATGGTGCCTTAACCACTAGGGCAAACTAGCTCTCCAATATCTTTTTCAAGATCGAGTCTGGTTAAAGTTACTTACATAAATTTATTTCTCTGGATCTACCTATATTATTAACGTTTTGTGAGAATCTATCAAAATCAGTGTTAGAAGAAAAAAAAAGCAACATTCTGAGTAGATGCTACCTTCCCCAAGGAATGTTGGGGGAAGCCTACAGTTTACATGGGACGTGTTATTGAAAAGTTGTGCTGTCTCAAAAACACATCCATCCATTATTTTTCAAACAGGGTAGAAAAATAGTAGATGCTCTCATACAGCATTCAACGGTAGCAATCTTACTGGAAATGCTAATATAAGTCTGAAATGAAGGGCTTGGTAAAATTCTTTACCTTCCTAGCCTCAAATATTTGAAGCTGCTGTAATGTCAGACAACTAATAGATTTCTCAAGATGAAATTCATGTGATTCCTATTAAGTTTGTTACACCCTGTGGCTACACTTTTCATACACTTTCCACCTAGAATGTAGAAGACCATCTTTATCTTCTAACAAGGGTCAATGCATTGAATTGTAAGATCAATCAGTTATTAAGAAAACATGAGTGTAAATTCCACCTTTGTCCCTTGTGGCCCTGTGAAGTGACCCATTTAGAGATGCTTTACATATTTTCATTGCAAATAATTTTGAGTTGAGCAGAGATGGATTATTTGTGAAGCTGTGGTTTAGTTATTTTGATTCTGAACATTTTTTTTTTTATCAGTAAGAGGATGTCAACTGTTCTGGCATCTTAACTTACAAATACAGCAATGTCTTTTATGAGTTATGCAGAAATGAAAAACACTTTTCTCACTTCTGGGTCAGCAAACAAAATCAATTTCTCACCTTGTTTCAATATTTGTAATATTCAAGTCCTTTCCCAATGGATTCACAATAGAGAAACTGGATTGTTTTTAACTGTGAACTATATAATGGGTAATAGTTCAGAAGGGAATATTCCAGGTTCAAATTTCAACCTTTTCCAAATGAATGGTTAATTGAACCTGCTAAAAAATTAAGTTTATTGCCTAAGTTTGTAAAATACAATGAATTATAAATTAAACACACTGGCTGGGTTTATAGAGCACAACAAGCCAAAAAAAACCTTATGAATCACATTAATCTAGAAATTATGCAAATCCATTCTTGCCTATTCAGAAAATAATCACCTTGATCTTAATATGGCTTACTCCAAGGTAATAAGGCATAGGACTGCATTGTTGCAAGTCAGGTTGCACATAATATTCATCTTGTAGCATGTAGCTAATCCTCTCCTTTTTGAAAAACTAGAATAAGTGTATAAACTCTGAATGTAAATTAGGGAAAGTGCGTATGGATTATGGCAGTGGTGAAATCCAATTTTTTTTTACTACCAGTTCTGTGGGCATGGCTTGGGGGGCATGGTGTGGCGTGGCTTGGTGGGCGTGGCAGGGGGAGGATACTGCAAAATCTCTATTCCCTCCCCACTCCAGGGGAAGGATATTGCAAAATCTCCATTCCCACCTCTGGCTGGGAATACCAGCCAGAGGTGGTATTTGCCAGTTCTCCAGCAAATTTCTGCTACCATTCTCCAGAACCTGTCAGAACCTGCTGGAATTCACCCCTAGATTATGGGTACACCAATATATGTTAAGCACCTAGAATACTTGAAATAAAAGGTGTGCTGTTGTATCCAGATTTAGGGGCAGAATCAAAGGGCTTTTTCCCAATTGCACCTAACTCTCCAATATCTTCTTTGTGTTGTTTCCCCAGCTCATAAATAAGACAAGCTTAAAACATTCTTAACATTCAGTGTTTATCAGTCTTGATAGTAAAATGACTACTTCTGAAGGCCAGCTGCTGAGAGACTTCGAGGCTCCTTTTGTAGTTGGTTGGCCATTATGAGAGCAGACTGCTGGACCAGATGAGCATGCATCTGATCCAATAGGGCACTGTTTATATTCTTATGTTAACTGTATTGAAGTTAAAATATTATTTTCCTTCTTAAAATGGAAGCATCCAATGGCAACTACCAGGTGTATAAAATATCTTATGTTTGCCATTTATTATATCAGAGGTGAAGTCAGATTACCACAACTGGGATTAGGGTGAAAATTATTTAGCAATAGCATTTAGGCTTTGTACTGTCCCATGTGCTTTGCAGTACTGTGGGCAGTTTACAATGTAAGCATTATTTGCATTTTGCCCCCAACAAACAGGGTCATTTTACTAACCTTGGAAGGTTAACTTTGAGTCCTATCAGGATCAAACTCCAGGCTGTGGGCAGAGTTTGCCTGAAATACTGCACTTTAAACACTGCACCACCAAGACTCCTATTTCAGGCTGATAAGAGCATATTTTCTTTCTTTTAGTACTTGGTGCACCTCATCTGGTGCCATTCTTCTTTAGGTGCCTCCCTAAAAAGCTGGCTACAGGAACACTGTTCCAATAAGTTATGAGAATTGCCCAGTAGCTCTTAGCGTTAGTCAATGGTGAACAATGTCTTTAAATTCTCAGAAAGTTAATTCCTACATTGTTGAAAGAAAGCAACAAAAGATTCTACACTTGGTCAAAACAGTCCAGTGTGATTTTGGTAGCTAAACTAAAGGGATTTTGAAACCGTAATGGAGTTTTTACTGTGATTTCTCTTTACAGTGCTCTGAATTATTGAATTTCTGACAAATCCAGATTGAACAGTTCAATCTTCTCCCACTTGTCTGTTGCCATTTTGCCATCTTCTCCAATCAAAAAAAAATGACAATTTCCTTGACTTTTTTGTAAATATTCATAAAATTCTCCCCCCCCCTCCCCGCCCCTTCATTGCAAGGTTCAACTTATTCTGAACCTTAACTTTCCTGACTCCATCCTTAGACATTTAGGCTGTTTCCTAATGTTCTGTTTTCTCTTATTATTCTTAAACTTTCCAATTATTAGAGACACCTTTATCCGACTACATTGGTTGTAGTTTTAGTTATAACACACTTCCAGAGAAATGCCATTTCAAAGTAGTTGCTCAGATTCAACCTTAAACAGCAACTTGGCATTTTGCATCAGCTGATCTCCTGCTGAGTTGTTACCTCATTGGTTCCATAGCTAATAATGACCTTTTATAAATGAAGGTATTCCTCACTTAATAATCATAATTGGGATCAGCAGTTCCTTTGCTAAGCATGATACCACGTTGCAGCAATTTGTGATTTACTGCCAGCTTCCTCCATTGACTTTGCTTGTTGAAAACTGGCTATGAGAGTCACAAATGAACATATGACCTCTGAACCCTGCAAAAATTATAGAAGTGCATCACTGGCAAAGCACCCAAATGACATCATATGACTTCAAGGATACTGTGATGGTCATAAGTACAAGGACCAGTTATAAAGTTGCCATTGTAAGTCCAAACAGTTACTAAACAGGGCAATCATTAACCAAGGACTACTTGTAGCAAAAAACAATACTGTTGAAGCTAGTTATGTTTTCCTCATGAGGAGATATTTAGCAAGTAGCTGACATCATACATCAAGTATGTCCCTTTTTTCAAAAGGCAACTGAAAATGTTTTGCTTCTCATCCAAGAAGCTTCTTCAGTTCTAAACTGAAGAAGCTTCTTGGATGAGAAATGAAATGTTTTCAAAGAAAAACCAAGAAAGTCAAATTGCCTTTTGAAAAGCATCTTTGGGACAACCATGACCTGAATGATTGAGAATCTCCATAGACATACATCATATACTGAAAATGTGGGCATGGGAGAGTCAGGTGAAGCCTGTCCCACTCAGGCTGGCAGAGAGAGCCTACTACGAATTTCATCAGTCAAGAATTCTGACTCTTGGGATCCAGAAGAAGGGTCTTCTTTGCTGCAGCATCCAGCCCTCAGAACATCCTACCTTTAAGGTCAGACCTTACCCCATTCACTTATCCTTCTGCAGGAGCCTGAAGATTAGACTCTGCCAGTTGGCTTGAGGACCAAATGGGGGAATTCCATGCTGGAGGGGGCTGCTGGATTGATGGCAACTCTCTCTCTCCCCCTCCTTGCTCTCTGCTCACCACTCATCCATCTTTTTGTTATCATATGTATTCTCATTGTTTTCCTTTTCATTTATTTATTGTTCTATTACTTTACCTCTATTTTGTTTACACTTTTTTCATTTCTTCCTTTTTATTGTTGTAAGTAGCCCCACAGTGAGATAAGCAGCAAATAAATTTAAAAAATAAAATAATACATAAAATAAAAATGCTGTTTCTTTCTATTATGTGCAGAGTATGTAAAGGTGGTTTTGTTACCCTTGAACAGGAGTGTCAAACTGTTGGCCCGTGGGCTGGATGCATCACACACAAGCCACGCCCACCCCAGTTCCGCGAAGGGAAAAAAGTCACGTGATGGCAACGTGATGCCACGAGTTTGACGCCTGTGGTCTAGAAGCACAGATATCTTAGGGGATAATTGCAGCCTTTTCTCTTTTTTTGTATCCTCCTAGTACCTTTGCTGGATGGAGTACTGATTGGTTTATGGATGTTCTGCTCATTCTCAGAATTTCAATGCCAGTAGAAGTAAATAACCTAATTCTAATCTAGCTGGTAAAACAAAAATATTTATATTTGTTTTGCAACTTGTTTTAGAATTAAGGCTTTTTATAATTTGGAAAGATAATCCCTTCAGCCTGTGTGGGAATTAAATAAATGTGTGTAGAATCTGTGTGTCAAAAGATGTTTTAAATTATGAATTATTTATTTATAGTTCCTCCCTTAATTTCAAACTTCTTGCTTAATTCACATAACTGCATTTGCATACTGAAATAGATGACCCAGCCCACTATTAAATCTTGTCTGGCCTACTTTCATATGTGCACAAACATTATTTCCAAATCTTACCATAGAATGTGCATTTTTAGAATCAGATTAGAACCTATCAGTTCTAACATGAACTGTAGTGGGAACAAAATGCTAATAACAACACTTTTTTTTAAAAAAAAATCAACTGTAATAAATGCTAATGAGGGTGGTTAAAATCCACGTTTGTGTAACATGAAAGTGATTTGGTAGCGGTTGTTTTGATATAATCCTGTTGAACTCTGCCACCTTGTGATAAACCAGAAAAAATGCATTTCCTGTTTAGTGGGTGCAGTTTCTAATTTTTCTTGCCTGAGCCTATGCTAAAGTGAGCCCACAGCAACCCAGGGCCATTACAATAATTGAAACTTGTAAAGTTTTTGCTGCAAAATCACCTTTTTTACACATAGGTTACTTTGTGCCCACTAGTTCTTTTGCTCTGATATTTCTTGTGTTCCTCTATTCTTCATCTTTAGAACAAGGCTCTTTTCTTTACTGAAGAAAAATATAGCAATAAAAGGTTTATCCTACAAGCAGCATATTAGAACCAGATCTATTCAACTAAAAGGGACTAGTTAGATTACTTAGTTCAACCCAACCCCCCACCCCCATTCAGTTCAGGAATCTAAATTAAAGCATCCACAACTGCCTTTGCTTGAACACATCCACTTCCTCTAGATAATTAGTTCCACGGCTAAAATGCTCTTATTGTTAAAAAATGTTTCCTAATTCAGTTGCAATCTGCTTTCCTGGAACTGACATTCATTGTTCCATGATCTGCACTTTGGACCTTCGTTAGAACAATTCTTTTGTACTTAAAAAAGCAGTACTGCAAATTCCTTCAGTCTCTTTTTCTCAAGCTTAAACCTTTCTTATTCCTTCCGAACTACTTCCCTAATCATCCTTTTTGCAGTCCCTGGAATCTTGTTGGATTTTGTTCAAGAGTAATACTGAGAACTGGACACAGTAATATAATTGAACCTGACCAATGCAAAACAAAGGGGAAATATTACTTCCCACGATTCCCAGAAATTATATTTATATTACATTTATATTGAATTACATCTGATCCTGAATGATCCTTTCTTTGTTTTTGGGTCCCCCATCATGATGCTGATTTATGCTCAGTTTACCAAAAAAAATCCTACTTTTTAAATAATTTCTTCTCAAGCGTGATTGCCTTATTCGGTATCTTCTATTCTATATTTGTACATACTGTATGGCTTCTGTTCTTATGGAGAATTTTATATTCATGCTAAATTTCATTCAACCCATGCCTCCAGCCTGTGAAAAGAATTTTGAGTTGTATTTCAGCTTTCAGCATTTTAAGTAGTAAATCCAATTTTGTGTCATTTACAAATTTTATAAACATTTCCTCTACCTCACCATTCAGATCATTCCTAAATTACCAAAGACTACAGAGCTCAGAATTGAAATTTCTGCTCCTTCCCTCAATACTATACTGGGCTTTGATGAGAACCCATTAAAAGCCCCTCATCAAGACCACAATCAAAATGTTATGGGTACTTTGTCAAAGTTTTGCTATCATCAAGAGATATAACATCTGTATTATTACCACAATTACCACAATACCAGGAAGTTATCTGATAGGAAGCCAAGTCTTTTACTTGACAAGACTGACTTCTGTTAATTATTCAATAGTTCTTCATTATACTCACAGACCAATTTCTCTATAATATTTCCATAAATCAATGTTGAACAGATTTGTAACTGTTTCTCCCGATTCTCTTTTCCTTACTTTTTGATGATTAAAGATGTCTGCTCTCTTTCAGTCACCTTTATCTTCAGGATAATATCAAAAGTTCTCTCAACAGCCAACTAAAACCCAGAAAAAGGGATTCAGAGTGAGTCTCAGTAGTTAGATTAATGTCAACTTCCAGAGGAAGAAATGAATTACTGAAGATGGCTCCATGAATGACAACAGTGGAACAAAGAGACTGAATCTTTAATAATCCCTCTCCAGATTATTTTTAATTATTAGGATCAAACTGTATGGAAACAAAAAAAGATACTTTTGCTTTTCACATGTAATCGCAAATCTTCATAAAAACTGGTCATTATTGTCATCATAGTTACTTTTTAAAAAATAAATTCAAACCATCTCTTGATTTGTGAGGTCTGATCAAATTTGACAATCCCAGATTTTAACAACTATGGTGCTGTTCAAAAAGGGAAATATATGCATACCGAGTTAGAAAAGACATGAATGACAAGGTGAACTCTTTGTATAAAAACGGTCACATTTCTTTATTTTATTTAGCATATGGCAATGGTACAATTAGCCAGGAGATTACAGTGTTAGTACATAGTAGTTATTTGGTTGTGGAATAGTGCTAGAATGTTTAGTCCATGCTTATGTGCTTATCCAGAGTGCATCCCAAGGAATGAACTAGTTCCACACCAGAAAAGGTCACAATGGAAGAGAAAGAAGTCCTGATTAGCATATACAGAATTTGTTTGTACTACATTAAATTTCATCCAGACTATTTTCCAAAAAGAATATTTATATGAAACATCAACATTTAAAATGGCATGCTAAGATTTTCCATTTTAGAAAGAGAAGAATATTACTGAGCTCACTTCCAAAATACAACATGCCTTCTAAACATGTTTATCTATCAAATATAATGCCAGTGTCTGTGGACTTGATGTTCAATATGCCCTGCTGCTTCTAGAAGAGATGAGAGCTTCTATTCTAAGTGATGCAACTGTTAGCAAAACCAGTTGGTTTTCCTATAGAAAAGAATTTTCTTTTATTGGACTCTACTGTTCCATCAAATTCAAGTGGTGTCAAAATGAGCCCATTTTCTTGAGAATCACAAGAAAGGTACCAGTATATTCAGTGAAAACTTGGAATGCATCCACCAAAATGTCACGATATGGATGCATTCCCATACAGCATTCCCTCACAAAAAACACTAGACTTTTGAGAACAGCCAGGTTCCCATTTGGAGATGATTCCTACTCCACAACACACATTCTGATCTCTTCCCTTCTGAAACTATTCATTGGAGGTTTGTTTAATTTGTCAACAAGTAGAAGGAAACAGTATCAGTATCAGCAGGGGTGAAATGTAAAATTTGTTACTACTGGTTCTGTGGGCATGGCTTGGTGGGGGGAGATAATGTGACTGGGTGGGCATGGCCAACTTTTTTTTTAAAAAAACTTTTCAAAGCATTTTTTTCTAATGCTTTGAAAAGCCTCTGCCGATCAGGAAACTCAGCTGGGATCGTCAGAGTTGCTTTTTAAAAAATATCTCTCTGCAGGTCAGGAAACTCAGCTGGGATCATCAAAGACTTTTCAAAGCACTTTTTTTACCACCTCTTCAGCCAAGAGGTTGCAGAAAAAAAATGCTTTGAAAAGCCTCTCACAATCCCAGCTGAGCCGCACGATTATCAAAGGCTTTTTTTTACTTTTAAAAGCATTTTTTCGTCGGAAGGGGTTGTAGAAAAAATGCTTTTAAAAGTTTTTTAAAAAAAAAATCCTCTGATGATCCTGCTGCTCAGCTGGGCATGGAGGGGGACAGGGATTTTTGCTACAGGTTCTCTGAACCACCCGCCGCCATCGCTACAGGATCCGGCGATCTGGTCCAAAATGGGAGCATTTCACCCCTGGTATAGAGGTAAACATGGACACATGAAAAATGGTACAAATAAATAGATATAAATAAGCAAAACGTAGCCAAAAACACATAAAATGAGTACATATATATGGGGACAGTAGGACAGGGATAGTAGGCACGCTGGTGCGCTTATGCATGCCCCCTTAGGGACCCCTTAAAAAACATGTAAGGTCAACGATAAACAGTTTAAGATAAAAGGTATGGAGGTTAGAGAAACTAACAACAGGATCAGGTAGAGTATTCGAGATATTTACTACTCTCGCTGAAATCTTATTTTCTACAATCAAGATTAGAGAAGATTACATTTAGTTTGAATCTACTGATAGCCCTTGTGTTATTGCAGTTGAAGTTAAAGTAGTCATTAACAGGTAGGACATTACGATAGATACCCTGTGTACTAAGCCTAGGTTGGAACGTGGACAGCGTAGTTCAAGTTTATCCAGGCCTAAAATTTCAAGCCTGGTGGTATAAGGAATTTTATTGCAAGCAGAGGAGTTGAGTACTCATCTTGTAAAATACCTCTGGACCCTCACTAATGTATTAATGTCCGAAATATAGTGTGGGTTCCAGGCAGATGAGCAGTATTCAAGGATAGGTCTGGCAAAGGTTTTGTATGCCCTAGTTAGAAGTATGGCATTACTAGAGAGAAAACTTCATACAATAAGGTTGACAACTCTTAATGCCTTTTTAACAATGTTATTACAGTGAGCTCTGGGGCTTAGATCTTTTGAAATGAGTACTCCTAAGTCCTTGGCAGAGTGTGGGTCATCTTTTAGATCATCTCTGCCCAGCTTGTATTTGATGTTCTGATTTAGATGAAAAAGATTGGACATTTACTTAAAATGTTTTAGACAATAGGTCAAGGTCTATAGAAATTGTCAATCATCCATGTTGTGATCTCGGCTTCCTGAGTCATTAAAACACATGAGTAGTCCCAAAACCCTCTTTTATTGCAACAGCTGTAAATTATGTTCATTCACAGCTGAGTCCCAATTAACTGCAAGAAGTCCTTCAGGAGAAGTTCTTCAGGATTATCACCAACCTTTATCTCCCTTGACACGCTGCCAAAGACCTACCTGGCAAAACCACACAGAATCCAGAATCAAACAGAGATGCTGACTGGGAACAGAATTAATGATGTTGCTTTCCTGCAAAGGTCCCACCTGCCTTTGCTCCTCTATTAAGCCTTATGGGAGGGGCCAATCATCTCCAGGCCTTACTCCCAAATTGTCCCTTTTGTTTTAACTGTTCTTGCCTTCTGGCAGCTCTGTGAATGTGTGCACTAGGAACAGGCTCCTCCTGTTCCTCTGCCTCTCTGATGTCCAACTCTAAAGGCTCCGGAGTCCGCGCATAACTCCCAGATGGCCCTGGCCCCATCTCTGCCTCCGATGCAGAGCCCTTGTCCAAGCCTCCCCCAGACTCTAGGACTGGCCCATATTCCTCTCTAGCCTCCTCACAGTCTAACTCCACTGCCAGCTCTGCATAACAATCCAGGTCATAGTTATCCCAAAGGTGCTTTTCCAAAAGGCAACTGGATTTTCTTGTTTTTTTTCCTTGAAAAGCTTTCAAGCTTTTTTTGGATGAGAAGTGAAATGTTATCAAGGAAAAAAACTAAGAAAGTCCAGTTGCCTTTTGGAAAAGCACCTTTGGGATAGACAAGAGGTACATGTCCTATCTCCCATCTGAAGATTGGTGATTAGGGGTTTTGATGCCCCTTTGAGACCTACATTTCAATGTTTATTACAACGATTGATTAACATATGCCTCACAGTGAACACTGTGAAATCCCATAGAAGGAATGCATAGCTATATACCAGCTGTAATAATAAGTGTTTCTGCAAACAGATTTGACTATTTGGAGAAAGGCCATCTGAATACAAGTCAAGGGAGCGGGGCAGGAAATTATCTAGAAACAAGCCACACATTTTGTCAGCCCCCTTCAAACATGGTAGAGCAGAGATTGTCAAGCTGATACCTGTTTGGCATCATTTAAATTGAAATATGGACCGTCTCCAGTCTTCAGAGTAGTTGGCTTCAGATGATAATGATGGATTAACATTGAGGGGGAAATGCCATTGCAGCCTGTTATTTAGATTTTGCTTTAAAAAAAAAAAAAGCAACGGGAACACACAACATTTTTCATCGATCTGTCAGTTAAAGACAGTTGAGGAATGACAGGGCTGGGAATGTTACAACAACATGACATTTTTACCCCCAGTCATGTCATGGTAGAAGGAGCGAGAGAAACAGTCTTTTTATTTTTAAGACTCCCTCTATGCTCTTGCTCTTCCTACGAAAACATATAAAAATTATGCTTTTCTAAACTATTGAGGATTACAAGTTCAAAGAGGTGCTCTCTTCACAGACAATTTCTTATAGAGTCACATGAGTGCCATTTAAAAAGCAACTCTCCTGTTCAGAAGATTAATGTAATGCCCTTTCAACTATGGATGTCATATTCAAATGTGGTTTCCATTAAAATGACTGAACAATGTTGCAGCTTCTAGAAGCATGGATCTATGTTTTCCATGTTCAGATCTGAAATTGGATGTCTCTACTGGTATGTCATTTGAAGACACTGTCTAGCTACAAGACATTGTTTAATGCTCCAAAGGGATATGTTATATAGACTGTCTTCCTTTCCTAAATATTGATGGTTTGCAGTCCAGGCCCATTGGGGTATTTTTAAAAAATGATACTCAAACAATAGTTTCTCTTTTTTTAAAAAAAATTAATTTTTGTAAGAATTTTAATTACAATAATAAAAAACTTAATACAAACTAAACACAGAGGAAAAGAAGGGAATGGAATGAATAGGAAAAGAAAGAAGAAAAGAAATAATATAATAAAAAAACATCAGAACAAGAGTTTCAACATTCATCACAAAAATATAAACAAATTTAATAACTCTTCATCCCTTTTAAGGTGAAACATATAACTTTTTATTTCCATATCCCATCACTTATCTATAAGCAAGTCCATAAAACATCAACTTTTCAATCCTGGCATCAGCAAAAGTCTATAAAGAGTTACCAGAACATTGCAAAAAAAAAAAAAAAAAAGTCTTATTTTAACATTGATCAAATAAACCAACTGTATATTCCTTCGTTTTATTTGATATTTAATTCAATCATATATTTTGTAGGACTTTATTTCTCTTCAATTCTTCTTTATCCCATTGTACAGATTTCTTCAAAACTTTAACAAGCTTTTGTTGCAGATCCAATAAGTACATGTTTTCCAAGTCATTTCTGGAAAATTCTTGTATTTCCCTGTTTAATTTTTTTTTTTAAATTTGTACATTCAGTAAAGTATCCTTTTTCAAATCATTCTCTTGGCTTATCATTTTAGTTCCAGATTCTGTACTTTATCCTGTCAGATAAAATTTGTTTTGCTTCTATCATTAGCTTAATAATATCTTTTAGACATTGTCTATCCATAAATGCAGACATCATTACTGACAGTATTGCTATTGTTGTTACTAAGTATTCGCTCTATTCTTCAAAGATCTTCAAAGATCTCCTTTAATATTTCCAATGTTATAATATTTTGTATCATTTTATATGTACCAGTATTAAACTATATCATGCTGCTAGTTTTTCTTCTACTTGAAATTTTTAGTCCCTTCTAGTATCCAGTTTCTAGAATAATCATTTAACTTTTGTTATGACTTGCAATTGCTAGGATAGCCAAAGTAAATCTATTTTACACAAAAAGTGGTTTGTTTTTATAGTTAATCCCAAAATCTTATAGTAAAAGTCAAATTTCCAAAATTATCTGGACCTTTAATCCATTTATAACTTTATTAAATCAAAATCTTATTTACTTTTTACTGGTATATTCCAAATTGTTTAAATTCTTAAGCTTTTAATTAATGTTTGTTTAGTTTGAAGATAATAAACTCCTCCTATGAAAACTTTTCAAACTTGTTGTTCCAAAAGTTTCTAATATTTTTAAGATCATTAATAGGTAATTTCTGAAACTTATAAGAAAATGAGGTACGCCTTTAAAAAGCTCTGCCATGGTTACAACTAAGTGGCTAATCCCATTGTCTTCTGGCACTCAAACCCATAGAAAGCTGCTTCTTGCAAGGAGCAACTATCTAGAGAGGTTCCAAAAAGCTAATCTACTCACTGCTTCCTTTATCTTTGCCATGATCATTGGCTCTGTTTTCACAGAGCAGACTTAGGTTCTCCATACCTCCCCTGGAAGTCCCCCCAGGCATATTGACTCATATTGACTCATACTGACAATTACACATTGAAGTCAAACTTTTTTTAAAAAAACCTTAACCAATAAAACGATACAGTGGGTTTTATGGATCATCTAGTTTAATGTTTTGCTTGATGAAGAAAATTGGAGCAACCATGAAAGGATCCCAAAAGGGTATGATTGCACAGTAGCTGCTAAAGATTCCAATGTTTTGTGTGGCCTAGATCCTATTCAGATTGGCTCCCTCATTTTCATACAGTTTATATAGTAAGATCAGCTGTGAAGACCCTGAACATGCCCCATGGTGTAGTGGCCACCAGTGACCTGTCTGATGCAACATTTCTAATAAATGCAGTTGTCTTCACATTGTGTTGTTTTAAATGCAGCTGAATATGTCCTTGTTTATCCAGATGATACTGAGGTAATAATTGCTCTTGGAAGCAACTGCTTTTAGACTACCTTTACAAACACTTTAATTTTTACAATCTTACAACACAGTGCCTAGTTTTAAGGATAGGTTGCTTAGCCTTGCTAATTGCTTCATTTAGGCATTGTTTTTAAGTTCAAAAACATTTCATTGTTTTGTTCTGAGCATCTTAGGAGGAAAAGCAGCACAAAATGGAATACATTATTAATTTTATTATCATTATCATCACTATCAAGCAGTTTCTCCTACGATTAAATTGGACTATACTATAATTTAAGCCCATTGGATTTAAGTTTGTCTTTGTGACATATTTTCATTTGCATTTTTCAAACTTTATTTTGTTTACCATTGATCACATTTATTCATATCCAACAGCAGTGCTAAGACTGAGCCAATGGAGAAGTTCTAATGCTTGTATAATTTTGTAAGTAGTCAGACGTATATATGACACAGACACCAAAAGAGATGTGTGATTGTGTATGCTTATGGATGTAGATAAATAGTCCAGATAGATGGCTGAATTGAGTATCCTTCTAGTCATGGTAACTAATTCAGAAAGGAAAAGAAAACAGTAATATAAGTCAGTGACCAAGCTTCTCCTAATGTAGTTAGCCATACGTAATAAAGTAGGAACAATAAGGGTTTTCTTTATAATTAAAAGGAACAGTTACTTGGCTTTTCCACTTCAAAGAACAGAAAGAGAAGACTTTTGTTAGTTGCAGCAATGAAAAAGGCAGGAAATGGAACTTTGTGAGCTTAGCCAAGCATGAAGTCTATGAACCTGATATTATTTTTTCTTGTCTCCTATCCAGTGTGGCTGGAGTACGGGGGTCAACTCATCAAGGAAATAAATGTAATCTTCTGTTCAGGTAGAAAGGTATTTTTTTACTCTTCAGATGTCAATAAGATCTAAAATAGCAGGTGCACAACAACCAATCTCATGGCATTTTCAACCATAAACCCTGGGTTTGTCTCAGACAGATAGTGATCATTCAGAAACAAAACATTTAGTCTTACTATGGCTTATCTGTTTCACCAAAGTGCCTAAATAAGAAGTGTACACAGTATATATATTGCAATTATTATTTGAATTCAATTAACCGCTTCAGTATTGTGGCATTTGCATTTCAAATGTTTCAGATATGGTTTAAAAACTGATCTATATCAGGCTAATTAAATCTCTAGTTTTATTTAAAATTAGATTAGAAAATATAAAAGGGAAGGAGAATTGTGCATAAAGTAAGCATAACTTTATAGTCTATGCACATGGTTATAGAAGAAAATAAAAGATAAAGATTGATTATTATGTACGATAATGAACAGTTGTACTCAAAATGTTGCACACAACAATCTAAAAAGCAATGTATTTATTTAGTAGACATACTATATTGCTGATTGTTGAAATCAGCAATTTACAATAAATATCCAATGTTACATTGGCTCCTTCTACACAGTGCATAGGTTTAATGCTGTTCTGAAAGAGTACTGGGCTTATTTTTGATTTTTTAAAAATATTTTTTGGCACTTGTCTGGAATAATCCTACACCTTGTTTTAAAAACAGGACAGTACTGGTTCTATGCTACATAAAAGATTTATATAAATTTGGAAAGTATGTTGTGATCTTCTGATCATTTGGTCACTGGTGATGCATCCTACCAACCAAGGGTTTCATATGTTTCATATAATTTTTATCTATTTTTTTACTTACTTACTTACGTAGTTACTATTTCTTGGTTTGTAGGTTGCTCCAATTAGCCAACTCTGAGCAGTGCAGCCTAATATGTAATTGGGACTAAAAACAATTCAAATTATATTTAAAAATCAGTACTATATTATAACTTGAATAATATTAATACAGATAGTAAGATAAAACTAGGAGACATGCTCTAAAACTAATTCCTCCTTGGGAGGGAGGAGAGTCTCAGAGTAATCTTCCCCCCTTGACTTTTTGAACTAGTTAGGTTTTTATTGGTTTCCTGAAGCCAGGAAAGAGGGGCAGTGCCACTTTATTATGGGCTACTTCCAGATACTGCTGGCATTGCCATTCCATTACAGCACCAGTAGAATTCATCCACTACAAGCTGCTACTCCCATCTGCCCCACACTCCTCTGGTCCTTTACCCTGACAGCTTTTTCAGAAGAACTTTAGACCAATATGAGAAAAAGTCCAAATCACAGATAACATGTAAAGAGCACCTCCACATCAGTAACTGGTTTATTGGACAATTTGACAGGTGAGCAATACTTCCCCAATTTTGTCCCATCACAACCAAGTGATTGGTAGTTCTTTCTGTATTAGTAGGTGATGCTTGGCAGGAAGAGAAGGGAAGCCAAAGACAGAAATCCACCAACTACTGCCCTTTCCTCACTTTCACATTAAGGAAGACCAGTCGCCAGTCTAAAGGCGATACCAATAAATGGGATTTGGCAGCCAATTTATGTTGCCATGCTTTTGTGGCAAATAGCACTTTAATACACCATCTGGCTATGCCCAGCTTGTTTCTCTTTTCCTCTTATTTGAAAATAGTGATGAGGCATGTTTAAAACCACTATCATTACATTGATTTACACCAGGATTTTTCAAACTCTAGGATCTGTTAACAACAAAAAAAAATAACCCTTAAACTCTAATTAGGAGGCAAAGTCTTAACGATAGAAAACTGCCTGCTGTTTGGTTAGGTTAGGTTTAATTGCGTTGCGTTGCATTGGGTTGGGTTGGGCTGGATTGGGTTGGGTTGGGGTTTTTTACCCTTAGTCTTTCCCAGAAGCCCTATAAAATTATCATGGATCCAAGGATTCTGCAGAATCAAGTTTGAAAAACTTTTTCTTAGAAACACACAGACAGGACCATAAACACAGTGTTCCAGATACCACTTTATATTTGTAGTAGTGCATTTTGAAGTGAACAATCTCTTACAATGGCTCTTTCTCCTTCCTTTGGTGAGGTTTCTTTTTTGGTTAATTTTTCATATGATACCCAGGAATAACAACAACTACCAATAATAATGTCATTCCACACCTTTTCTATTTCTACTATATCTCCTAACCTAATTCTAATTCTAATTAGAATTTAGAATCTTATTCTAAAGTGGCTGAATCTAGGAATACGTTTATAACTATGCAACCAGTGGAGCCCTGGAAATTCTTGATTGTCAGTCTAGCTTTGCATAAATTCTAATATGTAAACTGCAATGAGGACACAATTGTTATTCCAAGGGGTTGGTTTGATAGCAAGAAAGAAAAATTGTGAATAGAAGGAGTTTCTCTTGCTGTAACTGATTAAAAGGTAGAAACACACACACACACACACACACACACACAAACCCATTAATGGATTCATAGCAGTAAATAAGATGATTGAAAAGAACAGGAAGTACAGGAGCAAATCTACAATCAACAAAACTGTTACGCAGTAGTTTTTTAAATTATATTTCACCCTCAGTACTTTTATTTTTATTTACCTTTTACTTATCTTATTTATTCTGATTGATTATCCTTACAAATGGACAAATCAACTAAATTAGTTTTTAAATAGTGTCATTTTACTAGAATTGCCCTTACATTCTTTCTCTCCTGCACTGATTTACAGATATACCAAGATAGGCTGTATAACGTATAATGACTGCAGTTGTGTTAGAAGGAAGAAATAGAACATGCCATATTTAAGTATATTTCTATGTAATTTCACAAGGAGGAGACCTTGTGTATATCATTGTCCCTTATATAATATAATATAATATACTGAGAGAACAATACAGTATGATTTTATGGAAACAAGTTGAAACATTCACTCGTAGTCAAGATGGGTATGTACCTGGAAATACTGGCCGTTTTTATCTTCAAACTTTGAAGATAAAAATTATGGGAAAATATTCTGCCTGTTGGAAAATAAGCAGAATGAATCTTGACATCTTAGCACTTGGCAAACATCAAGTGGAGGAAGAAATCAAAAGGAGTGCATCACTTTTCCAATAGCAAACAAGGATAGGCGTGGACACTACACACAGAATAAAATCCAAGAAAGACTTCCATCTTTATTTAATCATTTGGCAACTTCCATGCCCAACTCTAATTAGGTGTGTACTCTGGATAATCCTTATTTAAGGTGCTAATTAGAAATTTATTGGCACCTTAAAATATACGCCTTCATATGAATTTAAATTCATGGCTGAATGTGTTTACCTCAGTTAGGTTTTATAATTACATATGTCATATGTTAAAACAGGGGCAGAATTTTCAAAGAGGAATATTATAGAGAGTCAAAATCTTCAGTTTATTTTAGATGATTGGTTCCTGCCAATTTTATTTATGTTAACATACTTTTCTATAGATATATAGTTGCCTTTGTTTAATTTTTGCTTTGTGATGGTCTGATGACTGCATGCAAATAAACAAATCTGAACAGAAATCTTAAGAATCTAACCAAAGGTCTTGGAATTCTTTGATCTTATGCAAAAAGTGGGAACATATCCCAAGTGACTTGAACATAAACTAAAAGAGATGTTTCTATCACTTAATTATCAACCCATTAAATTAATACCATAGCTGTGAAAATCAAAAGCATGAAAAAAACCAGAATAAATGCATGGTTTTTGGCTTATCAGCAATTAATAGCTAAAGCACTTAAAAATTAGCCTGGAAAAAAATGATCAGACTGAAATATAATGACAAAACTAACCTTTCTTCCACTGATAGCAATTTTTAGAATTCAGACAGAAGTATTTTTCCTTGTGTAATAATTTATAGATTTACACATTGGAGATGTCGAGGATTTGTAGGGTACAGTCAAAACGTCAAGATGACAGTTATGATGCTGGAATCAAAGTTTTCTCTATTTCTGATGTTCATCACCGAGTCTAACTGGTTCTATTAAATTTTCTAAATAAAATTAAATATTAATTATAGTAAATGTTTTGGAAGCTATTCATAAATATTTATAAGTGCATAAATAAATATATAGGTAGTTATTGTTTAGCAATCATAACTGGACCCAGTGACTTGGTCATTAAATGATCACTGCAACTGTGCTTACAGTCTTACTTCAGCTTACCTTTGCTTTACCGAACTGTGAAGATCGTAAATGTGAGGTTTGGTCATAAGGTTACTTATTTCATCACTATCATAATTGTGACCAGTCACTCTAAAAGGTGGTCACTAGAAATGAGGGCTATTTGTAAATCATTCCTATAGCACAAGTAACTCATGCTGTCACCACTACTTAGTTGCACTACTGCAATGTGCTAGACAGCATCATCATAACACCTTTGTGTTTTGAGTCCTGCATTGGATTCTGTGCATTTCTTGTACCTTTGGAAACAATTTAAAGTTTTATATGTGTATTACAACCAAAGTATTCTTAGGATTGCCTCCTTCAGCCACAGTCAACATGGCTTCTGCAAACAACTTAGGAGAAACTGGTGGCAGTTTTCCACATCAGGAGATTAAAAAAGACAAGTCTTCTCTCTTCTGCCTGCCTTGCTCCAACCTTTTTGGCCTTTCAGAAGCAAATTGAATGGTGGTGGCTTTTGACATTTTTAAAAATATTTTTAACATTGTTATTCAACTAATTGGAGATGAGTAGCCATATAAAATGAATGGAATGGAATGGAATACAATAGCAATAGCAATAACAATAGCACTTAGACTTGTATACCACTTCACAGTGCTTTTTACAGCCCTCTCTAAGTAGTTTACAGAGTCAACATATTGCCCCCAACAATCTGGCTCCTCATTTTACCGACCTCGGAAGGATGGAAGGCTGAGTCAACCTTGAGCCTGGTGAGATTCAATCTGCCAAATTGCAGGCAGTCGGCAGTCAGCTGACATAGCCTGCAGTATTGCACTCTAACCACTGTGCCACCATGGAATGGAATGGAATGGAATGGAGGAAGGAGGGAGGGAGGGAGGGAGGGAGGGAGGGAAGGAAGGAAGGAAGGAAGGAAGGAAGGAAGGAAGGAAGGAAGGAAGGAAGGAAGGAAGGAAGGAAGGAAGGAATCTCTCCTAGATGACTTTTACATTCCTTATTATTATTACATTATAGATCATTTTTCCTTATGAACTACAAGGGTTGCATAGTTTTGATGGTCTTAAAATCCAATGAATGAATATGTTATGCAGATTTGCCTCTTTTCATTCTTCAGTAACACTTCAGTCCTAGTTCTTCAACTAGTTCCTTGAGTCTGACCTCTTCACTCTTCATTCAGGTTGGGCAATTTTTCTTGGGGTCAGAGCTGCAGTAGCTTTTTATTGGCATGTTTGAGATCATATTTAAAAAAGGGAGATGAAGCTCCTTAAAAAGTTTTGGATGGAGATGGGAATGACTTCACCCACACATATGTGGTGATCCCATCCAAGGGTGTACATGGGCAGGTTAAAAAACTGTCAGGATGGCAACCATAATTGCCCTGTAGAAGCCCCACTTGCATTTGAGAGTAATCAACCAATGAAACAGCTTGCCTTCAGAAGTTATGGGTGTTCCATTACTGGAGGCTTTCAAAAAGAGACGGGACAACCATTTATCTGAAATAGTATAGGGTCTCCTGCCTGAACAAGGAGTTGGACTAGAAGACCTCCAAGGTTTCTTCCAACTCTATTATTCTATGTTCTATTAGTATATACTGTATAAGCCTTGCAACCCTTGCAATGCATAAAAAAGGATGAAGCTGAAACTGAACACACTGAGTTGAGTATTTTTACATTTCCATCCCCTCCCCCACTCTGATCTCATCACATCTGAATTATTCTCGGTTTTCCAAAAAAAAGGTGATAATGTATGTGTTCTCCCCACAGATATGCCTATGTTTTAAATTAACAGAATGTGCTATGTGCAAGATGGGTGACATATGGAGTTCCATAGCTCTGAGCAAACGCTGAGCCTGAGAAAAGGACTTCCTAAAAGCATATTTTAAGCATAGGAGAGAAGCTCCTCCTTTCCCTCCTCTAATCTAGCCATATGTTGTTTCTTTTCTTTAACAAGTAAGTCCCACATGCTTTATATGGGAATTAGGAAAGCATGCTATACTCCTACTCACATTGTTTTGCAGATCCAGTTTGAACCTCTTCAAGGACACAGAGATGCAAAAAGTTGCTCCTGAGGTTCCAAAGCCTTTTGATAAAACCCTCCTTCCCAATTAACTGAACAATGTTCACTGGTGACATAATGAGGTGAAGGAATGTTACCATTTGACTGCAAATGGGGAGGAAAGGAATACAGCTGGACAGGAACAGCCTGTTGTTGAATCATCTGTAGGTTTTGCCATACATTTTTTTGCCTGCTTTTGATCAAGCTCTACCGGTCTGTAGCAGCCAAAAATGGCACTATTGGCTAAGCAGTCAATTATTCATTATTCATCCATGAGTTGCAAGCTAGCACATATGGTTCAATGATATGGAGATTCTATTAAAATGATTGCAGCTTTAAATAATCTGACACACATTCTGCCAAATTCTCTTTGCCATTCATCAAGTGAGACAAACTTTAAAGTCATTAGTAAACACAGGAACATGCGCCCTTAATTGTATATTTAAATAATGCTAGGAGCATTTCAAGACTAATTGACAAGTCCCCAATGCAACCACCATGTGGCAGCTATTTGAAAGACTCCTTATGCATCAACACAACATTTACATCAGCCTCCCTCAAATTGGTGCATTCCAACATAAACAAAACTATAACTTCCATCATCTGTAGACATCACTGTCAGTATTTTGGACCAGCACTGAATCTTCAATGACATTAAAGATTAACAGTAGAATGTCAAAACAACAATATTGTTGTTACTCTTTAAATAGCCTTTAAACAACAAGCACAAAGTATTCTCTGTAGTTGTTGTGTTGATGTATTATTTATTATAATCCTGCCTTGGGCACAAAGACAGCTGGATGATCTTGTGCCATTCACTTTCTCTAGCCCTAAGAAAGAGGCAATGCAAAGCTATTTCTGAAAAACTTTGGCAAGAAAACTGCAGGGACTTATCCAGACAATCTCCAAGAATTGGACATGATTGAACTAAAAAAAAAATAACCATTCTGGAGATTTAGATGCTGATTGTAGCATATCAACCAATGCTAATAAAAATCTCCTCTTATCATCCGAGTCATTATAGTAGCTCCCCAGAGTCTCTAGGTTTTGAACCTGATTCTTAAGGGAACTCAACTATATCCAGAACAGTCATATACTGTATCCAGAATCATGAAGATGTAGTCCACTTATGACAACCATGGGTGTATTTGGCCTATCTGATATCCACAATAGCCACCTCCATTTGCCAAACTGGACCATGAGACCTTGGAAGTGCCACCAGCTCCAGAAGTGCCACCAGTTCCATGTTACAGAAATAACACGGCTCCACACATACCACTGACCTTCTGGCTATCATCATCTTCAACAGACGCCTGTATTATTGCCTGTACTCAGGAAAAGCCTCTCTCACCTACCGCTTGGTATTTCACTGCTAACAACTCATCTTGGCCATATTTAATTTCACTTTTTATCCCACATTCAAACATGGATCCACTTGAACTTGGAGAATTCAATCTAGAGACTACAGAAAAAGTATATAGCTGAGTAACATCAGAGTATTTTTGGCAATCAAACTGTTAAATATGTTAATAAATCTTCACAGAATTATAAACAAGATACCGTGTTTCTCTGAAAATAAGACCCTGACTTACATTTTTTTGAACCCCAAAATAAGTGCTTGGCCTTATTTTTGGGGAGGTCTTATTATTTTGGGGCACGTGGAGGAAACCAGAGGAAATGGTGGGTACCGGCTGTGCATGTGTTTAAATATTTTTGGGAGGGCTTATTTTCAAGGGGGGCATATTTTAGTGCATGCGCTCAATTGCTCGATTGGGCTTATTATCAGGGGATATCTTATTTTAGGGGAAACGGGGTAGATCATTGAAGGATAATTTTTAGCTGGTGAAGCAGAAGAGTTGAAGTAGCAGTTTCTGTCCTGAGTAAGAGGAACAGAAATGTCCCCCAAACATTCCTGTGGTGGTACATAGTATCAAAAGCCACTAAAAATTCAGAAGTATCAAGTTTGCACTTCCCTGGTTAATTTTTCAGCATAGATCATCCATCAGGGTAATGAAGATTACTTCCACAATAAATCTTAACTAAGATCAGTCCAAAAAGAATCAAAATCAAAAGTTCCACATCATCTACTAATTCCTAGTACAGCAGCACCACTGCCTCTTTTTTATTGAATGGAATATCAGACCCCAGAAAATAATTGCTAAAATCAGAACTAAAACTGCTTTCTTAAACAAGGGCCTTGCCAGGACATCCTTTTAATTGGCAGGCAACCTGGAGAATTTGGTTAGTTTAGCAGGTTGTAGTAGCCAGCTAACATAAATTGATTTAGAGAGTTAAGCAGGGTTGGATTGGTTAAAATCTTGAAATTCCATATTATAGGGAAGACTTAAAAGCCAGAATGCTGTTTTTCTAAGGCAAATTGGAAAGGATCCAATGTCTTAACAGTGGCACAAATTAGTTTCCTCATATTATCCATTTATTCAGGAGAAAAATTATAAAATTGACTCAGAGGGCTGTTATTAGATTATGCAATAGGGCCTCTAATTATAGTATTATTCAAAGTGACATCAAGTGCAGCAGAAATCTAACTGATCTCTTACCTATTTTTTTTTTAATTTGATTTATATGCCGCCCTTCTCCGGAGACTCACGGCAGCACACAGTGCGTTAAGCAATATCCTTCATACTTTTGTATATTTATACAAAGTCATCTTATTGCCCCCACAAACTGGGTCCTCAATTTACCCACCTTAGAAAGGATGGAAGGCTGAGTCAACCTTGAGCCTGGCTAGGATTGAACTCACAGTAATTGCAGGCAGCTGGATGTTAACTACTGCCTTAGTAGGATGCATTAGCCTCCTACGCCACTCAGGCTCTACCTATGGTTTAAAGTGTTTCCAATGGAGTTCACCAAGAAATATTTATAAATATAAATACAAACATCCATATCACCTTAAGATCACAACAGCTTGCAGCATCTAATCAACCTTAACTGCTGTCAAGAAAGATAAGTAGGGTCATATCCTGGGTGTTCCAGCGGGGGGATGAAGATCGTTTGGGGGAGAGTGGAAAGGATGATGCAGAGGTTGTCGGCTGGCGGTGATTCCAGGACAAACGGCTGCAGAGAAGGGGCGCTAGAAAGGGCCAGAGAGGGCAAAGAGAGATTGGAGGCTTCCATTGGTGAGAGCGTGGGGCGCTATACTAACTATGCTACCAACATTAACAGGGTTACCTGGGGCGGCCATGGAAGGCGGACCCATCTTAAGAGGGCCCACTCCTGGTTGTCTCAGAGGCTCTCCCCCCCACTCCCTGTGTGGATTGGGGGTGATTAGAGCTACCACTGTTTTACCACTGGTTTAAACCCTGGAATAGATCTTTAGCCATTTCTTTTTGTATGGATTTGGCCTTGGCCTTATGGCCATTTATCATTTAGACCCCTGAACAACTGTGATATCTGCCTCCCATGGACTTTACTACCTCTTTTCGCCTAAAATGAAATCATCGAAATACCCCCGGGGCCAGCAGTTTCTGTAGATTGGTGACTACCATCGATTGCTTCTCAACCATTGCAGGATACACCCTGGTTTTTCTAGTCTGGTATAGAGTCGGATTAAGACTGCTGCTTTTCGGCCCTCCCCAGCTTCTGTGAGAGGGCGGCTGGTGTGAACATCTGGCCCGGAGTGGCTTATGACTCTACCCACTGCGGTGAGAGAGCAGTGGAGTTTACTGACTGAACTGGAGTGGACATCCCTTGCCGGAACTTTTGGATCTATTTTAATTAACCCCTGACCATGGACTTCTCCCAAATATTAAATGTATTCATCAGCGGAGCTTCTTATCCTGCGAGACTCCCCCCTCTCACAGGTCTGGCCCTCCACTTTATCGAGGGCCTACCTTTATGACGGGCTTTGGAGCCCCGAGAGGTGGCATGCAGCAAAAAGGAATTTGAGGGGTTTTCTAGGGAAATTGTTAAACAAATTTTTAAGGGGTTCTGGGAAGCGGGAGGGTTGTGTGGGTGTGGGGGTTAACCCACAGGAGGAGGGGTCAGGTCCAATTGTTAATGGGGCTACGGGGGGTGTAGATTCCGGGGGTAAGGGGTACATTGACGTTCATTCTGCAGAGGGCCTTTTTATTAATACACTGAGTGGGAGGGGCAGATATGGCGAGTGCAGGGGACCATATCATGTGAGGGGGGCGCGCACTCGCTATCTTCGAGCGACGGCATGCCCCGGTCCCCAAAGCCCTTCTCGCTCCCCAGGTTGTGCAGTGTCTCAGGGCCCGAGTCTCCGGCTGTTGCTGTGCAATGCCAGGTCCATGGTAAATAAAGCCCCCCTCATCTGTGATCTTGTCCAGGAGGGGGGAGCGGACCTGGCAGGTATTACGGAGACCTGGTTGGGCCAGGAGGGGGGGAGTCCCCCTCGTGGATATGTGCCCTCCAGGCTTCCATGCATTCCATCAGCCGAGAGCTCAGGGCAGGGGCGGGGGGGTGGCGGTTGTCCTAAAAGAGAGTCTTGATCCACGGGAGTCCACTGTACCTCAGATAACAGGGTGTGAATCCCTCCTTGTGAAGTGGGGTCGCGGAGTTCAGATGGGTCTGCTGCTTACGTACCTGGCTCCCTGCCATGTAGCAACAGCCCTGCCTGAGCTACTCAACGTGATAGCCGAGGTGGCAGTTGATACCCCCAGACTTTTGGTCTTGGGAGATTTCAACCTGCCATCTGTCAGTGAAACGTCTGAGGTGGCTCGGGAATTCATGGCTTCCATGACGGCCATGGACCTGACTCAGTTAATTCACGCCCCCACTCACACGGGCGGACACACCCTAGACTTAGTTTTTGTCTCTGGTCAGTGGTCGAGTGGTTTTGATATAGGGGATATAGTCATCGAACCCTTGTCATGGTCGGACCACTCTCTCCTTCGACTAGACTTTCTAACCGCTACACCCCGCCGCAGGGAGGTGGAACCGATTAGGTGGTTCCGCCCCAGGAGCCTGATGGAACCTGATAGGTTCCAGACGGAGCTTGGGCCGTTTCCTGAGACTCTGGCTCATGATTTGGCTGAAGACCTGGTGGCCTCCTGGGATAGAGCGGCCGCCGGGGCTTTGGACCGCATCATGCCTTTGCGGCCTCTGACCCGGCGCCGAACTCAGCCAGCTCCTTGGTTTACTGAGGAGCTGAGGGAGATGAAGCGCCGGAAAAGATGCCTGAAGAGTGGTTGGAGGACCAGCCGTTCCGAATCTGACCGAACACTGGTGAGGTCTCATATTAAGACCTACCTAGTGGCGATAAAAGTGGCAAAGTCTAGCTACTTTTCCGCTCTTATCGCGTCATCAGATAATCGCCCAGCCGCCCTGTTCAGGGTGACCCGCTCCCTCCTTCAACCGGGAGCTTGGGATGACCCCTTGCAGGGTCGAGCTGAGGACTTTGTCCAGTATCTGTATGACAAAATCGCTCAGATCCGGGAAGGTCTGGCCTCTGACTGGGTAGATCTGGATGGGATAATCGAGGCAGATCTTGGGGGTGTGGTTTGGGAGGAGTTCGACTCTGTGGCTCCCGAGGACATGGACAGGATCCTGGGACGGCTGAATGCAACCACATGTTTATTGGACCCGTGTCCCTCCTGGTTGGTGCTGGCCTCCTGGGAGGTTACACGAGGCTGGCTCCAGAAGATTGTTAACGCTTCTTTGAGTGAGGGTGTTCTGCCGGCCGCTTTGAAAGAAGCGGTGGTGAGACCCCTCCTCAAAAAGCCCTCTCTGGACCCGGCTGTTTTGGCCAATTACCGTCCAGTCTCCAACCTTCGCTTTGTTGCGAAGGTTGTTGAGAGTGTGGTTGCATGGCAGCTTCCCCAGTTTCTGGATGAAGCTGTCTATCTAGATCCGCTCCAGTCTGGTTTCCGGCCTGGGCACAGCACGGAAACGGCATTGGTCGCGTTGGTGGATGATCTCTGGAGGGCACGGGATAGGGGATGTTCCTCTATCCTGGTCCTATTAGATCTCTCAGCAGCTTTTGATACCATCGACCATGGTATCATGTTGCGCCGGTTGGAGGGATTGGGGGTGGGGGGCACCGTTCTACGGTGGTTCTCCTCCTATCTCTCTGACCGGTCGCAATCTGTGTTGACAGGGGGGCAGCGGTCGACTCCGAGGCGCCTTGTTTGTGGGGTGCCACAGGGGTCGGTCCTCTCGCCCCTTCTGTTCAACATTTATGTAAAGCCGCTGGGTGAGATCATCCGTGGCTTTGGTGTGGAGTTCCATCAGTACGCTGACGACACCCAGCTGTACATCTCCACCCCAGGCCACCCCAACGATGCCATTGAAGTGATGTCCCGGTGTCTGGAAGCTGTGCGGGTCTGGATGGGGAGAAACAGGCTCCGACTAAACCCCTCCAAGACTGAGTGGCTGTGGCTGCCGGCATCCTGATATAGCCAGCTGACGCCATCGCTGACTATTGGGGGCGAGACATTGGCCCCCACAGAGAGGGCTCCAACTTGGGCATCCTCCTGGACGCACGGCTGTCTTTAGAAGAACACATGACGGCCGTGGCCAGGGGGGCTTTTTATCAGGTTCGCCTGATACGCCAGTTGCGTCCCTTTCTAGATCGGGACTCCCTACGCACAGTCACCCATGCTCTCGTGACTTCCCGCTTGGACTACTGCAACGCTCTCTACATGGGGCTTCCCTTGAGGTGCACCCGGAGGCTCCAACTGGTCCAGAATGCGGCCGCGCGGGGAATTATGGGAGCGACGTGGCGCTCCCACGTGACACCTCTCCTGTGCGAGCTGCACTGGCTCCCGGTGGTCTTCCGGGTGTGCTTCAAGGTGTTGGTGACCACCTTTAAAGCGCTCCATGGCTTAGGACCTGGGTACTTGCGGGACCGCCTTCTGCCGCCAATAGCCTCCCACCGGCCAGTACGCTCGCACAGAGAGGGCCTCCTCCGGGTGCCGTCGGCCAGACAGTGTCGGCTGGCGACCCCCAGGGGGAGAGCCTTCTCTGTGGTGGCGCCCGTCCTCTGGAATGACCTACCCCCGGAGATACGCAGGATTCCAGATCTCCGGACCTTTCGTCGGGCCCTTAAAACCCATTTATTCCATCTAGCTGGGCTAGCCTGAGCCCATCCTCCGTTTTTAAATTTGAATTTGATTTTAAATTGGGTTGTTTTAATTCTTGGCCAAATAATATTTAATAATTTTTAATTGTTTTTAACTTTTGTGTACCATGTTTTATTCTGGCTGTTCACCGCCCTGAGTCCGCAAGGAGAAGGGCGGTTTATAAATTGAAATAATAATAATAATAATAATAATAATAATAATAATAATAATAATAATATCATCCAGTGGTGGGATTAAAAATGTTTTACTACTGGTTCTGTAGGCATGGCTTGGTGTGCATGGTATGGCTTGGTGGGCGTGGCTTGGTGGGCATGACAGGGGAAGGATACTATAAAATCTCCATTCTCGCCCCACTCCAGGGAAAGGTTACTGCAAAATCCCCATTTCCTCCCGGTCAGGTGGGACTCGGGAGGCAGAAAATAGATGGGGGCAGGGCCATTCAGAGGTGGTATTTATTGGTTCTCTGAACTATTCAAAATTTTCGCTACTGGTTCTCCAGAACTGGTCAGAACCTGCTGAATACCATCACTGGTCAAATCTATAGTTCTTGGTTTATAAACACAAAAGCAAAATCCCAACATGAAAGACTAAATAACATAGTTGGAAAGGCACCCCAGAAGAGGAACATGTATTTACATGATATCAAACTTCTCTTGAGAAAAAAAAATTAACTTATCATCTATAGAGAAGACTAACTATGCAGATGACAAGTTGTCTTCAGATACCAGCACCTGGGCAAGAGCAATTCTCCTGCTTCCCTCCCAGAGGAGAGTGAAACAAATTTTCTATCACCCAAGAAAAATCATGAGGCCCTTTCATACACAGGCTTCATTCAGTGTATCAAAATGAGCTCCTACAGAACTGTATAATTCTTTTCCGCACATACATAAGTTTTCTGTATTTCAGTATAGTTCTTGGAAAAAAATGAATGTATGATGAACTATTTGCACTAGAGTAAGATAAATAGGCAACAGCTGAAATGTGAGTCCTGGCACCAGAGGGTTTTTGCCAACACTCCAAGAAAAAGTGAACAACTTAAGGAGGAATGAAATTACATGCTTCGTCTGTCTGCACTATGTAAGAATTTGAAGCCAACAAGCCCTGAATGATAGATCAAGTAATTCATCACTGTAAGGGACATTGCACAGTGAAAACACTTGATGTTCTGAAAGATATGTAGCACATTGTCAACTGTCTTGAATAATATTGTACCACTTTGTGGAATTCAATTACACACACCTCAAAAGTCATTAAAGACCACAGTTGTTTCTTCATTCAGCCTTCCTGAACCTGTCCTGAATTTTTGCAGCAGATTAAAATGCTTGTAGACAAGGTCCTGTTTAACAATTTGCACTTGAGCAGCCAGTATCTTAGAAGGAAACTGAGAGGATTATACCAATCTTCAGTTTTAACAGTTTGTCCGCAAAGAAGAATTATTATGACAGATCTTCCATCAAGGCATCTTACTAGAGACTCATGGAGAAAAAAAAATCCATGACATATGTATAAGCCACTTCCTTTAGGAATAACATTTATCAAATATATTGTGTTCTGTGAGACTTGAATGTGAGGACTTGGTCAGAAATCTGAGAATTATTGTGGAAGGAAGAGTGGAAAGTGGAAAATCAATTTCATAGCTCCAAAGGAGGCAGCATTCATAGTCCTGGGATTGAATGTCTTGTAGCCATAGTAACACTGATTCCTAAACAGGTATCGTCCTGCTCAATTCATCTGGAATAGAGAGTGATTTGTCTATCACAGATACTCACTTTCTTTTAATCTATTTTATTTTAGAGTTAATTGAATTGTGAATTTGATTTTTTTAATTTATTTAACCAATTTATGTACCCTCTACTCAACACATGACTCCCTGTGTATGTCACGTCTAGTACATTATAATATAGAATTTAGTAGTTTGTCTCACTTACTGAAATCAAAACTGCCTAGTGAAAAATGCTAAACCCAAGATTATGTAATGAAATATGTGGTGGATGAGAAAGTTGAATTTTGATCTTCAGTACCTATCAGTATTTTATTTGTTGCACTACATTAGTCCAGTAGGAATGTAGTCAACGGTAGGAATTTAGTCAACAGTGCATTAGCTCTAAATCAGGGGTCTTTAACCCCCAGTCTGTGGACCAGCACTGGGCTGTGGCATGCCAGAAACCAGGCTGTGCAAACAAGTGAAGGCCCATCCACGGGATGCAGGTAGCATGTGAAACCACGCCCCGTCCAGTCCACGGAAAAAAATTTCTCCACGGAACCAGTCCCTGGTGTCCAAAAGGTTGGAGGCCACTGCTCTGAATAGTTCAAAATATATCTATTCCCCTGCCCTAGAATTTAATTTTGAGCTAAAACATACCCAGTCATATATAGAGTTAGCTAACTCATTGGTGTGCAAACATCTTAGTCTCAGGACCAGGGGTGAAATGGTCCCGGTTCGGACTGGATCAGGCGATCTGGTAATGATTGTGGCAGGTGGTTCGGAAAACTGAGAGCGATGGTGGCACAAGGCTCCACCCACCCAATTGGGTGTGTTTTTTACCCTCTGTGTATGCTCAAGTTTTGTGCATGTGCAGAGGGTCTGCATGTGCATGTGATGTGCATGTGCACACTTCCAAACCGGTAAGGAAGGTAAGTAGATTTCACCCCTGCTCGGGACCTCTTTACACTCTTAAAAATTATTCAGGGCCTCAAAGAGCTTTGATTTGTGTGAGTTATATCTATCAGTATTTATTACACAAATAACTTTTTAAAATATTTATTTGAAAAAATGTAAAATATTTGACTTCACAAACCTCATGAAAGGATCTCAGTCCCCAGACCACACTCAGAATTGCTGAACTAACTCAAACCAACAGTCATGTCAGAGGAATACCCATACATAGTCAACTGACCTGTTTTTCATACCTAGTCCTTTAAGAAAAAGGGAGAAAAGAAATTGCTGGATAAGGAAGCCACAGAATTTACTGCAAAGACCTAACAACATGGAACACACCATGGATTACTTGCAATGATCAAGGTACATCTATTATTGTTATCTGGGAAAGGCACCCGTGATACTCCTGCTGTGAAAGCTCATGGGACAATAGTCAATGTCTAGTTGGGGTGATTTCTGACTCTTTTAATTTGATTGTACAGACAGTTCTCAATTTAACAACCATTTGTTCAGCAATTGTTGAAATTATGAACATGTTAAAAAATGGACTTTGGAACCAGTGCCCCCACAATTACAGGATCAGAATTTGGGCTCTTGGCAGCTGCCCATATTTATGATCTCAGGGACACTTCAACTCCCTCCACTACCAATTCTTTCCCCCTCCCCCCTCCACACACACACGTATCTCTGCCCTTTTGGCCACTCTGCATCCTGCCTTGAGTCTGTTCTGCCCCAGCTTCGGATTCCCAGAGGATGTGACACACACCAAGCTTTGCAAACACTGTTTAATTCCAAACAAACCCCTTTTCAAGAATGCAGGCTTGCTGTGCAAAGGGTCCTTATCAAAGTTATTAAGAACGAAGTCTGACAAAGGTTGGCAATCAGCCCAGAAAACCAGATATGAGAAGTCGCTCGCTCTCCAAGATGCTCTGTAGTAATGAGCAAGAAAGCAAGTTTTTAGCAAGAAAGCTGCGAGCGACTTAAATAGGCTAAGGGAGTGGCCAATTATCCTCAAGCCCTACTCTTGAGTAGACTCCTCCTCCTGATAGCCACTCCTGCCTTTTGGCAGCCCTGCGTGCCCGAGCAATGAGAAGAGGCTCCTCCACTTCGCTCTCTCCACTGGAAGGAGCCTCTGGAGGTTCTGAAGGCCCTGGCTGAGTCTCTGCCTCTGGCATCACATCCTCTTTGGCCTCCTCACTGTCCGACACAAGCACCAGCTGCGCAGGCTGCTGGCACAACACCACACCAGCCTCGTCATCGGGGTCAGCCATGATCCTCACAGGCCGCTGGCAGACCACAACAGAGTCCCAGATTCAAAGGTAACCCAAAGGGCAGAGATTGGGGAGAGACAGATATATTGGGAAAGTTGTACATAGTCCCTTACCTTAATGCCACTGATAGCCTCCCACAGGCCAGTACGCTCCCATAGAGAGGGATTCCTCAGGGCGCCATCAGCCAGGCATGTCGGCTGGCAACCCCCAGGGGGAGGGCCTTCTCTGTGGCAGCACCTGCCCTCTGGAACGACCTGCCCCTGGAGATACGTAGGATACCAGATCTCCGGGCTTTTCACCGTACCCTAAAATTTTTTCTATTTCATCAAGCTGGACTGGCATAATCCCCCCCCCCTTAGGTATTTTTAATTAGATTTTTAATTGTAAATGGATTTTAGTCAGGAGGTTTTAAATTTTGGCCCAAAATTTGTTTAATTCTTTTAAAATTTTAAATTTTGTATTGGGATAGATAGATAGATAGATAGATAGATAGATAGATAGATAGATAGATAGATAGATAGATAGATAGATAGATAGATAGATAAATAAATGAGGCTTAGGGCTGAAACCAATCATGAAATGGCTTGATTTGGGATGGGTACAGTGGTGGGATTCAAGTAATTTAACTACCGGTTCTCTGACCTAATGATTTCTTCCAAACTGCTCAGAAAGTTAACAACCGATTCTCCCTAAGTGGTGCGAACTGGCTGAATCCCACCACTGGATGGGTACTTATTTATAACCCATGATTCTTAATTATTGACTGCAATGAGGAGTTCCAAGATTGCTTTTGTAAATCAGTGTGGTTACATGATGTCTCACTTTATGACCACACCACGTTATGATGGAAATTTCCATCCTAATTGTAGTCATAAATTGAAGACTACCTGAATATTATTAGGAAAGTTACCTTAGCTAGAAATTGATAGCAGCAATAGAGCTATTATGTTTCTAATTGACTTGCCTTATGGTCATAGGAGTGGAAGGAACTGACAAAATTTGTATCGTAACACAATAGTATGACTTATGTAATTATGTCAGATGTTGAGACAAAAATATATGGAGGTACTTTTGTGACATGTCATCATTTTTCTGTCTTCATAGGTTGTTGTGGACAGTGATGTTCCAGTAGGAAAAAAACAAGTCATAGCCCATGAAAAATTATTTTTCTATGAAGAGCAAAGTTAGAATGAGCATATATATTACCTTTCATGTGCCTGAAATAACTTCCTGAATTGTGTTTTCCTGGGTGCACTTTGGTTGGAGAGAAATTAAAATTTCATTTTTGTCATTTTTGCCTACCAATCTACTTGAATCTAAATTTAAAATGGGGAAAGGCCCAGTAAATCAAAAAATCTGTTCTTGGCCTAAACATAGATTGTTTGCAAATTTAAACTGCAGATTATATGGTTCTGCTATACCTACCACAACAAACATGACACTGTGAATCTATTTAATTTGCCCTGTGTTTTCTTCACCTACTGAAATAAACACAGCTCTGCTTTTAATCTTTTTAAATCAAATTATTGATATAAGAAGATGTCTGATACTCAGCATTTGCTGTGCTGAACACTGATTTTCCAACAATTATCAGATAACTATTCTTGGTTGCCAGATGTTATTCATCTAATACTTCCCTGTGCAGACTGTTATGTCTTTGTAACCATGCAAACATGAAAGTATTTACCTTTCCAATCAATGAGTAATTATCAGATATGGTGCTACAATATATGTCAGAGCCAGTTTGATGGAGTCGTTAAAGGCATCAGGCTAGAATCCAGGAGACCATGAGTTCTAGTCCTACCTTAAGCACAAAGCCTGCTTGATGACCTTGTGCCAATCATTCTCTCTCATCCCCAGAAAGGAGGCAAGAGCAAACCACTTCTGAAAAACCTTGCCACAAAAATTGCAGAGACTTGACCTGACACAATTTCTCTCTCTCTCTCTTTCTTTTATTAAATTTGTTCTATTCAGTATCTCCCACTCAGTGACATAATAAACTAAAAGTTTTATTTTCATTATAGTGTTCATTCCGATAAGGAAATCTCAAGTTGGAAGAAAAGGAAGTAAAATAATATAAGACCATATCTTAGTTTAGGAACATAAACTGACCTGAAAGAAAGCCTGATTCAACCATGAACTGGTGAATACAAGATGAATACAATGTATGTTGCAAATACACAGAATTGTGTATTCCACTTCACCTATCCCCAAGTGGGCCATTGCTTTCAGGAGCAACAGAAAATGTTGTTATATTGCTATGATGGACAAGTTTTGGTTATCCTGTATTTATTTTGTTTTGTTTTATTTTGTTTGGTCAGTGTTATGGGGGAAAGTGTCATTTTTTCATCAAGACAATAAAACGATTGACCAATTGTCAAATAGCTCCATCCTGCTTTCTTCACTGTGTCCATGTTCTATTTTTATCTGCAAATAGAAAACTTTGGAAAGTTCTTACAAATTTGAGACATGGCAACATAGAGAGCAGGGTAGACAGGAGATGCAATAGGAAATCTAAATAAGAGAAAGACATAAATCAATATCAAAATCAACATAGGTAATAGGATCAAAGAATAGCCAATGAACACAAGGACAACAAAGATCGATAGAGAAAGACTCAATTGTTTTTTAAAAAATCTACTCCTTCCTGATCAGGAGGATTCATGACCAATTAGGATTGGAGGATTCAAGGCCTTCATAAACAGATGCTGCAAATACCACATAGTGGATGCTGGAGAGAAGAGTTCATCATTGTTTTGCCCAGTAGTACTCTTTAGGGTTGGGTCTCAGCAATAGCTGAAAAAAATATATCTACAATTCAAGAAGCAAATTAGTCCCAAATCAACGAGCATTACAGGAGTGTTTCTAATTTTTAGGAAATCTAGAAAAATACAGAACAGTATCACTGGACTACCTAGTAGTTGTGCAGTTTTGAGCATTATATCTTTCTTGAGGTGCATGGGATTAAACTTGGAATTTCTGCATACAGAGTTTGTATTCAATCACTAAGTCAGACTCTTGCCTCTTCATATTGGGCATTTCAGAGCATTCCCACAGAATTACATATAAGGCTGCCTTATTCTTTGCTTATTTAACCTAGCAGAGTTTCAATGCTCTGCTGCCATTACATGCTGACTTTTATTTATTTTTTCCCCACTTATAATAGGCAACTAAAGAACATATCAAGTAAGACTCTATCACCATTTTCTCTCTTTTCAAAGAGCAGAAAGACAAGTATCTATTGAAGCTGTTCTTTCTTTCACATGCATTGTAAAGCTTGAGACTTCCTTTTTTCAATTGTTTAAACATGTATTTCAGATACCAAAACCTATCCCATTGAACAATGAATTGGTGTAACAAACCAAGCCAAAGGTTTATAAAAAAATACAAAAATATCAGCACAAAACAGACAATTTTTAGTTAAAGATGGGGATAAGATGAATAAAACCATATGACCTTATGTTCCCTTGACTGGGTAGACGTTAAAACAATCATTCTAATTCTGAAGTTCAAGTATTGGTTTTCTAAGAGGTTATTGCAGGCCATTTCCATCTATCTGTCATCTACCTACCTACCTGCTTGCCTACCTACCTACCTACCACCTTCTGCCCTTAGCCTTCTGTTATGATCTTGCTCAAAATCTTGCAAACGTTCAGGTTTTGAGATTAGCGATTTCAAAAGTTTTTCACCATTAAGATTTTAACATTAATTTCAGCACCAAGTGAAAGCTGTTTGAAAAATTGGCTATTTTGTGGTGCTCGTGGGCATGATATTGTCAGATTTATGCAATGGCTACCAAAATCTTACAATGGTGATCTAGTGAACTAATCAAAGAAAACCATCTGTCCCAGAATGCAATTATTTGAAATACCAACTAACACGATGTTGCCATCACTAGGCTAAATCTAAAATGAAATACTTTTGCTAGATAAAGCCAGAAAAGAAATTAACTGGAAATTAATTTTATGATAATAGCTTATAGTGTGCTAAAATGCAATATTAACATAGTTTCAGGCTTTTCTGGTTCCAAATAGTAAACAGATGGCACCAGACAATGCAACGGCTGTGCAGCACAAGTTTTACAAAGAGGAGAAATATTGTTGGAGGTGCAGAATATAGGAGCTGCTTCAAACCCACTTTCAAATATTGCCAGTTTGTTAATGGGAATCATAGGAAATAAAAGATTTTAAAAATACCTATTGGAAGAATGGACTTTCTATTTCATGAACTAAATTTTTAGGGCTAAGTAAGAATTTAAAGTGATCAAGGCTCAGCAACAGATATATAATTTAACCCTATTTTTATTATTCTCCTAGCCAGGGGTGAAATCCAGCAGGTTCTGACAGGTTCTGGAGAACCAGTAGTGGAAATTTTGAGCAGTTCGGAGAACCAGTAGTGGAAATTTTGAGCAGTTCAGAGAACCAGTAGCGGAAATTTTGAGTAGTTTGGAGAACCGGCAAATACCACCTCTGGCTGGCCCCAGAGCGGGGTGCGAATGAGATTTTGCAATATCCTTCCCCCAGGAGTGGGGAGGGAATGGGGATTTTGTAGTATCCTTCCCCTGGAGTGGGATGGGAATGGAGATTTTGCAGTATCCTTCCCCTGCCACGCCCACCAAGCCACGCCCACAGAACCGGTAGTAAAAAAAATTGGATTTCGCTATTGGTCCTAACTTAAAATATTCCATAGCATGTTTTTTTCCAAAATGCTGAATAACAGGAGAACAATAATCAACAAGTAATGTTATCCAATTAATCATATAGTACAAGTTCTCATTATAGATACACTTTGGAAGAAAACATCAATGCTTCTGTATTAGATTACTCACTCATTGTTTGAATCCTTTGTAATGCTTTAATTTTCACTTGCTTCCAAACCAACAGATAACTTTTACTTATGTTTATTGGTTTATAGATAAGACCTCCCCCCCAAAAAAAACAGAATGAAATGGTAGCAGTAATAATTAATAAAATATATAAAAGCATAATGTAATTAACTATGCAATAAACTATTCTTTTACTATATTATTTATTTATTATTTAATTCATTTATGAATTTTTATCATTTTGCTAAAGATGTAATTAGTTGTCAAACAAGTACATCAATGTAAGTTATACTGCTCATAAAAACAAAAATTTGGCAGCATTAAGAACAGCAGAACCGCAGTTACTTATTACAGCTGCAAAAAAAAATTAGTGAAATCTGCTACATTCTTCTTAAAAGTGAGTGTGTGAGTTCAACAGTGTTAAATCCCAAATCAGTATTAATAAAACTGAATTGTATTTATTTATTGAGTTTATAATCATTGCTCTAGGCAAAGATGGCCTGTGGCTGTAATAATAAAAATCGAAAACAGAATCTTAAAAATCACAACAATCAGAAAGATAACATAAAAAAACCTTAAAATACAAGATAACTTTCCTAAATAATAGCTTTGTACACTTTACCACAAAAATTGTTTTAATAACAAAAAATAATCTCATTGCAAAATAATACAATATATCCCAGTAATGTATTATTGTTGTTATTAACATACAAATATTGAGATGAAAGTTAAGCTTGTTTTGCCAATGATGTCTCTCAAAAAGCTCTTTACTCTCTCTTAATGAATTGTATATATGTTATAAAGTCATAAATTGTTATACTTTAAAGTCTTTCATAGAAACTGAAAGAAAGCTGCTTTAGGAAAAGTGTTAATCTTTTGACAGATGATCCATTAGTGCCTCTTGGCACACCTTGTCTCATTACTAGAAGCAGTTACATGCTGAGCCAATGACAATCTCTCCCTGGGAAGCTTATCCACCAAACATTGTTTTTCTGACCAAAAACAGGTGGTGTTATGTCCATATGTTAGTTGTGACATGGGCAGTTAGGGTAGCATATGAACCTCTGAATCTGCCCTATCTCATTCATCACCAGTCAAGCACTTATACTTACAGCATTTCTAATGTATTTCCAGGGCTCTAGGGAAATGAAAAGAAATTCACATACAATTCTCCTTGGGAATCAAAACACCTAGATGACATGAAACATTTAAAAGATATGGAAAACAGGAATTAGATATGGAAATGGAATTTGCCATTAAGCTTAAGACCATTAGCAATAAATGGGGAAGAAAATTTTCCCATGATTCACTTGGAATATTTTATGTGTGAAATAAACACCAGGATCAAACTAATGCAACTCAGCACAAAAAAATATTAACCATGAAAGTATAGAAATATTGAAGAGGCAGTGAGACACAATATGAGCCAGCCATCGGAACAGGATAGCAGCCTGATCAGGATGTGCATCAGATAAAGCTGAAGCCCAGATCAAAGGGCAGAATTTGGAATATATTTTTATTTACCTAGGGTGGAGCAGACAAGTCTGAACCAACTTAGTTCTTATTCCAAGATTTGACTAAGCCCCATGCTAAATTTCCTTTCCTGGTACATTTAGTCATGCTTGATTGCCTCATATGGATATATCTTGCTTAGAAATGTCTTATTTCAGTTAGCTGAACGTTAAAGATGTAGGCATTTATGGTTTTCCGATGTTCAACGAAGGGAGAACAGAATTCCGATGCTCCCAATCCTGTCCCAGACGTAAGTATGAAATCATTCTGGACTATCTCCAGAAAATCATGGATTGGCTAAGATTACTGCCAAAGCTCAAAGCTAGGTTCTTGAACCAAGTTATCTGTATCACATATGCACCACTACAAAGAGAAGGAAATACATCATCAAAAAAGACAAAGAGGTAACTGATCTGCATAATAATTCTGCATTGTAATGTAAAGAGAGAGCGGTATATTCAAAAATAAGTACAGTAACATATATAAGGAGAAAGCTCTTGCCTTGGTGGGAAAGATTATTACCAGATGCTTTATGTACCTGCTAAGCCTGCTGTCCAAATAATGCTGCTAATGGGCAACTTCATCACAAACACATTTTCACACCAGACTTGAACAGATCTCCAAATACAAGCTGTCTCACAGTTTGGGAACATTATCCAACAGCTTTTCAAAGTATTAAAATCAATGGCCCTGGCCATTGATTTTAATCTTACCTCTGACTTGGTTCAACTTCCTAAGTCTCTTGCTTCTTTTAATTAAATAAAGTAGCTTTTGAGTGATGAGTATGCAAAACAAGACCATGTTCTATGAATGAAACCCAAGCAGGGGTGAAATCTACTTACCTTCCTTACCAGTTCAGAAGCATGTGCATGTCATGTGCATGTGCACACGTTCTGTGCATGCGCAGAAGGTAAAAAAACATTACTTCCAGGTTAAAACCAGGAAGTAATGACATCCAGGTGGCGATCGCTACCGGATCACCAAACCACAGGGAAAAATTGCTACCAGATCAGGTGATCTGGTCTGATCCGGGAGCATTTCACCCCTGAACCACAGAGTATATTCTTACTGTATTGTTTCTCTCTTTAAAATCAGTCCGCTAACTGCTGATACTGGACTCAGCTTCAAGAAATTGTGAGTTCATGGTTAAAATATGCCTCAAGTCACATATTGTCATTAGGAATAATTCTTATAAAACCATAGAGCTTATCCACATTTAACGTTAAAGAACTGATAGCATTTGCAGTTACACTTTATTTTATTCTACACATCTGTTTCAAGTATAAGTTTCTGGAAAACACCTATTTTTTTTTCTAAGCTTCTTTTCCTCGTGAGAATTTTTTATTTCAAGGCCTGACTGCTCCAGAGAAAAGATTTGCTCCAGCAGGAAACACTGGTACTGCTGATGGGGTTGGCCATCTTTCTTCCCACATTTTCCTGAAACATTTTCAAACTGTTCTTAGCAGCCTAAGGGCTAGAACGTTGCTTCTTCTTTTAACTGGAAAATTTATTTGTTTTCTTTTTAAACATTCTGCCAAAAGTTTTCAGAATGGTAAATTCTATGGCCAAAATAGAATATATTGCAAGTGTGGTATAATAACGGAACCATATCTGTTCACCTGCAAAAAAAATTTTAAAAGTCTAAATGAAACACACCAAGGCAGATACATGCCTACTTTCAAGAACCTTGACTACTTTTGCACAATTTGCTAAGCCCACTCTTGAAAGACTTTGCAACACACTTCACTTATTAGGCATCACTGGGAAGATTCAGAAAAGGAGATTTAGGTAAACTCTAGCCACATGTTCCCTATAAACTTTACTTAAATGTTCTAAAATGTGACCATTCATGAATTGTTCAGATAGAATTCAAAGTTACAGTCAAAATTAGTTTGCTTTTGTGTCTTCCTAAGAACTTTTTCAAAATAATTTGGGGAAATTTGGGTTGCCAGATTTGGGCTACAAAAATCCAGGAGACCATCAGATGGTAGCAATAAAAACTTGTCCAAGTTTTTGTGATCCAGATCTAATAACCCTACCTTTTGGACTCTTACAGTTGAATAGCAGGAAAAAAAGTAGAAGTATAGTTGTTTGATGCTCATTTCTAGGTTCCATTGTGAGAATTCCACCCACTGCCAAGCTTAATTAGAGGACTGGAAAACCCTGTTTTTAGCCAGTAACCCTTGCTATAAATTGTCTGATTCTTGGAAAGGAAAGTGAGGCCAAATGGACCAAGGAAGACTATGTAAGTTGTATTGAACTAAAGAAGATCAAAGAATTACATCTGGGTTATAGCCAAAACATGATGTTGGGGAACCAACAACATATTAAGAGCCTGCAGCTGAAATGTTTAAGATGGCATTACCTGAGAAGCATGGGTTGGAAAAATTTCCCACCCTCTTACAGGTTCTTCGAATCATGGGTTCATCTTAGCTGGAATAAAAATATTAACACAATATACCTTGTGAGTACTAATCTGGATTCATCCTGAGACCCAATTTGGCACCGGTTTAGAAAGCAGGAAATGATGAGTTTGAGTCCGGTCTTAGCTATGAAAACTAGTCGGGAGACTTTGGGCCAGTGACTGTGTTGGATGTGTTCACCACTTTTTTTTTTAAATTAGATTAAAAAAAGAGTCTTTTCCGGAGACTCCGGGCGGCTTACAATGCGTTAAGCAATAGCCTTCATACTTTTGTATATTTTTTATACAAAGTCAGCTTATTGCCCCCACAAACTGGGTCCTCAATTTAACTACCTTAAAAAGGATGGAAGGCTGAATCAACCTTGAGCCTCAAACTTGCAATAATTGCAGACAGCTGAATGTTAACAACAGACTACTTAGCCTGTTGAGCTATCTGAGGCTCTTGAGTGATTTGTAAAAATAATAAAGGTGGAATACAAGTAGAAAATAAATAAATAACAGTCATGTGTTGTGCACTATTTGATTGTCTGCGTATGTTACTTATAGTTTTGGGATCTCCAATTCTTAAAAAACAGGCTAAAAAGTTAATCAATGCTGGTGCAATTTCTGGGCTCTATTCAGTATCATAGATCAAGAAAAGCATTGATATCATATTACAAAATAAGAGTTCACCCACAATTCATATAAATGTTCTCTGGAGAGAATTACTTCTAAATGCAGATTGATCCGGTGCATGCTTCCTGTGAAATAATTCCCACTTCTGACTTATTGGAATTATGAATATTAGCTTCCCTAGCATACTATATCAGAAATTGTCTCAGTTTAACATTCAGTTTAGCATTCAGTTTAACTCTGGCCATTAGCCAGTTGCTCACAGCCATTCTCTCTGTGAACGTCTTGTTTCATAAAGTTGCCAGATAGTTTATCATTCTCTGTATGGCCTCCTGTTTACAGGGTTCATTCAAACCCAGTCACATTTTGAAGGAATGTATGAGTGGATAGTCTTGTAATGGGCCTCCAAACAGTTGTGGATTTGGCAGCTATCTGAACAATAACTGTGAACTTACAGATGATCCATGTACAAAACACCTCCACACAGAGAAGGAAATCCTAATTGGCCCAGGAACCTCATCACAGGGCATTCACACAACTGTCAAAGTCACAGCCAAGAAGGAACATTTCCAGTGTGTGTTTGCAATGGGAAATGGGAAAGCTGGTGACCCTCTCATCAAACCTTTCAATATGAGAAATCTCCCTC
Source organism: Masticophis lateralis (assembly GCA_030761175.1). NCBI lineage: Eukaryota > Metazoa > Chordata > Lepidosauria > Squamata > Colubridae > Masticophis > Masticophis lateralis. The sequence goes on from JAUDYJ010000001.1 coordinate 47,524,719, forward strand.
TTTTGAGCATAAACCTATGGCTTATGTTTTCTCTCACTGGCATTCTCCCTGCATAAAAAAACCCAAAGCTTTGTTTTCTTTTGGAAAACAGAACCAAGTAATTTATTTTCTTTCAAAATGAAAAAAAATTGGTCAGAAAATCTGTAAAGTAACACTGGCCTAACATGAATGTTGACCTCATGCATGTTCTTTGACACTGACTGGAAGTCATTGACTTAAATTGCTGTAGTTGTTCCCTAATATCTCTTCTTCTGGCAAATATCACAGGCAGGAAGCTATATCTGGGTACGCTGAATCAAGCAAGAAGGGTTGCCTTGTATACTTGTTTTTCTGGTCAATTTTGTGCCGTTTGTTTCATAACAAAAAAAAGGGAGAGAAAAGAGGTCAGATGCAATGTGCCATTGCATCTTCTCAGGCTGTAAAATCTTGAAGTAATCCACTGAATGGATACATATGGAAAAGTCACCTTAGGTCAACAAATATTGGAAAAAATAATAAATTACCCAGCAGCCAATCTCCCACACAAACTTGTACTTGGCAGGAGTTTTCCCAAAAAAAGTCAAACTATTTACAACCACTTTTTTTGAGAAGAATGCCAAAGTAATCACACCCCTAACTGGCATATGGACCACAATAGTAACATTATCAAGGTTTTGGCATTAAGATGGCTCTGTCTGTTGTCTAAATTAAGGTTTATTCTCCTGGTTTCGAGCTCGAAACTAGTTAGTCAATCTTTTTGTGTCATTCTTAAAATACCTTGTATGTTAGAGGGTGTTTTTTTAAAAAATGGTTTAATAATAAAAGCATGGATTCATTCTTTCTAGAAGTCTTCAAAACTAGGTAGCTTATTGTTTAGATTAGATGAATAAAAATATTTTTTATTCCAGAAGTAAGTAAGTATGATTTTAATATATATATATATTTGGCCGAAGAGGTTTTTAAAAATGCTTTTTAAAGCCTCTGACGATCCCAGCCGACTTGCCTGATCGGCAGAGGCTTTTTTTTTACTTTTAAAAGCATTTTTTCAGCCAAAGAGGTTGTAGAAAAAATGCTTTTAAAAGTAAAATAAAAAGCCTCTGATGATTGCACAGCTCAGCTGGGCATGGGGGTGGGGAGGGTATGTGGGAGGGAGCATACTGCATTCCTTTTGCCTTTCAGCTCCAATCCAGGAGCCCTCAAGCTGTCGCATTCACAATATATATATTGTGAATATATGTATATTCATTCTGATATATCCATCGTGAGTGAATTATGCATTCACTCAATTATGCATTATGCATATATATATGTGTGTGTGTGTGTGTGTGTGTGTGTGTGTGTGTGTGTTTTCGTAGATTTTTATGGGTTCAGGTATGCATGTCTTGGCGTATTCAGGTCTTTCCCCATGTAAGATTGAGATTATCTTGGCGACATTTCAATGAGGTCCCACTCGTCATCTTTAGGCTGGTGTCTTCGGCTTTGTGTCTGTGCGCACAGATATGAAGCCGAAGACACCAGCCTGAAGATGATGAGTGGGACCTCGTCTAAACCTCACCAAGATACTCTCAATCTTACACGGGAAAAGACCTGAATACGCCAAGACTTGCATATATATATATGCCTTTAGGGAAACAGAGGAAGGGGCATAATTCACTCACAATCGAAGTCTCACCCCTTCAAAAAAGTACATATTAAATTAAAACAATAAACAGTTAACATGTATATATTTGTGTATGTGTGTATACACACAGCCACACACACAGTTATCTCATACACTTATATAAATACCATGTTTTTTTAACTGTTTTGTGTAAACGATTCCCGTATTTTATTAGATTTATGCACATAAAGCCTATTTCGGTAGGCAATCTGCTCATAAGTAGCAAATATAAATTAGGTCTTAATCCATTGAGAAAATGGGATCAGAGAAATTAGTTTAATTTTTTTTTTAATTAGATTTATATGCCGCCCTTCTCCGGAGACTCAGGGTGGCTTACAATGCGTTAAGCAATAGCCTTCATACTTTTGTATATTTTTATACAAAGTCATCTTATTGCCCCCACAAACTGGGTCCTCAATTTACCTACCTTAGAAAGGATGGAAGGCTGAGTCAACCTTGAGCCTCGAACTTGCAATAATTGCAATAATTGCAGACAGCTAAATGTTAATAACAGGCTATCTAGCCTGTTGAGCTATCTGAGGCTTTTTAATTCAACTTCCAAAATAATTTTATTTCATCAGAAATTTTCTATGATTTTAATCCTGTTTCTTGTTCTCTGTCCACATTCTTTGCTGCTATTGCTTTTATTCTGTACTATTATTTTATAATATTTATCCTATACTCATTTTTTTCAGCATTTATTCTCTTAGAACTATTTTTGTCATCCACAGCCTCTTTCACTTCATCATTCCTCTTTCATTCATTTCATAATTCCCCTTAGCTGAACTGCATATTTTTGTTTACTCTTTGTACTTCTTTTTATATTCTTTTATAAGCAATTTTTTTATTCTTTTGCTTACATTTATTTTCCATCTATTCTTTTGGGACAGTAATACTTTCTCATAGACATAAGTAGCTTTAAAACAAGATTTGTACTTTGTCTTCATTCAGTTATTCTATTTGTATTCTTGGTTTTTTTGTTTGTTTGTTTTTTTGTAAATTTCCTTTTCTTCTATGTTCACTTTTTCCCTGTGATCTACTCTTGCCATCCCCTCCAAAACAATGGTCAGAGAGCAGCACATCACTGTTATATCTTTTATTAAACCTCTCCATCTTTCATAATAATCAATCAAAACATTTATGTATTTTCATTCATTCCTTTTCTATGTGTACTTTATGCTTAAGTTCTGTATTCAAAACATATTTTTAAAGCAGATGCTCAACAGATTCTCAGCATTTTCATTCATTCTTGAGTTTCTAAATGACCCAATTACCTTTTCTGTATCATCTCATCTTGTTCCCACCAATCCATTTATACCACCTAGCAAAATGTTTTCCGCCAGATAACATTTAAAACATTTTTTCCACAAAACCCATTTTTTGTTTCTAGTTTAGTTCTTCTATCATCATCTTTCACCATAATCTAAAATGCAACTGTCACAAATCTATAGAGTCCTATTTTCATGCATACCCAAAACAACTTAAATGGTATCAATTCATTTTCAGTTTTCTGGTTCAAATTTTGTTATGTTCATCAGTCTTAAACTATACTTTCACTTTCCTGCTAGTATTCATCCATTCATTTCTTCTCCTGCAAAAAATCAGGCTACATTTTTCAGACCTATTAAATGCTTCATTTTTCTCTTAGTTTGACTGTCATGCAAAGTCTTTATTTCTCTTTCTTTCATTTATTAATGTATCTCCTTTACCATTTGCCCCTTTTACATTCCAAATTACAGTTTTTTATATGCCATAATCATCACCAGATGGACCCACAACGTTTGATTTTTACCACCCAACATGGCTTTGGTCAATTGAGACTTTCATAAAATGGTTTTTAGCCAAATAGAGAAGGTGTGGAACAAGTTATGAGCAATAATCACATATTTGATATTCAACTATGGACTCTACCAGTCATGCTTTGGCCAGTGTGCCATGAGTACAATCAAACTTCAGTTTTATTAAAACTTGCTATCTATTCTGTACAAGTTGGGATCTTTAATCTAGAGACTACTGTGGAAGGCAACATATTGTTGCCCACGTTTTAGCAGTTAGGAGTTATTGACCTCAGTATTTTGATACACATTTAGGGTATGAGTATTTCTCTATATTAGATGCTAGAATTGAAAAGAATCTCAATACACAAACCAATTCTCACTATTACATTCAAGACTCCCAAGAATTTGTCACATTTCAGATTCATCATTGAATTGGCTCCCAAGATAGAATTAGGAGAGGAAAGGAAAAATTAATTATTGATAGTTAAGCTCCCTCTGAGGCAAGACAAACATATATTTGAAGAGACATGGGTACTTAAGGTAGATGTGTTTTCTCATTCATCACTTTTTGAGTATGCCCATTCTCCCCAGATCTATCCCTCCCTGCCATTTTAGGGTATATATGTCTACAAAACATAATGTGTGAATTGACCCTGAGAGAACCTCTGGGAGTGCGATGACCTTTTCCTCACTGAAAGTCTTTTGAGTCAAATACTCCCTCAGGTTCTTTTTAGAAACTTAAATAGCAAAATCTTCCACCGCATTCCATGTGTTAGCACTATGCAATCTGTCACATCTCACTGCTGTGGTATGCCTCCTGATAGCCTCATGAAAATGTATTTTTCTTTAATCTAATCTCATTACTTCTACTTACCAGGAACACCCCAATTAAGTTTTTGTATTTTTAGATACGCCTTACTAAAGAAAGGAAAGGTCAACATCTTCAAAACAAAACAGAGGGACAAACTTTGTTTTATAAATGGAGCCTCTAGCAACATAAATCTTACCAGACATCTTTTAATACCTTGTTATCTTTCAAAATTTAGCAGTGTAAAAATGTACAGCATATTATTATATTTCCAAATCTGGAAAACTGCCATGGAACAATCTGTCGTAAGCAATTTAATTCATCATACTGATGCCAGATTCAGAGGGAGGCATAAGGAAATGGGAGAAGCCAGATTTATTCCCCTCTGCTCTCCCATTAGCCAGGCCCAATCGTCCAAGATTATAAAAGGTGGGTCAATTAACTCGTGCTGCAATCCCCTGCCACTGGTATTCCCACATGCTTCTTGGCAAGCAGGAGACAGCAAATGGAAGAAGTTGTCTGGACTTTTCTAGCATTAGCATATGGCAGATTAAAGAAGCTGCCAAATCCTGAAGTGTTGGCACAAAGGCTAGGTAGAGGAGGCAACTGATTTGGGGTTTAATGAAAGGACATGTTCAAAGTTATTAGTATTAGTTTCCAAAGACAGCACACTTCTTGTGGGTTTTTCCATCTCAAATGCTAAAATAGCATGCTTGATCTTAGTTTCTGCCTAGTGATGCTATAAAAATGAGAGTTTTGGTTTGTAAAGCATGTGTTCTACGCCAAGGTATATTGAGAATAATAGTTAGACTGTCTTCTGCACATTGTCCTCACTGTTTGCAGTGTTTGCCAGCCTTAAAGAGCCAAGCAAATGACTGGAAATCATTGACAAATTCATATTTTACACAATGTCATTCATTACTTTCAATCCTTTCAAATTCCCATGTTTAGAAATGCCCACATAATGTATTCCCTGCCACTCTAACCTCAAAATCAGAAGCTTCTAAATATGGCCTCTTTGAAATGACAAATATAGATAATACTTGTTTAGTGACTGATTTGTTTAGCAACCATTTGCAATTATGATGCTGATGAAAAAGTAAGTTTATGACCCATCCTTGCATTTACAATCTTCACAGATCTATAAAGCAAAGGAAGTTTTAGGTAGGCTCATAAACATAGTCACAGTTTCTTTAGTGTGTGCTTCCCTTAACAACTGAGATGCCAGTAGCAATTGTGGACTCAAAAGAGGACTGTCTGTATAATTGTTTTATTATCAAAACCAATTTCTAACTGATAGCTTTGCCTAGCAGAAAAGTACAGCTACTGAGTTCAGTAAAGCTAATATGCTATGAAATACAACAAATAAACAAAAACATCTATTTAGGCAAATAAAAACATTATCCATAGAGTGGTTTATTAAAAAGGAAACTAGTGGAGTAAATTTATCATTTTCAAAAGACTAAGATTTCATACAACCTATTCACTTCCCTCAATATGCTAAGCAGACAAGCCCTATGAAAGCACCAAACTGGTCCTTTTATAAATCACAGCTTTAATTTGAACATGCTAATGATCCTGTTAGAACTGTGTAAATTTGTCTGCATGCAAAACTGTTGATTAGCATGGTACATTATCGGTAGAGTTCAAAAAGTCCTTCACTTTCTGCCTCTAAGGATCTTCAGCAGGCTTTAATCTGCTTTAAGGGATGGAGAGTGAGGAATGATTCTTTTGACATAGCTGTCATTAGAAAAGTATATAGTTGGTGTGATATTACCCAACAGATGGAAGGTAGAATTTAGGCAAAGAAAAGACTAGGCAGGGGATCAAGCAGCACATGAAATTCCTATCAATAACCCCTTCCCCCACCCCAGCCTTCAAATGGGAAAGGGAGAAGCATGAGTAAAAGATAAGCAAATCTACCATATAATCAAGAGAATGTGGAGAATCGTGTAAGCAAAGGGGACTCAGCAGTGTCACAGACTCTCTGCCTTCTGAAATTTATAAAATCCTCTTGAGGTTTGCATGAAATAGATCGGCCCATCCCAAATCCTGACCACCCAGGTTTTTTGACAAAGTTGGTTAGATATTATGAAAGGTGAAGTTCTACACATCTGAAAGACATTCAGCCAAAGAAGACCGTAACAGATAAATCAAAGATTATTTGATTTGATCAGTGGAGACTCCCTAGTTTAACATTTTCTTTTCATCAGTGACTATCCAGATTCTGTTTATTCTCAGAAAAAGACAGCAAGAACTACATCAAATCTTATCCTTGGTTCACAATCTTTGTATTATGATTTTATATATTGAAATTTTGATCAGTGAAAAAGAAACCAAGTGGGAAATGGGGCAAGAGAGTTCAAAAGCATTATTTCTACTATTCTTTCCATGATGCTTTTAAGCTTCTTTTGGTGCTGTTTATATCTGGACTAACTGTAATTCCCATTTTTAGACTTTATAAACTGTCCCACTAATTACAGGGTAATGGTTCCATGTTCTTGAGACTCTAAACCCAGGTTGTGTAGAATGGTTAATCCATTCAAACTTTTTAATACAGAGGCATGCAACTATTCTATCAGTAAAGCAGGCATTTAAAAGGATATTATTTTCCCTACAGAGGAAAATTTGAGATGCTTCCTAACAGTGTCTAAGATTGCACCAGGACTATTTTGCACAATAGCAATAGCACTTAGATGTATATACTGCTTCAGTTCACAGCCCTCTCTAAGTGATTTAAAATGTCAGCATATTTTCCCCAACAATCTGGGTCCTCATTTTAGTGACCTTGGAAGGATGGAAGGCTGAGTCAACCTTGAACTGGTGAGAAATGAACTACTGGCAGCCAGCAGAATTAGCCTGCAATACTGCATTCTAACCACTGCTTCACCAATACATTTTCTATCACTAAGCCTTTCCCAAATATTTATTTTTCAGGCTGGAAACTGCTTAGTTAATTACTTATCTATCTTGTTGATACAGAATCAAGGCCAGCTTGATTATGCACAATACTGGCTGGCTTGAAACTGCAGTAAAGCATATGTAGTTCAAGAGGTGACTTCTTCATTTCTTTTGAGATTGTGCAATTCAGTTCAGTCACTTGGCCCCAAAAATATCTTAGCTTGAATGAATTCTTAACCTGCAAGATTCATTTCTTCAGGGGTTAAGAAGACCCATTAGCAAACATTTGCCAAAAAAACTTCCAGAGAGTCTGCAGCCAGCACTCTGGGCCAGCTCTGATTGTAACCAATGGTATGTCAGCAAATAATTTGTTTTCCAGGCAGTGATATAGTTCAGCACTAAGCAAAAATGGCTTTACAAACTTTAGTTTCTGGTATGTAAAGTGTTATAAACTGTCATTTATCACAGTAAGAAGATCAGATATTCAGGAGAGAGAAAACTTATAAAAAATGCTTGCTTTGAATTATGAACTTTAAGCTATTTATTGTTACTGAAATAAACAAGACTTAGTTGCACAAACTGTTGATCAGGGTGTAAAAGAGCTGCATTTGTGGACCTCTGGTCTTGGACAAGCAAAATTATGATCAGAAATCCATATCCACTGAAGGGATTTTGCCGAGTCTGTTGTTTCATAGCGCATAGAATTGAGTGCTTTAATGCCTTAACATCCAGTTAGCTCTAAAGTAAAGGTAAAGGTTCCCCTCTCACATATGTGCTAGTAGTTCCTGACTCTAGGGGCCGGTGCTCATCTCCATTTCAAAGCCAAAGAGCCAGCGCTGTCTGAAGACATCTCTGTGGTCATGTGGCCGGCATGACTAAACGCCAAAGGCACACGGAAGGCTGTTAGCTCTATCAGCCTTTAAAAACAGAAGCCAACATTTACATTTTCTAATGACAAGATGCTCTCTCTCTTTAAGTTTATTGTGACATTGGCACCTATTCCTCCTACTTGTAACCCAATGCTATTAAACAGACTGTAAAATAAAATTTCAAGAATATCTATATTTGGTAAACGTAAGACAGTTACTAGCAGGTTGGGGAGTGTTACTTCTTAAAATGATTTTCAAGAAGATCCTTTATTGTCACAGGATAATAGACATAGTATAATTAACTTTCACCAATCTGGTAATATCCAGATGTGCTTGATTATAGGAATTACAGGAATTACGATCCATAATTCCTGTGTTGTCTGAGAATCATAGAACATGTCATCTGAAGACATCTAGAAAGTACTCAACTGGGAAAAATTTTAGTATTTCCAAGTAGGAAAAAATAAATGAACACCCTAACTTTATATAGAAATTTAGTTATGTTTATCAACTTCCATTGTTGAGAGAAAAGACTGCCTCTGTTGGGCACAGTTTGAAACTACAACACCCAATGTCTATCCCTAACAAAGATTACACATTCCACTTCGGTAAGAAAGGACCCTATACACAACCTGTTGCATGATCCTATCTAATAGAGCCATGATGGTGAACCTATGGCATGCTGACAGCTCAGTTCCAGCACGCATGCGTGTGCCAGCCAGATGATTTTTGGGCCTTCTAGGCTTACCACGAGTAGGGAAATAGGCTGTTTTCTACCTCGGGAGAGCCTGGGGGCGTGTGGAATGCCCGTCTTTCTTTCTCACCTGGCTCCAGATCCTCTCTATGCATCTGGGGAGGGCGAAAACAGCCTTCCCCACCCCCTTGGAGGCCCAAAATAACTTGTTTCCCAACTTCCGGTTAGACAAGAAGTGACATTTTTTGCTGTCCCCAGCCTTCAGAGCCTCTCTCTGGAGGCTGGGGACAGCAAAAAATGTCACTTCCTGTCCAACCAGAAGTTGGGAAACTGGCTATTTTGGGCCTCTGAGAGGGTGGGGAAAGGCTGTTTTCACCTTCCCCAGATACATAGAGAGGATCTGGAGCTAGGTGAGAAAGAAAAACGGGCCTACCAGGCCATCACGTGCCAGGAAGGGGGAAAGGGTTGCACGGGCATGTGCGGAACGCATAGAATTATGGGTGTGGGCACACTTGCGAACCTCCCCTGCCCCCCCTTCCTGGCATTGGATGGCAAAAAGGTTAGCCATCACTGTAATAGAGAAAGAACAGCTAGGGAATGGCCAATGGATTTGTTTTCTACAGGCAGACATTTCAAAATCTGTTCTCAGACTACAGCTTCAAAGAGCCCAAGAGGAAGCAAATTATATGGACTCTTTTCAGTCAGAGTTCAGAACTCTGAATATAATATTATTATATTCTCTGTATTATATATATTCTGTGTATAATATTATATGTATATAATATTAAGACAGAATTGATTGCACTTCTGGATTATCTCTGAGAAAACTGGGATAGTGTTCATATATTCATCCTCAGTCTTCTTATTCTCCAGTATTTTCAATACTATCAATTTTGGTATCCTTCTAGATTGGCTCAATGGGTTAGCAGTGGGAAAGACAGTGTTGTGGTGGTTCTCTTCTTTCCTCCAGGGCAGATTCCAGGGGAAGGTCAAATCCAAAGCCCCTATTTTGGTTGTTTTTTTCAGGACTCCATTCTCCCAACCCCCTTTCCTACTTAACATCTATTTGAAGCCACTGGGTGAGGTTATCCATAAGGTTAGGTATTATAAGAATGTTGGTGATATTCAGTTATGCATCTGACCAAGTCATGTTATCTAGGTTCTGTCTCAGAGTCTGCAGACTTTGGGAACTTACATGGGGAAGAACAGGCTTAGGTTTAACCCCCCCCCCCCCAAAACTGAGTGGCTGTGGGTTTTAGGGCCTCCCAATCTAGTGACTTTCCATGATTAGTTTTCAATAGGGTATCACTGTCTCAGAAAGAACTAGGTTACAATATGATGCCCTCCTGAACACTCCGTTTCTAGTCTAAAAGTGGATAGCTGCCATGACCAGGATGGCCTCTGCAGAAATCCTTCTTGTGTGCTGATTGTGTTTATAGCAATAGCAATAGCGCTTAGACTTATATACCGCTTTACAGTGCTTTACAGCCCTCTCTAAGCAGTTTACAGAGTCAGCATATTGCCCCCAACAATTTGGGTCCTCATTTTACCCACCTCAGAAGGATGGGAAGTTGAACCAACCTTGACCCTGGTGAGATTTGAACTGCCAAATTGCAGCCAGCCAGCCAGCAGTCAGCAGAAGTAGCCTGCAGTACTGCACTCTAATGACTGTGCCACCGTGGCTCACGGATTAGTGGTCCTTGTCCTGGTCACTCATGCCTTGGCTACATTCTTTATGAATTTTAGCCATTTTCTTACTTGGAAGCCCACAGGGAAGTTGCAACTGATGCAGAATATAGCCGCACTGTGGAACATCCAAGTAATACTACTCACTATGAGTAAGCTTCTTGGTGCAATTCAAGGTGCTGGTTGTCATCTATAAAGTCCTTCATGGCATAGCGCTGTGTTATTTGACTCTCTCAATTATTTCTGTCTGTTTCACAAGTTCTGAAAGAGTGGGCTTGTTCCAGGTCCTTTCTATCAAACAATATCACCTGATTGGATTCAGGAGACATCCCTGCTCTCTCATTGGGCCTACCCTGTGAAACAACATGTCCCTCCCTAGACTGGCCCCAACTCTTCTGGGTTTTCATAAAATATTGAAGATCTATATTTTTCCCTCAGGCATTGGACTAAGGAAAAACCAGTGTTCTGCTATCTTTCTTCGATAGGTACATTTATGAGTGCAGTTTTTTCAAACTTAAGTTCTCTTTTGTAACATTAATCATTGTTGTCTGCAAGGAACTTTTAGTATTGAATTTTTCAAAAAAAAAATCTAAGAAAGACACATTTCAGCAAAGATTGATGTCAGCATTCACCCCTCTGTGAAGTCCAGTGAGGGCTTATTTTTTTTTCCTTTTTGGTGGACTTGTTCTATAAACTTAGTTATATCTAGTTTAATCTTAACATTCATTTCTCAATGAGGGAAATAATACTGTTGATAACCTAGCTGAAAATTTTGTTGTCCATTACTAAGATGACACATGTGAAGTCAAAATCATTATTTAACTCTTTATTACCTTGTGACAATTAGAGACTTCATATAGAGATTCACAAACTCTGATACAAGAAGGAAGGAGAATACTTGGGTGCAAATGTATTCATAAAATCATATCAGCTTTGATTCTAACTACAGGTAATCCTCACTTAACAACAGTAAATGAAACCAGAATTTCTGTCGCTAAGCAATTCAGGCATAAAACCCACTGTCATGTGACCATTTCATTTAACAAAGAAGAGTGTAACTTCTAACTGGCTTCCCTATTTTCTATAGTTCCTGGAAGCTGATAGGGAAGGTCACATATTATGATCACCGAACAGCAAGATACTGCAATGGTTAGAAATCCAAGACACTAGGCTGAACACTAGGATCATGACCCCTGAAATTCTATAATGGCCAGAATTTTGAGGACCGATCACAACACTAATTCATTCAGTACTGTTGCAAATTTGAACAGTCACTGAATGAGTGGTTATTAAACAAGAACCACCCATGAATGCTCTTTTGGCTCTTAACAGACCTATTCTATGCAGTATCCAGTAAGCAACTTACTTAAAGAAAGCAATTATCAAGCTTGCCATACAATTCTTCAACAGCTTTGCTTAGAGAAAACCAAATGTGGATTGCACCATCCTTAGTATAAAGGAAGATGGAATACAAATTATTATTAAAAATAACTTCTAGAAGCTCATTGTTTTAAAAAAAAATTTAAAATGGAGTTATGTATAATGATCCAGATGTAAAATATGGAGAGCTAATTCATTTCTATATATTTAAATAAATCTCTTAAATTGGTAACAGGATTTCTTAGCACTGTAAAAAAAAACATGTGGCTGATTTTCAAATGTGCCTCCTATGCGCACAACTCTAAAAATAGCTAGAGGCCACTACAGTTAGGAAAATGGGGAACACATCATCTTGAGGATCTTAAAGCGGACTAGCCACAGATGTTTTTGCATTATGAATCTCTTCTAAGATACATTTATGGCTGTTTAGCATCCTTCTCATCAATCTGAAAATTTCCTGAAAGATAGATGTGCACAAATTACACAGCCTGAGGTCCACTTAGCCATCCCCTTATTCCATTCTATATGTGATATCTCCATTCAAAGATTAAATGAAGTTAATCAGATTGTGAGAAGAGGAGCATACCCTAATTATTACTATTATTACATTAATCATTTCTAATAAAAGAAAAAGATTGATTATTTGATAAAAAGGAACTAAATAGGGCCATGATCTACAGCTGTTCGAGGGATGATATATCCTTGATATCAGCAGTTGATCTCTCCACAAATCCCTTTCTGCTACTTGGAAGTTTCTGAGGACTATAAAACTTGATTCCAATATAATCCTATCTAATCGCCATCTCATAGCAAGATGTGCACATACGGTAGAAACCATAAGCAGCCACCAGACTTTGAAAACCTTAGTGATGCAATTTGCAGCTTAGAAAAAGAAGGCCAAATGTATTTTATTTTAAGATAAAGTACCTTCTGGAAATAAGACAGGATACATACTGTAAAAAGTTAATTCAAATATACATATGGGATACTTAACTCTGTATTGGATTTTCATATTGGACCTTTTTAGAAAAAAACAAAAATATGGGGGGAAAAGGGTAAAGTGGACGGTTGAATAAATGAAACTTCAAAGTGGCAATAAATTGTCAGCACAGAGGAATAACAACTGGGGGGTTTAAAGGAGCTCAACATTATATGTAACATGTAATTAGAACCCGACTGCTCTCTTCTTCATGCCTGCCATTTAAACGTCTGGTTCAAACTATTTATTATTTTATTCCACTTGAACTCCACCTGAATCCAATTGACTCTCAGTAGCTCACAATAAAATGATATCAAAACAGAAAGATACAAAAAATTAACCAAAGATAACTACAAAATCATCATTAAAAAAAATCCTGGGTGATAGTGTGCTCATTGCAACTTTCATAATCCCCCACTTGCTCCCCTTTGCTTATATAACCAACTTCTCATTTATTTTATTGAAGATATATAGATTATCTGTAGCAGCAAATTATTAGTAGCTGATCAACTCTCTCTTCAGAACTTGGCCCTTTCTTTCCCTTCCCTAGCCAAATCCTCTAACGCAGGTTGTCCAGTCCATCACCCATGGGCCACATATTACTAGACAGCTAGTAATATGGTTCCTCTTTTGTTTTAATGTTATAATAAACCTGTTTTTAAAATGAAGGAAGTTTCTTTATATACGTTAACTATATTATTCTGTTTCCCCTAAAATAAGACATCCTTGATAATAAGCCCAATCGGGCATTTATTTATTTATTTATTTATTATTTAAATATTTATACCCCCCTTCTCCCCAGGGACTCAGGGCGGTGCACAGCCACAGTAAAACAACATATATCACAAAATTTAAAAAACAGATTAAAACATATTAAATAATTTGGCCCTATATTAAAAATTCAAAAACTAAAACACCCATTAAAATTCGTTATTTAGCCAGCCCAGCCTGTTGAAACAGTAAGGTCTTAAGGTCACGGCGAAAGGTGTGTAGGTCAGAGATCATAAATATCTCCGGGGGTAATTCATTCCAGAGCGCATGTGCTAAAATAAACCCCGTCCCCCCCAAAAAATAAGCCCTCCCTGAAAATATTTAAATGCATGTGCAGCTGGTCCCCACCATTTCCTCTGGTTAGGGTTAGGGAGACAGAGCTGGAAATCAGATAAGATGGCAAGAGGACCCCCGTCTTGCTCCACGTGGTCCAAAATAATAAGACATCCCCCAAAATAAGGCCAAGAATGTATTTTGGGGTTCAAAAAAATATAAGACAGGGTCTTCTTTTCAGGGAAACACGGTATATCTTTTACATCTGGCCTAAGACAATTTGTCTTCACTCAGTGAAGCCAGGCAAGTCAAAAGATTACACATCCATTCTCTAATGCAGGGATGTCAAACTCACATAGTCACAGTGGTGTCACATGATGTATTGGGACTTTTTTCCCTTTTGCTAAATTGGGCATGGGTGTGGCCAACACATGATGCATCCAGCCTGTGGGCCGTGAGTTTGACATTCCTGCGTTGGCTGCTTACTGACTGAAGAATTCTGAAAACTGAAGTCCACATATCTTAAAGTTGCCAAAAATTTCTTTTCTTCTTTCTTTCTTTCTTTTTTTTTTTTTTTGAGGAAACTGAATGTAAGTTCATATGAAGCATTTTATGAAAAATATAGTCACACAAATGGCACTTCATTTTATGTAGTCCACAGCAGAGAAGCCTGTATTGGCATATACATATTACCGTATGAAGAGCTACAGAAAACAGCATGGATACTTCTTCTATTATAGAATGTGTTATTTCCAGTTGGCTTCTCTCTGAACCCTACTTTCAACTCTTTGAAAATGCTTATTCTTGCGACTTACATGCTAGAGATACTGTGATTTGATGAGCAACTTCCAGATACTGGAATTCTCCCTTCTTAGAGGTCCTTCTCTATGAAGGAGTGCAGCTGGACTGGGCAGCACTTCAAAGAGAGAACATATTTAAGCACAAGGTTGTCTCTCTTTAAATTAGGACACAAAGCAAACTCCTAAGTCAGCACACAAATAACAACTGTCAGTGCAAAAACAAATTTTAACAACATTCCAACAAGCTGTTTCCTCTTGTCTTCCCTCAATCACGTGCATTTTATTCTTTTTAAAAGTCTATTTTTTACAAACGTCTAGATGGGACTGCTGGGGTGAACTCTATTAGCAATCTGAGACTGACATCATTTCTTTGTACAAATCCATAAAGTGCTCTGGAGTTCCAGCTTGAATCAAACAGCAATTTTTGTTATTGTTTGAAATGATGGCAATATTCATTTCCTAACTGTAAATCAATTAACTTACAGAAAAAAAATCAGGACTTATTAGAGGGGTTTATGTGTATGTTGTTTGTTTTTAATTTACAAGTAATATAAGCCTTTAGATTATGATCCAGCAGGTTTTCCATTTTATTTTTCTACAACTCCTAATAATTTAAACTCTATGTTTCGATTACTCATATTCAATATGGTATTTGTTTTAAAAGAAATTTACCAGTGATAATGCCAGAGTATTTTGGGCAAGCAGAAGCTTAGAACACAGAATAAATGGAGAATGAGTGAGGGTACCATTATGTATGGAGAGGAGGTTAAACACATCTACATGGTAGCCATAAGCACATGATCAAAATCCTTCTTGTTACACGCAGTGTTTGCAATGATGCTAAAAAGGGTCAGCAATTGATCATCCAGTCACACCTGCTAGTGTGACATTGTGGACCACTCTTCAGATGCCTCTGTAACACAGATAATATATTTAAAATTACTTAAACAGCTGCCCCAAGAGTAGATGGGTAGCAAACAAACATATGCAAATAAATAACTGCATTCCTGCTAAGAACTGGTCATGTTTGGCATCTTTAAGAACGTGTGTTTTAAACTGAATTGGCCTCATTTAATCACTAGAATCATCGTTCACAGATCACATCTGGTTTAAAATTAAAATTCCCAACTATTGGGGCTGATTGGTGTTGTTTTGCTTATCTACCAAATAACATGACTAGTTACATATTTAGTGTCAAATGTAAATAAATACACTTTTTAAAATATATCTACAATGCTTTTTAAAGAAGTACAGATAATGCACCTGGGCTGTTTTTAACCTACTTGTCAATGATATGTATCCCAGAGCAACTTTACTGCAGGGGAATAGGCAGATTTAAGGTAAGCAAGTCTTTTTTTTTCAATATGACCAAATTAATTTTAATTGGAAAAAGTTAAATATAAATAGTTTGCTTCCCTGTAAAAACCTTGTAGGAATGGTTTTGCATTAAATGTCTTGGACCCAGCCCCTGGCTTGAATTTTAATTGTTGGGCAAGTTACCCAGGGAAATAATTGAATATTTTCTTAAGGTTAATCCAAATGTTCTTCTATGGAATGTTCAATGCGGTTAGTGGAAAAAAATGCAGTTTGGATTCTAAAGCAAATTGCCAGGCAATTAAAAATCATGCTTAAAAATCATACTAAAAACATAAGTACATGTTTTTCTTTTGCCGTTCTGATATTTTTTAACCAGCCTTGTTGGAAGCAGGAGCAGAAGAGACTATTTCATTAACGATTGTCTATTTCCACCCTGGAAACTTTGTGGCTTTCAAGAAATTCTGTGTCTACTTTCAATGGAGAAATAAAGAGCTAGTACAAGTGAAACAAAGAATTCCAGATTTTTCAAGTTATGGGAGGAAAATAAATCAACTGATCTTTACATTAGATATATCACTGTCTCTTTTTTTTCAGTGCTTCATTCTCACAATGCAACTCCAGCCTCCTTATGGATTGTGGTTATTCCATAAGGTTTACTCCTCCATTCCTTCTACCCTTCCTCCCAGTACATTCATACACAAATATACACATCAGATCCCAGTTACATGTTATGATGTCATGAAGACTGTAGGCCTCAGCCTGCATAATTAGCACCACAGCACACCAGGATGCTTCCTGTTTCAGCCATTTGAGAAGCCAGGAGAGTTTGTCTGCACCGCAGAAAAGAACATGAATTACCTTACCTCTGTGTATCCTAACAACCCTTACTGTACATTTTACCACATGCTCAATTTATATTCAGAACAGGGGAAAAGAAAAAGCTCAAGACCTTGAAATAATACCTAAAACAGAGTTCTTATGAACCCAGGATAACTCAGACTGTGAACATAATGTGAGATCTCGTGAGATCTTGATATGATTCTTGCCTATTTAACCTATCTAAAGATAGTGGGAATAAAATAAGACTTAAAATACATTCCCCTGACAGGTAATATCATCATTACCTTTTGTTAATATTTCAGGTTCAGGCTATTATCAATCTCTTTGTGGAAAGATCCTTAAGATGCTATAAAACTCATGAGTAGGGCTTTCTTTTTTCCCTTCCGTGAGCCTGAGAACAAAGCCAGATGGAACTTGTCTTAATAACTTTTTGCTTCTTGCAGAAGCAGCTGGCAAGAAATCTTTTCTTTGGGGGGGTGGGGTTGTTTCTTCACCAATGCAAACACAGGCAATGCAAACCTATCATGATACTTGGAATTGGAATTGGTTTCATCTTGAAATATTTTTTGATTCTCTGATATCTCTTTTATTTTAAAATGTCTATGTTGTTGATTTGTTTTATTAATTTAATTGGAAAAATATGTTTTGAATCTCAAGTGTGCCTTTGGAATTGGCAACAGGGCTGGTGTCAGCAGCTGTTGGGCTTTAATGTCCCACTATTGGCCACTCATGCCCATTTTAAAATAATTCCCAGCTTGCAAGTTTATCAGGCAAGAGCTATAGTCAATGGTCAAGAAAGCCCCCAAAGTTAATGTCACACAACTTTTTAATAAAGCATTGTCCTTCTCCTCCTACTGTGTAGCTTGCTTTGTTTCTTTTGTCCCCCTCTTCCCCCCACATGTCTGGGCAGCTTCTAGCAAACATATCCAAGGGCTTTCATTCAAACCAGATAGTGTACCAACTATGCCTTGTAAATATGTTCTGACCAGGATTTTAAAGTCATAACGTAAAAACAATCAATGTCAATCAATTCCACTTAGCGAATGGCTCTTTTTAAACTATGGTAAGGAAGACAGCTTGACCTGAGAATTTTTACACATTGTGGCTGTTGGCCTTGGTGCATATTTATACTTGCAGGTAGCTATGTTTTTTGCCTTTTTTTAATCTTCTTCATAATATCCTACAAGAGGACATCTTGATTCTAAGAATTTGGGTTCTGAGTACTTTTACCTGGTCCCAGAAGTGTTCTCAATAGTTTTTTCCAACATTTGTCACATCAGTGAAGTCCCTTCATTTCAGGCATATATTAAGAAGATATGCCAGAGAGAGAAGTATAAGATGGTCTTACTAACAGTATGATTCTATTGTTGTAATGAAGCTCAAGTATTTTGAAATTCAGTTGTTCATTGCTGCAATTTCCTATCATGTATTTTATCATCCTCTATTGTTTAGTGTCCTGAAGGTGTGCATTAATTTAAAGTGAATTATATTTATGCTTATTAACTGAAAACTAACTTTTTTATTAGAATAAAATTGTAACTATTACCTTTTTAATAACAGGTGCAATTTTTCATATTGTTTGCATTTCTTTTTATTACATGTGCTTTCTATGTCCTTTCTGCTAGATTGCACTCCTGTTTCAAAGAAATCTTATAGTGAAAATAAGACAAAAAAGAATAATATGATTATCCAAAGCACCCAACTTCATAGCTAAACTTTCCATTCCCTTCAGCTAGCTTTGAATTAGTCCCACCATCTATCATTTCCAATTTATTTTTGACACTCATCCAGAAGAAAGATACTTGTCCAAAATATATTGAATACTTTTTAAATACAATACTCAAGGGCATTACAATGTACATCTTATATTCTGAATGTAAACAAGAAGAAGAAATTCGAGATATCAACATTTTAAAATATGCTAAACCTAGCTACTCAATTTTCAATGTTTAATAAATTTCTCATAAATATAGTAAAGCATACAAGTTTATGATGCTTACATATTCAAAACAAATGTCAGGACATGAAACTAAATGATCTGTCCTATTCCTCTTCACACTGGAGAGCTGTTTATGTGCCAAGAATTAATTTCCTCCTCTTCCTCTTCCTCTTCCTCCTCTATTAGAATCTCTTCCTTAGTATCAAATAGGAAAACACTGGGACATTAATAGACTTTCCAACTTTATGAATCTCAGAGAGATTGGATTACAACTATTCCTACAGCAAATTTTACAGTCTATGGAATATACAAAGCCAACCTATAATGCATTTCTTCTTTTTAACATCTTGATAAACTTTTTTATAGGCTGAAAGCTATGGTAGATGATTTGTAAATCTGGGTATTATTATTTGTTCCCAGCAATGTGAAGTCACAGCTGCGAGTTCTTTGTCTGATGTTGGCTTTCATACTCATCAAAAACCTAGGATGTTTGCAGTGAATCAGCATATATAAATATGGATCCAAGCAGCGTGGCCTTTTGCAATTGACAAATGGACATTTTGTCAATATACAGATTTTCTAAGTGGCAGCCAAGAATTTTTTTTTATATGACATCCAGTGTTTCAATAACCACAGCCAGTTTTTGCCATGATCTTTCAATTTCAGATCTTGATACTTTGTAGTCATCTCCAATTCTTTGTCTTCTATTCTACATCCTCTGTTGTTATCACATTAATTGTTCACTCTTTGTTCTTTTCACCTAAATTAAACCTGCTGTGCTATGAGCTAAGACTTTATCAACCTGCATTCAGAAATCCCATAATATTTTAATCTGCTTATATTTTTTTTTCAACAATTTTTCATTACTGGTATATGATCATTTTTATAGCTGTTCCACCAAGTCATTTTGGCAACTATGTTATGTTTTTTAGTCCAAACTGCCCAATTTAGTTTGTGTTTGGTTAGTAATTCCAGCAGTGTATCTTATCACAGGTATTGCACAGGTATTGATGGCTTGAAACGGTGGTATTCAGCCAGTTCTATTCAGTTCGGGTGAATCAGTGGCAGCGATGGCAGGAGGCTCTGCCCACCCATCCAGACGTAATCATGTCCCATTTTTGATGATCTGCACATGCGCAGAAGGTCCTGTGCACGTGCTCACATTTGCGAACCGGTAGCAAAAGTAAGTGAATACTACCCCTGCTTTGAAGGTGTTTCCACTGTTTAGTTTTGTCTATAGCACGTTTCTCGCTCTGTGGATATAATCTTTACTAATCACATTTTTAACTTATCCATCCTTAAGTTATACAACTGTAAAATGTCCAGATACTTCTAGGCTGTTAATTAACTGATTTTTGTCTTTAATCTTCCCATATTAATACTATTAGCTTCTCAGAATCTCCACAATAGAGCATTAGATATACAGTACATAGTATATGCGTAGTAATAACCAATAAACAATTCCTTGGGTCACATGAACAGAAAAGAGAGATAACCGTAGATAACAGTGCACTGAATTTTTTTCTTCTGATTTCTTTTTCTCAACAACCCCCAGCCATATGCAATGTATTTTCAAACTTGCTCTCTTTGCCAGCTTTTCCCCGCATACCAGATTTGGTCTAATTTTATTTATTTTTTTTTAGAGAATTATCCAACTGTGAGACTGATATATACCCAATCTTTACATTATTTGTTATCAAAAAGAACATAATTTAATGTAAAGCTAAATTTAAAATAAAATTAATATACTATTTAAAGCCTATCTTTATACATAAGCAAACTAGGCAATTGAAAAATGTGTGCCAAAACACCTTATATAGATGTGCAATACAAATAATATCAGATCAGCATAATTTAGAAAATTATTTTTGTACCATTTTATAACTAGTAACCTACGGAACAAATCTCTCAGGAACTGTTTCTCTGTTATTTGTAATAAACATAAACAAAGATAGCAATGGCACTTAGACTTATATACTGCTTCACAGTATTTTACAGCCCTCTCTAAGCAGTTTACAGAGTGAGCATATTGCCGTCAACAAGATGGAAGCTTCAGAATCTCCACTCCCCCAACAATCCTCCCTATATCCTTGCCAGAATAAACAGAAACTATTTCCTTCTTAAATCCTCTAGTTCTCCTTTGCCTCACTTCCTGCTTATAAAGCATTGTCGCACAGTCACCTCTGTCCTCTTGCACTTCAGCACATCACATTTGTCTTGCATATGCACAACATTCTGCTTCAGTGGCCAGAGAACCATCTTAATTATTAGTGTTATTCCATTCTCCCATTCCCTCCCTCTGCTCTCTCACACAGGCATTCCTCCTCTATGTCTTAATGTCCATATTGGCTCCTAACTCAATTGTGCAATGCAGGTTCATAAATTTACCGCTCACTTCCTCACTGTAATGTCCTCTTGGGATTACTTAGCAATCTCTTATTTTCTTTTAATTGTGCAGAAATCTGTGGGAGAAGTGCTTGCATTTGTGCAGATTTTTGTGGAATACAAAAAGTTCAGGGAAACATCTGAGCAAGCTCTGAAGTTTCTTCATAAGTAAGACAAATAAGTAACTACCAGTAGTCAGTGGTATAGCTTCCCTACAGTTGGAAATATCTATTTTAGGAAGCTGCAAAAGTCATTTGAGATTGTACCGATGTTGGCAATAATTGGTTTAGGACTTTACGGCATATAGGTTTGTAATTCTATAGCTGGACAGATATTTATTTTGGAAAAATTCCATATTTGAGCACATCATTTCAGTTCAAACTCAGTCTCCCCCATAAAACAATCACATTAGTTTTGAGAGTTCTACAGACACATGTATGTGAATGAGTGTGCAAAAGAGGGAAACGGTACATGCATGTCTTTTGTTTATACTTCTCTAGTGCCATCTAGGTGTTTACTGTTCAGTAGAACATGTTTGATTTTAACAGCCAACAGTAAAATTGTCTAATAAAGTTGAATTTAACTGGCAAAAGAAAATCCCTTCTTACAGCAAATAATTGGAGGGAGCTAGAGATGGCTGTTTTTGGAGCCCGAGGCTCCCATGGCAAAAGCAGCCCTGCTCCACTTTATGAATGACAAAGAAGGGCTTCATCTGTTAAGGATGTGTTTCAAAAGTAATCTAAAGCACCAGAGGGGCCCCACTTGTATTATATTTGGGGTAAGGGAGCGAGGCCCCATCCAGAGAGACAACTGACACCACTGCTTGTTTTGTGCAGACTTTTGACTAAACCTGTTTTACAGTTCATTGATATGGGAAACCTAAGAGTCTCTCTCCCCTACCTAGCACCCAAGAATGCCAAAGCAGTATCATTCTTATGTGATTCACAGTTAGCAGAGAAGTCCAAAGGGGAAGAAGTTCAGATTTTAGAGAAATTATTCTAGCAGTATTTCCTGTCTGGAGAAGAGGAACAGCTCTGGGTTTTTGTTTTGCTTTTGCAAGAGGGAAAGGCAAAAGCTTCCTTCACTGATAAATGGCTATAGTGCAGGAACATTTTCCAAAGCAGCTCCATCTGATATAATTTAACAGCCATTTACTAAGAAAAACAGGCAACCAGGAATTAATTTTGTACCATAACGTGATGACAATAGTGGCGGAAGTTGTAAAAGGCCAACATTTTCCATTGAAATAAAGATATTATTCTCCATTGCAATTAACTAAGACTCATTTTTTACAAAATAAATTTATTAGTACTGAACATCAGAAACATACAAGTATTCCACTACTGCTCAGTAGTTTCTGTTTAAATACAGAGGTCCATACATTGAAAATGAGCCGTGGTGGCAAAGTGATTAGAATGCAATATTGCAAGCTAATTCTGCCAACTGCCAGCAGTTCATTTCTCAGATTGTTGGAAGCAATTTGCTGACTCTGTAAATTGCTTAGAGAGGGCAGTAAAGTATTTTGAAGCAGTATATAAGGTGAATTGCTTTTGCTAGGGCTAGTGCTATTGGAATTGGCTGACAGCAGAGAAAAGATTCTCACTCCCAGGCTGCCCTTGGGTTTATCTTGGTTTTTCATTTTAATTTTTAACTTCTTATTCTCTGTTTTTTGCATTGCTAAATTTTTATTATATTGTATGCTGCCCACAGTCACTATATAAGTGAGATGGGTAGCATAGAAATTTAATAAATAACTTTTATAAAAGCTAAAAGTAAAGACAAAAGTCGATACAGAAAGTTGTAAAATTGTATATATCTGTTGTTAGTATTGTATTTTAACGTCTGATGTGTGTGTGTGTGTGTGTGTGTCTTTGGTTTTTTTGTCTCTTGATTTCTTTTGCTTTTGTGTGTTTGATTTTAAAATGTAAAATACTCAATAAAAATTATTATTTTTTTAAAAAAAATTAATAAATAAATAGACATTTTAAAAATATCACAGCAATATCACCAGCAATCACCATTAAAAATTTAATGTGCAGTTTGTGGGAGCATCTGCATCTTTAAGTATTTCTTTAAATCATACCTAAATAGTCTTCCCATACCAGAAAGAAAGCAATATATCCCTTCTTCCAAGAAACTGGCATTTTTAGCCCACAAAATATAAAAAGGACATGTTGCTTCCCATGTTTTAAGGTAGTTGACCTGCTAGTTATTCCATTACTTCTGCTCACTAAATGACAGGCAACTTTTAGCTTGAATAGATTCACAAAAATAATTCAATGCAATCACATTCTTTAGCATTGTCTTCCAATTGGTTTATAAACATGTTAGTGAAAAATTATATGCTGAATTAACCTGGGTGAACCAGCCCAAGTGTAAGAGAAATAGAGTATTGGTCTCAATAACTTTTTAAAGCCCATTTCCTAAAACAGAATCAATTCACATACACCCTTGCTAATCTTTAAAAATATACTACTTCTGTCTTCAGTGACCTAGTGATAATATGTTATCGCTTTAAACAAACCTTAATTCCTTGGGAGGTTCTGCTCCTCATGCCCCTGCTCCCAAGTATGAAGATGCCAAAAACAATGGAAGCCTTTAAGGGTTATGCTAGGCTCTTGATAATTGAATTTATCTATTAAATCCCTCCCAAACACAAAAAATGTGAAGAGTAAATTTTAGCTCAACTCCTTCAATGACATCATTATGACTCTACCATCACCTGAAGTCTTGTAATTTAGAAGTGCAGTTTTGCTCAGCCCTGCCCTAGCTGTTGTTTTAGGCTAACTTTAGCTTCTACTTCTTTCAATTGTTATGATCATCAACACTTTGAGGACATTCTTCATCATAATAGGTAAAATATAAGATAGGCTTTAAATATGCAGTAGTATTTAATATTTCAGCACAATTTTTATTTATGACCTTTATGATGATATATTGTCACATATGTCATCTTGTTACTGTATATGGGAGCCTGCTAATCCCCGACTGTCTTGTCACGATGCTTCTGGTTGAATCCGGGATATTATGATCTTGAACCCACTTAATGGGAAAGAATTGTTTTAATGCTGAAGAACTTAGTTGGGCATTTAATTTTTTACTGCTTTTTTTCTCCCTGCTTCAGAAAAAAAGCACTTACGGAACTCTGGTGATGTTTAAATGTTTTTATTATACTTGTATGTCTCCCAGAGAATTCCTGTGAGTTAAATAAATAACTTCAATTTAAATTCACCAGCTAGAAGTCTTTTTAGTCACTGCAAGTATATCTTTCAAAGACCTTATAGACTACAGGGAAAGAGTTGAACATGTCCTCTTAATATCTGTCACTGATTGCATTTCTCCATCATTATCACCTCAAAGAAGATGACCTATCTTAACTCATATCTCTCTTTTTTTACTGAATTAGTCTCTGAAACAATACGATAGCAAACCAAATGGAAGTCTGGGAAGATTCAGAAACAGCTATTTACGCATAAGTATCTGGGAAAGATAATACAGATGGCTTTAAAGTAATCTAGTTTACCAAGGCTACAACTAACCATGTGCTACTCCAAAGTAATCCCATTGGTTAAAATAGAAACACTCTAATTATAGGTGATTGCAGATGTTTGGGTCTAAGGAGACTTAGCCTTCTGTTTTATGTATAGAATATATAGTCTCTATTAGTTGTGGCAGTAAAAGCTCATCAAACATAAAACAGATACATTATGGAATTCTTCACTGCTTGGCCCTCTGCTAAGTCTTTGATTAAGTATGTTTTGAAGGTCTCCACAGCAGCAGCTTTGATTAATACTTTATTCATAGTTATTTATTGTTTATTCACAAATAAAACAATATTAAAATTTTAAACATATCATAGCAAGAGTTTTCCAAATCAAAACTCTATGCACTTATTAATATACCGGTTTCTATAATATTGACTATATTTGCTCTATATAATCTTGCTTCTTTTTAAGGATCTCAGACCAGTTGAATTTTTTAAAAAAAAAATTAAAACAGCAGCTTACAAAATGAAAACAAACACTGGAAGCACTACTACTTCTTGATTTATGACCATTTATTTAGTTCAAAGTTACAATCGCACTGAAAAAAATAACTTACGACTGTTTTTCACACTGATCATCATTGTAGCATCCCCATTGTCATGTGATCAAAATTTGGGCACTTGGCAACTGGCATGTATTTATGATGTTTCCAGTATCCCAAGTGATCTCCTTTTGCAAAACTCTGACAAGCAAAGTCTATGGGGAAGGCAGATTCACTTAACAACCATGTCACTAACTTAATGACTGTAGTGATTTGTGCGGCAAAATTCACTTAACTCTGTTCGGCTTAGCAATTGAAACTTTGGACGCCATTGGGGACATAAGTCAAAGACTACCTGTATATGAAATATACAAATGCATAAGGAAGAAAATGACAAAACAACAAGAAAAATAAAGAGAAAGCTGAAACCTAATGTCTTTATCTCGCACTTAGAAGAAAACAAAGATCATGCCATATACCTCTCTGAACAATTAAGAATTGACAAGCAACCCCTCAAAAGGTTTACCCTCAGAAACCCATCCACTGGGTATCAATTTGGAAGGACACTCTAAGTAGGTCATAGGAGAGTTAACTTTTTTTTTTTTAAATTTGATTTATATGCCGCCCTTCTCTGGGGACTCAGGGCGGCTTACAGTGCGCTAAGCAATAGCCTTCATACTTTTGTATATTTATACAAAGTCAGCTTATTGCCCCCACAAACTGGGTCCTCAATTTACCCACCTTAGAAAGGATGGAAGGCTGAGTCGACCTTGAGCCTGGCTAGGATTGAACTCGCAGAAATTGCAGGCAGCTGGATGTTAATTGCTGCCTTTAGTAGGAGGCATTAGCCCCCTACGCTACTCAGGCTCTTGGGTAACTTAAGGTATAAATGGTTATGTGAAGAAGTGTTCCTTCAGATATCATGGTCCCAAGCAGTAAAAGGCTTCATATGTTAATATTCACAAATTTGTCATAAGCAGGAACTGCACAAAGTTTCCCTAACTTTTTATATTATGCAGCTCCTAATCCATCAATGAGTCTATGCATTCATGTCTGTTTCTTGATTTGCATCTTTTCTATCAATATACAGCCGTCTATGTACTATTGTCTATCCCTAATTTGTGCAAGGAAGCCAATAATTGCTGTTTTAGAGGTTTTAAAAGGTTTTCATATATTTAAATATTGCTAAATCAGAAAAAAAAGAAACAGTGAAGTAAAAGAGCTCTTTTGTTTCTCAGTAAGGAAATGATGAACTGCCCAATATTTTATTATTTATTTATTTATTATTTGAATTTTTATACTGCCCTTCTCCCGAGGGACTCAGGGCGGTGTACAGCCATAATAAAAACAACGTATAATACAAAGTTTAAAAACAATTTAAAATGTATTTAAAAATTTGGCCCCAAATTTAAAAACTCCAGATTAAAACACCCCTAAAATTCCTTATCTAGCCAGCCCAGCCTGTTGGAATAATAAGGTCTTAAGGGCACAATGAAAGGTACGTAGATCGGGAATCATACATATCACTGGGGGCAGTTCATTCCAGAGAGCGGGTGCTCCCACAGAGAAGGGTATATGTAGAATGACTATGGTTGTCAGGCCTTCGCTGATCATCTCTAGGCTTGGAAAATAGACAGGGCTGGTCCAGATGGGAATTCTTCAAGGAATTGTAGGCTCTAGGCAGCACTGAGAACCTGGAAGAAGGCAAGAGCACTAATTATGAGAAAACTGGAAGGATATCACCTTCTAATTAAAAGAGGTCAAGTTCAACTCAAGTATTTTCACCTTAACAAATTAACAACAAACCTAAATAAAACTCCATGTAATTTGTTTCTCAAATACTATTCTTATAATTTTTTTTTAAATTCTCTTGATTTATTTGCCTATTAACATTTAAAACCTTTTTTAAACTAATGGGAAAGATGTTATTTGTTGTTAGTTGTGAAGTCATGTCCAACCCATCATGACCCCATGGACAACGTTCCTCCAGGCCTTCCTGTCCTCTACCATCTTCTGGAGTCCATTTAAGCTCACGCCTACTGCTTTAGCGACTCCATCCAGCCACCTCGTTCTCTGTCGTCCCCTCCCCATTAGATGGCCGAAGTAATTGAGTTTCATCTTCAGGATCTAGCCTTCTAAAGAGCAGTCAGGGTTGATTATATGCCAAAGTAAATAGGGCTAATATGTATCTAAACTGTTCCAACCTGTCAGGTCTTAAAACACCAAGTATTTCTGATGATCCTAAATTATGAAGAGTCAGGAAAGAAAGGCATTTCCAGGTCACTGCTGATTTTATATCTTTATTTGAAATTCTTAAAAAATAAAGTATTTCAGTAGTAAAGTCCTTTAAGCTTTTACATTCAAACAAGTTTTAAACTTACACCATTAAAAATTCAGTAGATAATAAATCAAAGGATGTGGGAGATCTGTTTTAAGACATTTATCGCTATATTCTTGCTTTGCAGAGGTTTATAAAATATGTATATTCATTAAAATATATTGCATTTCGTTGAATATGATCTCAAAAGTAGTATACACAGCTGTTTCTTCCTGTCTTTGTAGTTGCCTTTTCCTTTCCTGAATAATATATCTTTTTATTTATCCTGGATTTATTTATTTCATTTATAACTCATGATCATATTTTCACAAGCAAATCAAAATATGCAGCTGTTTACTGTTTCCAAAGTATATCAATCCCCTAAACTTAAAAATACACTCATAGATCAAATTACTGAACTTTCTGAGGTCCAAATCACAAATAAATGCCTGCTAGAATTAAAATGTGGGTTCTTAATTATTTCTGTTGCCCTTTTTGACCTGCAATGATATGTGGGAATGATCTTGGGAGACAGGGCGAAGAAACATAGCCAAGGAAATATTCAGATAAAAGGCAGCTTAGCCTGCATCAGGAATATGGATGGGCAAGAGGCTTAAAAGATGTGAGATGTCAGCCTTGTGAAGTAGACCTGGAAGGAAACACGACCACATGATCTAGTTCTATTTTATTATAATGTTACATTAATAGAATTTTGCAAATCATTTTCAAGGCAAGCACTTGAAAGAAGATCCCAGCTCTGCTGGTGCAAAAGAAGGGCCACTCCACCTGTGTCCTTATTTTAAAAAATGAAAGACCCTGGCTGACACACAAATGGAGGCCCTGGGCGGAGTATGAACAGAGGTCCTAGGTGGAGCACAAGATAAGCTCCTGTTTCTGGAGAACCGGTAGTGGAAATTTTGAGTAGTTTGGAGAACCGGCAAATACCACCTCTTGCTGGCCCCAGAGTGGGGTGGGAATGGAGATTTTGCAGTATCTTTCCCCTGGAGTGGGGTGGGAATGGGGATTTTGCAGTATCCTTCCCCTGCCACACCTACCAAGCCATGCCCACAGAACCAGTAATAAAAAAAATTGGATTTAACCACTGTACTGCAGCATTGATGTGAAAAGAAAGTGGTATGAATACAGCCCTGGATAGTATGGTAGTGGTGATGGTGTGGTGAGTGCAGCAGCAGCAGCAGGGGCAACTGATGGCAGCAGGTAAGTAGACAGTCAAGAGGAAAGAGATGGGAGAAGGAGAGAAATAGGCAGGTACAGGAAGTTCAAGACGAAGTGGAGAAGACAGTCCCTTTACCTTACTGGAAGGGACCAAGCTGGGAATGACTTGGATTATGGTGGATCCTTGGCTAACCAGTGGGATTCAGTTAGTAATGGAAACAGGAACTATATGGGTAGTTCTAAAATTATGATAGTAATAGGGACCAGAAGTACAATGTCACATGACTGCTTTGCTTACCAATAGCAACCCTAGGAGTTTCCGTTGCTGTCACCTGATTTTTTTTCCAACCCAGCGCTGCTCCTACATTGTTTTAGAATAGGCATCTAATAATCTAATTGAATTTTTGTTGAATTCACCATTCATTTCCTCCTCTAACTATCCATGTTTGTCTGTGTACTAATTAAATACAGAGCTAAAAATAATCCTATTCATCAGATATATGAATCCATCAAGCTTTGTGTACTGTTTTATTGGTGCCAGTATAAGCTCATGCATATCATAGTAAGGTAATTTAATTTAATATATTCACATCAAAGATTCTTTTGGGGATGGGGTGTTTCATCAACAAATTCAACAGCATGTACTGGATTTTGGAAATAATGAGTATTTGGGAATGAATAATGGAATTTGGGGATCATATACCAAATAGTGTTCTGGCAAATTCATCATTGGAAAAATATCAAGCTAATAAGGAGTCAGAAGTCTGGGGAGAAATTCAGATAAATAAAAAGCCAAAATGTGTCCCCCACAATATATGACCCCAGCAGCTGCAAAAATTCCAAACTCATGATGAACAGTGTATGAGGCAGGGCTATCTCTGTTCTCCTACTCAGCTGCAGACATGGGTAAGTCACTCTCATAGGGAATTAAGAAACAACTTATAATTCAAAGGGAAAGAAAGGCGTTTATATGCCATGTATTGCAGTATTAACTCATGCATCTGATTATGATAAAAATGGTATGCAAGAAATCAGGTGCATATACATTACACTTCCTCTATACAGACACATACATTACATTACATCTCTTCAATTATTTAGATTAAAACCCATTATCTGGATCCAGCAATTGGCCAAGATAAAATAAGGAGTTCAATGTTGGTGAATATCTGTAACTTGGGTGTAGGATGCGGGTGAAGGTTTGTTCTCCGAGCTTGTGGGTTGGTTTCTGAATATTTCGCTACCAGGCTAGGTAACATCTTCAGTGGAGTTTTGGTAGAGTTTCCCCTAAAGATGTTATCTAGCCTGGTAACAAAATGTTCAGAAACCAACCCACTAGCTCAGAAAACAAACCTTCACCCTCAAAATAAGGAGTTTCCAGGCCCAAACGTCACTGTCTGTCCTGCAACATAGGTCTTTTCCTTACACATTCCATCCAGAATAATTTAAGGACAAAGAGTAAAAACTATCACAGTAGCTAATTGCTAGATCAGTGCAAGGATTTATGAGAGCTCCTTTGATAAAAATCACATGTAAGAAAACTACCTTGTCAGTCATGGTTTGAGTACTAATCATCCATTAAGATTATCTAATAGAGAGAACACATTTATTTATTTATTTTATTTAGTTTGTCAAACATGTAAAATATAACACGTATAAGTATAAAACATAAATATGAACATAGTAAATGGGTAAGGATACATGGAGACAGTAGAATAGGGATGGTAGGCACTCTGGTGCGCTTTTGCACGCCCTTTACAGACCTCAGGAATGGGGTGAGATTTACAGTAGACAGTCTAAGGTTAAAGTTAAGAGGGTTTGGGAATATAACAACAGAGTCAGGTAGTGCATTCCAGGCATTGACCACTCTGTTACTGAAGTCGTAATTTCTGCAATCGAATTTGGAGCGGTTTACCTTGAGTTTGTATCTATTGTGTGCTCGTGTATTATTGTGGTTGAAGCTGAAGTGGTCATTGACAGGTAGAACATTGTAGCAGATAATTTTGTGTACTATGCTTAGGTCAGACCGTAAGCCATGTAGTTCTAGGTTGTCCAAGTCCAAAATTTCAAGCCTGGTGGCATAAGGTATTCTGTTGCGAGTAGAAGAGTGGAAGATTCTTCTCCTGAAATACCTCTAGGCTCTCTCAATTGTATTAATATCCGATATACAATGCGGATTCCAGGCAGACGAGCTGTATTCAAGAATTGGTCTAGCAAAGATTTTGTATGCCTCAGTTAGCAGTACAATGTTACTGGAGAAGAAGCTTTGCAAAATTAGGTAACAACTCTTAATGCCTTTTTGGCAATGCTGTTACAGCGAGTTCTAGGGCTTAGCAGTGAGCTAAAAAAAGTGAGCTAAAAAA
This sequence comes from Masticophis lateralis, assembly GCA_030761175.1. Lineage (NCBI taxonomy): Eukaryota > Metazoa > Chordata > Lepidosauria > Squamata > Colubridae > Masticophis > Masticophis lateralis. The sequence continues at coordinate 47,555,660 of JAUDYJ010000001.1, forward strand.
AAGTGAGCTAAAAAAAAGCATATTGCCTTCATTTCATAGTTTTTAAGCACATTTAGACATTTCTTTTCTTTTTCAATGTCATGGTATGTTAGTATGACCTTGGGAGACAGGAAGAAGAACCGCAGCTCTGATAAAAGGCAGCATAGCCTCCAAAAGACATGAGGGCATGGTAAACATTTCAGAAGATGCCCTCCCTAGTATCCTGGACAAGATGACTAGGGTGGAGAGCAGAATTTTCAAACTTCTAAGATTCTATTAGTACTTCTGGTATTTGAACTACCTCACAAAGCTGATATTTAAAGATCTCCTTGTACTTCCATACATCTTGGGGCTTCATAAAGCATGCTTATTCTTCACACCATGACAATTAAGGTAATTAAGAAAGAATCGGTCAAGGGCTAATTAGGAATTATGGGAGTGGTAGTCCTACACAAACAGGAGGCATCTCCTGAGGAAAATGTATACATAGGATACAGGGGTGGGTTCTACTTACCCTTACTACCAGTTCGCATCGTGAGTGTGCGCTATGATGATGCGCTCCCTCAGATGATGTCCGGGTCGGTGGGCGGAGCTTCCGAACTGGGGGCAACCCACCACTGGTAGGATATGAAAATAGGCTTATGTTTAATCTATCACTACATATCTAATTTTCTCTAGGATCCATTGTTTGAAATAGATCCTTCTGGTCTTCACTGCCAGAAATGAGATAGTAACATTATTCAGGCTATATGGAGTATATCCTCTACCATGCCCTTTGCCTTATAGAAATTCACAATGCTCCAAAGTAACATATCAAGTGTGTTGTGAGAAATTAAATTGGGGGCCTATAGAAACAAGTGCTTGGTGTGACCAGTCCAGGGAAGATAGGTGACCCAGTAGGGAGCAAATCTAGCAAATGCCAGCTCTATGCCTTCAAACAATATCTGGTTCTGAAACCTTATTCATTATTTCACAAAGAAACAGCAACAAATACAATTCATGACTAAATTAGGACCTGAGTTCCTCTTCTCTGAAAAATAACTCCCACGCTTCACTTCACTCAGTTATTTTTTTTAAAGCAATCCTTCAAGTTTACATGAGACCCGGGTTCTGCCTCTGACTTTCTTTATTAACTGAGCATGTAACTAAGTAGCAAAGATTTTTTCCTTTATAAATAAATATATTGCTTTAGAAATACATACAAACTGCATTTTTAAAGGTTCCCTTTTTTTAACCTCAGAGGTTCAGTCAAAACCATTTCACAAGTCTATGGAGATTGATAGGAAGATAGCATCAGTAAACTTTTATATATTTATTGTAAACATTTGTACAAGATGCTGTGATTGTTTCCAGACAAATCTAATTAGTTATAGTGTTTCCACATAAAATCATGCAGCAGTGATGCAGAGAAGAAAACAGTATATCCAAGATTTTAATATAATGAACAAACTGTTGTGGTATATTTCCATCTCAGCAGAGAATTGGCATCCATTAAACATCACAAAAGAGCAATATTAAAAAAAGCTGTTTGAGGAAAAAAAACTAACCACAGTTAAATACAAACAGATAGCAAAACTTGGCCTTCTAATCTATTTGTCTTTTCCTAGTCTAATAGGGCATAATTGATTTAAATTGCTGAAATGAAATAGTCATCTGTCTCATTATAAGCATAATTCAAACATTCTTGTGTACTTTTAACTTGAGGCAATTGCAAGAGACGTGCTTTAGCCAGGCAAAGGCAGAAAATAGACGAGATGCACATTATAGTCCGATTCCAGTTCATTGATAGAAAAGAAAAAAGGAACAAGCAGCTTTTGAAGGAAAGCAATAGCTATGCATTACTCTTTAAATGAGTACTTTGATTAGCCAGGATGCTGAATTCTGAATTAGTTAGATTAGTATTTATACAAACAGAAAATTTTAATAACACATTTTTTGCTTATTTTCCACTTTTCATTTAAAAAACCCTTTAGGAAACACCATTTATTTGAAAAAGATTACAATTTCTTCCCTTGATAGTATTGTTTTGGCTTTCATTTTAAGCATTTCTCTATAACAGTGTTTTGATTAAGTGAAGGAATATCACCCTGACACCTATTTTAAGATTAATTTCTTGTGATTTATACATAATAATTATGTATAAAATTAATCTCTTGTGATTTGTGCATAATAGTAAAAACTACCAAAGGAATTATGGGCAGCATTGCCATAGAAACTTGGAAGTTGATGATAGCAGAATCTCTTAGAAGCCAAAGAAGTATTATATAATGGACAAAGAAAAAAATTGAGATTTTCTCAATGAGATACCATTATTTTAAAAGAGTAAAGGTCTTTCATTTTCTCAAAAAGAGAAAACCAAGTTATGTTGAGAGAAGCTGATATCAACATCAATAGAGCAATAAATTGTTATTTACATCTTGCCAATATCAAGTACCTTCAGATATTTTTGTAGGTGCAGAAAGCATCTTCTTATGCTAACCAAAATCTTATGCTACCGAAACCTGACAATAATTTCCTGTTACTTGCATACTTTAACCTATTTATAGTGATGCTTTCACTGGCTGTTTTAATCATTAAGAGCTTCCATAATAATTCAGGATAGATATCCTGTTGGCATCCAGGTGCTTTGAACTACAGTTTTTTAAGACCAGTCAGCATGGATAATGGTCAACGATTAGGTAATCACAGTCCAAAATCTCTGCAGAATATTTATTTATCTATTTATCAATATGTATTGTATAGTGTGTGTTTGTGTGTGTGAGGGTAATATTTATTTATCAAATGAAGAATAATAACATACATTTATTATGTTACAATAATGAACATACACTTATTGCATTAAATTGTTATATCTACTTTTGGACACCTTGCAAAATAACAATATTATCTGTCACAAATATCACTGTGAATAAATCACTAATATTATCAAAAATATAATAATATTGTATTTGATGTATGGAAAAATGTAGTAACTCTTGCTCCTCAAAGAAACATTACTGCATTTTCTTTCATTGTACAATTACAAAGAATGCTCACCTCATTATTCTTGCAACTATCTCCGGTGTTTTTTTTCACCTGAAACATTAAATAAATATGTACAACTTGAAAATGCACACTAATGGTCCAACCAAGTTTCTGAACAAATCTGAATATTCTGGATGAAATGCTTTGAAGACTGTCAGTGATTACAATATATTTCTCTGGACAGAATTATAGAATGAAAGGGTTGAAGGGACCTTCAAGATCTTCTCCAACCCACAGCCTGGCACAGAAATCCATCATTATAGCCTCCCTGGCATAGCCAGACTCTCTTTAAACAACTTCAGTAAAAGAGAGTCCACCACCTCCTGAGGTTATCTATTCAACTATAGAACAATTTTTATCATTAGGATTTTTTCCTGATATCCAACCTAAATCTATTTCCTTGTAATTTAAATGCATAGCATCTTGTGCTATCTTCTGGAAGGTCTCTGAACTGTTCTGCCCCATCGTCTACATTAAAGTACTTCAGATTCCTAAAGGCAATCTTCCTCTAACTGAAGACAATCTTCTTGTTTCAAAGCTAAACATACTCAGTGCCTCCAACATTTCATCACAATTTCCTCCCTCTCCCCCCCCCCCCCCCGAAACTGTCCCTTATCTAGTTGGGTGCTCTTTGCTAGAGACATTCTAGTTTGTTAACATCCTATTTTCCTAAAATGTGAAAATGAAGACTGAATGTCAATGGAAGTGTTCTGATTGATCAATCAAAAAGGTTCTTTTAGTAATTCCCTTCAAAGGAAGCTACCTCATTAACTAATCATTGTGTTTATTTATTGCAGAGCATAGACATCTATTCTTCTCATTACATTTTTCCAACAGCAATTAGTAGCAATTAGATAATTCAGGATCAATTGTGAGCTAGTGATGTGTTAGACCAGTGTTTCTCAAACTTGGCAATTTTAAATGATGTGTGTGTTTCAACTCCCAGAATTGCTCAGCAGCCATGGGAGTTGAAACTCACACTTCTTAAAGTTACCAAGTTTGAGAAACACTTTTGTAGACTTCTTGGCAACCATTATTTTATGAAGTAAGAAGATTTAAACTTTTAGGATAGCAACAGCAGGAATCACACCTAGAAATAAATTGGAAAAAAATTGGCTGCCTTAAAATATACTGAGTATGCTGGTCTAAATTTGAAGATCTACATTCATGTTGGCTTGCAAAATAATTCAGGACTCCTTGTGCATGTAATGTAATATATTGGGTATATATGGTGTATATTATATTGCTTTTAAGTCTGCTCAGATCCACTACTGTACTTCTAATTGACAGATTCTAAAAGTTGCTTTCATCTCTAACTGAAGTTTCTCTAGGGAATGAAGACATGAAAACATGTGGCTTCATCTTGCAACCTCATAATCCTCAGAGATCATGGAAAGGAAAATGCATCATGGTCACAAGTAATAGAAATTCTGAGAGGACATAGCCATTGAGTTTGGTGTTATAATGAGACTCGGCATATCTCTGGTTTTTGCTAAATGGGAGCCTCTTTATTTAAGACATAAAGTCTTTCCAATCTATGGGACTTCAATTCCCATCATGCTCATTTGATCCAACTGAAGAGCATTGGACTGGTTTTCATTTAGAAACATTAAGTCTCCTTCATGTCATACTTAACACCTGGAGACACCATGGGCACAGATAGTGCCCACTTCACACTAAGGAAGTGATTTGTCATTTCCTGCTTCAGACGTGTTTTTTCTCTATCTAGCTCTGTATTCCCAGGTGGTCTCTGATCCAAATACTAATTAGGCCTACTTACTTAATCTCTGAGCTCAGAAAAGGTTGCTCGGTGCTGCCATCTCCTGAGACATTGGGCCTTTCTCATTTAACAATTATTGCCATGGCTTTTGCATACCTTTTTTTTTCTCAAACATCTTTACAAGTTAACTGTGTTGAATTTCTTTACATGTGTTGATCTAAACCTAAACTAGTGGTTATGAAATTCTAGTATTATCATTTATGTGTCCCATCCTTGGGTCAAGCAATAACTTGGGGAATCAGTTCTATCTATCTATCTATCATCTCCTGATGGCTTAACCACAACTATACTAACCTGCCTCTTAAAATCTATAAAGTCTGAATATAGTTGAAGAAATATCCCCCAAGATTAAGCTATCCAAGCAGAACATGTTCTCTCTCTCCCTCTCTCCCCTCTTTCTCCCCCCAGCTATATTTTTAATTGACCTACTTAAAAAACAATAAGAAAAGCTTTCTAATGCATGCAATAGTTTCCAACAAAACTTTACCTTTTTCAGTTTTCAAAATACCCCATGACATGATCTTAACTTTAGTGAAAAGCATTTTCTGTTTTGCTAGATCTGAATGTAAACTAAACAGTTGCCCATAGCTAAGCTAGCTAAAGAGGACCATGGGTGCTCTATTTCAGTATTTTGTTCCTAGATAACCACTCACAGCAGAATCAATTCAATGATATCCTCCTAATTCAATAACCAAGTCATGGCTATTCAAAGCATTCTTACACATTAGCAACTTATAGTATTTTCTAGAGTCATCCAACTATCATTATGGCAAAATACCAGTCCAATGGACAAGTTTTATATCATTACAAAGATAGCTAAGTGGTATTGTAAAAATACTATAAGTCACACGTGCAGAAATAGAAGCATACTACCTCTGATAATGTATACCACATTCATGATGAGACCAGTTCATTTCCATAAAACAGAGAAATGAAGAATTTACTCTTTATGAATCCCAGTACAAACTGCCCTGAGACAAATATCCCAGGCCAATGTAGAAATGAAACTTAGTTATTAACTGATCCTCCTAATTCTTAAATATGTAGATACGATTCTTAGCTAAAGAAAGAGACAAGTGTTGTGTTTGGTGGAGAAAATATATTTTAACTGTGACGTAAATCAAATACAAATGTTCTTGTGCATGTTTTTAATCAAATATTTGTTTATTTTGTGGATGGTGATTGTATGTGATCCAATAAAGTAAATTCCACTGGATATCTTAAAATAAATAAGTATAAGCATAATCTAAATAGACCCCAGAAGAGAAAACCATCAACATTGTAAAAAAAGGAAGAATAGTGTAGAAAACAACCAGAAGAACTGCATAGCTAAGTAAGTTATTCTTGAAGTTCTAAATAGAACCTTTCATGTTTTGCTCTAGAGAACTTAGCCAGCGCTTTATTCCAAAATTTATGAGTTTGTTTCAATCATTTAAAAAGTCACTGATTCATAAAGATCTCCCATGCATATTTCTGCACATTTTATTTTTATTTATTTTAAATAGATGTGCGGCAGCTTTGAAAAATAAAATTTTCCCAGGTAACTTAAAATCTCATTTTCAGTTTTTAATAATAATAAAAATCCTATGCATGAAAAAGTACAGAAAAAGCAATAACTTTTATTGTCAAAAAGTAGTTTAAAAACTTCCATGCAGCATAAAATATAAAAAGAAAATATGAAAGATATGTGAATCAATATGCAGAGCATAATAAAAGTTAAGCCCGATAGACTATTTATTATATAAACTACATTTAATATTCAAATTTTCTTCTAAACACTTCCATATTCATTTGATGCATGACCTCTGAACATTCCTAAGATCTGTAACATTTCTTCTGGAAAAATATTAATTAACAAAACATATGTCATTGGTTTATGAGATTTAACTTTTGGTACACTCTGCCTGGCATTGAAAAGATTATAGAACTGCTTCACTAGGAATGGTATTTATAAGGGGGCTACCAGCAAAAAAGGTACTCCTTATTCGCAAGAGTGTCAAACTCGCCACTTCACATTGCCGTCACATGACGTATTGTAATGTTTTTTTCACTTCACGGAGCTGGGGTGGTCAGGGCCTCCGTGTGATACATCCAGCCTGCGGGCCGCCAGTTTGACACCCCTGCATGATTATTGCAACTATCATGAGTTCAGTGTGATTTATTTCTAAACTGGCAGGTATATAATTACACCATACATTATTCATTAGAAACAGTGTAAAACTGTATCTGTATATTTTAAATCATTGGGTGTTCTTTTCAGTATTGAAATCAACCTCTCCCTCCTTCCCTCCCTCCCTCTCTCTCTTTCTCTCCAAAACATTCTAATTTCTGCAATTTCCATCAACACTAAAAAGAGAGGAAAGTATGAAGAAACCTTGTCAATGCAACTAAAATGGTTTTAGTAATAATTGTACTAATAAGGGCAGAAAGAAACCCTGCCTGATCTCAGCTTGTATATGTACCATTTTAGAATAAGATGATTACAAAAACTACCTGTCTGCATGGCAAGGTTTTTATATGTTACTGGTTAGATATGAAGGAAATGAGCAGAATTTTGGGCGTCTTAAATGCACACTCTCGATAGTCATTTGAATTGTTTTTGGATACTGATCATGTGTGCAGTGACAAAAGAGAAAGTGTTCGCCTTGTCATAATATTCTGCAGCACATCCTTTATTTTTATACAAAAATTCTGGGGAACTATTATTTGATTAATTTCAAATTAATTGGTCAGTACTCACTAAGTGATGAATCTGGGAAGGAAAAACTCAGATCAGGATTGATATATAGTTCTTCATAGGGACACAATAACCTAAATGAATTTATTATAGTTTTCTCTTTCCTCTCTAATACTCTTTCGATCAAAAGTTATATTCAATGCTGCACTGCCCCTTCTCAGGATTTAGAAACAACTTAAGGTTGATTTATTTTATCCTCATATAAATGTTAAGAGGTTTTGTTTTAATATTGGCCTTTTACTGTGCATTATGTCATTATGACATATGAGTACGGCTCATATAGGAGTCTGTCTGATACTAAGGCCAAAGCAATAACAACAAAAAAAACCTTCTTGAAAGAAAATAAAAGAAAACATATAAAAATGTCTCCAGCATCCGTGTTTCTAAAAAGTACCTCTAAAAAGAGCAAAATGTTCCCCGTTGAGAAAAAGCAGTGCGGGGAGGCAGAAAGTTCTAAATTTAAGAACTCTGATTCTTGTTCTCCATCAGTCTTCCATAATATTTTTTAAAGTACAATTTAATCTGTCAAATTACCAGAATTGCAACTAAACTTTGGGGCCCAACCAGGACAGAGAAGGAGGCCTTCACTTGCTGAGCCGCCTTAGCCATAACAGAGTCAGCTACATAAAACCTGATATTTTATTTTATAGAATTGAAATGATTGCCACTTGCCAGGGATTCTTTTCCTTGGTTGGCATCCTATTTGTAAGTCACAACTATGACATTATGAAGATGGTCCAGAAAAGAAGAACCATTTGGCCCAGTTAGTCATGGCTCGTTTGCAGAAATTTCATCAGTTTCTCTTTTCTTGGCTATTCATATCTTCATTCATCACATTTATGGATGCTGTGTTCATTTGTTTCTTTGCACATACACACACACGCACACAACTTTAATACTATGGTGAGCTAGTCTGAGAAGTTGGAAGAAATATAAAATGAGATTATGCCCAAAATATCTTTATGGCTTTCCACTCATGAAGTATATTATAGAAACAAAATGAAGGTCAGACAAAGGGTTAAGGGTTGCAGATTTACTGGAGTGTTGTATGATGATATCTAATTAAAATCTAGAGAGTAACTGGCACTAGAAAATTTCAACTGTCAATGAGTTTCATATTTACAACTTATGGGGAGATTTAACGTTGATAAGAAACTATATGATTTTGTACATGATCTAACTATTGAAATGGAACTGGGTACAAATGATGAATGTCTGACTGCTCAAATGTATAAACTTTTGTTCAAATTGAAAATGAAAGATGAATTAGTTAAAAATTGTATGAAAGGTTCAGCAAACAATTTTCAGTATAATATACCGATTGATAAATGCCTGAAATTTATGTTATGTTATAACCTCAAAGGGAACTTTTACAAAATGATTATATATTGATGGTACTTATCCATAGATAAATTGGCTAAATTGTACAAAGGATTTCCAGACAGCTGATGGAAACATATAATTCAGATAGGAAACTTCTACCATAGGGGTGTCAAACTCAAGGTCCAGGGGCCGGATCTGGCCTGCAGGGTGTTTAGATATGGCCTGTAGGGCCACTCTGGAAACAGCAACAGGCTGGCCCGTTTTCGTTGGCAGAGAGTTGCAGGAGGCCATCCCAGCTGAAAACGGATCTTGGGAGCCCGTTTTCGCTGGCAGAGTGCTTGGGCCACCACAGGCACCCTGTCACAAGCGATGTCATGCTGGCCTTCTTCAGCTGATAGAGCTGAAGAAGCTTCTTGGATGAGAAGCTAAACATCTTCAATAGAAAAAACAAGAAAGTCCACTTGCCTCCTGACACACAGGCTATTGTGTAGTCCACTTGCCTTTGAGTCACACAGGCTATTGTGTAGTCTGACCCTTTCTATGGACTGAGACTGCTATACCATCTTGAATAATTCCTTCAATTAAGAGGCTCATTTTCAGAGACTGAAAAGCTAACATTAAGGAATTTATTTGTATAGACTTCAGCTTTAAATTTGAGATTTTGAAACATCATAGCACCCCAAATAGCAATAATCTTGAGCTAATGAAACTCACTGAAGTAAATTACATTCTTCTCACTCATTTCTTGGGTGATTTATTGACAGCTGGTTGTAAAAACAATGTTATTAAAGGTCACCATGTTTGGAGCTTTTTAACAAACAAAAACCCTGCTTAATTTATAGTGTAATTAGCCTTCTTGCAGTAGGCACACTGCCAGAACCATCACTTAGGACTTTGAAATACGTACTTGAGTGTTCTTAATTATATTCTTAATCCTGCTCAAAGACAGAATTCCGATGAGGCAGTGTTATTTTCTCTTGATTGCTATTGTATTGACATTATTCTTTAAAAAATAAAAATTACATTTCAGTTTGCACTGATTGATATTTAGTAATTAAATCAAAGTGCTTGATGGATGAAGAGTTGTAAATAACTAATGATATTTTACAAACCAATGTATTATATAGCTATTACTCAGGCTTCAGGCTTTCTCCAGCAGAAGTTCATAAGCATATCTTTTGAGAGTTTGTTCAAAACACAATTTCTTTTTAAACTGATGTTTTCTGCCTGTCAAGATTAAATATATGTTATCACATGTATTTAAAAGGCTGCATGTTGATATTGTGTTTTTGCACACACCTTTTGTATTTGCCCGTATGCTGTTATATACCTCCTGGTTGATGGGATGTAGGTAACAATAACTGGCTTGCAAGGTATTTTTAGATCAGAGATCCTAACTGGTGTAAAATAGCATAAACATGCCTGGGACAAACTCTGTTTTGATCACATTTCTACACCCTGGCCAAAATGAACTTAAACCAATAACTAGTGTCCTGACCAGTAGCAGGAACAAATTTAACTAAGGATTCTAACCCAGCCAATATTTATCTTATTAAAAGTTGGTTGGATCCTTTTTTTTCTGATTATTGCTTTTAAGTTTAGGTGTTATTGTATATGTTTTAATTTCAATCATGTTGTAAAAGACGAGAAGCTGATCTGCTTATGGTACTCAGATAGATTAGATAGATAGATAGACAGACAGACAGACAGACAGACAGACAGACACAGTCAGACAGACAGACAGACAGACAGACAGACAGATAGATAGATAGATAGATAGATAGAATGAATTACATGGAAGTCTTGCTTCACCAAATTCATGACAGGCAATGGAAATCAGTATCTCTGGGAGCATTTGGTCACAGCCATAGTATATGGAAGAATGCAAGAGAAATAAATGGTAAAGAACATGAACCAAAAAAAAAAAAAGAAAAGAAAGCAAAAAAAATTGATCTTGAATGTCTGTGAAACAAAAAGGAAGGTTGAAGTAGACCTAACTGAAGGTGGTCTTCTATTGCAGAGTGGAGATGATGATAATGATGAGCCGAGGTGGCACAGTGGTTAGAGTGCTGTACTGCAGCTACTTCAGCTGACTGCTAGTTCAGCAGATGAAATCTCACCAGCTCAAGGTTGACTCAGCCTTCCATCCTTCTGAGATGGGTAAAATGAGGACCCATATTAACGTGTACATTTTAAGATACAGAAATGCAGATAGAAGGTAGTGAATCATAATTAATCTGTTGTAAGGAAGAAATACTTTTCAGCATGAGGATATTTCCTTTTACTTTGTTATATGGACGTGACAGGACAAACATTAATTTCAGGAACATCTTTAATCTGAATTCAAGGGAAATGTGCCCTTAAGAAGCATGCAGGGCAAAACAAGAAAAGGGAGAATAAAAACAGAAAGCGTACTGGTGAATGTAGATTGAATTTTTTAAAAAAGTGACCATACAACAGAAATATCTTAAGGAGGGTTGGTCTCCTTGAGACCTTAGAATGAATGAAGATTGAATTGCAAAACAAATATATAAAGGAGTAGTGAATGAATTCAGAAGAAGGGCAAGACAGAATAAATCATAATTCAGTGGAGGTGATGAGATCCCCCAAAAGAGATGAGAAGTTTAAAGAGCAAATGACAATACTGTCTATGAATTAGCATACAAATTTTGTGGAAGCAAGGATGATTTGCATAGAAAGGTAAGGAAAGATACAGTGTTCTTGTGTAAACTTTATTCAGCTATGGCTCCTTTTCTTTTTCTTATCTCAGGCCAGGAATTTATCTGGCTTGCTCTCTCATACTTCTTTTCTCTCGTTTGTATTCTGTTGCTTACCTCACAAGGGAACAGAGTGATGAATATGTACAGATAATCCAAGATACGATCATAATGGAGCCTGACCATTATGGTTGCATATCATGATGACCAGTAAGTGATGTGTCTCACTTAACATTTATTTCTGCATAATCACATGTACTGTCTTTCCAGGATTGGCATTTATTAATAGATTTTCCCATCCATACAAAGTATGCTGATGCATTCAATACTGACATTACTCTTTAGAGCTGTGATGGCAAACCTATGGCACGCATGCCAGAGGTGGCACGCAGTGCCATCTCTGATGGCACACGAGCCGTTGTCCCAGTTCGCGCACGCCTCCAGCCGGCCAGTTGGTCTTTGGGTCTCTGCTGTGCAAGCGTGGGGGGTAGAGGGTACGGGCACATGCAGATGGCAGGGTGCCCATGGAAGTGCACACATGTGGGAGGTGCATGCGCATGGGCGGGGCGCATGCACAGGAGGCACACATTCATTGCACTTTGGGGGTTTATCCACATGCTTTGGGCACTCGGTCCAGAAAAGATTAGCCATCACTGCTATAGAGGAATGTCTATAGTAATGTCTCATCCTAAGTAAGGTTCTGCAATCTTCCATAACCTGGGGTCCATTATATATGCTGACTTCAAAGCCCCATAATTGTCACACAAATGAATGGGTAACTTCATCATCAATTCTCAACCAGCACATGGAATTATAAAAGTTAACGTACAGTATTTCTTGTGGACATCTCACTGGAAAATATCAGCCTGCTGTCTTCAAGCCTTCCATCCATATTCCATTTCTTACTTTTTTTTCACAAAGCAGAGGTTTCTAGAATTCATGAATTCTCTTGCCTTTTATTTAACATCCACTAAAATAATCAAAGTTTGCAAGTCCATTGGGAAGACCCAGCAGTTGTGATTCAGTCTAAAAGACCATATTCTTTACTTTTAAAAAGCCAGTTGGCTTCAGTGATCTTAGACAGCCTCCAGGGCTTTTTTGCTACATTTTGAATAAAATTATTAAATATTATTTGGCAGCAATGTGCTTTTTCTGGCTCCAAAACTTCAAAATATATGTTCAGCATTTAATTTTATATTGGTCTAATGTAGATGAACTCAAGTGAATTCCCATATAATGGAATCCTTTGTAGGCTTTGTCATGCCCAGGAACTTCAGCCAGGATTTGGACATTCAGTTTCTACTACTGGCATTTCTGCAACAAGCCATCTCCTCTCAGCTACTTCTTTTCCTTCTTTGATAGGCAATTTTATGATTGTGCTGTTGTTTCAGTATATACACAGTTGGCTCTGATCAAAAACATTTCTTTGAAAAAAAATTAGGTCTGATTAATTGGATATATAAAGCAATGTAGACTTGAAGGGACATAAGCCAGATTGAATTAATTACAATGGTTCTTGCTAGGCCAAAAAATGTCCAGCAATAGTTGTTTAAGTAAATATGGGCAGATTTACTTAAACAGTATTTATTTACTTTAATATGAAATGCTACATTAAATATACTAGGTGACAGGATATGTTTTTAATTAAGTTTAAAATTCATAGATGGATTCTTGGAACATTCAAGGCCTTGTGCACATTTAGTTCTTTTATACAAAATTAGAATACAGTAGACCAGATTCTTAGGAATTCCCATGTGTTACCACTGTCCATGTTTCATACCATTACACATCCTGGGCACCCTTTTTTTTTTTTTTTGAACTATTACCATCTGGCAGACAGTACAGGATAATAAAAACAAGGACAAATAAACTGAAAAACAGCTTCTATCCCAGGGCAGTAACCAGGGGTGAAATGCTCCCGGTTCGGACCGAATACCTGATCCGGTAGTGATGGCAACGGGTGGTTCGGAGAATCGGTAACAAAAATCGCTGCGCCCCCCCCCCCACCACCATGCTCAGCTGAGTCGCACGATCATCAGAGGCTTTTTTTTTTACTTTTAAAAGCATTTTTTCTACAACCTCTTCCGACAAAAAATGCTTTTAAAAGTAAAAAAAAAAAGCTTCTGATGATCGCGCGGCTCAGCTGGGATCCTTAGAGGCTTTTCAAAGCATTTTTTTCTGCAACCCCTTGGCCGAAAAGGTGGTTAAAAAAATGCTTTGAAAAGTCTCTGACGATCCCAGCTGAGTTGCCTGATCGCCAGAGAAGCATTTTTTAAAAAGCCTCTCTGACGATCCCAGCTGAGTTGCCTGATCGCCAGAGGCTTTTCAAAGCATTAGAAAAAATACTTTGAAAAGTTAAAAAAAGAAAAAGTTGGCCACGCCCACCCAGTCACATTAACCCACCACCACCACCAAGCCTCGCCCACAGAACCGGTAGTAACACATTTTACATTTCACCCTGGCAGTAACCATATTGAATTCTACTGTATAGTGCAATATTAATGCAATATCAGGGGTTTTCAATTCAATTGTATAGAATGTGAAGGATGTGTGTTTGTGTTTTATTTTTATAGTTATAATGTACACTGAAGATGGCATTTAATTTTGTTGTATGAGGTGCAATGACAATAAAATAAATTAAAGTATGTAGCAAATTTCTTCTACTTCCCTCATAAGGTCCTTTGAAACTGAAGGGTATTCAAAGATCTTAATATATAGTTGGTCTTAATTCTTCATATGTATGAGAGATGGAAATAGAACCCAACTGTAAGGTATACATTTTAATATGCATAATTACAATTATTCAAAATTAATTTAAATATAAATTCTACAGATTTCATATCTGGGATCTATATCTCTATGGGATTTCTCTTATGTCTCCATACTATTTTTGGTAAAAAAAAATTCCAGGAGTCCTCAGCCAAATATTTCAGAAATCTTTGTCTATGTAATATAAGCTTTTTAAAAATAAATAAATAAAATAAGCATATTTATTTTTGCATACTAGTAGGCCTTTATGTGAATGTTAAAAGCATCTTGGCGAAAAATACAAATAAATTAATAAACAGTTTATTTTCTTAAGGTGTTGATTTTGAATACAGAGTTGAGAGAGAAGTCATATATTCTTAAGATGCACAGATACATGAATATTGCAATATTTCAATGCAATTACTCAGGATGTCTAATTCCTTTTAGATGCAAAGAGTTTTAATTTGAAATTACAATTTAAAATGATTTCTCAAAAGCTCCTTGCTGCAGGAATTTTTAATCTTCTATTCTGCAAAACAATCGACACATCAGTGGTTCAAAGAGGAGGATGAGCATCACAAAAGATTTTGCAGCTGGTTAAATCACACCTAGAAATGAAATCAATTAGTTCTAGGGAAAAGCCTGGAACTTTTCCCTGCAAATGGCTGAATTTGATGCAATGTAGGGAGTTTTGAGCTCAGAGATGCCCAAAGCATAGAAATTCATAAGAAGTCACAATAACGTCCCATGAATAATTATGATGCATATCATGTAATTTGCATATTTTGCACAATGATGTCACAAGATACAACATAATTCCTCCTTGTCACCTCCCCACAGAATCCTTTTTTTCCCCGTGACTTTGCACTGACTATCATTCTACTCCTAAATCACAGCAAAATTTAAGCAGATTGCCATACATCCTCTCTAGAAAAATAAATAACAGCCCTTTTCAACAAGCCCAGCTCTTTGAGTGTCTTTCTAAAAGACAGACTTTTGCCATTTTCCCAGTTATCAAAGTTATTTGCACCAAGTTGACAGATCCTCAGCAAGGCCCCTACTAAATCGGTGTGCTCACATCTGTTTCTTATATAACAAATGCAGGTGCATTCAGCCATCTGTGTGCATTATATCTTGGTGTAGCTTTGCTTACCTTTCACTGAACTTTGTGAACAGCTTCCAGAAGTATCTTCTGAATGCCACTTTATACAGATTCAGACCTAAGAAATATACATATACATATACATATGCATATGCATATGCATATACGTATACGTATACGTATACGTATACATATACATATACATATACATATACATATACATATACATATACATATACATATACATATACATATACATACATACATACATACATATGTAGGTCTTTGGTTGTTCAGGTGTTCTCTCGTGCTTCCAGGAGCTCCAGGAGCACGAAGCCGAGAACACCAGCCTGAAGATGACGAATGAGACTTCGTCGAAACGTCACCAAGACACATCCAATTCTAAGCGGGAGAACACCCGAACAACCAAAGACCTACATATAAACACCCACGAAAACCTCAGAAAATATATATATATATATTTATATTATTTATATTTATATTATTTATATTTATATTATTTATATTTTATTATTATTATTATTATTTATTAGATTTATATACCGCCCTTCTCCTTACGGACTCAGGGCGGTGAACAGCCAAAATAAAAATTCAATACATAAAAGTTAAAACTTAAAACACATATACATTAGGCTGAGAATTAAAACCAAATAAATATTAAAATGCGACGACGCTACAAACATTAAAAATTTTAAAATTTTAAAAATTCTAAAAATGCGGCAGGGATCAGGCTAAACCGGCAAGTTGAAAAAGATGCGTCTTCAGGGCCCGACGAAATGTCCGGAGGTCGGAGATAATTCTCAATTCTGGAGGAAGATCATTCCAGAGGGTGGGGGCTGCCACAGAGAAGGCTCTCCCCCTGGGGGTCGCCAGCCGGCATTGTCTGGCTGACGGCACCCTGAGGAGGCCCACTCTGTGGGAGCGAACCGGCCGGTGGGAGGCAATTGGCGGCAGAAGGCGGTCCCGTAAGTACCCGGGTCCTAAGCCATGGAGCGCTTTAAAGGTCATTACCAACACCTTGAAACGCACCCGGAACTCCACCGGCAACCAATGCAGCTCGCGCAGGAGAGGTGTAACGTGGGAGCGCCCCGATGCTCCCATAATTCCCCGCGCGGCCGCATTCTGTACCAGTTGGAGCCTCCGGGTGCACCCCAAGGGGAGCCCCATGTAGAGAGCATTTATATTTATATTTATATTTATATTTATATTTATATTTATATTCTTTCCTTTTTGTAAGCTTTATGTGTATTTCTCTTTAGTCAGGTTCTTCCTATGTAAACCAAGATTTTTATGCAGCCCTAGTTCAGTGAAATCACAATCCACTAGTTTCTAGGTGCTCATTGGGAGACTAAGAAGACTAAGATAGATCAATTTCGGACTTATAAGTCCTCATCAGTTAGCCACACCCTCCTCCCATGTATCCTCTCTGTAAAGGAACAGTATTTGTTTTCTTTCCTTTTCGTAGGCTTTATGCATATATCTCTTTAGCCAGGTTCTTCCTACGTAAACCAAGATTTATCTATCTTAGTCTCCTTAGTCTCCCAATGGGCAGCAGAGCGTTTGCTGGCTGCCAGAGGGGGAAAAAAAGCCTAGAAACTAGTGGATTGATCTATTTCAGACTTATGCTGTACTTTTACAGGGAGGATACATGGGATGAGGGTGTGGCTAACTGATGAGGGCTTATAAACCTGAAATAGATCTATCTTAGTCTCCCAATGGGCAGCCGAGGGTCTGCTGGCTGCCAGAAAAAAAGCCTAGAAACTAGTGGATTGTGATTTCACTGAACTAGGGCTGCATAAAAATCTTGGTTTACATGTTGTGGCTCCGTTGCCTGAGCCTGCATCATCAGCAGGGGAGGACTCTGAGAGTGAGAGAGAAGAGTTGGCAAGGCCTCCTTCTCCAGGACCCTCCTCTCTGGCAATGGTTCCAGAGGACACCAAAGGGCAGGAGATAGACCCAGAGCCAAGCTCATCCCCGCAGCCACAGGAGGACATTGATGAGGGGAGTGAGTTTTGGCTGGATCCTCGCCAGCGTCAGAGAGACAGGAGAGCCCAGCAGAGGAAAAGGCGTGATCATGATTAGCTGGTGGACCACACCCCACAGGCTATAAAAGAGAGTGATTGCAGCCTGTATTTTTGTGACAGACAAAACAAAGATTCATGGATCCCGGTTTCGAATCTGCCCTGCATCTCAGCTCTGGACATTTTGGTGGTGTGTATTTGACTGAACTATTAATAAAGGCTTTGGCAAGCAGCTACGGGGATTGCTGCCAAGCTTTTTATCAGCTTACTTGGTTGCCTGCCAGTTCATTAGACTCTGACTGTCTGAGGGGATGTATTCCTGGGAGCGGGGCCAGAACATTACATAGGAAGAACCTGGCTAAAGGGAAATACACATAAAGCCTACGAAAAGAAAACACACACACACACACACTCACACTCACACTCATACTCACACACACTAGATTTGATTTTTGGTGCCCCAAAAGTCATCCACGTGACTTTCATAGATATCTAGTGATAAATTCATTTATAGAAAAATGTAGTAATATGTCTTTCTTACAAAAGTTGCTTCAGTTTCCCCTAGGAAATCATTATTAGAGTTTCTACTTCAGTTTTTTCTTTGTAAGACATTTTAAAAATTCTGTTACTAACACTTTTTGTAGATGATACAGAATTTTTAAAATGCATTTTCAAGAAAGTTACTTTCATAAATATTACATGAGGATCAGATATCTGTGTCATCACTCAGCAATACCGGTATGATGGACAGCTAATATTATAAAGCTATGCTGTTTATGTTGCTTGGGAATTGGACACAAGAATGCTGATCAGATCTTGATTTCTTTCATCCAGAAGGATATCTAACACAGTGCCAAAACATGGACAGGAGAACAAGAGGTTTTGGGGTTTTTTGTAGTTGTTCCCCAGCACCTAGAAATTCAAGGTATGATATTCGAGTTTCAAGGAGTAATAAACAGCCATAATAATAAATAGCTACAGGTAATCCTTGACTTACAACCATCGTTGGGACCAGAATTTCCACAGAAAGTTTGTGCAATTGTAAAGTGAGATGTCATGTGACCGCTCCATATGACTTACAGTGGCAATCCCAGCACTCCTCACTGTGCTAATTAACCAAGAACTGCAGTTATTGAGCAGTCTAACCATTTCGGTCTCGGTCCCTCCAAGCCCTAAGCCCTCAGTAAGATGAGGGACTGCCTCCAACTCCTCATACTCTTCTATCTCAACCCTGTCTCTCCCTTTTTGGCCACCCTGTTATTCCAGGTCTCCACGCCAATCTTTTACTTTTTACATCCAATGATGTGGCATTTGGAAGAGGAGCCAGCTAGGTGAATGAATGCTAGGATGGACTGGGACATATGGGGTGTAGTTAGGCCAATGGGGAGAGTTGAAGTGTCCCTGTATTCAGAAATACAGGCGGGCTGCCATTAATCATATGGCACTGTAATGACCATGGTTTTGGGTAGAGGTTATAAATCCATTTTTTTTCAGCACCATCATATTTTTGAATGGTTACTGAATGAATGGCTATAAATTGAGGATTACCTGTTTGGCAGCTCCATCTTTAATAAATTTGTTCAGTCTCTAAAACCATCTAAAACCAGATCTGATCACAGCAATAAAACTGTTCTGACTCTAGTAGAGGTTTGTTTGAAAAAGAATGTATAATCAATCACCAGATATTTATTGCATTTTTTAAAAAATGTAGATATTACATCTCATATTCAAAGAATCATATTCTATCACTATTCTTTCCAAATGAGCCCAGTTCAGATTGTCTGACACAATGGGGATCTACACCAATCAGAATAAACATTATTGGAAAAAATGAACCAGTAATCTGATTACTGAATCATAGGCAAGTGTGGCTGAATACAGGCAAAAATACACATGAGCCTTTACCAGTTTTGATCCATATATACGGGTCATGATATGTACATAAACTTTTGTCAAAAGGGGGTTCTGATTTGAAACAGCTAGTCACCGTTTCCAGATTCAAAGTAATCACATTTCCCAAATCTCAGAAAGGGGATTTTCAAAGAAATACAAATCAGAGTTTTTCCCGTGATTGAGGAAATAACTAACAGGCGCCTTTCTCTTGCCGCAGGGAGGATTTGCAAGATCTGCTTCTCTTAAAGAAAATACCGTTTTCTCTAAAAATCCTGTAATCATAGTAATACTTTGCCATGTGATTTTAAAACATAAATGGCTTTAACAATTATCTTAACCACACAGTACAGCATGTAAGAGAAAAGTGTTGTCTTTCAGAAAAGTGTTCATTCATTGGTTTCCTTGTGCGAGCCATAACACATAGTTTCTATAAGTATTGTAAGAGACTTCAGATTGCTCAAAAATGTAACTGGATTTCAGCAAGAGGAAGAATTTAATGACTATCATTAAAAATCACATCCTTTATGAATCTTTTAATAACAGTTAAATAATCGTTAAACAAATAAATAACATTTATTTTTCAAGTTGTAACTGCTGTTTTTTTTCCCCCTAGAACACCAGAGGTATTTTTAAGAAGGTAAAAATCACAGAGACATTTTATGTTTAGTTTGGCTTGATACATTCATTGAACAAAAGACCCAGCTTTTTTCAGGAACAATCACTTGTTCCGACAAAAAAAAGATGCTTATACAAATCCCTTTTTCCCTGTTCTTATTCTTCACCTCTTCTACAGTCTTCCCTGGGTTTTTTTAAATTCCATTCTCTCACAGAGCACTTGTCCCACTGTTCAGCTCCATCAAGACACTCATTGGCTTCTGTTTTTCATTACCTAAGTGGTCTGCTTCAACCCCATTACTCTTTCTGCTATATTTGCCAAGGCTTGTTAGGTTCTGAAAGAATGGCAAAACTGATTGATGACTGAACGTATTCAATTTGGGATCTGTGCTACCTATGTTCTAAACATCTGCCAGACCACTTTATAATCCACAACACCAGAATAGACCAAGGAGATTTAAGGGTTTGGTATAAAGGCAGAAATCAAGTGGTAGCCAAACAGCATATGACTAAAATGCAATCAAAAAACTCAGGCTCACATACATTGTTTCATCAGTGGGTTCTGGAATTTCATAGGAGCCACTTCCAGCATGCTTCAGATAACAGATTAACAGAGTTGGAAGGGACCTTATAGGTCAAGCAGGAGACCCTACATCATTTCAGACAAATGGTAGTCCAATCTTTTCTTGAAAGTCTCAAGTGATGAAGCTCCCACAACTCCCGAAAGCAAGCTGTTCCATTGGTTGATTATTCTCACTGTCGGAAAGTTCCTCCTCATTTTTAGGTTGAATCTCTTCTTAGTCAGTTTCCATCCATTATTCCTTGTCTGGCCTTCAGGTACTTTGGAAAACAGCTTGATCCCTTTCTCTCTGTGGCAGCCTCTCAAGTATTAGAAGACAGCTATCATGTCTCCCCTGGTCCTTCTCTTCACTAGACTAGCCATGCCCAGTTCATGTGACCATTCTTCATATGTTTTAGTCTCCAGTCCCCTAATCATCCTGGTTGCCTCACACCCTTGCAAAGGAAGAAAAAGGCTATCAGATGAACACTACTCCAAAAGTGATCCATCTATGCAAAGGACTCAACTCTGGTTTCTTCACTTAGAGAGGAATATCCACAGTGCTGGAAGCCAGATCCTGCACGTGCCCAGTCTAGTGAGTAGGACCATGAAGTCCTAATCATCTACAGTATACTTCTGTCTGAAAATACATCCTTCCTAATTCTGGGTGGAACTTGCTCATCCCTGTTCCATGTTTAATAACTTAATCACTGCACCATAGTTTGACTTCTGTTTATTCCTTTGGATAAAATTAAGTCTAAATGTGTAACTCCACTTCCATAATTTCTATAAAATCCTATTTGCAGTCCTCATCCATGGACTTAAAAGATGGAAGAGAACACTTTTTAAGCCCCAAAGTCCGAAGCTTTCTTCCCAGAAACCTCAAAGTTTGTGGTGCAGTTGAAGCTGCTTTTGGCAATATGCTTTCTTCTTACGTGTAGTACCAGAAAAAGGTACATGCTGGTAGTTTTGATAAATCTTGGAAATTCTTATATCTCTATCCATGCTATGGCATACAGTACATTTCACAATCTGATGGGCCTTATGTTGGATTCTATTCCTCATAATAAGTCACCAACTTCCAAGTTTTTTCTCTTTTAAAACAGAGCTGCATCCACTATGTCTTTTTTTATTTGAAGCTGAAGCTGATGAAGCAGGAATCAATTTTCAGGCCAGACAGATTTGTTTTATAAAATATGCAACAGATGTGTCCATCTCCCAAGACTTTGAAAGAACAGCAAAAGACCACTGATCCAGACGAGAAGAAAAGGCCTAGGATTTAAACCAGGGTGATGGTGGTGTATACATATATGTTCTGTGATAGGTAGATTTTCCTCTTTCTTGTTAGCAATAAGACATCTTATCTGCAGATGTTGAGTTGGTGAAACGTCCACCGTTAGCTGCATTTTTCAGTGTAGGGTTGAATTTCCGGAAAGTGAAGCTGTGTTTTTTGTGCCTGGTGTGCAACCTGATACCACTAACCTCCTCTAAATACTCAGAGAGTGTTTTGGGAGAACCTCAAAAATTCCCACAAAATACAGCAGTTGTTTCTAAACTCTAGCAGAGCAGATAATTTCAACAGGGAATTGCTTTTGACTGTCACTCTCATTCACTAACATTGCTTTTTTTGTTTGATTCTCTGTCTTATGGAGAAGTATTTTTTCTGACAGCTCTTGTTGTACCTACTTTATTTGATCTAATAAATAACCATCTGTCCTTATAAGCTGAAAACAACCACTAGCTGCTGCAATTTTCAAGCACCTTTTTAAACTTAAATTTCCTGTAAATGTATTCCAGCAGGTTGTTGTTGTTGTTGTTGTTGTTTTAGAAAGGAATACAAACATGTCATAAGCATTGCAGGTCACAACTGCAGAATCACAAGATTTCTCAGATTAACAGAATTGGAAGGGACCTTGTAGGTCATCTAGTCCAACTCCCCACCCAAGCAGGAGACCCTACACCATTTCTGACAGATGTCAGTCCAGTCTCTTCTTGAAACCTTCCAATTATGAAGTTCCCACAATTTCTGAAGGCAAGATGTTCCATTGGTTGATTGTTCTCACCGTTAGAAAATTGTTTGCTCTTTATTTCTAGGTCGAATCTCTCCTTGTTCAGTTTTCATCCATTATTTCTTGTTTGGCCTTCAGGTGCTTTGTAAAATTCCTTGACCCCCTCCACTCTGTGGCAGCCCCTCAAATAACGGAACACTGCTATCATATCTCCCCTGGTCCTAAACAGAAGGAATGTTTTATTCCCATTTTATTTTCTTAGACCCTTTGATTAGTCAAGTAGATTTAGGTAATCTTAGAGGGGGGGGATTAATTGTTCAAATATTCTTCACATCAGGCCCTTGTGATCAACTTTTCTCTGTCAGTTCATAAAATTCCTGTCTTATATCTTTCATACACTCTGTGCAACAATTTCTGATTATCCAGTAGAGAGCAGAAGCAGTCAGTCAGTGAGTCACACACTTTGGGTGAAGTCACACACTAACAGCTTTCAGAACAGACCCTTTGTATTCAGCAACTACTCGGGAGATTAAATTTTTACTTCACACATATCAGCAATATATGCTCAAAATACAACTTCAATATAACATATATTAACGGATGTAGGAGCACCTTCACTATTAACATCAATGGAAAGGTAAGTCTAGAAACACATCTGCAACTAGATGAACATGCTTCTTGTGGACTAACATAAGCACACCAACTGTTTCTTATAAGGAAAATTCCTGGATCTGGTATGTATGTATAACTGCAATGGTACAACAAAGGCATGTATTCATACAAAACATTTGTATGCTATTTCCTATTAATACATCTTGAAGCACTTTACAATATTACCCAAATAATTAAAACATTAGCCTTATAAATACAATATTAAAAGCATAGAATGAAACAAAGCTTTCATGAAGAAAATAAAATAGTGACACTATCCTCCTTGAAGATTCATGGGTGGAAAATTCTCTGTACAATTATCTTTGAATTGTTCCAGGTCAACTTTGGGGGTCATTTTTCTGTCTTTGTGGAATGATGAAGCAGAAGGAAGACAGAAGGAGAAAGTTCAAAAGGAAGGTACAGAATAGGATGTGGGGAAAGAATCTTTTCAAAGGTAGACTTATAATGTAAAGCAGCTTAACATTTTAATTCCAACAGCCAATTCCTATGTTGTTTCTCCAATACGGCGTTCCTCAATCTTGATTTTAAATCATGTGGACTTTAACTCCCAGAATTCCTCAGCCAGCCATGCTTACCATTATGGCAACCTCCAAGCCAGTGGTGGGATTCAACTGGTTTGCACCACTTTGGCCGAACCAGTTGTTAAATTGCTCCCACCCTGACGCATCTGTATGCTTCACTTCTCGTGCATTTGCTTTCCATATGAGAAGCAATATCAAAAGTAACAGACATGAGCCCTTTCATTCAGTTATAGATTTAAAATAATGCATTCTGAATTAATGAAAGAGGTACAGTTGCTGAAGAGAATTGGGGGGGAAAGCTGGTTGTGTATTTAACCTGCCAGAACAGCAATTTCCCAGGCCATTCCTATCCTCGTTTACCTTCAGGGACATAAAGAAAACATAGCAAAAGTTACCAATTTTAAGAAGGGCAAAACCTTGCATTCCAGCTCCACCCCCAAATTAAAACACAGATTCATTTAAAAGCTACATTTAATAACAAGTCTTATCAGACCCAGTGATTGAATTAACTAGGTCTGGATCAGTGTTTCTCAAGCCTGACAACTTTAAGATGCATGGACTTCAAATTTCAGAATTCCCCAACCAGTGACTCTTAAGTCATTTGCAGCTGTATTTTTAATATGTATCACTTAATGAACTCTCC
The DNA here is from genome assembly GCA_030761175.1 of Masticophis lateralis. Taxonomy (NCBI): domain Eukaryota; kingdom Metazoa; phylum Chordata; class Lepidosauria; order Squamata; family Colubridae; genus Masticophis; species Masticophis lateralis. The sequence continues at coordinate 47,580,024 of JAUDYJ010000001.1, forward strand.
TGACCTTGATCTCCTTTTCCCATTAGATTGTGCAATGCAGCTCGGCTGCCATAATTTTTTGCTTATTAAAATATCTGAATCCGAGGTTTGACTGCACTCCCAGTTCCATCTGGACAATGAGATAGAATGAGGTAGAATTCTTATGCAGTAAATAACTTGTGGATTAATTTAGCAGCTAGATTAACATGAAGTTATTATTAACCATCATTAGCCAATGAATCATTATATCCAAGAAGATATGAAATCTGGGAGAATTGGAATAAAAATAAATTAAGCAGAGTATATAAAAATTGCTGTACTAAGATAAAACAGTTCGTATGCTTTCATATGTCCAGCTATCTCACCATTCTCTGTGTAAGGTTGAAGAGGTAGTATTGTTCCTATAGTTACTTTTTGCCCCTATAACTACTAAGTGAATGAATATGAATGAATAAAACTTTATTACGGTTCTCGACCAGCAATAGACATACAATAAATTAAAAATACTGACATTAATCATGAATTGTAACATCCCTGTTATGAAAATACATAATCTCAAATCATTAGGGTCATTCCCTAATTTAGGGAAAAGAGTGGAGAGCCGATAGGTATGTGAGTAAATGTATTTTTCCAATAATTATTATAGATATCTCCAAAAAATTGGCACCACTTGACATCTATAATTCGGTAACCAGTTTTTTTCTTGTGGACATTGCAGTGACACAGAATTTTGCCACTGCCCACGTAGTAGCCGGATTTGAGTCTTGGAGGAGTAATTGCTAAGTGTTGTGTGCTCAAGTGTAGAAATGGACAACTGTGCCACTGTAAAACAAAATGCTAAACTGGGAAAAATTTCAGCCTAGCCTCTCATGATCTTTAGGGGAAAAATCCTCTACCAATGTTCCAGGGTGAAATGTAAAATTTGTTACTATCAGTTTTGTGGGTGTGGCTTGGTGGGGGGGGGGTAATGTGACGGATGGGTGTAGCCAATTTTTTTTAAAACTTTTCAAAGGATTTTTTCTAATGCTTTGAAAAGCCTCTGCCAATCAGGCAACTCAGCTGAGATCGTCAGAAAAGCTTTTTAAAAAATACTTCTCTGCCAATCAGGCAACTCAGCTGGGATCGTCAGGGAGGCTTTTTAAAAAATACTTCTCTGCCGATCAGGCAACTCAGCTGGGATTGTCAAAGACTTTTCAAAGCATTTTTTTTACCACCTCTTCGGCCAAGAGGTTGCAGAAAAAAATGCTTTGAAAAGCCTCTGAGGATCCCAGCTGAGCCGCACGATCATCAGAAGCTTTTTTTTTAACTTTTAAAAGCATTTTTTCGTCGGAAGATATTGTAGAAAAAATACTTTTAAAAGTAAAAAAAAAGCCTCTGATGATCGTGCGGCTCAGCTGAGCATGTGGGGGGGGGCAGTGCAGGGATTTTTGCTACCGGTTCTCCGAACCACCCACCACCATCGCTACCAGATCGGGCGATCTGGTCCGGGAGCATTTCATCCCTGCAATGTTCTCCTTAAAACTCGTCAAGAGAATAATAAAATTTTAAAAAATCAAAATCATTTTAATTCAATATTTTAAAACATGTGGTATACAATTAAAAAAACCCTGAAAACACCAGTCTGGAAGACTAAGAAGAACCAATCAGAAAAACATTTAAAGAAAATTAAGAAAAATTATAGGAGGAAAAAATTTGGTTTGTTACATCTGAAATAGAGAATGCTATAACTAGATGATCTCAGTTGCTAGAAAATGGCGCCAAATAGAAAGCACTACTTAAAGGCTCACTTCTATGAAGTTCCTAGAGTGATTTGCTGAAGGGGAACCTTGTGAGGTTCTTGGTGCTTTCAGAACTTGGTGATTTTCTTGCAGATGCTTCATTACCAAACTAGGTAACATAATCAGTGCTAGAAGGGAGTGACATACCCACCGAGTCAGCAGATTAATGAAGAAATTGGAAAGGGAGGTAGCTATTCTGATCCCAAACCATCAGTCCCTCTGTAAAGGAGATGGGCAGGTTAAAAATAAAAATAAATAAAATCTTCCACTCTAACGATCATTACTTTATCAAGTTTGAAGTTGTATCTGGAAGCAAAATGGCAACTAATATGTTTGGGGTACAAATGGTATTAAGAACCAACTTAGTATAGTAGTTTAGGCATCAGGCTAGAAATAAGGAGACTGAATTCTAGTCCCGCATTAGGCACAAAAGCCAGCTGGGTGAGCTAGTCACTCTCTCTCAAGGAAGCAGGCAATGGCAAACCACTTCTGAAAACACTGCCAAGAAAACTGCAGGGACTAGTCTAAGCAGTTGCCAGGAGTCCAAAACTGACTTGAAGGCATGCACACAAGAGTGATGTCATATGCTGTTCTCTCTTAGTTAAAACACATTTGTACATTACAAGGTAGGAAGTCCTGGGCATGGCGTTACACACACCAATCACTCCAATTAAGGGATATCACTGCCACTAATCCTAAACCCTTGCTGCTCATAATATTTCAAAGCCCACCTACAAGAGTCTCACCTCTATAATTTCCTCCTAAAGGTAAAAATAATTAAGTGTTGCTACTGCTTACTTGGCTAACCAAGAGTATTTCTGAGAAAAAAATAACCATTCCTCTTTTCTACTGACTATGAACGCTAATTAATGGTATCTGCCAATGCTAGCATAAATCAAAATAGCCCCAAGTTTTCTCCTGGGTCCTGTGCTGGAAAATATCAGAGCTGAAAAGGGAACAAGGTAAAAAAAAAAAAACCAACTCAGAATGTTTCTTTTTTTAAATTAATGATAAAATATTGGATGTCAGTGCAGCACTTTACAGACTGCATTGGACAGACCTAGCAGTAATTGTGATGAATGGGAGGGAGAGGGCCATGGCTGCAGTCATTTAAATGATTCTGTGGGTTGAAAATATTACAATTGATTAAAGGTCAAATGCTTTAAAAATTTATCACCATTGTATATATTTTCTCCTGACATGGCATCACTTGTGCTTTCTTGCAATGTGCAGCAGAAAAACCCTACTAAAGAGATTGTTTGTAAAACTGGAGAACGATTTCTGGCTTTGCCATCAGAAGTACAATTAATGGAAATTAAACCTAACAATTAGCTCAGCAATGAACCAAGAAACGAATCAATAAAATACAGACTATGGCTATCCATTAGTTTCTGATAAATTCAATCACAAATCAATCCAATCTGTGGACAACAGAAGAACAACAGTTGGGAGTTGATGCCTCTCAGATTGTTTCATTTGTTAAGAAGAGTGCCTACAACTTCATCAAGGAAATCTAAAATTCTGTTCTTAAAGCCAAAAAGGAAATAAATAAAAATGTTTCAGGAGGATGTTCAGCTTTAACAATGTAAAACAATCTTTTTACATTATTTGAGGTTTTGCATCTACTGTGTATATGAAATCAACTCTGCAGAAGCACAGGCAATTTCTTTTGCCTAAATATACATAAAATGACAAACAAAATTAATTCTACAAGAAGTTGCATTAGTCAACTGGTTGTCCTTGACTTACCATTTGGACAGGAATTTCCATCACTAAGTAATGCAGTCATAAAGTGAGACATTGTATGACCGTACTGCTCAATGATGGCAACCTTGGCATTCCCTTTGTATTGTTAACTGAGAGTCATGGATCATTAAGTGAATACTTAAGTCAAGCCATTTCAGGCTTTGCCCCACCCCAACCTAGCCTCAGTAAGGTAAGGAATTGCCTCCAACTCCCCCCACATGCCTATCTCCCTCACCTTCTTAGCCCTTTGGCCTCCTTGTACCTGCCTTGCAAGGTGACAATGGGCCCCAGAACCATATGAATTTGGGGTTGTTTAGTATACTCTCAGAAACTGCAGCTAGCATAGCCCAGCTCACTCACAGTGAAATTGACCTCACCACACTACACTCCAAGATCCCTGCTGTCCTGCACTCCACCACTCCAACTGATCTTCATCATCTTATTGCTCCCAGTACTGATAAGGTATGCTTGGCCTGCCTGTTGGGGCTGGCTGGGGCTGGCTTCACACTACTGCTCTAGGGCTGCTTTTGTCTGAAGAACCATCCAATCAAGAAAAGGGTGAACCGTAACACAAGATGAACTGTGCAGAGCCCTCCTGACCACAGCTGCCATCTCTCAAGTACAGGAGATCAGGAGTCAAGATAGTTCAAAGCAATACAGGTTTATTGCAGGCTAACACACTTTACAAGAATCTGTACTACTAATGTTCAAAGCAAATTGGTGGTCAGTAAGAGTCAATGGAATCAAGGTGGGCTGGACTTAGATCTCTTGTGGGTGCAAAGGGACTTGAGACTGATGGTGCATTTGACCCCATCCTTGAGTTCGGCCTGGTCATCTCCTATATTACCTGCACTTCAAGCAATAGCTACAATACTAGAAGAACTCTCAAATTGTGCACCAATCTTGAATGGGGAAGTGCAGGCCCCTCCAAGACCAAGGATGACAACATCTCCAACCCAGGGGATCTAAACAACTACAACAATTCAGCCTTTTAGGATCGGTCTGCCCCATGTGGAGCCAAATAGTTTCCAGACTCTGGGTCAATACATTAACAGCTTCATCTGTACCACTTGGAGTTGAGAGGTAGAGTTGGGTATGATCTGATGATTCCATATCCCAAACTGATGGTTGCCCTTGCCCACGGGTTTCAGGCAGATGTGAGGAGGAAAGGAAAGGGAGATTGTCAAACCCTGGGGTACTTCTTAAAGAGAAGCCACAGATGTTCTCTCTCTCTTCCTAGAAATGAGGGAGAGCATTAGAGCACAGTGCCTTTCACTCCTAACCCCTACAGTCAGTTTAGAATGATACGGTGATCAACATATTGAAAGCTGCTGAAAAATCAGTGAATACTAGGGTGGACACACCACCCAATTTTGGCTCTGCCAAAGGTTTCATCAGCAAGCATGACCAATGTTGACTATGTGCCGGACCCTAGTCTGAAGCCAAACAGGGCCAAATAATTCATTCCTTCCAACATCCTTTGTAACTGTCCTCCAACCACCTTTTCCACAGGAAAGATTGAAAACTGGCTGATAATTCTCAGGAAAGGATCCAACAATGATCTCTTGGAGAAGGGGCTTACCACCCCCTCTTTCAATGAGGCTGAAACTATCCTGTGGTCACCTCCCAGGCCTCTTTATTAATCCAGGAAGGGCCATGATCTAACAAGTAAGTGGCTAAACTAAAAGACAAAAGACCTTGTCCACTACCTTGGGTGTAAAAGAATGAAACTCATGTCAGATAACATTGGGCAACTCATTATGACTTACCCAGAATCCAGTTCCAAGTAAATCTGAGCAACTTTGCAAGAGAGCATGAATATTTCTCACCACAGCTCAGGAGATTATCCCAACCCTACAATAAGTCACTTTAAACGGGGCTGCTGGATGGCTATTGGAAGACACAAGTAATAATCCAGTTTGTTAGATCAAGGAATTATATACGAATATGTATAAAACATAAAGTTTACCATGTAATCTTGGGTTAAATCCATTTCTCAGTCCAGCTTTTCATAGGACTACTGCAAGGATAAAGGGGATAGCAAATTTGTTATCTTGATATTTTGAAAGAAGAGTGATATAGAAACCTAAAAAGAACATATCTATAGAAAGTTGTATGCAAAATGTCTATCTAATTTTCATTATTCAAAGGCTAAACATTATAAGAAGTACAGTATACATCATGCCTGTGCATATTTCTCTGCATTAATGTAGTACAAGAAAAAGTTGGTACTGCTATTAGAATTAATTCTCTTACATTCAGTGGGGGATGAAAAGCAGTTTTAGGCACTGCAAAGGCAGGGGACAGAGGGAAATCAGATCTCCGATACAAAAATAGTTTGGATATTGTTTCTATATACAGGACTTGCTTTTGATACACAGCAGTCATTTGAATTATTTTCTTATGGCTTCTTCATTTTTCCTCAATACAGCCTTTTATCTGAAGTTCTTAGATTCTTAGGAGCTTGCCTGTTTCCAATACAACATGTTAAATAAAATCTAACTGCTACTGGGAATGATGCTAGATACCAAGCCTTTCCTCAAATTGGCATGAACAGTGTTTAACAATGTAGATTTCTAGATTAGGTTAGATGCACATTTATGCCTGCTAACAGTCAAATCCACTGACATTAAAGGGATTTAAGTTAATCATAACAAAAGCTAGGTCAACACATAACTTTGTCACACTATGATTTGTTTCACTTTGCGTAGTATATGAAATATCAGTCATTATATAACATATAAACCGTAGCTCACGGTTTAGCACATGTGTGAAGTCATCTAAGTAGGGTTTATTAAAATGTCCTTTAAAATTATGATTTTAATGAACCTATCTAAATCCTATTTGTTTCTGTGGATCAACCCAAGTATAGCTAAAACTAGATTAAACTCTTTGTGAAGGTTGCCTCAGCAAGTTCTAGTTGCTATAAACCTCCCAATCCTAGGGTTAACTGAAGAATCAAACAGTTGTGGAGCTTTTTTATATTTACTTTTATTTCTAATTCACGAAGATTAAAATAGTAATAGGACTCTAAGATAGTTTACTATGTGGATATGGATTGGTGTTTTTCCGTTTCCATCTATGCAGAGGACTCTGTCCTGTATTCCTTGTGGTAAGAGGCAAATTGCTTTTTGCCAAAAAAAAAAAAAATTATAATGTTCATTTATAATGTGCTGTGTGTAAGATACACAGCAAAAGCCAAGTGGGTCTGAGATGTTGTGACAACCACATTTAAAATGTGGCCTCTAGCATATGTCACCTGATTTAATTAAGCCTTGGTTAAACAGGATAGTAAGTTCCAGCAGTTGATACAAGAAAAGTCAGGTCTGTTTCCGGTATAAGAAGGTTTTTAAAGCAACACGCTATTTTATAATTCAACATTTGATTGGGGCTGTGTTCAAATATCCCAGCCTTAAAGGTTAAGCAGAGACATATGCCCGGCATATGATGCTGTGAATAAATGAGGTAATGTTGATGGCTCCCTAACAACCTAATCTGTTTCAGCACTGTTCTTTGGCAAAGTCTGAAGTTGAACATTAACTGGGTATAAATTTCATAGCATGTGAATCAGGTCAAAATGAAGTAAGATTTTGTTTGTTTAAAAAGAACACAATCCACCCCACAAAAAAAATATTTATATTTTAAAGCTGTTTTCCAATCTATTACTCATATTTTTGCTACTTTCCCTCCCCCTCTCTGCAAAATTACAGTATGTATGGATTGGAAGCTGTAGTAACTGCTATATCTGGGGAGAGAGGTGGTTAAAAAAAGGTGAAGTTGGGGCCGGCAATCATATGATTAAAGCCCCGCCCCATTTTATGTCCATAAAAATGGTTCTAGTTAGTGGTAGTCTTGCTATAACCACAAGATTCAAATTCAGACCTTAGTTCAGTGATTTGGAAGTCAAAGTTTGCAGTCCTACAGAATTGCAAGAGAGATATACAAATGGTTGCAATTTTGATTTCAGAAGAATAAGGTTACATCTGCAGGAACAGTAAATACTTTGAAAAGAGAGATGCTTGCCAAATGTTAGAAATAGATATAGAGATTTTTAAGCTAATTTTTTTCCCCCAATGTTATTCGGAAAAGAAAGAGAGAAATGCGTATGATTTCTTGTGTTTCATTTCGACAGAGCCAAAGAGAGAGAGGGCTCTGAGCCTAGAAATTAGGGCTATGTCTCTTTATCCACAGAGAGATCAAATGAAGTAGGCCTGAAAGCAGAAATAACCTCAAGACTGATGGATGTAGAAAAAAAAAATGGGCCAGGCTTTAATTACATAGCCAACATCTTGACTAAACTGTCTCACTCACACATAAATGCCAGAGATTGTGTTCACTGGTTCACATGAACCATTGGTGGAAATTTGGCCAAGGTCGCCGAACCGGTAGCAATAGCCGGCTGGCCACACCCCCGAATCGGTCTCCCAGTCACCGCTCGCTCACCTTGCCAATCATGTTCGTCACAACCATGTTCTTTGCACATGCGCATCCCATTCCCTTGCAAATCCAGACACATGCACATTTGCAAAGAACATGGTAGCAACAGCAACAGCTTTTTCCATGACCTCTGGTACTTTTCAGTGGCCTGCTGCTGGGGGCCACCAAAAACTCTGGTCAGCTTGCCTTTTGGACTCTGGACCAGCCACCGCAAAAGGTTAGCAGCCCAAACAAAGAGATGGTGGGGGGGAGGAAGCAGGGCTAGGGCCGGGGCCACTAAAGGAGGGGAAACAGGGGTGACTGGCAAAGAGAGGGTGGGGGTAGAAAGGTGGAAATTTCAAAAATTTTCCTACCTTTTCCTGTGGGTGTGGCGGGGGGGGGCATGTGACTGAGTGGGCATGAGTGTGAGTGATGTCAAATTGGCCATGCCCACTCAGTCACATGTCCCCCATCTAGCCATGCCCACTGTAATAGTAGCTAAAATTCTTGAAACCAACCAGTGATACATGCACATGCACAGACATGCACACATAGATGCTCCTGCATAGAAGACAATGTTAGCCCTTCAAGATAGTCCAGACAAGCATAGTATGATCACAGTACTAGCTCTATTTTTATTATAAGGTTGCATTAACAGAATCTGACAAGTTGAAAGAACTCCTATCTTCCTTCACTTTTACTCTCCTGAAAACTAGGAAGGGTCTCTTCTTTCATCACTCTTCCTCCATTGGACTCAAATTTTGTTTATCAGACCATTATCTAGGCTTTGGTTCTTCCTCCTGTCTTCCAAGGTCATTTCCACATACCATTGGAGGTGTGTACTGGTCAATTTTTAGAGAAGTTGCAACATGGGTGTCCTGGCTGATTCTAATGGTGGTAAAAGAAAGAGTTAACATTTAGCATTTACACTCAAGGAACTCAGAACAAGAAGTCAATAGCTTTGGGACTCGACTCATGATTGGGAAGCAAAGAATGATCAGAAGTAGCTTGACACTGGGAATTAAAAGGGATCTCAGAAAAGTTTCTTATAACCTGATGGAGTTGATGTTTATTTGACCCAAAGGTAGGTGGGGAAACCTCTGGGCCAGAGAAAATGAAAGGATTCAGAATTAATTATGACAGAAGCTCACTCAACATTTTTACCAGCTGTTCTGTTGTGAGATATTGAAACTTCAAGACTGATCTTTTAAAAAAAACAGTTATGGTTTGCCCAATATAAATATATTTATTATTTATTCAGTTCATTCAATGTAATTACTTTGTCACTGAAGCAACTCTAGCACGGGTAGAATAAAAGCAGATTTTAACAAATCTAACAAAAAATGAAATCCAAGAATAAGCAAAAAAGAAAAAGAAAGAAAGAAATGTGAAATCGAAAATACATTTTAAAGAAGGAAGCTGAATTTTGTTCTTTTAATATAATTTTTATTAAAAGAAAATTTTACCTAAGATTAAAAAACTACAAAAACATAAATGGAAAAGTTGAAAAAAATATGAAAAAATAAAAGGGATGTATTGCTAAATTTTGGAAATATAGATTATGATGACCGTGCCTGCTATTTACCTGTTACTAGCAGTACAATTTACCATAGCATAATGTTAGTGGGTGTAACTTAGAACATATTAAATTGCAATCAATTCACAGTAGGCATATCTAAGAAAATCCCTTATTGCTCACATAATAAAAATATACTAGAGGTCCAGGTAACAGTGTTTCACATTTCTTTTCCTATGATGCTAGATTTCTTTTCATAGCTTTACTAATTTGGGGTTTATATGTCTATAGAAAGAAAATACAGTCATTTGAACTCCCACCCACCTTTTGAAATGAAGCAAGTTAGTCATAGGCTTGTCATCTCAGTGAGAATTAGCTTCATCAGAATCTAGAAAGTTTATAGAATGACCCAATGATTAGAATCTATGAAATGAATCTACATCTTATTTCTCTTCTTGTTTGTTTACTCAGGTTTCTCTGTCATGGCAATGAGTCTCTTAGAAACTCATAATCTCGGTATGATAATAGAGTTAAAAACAATAGATGGAATTCAAAATAAGCCACAAAAGAATGGAAGGACCAACACTGTATCTTCAATTCAGTAGTATTTCAACTTTCTGTTCTGAGTTTAAAGCTTCTAAAAGAGCCAGGACTTCACTTTGAAAACTTATTGGAGAAGAGGAAACCCTTCCCAAGGTGATAGGAGAGAAACTATCACCAAGAAGACTCAACCACACTCTCCCTAGCATGATTTCTTAGTAGGGCAAGCCTTAGTAGACCTTCTCTCCCTAATCTCTCCAGATGGGCAGATTCAAATTGCACTAAGTAGTCTCAGACATTCGCAGTCTTGAGCTATGTAGCCCTATAGAACTGACAGCCAACACATTGAGGAACTTGGATTTCAGGTCAGTCAGCTTCCCAATCCACAGCCACATTGTCTTGCTGAAATTAAGCCTAAACCAGCTTTCTCTATCAAGAGATGAACAATCTCCAAGCACAAAGACAGAAGCTCCCCCACTTCTCTTGCTGAGCCCAATCCAGGGGTGAAATGCTCCCACTTCGGACCGGATTGCCTGATCTGGTAGTGGTGGGTGGTTCGGAGAACTGTTAGCAAAAATCCCTCACACACACACACACACACACACACACACACACACACACACCCTGCCCAGCTGAGCCACGCAATCATCAGAGGCTTTTTTTTAACTTTTAAAAGCATTTTTTCTACAACTTCTTCAGCCGAAAAAATGCTTTTAAAAGTTAAAAAAAAAGCCTCTGATGATCACTCGGCTCAGCTGGGATCGTCAGAGGCTTTTAAAATCATTTTTTCTGCAACCTCTTCTGTTGAAGAGGTTGTAGTGGGAAAAGTGCTTTTAAAAGCCTCTGACAATCCCAGCTGAGTTGCCTGATCATCAGAGGCTTTTAAAAGCATTTTTTTCTGCATCCTCTTAAGGTTGTAGAAACAATGCTTTTAAAAGAAAAAAAAAGTTGGCCATGCCCACCCAGTCACATTACCCCCACCACCAAACCATGCCCACAGAACAGGTAGTGACAAATTTTACATTTCATCACTGGCCCAATCTATCAATATATACTGTAACTGAGATATTCTTTGCCCTGGCTTTAGATAGAAGTTAAATGGTAGGAGGTGGGGGGAAGCACTTAGGGACTCAGTTTGTTCTTCCACCATCTCAGGAAAGGTTTTACTCCAACACAGTAAATCCTTGTAGTTGCCCCAAACATGGTAACTGGTACTGAAAGCAGTTGAATGATCTAGTAAGATCAACAGAGATACAATCCTACACTAGGTCAGTTTGCAGGAGCAACCAATGCAGTTTCTATTCCAGACCTAATCCCAAGTGAAAAGGGTCCAGATAATGCACTTCATTCGGGGCTGTCTGCACCTGCAATCCCATTATTTTTTTCAACAAAGTTTCCTAAAAAGAGATTATCCACAACAGCCAGGTCAAACACTGACTTTGTGAGGAGGATGCAATATTTCAAGGCCAACCACAGATCCAGTAATATATGTAGGGAATCCCACTTTTCTTTTGAATTTCTTAATGGTGATTCTTAGATAGGCATGTTTAATTCATGCCATCTCTCTCTCCCCACCGCTTGTCTAGCAGCATTCTTATCCATTTATGTTATTACAACACACTTTTAAAAATGTCAGGCTTGGAAGGGAAGTCTAATGTTTGCTGTTCTGGGAGAATTTGAAGCCATGCATGCAAAAAGGATAAAATCACTTTTAAGTCTGCCTGTAGGAAATCCATCTTGGCAACCAGACAACTAGAATTAGTTATTAAAGAGCTGTCAAATGAATAAAGACACCTCTGTAGGGAAAACCACCAGAGGCATTTATTTTTTCCAGTGTGAATGGTGGACTAATACCAAATCAGCTTTCACTTTCTACTTTTGCCTTTGCTCCCAGAATAGAGGTCAGACCTAATAAACACAGGTGGAATATTTTTTTTTAAGAAAATTGATGATTTTTATTAAAATCTATTACAAACTGTTATAGATTTGCTGTTTTTAGATGTCTCAATGGAATCTCAATTGCACATATGCAATTGTGGCATAAGATTGACTGGAATTTAAGTAAACCTACATAATCTTGGGATGGATGGATAGAGGGATGGATGGGCTATCAAGTTGGAATAAACTTTTAATAATCATGTGGATAGATCTTCTGCAGGATGCTCTACCTCCAACCTAGTCCCTCAGGTCTTCCAAATGTACCATTGCTACTTTAATTGAGTCAATTCACCTTGCTGCTGATTGTCCTCATCTCTTTCTTAGCATTATAACCGCTATTCAAACTGATGTGCTCATAAAGTGCAATTACCACATCACTAACCAATGACAGTTTTGGCAGTCATGGTTGCTGTCATTAAGCAAGGACCCCACATGATAATAACTTCCAACTTCCTATCAGCTTCTCCGTTGATTTTGCTTATGGGAACACAGCCGGGAAAGTTGGAATTTGCAATCACGAATTGTATGGATATCGCAATGACCAGAACTCTGAGGATGCATCACAAGTTCCTCTTGCTCAGCACCATTGCAACTTGAAACAGTTGCTAAATGAAATGAATGGTTGTAACTAAGGACCCTCTGTAGACTTTCCCAAAGATCTAGATCTCTGCATATCATGTCCAAAATATTATAATTTGAGCCTGGTCATTCATGCACCTCAAGTGAGGAGTCTTCAATTATTTATTTATTTATTTACTTGCTTTCTTGGCTGTCCACAGTATTCTCAGAAGTCTTCTCCAAACCAAAGTTCAAAATCTTTCTATCCTTCTATCCTTTCTATCCTGTCACAAAGAAAACCATGCTTGATCAATTTTAATCTTTGTGGGTACAGATACATCATGGCATATGCATAGATACCTCATGGTATCTGAATATATTTCTGAGACCTTCATTACTGTCTTCCAAGTGCTGGTCTGCAGCATATTTCTTGACTGTAGTTTTATAGGGAAAGACTCCTCATACACACATCAGATAACAATGGATAAATACTAAGCAAGGAGAGAAGCAATCTAGAACTAAGAAGAAATTTCCTGACAGTTAGAACAATTAATCAATGGAAGAATTTGCCTCCAGAAGTTGTGAATGCTCCAACACTGGAAGTTTTTAAGAAGAGATTGAACAACATTTGTCTGAAATGGTATAGGGTTTCCTGCCTAAGCAGGGGATTGGACTAGAAAACTAAAAGACCTCCAATGTCCCTTCCAACTCTGTTACTCTAAGACAATTGTAGAGTGTTTTAGTTGGCAGAAGATGACATGCTGAACATTAATTTCATAACACATAGATAAATTCAATCACCATTTCAAGTGAAAAGCTATAGACATTTTAGATCAAGCCTGATTTAGGAATGCAAGAGAATTCTAAAAATCTGGCACTGTGACAAATTAACACTCAGAAGGTATGTAGTAATAAATCCCATTTATGAACTATTCAAAGGGACTAATGAAAAGTCAAATGAAGGGGCAAACCTCCCAGAACACATCCTTTCTTTTCTCAGCCAACATGAAAATAAGCACAAAATGATCTCAGAAAGGCCCAGATTGTAGCATGCAAACAAAACAAAAAACAATACCATCAATCAACACGTCTGCCCCAACCAATTAGTAGGACAAAATGTTCTATATAAACAGTCAACACCCAGTACTTTCTCATGTCATAGCACTGATTATATTACCTAGAGTGGTACTGCAAGAAAACCAAGCTCAGAGAACACATCTTGTCATCAATTCATTGACAGACATATCTGATTCAACATATCCTGTTAAGACTCCTCAGTATCCTAGAGCTTCATTATTTTTCCAACAATACAATACAATAAATGTTAGTTCAATGAGTTCAATAAAAAGATGACCAAACATTTTTATGAGTATTATTTATTTATGCAGACTATTTATTAAAGGGAGAGCTCTGATCACATTATGTCTTTAAATTACAGGTTTACTGACAGTTCTAAAGAATTTACCATTTTATTTCACTTCTGTATTGTAGTATATTCCATAATTTAATTATATATTGCATAAAAGCACACTTTCTTTTATCTTTCCTGGATCTGACACATACTGGATAGATGTAGGTTTTAATATTTTATGAGAGGGGAAGCAAACTTGTCCTCCTCCACTTTCAACTTAACCTAAATTTCTAACCTAAATCTACCTTCCAGGATCTATTAATTATTATATTTTTCCATACCTTCAAGTGCCAACATGTACCACAACTCTATCTCATCAATGAAGCTATCTAGACCTAGACAGTGGAAACAATGCTTCATGGTTTTAAATGTATTATATCATATAAAAGAAATTGGGAAGTTCCTTCCCCCCCCCCCCCAAAGACATCATCAGTGTAGAAATTTCAGCTGTATTTGACTCCTTCATACTATAGCTGTATCATGTAGATATTTTAAATTACTGGCTTATCATTCATTCAGCTTATTTTTGGAGACAATCTTTTTCAGATTCTTATGGTCATATTGAATTCAACTTGTGAAAAACTAGGTATTTCATTTAAAAACTAAAGAGGTATATGCAAAGACTTTGGAGTCATAGGAATTATTAACCTCTCAACCTTTTTTTAATATAAATCCATCTAGTGTTATAATTTGCTCTACTACAGACACGTTTAGGCATCATCACTCTGTATTGCAATCCTGAAGTTAGAATGCCCATAATCCCATTCCACCAACTGCAATGTGATAGGATTTGAAGGTAGATTCTCATCTAATTTGCTTCTTAAATGGACACATTAAAATGTGATCTATAAAGAGATCCAATGGAATTCTTACAAGCAGACCATTCAGTCCGTGATAACAGAGGAACCCTATGAAAACAGGCTTAAACAATTCCTAGACATCAAAAACCATTTTAAAGAACTTCTATGGGCTGAATTGTGAAAAAAGCAACTTGTTGCAGGCTTTCAGCCAACTAGCCTTGCCCCACACCAAGGGATGCTCCCTTTGAAATTAATTAAGTTCAGTGGCTTCCAGATGTGGTCCAGCATCTCCCCCACTGTGCAAAAGTTTGAGAGTCTTCATTTCACTGTAAATAAACAGACAGAAATCACTCTGTAATAAGAAGGGAACTTGGGCTGTCACTCAACAAGATGGTCTCCTTCAGAGGCAGATGACAAGCTTCCTGCTAGCTTGTCTAGCTTAACATTGTCTCACTCCCAAACCCATACCCATATACACACATACAGAGAGAGAGAGATAATAACTGATAGCATTTCAAGGGGAGGTCTGTTTTGAAGACAATAATAGAGCAGACAATGTGGTAACTATTCTCTTTTGACTCATGGTTGTTTGAAACACTGAAGCATGTGTGAAGACATGATATTCTGCCCTCTTTCCAGAAATCACGCACTTCATACTTTATAGCAGCCTTTCCTTACCCAGTTTCCTCCAGATGTTTTGGATAACACCTTCACCTCCATACGGATTATAAGAGCTGAAGTACAGTGCAACAGGAAGACACTAAATGGAAGAAGACAGCTAAAATTGACTCAAGAAGGACTGCTTTTCAGGACTTCAATGAGGAGAGGTGCTATAATTCAGTCAAGAGACCCAAAGATGTTCTAGTGCACTCATAGTGTGTGCCTCAGGAAGAAAAACTCATAATACTCAAGGAATATCATTTTGTAAAATCTCTGAAGAGAAATTGCCAACAAGCACCTTTATCCTTGGCTTGGAAATAAAAACAGTAATGAATTACTGTTTTAAGTGCTTGAAGGGGCAATATGGCTGAGATAAATTATTCAAATGATTTAAAGGTGTTGACCTTTAAAGCCCTACATGGCATGAGATTTGGTTGTTTGAGAGATTGCCTCTCCCCGATTATATCTACCTGACCTACCACATCCAACACAGAGGGCATGCTTTAGCTTCTGACAGCTAGAGCAAGGGTCTCCAACCTTGGCAACTTTAAGACTTGTGGTCTTCAACTCCCAGAGTTCTTCAGCCAGCAAAGCTGGCTGAGGAACCCTAGAAATTAAACTCCACAAGTCTTAAAATTGTCAAGGTTGGAGACCCCTAAGCTAGAGATTTTCACTTGGCAGGTCCTCAGCAGTGAGCCTTTTCTGCTGTGGTACTTGCTTTATGGAACACTCCTCTCCCTGAGTTCATCCTTTTCACAAAACCTATTTGTGTCATCAGGTCTAGGAACCCCAGGGGATTAGCGAAATATTGAGATGGGTCTAGTGTAATTAACACCTACTCTTCGCCCATTTTTTCTTTAGTTTTCAAATTTGTGACTTTTATAATTTTGAAGCTTTAATAACAGTAATACTTGTTTGTATACATATTATTTTATTCTGTGCTACCAAAGTCACTTATTGTGAAATGATTGCCATATAAATATGACAGATGAATAAATAAATCTATATGTCAACCTCGCTAGTTTTGCTTTGCCGCTTCGGTTGTCATAGAAACGGAGGGAGGGGGGTTTATGCTCACGCGGGCTTTCTAAATCTGAAGAAACGAAACCTTTCCTTAAGCTGTTATCAGTCCAACGGACACTGCATTCCTGGATGCTGACACGGCCAGACGTCTGCTCCCACCTGACCTCTGGAAGACCTGTGGATTGGATGATTGATGGTGCACAAGGGAGGGGGATGCTTTCTAATTGTAACTTTCACACGTTTTGCTTCAGAATCCTGCTTTCTATGGTTGCGTTCATTTCATATCTAGTAAAAGTACCAGTTAACCTCTAATGGAGTCTGGGTCCTCCTTTCCTGGATACTGAAGGAAGCATACCTGACACTATAAATAATTTATTTATTTTATTTATTTATTTTATTAAATCTGTATACCACCCTTCTCCTGGTGGACTCAGGGGGGTGCACAGCCAAGAATAAAAAAACATTTCAGTATAAAATTTATTTTTTTAAAAAAAAGAATTAAACAGTTTTGGCCCAAAAAATTTAAAACATTGCGATTAAAACCCATAAACAATTAAAAAGCTAAGGGGGGGGGGGTTGCCAGCCCAGCTTGATGAAATAAAAGAGTTTTTAGCGCACGGCGAAAGGCCCAGAGATCTGGTATCCTGCGGATCTCCGGGGGCAAATCGTTCCAGAGGGCAGGTGCTGCCACAGAGAAGGCTCTCCCCCTGGGGGTCACCAGCCAACATTGCCTGGCTGATGGCACCCTGAGGAGTCCCTCTCTGTGGGAGCGTACTGGCAGGTGGGAGGCTATCGGTGGCAGAAGGCGGCCCCAAAAGTACCCATGCTCTATGCCTTGGAGCACTTTAAAGGTGGTAACCAGCTCCTTGAAGCGCACCCGGAAGACCACCAGAAGCCAATGCAGCTCATGCAGGAAAGACATCACATGGGAGCACCCTCTCGCTCCCATAATCCCCCGCGTGGCTGTATCCTGCACAAGTTGGAGCCTCCAGGTGCTCCTCAAGGGGAGCTCCATGTAAATAGCATTGCAGTAGTCCAGATGGGAAGTGACGAGTGCCTGAGTGACTGGGCATAAGGAGTCCCGATCCAGATAGGAACACAACTGGCGAATCAGGCGAATCTGATGAAAAGCCCCCCTGGGCACGGCCATCATATGCTCTTCTAAAGACAGCCGTGCATCCAGGATGCCCAAGTTGCAAGCCCTATCCGTGCGGGCCAATGACTCGCCCCCAATAGCCAGCAATGGTGTCAACTGGCTATATCAGGATGCTGAAGCCACAGCCACTTGGTCTTGGAAGGGTTGAGTCGAAGCCTGTTACTCCCCATCCAGGTCCGCACGGAATAACAGAGCTGGAAGGGACCTTGAAGGTCTTCTAGTCCAACTGCCTGCACAGGCAGGAAACCCTACACAATTTCAGACAAATGGTTGTCCAAACTCTTATTAAAGGCCTCCAGTGATGGAGCATTGTTTCTTGTCCTGCTTTCAGGTGCTTTGGAGAATAGACTGACTCCCTATTTGGACCATTAAATCCACAATATAATTTTATATGCTCCAAATAATGGGGTGGTAAAAGAAAGAATGGGAAAGAGAGAAGTGGCATGGCATATCCGCATATATATCTACGAACACAGCAAGATTATGAAGAGTCATAATAAAGATGAGTAAAAAATATGGTACCATGCAATATAGCGAACTTTACCTACTTTGGTCTCTGATACAATTGCCTGCAAAATCTGACCATCAGTGTGAGATCCCCTCCTCCGCTGATAAGCCAGCAAGGAAATGCACCCTTGTCTATGACATTGGTTGCCAAATTCAGATTCTAGAACAGAAAAAGATCGTCTTGCTGGAACTCACACAGCAAGTTTAGTAGAATTTCTGAAAGTAAATCTTCCTCCACCACAGCCCATAGCAAATATTATGTGAAAGATGACAACTAGAAAAATTGTAAGATCAGAGACTAAATAAACCTGTCCAAAGTTATTACTTGCAAATATATTATAGGTACGGTATGTATAGAGTTTATAATGCTGAATTGTTTCTCAGATCTAAAGATCACAGAGTCCTTTTGTGGATAAATTATCATCTTTCACTGAAAAGTGGGAATAAAGCAGGGAAGAGGAAAGTCAAAGGATAAATATAATAGACGTATCAGTAAACAAGTGCCATTCTTCTGCAAGTGAATTGTGCCGATATAGATTGAAAGATTCTACTGAAAAAGTTTTATTAATAAAAACTGTTCTTAAAGCACATAATCACAGAAATACATTTTATAAGGGGAGGGAGGAGTCAACCTGAAAGTAGATGCATTCCAATAAAAGCATCCCCCCAAAAAGATGTAAGGCAACAATTAGACCTAGAAAATTAAAAACTCTGAAACTTAATCCAAAAGGACAGTCCAATCAATGAAAAAGAATACCACATGCTTACACTGTAATTGCATTCCAGCCAAGATTTTTCATGGTAACAGGCAGTACTTAAAAGTAATTGCATTCCAATAAAGATCAGTGGTCTAGAGCTACTATGGCTTTAATATTTGACATATGGATCTGATACTGTTTCAGTTAAAAAAATTGATGGCCAAATTAAAACTTAAAATAAAATTAAAGTCAGTGGCCCTGTAGGGTAATACAAACCAAACAAGGGGGATCAGAGCTGATCTAAGGGTCTCAGAGCTGCCTACTATTTCTCCCTAGATATGTTTTTGTTTGTTTGTCTGCTTGTTTCTTGTTAAAATGCCTTCTGTTATGAGCTGTTTCATTTCCAAGTTTAGATCTTAAAATTTCATATTCCAAACTATTAATCAAAGGAGGCTTAGAATTACAATTAACCAAATTTAAGATTTCTGGTAGTATGAACCCAGGGGTGAAATCTAAAATGTTTCCCTATCAGTTCTGTGGGTGTGGCTGGTGGGTGTCTTGTGACTAAGTGGGTGTGACCAACTCAATGTCACTCACAGCCACGTACACTCAGTCACACGACAGTCATTAAAGTTGATAGCGAGAGATGTAAAAGAAATATGTCATGCATTTCAACATGCTGAGATCCAGATATTCTGTCATGGCTTGGATTGCAATAGGGAGTGGAGTCCCTAGTTCTTAATTAGAAAAATTCATAAAAGTTAGTGTATGGATTCAAAAAAGTTGCATAAAAATTAACTTACATTTTGGAAGGCTGCCCAACATATTATAGCAAAGCTGCATTTTAAGAAACTGCATAATAGTAAAAAGTTGACTTGACAGCATTCTATGAGGGCAATTGTCTACTATCAAGCTAAACCCAATAGAATACTATCTGAATACATTCAGCACTCATCTAGCCTGATTGCAGATTGACTGGCATATCCTTATTGCTGACACCTTCCATCCCCCATCTTAGCATAATGGCTACAGCTACATGAATTCCATAGTTTTTATATATATATTATGTACTTCATTTTGCCTTTCTGCAATATTCTCACCCAACATAAACTAACATATTCTGCACAAGTAAGGATCCTATATAGTTTTTTCTATGCAAATTAGTTTCCATCTGTGTGTCTTATTATATTTGATTGCCTCCCATCTTATACTGATAGAATTACACATGCATTTGTTACATTATCTTGCACATATAAACAAATGCACAAAATACTACATAGAGCAAAGGAACATCAAATATAATTATTTCTAGGCATCTTGGATTCTATTTTCTTGGATATTCCCAGTAATTCACCAAAATTGCTAAAACAAAATTCCTTTAATCAAGCTGTCCATCCTTTCTTGAAGAAGCTTTTCAATCATAATGGCTACATGAGGGCTACATTAATTCCATTGTTCTTCCAACAAATTATGAAGATGTAATGAAGCTCCTGAGCCTTTAATAAGGGATTCGTTTAATAGGTAGAAATATTTTGCTAAAATGATTTGAATGGTTGGCTATATGAAGCCTCCAAACCATCTTTTAGCATTTAATTAATTCTACAGAAAATACTAAAAGGCCTTTTGTTCATTATGGAATAATTAATAAAGAGCTGGCTGTTGGAGGTTGGAAAGGACGTCATTTATTCTCTAGCTTATTGTCAATTAATGTAATATTTTAAGGTTTGTTCCTCAAAGAATTTAGGAAATGATTCTACATTTCTGCTGAATATATGTTGAGGAGCTGTATAGATTCCAGATAGTAACTATCTGCATGTTTAGACAATTGTTGGATATGAACCTGAATATAATTACTATTAATACAGACATATTTTCTTTTCTTTGAGTGCAAGATGACAGCACATAAATTTAATAAATAAAATAAAATAAAATAAAAAGCAATATATCTATTAGACAATGAAAACAACATTATCTGGCTGGCCTAGACCAAATCAGAGTTTGGTGTTGCAGTTTTTCAACATGTACATGGAGAGAGAACATATTTGCTCTACTCATTTCATCCTAATATTTTCTCCTGACTACTTTCCTAGACTAAGTATTGGAGGCTGCTCGTAGTTAAGTAAAAAAGTATAAACATGTTCAATTGCTTCTTAATGGAAGTTCCTATTCATACAAGTGAAGCAAGTGCAGAAGTTTAACTTAGTTATGTCTGATCTGACATCCCAATCTAGAGCAGTCAGTTCCATTAGGAATGTAACTCCAGAACATAACTACCAATTCTAAGTGAACTTATTACACTTTGCACCAGCCCCGCAAGTCAATCATACTATGTTGTTGTAAACTATGTTGTTGTATTTTCCATTCAGAAACTTAACAGCCCATGGATAAAAACTGTTCTTCAGCCTATTTGTGTGGCTGCCTATTTTTCTATATCTCTTTCCCGACTAAAGGAGAATAAAGAAGCGCTGACCAGGAGTGAGTCGTCCCTGAGGATTTTCCTAACTCTTCTAAGGCAGCAAGCCCTAGCAATGTCATCTAGGGATATCAGGGGACAGCCCATGATGTTTTGTGCTGTGCTCACCACCCTCTGTAATATCTTTCTATCTGCGGCTGTCAAGATGGCATACCACACCGTAATGCAATGAGTGAGGATGCTTTCTATTGTGGATTGGTAAAAGGTGGTCATCAGTTATTGTTCCACTGTATTTTTTCACAAGACTCTAAGGAAGTGGAACTAAATGAAAAAGAATATTTTCTATACTTTAACCAGGGGTGAATATTTTCTATACTTTAACCAGCCTATTCGGACTGATTCAGGTGAGCCGGTTGCTCTGACAATTAGCTTAGAGCAAACTGGTTTGCTCCGATGATCATGTGGGCCCGCCCGCCCACCCACCCCTGCACTATACTGACCTTTATTTTCTTTTTTTGAAGCCCAGCTGATAGGTGCGGCAGAGGGGATTGCTGCACCTCATCTATTTTACTCACAGGGCTGCAGTCGAAGGTAAGTTTTAGACCAGTTTGGAAATGAACCGCCTGCACATGGAGTTGCATTTGGCACATGGGCAAGTGAAGCAAGAGCCCAGCAAACTAGTTGTTACACCGGCTGAATCCCACCATTGATTTTAACCCTTTACTCAGAAACAAAACATAAGGCGCAAAAATCACTCAAAACATGGGAGAAGAAACAATTAATTAAAATGACAAGGAAGGAAATTTTGAATGGACATCAGGAAACAATGATACAAGCTATTTAGTAATGGAACAGACTGCCTCAGGAAATGGTGGTCTCTTGTTCTTGGAGGTATTTAATCAGTGGTAGTGTGGCCATTTTTCAGGGATGCTGTAATGATGAGTTCCTGTAAAAGAAAAGAAGTTGGACTAGATGATCCTCTAATATATTCCAGCTCATGCATTCTAAGATTCTCGGGTTCTATATATTTTGTGTTATCCTCAGTATTTGCAGGGAAGAAATGATGATGAAACTAGTCTTAGCCCTGGAGTATATCTATTTATTCCTGTGATATCCAACAATAAATACATTGGAGGGAAAGAAAAAGGATGAGCAGCAGCAAGTTGGATGGATTTAAACAGCAGTTGGCACACTGTTGGCCCAGATTGGGAATCGATTGTCCTGGGGAAAATCTATGTAGTCACTAAAAGGCCACACAAACTTGACCTAATAATTTGATAAAACAAGGTAAACTAAGACCAATAAGTTGTGGTTACAGAACCAGAAGCAGGAAGTCTTCTAGAACAATTTTGGTGACAGTCGATTAGCCATCTGAAGGGTATAACAAGGAGATGCGATAAATGGGAAATAAAGGCAAAGGGAAATATAATTCAGAAGGAAGAAAAGAAATCTTATTTCCAAAGTGTTCATGAAAAGATAATTTAGTGATACATTCATTCATTTCATTTTTCATTTCATTTATATGTCAGTCACCTCCCAGTGACTCTGTTTATACGTATCAATTATAATTATAACCTAACTGGAATGGATACTACCCAGATTCAATGATGAATGCATTATCTGGAGCAAGGTATGTGCAAGGTTGCATAAGATTTGAAATATGAGGTTGGCCTAAGTGGTGGATGTTAGGATCACACTTCAAAATCTAATGTACAGCATTTTGGTATTACGATATTGATGGGGTAAAAGATTCAAAATGAACTAAGGAAATTTAAAGATAAAGTAAACCAGGTAGATTCTAATTCTGGAGAACATATTAAAAATTCTGACTGGGGGGGGGGAGTCAGATGAAAGATAAAATAGCAGAAACAGAGGAACAGTTAAAGAATGAAAGGGGTTGCTTAAGTCAAAATTCACATTCAGTAGCCTCTCCTATTTTCTAATCTAGGATGGCCCTTTATCTATTTAAATTAAAAATATTTCATCTCTTAAAATCACAGCAGGCTTTGCCATCAACTTTCATAATTAGCCTTTAAATATAATTGTCAATCCATATATATCAGCTTATTTCAATAATTGGAAGAATTAGTTCTTTGTAGGAAGTCAAAGAATGCAGAGCCAAAATCAATGGAAACCTGCTCCCATTTGAGCTAGAGACCCTTGGATGAACTCTTGGGGTGCCATTAAAATGAATAGTTATTCAGGAAAAGTATTATAATGTTTACCTTTTTTCAATTTCTTTTTTAAAACTTTTCAAAGACTTTACCATCTGGATGTGCATACACTGTACCTTTGTAGTGCTGTGAACTGCATCATTACCATACATTGAATGCAGTAGTGGGTTTCAATTTAGTTTGCTAATGGTTTGCTCACGTGCGCAGGCACACACGATGTCCATGCGGGTGGGTGGAGCCTCCCGCCATTGCCGCTACAAGTTCGCCCGACACGGGGTGAATCGGCAGCAGCCCACCACTGATTGAGTGAATCCATAAGCTTAACTAAAAAGGTTCTTCATTTTATTTAAAAGTATTTTATCAAGTAAAAAGGGATTTTAAGTATTTATTTACCAATTCTGAGGCCTTACAATCATATCACAGACAAAAGGATTAAAACAATTAAGAAATAATCAGATAAAATAGACATTACTTGATAAAATATACTTATCCCCCAAAACCCCATGAAAATCCACATAATCTTATATTTCTGTATAAGAGGAATCTCACTCCATTTATCCCATTGGGTTGTTGAAATAACCAGGTTTTGATTATTTTCATAAATCCTTAGTAGAAAAACATATGCATGCATTATTTTTGATAGCAGATTAGTTAAACGACAACAAGGAAAATGTGTAGGAATATTACATTTAATTCCACTGAAAGTAACAGATTAATAATTTTAATTACCTAAATTTCTTTTCAGTTGTTTTAGAGAATTTAACTAACTAGTACTTCAACTGTTTGTTATCGGTTGCTGTGTATTAAGGAAGAGTGTTATAGAGCCAAAAATGATGGGCCTGCCAACTTGAATTAAATCTGATTAACCCCAGAAGCTAGTGATAGTGGAACGAGATCATCCTTGTTCCCATGAGCAACAATTTCCAGCTTCCTGGTCAATAGCAGCTAATGAACTATGAGCACCTCAAAGTGATCCAACATCTAATATGTCAGATAAGAGATGTGAGAGCATTGATCTGTTCTTATAGACAATTGCAAGATGGTCAATATCGTTTATCATAATTATTAGTACTTGTGATAGAATTAAATGAACTCCAAATTCATATTGTGAAGATAATATAATTATAAAAGCAATCAGATCGGGGTGGATTCCACTTACCTCCTGTTCGTAACGGGAGAACACGTGTGCTTCTGCACATGCACAGATCATCCATGATGACATCCAGGCAGGTGGGCAGAGCCTCCGCCACTTTTACTACTGGTTCACAAGAACCTGACTGAACCGGGAGTAACCCACCACTGAATCAGACCTTTCCATAGAATCAATGGACTACTGCAGTAAAAAAAATGCTTTAAAAAGAAAAAAAAAGCAGGAAATCCAAAAGCGCACATTTGTTGTGGACAGTGTATATGCGTGCACAGCATGTGTCTGGTGTGCACTGTGCATGCAGAGCACGTCTTGCGCACACTGCACATGCACAGGCAGTGAAACGGTGGCGACCGGTGGAGGATTTCACCACTGCTTCAGTTCCTTTACATTTCTTTATCCACTATAGTTTTCAGATTTATATACCAAATGTACTTTAATGAACAACCATACTACATTTTAATATTAACAAAACGATGCATTTATTTATTTATTTATTTTATTAGTTCAATTTATATGCCGCCCTTCTCTGGAGACTCAGGGCGGCTTACAATGCATTAAGCAATAGCCTTCATACTCTTGTAGGGCCTTCGCTCCCCCCGCCGCAAGCAGTGTTCTTTTTTATACAAAGTCAGTTTATTGCCCCCACAATCCGGGTCTGGTATTATTGCTAAAAATTCCATTTTTCTATAGTTTCAACTTTTCAAAAAATCTTATATTTCTGGACAGATAAGCAATTGATGAAGCCACTTGCACCAAAGTCACCATACTTAATACCCAAAAGCAACCAATTATTTTGGCACCTGAAATAAAAAGAAGACAAAACCTCGTGAGCACTTCACCCTCCACAATAGTAAAAATACAAACATATTCTTTTAACATATTCTTTTACATATTCTTTTACATATTACATAAACATATTCTTTTAAATAAAGAAATAGTTCTTCCCTTCCATGTTCCCCCACCCACCCATCCATCAAGCAGACAGGTCATTGGGTCATTCTTTTTAATGAAAGGACTGGCTTTGGGATGGCGGAAGCCCACATGAGACAGAAAAGGTGAAGCAATATTCTGTAGAAGCGCCATCATTTGACAATTGTGATACATGTCTGTAGAAGATTTAGAAATTTGTTAAGGTATCTAAAAATTTGAATGATAAAGAATTTATTCAACAGAACTTATACTTTAATTTTAATTTAGAAACATCAAGTTTTCAAATTTTTGGATATGAATATATATAAGACATATATTCAAGATTGAATTATTGCTTATACATCATATAAAAATAAGATTAAAAATAAAAGGAAAAATAACATAAAAGATGAACTGAAATATTTATGGTCACAGATGATTAGATGCCCATTTATTATTTTATGTAGAAGAAAAAGAGAGGGAAAAACACGGATTAAATAATGTATTATTTTTCCAAACAGAATTCATATTTACCAAAAAGATGCTTTGTCTCTTTTTCTGTTTTTTTTTAAAAAGCAAAATGCATACATTTAAAAAGAAATTAATATTAAAGAAAACTGAAGAACTAAACTTATGTGAAAGTGTACAGATGTGGTTGGGAATTCTGCAGGATTGTGAACTGAACAATCAGAAATATTGTATTTATCCATTTCATTCTCTCACACATGTTTAGCTATGAATCTTTATAGATTATAGAAATTGTCTTACCGCACTTTACAGAAAGCCAAGATGGTACAGCTCTTGAATAGTATAGTCACTTTCAATTTCAAAGTTTTCACTCTCTGTGTGGTCCTTGAAAATAGTGCCCTCAAACAACGGTAAAGAAAGTAGTGCAGTAGAGGATTTTATTGCGTTAACACAACTTTAGTCTATGGGTGGGGCTATGTATGGGGTTTTTTTTTATTTATTTGGATTTAAAGCACAACATTCAAAATACAAAAAGTTCACTCTTCCTTATCCCCCCCCCCACTCAAACCACTCAAATGACTGTTCCCCAGTCATGTGATTTCTTAAAGACCACACAAGGAGCCTTGTAAGAAGTATAGAAGAGCTGAGTTAACAGAGTCTTCTTAGTACCGGACCCTTTCTTACTATCAGAATAGAGCTGTGTAGAATTTCTCCATATAAGTTAATATCCAAATTCTCTCTCACACACACACATCCACATCCTTAATTTCTTACAATAATCAGTTTTGTAGAGGATGGCAAATTGCCACCCTTATTCATACCAAACAGAGGAACTAGTTCATATAGCAAATGTTAACAATCAGGCTAATCAACTTTTTTTTTCATTTAAAAAGGGAAAAAAAAGCCCAGAGGGAGGGTGAAACAAAGGCCATGTACAATAAACTAACAAATAAACACAGTAAGAGTGTGAGCCAAGTGTCTTTCATTTCCACATGAAATGAGCTACAAAAAGCAAATGCAATCTGCAGATTTATTTCATTCTAGTTAACAGTGTGGATTAAGCAGATTCAGGTCTATGACAAAATAAACACTCAACACAGCAAAATCCACAAGGTGAATGTTTCCTTAGGGGCCTCTTGTGTTCCTGAGTCCACAAGAGCTTCATGTTTCTCCTGAAATGAAAAAGGAAAATAAATCTTTTCCTCTGGTTTTTCCCAGCCATAAACACAATGAGGAAATTTCAATCCGGCTCATCCCTGGAGTGAGGTTGGCCTAAGGTTTCTATAACAGAGATCAATAGAAAAAATAATTGCCCTAAACTTACTCATTTCCTGGTTCGAGGATAAGCCTGACCTCAGTGCTCTGTTGGCCAAGTTATGAGTCCTACCTACCTCCCACATGTTATAATTCCAATTATCCAAAATAAGACAATGACAATATAGCATTAGGTAAATCTGAAGGTTGGCAGGCTTACACTCTTATCCCATTCCTTGCTGGATATTGAGAAGAAACACCTAATGAAAGATCTCCTATGTAAATAGCATTACATACAAAAGCAGACCAAATAGGTAATTACAAGGATATATTTTTCTTAGCAGCATTTGCTTCTTTATGTTGAGTGTCCTGCCTGCCATCTCTATAATGCATGGTGCTTTGAACACCAAGTGAAAATCCTTATTTCCCAAGAACTTCAAGAAAACTTGGTTTTCATTTCAAAATGTCCCCCTTACTGCTGTTAATGGACTATTTCCCTGTTCATTTGATACACATTCATAAACTCTCATTTTCAACGGGTCTCTAAATCATGCCTAAAAGTTTGTTATGTGTTTTGTTTTGTTTTGTTTTGTTTTGTTTTGTTTTGTTTTGTTTTGTTTTGTTTTGTTTTGTTGAAAGGTTCTTTCAGAGCATCCTTAGGAAGACATTTCAGGAAGATCAAAACTACAATGAGATTTCAGCTGTAACTTCAAGAAAGTCTTCATTCTTCAAATCTGGTGTCAGGAACTTCTCTTTTAGCTAACACTTGTAGAATGAGGGAAGGAGCCACTCTTTCCCATCATTTTATTTTGTTGCTGATTACAATCCATGCAGCAAGTTACTTTTAAAAGATTTATGGATGCAAACCTATAGGAGGAGGATGGACAAAAATACCTATTTTATATTTTTATTCATTAAACATGAAACTCAGTCAACTGAACACTTAAAATGTGTTACCAATACCATTGACTGGTGCTAATGGTTGATACGGGTTGCTGCCAGTGTCCTAAGTATCAACCAAGTATCTTCTTAAAATATATGATGTTCCAATTAGCGCAGTTTTTTGCAGTTCTGCTGGTGTTATTGCAGGAAGCTGCAATTTCTTGATGTGTTTTGTAAAATTCTTGGACATGGTACCAAGTATCCCGATGACAATGGGTATCACTGTTATATGTTGTTGTTATTGTTCATTGCACAGTCAGCCAAATGTTCAGACTGGGTTTGGCATTTTTGTCTACCTATCGAGTCCTTACCAAGGACCTGAGATAGGCAAATCTGGATGTTTGATGGTGTTACAGATATTGTCGCAGGATGGAAGCAGTTTCAAGTAAAGCCACATTCTGCAAGTGACTGATGGCAAATTTGTCAATGCCTATGGTATTCAAGTGGTGTTCCAGTTGTTTTGGGACTGCATCCAAGGCATCGGTTACTATTGGTACTATCCTTGCTTGCCTTTGCTATAGTCATTCTATTTCTATTTGTACTGTGTTCCCCAAAAAATAAAACCCTGTCTTATATTTGTTTGAACCCTGAAATAAGCGCTTGGCCTTATTGCCATGCACTCAAAACCCCAATTAGGCTTATTATCAGGGGATGTCTTATTTTGGGGGAAACAGGATAGGTGTTTGTATTTTGTTATCTTCTTCAGTTCTTTCTCTTCTATTCTGCTGTCTCCAGGCACTGCTAGATCCACTACTCAGACTTTTTTGTCTTTCTTATCAACAACTATTAAATCCGGAGTGTTATATGGCAGGTGCCTGTCTGTCTGGATTCTGAAGTCCCAGAGCAATTTAACTTCTTCATTTTCTATGACTTTTTCTATTTTATGGTCCCACCAGTTCTCGTTTATAGGCAAATGATCTTTCTTGCAGATCTTCCAATGCACCATTGTTGCTACTTTGTCATGCCACTGCTTGTAGTCAGTTTGTGCAATTTTTTTACAGCAGCTTACCAGGTGGTCCACTGTTTCTTCAGCTTCTTTGCATAGGCAGCACTTACTGTATGTTGCTCTCTTCTCAATTCTGGCTTTGTATACATTTGTCCCTAAGGTTTGGTTTTGTGCAGCCAGAATTAATCCCTCGGTCTGTTTCTTTAACTTTCCTGCTCTTAGTCATTGCTTTCCCTGCTATTTTTTTAATGTACTGGCCATGCAGTGCTTTGTCTTCCTGTTCCGTTCTTCATTTGGTTTCTCACTTGTAGGCCAATTTGGTCTCTCCTTCCTGGCATACTAACTTCAGTGCATCTTCTTCATTGTCCTTCAGATATTCTTCCAAGGCCTTTTTTTCTTCTTCAACTATCTGATGTACTTGCAACATTCCATGCCCACCTATTTGCCTTGGTAGGTAGAGTCTGTCAATGTCACTGTGAGGATGAAGGGCATGATTCATTGTCATTATTTTTCTGGTCTTCCTATCCATTGCTTTTAATTCTGTTTGAGACCAGTTCACTATTCCAATTGTGTATCTAATGACTGGTATTGTCCAGGTGTTGATTGCCTTGATAGTATTTCTCCATTGAGTTTGGACTTTAAGATCTTTTTCACTCTCTTGATGTATTCACCTCTAATCTTTTTCTTGACTTCAATGTGCTTGATGTTGTCAGCTTGAAAGATACCCAGGTATTTGTAGTAATCATCTTCATCCAGTCTCTTAATGTTATTTTCTTGGGGCATCTTGATTCCTTCAATTTTCACTATTTTTCCTTGTTTGATAATGAGTGTGGCACATTTGCCCAATCCAAACTTCATTGCAATATCTTGGCTATATATACGAACAGTGTTGAACAGCTATTCTATTCAGGTGATGTTTTTTCATACAGCTTCATATCATCTATGTAAAGAAAGTGTGATAGTCTGGCAGATGTTTTTGATGTTTGATAGCCATGGCCTGAGTTATTCAGTATTGCTGACAGAGGAAACAGTGCAATGACAATTAGAAGTGGTAATAGTTATTATTAGATTGGATATATTATTATTGGTGGTGGTGGTGCTGCTGCTGCTGCTGCTGTTATTATTTTGAAGCTGTGGAAAAAAATAACTCAACGTTTTATTTAAAACAATGAATGGCATCATTTTATGTGTTCATGACAGGCTCCTACTCTTACTTTAAGCATGCTTGGAAGTATTCCATCTTGTCCATATAATTTATCCCTTCTGTTTGAACAAGGAAAGAGAGTAGATAGACAGATAAGGGGGAAACTCCTTTTACCTCATTATTAAACTATAACTCATCAGAAATCCTCCTGATTGTACTCAGATGACAATATCAGTTTGTTTGATTAGGGAAAAGATAATAATTATATTTGTTGGGGACTGGAAATTTGTTATGATTTTTTTTTTTTTTGCTGAAAATAAGAAAAATGAATTTGTGATTTATGAGATTAATGATTACAAAAGATAGAATATGAAAAGAAGGAGCCATGAAGTTTCCTTAAAGAAAGAGGATAAAATATAAATGCATTTATAACTGTTGTAAAGATCAGAAGCAGGGGTGATATGGTGGCAAGTGGTTTGGAGAACCGGTAGCAAAAATCCCTGCGCCCCCCCCCCCTCACTACCACCACCATGCCCAGCTGAGCCACACGATCATCAGAGGCTTTTTTTTTTCACTTTTAAAAGCATTTTTTCTGCAACTTCTTCCGACAAAAAAATGCTTTTAAAAGTAGGGGGGGAAAAGCCTCTGATAATCGTGCAGCTCAGCTGGGATGGTCAGAGGCTTTTCAAAGCATTTTTTTCTGCAACCTCTTGGCAGAAGTTTAAAAAAATGCTTTGAAAAGTCTCTGACGATCCCAGCTGAATTGCCTGATAGGCAGAGAGGCATTTTTTAAAAAGCCTCTCTGACGATCCCAGTTGAGTTGCCTGATCGCAGACAGGCATTTTTTTTAAAAAGCCTCTGTGACGATCCCAGCTGAATTGCCTGATTGGCAGAGGCTTTTCAAAGCATTAGAAAAAATATACAATAGATTTGGAGAAATGGGAAGAACTTTGGCAATTGAACACAAAGACAACATTGGCGGTGGCATACAAGGAAAACCAGCTGAAGATGTTTTATAGGTAGCATATGTCGCCTACAAGATTGGCTAAAATTCATCCGAAAAACAGCTCACTGTGTTGGAAATGTAAAAACTCACAAGGTACTTTTTACCATTTATAGTGGATGTGCCCGGCGGTGAAGAAATTTTGGTCCAATATCAAGAAATGGCTGGAACAAATTACAAAACTGCAAATAGAGAAAAAACCATAAACCTTTCTGCTAGGAATCTTTGCAAAAATGTATCGTAAAGAAATAAAATACTTGTTGATACATATTCTAACGGCAGCGTGGATAACATATGCCAAAAATTGAAAGCAGGAAAAAATTCCAACGAAAGAAGAAATAATAGACAAAATCACACAATGTGCCGAAATGGACAGGCTAACAAAAGAGCTAAAGGAAAAAGAAGAAACAGAGTACTACAAAGTATGGGATAAATGGTACCAATGGTATAACGCCACTATTGAAGAAATATAATTAGAAGAAGGATAGAATAGAAATATAAATATGTATACAAATAACTTCCTATGGGCAGATAAATCTGTAGAGGGAAACCTAAAAACAAAGGTATAATTTACTTCTATTACAAAGGGGGGAACTCTTAGGGAATTACTAGAGATGGGAGGGGGAAATAGAAAAGGAAAACTACTAGGTTAAGATTAAGGGGAATTAGTATAACTGTATTAACTGAAAGACCAATACAAAACAAATGCTTCAAAAGATTAACTTATTTACATGTTGTTAGCTGTGTAGATGTAAGTGTTTTTATAGATGTTTTATATGTGTTTTAATAAAGTTTAAATTTTTATTTAAAAAAAAGAAAAAATGCTTTGAAAAGTTTTTTTAAAAGTTGGCTATGCCATCCCCAGTCACATTACCCACCACCACCAAGCCACACCCACAGAACCGGTAGTAACAAATTTTACATTTCACCCTGATCAGGAGCCACTCCTTTATATTTATTTATTTATTTATTTGTTTAGATTTGTATACCGCCCTTCTCCTTGCGGACTCAGGGCAGTGAACAGCCAAATAAAAATAGTACACAAAAGTTAAACAATTTCTTTAAAAAAAGCATATAACTTTGGCTAAAACTTAAAACCATTAACCATTAAATATTTAAAATACCCAACCCTATAATACAGATCTTAAAAATTCAGCGGGGTCAGGCTAGACCAGCAAGCTGAAAGAGATGAGTTTTCAGGGCCTGACGAAAAGTCCGGAGGTCAGCAATTGTTCTCAGTTTTGGAGGAAGATCGTTCCAGAGGGTAGGGGCTGCCACAGAGAAGGCCCTCCCCATGGGGGTCACCAGCCGGCATTGTCTGGCTGACGGCACCCTGAGGAGACCCTCTCTGTGGGAACGCACCGGCTGGTGGGAGGCTATTGGCGGCAGAAGGCGGTCCCGTAAGTACCCTGGTCCTAAGCCATGGAGCGCTTTAAAGGTGGTCACCAACACCTTGAAACGCACCCGGAAGTCCACAGGTAGCCAATGCAGCTCGCGCAGGAGAGGTGTCACATGGGAGCGTCCCATCGCTCCCATAATCCCCTGCGCGGCCGCATTCTGCACTAGTTGGAGCCTCCGGGTGCATCCCAAGGGGAGCCCCATGTAGAGAGCATTGCAGTAGTCCAGGCGAGAGGTGACGAGTGCCTGAGTGACTGTGCGTAGGGAGTCCCGATCTAGAAAGGGCCGCAACTGGCGTATCAGGCGAACCTGATAGAAAGCTCCCCTGGCCACAGCTGTCGTGTGATCTTCCAAAGACAGCCGTGGGTCCAGGAGGACGCCCAAGTTGCGCACCCTTTCCGTGGGGGCCAATGATTCGCCCCCAATAACCAGTGATGGTGTCAGCTGGCTATATCGGGACGCCGGCAGCCACAGCCACTCGGTCTTGGAGGGGTTGAGTCGAAGCCTGTTTCTCCCCATCCAGGCCCGCACGGCTTCAAGGCACTGGGACATCACTTCCACGGCATCGTTGGGGTGGTCTGGGGTGGAAATGTACAGCTGCGTATCATCAGCGTACTGATGGAACTCCACCCCAAAACCACGGATGATCTCACCCAGCGGCTTTACATAAATATCTTCTTTCTTTTTCCTTTGTTTCCTTATTTACTTACCACTATTTTTCTATTTTAAATTTTCTTTTCTTTTAATTTGTATTTTTTTCTCTTTGTACAAATCTTCTTCAATAAAATTAATTTAAAAACTCCCCTGTTAGATTTTAAATTGTTTCTAAGATAGAATTTGATCTTGAAATTTATTTCGGCCATTGGTAATATGTTAAAAGCATATGAACTAATTTAAGCACTAAGTATCGTTAAACAAAATTCATATAAAATAGAAATATTATGAAAATGAAAGACAGTTATTGTTACCAGATACATATTCAATAGACCATGTCAATGATAGACAAACTCTGTTCATTAGAGTCTTGCATTAAGATATAAAGTAACATCTTCATAAACAATATCCAACATACAAACAGAAAGAAAGTAGAATACCAATTCAATCAGAAAAACAAAGATCATTATATCTTTCAAAGAGAGACGATCTTATAAGAAACAATGATTTCAAATTGCAATAACTAAAGAATCCTACCAGGATAATAGGAGAATTAAAATATTTAGTATATCTTCATTGCCAAAATAATGCTATATTCTGACTTCCCAAATGGAAAAACATGACAAAGCTGCTGTGTAAAACTGATGTTATAAGAAGCAATATGAGTAATATGTAAATGAGAGAATAGACTTGTACCATGAAAGTTAAAATATTGTAACCA
This sequence comes from Masticophis lateralis, assembly GCA_030761175.1. Classification (NCBI taxonomy): domain Eukaryota; kingdom Metazoa; phylum Chordata; class Lepidosauria; order Squamata; family Colubridae; genus Masticophis; species Masticophis lateralis. The sequence goes on from JAUDYJ010000001.1 coordinate 47,613,926, forward strand.
ATGTCTGGATTCAGGAAATTACAGGTTTAGAATTTGAATGAGCCCACAAGATCTTCCCATGCAGGAAACAGTCTTCTCCCCTACCTCTCACCACATCACATATATCATTTCTACCAACTGAAACTTCTTTTAAAATGCCTAATTGTAGTGTTTTTTTGAATTGCATTATATTTTGGAGGAAGGGATTGGAAGTGAGGAAGGAACGAAGAGTTAACACTTTATAGCTAGAACTGGGATTTTTTTTTAAAAAAAAATATACTATACCAATGGAATATTATGTAGAGCTCAATTGGTGTGATCAGTGGTGAAATGGGAAGAGTTAGCCTTCAGAAAAGCTCAAAGTAGATAAGAGCTCAAGTAGATGGGTGGATAGATGATAGACAGACAGAAGTTCAAAAGATGTGGACATGTCTTTAGGGGCATGAATTCCCTCACTTCCAGAAGTTGTGTGTTATAGGGGAGCTAGATTTTAAACAACAAGCTCTTTGGATCCACAGGTAAGTACATCTACTGTCAATGTCATATAGGAACTCATCATCATCATCATCATTTCAATTTATAAAGCTACCTAATCAAACCATGTTCAAGGTGGGATAGAATAGGTTAAAAGCATAATAAAATGATTCAGAAACAGTAATATGTTGGGGAATAAACAAAATAATCAAATAACAATCATTCAGAAAGATTCAGGAATTACCTACATGCGTCTTGCATATAAAGCTTTTTGGGCAGATTTACAAGAAATTCTTTAGAAAATGCTTCCAAGTTACATATTTGAAACTCACTTAATGAGGGTGAAGGTTCATGCTCCGAGCTTATGGGTTGGTTTCCAAATGTTTTGTTACCAGGCTAGGTAACATCTTCAGTGGAGTTTAGGGGATGTCAGTGTCAGGGTTCTTCTGTTTATATGGGCTTCAGGTGTGGGTGGTTCAGATGAGGGTCTTGTGATAGGTCTTGTGACAAGGAGATTACATCAGGTCAGAGTCAGGTGAACTGCTGGTGGGGGGGTTGTGTGGGTTGGTTGAGGGTCAGTGCTGTCTCTAGTTGGCTGTGCAGTTGAATTGGACTCTGAGGGGTTCATAGGCTTTTGTAGGTCAGTGTGTCTGTTGATGGATTGCTTGTGGAGTGCCAGGCTTCAATGAATTCATGAGCGTGGCAAGTGGTAGCGTGGCCGATGATTTTTGTGTTGCTCCAGTTGAACTGATGCTGTTTGGTGTCAGTGTGAGTAGAGATTAAGGATTTGGGAATGTGGTGTTTGAACTGCCAGTCAGTGTTCATGAATCCTGGTTTTTAATCAATGTCATGTTTGTCCCATGTAGAATTGGTTGCAATGATTAAAAGAACAGGCTACCCAGAAGCTGAAAGCTGCACATCTTTAAAGCAAGCATAACTATTATTTGTCCCACAAAAGAAATGCAGACCTCCAGGTCTCTTGAGTTCCCATCTGTTCCTCTCCCCAGTTCCCAGGTCTTGCTCTAGCTTGATAATATTGCTTTCTCTCAAAGAAAATCACAAAATACGTAAGGAAGGGTTTTTTCCCTGTAATTCTAGCACTTTGGGTACTTTTAGTTCTAGACAATGTTTCAACTAAGACTTGTCTGACCATAACTGTATAAAAATCTCTATTCATGATATATAGTCTTAGTCTGAAACAGGAAAATAAAATGTAGGCTGACTGCAGTGCATAGGGAAATCTCCAACAAGTTGTGGGTTTAGTTAGGTTTGCTCAGAATCAAATCATTCTGCAGCATACTGAGATTTTCAATGAGGGTGGGGAGGAGGAATCTTACATTTTGACTCACACCTAAAAATGTCTCATGAGAGGCTTCCATCCTTCTGGTAGCTATTCCCCATGACATCTTAAATAAAGGCCAGGCATACCATATTCATATTTCAAATGATTTGTCTGGAGAAGTATAGTCTACAATACGTGGATTGAGGTCTGAAAGATCATAGTTCACCTCTTACTGACTTTAATATGTCTCTATGGGATAGTTTCATCCAGACATCCTCCCCGTTCTCATTCATTCCAGATTGCTTGTGACCAGGGAAAGAATTCAAAATATATAACTGCTCTCTCATTCACTGACAAAAAAGACATTCTACTGATAATGGTCCAACTCTCCTTCAAATTACACAGGTAAATTCTTGACGACGTTTGGGACAGTAGTTGAAGAATCCCAGAATACATAAAGTGGTTTTACCTAAGAAGACCAGTATTATATAAGTAGATGCAAATTGCCTGGTAGAACTACAAGTGTTAACAAACAGATCAAGCAGTAGCCATTCTTCTTACAGTTTTTCTAGCTTGCAAAGCAACACAACGCTGATATTTTTCCAGTACATAAGTTCTGTTCTGTGCTCATAAATGACCACAGTCTACATCACTGTTTCTCAACCTTAGCAACTGGGAGTTGTAGTCCACACATCTTAAAGTTGCCAAGGCTGAAAAACATTCTGGAACCAGAAATTAGAGGGAAACAAATCCTCCCTAATTTATGGCAGTAAGTTTTGGGAAAAATTAATTCACATGGCAAATAAATAAATATAGAGGATTTGTCTTTCTTTGGTGCCTAATATAGACTTTGTTTATAGTTAGAACATTAAGATTTACATTTTCCTTTCACTTTATTTATAATATTGCACAAACATTTTTGACTAAGTTGCTGAACTGGTAGAGTTTATAAGGGGAAATGGAATCGTACGTTCCACTACTGAGCGCCCTCTACAACTGGAAATCTTGCAGATATACTTTCTAACAAGTAAATTGTATAACAGCGGCTGGTCTTTCTCCCTCCAACAAAATACTGTTCAACAATTATTCCCACAAGTATAAGAGTTGCTGCCACGAGAAAAAATGGAAGTTTTTCCTTTAAATTTCCTTCTGCATCCTAAATTAGATTTAATTAGACTGCCTGTTATGCTTGCTGACTGACCAAGGCCAAGGTTTACATTTGTATGTCTTTACAGTTCAGAAAGCGGGCATTCTTTTACCATTGTGATTTCAAATATTCTCACAGCCAAAGAATATTTTAGCAGAAAATTCCTGTCTTGCAGAATCTGAAAATGTTTATGTGAATTTTTATGGTGGTCAGTTCCACTAATGATCACCGAGGTTTATAGATTGACTAGCCGGATGCCCATGCGTTGCTATGAAACTATGTGATTGGGTGTGATAAATTGACATTTAAAGCCTGAAACTTAATGTAGAATGTGTAACTCCGTAGCATTAGAACATTAATATAAGGCAACTGGCAGTTGGAACAGAATTCTTTTCAGATAGGGAGAGGGAGTAGAACATCTAGCTCCAGAGCATCAGAACATGTGAATATAACACTATATATGAAATACTAATGATCTGATGGTAATTTCAAAAAATCCTTTCTTAGCGAGCACCTAGAAGCCAAGAGGAATATATGTGCCAAATTTCAAGTTTGTAGGCTTCATCGTTCTGGATATTTCGTGATGAATAAGTGGTATTTGGCTTTTATATATTCTCTAAGAGTTAAAGCTGTGTTCATACTTATAATTCATGTTGTTTTTTATGTTAAAGACATGGAATGTAATATGCAGAAGTTGAGAGCCTGCCTTTATTGTGTTTTAATATTTTCCAAATACCTCTGTCCCATAATAAGATGAAAGCATGTTGTGAAATCTAAAAAAGAAGCTGTACATGAGGTAATTTAAGTTTGAGACTAGTTCACTAAGGAATATGTAAGCCTTTGAAACATATCTCATAAAATTAAGGGCAAACTCCATAGGGCCTCCTAAATTATGTTATTATAAAAAGCAGCTTTTTAATATGCAGAGGATTCTGGGTAATTAATTTAATTGTCTTTGGCAAAGCAGGAAAGTATGCATTAGGCTTTTTACAAAGAATAAATGGAGAATTAAAAATATTAAAATAACTGAAGGCCTACATTCATTAGCAATGCTGACTGTATATTTAGATTTGCTGCCAATAACTAGTATCTTTGATCTGGTGCAGCCCACTGTCATTGACAAATCTGGGTTTCTGATAAGTGAGTCCCCTTCAGCTGCACGCAGGCTTTAACAGCTGCCCTTGAGTCTTTCAAAAGTTGATACTAAATTATAAACATTATGTAATAGAAGAAGAAAAATGTTGAATACTCAAGAGCCATCTTACTATTTTGATCTCATTGTAATTCTTTGCCTTGGGACAGACCATTTCTTCAATTGACCCACGGCTTGCTATTCGAAGGACTAAAGTAGCTTTCAGCCCAGATGTGTTTATGCCTTCCTGACAAAAATGGGTATTTTTTCCTCATGAATATTTGCCAAGTGTCTCTGAATAAGCCATCTGAAAGCAGTATTACCAATTTCTACATCTTTATTTTATCCAAAGGAAACAGCCAGTCTTTTAGAGGGAAGGATTAAAACAAAGTCAAGATGGAGCGTGTGACCATGTGATCAAAGCTCTTCCACCTTTTTTTACATCAGTTTCACAACACAGCTTTCAAAACAACTACCAACATATCTGAATGGTAGTTGGAGGAGGGTGAAAGGAGATGGGTGATTAAGAAAAATGAAGTGTACATTAAAAAAATAAGTAAGTGAATAAATAAAGTGATGCCTTCAACTACCTTACAATTTTCAGTCCCTGATCCATACAATGGTCACAGGTATTCTGATAGTTGGAGCATAGCTGTACAATTCCACGAAAGTCAAAATTAGCTAAATGTCTTGCAGCAGATAGAAGAATTTTCTCAGTAAAGAAAGGCTTAAGTTGTGAAAGAGTCAGGATTTTGATGGCTCCAAAAGAGCAATAATCAATGTAACCTAAGAAAACTCAGGGTCAATGAGATCGGTCACAAATACTATTTGTCAAATCTTCTGTACACAATCAATACTAATTTATATTCTGTAGCAGAACTTCCCATCAAATATTTAATAAAAGAAATGTGCAAAATTTATAAAAAGTGGCCTATCCAAATCTGGCAGGAACTCAATGCAAAGATCCAAGTGCTTTCTCTCCCTCTCCCCCTGCCACTCTCTCTCAGTCTCCTTCCTGCTTATTTGGAAGATATTATTGTTTTACATGGCACATTCCCAAGATACTCAAGCAGGACAGTGAATTATTCATTGACTTTACGGTACTCTTCCCACCATCAGTCATTTTTTTTAAAAAAAAAACTTTTAGAATTTCAACCGTTCTACCGCCACCACTCCACCACCTCCATTTCCTTGCAAAATTCTCACTAGGGTTTCTTCTCTCTCCTCTCTCTTTCTCAGTATACATACCCTCCTCATTCAAGATCAGGAGGGGCGAAGACAAAGAGACTCAGGCCAAGCTCAACAAGACTCCTGCTGTGCAATAACGGTTCTTTTCCACCCACAGATGGTCAGGCCCTGACCAAAAAGAATGAGAGCTTTATAAGTCAGGCAGCATGCTGGCCCTCACCACCCTGTCTGCCCTGCCCTCTCCAGGAGTTTTTCATCACTAGCAAGAGAAAACTTCTGTTGTGAGATAGTTTGCATGGATTATAATGGATCAAAACCAATATAAAATCATGTGGGGATGTATCTTACAAAATTGGAGAATGTTAATGCAAGAATGTTGGTAGGAAGGTGAAGTTTCCCTTGGCCAAGCCATTATGCAAAGGATGGGGAAAATGCAAATAAACAAATACATTGAGGAATTAGGTAATTTTACCTAATGATCCAAATGATCTTAAAATAGTTCTACCTTAAATCTTAAACCATCTTTTCAATTTTCTCCAGAAACAACAGGCAGTCAGTATAATGTTGGTATGAGATCTAACAGGGCTTAATATGTTTTCCTTATGGCAGTAGACCATAATGGCAGATATAAGAACTGCCATTTGTTTCCTGCCGTGGAACTGGTTTGAAGCCTTATGGGAAATTAAAGTCCCATTGCCAGGCCCAAGAATTTTTTCAAGGGAGGTTCAAAGAGGCCTTAAACAGCAGCTTTGCCATCTGAGCAGAATTAAGGCTATAGCTCTTCATAATTTAAAGGAAGGAAGCCTATATAACCACTGAGCCACAATGCCAAATGCAACCCATCAAGTAAAGTAGTGGCTTGGTAGACACTTGGCAAACTTTATCACCTGCTCTCCTTTTGTAATCTCAAGCTGTGGCAAAAGCACAGAATCAGATGATCTGCACTTAGGTTTTTCCTGTAGAGCAGCATGGTACCCAGTACTCTTCCGACCACAGATTCAAAGTTTTATTTAGTGCTTCTTTCACTAAAATTATATTTACTTCCTATTCCAGCCCTGGCTTGAGGATAAAATGTAATTGACAGTTGGACACTCTGGGATTTGGACCCAAATCCCAGATGTTATGATTACCGTATTTTTCAGAATATAAAATGCTCCGGACTATAAAACGCACCTACCTTTTTGGGGGAGGAAAACAAGAAAAAAAATCTGCCTTTGCCTTTCAGCATCCATCCAATATTCATCTGGCCTGTTTGGCATGGCCCATTCGCCACAGCCCATTCACCACAGCCAATCCCTGCCAGCGGATGGGCAGGGCTACAATTGGTGTATAAGACACACCCAAATTTTCATCCTCTTTTAGGGGAGAAGCGCATCTTATACTCTGAAACGTATGGTACATGTCTCCCTAATAGGCCCTGAGATTTGGAGAAGTGTAGAGTCCAAAGAATAATTGGATCTGAGGCTATGCATGAGTCAGGAAGTGTGAATCAGTTCATTCATAAATGGGGCCAAACAAATTTCTTCTTCATACATAGCCATCATGTCAGTAAAACCCAAACTTAAATGAAAGGAGACTATTCATGGCACAGCATAAGGATAAATGTTGGGATCACCATTATACCATACATGTTAGCAATTAACAGGAAACATATCTATGCATATGTCAAGTGGGCAAACTCAGTCCATATGAACAATGAAGTAACTAGTGGTCACAAATGCATTTTTATAAAAGACTAAAATGAAATATCTCTTAAACAGAAGCTCTAGTAACAAATACAAGCATTTCCCATACTATTTGGCTTATAGAGTTTCAAAGAAACAAAATATGATCATGCTGATAGATAGTAACAAAAATAAAGCATGTATATTGACAACATTATCAGAAATATATCAAATCAATGCCTCAAATTTGTTTCTTTGTTTGTGTGCCATCCAGAAAAACCTTCAATGAGATGGCAGTAGTATACATTTGATTAATAAGTAAATAAATAAAATATTTATGCTTTACAAATTTAATTTAAAGCTTGATCCAATCATAAAAATTATGACATCTGGTCTTAACATAAAATAATGGATGAAATATCTTGATATCTTCTGAAGGACTTGGATTTCAACTGCTTCCAAGGTTTCTGTATTACCAGTCAGTGGATTCCAAAAGTAAATACACTCACAAAAATGTAATAGCTTTACCATTCTGGTTATTCTCTTTTCCCTAAATAAGAGAGCTACTCAAAAATGTAACATTTCTATCCCACAGGAAATTCCAAGTGAAGTCATTTCATGGAACAAAAAGTTTTTACTCAAAAACGTTCTTTCACTGTCTTCAATCAAGGTTAAACATTTGGGTTTGTTCAGTCATTTTTATTTTATTTAATAGCTAGGACAGTGGCAGAATGAGGACATTCTGAAGCACCGCAATATGTTATATGATCTATCTACCAATTCTTTTTCTTTCTTTCCTAGACCACTTTTCCCATGACGCTAATAGCTTCTTATGTGCCACTGAAGAACTCAAGAAGGCATTGTGGGAAATTTACTCTCACAGAATCAAGTAAAACATGAATATATTGTCTAAGAATGGTTTTTCAGTTGTTAGTAGATACAGGAGCAGTATGCCTGCCTGTGGAAAATAATATTAGAAACATTCTGGCTCAAGATCTACCTAAGATAATTGAGCATTGCTCTCTGTCTTCACTCAGGACTCTTGAGCCATGTTTAACCAGTTAAACAAGCAGTTCGGTAACTGCAGTGGCATTTTTGTTCTACACAATTATAACTTCAATTATAACTTCAGAAAATTAATTAGTATGAAGTGAAACAGTAATTGGAAACTTGCTTTCCAGTCTAGTTATTTGTATGAAAAAAAATCTCCTGTGGTATGACCGGGGTGATCTAACTTGGAGTTTTCACTCCCTTTTCTTTTTAGTCTCTTAGTCTAAATTTTCACTTTTTAAAAAAGTGGATTCAAACTGAATTGAAATTGAATTCGATCAGAAACTTAATAGAATGAAACTGAAAGAAAAAGTGTCTGTCCACAGAGTCTGTAAACCAACAAATGATACAAGTTTTCAGATATTACATCTAAATTCACCGTTAGAGTGTCATAGATGTGGCAGTAGCATTTTAGTAGTCAGGAAACAATTCTCTGAACTTCTCTAAACAAATTGATAATTGAATGAAACAATCAGTGTCTTCTTCAGAATCAAATCATACATTTTGTGGTTGCAAGCAACCTTCCAAATTCATGCTCTGGAGATTTGTTGAAAGGACATCTTCCAGAATTTCCATCCAGCATTATCATTTACCATGTGCATGGCACCAGGTTTCCCAAAGGGCTAAATTAGTAGTGTGCATGTGAAGGACATATCACTATTTGTTTTGACTAGTAAATGTGAGAAACACTAAAGAGAAGGAATAATTCTTTTAAAACAAAATCATCCAATCCCATTTACTAACTGACCACCGATAAACTATTGGATTCAGAGGACATGAATTTTTGCCCTGGACTAGAGTCATATGGGTATTGTTGGTGTTATAAAAGTTGCCTTAGACATTCCAGTTCTGTACTACTAATATTGGTCTTTGATGAGAGGCAGATACCAGCACAGGAGATCCAAACAAAGCACCTATTATATCCATATGGACTTAACTAGATCCATATGTGCACCTTTTGTGCCCAGAAGGAAACTTGTTTTCACATCATGTCACTATGCAGAATGTAAAATGATCATGCTGCATATATGTTTGAAGAAGATGATACCAGTACAAACTGCAGAGGATGCTCTTGGGAATTGCAACACCTTCTGGGATAGAACACTATTGGCGAGCTTAAACAATCCTTACTACGAATGCAAACATTGAACATTTTCTGGCAAACACATGACTTTTCTCTCTCTCTCTTTCTACAATCTCCGGCAACTTAAAGTGGTTGGCCAATACAAACATCCAATTAATGAAAGGGGATGTTACCATAAATGACAGACTTTAGAGTTCTTAGACATTAAAGCTGGCTAGTTTTGGCACAACACACATTTCCCCACACATCTTCAGCACAACTTTCATCTAAGCCCCAAGCTAAATCTAGTGAACATCAGTAAGCGCCTTAACTTACTCATGTCCACACACAGTTCGGAAGTAGTGCTGACTTCAAAAATAGGATATAGAAAATAAGAGAAATCGCATTTGGTTTTAGTTTAAATTTAAGTCCTTGTTCCAGTTGTGTCTGTTGCACTGGAACCCATTATGTCACACTGTTTTGCGTTATACAAAGCTGTGGCAAAGCATGTCAAAAATGCACTTTGAAGGGTAGTGTAACTTCATATCCAAAACAATTATTGGCATATGGCAAAGAGCAGTACAGAAGAAGCAGGTATTTCAAATTACAAGTTCTGCAGGGAGTTGACTCTTTCAAAGATCCAATTAGCTGTCAAATTATCTCCCACACAATGTATACAAATATTCCTAACCAAACTTCACTGGAAAATGGATTTGCAATGCTTCTATTTACTTAATAGTTGACACAAGGATAAAAACATGCATACAAATTTAAAATAAAAACACATGGGGATTCAGCTTCAAGTGTGGGTGGATGTATTTTTGTGAAAAAATGAATAAGAAACAGATGCATTCTTTAATCAGATTTCTTCACCTACTACTTTCTCTTTTAAAACATTCTACCCGCCATTTATCTCTTTCTCCCATCTATCCTAAAATGACAGAAGTAGGATGCATTCCAAGTGTCTTGCAAAAGTAAGTTACAACAAAGTAACTATAGTCTTCAGCTGCATGTGTAAATCTACACTAGGTTACTTTAATGATTATACATCATACAGCAATGTACAGGAATTATACATTTCAGTGAAAGAGAAACGGTTGATTTTGAAATTAAGTGTTAACAAATGTTAACAAATACCCAATGTATTCCTTCTTACATAAGTGATAATTGGGGACTACACTCTGTCTTGCATACAGCCACTTACTTCAATATACTGTTAGTACAGGAGATAGACAGATATCTCTCTAGATATCATTAGATTGTTCTGAAAGTCACTGGGATCTCTTCTTTGAAATCTTGAGAATGTCTGCATGTGTTTCAGTGGTGGGTTGCCCTCGGTTCGGACCAGTTCGCAAGAATCGGTAGTAAAACCGGTGGGAGGCCCCACCCACTGCTCTGGATGTCATCATTGGTAATCTGTGCATGTGCAGAAGCTTCAAAGCGAACGCATGAGCACATGAGCATGATCCCGTTCCAAACCAATAGTAACCAAGAGCCTCAAATAGCTCAACAGGCTAGATAGCCTGTTATTAACATCCAGCTGTCTGCAATTATTGCAAGTTCGAGGCTCAAGGTTGACTCAGCCTTCCATCCTTTCTAAGGTAAGTAAATTGAGGACCCAGTTTGTGGGGGCAATACTTTGTATAAAAATATACAAAAGTATGAAGGCTATTGCTTAATGCATTGTAAGCCGCCCTGAGTCTCCGGAGAAGGGCGGCATATAAATCTAATTAAAATAAAAGAAATGTAAGTAGAACCCACCCCTGATCTGTTTCATAATGTCTCTCTGTGATTCAAGATGCTTCCACTTATCCAACTTTATATCCCAGTTTCCCATTAGTAAGATTACATATGTTCTAGACATTAAATTTAACTCCTAACATAATTTGCCATAAAATTCCTCAGTGCATCCATGGTAGGGACATAGGCCTATATAACATTAACTGATAGATAGGAACTTGAAGTGAGCTGAGAGAAAGGGAAGAGATTGATGCAAGTCAATGCTAAATCTATCTGTAATAAGACCATATCTCTATCTATAATTTTATGGTGGATGAATGGGCAGAACTGGCATGTATTATTGCAATTTGCCTAGCCACATTTTGAGTCCTGCACCAACCCCAACACTAGGATCAGGGAAGAAGATTGGAATCAATTTATTGTGAATAGCCAGAGTCATTGTTCTGGTTGTGGTTGGATGTGAGTACTGCTGTGTTCAGATAAACCAAAGGAACAAGACAGCGGTCCTTGGATGTATCAGCTTTCCTATTGCTCCTTAGGATCTTTTTCTGAGTCCTTGGATCTGATGATGGCCTGATAGCACAAACACTTTGACTGTTAATACTGGACAATTTCAGTCTCTAGATCAGTGGACGTGGGTCAGGAATTTAAAGCTCTATGATAATCATAGACCTTTTCAGCTACAAGTGTGGGTAGATGAGTTACATATTAGGTCTTATGTTTGTGTACAACCACCAGCTGCTTGATTTGAATGCATGGGAAATTACAATCTGCTCTTTGTTGTGGTCAGATCAGTTCCTGATCAAGATGTACCTGATTGCCAATCATTTCCTATATAGCACATCACAGATGGTCCAGCCTAGATGTGTTATGGATCCAGATAGTTTGTAGTGTGTATTTAGGAATCCCCATAACAATCTTGAGAAGAAAACAGATGAGGACTTCTCTAGGAAGAAGTAGTACCTTGAGGCCTTGACAAAATCACCTCTGAGCAATATTTTTATGCCAATCCTAGTCCTGGTTCCCTGAAGGTCTCTGAGAGATGACACAGTATCAGTGGTTGGTTGCCCCCGGTTCGCACCGGTTCTCCGCCCACCGACCCCGATGTCATCAAAACGCTTCTGCGCATGCATAGAAGAGAGTGTGTGTGGCCCCACTGCAAACCTTAAAGATAAGTAGAACCCACCCCTGCATGGTAGGATTGTCACGTGGACATGCTGCAAGTGAGACTGATTTTGACCAAGCATGGGTACAAGCATACTTTTCAATTCTACTCTGCAGTAATAAGAAAAAGCAAATATTCTTACTTTTCCTTTCTCATTGCATCAGCAATACTTTTCCAGGTGGCCAATGTCCTTTTTGGCAAGTCACCTTCTTGAGATTCTTTTTTTTTATAAAAAGTTTTCTACTTTTTTAAAACAAGCATTATATCATTCAGTGTGTCATCTGGGTACACATTTTGTGTCATCATAATATTTATATTTCTTTGCTTTTACATTTCAATTTAATATATCTCCTGTTAAAACATCTTTCTTCTGGATTTATTTAATTTTGCACCGCTTTTTGTCCATATTCATTTCCTATCCAATAATAAAATTGCTCCCATGTTGTAATATTCTGATTCTTCCTTCCCTTTAATTGCTAATATTAATCTATTCATTTCTGCACATTCTAATATTTTCTTAATTACCTCTCCCTCTGTAGGGATTTTTTCCGCTTTCCAGTTTTGTGCAAATACAATTCTCACTGCAGTTATTACATGAATAATCAAATATACATTTTCTTAACTAATTTTATCAGGTAAAATACCCAACAGAAACAGCTCTGGTTTTAAATCAATATTTAAAGTCATGAGTCATTTTCTCTAACCAAATCCGAATTTTTGCCCAATAATTTCTTGCTTCTGTACATGTCCACCACATATAGTAAATACGATCCTGGTGTCTGGTGACATTTCCAACACTTAGTTGATTTATCTTTAAACATTTTTGCCAATCTTTCCAGTGATATATGCCATCTATAAAACATTTTATATAAATTCTCTTTGTATGCTGTTGCCATTTGTTAACTTATAGTTTCTTTCCCATAGTTGCTGCCATTTATCTAACTCTATTGTGTATCCAAAGTTTTTTGCCCATGCTATTGTTGTTTCTTTTACTTGTTCTTCTTCTAATTTAATAGAAGTAAGTAACTATACAATTTTTAATCATTCTCTCATCTATTCCTGTATCTCATCCAATTCTGTCATCTCCAAATAAAAACAGTATAACTCTGCACCTTTTTCATATCTCAATTGTATTTGCAATTGTGTATACCACTCCACATCAATCCCTTGTTCTTCTTTTCAGTTTTCAGTTCCCCCTTTTCTGATAAAATATCTGTATATCTAATATTTCCCATGTTAATAATATTTGGATGTACTAATGCTTCCATTGTTGACCTGTGCCAGAACCTGAATAAGGATACCCCACCTGTCCTGATCCTCTTGGCAGTTTCAACCTCTTGGCACCTTTTAGTATCATGCAGCCACGCAGGTTGTTATGGGAGCTTCCTGTTACTCCCATGCAATACCTCTCCTGCATGAGCTGCACTGGCTGCCGGTAGCCTTCTGGATCCGCTTCAAGGTGCTGCTACTTACTGATAAAGCCCTTCATGGCATGGGCCCAAGGTACTTGCAGGATCACCTCCTACCAGCCTCTCACTGCCCTGTGCATTCTCATAGAACTGCTGAGGGCGTTCTCTGTGGCCGCACCGATCCTCTAGAATGAGTTACCCAATGAGCTCCAGAAGGCTCCCGATTTCTGCACCTTCCGCGCTGGCCTGAAGACATGGTTTTTTCATCAAATTCCTTGACCGATTATGGGGTTTTAACTTGGGGATTTTAAATTTTGATCGAATTTTAATATTTTATTGTTGTTGTTTTTATTGTGTGAGCCGCCCCAAATCCTACAGGGCAAGGGCGGCATATAAATTTTAACAATAAATAAATAAATAAATAAATAAATAAATAAATAAATAAATAAATAAATAAATAAAGTATGCTCTACCTTTGGCATGTGGGAATGATTTTGGGAGACAGGGAAAAGATCACCAACCAGGAGACAAGAACCAGTTTAGCCCACAAAAGGAATATGGGTGGGGCAAATATCTTTGGGTTAAGCTATCTCTTGTTCACCTATTCTCCTAACTAAGACCTTTTCCTGTCTCCCAAGGTTGTTCCCACACACCATTCCAAACACTTGCCATGTTATCCTTCTGCACTGGCAGTGAGGGTATTATTTTTAAAATACTGAAACATTACAGAATAAACATTGAAGTCTAACAAAGTAAAACTACAGGTAAAGGGCCCATGTTCACCCAATCGGGAAATCATTCTGGCAAAACAAGGATTGATAACCTGACACCCTCCAGATGTTGTTGAAGAATGCTCAGTAATACCACAAAATTCCTGACTATTATATATTTTGTGCTCAAACCTATGAAGTATTTCTTCAGGGTTTTTTTGGGGGGGGGAGTAATCTTTCTTCCTTTTTTTTCTTTTCCCAGTACAATTAATTGTTCCCTCTGGTAACAATGGACCGGCAATACAGAACATGTGAAAAAGTTATATGGGTATCCCCTACAGCAAAGGCATTTATTTCATGACAGCATATTGGCAATGGATCAGTATGAATCTATCCAAATACCCTGTGCACCAGGCCTTCAAATTAAGTGCGGAATCTTTACTAGTCCCTAACCCAAAATATAAAAAACTATTTTATATATAGCCTTCAGCCTACTGATCTCTGGTGGAATCCAGAAAGAAATGTACAAATGAGGAATATAAATCTTTTGACTGAACCAGAACACCCCATGATCCCATATTACATCAGTGGTAATTTTTAAACCATGCATTATGCCTTTATTGAATTTCATTAAGAAGACATATGTATAACCATTTTTGGCACCTACTGTACATCTGCACCAGCAAAAATAATGAGGAATCTTTAGATGGCCAAACACTAAAGCAATTCAAATTCCATTGAATGGCCTCTTTTATTAACTGTAGTCGATATGGATGTCCAAATTGGCATGCAGATTACAAACAGGAGTGGGTAGTACAGTTGGTGCTGACCTTATGACACAAAACCAAGTATAATATTCCTTTGGTTGAAGTTTAGCTCCTGGTAAACATTTCCAAACTTCAGCTGAAAAAATTGGGAGCCTTAATAAAACATAAAGATTTGTCCATTGAACATTCAAACTGCACACCTTGCTCACACCATTCTTTTATGTTTTGTTTTGTTTTTGTCTTCATTAAAATTGAAGTTATATCAAAACCAGATCACCATGATCTCCTGTTGATATAAGATCACTTCTGACATGTAAGTAAAAAAAAAAGGAACTCACCAAATTTGAAAGGAAAGGAACAAGGGTGGCATATATGGGCAAATAGTTTCATGGGATAGTCCCATTAAAATGGCAAACTTACATTACTTTGCTGGTTAAAGCTCCTGAGAAGTTGTCAATATGAAATCAGTAATTTCCTTAAAATGTTGAAATGTTCCAGGTCCAACGATTGTGGGAAAGTATCAGGTTTTAATAAATCAGAACTTTGTAAGAGAGATATGTTATTCTTTTATCACTATCCAAAACAATGTTGTTTTTCATTTGGATCTGATATCCTTATCTCATCTTTCAATGTCTGGAAAGAAAAGGAATTCGGCCAAATGATAACAATAAAGACCTACTTATACAAACAAACCAAGTCTTGTTTTGCTGTCTTGTAGCATCCCAATTATTCTGGATGGCAGAGAACTGCCAGAGAGGGAAAGAGCCAGTGATTTATCCAGTCAATGATATGATTGTGAAGATATAGCAATAGCAATAGCATTTAAGACCTATATACTGCTTCACAGTGCTTTTACAGCTCCGTCTAAGTGGTTTACAGAGTCAGCATATTGCCCCCAACAATCTGGGTCCTCATTTTACCCTCCACGGAAGGATGGAAGGCTGAGTCAGCCTTGAGTCTGGTCAGGTTTGAACTGCCAAATTGAAGGCAGCCGGCAGTCAGCAGAAATAGCCTGCAGTACTGCATTCTAACCACTGCACCACTGCAGTTCTTGATGTACTGGAAATCCTTTAGAAAATATGTGAAGATTTCTTCAATAAGAGAGAATGAAATTACCCCAAAATGATGAATAGGGATAATATTTTATTCTATAATAAGTTATTATTATAACAATAACAAAGGAAGAAATTCTATGCTTTACCCAAAAGCTTTGTGAAGCACTATGTAGAAGATCCAAAAATTTGGTTTGGATCTCAGTACCAAATATCTGTGCG
Source organism: Masticophis lateralis (assembly GCA_030761175.1). Lineage (NCBI taxonomy): Eukaryota > Metazoa > Chordata > Lepidosauria > Squamata > Colubridae > Masticophis > Masticophis lateralis. The sequence continues at coordinate 47,629,970 of JAUDYJ010000001.1, forward strand.
CAGCCTACCTATGCATAGCCTTCATGTATCACCAATAAGGATGTAGAACTAGGTTCTGTTTCCCACTTTGTTTGCCAAATACTGTAATCTATATATATAAAAGCAAAACTACTTATGCCATAATCACGAAATCTCCAGAACCGTAAAGCCTACGAACTTGAAATTTGCCACATATGTTCCTCTTGGCTTCTAGATGCTCACTAAGAAAGGATTTTTTGAAATGACCAACAGAGCATTAGTATTTCCTATATTAACACGCCCTGATGCTAAGGAGATCTACTCACCCTCTCCATCTGGAAAGAAAACTGTTCCAAATGCAAAACAATCAGAGGAGTTTCACTTTCAGTTTTACTTTCACAGCAAGAAGCAGCTTTAATACAGAACACTTGAGTTAAGCCATGGCCAGGCTCCTTCCTGTCTCCTTCTTGCTCACATAGCAAATACTGTTTCACTTTCCAAACAGTCCTCTGATGCTAAGGAGTTCTATTCCCCCTCCCCACCTCAAAAGAAATCTGTTCCAAATGCAAAACACAAGCAGAGGAGATGAGTTTCAGTTTCAGTTTTACTTTCACAACAGCAACCAGGGGATAGGATAGGGAAGCTTCTGTGGGGCAAGCCTGAGGGAGAGAAGGGGATAGGATAGGAGACGTTTCTGTGGGACAAGGCTGAGGGAGAGAAGGGGGAGACAGGCCGATTGTAACTACTCATTAATTTCAAGCAGTTGAAAATTAACAGGTGTTGATTTATCAAGCCCCATCACATAGTTTCGTAGTGAAGCAAGGGTATCCAGCTAGTCTATCCTAAAGCATAATCTGTCACCCAGATAACTAAACAAAATGACTTGCCTTTATACATAGTGCTTATATGTACATTAATGCAAACATGAAGATTGGCAAAAGTGCAGTATTACATTAAGGAGACAATTGTCTTTATTTCTAACAATGCTTAAAGTGATATCCTTTGTAAGATCTTACTTTCAGAAATATCTTATATTTCATCACGAGAGCAAGTGACATGTTTTTTTTAAAAAAAAGGAAAAGCAGAAATGAATGAAACAATCTATCAAAGGTGCCTGTTTTGTTTCTTATAGTCAGATTTAAAGGGCAGTATCGCTCCACTTTACAAATACATTTCTTTAATGCAAACTGCTTTCTTTTTAGTCCTTTTGTCTCTAGTAGTGTGAAAGGACCAGGGTGAGGTGAAAGGGAAGATTCACAGCAGTTTAGTCACTGAGTAAAACAAAGTTTATTTTTATTTTACTTTCTTTCAAATTATTGAAACATGAATTTTAGCATCTTCATGAAACTCAAAAGGCAGCAGAAAGGCTGACAGAACTAATTTTCCTTCAGTCCTCAATACTCTGATGAAACATTTTATATGTGAGAAAGCCGCCAATACGTCAAACATCCAGTTCCCATGAGACAATATAGCAGACATTGCAGGAATTAAATTTAACAAAACTTGAATGTTCTCTTGAAGGTCACCAAAAGTTATTCCAAATGACTTTTTCTTTCTAAGTGTATTATGCATCCCTTCCCCTACCTCCCAATCTTTTTTTTTTTATTGAAAAAGTTTTACAATACAATTTTAACCCCATGTTTCCACCCTCCCCCCCTTTCCCCCATCCCTCCCCCCCCTGACTTCCGTTACATGCAAAACATAAATTTTATATATCAATCATTATTAAACATTAGATATAGGTGAGATCCACAATATATATCATATATTTTAGCAAAAGTAAGATTAATCCAAAATTCTTTACTAATAAAAGGAAAACTTAAACAATTAAAAATTATAAATGCCCCATTAAACCTAATTCAAACATAAAAATTTTCCCTTCTTTTTGTTCAAGACAGCAGTATAACCAAAATATATAAGTTTATATCAAGTTAATAATTATCTAGACAATAATATAATATATATATTTAACATAGTAATAACAATAAAAATAATTCTATATTTCTTCAACCTCTATCAAAAAACTAACTGAAGATTCTTAATTTGATATTTATTCTGCACATAATCAACCCACTTTTTCCATTCCCTAACAAAAACTTCATGGGTCCTGTCTTTTAAGTACGCAGAAATCTTTGCCATTTCCGCAAAACTAGCCATCTTTGACATCCATTCACCTATGGTAGGCACACTATCTTTTTTCCAATATTGACCAATCAGTAACCTAGCTGCAGTAATCATATACAAAATCAATCTCGTATCACTCGGTGAACAATCCTTAACTATACCTAACAGAAACAGTTGCGGAGAAAATTGAAGCTTCTTTTTTAAAACATTCTGCATTACCCACCAAAGTCTAATCCAAAATGCTTTCACTTTTCTACAAATCCACCAAATATGAAAATATGAAGCATCCAAACAATCACACCTCCAACATTTAGGTTGAACATTTGGATACATACATGATAATTTCTTAGGATCTAAGTGCCATCTATAAAACATCTTATAAAAGTTTTCCCTCAAATTCTGTGCCTGTGTAAATTTAACATTCTGGACCCAGATCTTTTCCCATGTTTCTAACATCACTGGTTCTGCAAAATTTTGTGCCCATTTTATCATACAATCCTTAACTAATTCACTCTCTGAATCTCTTTCTAGCAATAAATTATACACCCTCTTAATATGCATCGGCCCTTTCTGTTTCATCTGTATCACCAAATCTTCTTCATGTAGCATTAGTCCAATTTTCTGGTCTTCTCTCCATCTCGATTGAAGTTGAGAATACTGCAACCAAGTTAAATTCTTCCCATCTTCCAACAGAGTTTTCAAGGACTTCAAGTTCCATCTGCCCCCATCATTAAAAAGCATCTCTTTGTATAAAATCCCCCCGAGTGACTTTATATTTGGCATAATCTGCCCAAGATCCAACCACAAAGGTATTTTGTAATCCAATTGAAACTGGTGCTTCTTCCAAACTCTCATCAACGCCTGTCTCAATATATGACTTTATCCAACTTGTCTTCATAAAACAAATATGCATGCCAACCAAAATCCAAATCATGGCCTTCTAAATTCAAAATGTCATTTTTCGTTATTCCAAACCAGTCACCCATTTATGTCAACACTACAGCTTCGTAATATAGACGTAGGTTTGGAACTTTAAGGCCACCTCTTTCACGAACATCTTGCATAATTTTAAACTTGACTCTTGGCTTTTTCTCATTCCAAATGAATTTGTTTACACCTGACTGCCATTCGGCCAATGTTTTATCACTCTTAAGCACTGGGATCATTTGAAACAAAAACAGAAATCTAGGTAGAACGTTCATCTTAACTGCTGCTATTCTTCCAAGTAAAGATAGTTGCAGTTTCTTCCATATTTCAAGGTCCTTTTGAATCTTATGCCACAAAACCTCATAATTATTTTGAAAAAGTTTTATGTTCGACGCTGCAACCTGAACTCCTAGATATTTCACCTTTGTAGCTATTTCAAAGCCTGCCACCCTTTCCAGTTCAGTCCTTTGTGGTTCCGACATGTTCTTAACTATCATCTTAGTCTTTTTCTGGTTTAGTCTAAAACCTGAGACCAAACCATACTCCTCAATAGTATTTTTCATCTGGATGATTGATTCCAAAGGTCGTGTTAGGGTTACAACCAGATCATCTGTGAATGCTTTCGTCCTATAATCTTTTTGCCTTACGACAATTCCACTCAGTTTATTCGAATCCCGTAAAGAATTCAACAAGACTTCTAAAGTTAAAATAAACAACAATGGAGATAGCGGGCAACCTTGTCTTTCTGTATATGAAAATTGGTGGTTAAACTTCCATTAATAACCATTTGTGCTGTCTGTTCTTGATAGATTGCCTCGATTGCTTGTACAAACTGATCTCCAAAATCCATTTTATACAAAGTCTTTACTAGAAAGTCCCAATTGACTCGATCAAAGGCTTTTTCCACATCCAAAAATACCAGCACCGCAGGGATCTGTTTACTCTTCTCAAGATGTTCCAATAAATCTATGACTTGCCGCACGTTATCCTTCATGTATCTCCCCTTGATAAAACCTGCTTGATCACTATGAATCACCTCTTGAATAACTGGCATCAATCTGTTGGCCAAAACTTTGGCGAAAATTTTGTAATCCGTATTCAGGAGAGATATTGGTCTAAAATTTTCTGGTTTGAAGAACCATCTTCCTTTGGTATAAGTGAAATAAAAGCCGTCTTCCAGGAGGGGGGTATTTTACCCCCCCGCTGTATACTGCAAAATAAGTCCTTAAGATGCTCTACCAATTCTGATTGTAAATTCTTATAATATACTGCTGTCAAACCATCCGTCCCAGGAGCTTTAGCTGTTTTCAGTTGTTTAATTGCAAACAAAATCTCTTCAGACGTTATTAAATGATTCAGTCTTTCTCTCTGTTCCAGTGAAATTTTTGTAACTCTCGTCTTTCCAAGATATTCATGAATAAGATCCTCTTGAATATTATCTGTACGATATAAATTAGAATAATAATCTTAAAAAGCTTGATGAATTGACGTCTGTTGAAAGATCTGTTTGCCTTTATGTTCAATAGTATCTATTATACGAGAACTTTGTTTCTTTCTTAAAGTGTATGCTAACCATCTGCCCGGCTTATTAGCATTGCAAAAGGTATTATGTCTGGCAAATTGCAAATTAGTCGCCGTCTGATCAGCTATCAATATTTGAAATTGGTCTTTCAGAAGTTTTATAGTTTGCTGTAATTTCTCATCAGCCGGATTTTTTATATGCAATTGTTCTTTTTCCTTTATTTCTACCTCCAGTTCTATTCTTGTCTTTTGTCGTATTGACCTGTGCTTAGAATTCATATAAATCAGTACACCTCTCATATAAGCCTTACTTGCATCCCAGACAACTTCAATAGGTGTACCTTTATTCAAATTCAGCTGAAAAAATTCCTTCACATGTTTTTTAAGATCATCTATATTCTTCTCATACCTAAATGAATTCTCGTTAAGTCTCCAGGATCTTCTCTCCCTCTTACCAAAGTCCATTTCCATCCATACAGAACTATGATCAGACAAAGTTCTTGGAAAAATCTTAGTCTTTAGTCGTATTAGCAAATAAATCAGTAGAAACCAATATGAAGTCAATCCTAGAAAAGGATTTATGTCTATCAGAAAAAAAGGTAAAGTCCTGTTCCTTCGGATGATGTATTCTCCATACATCCTTCAGTTGTAATTCTTCTTTCAATACAAAGAAAGTCTGTGGTAATTTATTCCCCTTCTTAGCCAATGTCTTTTTGTCGAGATTTATATCAATCACTCCATTCCAATCTCCCATGATCAAAAAGGACTTATAATTCCATTGCAATATTTTACTGTGTAGTAATTTGTAAAAAGTTTCTTGCTGCTGGTTAGGGGCATAGATTCCTATCAAAAGCAACTGAACATTCTGTACATTTACTTCAACCGCAATATATCTTCCTTCATCATCCGAATCTACAAGTTTAGCTGGTATTCTTTTGGAAATATACAACACTAGTCCATTCCTTTTTGCCAAATTAGAAGAAATAAAATGTGCTCCAAATTTTGAATTTATCAAATATTTTTGGTCCTGGGTTCTAATATGAGTTTCTTGGAGGCAAACAATCTCGTTTTTGTATTGGTTCAAATAATGAAATATTTTCCTTCTTTTCTGTGGGGAGTTCAAACCATTCACGTTCCACGATAAGAATCTAACTGCCATCTGAAGATTCACGAAGCTTGCTGAGCACTTGTCTAAGACTTTGTTCAACAACAGAAGTCTTGGGTCTTGCTCCTCCCACTGCTTCGGATTTTTGTAGTGCCCCATTCGTCCCCTTCGCTTCTTGTGGCACCTCGGACCTCTGTTGTTTTTGCTTCTCTTGTCTCTGCTTTTCTGCTGCACGAGTTATACGTTGATCTTTTGGTTCTTGCATCAACAATTCAAGGTCCGGATCCACCTCTCTTGTCGCTCTGGAATGTTTTGTTCTAGGCTCTGGGAGGCCAATAAAAAAATCCTCTGTTAAACCGCCTTCTGCTCCTAAAACTTCCTCCGTTGCCATTACTTGAAGTACCTGTTGTTCTTGTTCCCTTGGGAGTTCTAAAATCCCTTCCTCATAATCCTTGTGTTGAAAGGCTCCTTCAACTGATAACAATGTGGATGAACGTGGTGGTGTTGGAGATCTTTTGAGAATGTTCTGGTAAAAATGTTCTGCTTTTTCCAACGAATTCAAACGGTATCTAACATCCTCATATCTCAAAATAATTCCAGCTGGTGCATCCCATCTGAATGGAATCTGTCGCCTTTTCAATTCATTCGCCAGGAAACCATAGTCTCTCCAATATCTTAACATTTTAGGTGGTAGCTCTTTAAAAACTCCAATTTGATTGCCCTCCACTTGAATACTGGTATGAAAAGAACTTTGCAGAATATTATTTCTCAGCGTTCTGTCAGTAAAATAAATCACAACATCTCTGGGCAAGTTCCTCTGTTTCGCTACTCGGGAATTAACCCTGTAAATCTTGTCAATTCTTTTATCAATTAGCTCAGGTTCCATTTTTGAAATTTTGGCCAATATATCCACACAAGCAGCCCTCAAATCCTGTCTGTTGTTCTCCCTCAGACCCCTTAGTCTTATAGCAAACTCCATGTTTCGAAATTGTAACATGGTAATTTCATCCTCTATCTTCTGATTCCTCAGATCCACCTTGAAAAATTGCTCCTCTGCATCTTTCTTGTTCTTTTGCACATCTAAGTTTAGATCATCCACTTTTTTTTCAATCACCACCAAAGCATCAGTAAGACCCGTTACTACTGTAGTTACATTCTGATTCAACTTGTCACTTTTTTCCTTTACAAATTGCTTCATTTCATTTTGATTATTTTCAATCTTCACATTCAAATCTTTAATCTGGTTAGCAAGAGTTGCTGTTAAACTGGCCATGACAGCTTTCAAATCCTCATTCCCTCCTCCTTGCATTGAACTCTGAGGCTGAGTTAATGGCTTGGCTGATAACTCCTTTGTCTGGTGAGGAGGGGAATCCCCACCAGTTTTCTTTGAAGCCATGCCTGGGGAATGCCTTAATTTCTTAAAAAAAGAAAATCTTCCTCCCTTCCCTAAAAGTCCAGTCTTTCTCCCCAGTTTTGCAGGAAGGGGGAACAACCAAAGTTATTTTTCCACTTTAAGATCTTTAAAGTCTTTTTAAATTAACGCCAGGCAGGCTAAAGCTGTTAATTATCACTTTCACTTTCTACTTTTGTTTCCGCTTTTTAAGCCAAGCGCCATTTTCCGTTCCTTTCACCCCAGATTTTAAACTGCTGCTTCTTTTCCTTTAGCCCTCAGCAGGCTTAAAAACTTTTTGAAAAATTCCCCTTTAAAAAAATTCTCACCTAAAATTCAAGTCGTTGCAGGATCTGTTATTGAAGGATGGGATAACTCCAGTCGTCTCGCTCTGCCGCTGACAGAGGTCCCTCGGCGCGTGGAGCTTCAGCGAAGTGGATAGGGAGCCTTCACACAGAGCACCTTCCAGGGCAAAAAAAAACCCCTGGAGGTGCTTCTGGGGCTCTACCTGGGCTTCGCTGGCTCTTGCCCCCTCCTAGATCGAAAGGGGGATTTTCCAAGCCGCTCAACAGCTGTTGTGCGGCTCTAATGCGCGTCGAAGCCGGCAGCTACACAGAAGCCGCCCGGCGACGACGAAGTCCCACCCGGAAGTCCCCTACCTCCCAATCTTATGCTTTCTTTTCATACATAGAAGGCATCACTTTTCTGTTTGATCATCCATTTTACTCCAAAAATAATTAGGTACCCCCCCCCCAAATTCGATAAACTTCAATCTAGTTTACAACAGGCTTATGCAAACTGTCATTCAATGTCATGAATTCATTCATTAGGTTCTGAAGCCTAAAGCTGTAACCAATCTACAAGGCACCAGGCTAGAAAACAAGAGACATGAGTTCAAGTCCTGCCTTAGCCATGAAAGCTAGCTAGGTGACCTTGGGCCAATCACTCTTTCTCAGCCCAACTCACTTTACACATTTATGGTTGTCAGGAAAATAAGAGGAGAAAGGAGGATTCATGTTCTCCGCACTGAGTTATTTGTAAAAAAGCAGGATATAAATAAATAAAATATTCAAAATTCTGATAGCACAATCAGTAGACATCATGTTCATGTCTGCTCAGAAATACGTTCTGAGTACTTCCATATAAACTCTCTACTGAATTGCTGCTTTAACATCTTTCTACATATAGTTTTCATTCTTTATTCATTAAAGGCTGTAGGTAGATTTTGATGGGTATTATCATTATTTGGTCTGTTATGTGGATGTTTGGATGGTTTAAGGGTGGGGAATTGTGGTGGGTGGGAGTGTGTTTGGGGATTATTATGTGCGTTGGACCTGGTCTTTGGGTTTTAAGTGAATTTCGTTGTATGGGTATACTGTGTAAACATGTACAATGACAATAAAGTTATTTATTTATTTATATTATTTAATATAGCAACACTCCATCCATAACCAGATGATAGCACGGAAAGACAGGACAATATCTGATGGACCAGTGACCATCAACTATGGTTGCCATTTGCTGAGCAGTATAAAAGCAATTGGCACATAATCATGGGAACACCTCCCAGATGAATCTTGAACAAAGCTATAATGTCTGGAGCAGCTATTATTATTATACTTGCCCACATTCAGCCAGATGTTTAGACTGGATTTTGTATTTCTATCCACCTATCAAGTCCTTCCCAAGGACCTGGGTTAGGTAGATGTCATTGTTTGATTGTCCCAAAGATGCTTTTTCAAGAGGCAACTGAACTTTCTGGTTTTTCTTTGAAGATGTTTCACTTTCACCTAAGACGTTTCTTCAGCTGAAGAAGCTTCTTGGGTGAGACGTGAAACATCTTCAGACAAAACCAGATAGTCCAGTTGCCTCTTTAAAAAGCATCTTTGGGACAACCACGACCTGGAAGGCTGAGAATCTCCATAGACATTTGTCATTTTATAATGATAAAGATATTGTTGCTGGAGATAAACTGTTCCAATAAAGCTGTTTTTTGCAATTGACTGATGATGATTTTGTTAATGCAGATGGCATTCAAATGTTTTGAGATTGCACCAAATCCACCTATCACTATTGGTACTATCCTTGCTTTCTTTTGCCATAGTCATTCTACTTTTATTTGCAGGACTTTGTATTTTGTAATTTTCTCAAGTTCTTTCTCTTTTATTCTTCTTTTTCCAGGTACTATGACATCCAGTATCCATACTTTTTTGTCTTTCTTATCGACAATTGTTAAATCTGGGATCTTATGTGGCAGGTGTTTGTCCATTTGAATTTTAAAGTCCTAGAACACTTTAGTTTCTTCATTTTATACTACTTTGTCTATTTTATTATTCCCACCAGTTCTTACTTGCAGGCAAATGATATTTTTTGCAGAACATCCCATGCACCATGTTGCTAATTTGTCATGCCGTTGTTTGTAGTCAGCCGGTGTGACCTTCTTGCCAACTTAAGTAGGTGGCCCACTGTTTCTTCAGCTTGTCTGAAGAGGCAGCATTTGCTATCAGTGGCTATCTCCTCAATTCTAGTTTTGTGTTTATTTGTTGTTAATACTTGGTCTTGTGCAGCCATAATTAACCCTTCTGTCTCTTTCTTCAACTTTTCTGCTCTTAGCCATTGCCAGATCTGGTTATCTGCTTTGCCTGCTAGAGATTTTATGTATTTGGCCATGTAATACTTTGTCTTGCTATGTCTCTTTTCTATTCTTCATTTGGACTTTTGTAGGCCAGTTTTATCTCTCCAATACTCAGTTTTATGTTATATTAGTTTCAGTGCATCTTCTTCAGTGTCTTACAGATATTCTTCCAATACCCTCTTTTCTTTTTCAACATTCCATGCCTGCCTATTTCCCTGTTGACTCTACTTACCAAGATGATGGGCATGATTTGTTATCATTTTCCTGTCTTTTTATCTAGGCCTCTTAGTTCTCTTCAGTCCAGTCACTTTTCAAGCTGTATATCTCATGATTGGAATTGCCCAGCTGTTAACAGCCGTGATGTTTCTTCCATTCAGTTAGCATTTTATGATCTTCTTCACTCAGGTGGTGTATTCACTTCTAAACTGTGTGAAAATATCTTTAGGGTCTGAAGTAATGATGCCAGACTAATCCACAGAAAATGCAGAGTGCATTGTGAGAAAAGAACCAGTCCTATTTTTGGAAAGTAAGAAAAAATGGTGAGGATGGTAAGAAGACAAATTAATTGTCCGACGTAGCACAAACCTCCCTCTCACTGCTCCCAGGATGTACCTACAAACATGCAGCCTATCAATTTAAATTCCTAAAATGCTATTCCATGATAAATCTCATTTGATCCAGTTGACATCTAGTTGGAAACACTGTCAAATATCTACTTGGAAGTCTACTTCCAGTAAATTATCCAAGCAATATCAAAACATGTGCAATTTATAAAGTATTTATAAAAGCCACTGCATGGTTACCTAATCAATTTATTCATGCCATGTGGCAGTAAATTAGAACATAATTTAATGTTTAAAGTTTCTGAGAACCAGATTCCTTGAAACATATACATGCATGCACAGAGAGAGCAATCAATGAACCATGCATTCACCATATTGGAATGATTCTAAAAAAGAAGTGAATACAAATTAAAGTTGAGAAAAAAGGAAGGTTAGTCATGGATGGTTTTATATCCATTTATTTATGAACCATATGTGCCTGTTAAATATATATATGGGTAGGGAAGAAATGGGGTTTGCCTCCATGTATAGTAGAGAGGATAGTAGCCACTTACATTCTTGCAAGCATTCTAAGTCTCATAGTCTCAGCCACATTAGGAAAAGCATGCCTTTTTCGGGTGCTATATGTTCTAAGGCAAGCCCCAGTGAGCTATTTTACCTTACAAAGATCATCACATTGCTCAAAAATTTCACCTCAGATCTGCATCTCACCATCACACTGATCCACTGACTGACCTTCCATTGCTGAAGGAAGCATCTAGAATCATCTTGCATGAAGCAGCCCTTAACATATTTTAGGTCATTGATCTGACAGGAAACTTCTTATAATATAAAAAATAGATTAAGATTAAAATCCGGAGGATACAAAGAAAATGAATGCTTTTGGAAGAGCCTCTCAAAATATATGAGTCCAAATCATTAATACACACTTGCAGTGCTTGGGCAAATGATAAATGATACAAGTGACCAAGCCCTTAGGTCAAGAAGAGTGTTTCTTGTCACTCAAATATTTCCCTCTAGAGCAACTGCAGGAAAGGTGCTGACAGGCTCAGAAGGGAGTCCTGCCCAGTCCTTTGTATGCAGAAATACGTTGACTTTGACATGAGCCCTCAAGTGGGTGGGCTCAAAGTGAGGAACCTAATTGTGTGGAGAGATCTAAAGGCTTCATCATAGTTTTGGCAGACCTCCTCCTTATTTTCCCTGGGGACAAGAAAGAATGCATTAACATTCTCTACAGCTGCCAACAACACTCTCCCTTGTGAACTTTTCACCAGGCACATTTGCACATTTCTCATTTCCAGATCTTTAAAGAAAAAAAGGGAAAGGAAACAGAATAGATTCATTAAATTTGCAGGTGTTCTTCTAAAAGTGAAAACAGAAATTATGTTGTCTCCCCCTTGTTGTCAGTATGAATATTAATCCATCTCACTGCTTTCTGTCTAAGATATCTCATCTTTCTGAGATACTCATCATGATAATAGGAATTGCTAGTTGAAGGAACTATTATGTGGTGTTTCCTTCAGAGTTCTACGAATGAAGAACTTTTTAAGGTCATTGTCTACATATGGAGACAATCCACTTGGAATCCACTTCGCTATTTTGGAGAGCAGATGAAGACTTCAAAGGAGATAGTGCCTACCCATGTAAATCTAAATATACTCAGATATGGAAAGTTTGAATGTCAGAAGAATTATTTTGGTACTAGTCCTCTATTTTAAAAAAAGAATTTGCAATTTTTGAGTCCAGTATGCTATAATGCTTAGTATTAGTCTAGAGTAAGAACTTTCCTAGTTAAATCCAAGTTCAACCTAACCCACTGGGCAACTTTGGGGTAGTCATCCTTTCTCAGTGAATGAAGGGTGCTCCTCATTTAAGCCATCTTATGTTCTAGGAGAAAAGATAGGATGGGGAGGAGGACGAAGATGACAATAATTTATATTAGAGAACAATAAAATACACTACCATGTTTTATGTGGTCCCTGGTGTTCTCTGAGCTTGGTTGTTTTCTTGAAGACGTTTCATTACCAAACTAGGTAACATCACCTTCTATTGGTAAGATCATATAGTTTTCCCATGATAAATAATAGAAAAGCAGAAATCTGATCTTCCCAATTCTGTTTTTTAAATTGGGAATGAGTTGAAAAAATATGCTACAGCACCAACACTGAAGTTGTGGCTCTTTGATCCTGAGCTAAAGACTCCTTCTTTTATAATATATTGACTATGTATCATTGGCAGATGTCGAATAGAGAGAAGCTTTATGCTGTGTGACAGAGGCACAGGAACATAGTGCCACAAGGGAGAGGAATTTGTCAACAACTCTGTTCCAGATCTTGAGTGACAAATCTACTATTTCATTTTCCTTACCTTCCCCCAGGATTGCAGCCTTGGGAGAGAGAGAAAGGCTGTAGTAACACAAACAGAGATAGCTCTTTCTCTCCCACACTGAACTATATTTATTTGTTAAAGGTTGCCAGCAAACAAGCTCCCTCAGAGAAAAATTCCCAAGCCACTGGAAGTATTAGGAACTGCGCTTCTACAAATAATCATAGCTTTTCTGTGACTGATGAGAGATATTGTCCCTGGGATTCATTCATTATACTGGCTGAACCTAATCGTATTCTCTGCCGAGTTTCCCTCCTACATCTTTACTGATCATTTTTCACTCCAGGGTGAAATTCAAGCCTATCTGAGCACTAAGACAGATCGTTAATGCATTGAAAAATTCCCTTGAAAAAATACTTGTGATTGAGGATGGTTATCATGAGGAATTCCTTTTTGAATCATGAATTGAAATTTATCATTATCTAGGTATCAATCAAATGTAAACCAACTCTGTTGGATAGTATAGTTCATTTGGATAGTATAGTTTGGACAGTATAGTTGGAGCAAGCTAAATTCTGTACATTAAAGCAGGACAGAAAATGTTCTCTTAGAATCAAGCACATGGTTGCAACAAAGCAGAAAAGAGTGCAAACAGTATAAAAGTAAATTAGGGCTGTATTAATCTGAAAGCCCAATGAAGCCATGTGTATACTTATTCAAAAATTTTCTGTATTATAGCTTTTAGTTCCATTTAGAGACACGTAAATTTAGAGACATGTAATTCACTATATTCAGAATATATACCTGCAAATAGGTGAATTATCAGGACTATTTCCTTATTTGTAGCATTATAATACCTTAATTTTGCCACTCAAGTGCCATTTTATCAATGAAACCAAGCTAGTATAAGAAGAACAATAGAAATTGGTGAGAACATAGAAGGCTCTACCTCACTCCTATTAGCAGTAATTGGTACTTGCCCAGCCAAAAACAAAAGTACAATCCATCTCAGCAATAAAGATTAAGACTTAACTGGGCAAGAATATCACATTGTTATTCTAACTATGATTTAATAAGCATTCTGATATCTTGGAGGCTGATGCAAATATCTGTCAGTGTATGGTTAGCCAATGCTTACAAGAGCTTTTATTTAAATAGGATAATAGCCAAGAGATATCTCAAAAATTACTGCCTAGATTTTTGGCTGATGAATGATGGTCTGCTCCCATTTGTTGCCAGGTTTTTTTTCAATGGCCATCAAGACCCTCTAGAACATAAAAAAAGATGTTAAAACCAGCTGCCTTATTAAACCGAAAGTGAATTCCCTCATTAAACTATCCTTATTTATATAGGAAATGATTGAGTGATGGAGACGCTAATAGAGCCTCCTCCCACTTTACATATCCAAAAGATTTGGTTCCATTTGACATTTAATATCAGGGTATTTATAATAATAAATACACACTGTTAGTCCATGTGGACATGCTCACTCAACAAGCGTTGAATTTAAAAAGAAGTAACTGCCTATTTTCTCCCATTATACAAATAAAGGGCCATGCACACTATACAAAGAAGTAATTCAACATAATTCAGCAATTATTTTTAATGTGTTGGACTGCTGGTTTACTTCTTATGTTATTTCAGACAGCCTGACCTACGAGTAATTTAACCATGTTTTCTCAGAGTAAAAAAAAGAAAATTTTATTTGTTTATTTTGGAGACAAATTTCAGTGATTTGACACAAATTTGATCGATTAAATAATGGCTTTCTTCCTGATTTATGGGCAATTTCATGTTCCATCATAACATGAAAAGGGTGAATGGCTTTCAGCCATGTGCTTGTTATGTGATGGGCAGACTGTCAGGCCAAAGTTATATAGTAACAGTGGGAACCTGTGAGCTTCCAGATGTTGATAGAGTCTAGCTCCCATCAACCATTTCTAGCATAGCCTAATGTCTTTGATAAGAGGGAACTGTGGTCTAACTATATTAGAAGAGGTAAATTTCCCTCCTCTCTTGTCTTGGTAACTAATGATAGGAACTTCATAGTGAAATGGTCAGACGACAAGGTAAATGGCTGAACAAGTTGTGGGAAGCAAAGATCAACTAAAGGTCATTTGCCATTGTTTTAAACCGTTAGCCACAATTTTAATGATATGTTATTGTGTAATGTCTAGTAGAGAATCTATAACATTTACTTTAACATATTAATTTCTCCCAAGGATAAATGTGCTCTCTGTCTCCCATCCAAAGTGACATTTAAATATCTGGAGGACAATGTATTGATAGATGGATGGATAGTTAGATGACAGGCAGGCAGGCAGGCAGACAATAGGTAATTCTGAGAATTATCAACAGGTATCTCATCTCTGGCTCTTCCCCTAAATGTATAGCCATCCTGAACAGTGACCATTTATATTCTTATTTTCTAGGACTTTATATAATTATATTTTATAGCTGTCCAAGTCAGCATCATCTCATTGTCTTTTATATAATACATTCCACTTTTTAATTAGACACTATTTAAAGGAATAACTGGGCCTTTTTATAACTCTGAAAGGCCTCAAGACAGAATATCCATTTCAATATTCATTCATATTCCAGATGCAAGCGTGAAATAACATGCATGCATCTTAGATTCAGTATGAGAAAATAAAGAGTAAAGAGGTTTTAAGTAAATCGCTAAGTATAACTAAATATAGGAGACAACGTAGTGTATGCAATATTGAGCTTCCTAATCTTAGAATTATTTAATATAAACACAGTAATCTTAATCTGCAATTTACAGAGAACATTCTTCTATTTAAGTGATAATCAGATGATAGTACTGCATTTGTAAGCATCCTTCTCCCACAAGCTCATCATTTCAAATTCAGCTTCAATATATCAAGTCATAATAAGGCTGATGTTGACCATTAGCTGTGATAGACAAGCAACCTGAGTAATTTCTCTACACATTTCCATTTAAATAGTACTAATTCTTCTGACATTTCTTAGCATTTATGGTTACATGCACCGACACAGGTACATTTTGATGTAATTCTGTGATCCTTTTGTCTTCAGTTTGAGACAATGCTACACACAAATTATTAATTTTTTACAGGAAAAATAAATCTGCTTTGCAGATTTATTTTGGGTACGATAAGTGGTACAATAACATGTGGAAGCATTCACGTAATATTACAAACTCAAAGATACTGGAAGTTAAAAGAAAAGCTTGTTCATTTGCTCAAGCAATGGATTCAGTTAGGTCATTTTTAGTGAACCTGCCAACATACAGGAGCCTCCCATTTTGCCTTGCTATGCCAGGTGTAGAAACCTTGTCAGTGGTTCCCCATTACCATCAATCACTTGTAACAACTATTTCTGTTTTTTAAAACTGTGAATATTCAATTCAGATGCTTATTTAATGTGCTATTTAGCTTTGCCCTTGGGGAAACGAAAATCAGCTTTGCAAAATGCAGTTACATATTTAACTTTCAAATTAACTTGGCCTTTCCTGTCAGGGCCAGGTGGATCTGAATATCAATGTAGCATTGCCATCTAGTGGCCTTTTCCTCCTAAAGTGCAGCTTTGAAGGTAATTGTCATTTAATGATGGGAAAGCATTAAGGTATGTAGGAGGAGATATCAAGTAGCAGATTTTTCTGACTAACAATTTTTATTAAAAGACATCAATTTTTATCTACTCACTTCATCAGACGCACAGAGTGCCTAAACTGGGATGCAGCAAGGAGAAGACTCACAGGTGTTATATTGTGTATAATTTCCATACCTTCCATACTTCCACTCTTAAAATACTACACAACACAGTAACAATAGTAGACACCTTCAAATTTCTAGGTTCTACCATATCGCAAGATTTAAAATGGACAGCTAACATCAAAAACATTATCAAAAAAGCACAACAAAGAATGTTCTTTCTGCCCCAATTCAGAAAGCTCAAACTGCCCAAGGAGCTGCGGATAGAGTTCCACAGAGGAATTACTGAGTCTGTCATCTGCACCTCTATAACTGTCTGGTTTGGCTCTGCAATCCAACAAGACAGACACAGACTGCAGAGGATAATTAGAACTGCAGGAAAAACAATTGCTACCAACCTGACTTCCATTGAGGACCTGTATACTGCACAAGTCAAAAAGAGGGCTGTGAAAATATTTAAACCTCTCGCATCCTGGATATAAACTGTTTCAACTCCTACCCTCAAAATGATGCTATAGAGCACTGCACACCAGAACAACTAGACATAAGAACAGTTTTTTCCTAAATGCCATCACTCTGCTAAACAAATAATTCCCTCAACACTGTCAAACTATTTACTAAGTCTGCACTACTATTAATCTTCTCATCTTCTCATCGTTCCCATCACCCATCTCCTCCCACTGTAATTTTGTTGCTTGTATCTTTACGATTTATATTGATATTGTTTCCTGATTGCTTATTTGTACCTTATGACTATCATTAAGGGTTGTACCTTATGATTCTTGATGAATGTATCTTTTCTTTTATGCACACTGAGAGCATATGCACCAAGACAAATTCCTTGTGTGTCCAATCACACTTGGTCAATTAAAAATTCTATTCTATTCTATTCTATTCATAATTATAATGTATTAAAAATTATTGCGCTTGTTGAGACTTTCTGAGATTGTCTGAAATCTTTTAATGTACAACAGTCTGTCTCTCAATTATGCTGTTAAAATCTCATTTTTCTAAAATGAAAAGTTTGCAGTAGAAGGTCTTGAGATGTTGTAATGTCCTAATCTGACCTTGTTTTGAATGCTGATGTAACAAACATCAATGTGATCCTCACCAACAGCACCATCACACACAAAAATTTCACACACAAGATTAGAGATCCCTTCAGATGCTTTTCTTTTATTGTGTGTTTTGTAGAGAGCCAGTATAGTATATTCTAGGTCAGTGATGGCTAATCTTTTTGCCATCGTGTGCCAAAAGCAGGGGAAGTGTGGGGGGGTCACGCACACATGTGCTCAAACCCATAATTCAATGTGCCCTGCCCCCCCACCCCCGTGCATGCGCTGTGCTCCCTGTGCTCCCACCATTATTGGCACATGATGGCCTGGTGGGCCTGGTAGGTCCATTTTTCCCCTCCCCAGCTTCCAGAGGTTTCCTAGGAGCCTGGGGAGGGTAAAAACGGCCTTTCCCACCCTCCTAGAGGCCCTCCGGAGGCTGAAAATGGTCTGCTACTCGACTTCTGGTGGGCTCAAAAATCAGCTGGCGTGCCCACCGAGATGGCTCCGCGTGCCACTTTTGGCACATGTGCCATAGGTTGCCATCATGGTTCTAGGTGCTAGACTAGGAGTAGTTAGACCCAAGTTCTAGTGTTCCTTTAGGTATGGAATTTGTTAGGTAACTATGAATCAATCATTCTCTCTCTCAGATGTAGACTGAATTCACTTAGTGACCAGGGATTAGGAATTACAACTCCATTAATAAGCACTGTGAACACTAAGCAGAAAATGATATGTATGCAAGGGGCTTATATCACTTCTCTTTGGTTGTTAAGCAAATCACCATGGTCAATAAATAAAACATTGCATGACTGCAACTTACTATTTTATTTCCACATTCTCCATTAATTTTGCTGATCACTAACTGGTTGCAAATGGCAATTATGTGACCACAATGCTGTGACAGTTGCAAATGCAAAGATTGATCATAAAGCTGGTTTTTTTGGCAACTGTAGTAACTTAAGTCACTAAACAAGGCAGTCAGTAGCAATATCAATAGCACTTAGACTTATATACAACTTTGTAGAGCTGTACAGCATTCTCTAAATGGATTACAGAGTCAGCATATTGCCCCAACAAATCTTTTTTATATGGACTTCAGAAGGATAGAAGGCTGAGTCAACCTTGAGTCGATGAAGAATGGACTTCTGGCAGTGAGCTGAATTAGCCTGCAATACTGCATTCTAATCACTGTGCTTCCACAGCAATAACCAAGGGCTACTTATATCTACAAGCTACATTCAGTCAGTATTATTGATTACATCCCATAAATATCAGTAAGGAGTCTTCATCTCTTAGTGAATTGATGTGGAATAATAGTAATAATTGTAATGACTTTAGCAATGACATTTCCCAAGATCATGTGTTTAAAAGCAGAAGTCATAGTTTAAAAGTTAATAAATGGTTTAGTGGCTAAAGACACTGAGCTCGTTTGATGGAAAACTGACAGCCCAGGTTCAAGACCCGAGTGCCACGCAACAGAATTAGCTCCCATTCCTTGTCCCAGCTCCTGCCCACTTAGCAGTTCAAAAGCATGCAAATACGAGTAGATAAATAGGTACCACTTCAGTGGGAAGGTAACAATGTTCCAGGCATCTCAGCGTATAATCGTACTGGCTACATGACCACAGAAATATCTTCAGACATCACTAGTTCCCTTGCCTAAGAAATAGAGTTGAGCATCTAGAGTTGGGCATGACTGGACAGAGAAAAGTTCTACCTTTAACATATTAATATTTTTAATTACATGAAAATGTAAGCCTTCGCTACTTATCTACTCCTATGGCCATCTAGTTTTGGCAGCCTTGGAAATAAAATGCAAGATCAATATGATCATTGGTACAATCCGTACAAATTCTTATTACTTTATAGATACAAACTTTCTTACATACCAGACAAGAGACATTGTCATAGATATTAATAAATCAAGGAAAGATTTGTTCCAGAGATTTCCAGCCACTGCTATTTTTGCATCCTGGTGGACTTGAACCACGAGAAAAGTTTTAAAGTCTATTGTGGTTCATGAGGATTTGGAGACAGACTTTTCATATGTATTCCTGGAATAAAATCCTGGCTCCATTGGAGTTAGTGGCAAAAGTCCCATGGTTTTCAACACAGAACTGCATTTCTTTTGCCCTTCTGCTTCTTCCAAACCCTGTGATGGTTTATCTTAACATGTACTAGTTTCTCATTTAATTTTTTATTGAAACCGAGATCATTTCATTTGCCTCCTATGGAAAAAATAACAGCAGCGAAGTTATAAAATATATTGTATCATATTTTATAATGCTGAACAGAGGTTGATGTGGTCAAGTCATGTAGTTTAAAAATACGATATTGAGGCCAAGGCTAAATGGGTGGCTTTGCACGAAACCCTAGATTTCTCTATGTTGTTTAGTTTTCTTTTTGTAGCAGATAGAAAACAGGACTGATTAATTCAATAATTTACAAAATAGGATTTC
This sequence comes from Masticophis lateralis, assembly GCA_030761175.1. Classification (NCBI taxonomy): domain Eukaryota; kingdom Metazoa; phylum Chordata; class Lepidosauria; order Squamata; family Colubridae; genus Masticophis; species Masticophis lateralis. Next base: position 47,649,733 of record JAUDYJ010000001.1, read on the forward strand.
TCCAAGACACTGACATGGGCCAAATCAAAAGTTTGGGCATCAACTAGATGTCATTTATTTTGTTGTTTAACCTCACCACACTCTCAATCTCCCACAAACTAAAGCACACACACAAAAAAAAGCTGGCAAAAAAACAGGCTTAACTGTTTAAAAACAGGCGCCACTGTGATGACTGGCCATGTCCCTTTGCAACTCTCAGAGGCTATACATTTTTGGCCCATCTACAGCAAAAGATTGAAAATTTCTCTGTTCAATTTAACCAATTGCTAAACTTGAGACATCTTGCTTCCATTAGAACCATTGTATCTTTTGAGTCTTTTCATCAAGTGGTCAGCCTGACAATAAGTTCTCCGTCATAATGTACATCTAAACCTAAATAACCTTCCAAAAAAAAAAACAAACCCCATAGTTGCCCCTGATTAGTGCTTGGATGAGACATTACCTGAAAATTACAGGGTTGTGGGTTAAACCCAGAAGGTGAGATAGAATCCCAGAAGAAGGCATTGGCAGGTATTTTTATTTTATTTTATTTATTTATTTTGTCAAGCATGTATAAGGTAACAGATGTAAGTATAAACATGATTATGAATACAGGAAATGGGGACAAATAAATGAGGACAGTAGGACAGGGACAGTAGGCACGTTGGTGCGCTTATGCACGCCCCTTACTGACCTCTTAGGAATGGGATGAAGTCAACAACAGATAGTCTAAGGTTGAAGTTTTGGGGGTTTGGGGATGAAACCACAGAGTCAGGTAGTGCATTCCAGGTATTGACCACTCTGTTGCTAAAGTCGTGTTTTCTGCAATTGAGTTTGGAGTGGTTTACTATTTAAAAATTAATATTTAAAAATATTATTTTTAAAAAATACAGATATATTGTTCAACTATTCACTAGGAGTCAAGCTTAATTCTTTCAGCAAGACTTCCAGTAAGACTTTTTCCAGCATAGTTTTCAAGGAGGTGATGTGTAAGAATGAAGGAAGATGAAAATTAAGATTGAGAGGCCAGCTTGAGAAGAAAAACATTTATAGTCATATGTTTTTTTTAAATTTTGTTCATTCATTCATTCTTTCTCTCTATACACACATACATTCCACCCCAGTCTGAACCAGAATGTTCTATAGATTATTTCTAACTGCTGGAGACAGAAGATATATCAACAATAGCTTCCTTCCTACCTTCCTCACTCCCTAGTTTTATTCAATATCTTCATTAGAATTCCTCCCGTTGCACCTAAACATTGGAGGAGAGGGGCTGAGGGTGATTGTAACAACCTCTGTAGTATTGCCCAAATTTTTATAACTATTTTTTAAAAAGAGTTTATTATAGCAGCTGAGTTTGGGGACCCTATGGACTATCAGATTCCAGATCTGTGTTCAATGAACTCGCCCTAATGGCACATCTGCAGATAATTGCAACAACGCTCACGAATGAATTTCTCCACAAAGACAGATGAGTTTTGCATAGGATCATTTTACTTATCTTCCTCCTCCTCCTGGCTGATGCAGTAATTCTATGGCAAGAAAACCAATCTTCTTTGACATTTTATTTCATATTCATTAAGTGCATATTTGTCTGACCTACCCATTCTGCTAATGAGGACTTGTTACTAGAGCTACTATTGTAGTACATTTTCTGCCCGTCAAAGCTGGCTCATGATCAGAATATATTTAAGAGAACAGTCATCCAAAATCAAAGTGAAGAAACTTCTGTTTTAAAGCCTGCTGACCATGGCACTGCTATAAAGACTATGGATAGTTACCGCCCAACTCTTCTTTCTGATGCGTACTTATTTTTTAGAATATATTTCTCATGTTTATTTTAAAGTAAAGTCTTCATTTTCTGGTGACAGTTTCCCCATTTTGCAAAATAACTGCCAACATATGTTCCTACAAGACACAGAGCACACACAGAAATTTAAACCACCAAAGTCTGGATCCAACTTTATAAAAAGTTGCCAAAATTCTCCAGCTTCTCTAAAACTGCTTAAGAAAGAGCTAAAAGTGGAAATAGATTAGTACTGTTTATACAGCTTTTCAATCTACTTAGTATTTAAAGCTACTGCTGAAACAAAATGTCTATGAAGTTTCATTACTCAAAAAGCATTATTGGATGATTGATTCCATATTACATTATGACTTTATAGTCATTTTATGTTAATTTCAAAATTCTTGGAAAATACTCAGATTTGAACAGGAAACCCAGCACTGAGCCCACAGTGAATCTCTCCATTTCTCTAAAAAGGAGACAGGTTTTTCTTATATGTTTCACATATAAACTGCTAACCCTAAAAATTACATTGTTGTGCCCATATTCTCTTGAGCCCCTAATATTGATAATTGTTTTAATCCAATATTGACTAAATTTCATGTTAGGCTTTCATATTTCTAATATTAACCTTCTATTTTGTAAAATTATGAAAGTAATTTTATAAAGTGGTGATTAAAAAATAATAAAAGGACTATATATTTATTTATTTATTGGAGTGGTGCAACATGGGAGTATCGCGGCACCCCCATTACAACCCGCGCAGCCGCATTCTGCACCAGTTGAAGTCTCCAAGTGCTCCTCAAGGACAGTCCCATGTAAAGTGCATTGCAGTAGTCCAAACAAGAGGTGATGAGGGCATGAGCAACTATGAGTAAGGCATTCCGTTCCAGAAAGGGGCACAATTGGCAAACCAGATGCACCTGGACAAAGGTCCCCCTGGCTATGGCAGTCAAATGATCTTCCAAGATAAGCCATGGGTCCAGAAGGACTCCCAAATTGCATACCTTCTCTGAGGGAGTAAACACCTTCCCCCCTAGGGATAGCGATGGAACATAGTGGACAAAACGGGGTGCCGGTAACCACAGCCACTCAGTCTTGTCGGGTATGAGTCTAAGTCTGTTTGTCCCCATCCAGACCTGTACAGCCTCCAAGCACTGGGACATCACTTCAAGGGCATCGTTGGGGTGATGCGGGGTGGAAATCAAAAGTTGGGTATCATCAATATGCACCCCAAATCCCTCGATGATCTCACCCAGTGGCTTCATGTATATGTTGAACAGGAGAGGCGAGAGAACCAACTCCTGCGGCACCCCACAAGATAGGGGCCTAGGGGTCTACCTCTGCTCCCCTACCAGCACAAACTGCATACGACCCGAGAGGTAGGAGGAGAACCACTGAAAAACAGTGCCTCCCACACCCAACCCCCTTAGCTGTTGCAGTAAAATACCATGGTCGATGATATCAAAAGCCGCTGAGAAGTCAAGTAAGACCAGGACAGAGGAGTAACCCGTATCCCAGGCACGCCAGAAATCATCTATCAACGCAACCAATGCCGTTTCCATGCTGTGACCGGGCCTGAAGCCGGACTGAAACCGGTATTAAAGGACATTACATATCAATGAATGATAATAATGAAAAAAAATTGCAACTAGTTTGCTGAAAATTGTGCAACATTTTGAATGAAAGTCAAAGGAAAAAATAAGTCTCATACATGACGTGAATAGATGGGTGGAAACAAGAGGGTACAGGATTTCCTTCTCAAATTGATTGAGCCATTCAGAGAGTCAATAATGAATGAGAGTTATGAATATTTCATGAGTATCTGGTTAGAAGAAATACTGTTGGTTTCTGGTTTAAACAGAAGCCTATTCATATATACACATGGCAAAATAATTAATATAAACATTACAGCCTGATTGATTTGATTACTTACGATGAAAGATTAAAAGAATTAGTGAGGGATACTCAAAGTTTCTGAATGACGTTGTGATTTTTTTAATAATGCCAACAGTGATGGGGAAAAATAGATATGAAAATGAAGGGTAAAGGGGGAAAAATAAGTGAAGGTGAATAACTGTAAGAATAGAAAGTGTGACTGTGCTATATGAAAAAATATTTGAAAATATTCTATAATTTCCAAAAGAATGGAAGGATTCCATGAAAAAATTCCTTCTCATCCTTATGAATGGTACGTGTCTTCCTCAATCTTGGATCTTATACCAAAGGCCTGGGAAATTGAGGTTCTGCGTAGGTTCTTAGCTATTCCTAGCACTGCATTTTTATGGACAGAGAGCTCTGATGTCTATGGAGATTCTCAGGCATCCAGGTCATGGGTGTCCCAAAGGTGCTTTTCAAGAGGCAACTGGACTTTCTGGCTTATCTTTAAAGATGTTTTGCTTCTTATTCAAGAAGTTTCTTCTCAGCTAGAGAAGCTTCTTGGATGAGAAGTGAAACATCTTCAAAGAAAAACAAGAAAGTCCAGTTGCCTCTTGAAAAAGCACCTTTGCGAGAGAGCTCTGATGTTTTTCCCAAGATCTGTTGAAATCACTCCCCCCCAGTTTAGGAACCAGAGCCCCAGGTGCTCCTAACAATAATGGGACCACTTTGGCTTTAACTTATGCGTGTAACTTCACATACCATAATGGAATCCAGTATCAGAAACAACTACAACACTCAATAACTTTAGACAACTTCTGGAGCTCCAGGTGCTTTGCCAAAGCCAATTGATGGCACTTGCTAGTAGCTACCACAGGTAGCCCTTGACTTACCACCAATCACTTATCAACTGTTCGAAGTTATGATGGCCTTGAAAAGATTACATGCAATCAGTCCTCAAAGTTATGACTGCTGCACCACTCCCATAGTCACATGATTGAATTTTGGGTTCTTGACAAACATATTGCAGCTGATTGCAGTATTTCAAAGTGTTGTGATCATGTTTTGTGACTTTTTTGTTGTTTTCCTACAAAAAATGCGCATTGGATAATCTGGATTCAGATTTATGACCATGCCATTTGCTTAACAATAACGATGAGCTGCTTAACAACCTTTGTAAAAACAGTCCTAACATTGAATTTGGTCATGTGGTCACTCAACTTACAGACAGAATTACTTTCAATCAAAATTTTGGGGGTCAACTGAAGTTGCAAATCTGTACAGTGCCATTTTGAACTTCTCACAATTCCATACAACATCTGCTACAGAATTGCAGCACTGCAGCCAGATATGTCTTTGAGTAGGAAATAAAAGTGATGGCTGGAATATCAGAAAGCAGCTTAACAAATGTACAATAAAGAGGAAACTTGAAAGGAGGGTATTATGGAGATATGTATCTCCTAAACTGAAGCCAGTTTTATTACCTTCAAAGAAAACAGTTGTTTTAAATATATCAGTTGTCCCTTTACATTTTAAACAAATACATTTGTCCTGGTTCTGCCAATATTCAAATCAGCAAATGGCTGATTCATTTATCTTCAACCTTAAGGACGTTTTGTAGCGTCAGAAAAGTTACCCAGAGAGAGTGTGTCAGTTGTATGAGAACTGAGCTCTCTACAACTTGAATATGGATTTATGGAATAATTCTTTCTTCACATGCTCAGTTGAACCTGTAGAATTTAGTTTTACATAAATGGAAATTAAATTGACATATGTTTATCCATATCTAGGCAGATTCACTAATTGTAAATGCCATGAGCCTTTCTATGCTTGATATTTCAATTCGCGAGCCACCATTTAAATTTCTCAAATGCCCCAAAAGTGAACTTTTATTTATTTATTAAAGTTATATGCCGCCCATCTCACTACTGACATTATATTTGGTACTCTAAAACGTTTGAGATAATTGAAATAAAATGCTAGTCAGCACAGACATATTGCTACTAACTCTGTCAGAGAAGCCAAAGGACTGAGGCCTATCAAAATCTTTCAAAGTACATATTTATCGCTTTTCTAATCCCTTCTCCTCTAAACTGTAGGTAGTTCAAAACGCATATCAATAAAATAATTGTGCTAAACAGCAGCAAAGAAAGAAGCAGAGGGATGAGAGAAAAATGATTCAAAGAAAGAAAAAGAGCACTATTTTTCTCTCCCCCCCGCCCCACAAAATGCATGCATGCACACACACACATACATACACACACACACACACACACACACACACACACACTCCAAGGGAATTAGCTTCTTAATCATAAACAGGGAGGCCTGAAGCAAGGAACTGAAGTGAAGAGCAAAGGAGGTGACCTTTCCGTAGTCCTCTCCTTTGATACATGCGCCAGGCAGAACCAATCAATGACGACAGTTTCAACTATATAAACACCTAAGGGCTAGATGTCATATTTGACATGGTCCGGTCTTCTCCTAGACACAGAACAGGGACGGAAAAGCTGTTTCATACATCTAGGAACACGCTATGCAATTAAAATGAAAATATTTGCTTATCAGTTATGGCACTGTAATGTCAAACAGACAGTGGCTGCTTGATGTTTTACTTTTACCTCCCAGTAACAAGAAAATTAGCCAGTTTTGTTTAGTTGTCTTCTGAATGTATCATGTGAAAGGTTAGGTTTAAGTGAAAGAGAAGATAAGCTGCCTGACAAGTCCAAGAGAGCTGAGGAAAGATCTCCATGTCCTACTTGTTTAGACAATGCCATCAGTGCTGGTTTAGGCAAATGCTATTAGGAGAACATTCACTACTGGTCTAAAATATCCAAACCGCCCAGAGTCTGTTTAAGAGTGAGATGGGAAGTCACTAAATTTGATAAATAAATATAAATGAGCAGACTATTCATTGAAAAATGAAACTAACATCACATAAGCAATCTTTACAACTAAATCAGCAAAATAACAATAAGCTGTTAATTCATATTCTTATTTACTTGAGTTACTTTAGTTCAAGGAGGAAATAATAAAGAACAACATGTTAGAGATCTGGAAAACTATTAATATGCCAAATAAGATGACAAATCCAGAGGTATCACCAAAACAGAACTTTCCATTATATGCCAAGTCCAATTTCCTTCAGTGATATACTGTAACACTCTAGTTTCTTCCCCAAACCTCCAAAACTTTATCCTTAAACCATTCCTAAGAGGTCTGTACAGAGGCATTCATAAGTGCACCAGCATGCCTACTGTCCCTGTCCTAATATTCCTCTCTACTTACTCTTTTCATGTATTCAAATTATGTTTATACTTTTACCTGTTATCTTATATATGCTTGACAAATAAACTTATGATTATGATTTCCTTCAAATCTTGTTGAACATACCTTAATTTGGAGATCAGCATATTTTCAGGTACATTGATATTATTGCATAGTCTCATATGATTGCTGGGCTGTCATCAGTTGCCAGAGTAGTAGAATCTTCTGACGTATGGTGATATTTTGTATGGAAAGGTGAGAGCCATCACTTTCTTGCCAAATTCTTACTCTTCTTGACAGAAGGTTGTGTCTGACCCATGGTTAAGAGAGAAAATCATTACCTTTTTCAAGGATGTGTCCCTGAATGTTAAAAAAGAAAGTCATCAAGACCTTAGTTTTTAAAAAGTTTTCCCTTGGCCCAGAGTCTGTCTTAATTATAAGACGGACTCTAACCCTATCCCTAATCCTTTCCTGGGTAAGATAACCGAAGAAAAAGATGATTTTGCAACTCCAGATGCACCTGGATAAAATTGATTTTCTGGACTCATTTCAATCAGGGTTTTCTCCAGTGACTTACCAGGAATGGAGATAGGCTGATCATTGTTAAACACGGGTGGATCTTAAAAATATAGTCATGATTTAAAAATTACAATATTTTATTGATTCTAAATAAAAGCAAATCTTGAAAAACATGTTCCACATTTTAGAAACCATAATGTAAAATGCCAGCATGTGTCCCTGTCACCCTTGACCTAGGACATGATACCAGTATTCATTTCCATGATATTCATAAAGGAAATTAAATCTAGAAAATACCATTTAAAAGCTGTAGTGTTATTAAGCTCTCCCTTAAGCCACAGCTCCTCCTGCCTACACGTGAACTATTGAACTCATCTAAAATTTATGGGAAGACGATTGCATAAATCCACTCCCAAAATGCTCATAAAATTGGGCTCACCTGTTTGGATGAACATATTAAGATCCTGATATGATACTTTATGCTTATTAACTTTGGCTTTGCAAGTTTGCATCTAGATTTACACATGGAGAAACCATAGCTACTCCAGATATAGCCTTGTATTGTTGAAATATCTTTTGTTATCACTTCCAAAATGATCAAATGTAAATAAGGTTGTGTGAAAAAGGCATAACACAGCAGGAATTTTCTCTTGCAAAATGAATAGTACAATTGTGTTGTTGGACATTTTCCTCTTTTTTTAGCAAGGCTTGTTTTGCAAGAGAAGTTATTAGCAGAATGTCAGCCCAATTTTTTTTTCTAGCAGTGGTGCCTTATTAAAAGGCCAATGCTTATTCATTTAAAAGCCAGAAAGTAGAGATGAATTCATAATGAATGCACAGTGGCTATTGGTCCCATTCATCTTGGGAGCTTCTTTCCAAATGCTACAATTATAATTTCATTAACTTCCAAAAATAACCAACCTATTGGCATCATCCTGCCCATTTATTCAGTGGAACAGGGCATGAAGAGTCTTCAGTATCTATACAAAATGGCTGGATGTGGTGTCAACAAAGATCAGGTATTATTAACAAGCCAGTAATGCTCAGCTGCATTATCTCAGTCCCAAGTTGACCAAATGAGGTTGTCCGAGAATTCCATAAGCAAAGTGTCTCATCAGTTCCCTTTGGGGTGAAATTCAGCAGGTTCTGACAAAGTCTGGAGAACCGGTAGCAGAAATTTTGAGTAGTTTGGAGAACCAGCAAATACCACCTCTGGCTAGCCCCAGAGTGGGGTGGGAATGGAGATTTTGAAATATCCTTCCCCTAGAGTGGGGTGGAAATGGAGATTTTGCAGTATCCTTCTCCTGCCACATCCACCAAGCCACACCCATCAAGCCACGCCCACAGAAATGGTAGTAAAAAAAATTGAATTTCACCACTGGTAGAGATGGAACCATTAGCTATGTTCTCAAATCCATTTCATTAATGGGTTAATCCATTTCATCGCAGTTGAAAGTACCATTATATTTTTTAAACAATTTAAGAAAATGCATGCAATTTTCTAGTGTAGGCATTTTCCATGCAATTTTTTAAAATCTGTATTTTAGTATGCTCTCTCTTTCCCCAAGGAATTTTACTCATGGCCATAACAGGCTATTCTGATGAGAAAAGAATTGATTCATTATAATCATTCTGTGTTTTGTAAATGATTTGTGTGAGGTTAACCAACATTTTAGTGGTTTATCTTCTCCTCCTTTTCAGTGAACTAGCCCAGAATAATTTTCTACAACCATGTTGTGGCCTACAATATTGTCAAACTTAGATGTGTTCATATTTGTGTGCGTGTGTCCTGAGTTTGGGAGTTACTAATTATGCCAAATAATATGATTGGTCTTCAATTTTTAGGAGCACCACAAACAGGGTCCTAATTTCCTATTCTTACTGTTATGTTTAAAGAAAGAAAAAAATCCAGGGAGACTGGAACCAAAATAAGCATGTTTTTTTAAAGCATCTTCTGCTTTTTCTTGATATTCCTATTGCTCTCGGGCTGCATATTTATTCCTTTAAAATATGAAAGAAAATGCTATACATATGAATATCTGCTTAGAATACCAGTTTTTTTCGCTTTGGTGAAATAGTAACACAAATCAGTACAGAACCAATGTGGCATTGTAGACAAAAGTCAAAAGTAAAAGTTTGGGAAGATGGACTTGTTTATTTTCTGGATCAATCACTGCCTCTCGTACTAACCCATTTTTCAAGACTGTTATAAGAATAAGATGAAGAATGAACTGATCCAGTGGTACAAACACACACACATTACTTTGATCTTTCCATTCTCCTGTACCACATGGCTGAAGCATCAAATTCTTCTTACCAAATAGAAAGTCCCCCATAAAACCTTATGGGATGCTTGTAAGGTCACTTGTACATCGCCTATGTTTCCATTGCTCAATACCCGAGAAGCACTTTGCTGCCAATGCCTGATCATCTTTATATCTACTGATGTTAAAATGTAGAGCACACACTTATAGTAGATGAGGTAGGTGAAAAGAGATGGGAGGCAGACAATGGGCAACAGACCACCAACTAGTTCTGAAGAATTGCAGTGTTGTAGGATAAATTCCAGATCTGCTGGAATTAAGCATACATCATCAGAAAACCAGCAATACATAGATCTCTGGTATCCATGAGATTCAGTCACATTAAATAGCTAATTCTAAACTGTCATAAGTACACTATGTGGACATGTCTACATCAACAATTTCAGGCTGTGAACAGGACAATCTGCCTAGATAGCTTTCTGCTCTATGTATCTGCATAACAATCTTATACTGAATTTTGTCAATGTCACATGGCAAGATTCATGATATAATGAACCTTCACAGCTCACTTCCATGTCTATTCATCTAATTTCTAACTGTGTTGATTTAAGTTCTCCTGAAGCTAATGAAATCATCCAGAAAACTATCCAGAGATAGTTCTTGCAACTACAGTATTAAGAAGTGGGTGCAAAAGAAGAACTGGACACGCACGTTGGTTCTAACACTTTATTTAAGCTCCGTAACTGCAATGGTAAACCCAGCTGTGGCAGCCCCTTTTATAGCTTGGAGCTGTCCGTGGCTTCAGCCACTGACGCTCACTTAAGTTTCCCGCTCCCGGGTTTCTTATACTGATTGGCTCGTTTGAATCCGTCATTCAATACTCAACACCCTTCCTCCCTAGATCAGTATTGTCCAATCCTGTGGTTGTTAGGGTAGGTAGTCTCACAAGTAGGCGGGCTGTCTCGGTGCACAATTGAACTGGCGCAGATCAGTCTGTCCAGCGCTCTCTGAGTGTGAGGTTGAGTTTCGCGGCTCTCTTGGTGTTTCCTCTGGAACTCTCTCAAACTCGGCGGCTGGTGTGGTCTTCCTCTCCCGGAAGTTAACTCCTTCCTCCTCCTGCCGGACTGGTCCGCTGCTCAGGTTACTGTGATCCACCTCCAAACTCTCAGGTAAGTGTCCTCTGTTATTTCTCAGGTTTCCTGGTGCTTGCTCCGTGGGTTCCTGGATTGGTGTTTGGGATATGGCCTGGTTCCCATCCCGGGGCCTCCCCGCTCTTCGCTCATGGTTCAATTCTTTTGGCTCAGGTTCTGTACTGGTTATCTGATCCCTTAGCTGGTCTACGTGCCTTTCCACTGTTTGACGTCCGCTGTTTGACGTCTGTATGATAGTGGGCCGGTGATCTGTGTGATCTCCGCTGGTATCCATAGTGGGTTTCCGCTAAAGTTCTTTGTGTAGACCTTGTCTCCCACCTGGAACTGTCTGGTCTTGCTCGTTGAATCGGCTGGTTTCTCTTTGCTGAACTGTCGGAGTAGTCTGTCCAGTGTGGACCCGTTTTCTTCCCATCAGTAATTTGGCTGGGCTTCTGTGAGTCGTGGCACTTGGTGTGATGTGTTGTATGCGTAGGGGTTTGTCGAGTTTGATTGTATGTCCCCGGGCCCCAGTCTGGTCAATATCTCTTTGGTAGTTCTCACCATTCATTCCGCCAAACCATTCGTCGAAGGCTTCCTGGGTGCCAACAGTGCATGCCGGATCCCTTGATTGGCAAGGAACATCTCAAAGGCATTTGCCGTGAAGTGGGGCCTGTTGTCCGAGACTATTAGGTTGAGCAACCCAGGGGTTGCAAACAGTCTCCTGAGGACTCAGATAACTGCTTCTGTGATTGTTGATGGCATCAAGCTGACCTCCAATCATTTCGAATATGCGTCCATGATAAGGAATGTGTTTTCTTGGCATGGGCCCGCAAAGTCTATGTGTACCCAGGACCAGGGTGCTCCCAGGTTTTCCCAGTCATGCGTGGAAGCTGCCTGGGGTGCCGGTTGGTTCTCTTGGCTTGGTTTGCAAGTCGCGACCCATGTTTCTGTCTTTGTCAATTCTGGGCCAACACACGTAGCTCCTTGCTAGTGCTTTCATTTTTACGATTCCCAGGTGGCCCTTGTGCAATGTATGCAAGATGTCTTGCCTTAATGTTTTGGGAATGATTACCCTATCTCCCCACAACATGCACCCCCTTAGTCCTGAGAGTTCTGTTTGTCTGACTTGAAGGGTTGGAACTCTGGGTCCAGGTTCGAGTCCAGCCAATCCTTCCAGATGCAATTTAAAATGCACACCGGTGTTCTGTCTTTCGCTGTTGCTCTCACGATGTCTCCCGATGAGACTTGCGCATTTTTCATGGTCTCAACTAGGAGTGTGTAGATAGTGGGTGCTGGATCCTTCAAGTTTTCCGGCAAGGGGCATTGGCTGAGTGCGTCAGCATGGGAAATGGTTTTCCCAGGTTTGTAGATCAGCTGGTAGTCATATGCTGTCAGGAATTCTATCCACCGGAGCATTCTTGGTGATAGAATGGGGGGGTAGGCTTGTCTCCCACAATAATATCCAGTAGTGGTTTATGGTCGGTGATGAGTTCGAATCTCCGGTTTCGACAAAGTTTGTGAGTAGAATGCTATGGGGGCTTCTTTTCCATCCAGCATGCAATGACTGAGTATAGCTCCAATGCCGAAAGGAGACGCATCGCATGTTAGTCTAATTGGTAGTGTCTCATTGTACTGTACCAGCACTCTGTCCGATGTTAATGTGTTCTTTATTCGTTCAAAAGCAATTGATTCTGGTCTTCCCCATTTCCATTCCGTCTTTTTGTCCAGAAGCCAGTGCAGCGGCTCAGCAATCGTAGCTTTCTGCAGCAGGAAAATATTATAAAAATTCAGTAAGCCGAGGAATGCTTGCAGGTCTGTCTTGTTAGTGGATGTGGGCATTTCTCTGATGGCCTTAAGGTTACTCGTGGTGGGACGTATTCCCATGCCATCTATTAAATAGCCAGGGAATTCCACTTGGGACTCCGCTAAGTGGCACTTGTTCTTTTTTACCTTCAGTCCCACCTCTTGGAACCTAGTTAGCACTGCACTCACTCATTGTTGCAGTTGCCTTAGGTCTCTTGCTGAGATTAGGACGTTGTTGAAGTACAGAACGACTCCTTTGATTCCTTCTAATATTCCAGAGCCATCAGGCTCTGGAATAACCCCAGGGCTACACTTACTCCAAATTGCAGGCGTTTACACTTGAAAGCTCCCCTTTCCGTGACTATTTTTTGCGCTTCCGCTGTGGCATCGTCTATGGGCAACTGCTGGTAGACTTGTGCCAGGTCGAATTTGGCAAAAAAAATTTCCTTGGCTCAATGAGTGTAATAAATTTTGGACCACCAGCACAGAGTATGCATTTTGCTGTAATGCCTTATTTAACATGCTTTTGTAGTCCCTGCAGAGACGCACTGACCCTTCTGGCTTGAAAGGGGTCACGATGGGAGTCTCCCACCTGGCATGGTCGATCGGCTCTAGGACTCCTTGGGCCACTAGCTTATGTAGTTGTTCATCTATCTTGGGCTGTAGAGCAAATGGAACCCTCCGGGCCTTGATTCGGATAGGGGCAACTTGGGGATCTAGATTGAAGGAGATCGGGGACTCTGTGTACTTGCCTAATTTGCCATTGAAAACGTCCGTGAATTCTTCCATCAGTTCCGCTTCCCAGTTGCCGCCTCCGATGTGGTCGATTCCGACTACAGCTAACCCCAATGGTTCAAACCATTCCAGACCCAAAAGGCTGGGTCTGTCCTTGTCCACGATGGTGAGGGACAGCTTTCCTTGGAATGCCTTGAACTGTATGTTGAAGTCCTTTGTGCCCAGAACCGGAATCTGGTTCCCTTGGTAATCCACTAATGTGAGCCATTGGTGCTTGAGACCGCGGGTTGTGATGTTGGGGACTAGCCACTTTATGGTTTTCCAGGATACACATGGATAAGCGTGACCCCAAGTCGACCTTCATCTTGCAGGGCCTCCCCTCGATGAGGATGGTCACCACCATCTTGTTTGATTTTCCCATGCTCACGTGGCCCACGATCACCGTTTGGTGGGTTCTCCCCTCTCCGATCCGGAATCCTCGTTTTTCTGATCTCTTCCACTCAGGTGTCTTTTCTTATTTGCCTGAAACTGTCGGCTCTTCTGGGGCGAGCTGAGTGGTCGGTTTGGCCAGCTTCTCCGGGATGCAGGTTGGGATGTTCTGCAGGCTCTCGCTATATGTCCTTTTCGGTCACATCTCTGACATATAGCGTCATGGAACCTGCATTCTGCTCTGGTGTGATTGCCTTCACATTCCACACACCAAAAGTCTTTCTTGCCTTTTCCTTTTCCTTTTCGGTCTGGTTCGAGGTGGTGCACTCTGTCTTCATCCTCCTCTTCCTCGGATTCCATTTCAGCTTCCTCGTAATGGACCGAAGATTCATCTTTCCCTTGCGGCCCTTTATTCACCTTCTTCATGGCTGCCACGAATTTCTGCAATGCCTCCGTCGCTGAGGCCTCTTCCATGGCTTCTTTAAACGTTATCTGAGGTCTGGTCAGCAACCTGCTTTGCAGCGTGAGGTCCTTTAGTCCCAACACCAGCCAGTCCCTCATGGCTTCCTCTAGATTCACGAAATCACATGCGGCAGCTATCTCTCTCAGAATTGCCATGAATCTGCTGATCGTCTCGCTCTCCCTCTGGTCCCTCCGATAGAATTTGTGTCTTCTCACCAGGGACAATGCTTGGGGGGCATAGTGTGCCTTCAGGATGCCTTGCAGAGATGTCTAGGTCATGGTTCTCAGCTTTACTGGGGCAGTGAGCACCTTTGCCATCTTGAAGACTGCCGGACTGCAATGTGTAAGGAAGATGGCTCTCTTCCTTTGTCCTGAGAGACTCAATAGGTCGTTTGCCTCCATGTACATGTAGAACCTCTCTGGGTTGAATGGTGTGGGTGGGCTGATTGAAAACATTCTTATTAGCCGATGATCTGACCGGTATCTGTAGTTGTTGATCTGGGTGGCTGATGATTGTTCATGGAGATGTGTTGCTCCCGTTCGTCAGCCTTCAGGATCCCACCTTCATCGCCAGTGTTGAGAAGTGGGCACAAAAGAAGGACTGGTTCAAACACTTTATTTAAGCTCCGTAACTGCAATGGTAAACCCAGCTGCGGCAGCCCCATTTATAGCTCAGAGCTGTCCACAGCTTCAGCCACTGATATTCGCTTAAGTTTCCCGCTCCCAGGTCTCTTATACTGATTGGCTTGTTTGAATCCATCATTCAATACTCAACATACAGCTACCATTTTTAGAACTGAATTGGGAATAGGATGCAATTATCATATGCCTGTTTTCTTGAATGGGTTAAAATTCCCCTTCTTTTTTCTAAAAGCTTCCTTTTAAAACCTTCTTTTCACCACGTTAACCCACAAACTGCAAACCACAATGTTACATATTTTCTTTCTGATAGATTTTTTTAAAATTTCTATTTAAAATGATCCCTAGAAGAAAAGTAATAGCAATAGCTATAGCATTTATATACCACTTCACAGTGCTTTTCAAGCCCTCTCTAAGTGCTTTACGGAGTCAGCATATTGCCCCCAACAAACTGGTCCTCATTTTACAAATCTCAGAAGGATGGAGGGCTGAGTCAGCCTTGAGATGGTCAGGATCAAACTTCTGCCTGTGAAATAACCACTAACACCTTTGAAAATAACACCTACTAAAAGTCGATTATATAATTCTATTTCCAAAACTTCAAAACAAGCAATTTGATTAAAAAAAGAGTATGTAATCTGCAGACCTACTCAAAGACAAGTCAGTTTCTCCCTCTAGTGGAAAGATAGAAACTAATTACAATTTAATTTTATGATAATTTCAAGCCACCAGGCTTAAAATCTTGGAATTAGACAATTTAGAATTACACCGCCTTCAGTCTGACCTAAGCATAGTACACAAAATTATCTGCTACAACATCCTACCTGTCAATGACTACTTCAGCTTCAACTGCAATAATACACGAGCACACAATAGATACAAACTTAAGGTAAACCACTCCAAACTCGATTGCAGAAAATACGACTTCAGCAACAGAGTAGTCAATGCTTGGAATGCACTACCTGACTCTGTGATTACTTCCCCAAACCTCCATAACTTTAATCTTAGACTGGCTACTGTTGACCTCACCCCATTCCTAAGAGGTCTGTAAGGGGAGTTCATAAGCGCACAAATAAGTTCCTATTGTCCCTGTCCTGATGTTCCCTTTTATTCATATCCTTATCCTGTATTCATAATCATGTTTACTCTTATATCTGTTATCTTATACGTATTTGACAAATAAATAAATAAAAATATAAATACATAAATACATAAATACTTTTCAAACCTATAGCAATTACTGATGGATAATTCATTCTTTCCAATACAAGATTCTGTATCTTAGTTAATATAGGCTTTCAATTAGTATAGGTCTCATTTCTTTGTCATAAAATGTAGCAAAGAAGCAACATATGTCTTTCTGTGTGATGAGTGAAAGAAAGCTATTCATTTGTACAAAGGCCTATTAATATACAAAGGCCTTTTCTTCATCATTCCAAATCCCAAACCTTCTGTCTTCCCTCTTAGTTTTTTTTATGTAGAATTTTTATTAAGTAGATTTTAATTACAATAGTATAATCTTTACTTCTACTTGAAAGAAAGGGAGGAGGAGGAGGAGATGATGATAAATCTATAAAAAGTAACTTTGAACTTTCATCACAGTAAATACAAATAATCTTTATTACTCTTTACCATTTTCTTAATTTACAGGCAACAATCTCCTCATCCTATATCCCATCTCTTATCTATAAACAAATTCACACAATACCATCTTTTCAGTCCCAGTGTCAGCAGAAAATCTATTAAGAGTTACCAGAAATAACAGCATATCTTATTTTAACCTTTATCTTTCTGATGAAAATCTAAGTTAATCAGAGAAGAATTGGCAAGAAAGGTCATATTTGCCAGAAGTTTGCCTGCGCTCAGTGGACAGAAAGATTTAAACTGAACAAGAAAAAAAATCTATTATTACTAACGTGAATAGGATTTATGTATTAGTGACAACATGGTATTTTTAAGATATATAAATTATTATTAAAAATGAATATGGAGAATGACGTGTTAAAGATCGTATGATCAAATGGATAAAAAACTTTGGATATAATGCTTGATCAATGGGAGAACATGTGGGGTAAAGGACTGAAATTTACACTGAATTACAATTTGAGAGATAATTTTTACAAGATGATGTATCATTGGTATTTAACACCTAATAAATAAGATTCTGTCAAATGTATGTTGGAAATATAAGTAATGTAAGTAGTCCAAAAGCACTTTTTAATCATCTCTGGTGGACATAATAAGAAAGCTAACAAATTATTTTGTATTACGTATCTGTGCCTTTGGGTCAGAGCCAAAATGTGGTTCTGAACAAAGACCTGATTAGTAGACAGACACTTTGGAAGCTCTCTGGATAAGGAGAGGATAGGAGATTGCCCACATGAGTAGAGTTTTTGTAGTTTTATAATCATGTGCTGATAGAGATATTTATCTACTGTTAAAGAAGCGATTTTCATATTCTCTATTGTTTTAAGATAATGTTTTGTATATTGTCAAGTTTAGTTGTTTTCAGTGTTATAACTCACTTGGTGTGTGTAGGGAAAGAATAGTAAGGAAAAAAATAATAACCATAAATAAATAAATGAAAATCAGTTCCTCAATGTTATTACATGCTATTACACTTGGTAAATTACATTTTATAAAATATATACTTAATTCATGCAATTTAGAGAATTCTCATTAAGATCTACAAATTAGTCCTCTGTACTTACCAACATAATTGAGACCAGATAATTCATTAAGTAGGGCAGAAATTAACTGAGGCATCACATCACCCTACCCAGTTTTATGAATTTTTTGCAGCAGTCATTAAATGAATCACCATGATCATTGAGTGAGACTGTGACCTGTGATCTTCCCTGCTGGCTTGTCCATTGACTTTTCTTGTTCTGAATCCAGATTGAAAGATCAACAAATGGTGATCACATGACTGCAGGACGCTGCAAACATCCTAAATGTTAATTGGCTGCCAAATGCCCAGATCACAATTACAGGACTGCAGAGAAGCTGCAACAGTCATAAGTGTGAAGATTGGTAGTAAGTCACATTTTCAGCACCATAACTTCAAATGGTCACTAAACAAATGGTCAGTAATTGAAGACTGTTTGCATGACGATGTTGGGAAGCACTCGGCAGGCAGGAGGGATCAAGTATTGAGCTAGGCTGGAATCACTGCACAACCACAAAAGAGCTAGAGCTGACCCTCCACCCCCGGGTTCCCAGGAGAAGGGAATAGGAGGAGGTGGTATTGGGAGGAAGAGGGGGGAAAGAGAGGGAGTGTGAGAGGAGGAAGGAGGGTTTTGTTTTCTGGGGGCGCGGGGCAGGGATGGAAAGCCAGAAAGTAAGGATAGGGAGGATCCTATCCTTCCTAGGCTGGGGAAAAAGGAGGCCTGAGAAGATAGGAAAAGAGGCTTAAGGGGGAAATGGAGAAAGGGCCTGGGGAAAGAGAGAGGGAGTGAAGGCAATAGGGAGGATAGGTGAGGCTTCTGTGGGGCAAGCCTGAGGGAGAGAAAGAGATAGGAGAGGAAAGCTTCTGTGGGGCAAGCAGAGAAATCCACGAAGGAGCAGAGGTGGTAGAAGGAAAGCTCAGCAGCCACATGAATACTATCTCATCAAGTGACCTGCTGGCTGGGAAAAGACTGACAATCACTCCACCACATGACCTGCCTGCTGAGAGGAGACTGACCACCACGACACTACATGACCCAGGCCAGTAGAAGTGCCTGAGTGAGGGACCAGTGTAGACCGGTAGCCATACCAGGAGAACCCAGACTCCAGCAGCCCTTCCGGGGGTAGCACTACATATTGTTCTCAAGAGACTGTCAGACTGGGAAGATTCCTGTATTACTGACAGAACATAATAAAATAATTAGTTTGAAATCTGCATGCATGCCCACGCCTGTTAATTCGTGCCTGAAAGCAGATCTTGGAAATCAGAGGAATTATACACATATGAAAAACCTATATTATTCATAATATTTTATGAATATTATTTTAAAAAGTACAAATGCAGACTATTAAAGATGAATAAATGATCTCTGCAACTGATGAGTATTAAGCCTATTGATTTCAGTTGCTTCCTTACCAGACCTCTTTTCTATTCTGATAAACAAAATTATGATAATGCTCTGTACCCATACATTAATGTTTTAAAACAAGCAGAAGGAAATACTTACCTACTCAAGAGTAAAACTAAATGATGGAATTCACTGCAAGCCACTGTCAGTGGCTTGCAGTGAATAATAGCTGCCAGATAGGATGCCTTTAAAAAGGAATTTGGCAGATTTATAGTGGATCAGGCTATTTTGGTAGTAGTTTCTAATATGGATTTACTATTTCCTGAATATTAGCTGACTGTTATGTTCTGCCTATCATTTACCAGCTGGTGGCAGCAGAGAGTTACGAAAAGAACAATTTTATTGAGTGATAGGGAAGTCATTGCACAAAAAGTTGTAGACTTCTACAAACTTGTCATCCCTTTTCACTCTTCCTGAAAGAAACAAAGTTGGTTGATTTGAATTTTTCTTCTGAACATAAGAGTAAGAGACCAAAGGAGAAGGAAAATCTCAAATATTACCATGATCATTCAGTAGAGATGCTGCATGAAGTAACAATTGTAATTTCATGGGAACATGGAAAAACATTGTATTAAGACAGGTTTATATATAGTGTGGAAAAAAATCAACAAACAGTTCGGTAATGACTGTCCTGGTAAAACCAGGTCTCTATGTAAAACAGAATAATAGTAAACTACAGTTCTTCTCTCTACAGTTTAAATCTACCTATTGATATGGCTTATAAAAATACAGGTGGACTACATATGTTCAGCAATATGAGATTTTATATAATTAGGTGGGAATTCTAAGAGTTGAAGTGACTCCTGGCCACTGACTAAAGCAGGCGAAGCACGGAAGGGGTAAAAGAAGGCAGCAGTTGTTCCAGGTAGCCATTTTGGGCACTGTTCGTTGCATTTTCAGCCTGCAAATGCATCACGTTTTCGGGCAGCGATCCACGGTGATGTGCTTTGGCGATCCCCGCAGTCTTGAAGGCTATCAAACGGAGAATTTGGAGGCTGAAAACGCAATGCTCAGTTCCTGGCTGCAATCTCTGCAGCCAGGAAAAGGACACATGGAGGCTGAAGGGTGGGGGCCGGTGGGTGGGGCGGGGCCAGTGGGTGGGACTTCATTCAGAGTATAAGACGCACCCAAATTTTCACCTCCTTTTAGGAGGGAAAAAAGTGTGTCCTATAATTCGAAAAATACGGTACATGCATTTCAAATATTTTGGTATTATTTGAACAAAACGCAATTGTTTATTCTGGATATGCAATAAGAATTTGGGGGTGGGAAGAAAGGTAATATTTGGGATGATGTGTATCTATAATTAAATGGTGCTTGAAGAGCAATGAAAGATTTAAAAGGGAGGAACTGGCTCCTTGCATAGCTGTTGTGGTGTCAGGCAGGTGTTACACGCAGCACTTGAAGCTAGTGAGACCATGGCAGTAATGGACATGCAGAGTAGACAGAGGAATTTTATTTTATTTATTTATTATTTCAATTTATAAACCGCCCTTCTCCTTGCGGACTCAGGGCGGTGAACAGCCAGAATAAAACATGGTATACAAAAGTTAAAAACAATTAAAAATTATTAAATATTATTCGGCCGAGAATTAAAACAACCCAATTTAAAATCAATGCCAAATTTAAAAACGGAGGATGGGATCAAGCTAGCCCAGCTAGATGGAACAAATGGGTTTTAAGGGCCCGACGAAAGGTCCGGAGATCTGGAATCCTGCGTATCTCCGGGGGTAGGTCATTCCAGAGGGCGGGCGCTGCCACAGAGAAGGCTCTCCCCCTGGGAGTCGCCAGCCGACACTGTCTGGCCGACGGCACCCGGAGGAGGCCCTCTCTGTGCGAGCGTACTGGCCGGTGGGAGGCTATTGGCGGCAGAAGGCGGTCCCGCAAGTACCCAGGTCCTAAGCCATGGAGCGCTTTAAAGGTGGTCACCAACACTTTGAAGCGCACCCGGAAGACCACCGGGAGCCAGTGCAGCTCGCGCAGGAGAGGTGTCACGTGGGAGCGCCACGTCGCTCCCATAATTCCCCGCGCGGCCGCATTCTGGACCAGTTGGAGCCTCCGGGTGCACCCCAAGGGGAGCCCCATGTAGAGAGCATTGCAGTAGTCCAGGCAGGAAGTCACGAGAGCATGGGTGACTGTGCGTAGGGAGTCCCGATCTAGAAAGGGACGCAACTGGCGTATCAGGCGAACCTGATAAAAAGCCCCCCTGGCCACGGCCGTCATGTGTTCTTCTAAAGACAGCCGTGCGTCCAGGAGGACGCCCAAGTTGCGAGCCCTCTCCGTGGGGGCCAATGTCTCGCCCCCAATAGTCAGCGATAGCGTCAGCTGGCTATATCGGGACGCCAGCAGCCACAGCCACTCAATCTTGGAGGGGTTTAGTCGGAGCCTGTTTCTCCCCATCCAGACCCGCACAGCTTCCAGACACCGGGACATCACTTCAACGGCATCGTTGGGGTGGCCTGGGGTGGAGATGTACAGCTGGGTGTCGTCAGCGTACTGATGGAATTCCACCCCAAAGCCACTGATGATCTCACCCAGCGGCTTTACATAAATGTTGAACAGAAGGGGCGAGAGGACCGACCCCTGCGGCACCCCACAAACAAGGCGCCTCGGAGTCGACCGCTGCCCCCCTGTCAACACAGATTGCGACCGGTCAGAGAGATAGGAGGAGAACCACCGTAGAACGGTGCCCCCCACCCCCAACCCCTCCAACCGGCGCAACATGATACCATGGTCGATGGTATCAAAAGCCGCTGAGAGATCTAATAGGACCAGGATAGAGGAACAACCCCTATCCCGTGCCCTCCAGAGATCATCCACCAACGCGACCAATGCCGTTTCCGTGCTGTGCCCAGGCCGGAAGCCGGACTGGAGCGGATCTAGATAGACAGCTTCATCCAGGAACCGGGGAAGCTGCCGTGCAACCACACTCTCAACAATCTTCGCAACAAAGCGAAGGTTGGAGACTGGACGGTAATTAGCCAAAACAGCCGGGTCCAGAGAGGGCTTTTTGAGGAGGGGTCTCACCACCGCTTCTTTCAAAGCGGCCGGCAGAACACCCTCACTCAAAGAAGCGTTAACAATCTTCTGGAGCCAGCCTCGTGTAACCTCCCGGGAGGCCAGCACCAACCAGGAGGGACACGGGTCCAATAAACATGTGGTCGCATTCAGCCGTCCCAGGATCCTGTCCATGTCCTCGGGAGCCACAGAGTCGAACTCCTCCCAAACCACACCCCCAAGACCTGCCTCGATTATCCCGTCCGGATCTACCCAGTCAGAGGCCAGACCTTCCCGGATCTGAGCGATTTTCTCATGCAGATACTGGACAAAGTCCTCAGCTCGACCCTGCAAGGGGTCATCCCAAGCTCCCGGTTGAAGGAGGGAGCGGGTCACCCTAAACAGGGCGGCTGGGCGATTATCTGATGACGCGATAAGAGCGGAAAAGTAGCTAGACTTTGCCGCTTTTATCGCCACTAGGTAGGTCTTAATATGAGACCTCACCAGTGTTCGGTCAGATTCGGAATGGCTGGCCCTCCAACCGCTCTCCAGGCATCTTTTCCGGCGCTTCATCTCCCTCAGCTCCTCAGTAAACCAAGGAGCTGGCTGAGTTCGGCGCCGGGTCAGAGGCCGCAAAGGCACGATGCGGTCCAAAGCCCCGGCGGCCGCTCTATCCCAGGCGGCCACCAGGTCTTCAGCCAAATCATGAGCCAGAGTCTCAGGAAATGGCCCAAGCTCCATCTGGAACTTATCAGGTTCCATCAGGCGCCTGGGGCGGAACCACCTAATCGGTTCCGCCTCCCTGCGGCGGGGTGTAGCGGTTAGAAAGTCTAGTCGAAGGAGAGAGTGGTCCGACCATGACAAGGGTTCGATGACTATATCCCCTATATCAAAACCACTCGACCACTGACCAGAGACAAAAACTAAGTCCAGGGTGTGTCCGCCCGTGTGAGTGGGGGCGTGAATTAACTGAGTCAGGTCCATGGCCGTCATGGAAGCCATGAACTCCCGGGCCACCTCAGACGTTTCACCAGCAGATGGCAGGTTGAAATCCCCCAAGACCAAAAGTCTGGGGGTATCAACCACCACCTCGGCTATCACGTTGAGTAGCTCAGGCAGGGCTGTTGCTACGTGGCAGGGAGCCAGGTACGTAAGCAGCAGACCCATCTGAACTCCGCGACCCCACTTCACAAGGAGGGATTCACACCCGGTTATCTGAGGTACAGTGGACTCCCTCGGATCAAGACTCTCTTTTATGATAACCGCCACCCCCCCGCCCCTGCCCTGAGCTCTCGGCTGATGGAATGCATGGAAGCCTGGAGGGCACATATCCATGAGGGGGACTCCCCCCTCCTGGCCCAACCAGGTCTCCGTAATACCTGCCAGGTCCGCTCCCCCCTCCTGGACAAGATCACAGATGAGGGGGGCTTTATTTACCACGGACCTGGCATTGCACAACAACAGCCGGAGACTCGGGCCCTGAGAGTCTGCGCAACCTGGGGAGCGAGAAGGGCTTTGGGGACCGGGGCACACCATCGCTCGGAGATAGCGAGTGCGTGCCCCCCTCACATGATATGGTCTCCTGCACTCGCCATATCTGCCCCTCCCACTCAGTGTATTGATAGAAAGGCCCTCTGCAGAGTGAACTTCAATGTACCCCTTACCCCCAGAATCTACACCCCCTGTAGCCCCACTAACAGCTGGACCCGACCCCTCCTCCTGTGGGTTAACCCCCACACCCACACAACCCTCCCACTTCCCAGAACCCCTTAAAAATTTATCTAAAAGTTTACCCAACAAACCCCTCAGACCCCTTTTTGCTCCATGCCACCTCTCGGGGCTCCAAAGCCCGTCATAAAGGTAGGCCCTCGATAGAGTGGAGGGCCACGCCTGCGAGAGGGGGGAATCTCGCAGAATCAGAAGTTCTGCCGCTGAATACATTTAATACATTTAATACTCGGGGGAAGTCCATGGCAGGGGGTTAATCAAGATGATCCAAGATTCCGGCAAAAAAGGGGTATCCACTCAGGTTCAGTCAATAAACTCCACTGCTCTCTCACCACAGTGGATAGAGTCTTAAGCCATTTCGGACCGGATGTCCACACCAGCCGCCCTCTCACGGAAGCCGGGAAGGGCTAAGAAACAGCAGACTTGGTCCGACTCCATGTTAGACTTGAAAACCAGGGTGAATCCCTCAACAGTTGGGAAGCAATCCATAACAATCACCAATCCGCAGGAAACTGCTGGCCAAGAGGATGTTTCGATGACTACATTTAGGCGAGAAGGGGCTATAAAAAGTCCATGGGAGGCAGATAACACAATTCCTCAAGGGTCCAGATGATAAATAGTCATAAGGCCAGTGAGCCATATCCGCTGAAAGCAAACTGGCTAGAGATCTTTCCAGCCTATGGGGCAATAAAACAGTAATAGCTCTACTTCACCCCCCATCAACACAAGGAGGAGAGGGGGAGCCTCTGAAACAACCAGCGCTGTCCCCTTTTCATGGCTGTTTCAGGTAATCCCAGATGATCCATATTAACGTTGGTGGTATAATTAGTATAGTGCCCCATGTTCTCAGTAATAAAGGCCTCTTGCCTCTCTTCGCCCTCTCTGGCGTCCTCTCTTGCAGCCGTTTTGCAGCCTTCCTCTCCACATCGCCTCCCCCCAGCTGCCAAAACCGCCTCCATCCACCGCTGGGATATGCAGGAACTCCTGCCATCCCTACAGCGTGCCTGAAACCCCACGAAGGGGGGGGGAGGGGGAGGCAGAGGTGCCGAGGTTGGGGGGAGGGGGGCAACAGCAACAAAGCCATCTCCGTCATCTCGGCTGTCCCACGGCCGCTAGAGGACGCCGAGGTACTTTGCGAGGGCGAACTAGGCTGGCTGCAAACCTCAAAGCAGCCGCCTTCGTCCTCGCCTCGGTTGCAGCGTCCTGGAGAGCATCCAGCTCTCAGAAGGTCTCAAAAGGTCTCAAAAGATTGTCGAAGAGCTCCCCTCGCCAGTCCGGGGGCTTAACAAGCTGGTCCGGCCCCCGAAAACCCCCAAAAGCCAGGGAAATTCTCCCCCACCTCACCGCCGATCAGCTGGGAGCAGCCATCTTGGGCATGCGCAGAGGGTCAAATTTTGGAATCAATGTGCTTTGCCCTGCTCACCCTGAAAATCTCTCTTGTGATACCTCCAAATTTTATTTTGATTTGTTTCTACTGAATCATGGCCTATCTGAAACAATACAGCAGAACTTCCAGGATGTGAAGATTTGTTTTGGAATTGAAATATTTCTTGATTCTTGTGCACCCATTTAGCATTCCCATATACCTTAAAGCATATCAGATACCTGCTATATGTGTATTTCAATCATTTGATTAAACTTGATCAAATAAATATTCCTTAATAAGTAGATAAGAGGTATAATAACTTGTTTTAAGTTCTGAATGCTAGTTAGGAAATACTATTTGACAGTAGACTTATTTGTATCCCACTTTTATTATTTTTATAAACAACTCAAGTATTATTGTTATAAACAACTCAAGGCTGTAAATTTGAGTAAATATTTAGAAAAAAAGAAATCTTTCTGAACCTGCTCCATCCAACAATTCACAAGGGAGTATGTTTCCTGCCCCCCCCCTCACAAATAGGAATTTTACTTCCCCTTCCTCCATCTTGCAGCCCCTCATGCATCCTAAAATTGCTCTGAAGAAATCCCCCAATCCTCAGCTGTAGTTCTGAAGAGAAGTTTCAGGAGAAACTCATCTATCAATCTCCATCTCATAAGTCGTGTGTGTGTGTGTGTGTGTGTATTATAAATCCATGTTGATACTAGAACGTTTATATTCTTCGAGATCCTTTTATGCCTGAGAATAGAGGAATGCCTCTCTGTAAGAGCACATAAGTGAAAATATGTAACCAATGTCAATTTTCTTTTTAAAAAGAGAATGGTAATCTGGATTTTTTTTCTAATATGTAAAATTTGCTTTCATGCAATGCATAAATTAATCATTTATGTACCCCAGCTATTGAGGTTAATTCTGGAGGTTTTCAAGAAACAATTGGATAACCATTTATTCAAGATGGTATGAAGATCCTTCTCTGGGCAGGAGTTGAACTAGACGGCCTTCCAAGTTCCTTTCCAACCCTATGATTCTATAAATTAGCACTGACATGTATAAAACAAATTAAGTTTTATATAATAAAACATTTGGCCTAAAATACACACATCTTTTAAAATTATTGAAGAGCAGATTACTATATAATCAGTTAATGTAGCACTAACATATTGGCATAGAGCTTTCAGCAGTGGGTAGATACACAGTTCCCATGTTCATATTTGACATATAAAGAAGATAAGCTTTTTGTAAAAAATGACCTAATAGAATCTTCATACAGCTAAGCAGTTCTTGGCCTCCCCAGTGCCTAAACAGGATCCCATTTCAAAATCCTGTGTTCTTGCCTTTGGTACAATCTTGGAAGAGAGGCTGAACATAAATGTAACAAAAATATTTTTAAATAGACTATGTAAAATAAAAAAGAAACCCCTTCAAAGCCTAATTATTTATCTTGGTTAAATCAAGACAATCACAGATAATGATTTTTCCCAAATCTTTGGCTGTATTGCAATGGTTGTTTCAATTTGTAGTATCCAGCTAAACATTTCCTATTCATGGGTTAACAATATATTTTTACCAATATGTGTATTTTAACAGTATTTATCCAACATAACAAAATAAACTGCAATTTGTTATATTTTTTACAAAACATTTTATAAATATTTTTACAAAATGTATACAAAGCAATTTCAAGTGAGACATACTATACAAATGAAAGTTTTTAAGCAAATGAAGTTCATATTACATCGACAAAAAGTGACACATCCTCTTTCGGTAAAGTCAGTCTGTAAGGCCTCCCAAATCTAACAGATCAGTTATGCTGACCTTGTTGAATCAGATTTTTTTTATAGTTGCCAGCTAAAAATGTTTTAACTTTAGACAATGTGGAAAGACATCAGGTAGTCAAGAGACCAAATCTACAAAGCAGGTAAGCACAAATAAATGGCCTTCACTGGATTCAGGACCATGGGCTGCATAACAAATTCACACTTTGTTTCTTTACAATGAACAAAAATATTTTTACTGCATTACCATTTAAAATATTCAGAACTCTAAAACCAAGTTCAGTTTAATAAATAAAATACATTAGCTATCCCAGGTTAATTCAGCTGAACTTTGTTCAGTAGGTTCCCAGCACAAAAACCTGGGATAAATATAGGTATGATTTAATCCACATTGATGAAGTGCATTTCAGATGTCTTGGCTAAGACGTTATCTAAAATTAAACTTTCACCTAAGATTCAAAACATATACACTTTATTTTGGTATTTAGGTTCAGAATAGTCTGTACATACAATGGGAACTTTACACTAGCAGGTAAAACCAAAATAAGAAGTTGTACAAATGTGAATGTTTTTGTTTTACATTTCCAATCAGATACTAGTTAAACTAATTTATGTGATTGGTGCAATATACACCCTGCTTTCCAAATTACCTCATTATGGTTACAGTTCAATTATGTTTCCTTCACAAAACCTTGAGGGAAAACCACCTTCTACTCTCTTTATATTACTTAAAAGAAACAAATTATTAAAGCCATCCTCGCAAAAAATAAATTTGTGAAAAGTATAGTTATTTAAATTATGGTTGCCATGAAGTGTACAAAATCATAGGCCTGTGACTTTAAAATCACACTTTTTTTTAAAAAAAAAGGAGGCAATAAAACTAAATTCCATGTTTCTATTCCTATTATATGTGGATTGTACATTAACTGTTGTTACTCTTTTGCTGAATTAAATGATTTTTATTAATCCATGGCAATGTGGTCACAATACAAGGATGGTAGTGTGTTCTGTGTTGAATAATATAACAGAATATAGTTTTGCATTACATTATTTGGAATAAAGAAAGGAAAATATGACTCTTTCTGAACAATTCTGGCAATCTGACTGACAACAAGTTCATCATTGCTATGTAGCAAAACTACATGGGGCTTTACAGATGAATGCAAGAGAAAGATCCCCATCAGATCAGGATCAGAGAGTCCTTAATAAATTTTAAATATTCCTGTAAAGAGAAGCTGCAGACAAAGTGTCTTATAAATCACAGTTCTCTGTCCTTTTGAGCAGGCATAATAGTATGAAACAGTATTAAAGAAAGCTTGTATACTTTTTTCCTTAAGCCTGGCAACCTAAAAGGAGAAATTTGTAGATTTAAATAATAAAGAAATTTACATTATCAATGTGATCACCAGCCAAATGCAAACCATGCATGAGGTTCCTTTGGCTCTAGATTATGAGATATATGCTTTTACATGTAAATGTGTTAGTGTATAGAAATCTAACTTTGGTTTGTATGTGTTTTGGTAATATGACCACTGCTGCAAATGGATTAACATTCTGAACAATTAGAATCAGAAACAACCAAAATAACACTGTTCTTTAATTTGTTCAGATTAAGGCTAGTACTCCTTAAACTATAAACATCTACTATAACAACACAATTTTTAAGTAAAAATGCTTGTCATACTTGGTTTAGAAAAACATTATACCATTTCAGAAATATTTAGTTGATTATATCCAATTATAAAATACAAAAGCTTTTGCTGAAGAATCAATGTGTCAATCAAAAATGTGTTTTTGTGTATATGTGTATGGTATGTGCATGACTACTTTATAGCCTCTTTTTAAAAGTTCCCATCTACTAGCTTTTCTAAACTTTATGTTCATTGTTCCATACCACATTCTACAATGTCATTCCTCTGAATTATATTGGTTTCTGCTTATGGAGCAGCTGAATAGCACTTGAAGTATAAAGCTCTGTAAACTCTGCTTATAATTTCTCAGTTTACAATTTTTTCTCTATTTCTTGTAAACCTGACAAAGACATTTCTGCAAAGAGGTAAACTGTAGAATTTTTAACCACAGAGATTTAAATCTTGACAGGAGATACAGAGAGCGATTTCCTTATTAAATGTAAATTATTGACGGTATTTAATACACCTCTTAATAGACTGTGATTGTCAATACCGGTATACTACATTATGTAGGGTTTAGTAAATTAATGTTTCATTAAGTTGCAACATTAAAACTGTTTATACAAGCAATGTAATCCAGTGGTTAGAGTATAACTCTTAGCCACAGATCATGATAAAGATGTTGGGAATTTTCTGTTCCATATTTTATTAACCAGTTTTGTCATGTTGCCAACTCTGGATTATACAACCCTAATTGTACCTACTGAAAAGCCAACAATTGTAAATCAGTTCATGAATCTGGTTTAGTTATTAATTATAGGTTCAACCTCAGACAACACATTAAACTATAGTCTAAAATAGAAACAAAAGCTTCTGATCTTACCAGTGCAGTTGAGTTGGAAGAAGAGAGGGAAGGGAAAGGCTCACTGAGAATCATTCTTGAAATGGTAAAGAACATGGTTGAGAATTACATTCAATCACAGCCAATGAATAGACCTTACCAAACAGCTTTCTCTTAAGGTTTTACATTACTGGATACCTCACTGTAACCACAACGAGTATTGCTCTCAAACAAAGAATAGAACCTACTTTAGAAAGTATGTGTCAGGCTGTTACTTGTGGTATCTTTTCACATTTGTTTCTAAGGGAGATTTGTCCACAGTACTGTAACTATTAACACTCTAAGATACTATTTACAGCAGCTTCTAAAAGAGAGTCAGTTTCTACAATGCTTTCACTGTGGTCTGGAATAAACTTCTCCAGGCAGTTTTCCTGCGGAGCAATGTGTGAACAGTTAGGATACTCTAACTCTAGAGAGCCACTAGCAGCTGCCTCACTTTGTGGCTGCCTTTCAGACTTTTTCAGTTCTAATATATTTTTGAATGTAGTTTCTAAACTCTTATTGACAAGCAAATCCTTTTGGGGTTTTCCAGAAACTTTCCAGTTGTCTTGTGGCAAATCCACATTCTTTGGAGAACTCCGAGGAGTTTTATCTTGGAGGGAATGATTATATGCTGTTTCTGAATGAGAATCAACTGTATTCCAACAGGTTTTATTATGCGTACCACGATCTGCATTTGATAAGATTTTAGATGAATGACCTTTAGAAGCTAAAGAATTTTCATTCAACTTGTCAAGACCTTTAAGAGCGATTTTTTGTTCAGAAGGAGCCGTATGTTGGCTTTCGGGAGAGCAGCTTTCAGAAGAGCATTTCTCAAATGTTAAAGCTTTTGCAAGATCTGCCTTTTTAACAGAAATGTTTTCTTGTGGTGGACTCACAATATTGTTAGGCACTACATGAAGTTTGTTGCACATTAAGGACTCTGCTGTGCTTGACTTGTCTCTCATTTGGGTATTAGCAGTCTGGTTTGGAAAAGTTAAAGATTTGCTAGTTTGATGATCACTTTCGTGAAGCTGTGTGTCATCAGCACTCTTGTCAAATTGTGTAGATGAGCAACAAAAGTCTGCCAGAAAACCATCTGAAAATTGAAAGAAAAATATTTTAATATTACACTATTGTACAACAGCAAGACATAAAAAATATTCTTCAATGTTTTCAGACCTGGGATACTGATATTTTGCTCAAAGAGGAATTTTGGGACCAACTTCTTAATTTTTTTTTATCATGGATCTGTAGGACACAAATACTACAGTAAGCCCCATTTACATTAAGGCACAACCAAGTCGTAAAAAATAAGTGATCTGCTAAATAAGAACATACAATGAACTATTGTACATATTAAAACATGTTTTTAGGTTTCGGATTGTAGCTTAAGTGGAATTCTGGTTAGTTCAGTGTTTAGTATGAATTACAATGAAAAGTGTTGTAACAGAATATCCTTTAAAAAGAAGTCAGAGTGGGAAGAAAAGACCTATGAAATCTGTTTAGTCTAGTGGTTAAGGCACTAGACAGTAAGCTGGAGACTATAACTGCTACTCCTATCTTAGGCATGAAGCCAACTGGTGGCTTTTTCTCAGTCCAACTTACCTCACAGGGTTGTTGTGGGGGAAATAGGAGGGGAAGATGCACTGGATATGTTTGCTGTCTTGTGTTATTTATAAAAATAATAAAGATGGGATACAAATAAATAAATAACATTAAGTTAAAATTACCTGACCTATTAATTATTGCTGGACTTATTAACTGTTGCTTCACTGAAAACTAACGAATGCCTTCTGTACCTATATGCACATTTTTATAAAATAAACTACTGTTCAAGAATTTAAAAGTATTTAAATTTCATGTTGAAATTTGTTCTCAATTGCCTTCATTAGTCTTTGTAGCTTACAACATTTCTGTTCAGAATTAACAGAATATTTTTCTAAGTGTACAGGTAAGAAATATACTTGCAAACAGAGTTCCTTTTAAAACAAATTACATCATATTTTACAAGTGAAAGTGATTTAAATAATGGCATTTAGCAAAGCAAATTTCTGAATACATGATGCAGATGTATCAAAATCACATATTGTATCTGCATTCTTCCAACAAACATATTGTTTGGGAAAGCGAAGAAGAGACAAACAGGTGGTGAGGGAGGGAAGAATTAAGATTACTAGCACAATAATATAGGCTACTACATTACACTATTATTAGTGTGAATAAGGATCATTATGGATTTTAACAGCCACATATCCATCAAGAATTATACTGAGACTATGTTGCATTCAATTGGCAAGTAAAACAAAATGAAAAAGCAGTGAAATAAACAAAAGAAGTCTCAAAGCTAGAAGGAATCTTAGTTTCTTACCAGGATCAACTATTGCAAGGCGTTTATCCCGAGACAGAGATTGTCTTTCTTCCTGGTTAAACATCCTGTCAATCATTACCATTTCTGCTGAAGGATTTATCCTCTGGAAAAGAAAACAAGCAAACAAAATCAGCGACCATATTGCAAACAAAAAATGTTATGCTCCTGTTTTCTAGCCAATTGTTGAAATTATATGGGAACCATTTTAATATCATATCAAACCACAGTACAAAAGTTGTATTCTTTTGTATTGTATTCCATACAATACAGTGCAGTGCAGTGCAGTGCATAAAAACAGAACTCTTGTCTGTTGGGATCCAGAAGAGCCTTCTCTGCTGCAGTGTTTGCCCTTTGGAACATCTTACCCTCTAAGGTAAGATATTCCCCCACCTTCCTATCCTTTCACAAGAGCCTAAAGACCTGTCTCTGCTTAATGGCCTCAGTCCAAATAGGGGATAGCTCAATGCTGGAGGTGGCTGCTGGACTGATGGCAGACTCCTCTTCCTGCTCTCCCTCGTTCTCTGCTCTCTACCCAGCCATTTTTTTTAAATCATACGGTTGTATTTCTCATTATGGTCTCTTTCATTGTTTATTTTATTGTTCTATTATCTTACTTCTGTTCTATTCATTCTTTTCATTTCTTCCTTTTTATTGTTGTTAAGTTGCCTAGAGTAGCCCCGTGTTGAGACATTTGGTATATAAAACTAACAAATAAATAGCATAACAGTTCCAGTGACCACTGCACCCAATGCTCGTCCAGTGGTCACAGAATTGCCTTTCAGACACTTGGCAACTGGCTCACATTTATAATCAGCTGCAGCGTCCCACAGTCAGTTTCCAGCAAAATGGATTTTCTTAACAGCCATATGGTTCACTTAACAATTACGTGAGTTCTTTAACCATCATGGTGATTTCCTTTACAACCATCATAAAAATTGTCATAAAATCATGTAGTGATCCACTTAACAACTGCAACGATTTACAATCAAAGGAGGGAGCAAGGAAATGTGGCAATGGTCAGAGGATGTGCAAGAGCACAATACAAGTTGGGAAGGGTGCAAGCAGCCAAAGTGGAAAGATTTCAGAGGGGCTGGGGACGATGCACTGGTGGGGGAGACTTTCCCAACTGACTTTCCAGGGAAGCCACCAGGGAAGGTTGCAAATGGGAATCATGAGATTGAATGAGGTTGCCACTGTTTGTAGGGTGAACTGGTTGCCAAGTTTTCTGACTGCGATAGCATGACGGCAAGAGTGCTGAGTTTGCTGGAACTCTGAGGATTAGTCATAATCACCATTCATTCAACACCACTGTAACTTTGAACAGTTACTGAACAAATGGCTGTAGGTCAAGGACTAACTGTAGTTCGACATGGGTGACTGTAGCAAATGAGGACAATGTTCTACAGCTAAGAATTTCACACCTTTGTAGTAACCTCAATTAAAAACTGGGTCCTCATGCTACTTACAAATGAGACACTCTGAAGCTATCTTATATCTTGGAAATTAATCAACTTTGCTTCCCTCGACCTATTATATTTACATGCCAGTATTAATCACATGGTTAATGTTACAACCACGGTAGTTTGGTTTGAAAAAACATATATAATTATTTTTCATTTTTCTTACCATTGCATCTTCCAATAGAAGACATCTGTATTTATTTAGCATTGACTGTGTTCTTTTCAGAAGCTGTGTTGCTGCAGATTCAAATTCATTATCCACTGAAAAGGCATTAAAATATATTTAGATAGTTTTAAACCCTAAAATATTTATAATAAACCTTTTCTTCCATTTTCCATTATATGTATAACATATAACTTATAAGTGCCCCCCCCACCTTACATAAACACATCTTTTTCAAAATAGTAGAAAAGGAAAAATACCTTTCCTTAAATCCTCTTCAGTTGGCAGTGATCCCTGGCACACATGATATGAAAGAAGTCTCTGGACTGCATCCCTTAAAGATCTGAACTGACTTTTGTCAGGAGTTACAGCCTGTGCCTGGTCCTTCTGTAATTGCTGTAGAATGCTAGTGGAAAGAAGGTAACCGTCAGTCAGTTTACAATGACATCTGGAACAATTTTGCAAAATTTGCAAAATTTAAAAAAAGCTAAAATGTATATTGAAAGGAAAATAACTTACAAGGCTCCTTTGGTTAATTGTTTAGCAGCAGGTCTCTTTTGTCCTACTATATGACCATCCACCTAGGTCCAAAATATATTTCTGTTACATTAGGATAAACTTTTAGTAAAAGAAACTACATTTTGTAGTTGTAAATGCTTTGTACATCTAAAAATGATGTAAAAAAATCTGCTGAACTACTTTCTATAAACTGCATTAAATATGAATTTGAACTTTTTATGTGTCACATATGAAAATAAATAAAATGGTTTATATGTTATTGAAGATAACAATTACAATCTTAGACATACTTGCCTTTTAAATTTTTCAAAAATAATCCTCCTTATCAATAGGATATGCCTGTATAATCAACCATAAAATCAGGGTGTACTTTTTATAGTGTGATCCAAGGATTACTAAAGTATTTAAAATTTAAAATGGCAAATGCCACTAAATTATTGTTTAGTTTCATACAATTTCTCTAAAGAGATTTTCCAATACACTATCATAGATTTCCTTACAAATTTCCCTTTTCAAAATTATTTAATTCAAGCAAATGACAGCAAATATGCTAATAAAGTGTTCCATGACACAATCTTTTATTGTTCCTTTAAGCAAGATTATGCCAATAAACAACCTCTTTCATTTTTTATATACACAAAGCACAAAGTAAGTTCTCCGACATAGCGCCCACAGCAGTCAGGCTTGGGAGTGGCAGGTCTGGTATCCAATTGGACCGAGCCTACTGAACTTTTAGGACCTCCCCTTGTTGCTAGTCCAGTTTTTCGGCTCGGTCTAATTCGAGACCAGACCTGTCTGCAGTTTCTTCTCACCTGACACCTCTAAACAACGAGGTAAAATCAACAAAGACAGCGACAACAGTAAGATCCCGGCGTGTAAGCCAGGAGCCTGTTGCCGCCGAAGGCCGCGCTGCGGCAGGAGCTGCCTGCGGGCAGTTTTCGCTTTTGGCGTGCACGAGCTAGATTGCTTTTAGCTCTGTCGCGTTTCTTTGCTCTCTCTCTACCTCCGCTTTAAAGCTATTTAACTTCTCTTCGGCTTCGCTGGGAGACGCGAGGAGTGTGTCTGCGCTCCCGGCCTTCGTTTCCAGCCCCTTTCTCCTCACCGCAGCGTCTTCAAAGGCCCGACTCTCAGCTGAGAGGCGCGGGCGCCACTTTGTTTCAAACCACCGCTTCTCCGTTTGCCGCGCCGGAGCTGCGCTTGGCTTGCTGTTGGCCACTCTCTCTCTGGGACAGTCTCTAAGTGAAGGGGAAGCGCAAGGAGTGTGTCCGCATTCCCCTTCTTCCTCCGGAGGGTTCCTTTCTCCAAAAAAAAAAAAAAAAAAAAGAGGACTTTTATTCCTTGCGAGGCTTCTAGAGAGCGGCGCAGCGCTCCACGCCTACCTTGCTTTCCTCGCGCTAGAAAACCGTAAGGTTAGCGAGGAGAGTGAGAGTGAGAGAGAGAGAGAGAGAGAGAGAGAGAGGGAGGGAGAGACTGAGAGAGAGAGAAGGAAAGAGAAGGTGAGGAAGGGCTTAGCAGAAAAAGGAGAGGCAGAGCGAACGGAGAAGGAGGACAGTTGCTGCTAGGAGCTGGGCTGCTCCCTAGTCCCCTCTGGGTGTAGGACGTCTATAACCCTCTTTGGCCTTGATCCGTCTCCAACCTCCATCTAGGCCATCATGGCGGATCTACCTGCCCCTAATCCAGCCCATTCGAAGTCGAGCAAGAGGACAAGGGCAGAAGAACCTGGGGAGGGCTCTTCGAAAAAGAGCAAGAGCAAATCTGCTTCTTCTAGAGGCCCCTCTTCTTCTAGATCTTCCACTCTGGCTAGAGACGAGGATCGCAGGCATAGGGCCATGGAGAAGGCCTTTGATCGGGCTCATGCCAAGGCTCTTCACCAACCAAGCTCAACTTCCGCTATTCGAGAAGGTTCTCCTCACCGTACGACCGCTTCGCTCTCTCCTGACAGATCCCTCGCAGGGGACTCTGTTCCACCTCAGGTTGCTGCCTCAGTTTTTCCATCGTGTTCTGAGGTCCCTCCAGAACCTCTACAGCCATCTCAGCTCCCTTTGGCTCAGTCTGAGCCGGCCCCTCCTCCTTCAGCTGACCCGCAGACCATCCTCCAGAGTCCTCTCTTGACTCCTGACATGAGGCTTTCATTGGCTGACTTGATCTCTGAGGCCATCCGCCAAGGCATTGCCCAAGGTCTGCAACAACGGCAGGCGTCTTCATCTCCTAGGCGTGGAGATCAACCTTCCTCACGAGCTCGCGCTCGTAGAGAAGACATTGCGGAAGACCCTTACGACCGGGACTCCGCCAGCCAGGACTCACTCTCTGATGGTGAAATTCTTCCTGACCAGGACCTCTCGGAGGACGAAGGGTTGGAACCGGACCAACCTGCCTTTGTGGGTTTGTTCAAACCCCACGTTTCGCTCATTACTCCACAAGGCCCAGTTGGTCACTGGCCTGGGGGCTCCTGCCCCTCCCTCTGCGGCGACCCCCGGAACGTCAACTTCCTCCTCGGCCCTCTTCCAAGAACCTGCGATGCATTCTGATGTGGTGCCGGAGCCAAAACTGTTCTCAGACGTAATGAAGCGACAGTGGACGAATCCCAGCTCTGGTCCCATTCCAAATAATCTTGACAGGAGATTCTACAATCTTGCTCAGGACCCTCCTGTGGTGGCTCTAACTTCCTCTTCCTCCCTCACAGGTCCCTCCGAGGAATTCTTAAAACCAGAGGATAAAAAGGCGGAAAGGACCCTCATTAGAAACCACCAGGGCTCTGCTTGGGCTGTGCAGGCCTCTTCGGCTGCTTCGTTTTTCAATAGGGCCACTATCCTGTGGCTGAAACAGCTGCAAGAGCGCATTCCAGCGACTGATCAGCGATCCCATCACGACATCAATAAGATTCTGGCAGCCGTCGAGTATTCTGCAGATGCCATGCTCAACGCCGCCCACTTTTCTGCCAAGGCCATCGGCACGTCAGTTACTTCCAGGCGCCTCCTCTGGTTGCGAAATTGGCAGGCAGACAAATGGCGCCAGGAACAAATGGCGCCTTGCCTCTTCCCCCTATTCAGGTGGCAAGTTGTTTGGGGAACAGCTGGATCCCCTCTTGGTGGAGACCAGGGACTACCGCAAGATCCTTCTGTCCCTCTCTCACCGATCTGATTTTCGTCACCAGGGGTCCTTTCGCTCCTCGTCATTTCAAGCATCTGATTCCTCCTTCTCCCACCAACGGCAACAATGGAATTTTCCCTCGAGGCAACTGCAGCATGACAGTCAGGTCAGGCAGGGGCCCCGATTTAATCCCAAACAACCCTTTCGGGGTGGGAGATCCAGACCCTTCCGGAGATCTCGTTAGTTCCCTGCCAGATTCCTTGATCGGCGGCCGTCTGGCCCGGTTCGCTGATCAATGGGACTCCTCCACTTCTGACCTTTGGGTCAGGAATACTATTAGATTTGGCCTTTCCCTTGAATTCGGTTCAGTCCCTCCAAACCACTATCTACCTTGTCCCATTTCTGTGGACCAGGTTAAACGGGCTCGGGTCGATGAGGCCATTCAGCATTTGTTATCCATCAGGGCCATCCAGTCGGTCCCCGCTAACCACAGGGGACTCGGGTTCTATTCCCGGTTATTCTTGGTACCAAAATCCTCAGGGGGTTGGAGGGCTATCCTCGACCTGAAGTCCCTCAATAGGTACATTGTTTACCACCGCTTTAAAATGCAGTCCCTGCACACCATCCTGCTCTGCATTTGCGGTAGAGACTTTATGTCTTCAATAGATTTAATCGAGGCCTACCTCCACATCCCCATACTTCCCTCCCACCGGAAGTTTTTGCGTTTTTCATACAATGGCCGCCATTACCAGTATGCGCCTTACCCTTCAGGCTTTCCTCTGCCCCCAGGGCGTTCACTAAGGTTATTCACACATAGCTTCAGTCCCTATACGAGCCCTATTTTATCTGGATGATATTCTTATCCTTTCCCAATCCCATTCCAAAGCCGTCCAAGATGTCTCCTCTACCATTGCCATTTTACAAGCTCATGGTTTTTCTATAAACTGGCGCAAGAGTCAGCTGACCCCTTCTAAATGCATCCAACATCTGGGGGCAGTTATTGATTCCTTGACACTCCAGGTCTCCCTCTCCCCTGACCGCCAATCTAGCCTCTCCAAGTCTGCTGCCCGTATCCAGAGGTATGGTTCTTCCTCCCTCCTGGGTCTTTCCAGTCTGTTAGGCAAAATGGTCTCGTCTTACGATATTGTACCGTGGTCTCGCCTACACAGCAGGGAGCTCCAGTGGCTGTTGCTCCCATTCAAACGGGCCAAACGCTCCACCTCGGCCTCCAGGATCGTCTTGCCCCCTTCGGTAGCAAACTCGCTGACCTGGTGGACATCGCCAGCAATATCCCGGGGCTCTTTCTTCGGGCAGTCAACCAGGGTTGTAGTCACGACAGATGCCAGCCTTTCAGGCTGGGGGGCACATCTGGATGTTCACATGGCACAAGGCCTGTGGTCCCTTCCAGAACGACAACTCAACATCAACATCCTGGAACTACGTGCCATTTACCTAGCTCTGCTGGCCTTCAAACCTCATGTCCTTGGCAAGGATGTCTTGATACTTACGGACAATGTCTCGGCCAAAGCACATGTCAACAGACAGGGCGGAACCCGATCCCGCACCCTGCAGAAGGAAGCGGTCAGGTTGTTCCTTTGGGCTGAGTCCTATCTGTCCTCGATCAAGGCAGAACACATCTCGGGTTCGGACAACACCCGGGCAGATTCTCTCAGCCGGCATCAACTCGATCCCTCCGAGTAGAGTTTGCATCCGCTTCTCTTCGAGGAGTTGATCTCTCGGTTCGGGGCTCCAGCGGTGGACCTATTCACCTCGGCCTCCAATCACCAGCTGCCCCGGTTCTTTTCTCGCTTCCCCTGTCCGGGGGCAGAAGCTGTGGACGCCCTCCGCTGCCCATGGCCGGTGGGTCAGCTCCTTTATGCCTTCCCCCCTCTTCCTATTCTGTCCAAGGTAGTACGCAAGATCCTTCTGGAGAAGGCGGAGGTCATCCTTCTGGCCCCCCACTGGCTGCGGCATCCTTGGTTTCCAGACCTGTTATCACTGTTGGTGACCCCTCCCTGGAGGATCCCCAACGACAGAGTAGTTCTGCTGCAGAGTTCCCTTCTCCACCCGGATCCTCAATCCTACCAGTTGACCGCTTGGAGACTGAGCAGCGCCTCCTTGCTAGAGCCTTAGTCTCACAAGACGCCATCGACATCATCCAGGCTGCTCGGCGGCCTTCAACATTGCGCACCTATGACTCGACCTGGCGTACCTTCAATTGGTGCTCTAAGCGAAATTTGGTGGCCACGGAAGCTTCCATCGGACAACTTCTTGACTTCCTCCGGGACGGCTTCCGGTCCGGCCTGGCACCTAGCACCCTCCGTCGACAAGTGGCGGCGATATCTTCTGTCCTTTCGTGTGGTTCCCCTTCTACGCTGGCCAATGATCCTCTCGTCCGCTCCTTTTTACGAGGCGCAACCAACCTCAGGCCTCCCACGATTCATCGTTTCCCTACATGGGACCTTAACAAGGTTCTGCAGGCCTTGACTGCTCCTCCCTTCGAACCTCTTCGAAAGGTCAGCCTGAAATATCTTTCCTTCAAAGTTTCTTTCCTAGTTGCTATTACGTCCGCCCGAAGAATCTCTGAGCTGGCTGCCCTGTCGGTTCGTTCCGATCTATGTGTCTTCCATACAGACAGGGTGGTTCTTAGACTTGACCCGGCCTTCATCCCGAAAGTCAATACCATCTTCCATCGTGCTCAGGAGATCGTCCTCCCTGACTTCTGTCCTTCTCCCAGATGCCATCAGGAGGCAGTGTGGCACAAGCTGGACATACGACGAGCTCTCAGGATCTACCTGTCTCGCACCGCTTCATTCCGACAGTCTGAAGCCCTATTCTTATCCTTTCAGCCAGCTTCTATGGGCACTCGAGCCTCATCGGTCACAATAGGTCGTTGGCTTAAAGCCACCACTGCTTCTGCCTACGACTCTCTATTCTTGCCGGCTCCCCGCAACATCACCGCGCACTCCACCAGAAGTGCTTCAGCATCAGCGGCACGGTCCACTCAAGCATCTGTGGAGGAGGTCTGCCAGGCCGCTACATGGGCGTCCGTGACTCCCTTCGTGCGGCATTATCGTCTTGACTCCTATGTG
This sequence comes from Masticophis lateralis, assembly GCA_030761175.1. Lineage (NCBI taxonomy): Eukaryota > Metazoa > Chordata > Lepidosauria > Squamata > Colubridae > Masticophis > Masticophis lateralis. Next base: position 47,689,793 of record JAUDYJ010000001.1, read on the forward strand.
TCGGCGGATGCAGCTTTCGGCAGGAGGGTCCTCCAACAAGTCCGGCCTGTCCCGCCCTAGAAGACACCAAGCTTTGGTATGTCCCAAGCCTGACTGCTGTGGGCACTATGTCGGAGAATGGGCGTTGGTCTTACCTGATACTCCCGTTCTCGATGACGCGCCCACAGCAGTCAGACCCACCCTTTCGGCCGTACCTGGGTTCACGAGGGGTGGGAGGACCTTTTACCCTGTTTCTTATTTCTCTGCAGACACCTCGGTCTACTGAACAAACTCGCCTCCAAACTGGACTAGCAACAAGGGGAGATCCTAAAAGTTCAGTAGGCTCGGTCCAATTGGATACCAGACCTGCCACTCCCAAGCCTGACTGCTGTGGGCGCGTCATCGAGAACGGGCGTATCAGGTAAGACCAACGCCCATTCTGTTGATAAACAAATAAAATGGTAAAGTGTTTGAAGTAGACAGGATTATGTATTATATATTACGGTATTGTTTAGCTTCATATAATATTTAAAGTGATTGAGATATATTGATAAGAGATTTACAAATGTAATACTACAGATTTCTTCACAAATCTCGCTTCTCAACATTATTTTCAGTGGCAAAATGGGAAATTATTTACAGAAGAAAAGCCAGGTGATTTCCCCCCCCTACCTGCACATTTGTTTGAGCAAGCGATGACCCTGCTGTTTTTTCCTGGTGTGGTAACACTGTTCCTATAGGTTGTTGTATGACTTTGGCTCCAGCATCTTGTCCTGTAAATATATTCACTGTGAAGTTTCTTGACATTACACAAAGCAAACATATTTGAATCTTCCACCTAAATATACATCACTGAAAGATATTAAATAAATTGTCATCGGGAATGTTTTTATGTAACTATTCTAGACTAGCGGTCCCCAAATTTTCTGGCTTGGTGGTCAAGATGGGGATGAGAAAATGGTGCTATAAAATACAAATAGTCCTTGATTTATGACCACAACTAAGCCCAGAATTTTAGTTGTAAGTTGTTGCCTTCTCTCTCTTCCCACCATTCTCAAGAAAATCGGCCTCTCTTGTCCCATCCCTCAACTCTGCTGTACGTTAGAATGCCTCAGCCAGTAGCAATAGAGTATAGAAAAAGAGGCAGAAAGGGGGGATGGAGTTAAAAGAATAATCCATCTGGAGTTGTTATGTTGCCACAAATGATTCAAATCCAGCCCCCCCCCCCCCAAATTCTGTTAACTCTTATCTAGCACTAATTTAGTACTGGCCGTTAATTGACTAGATTCTTATGAATAGACTGGAGCAGTAAATATTGTGAACTACTTCTTAACATATGATTCTGATTCTTTGTACCTGACAGGAAGCTAGGATTGTGATCATTGAGCAGGCAGCCTGTAGTTGTCTCCTTTAATAACACAATCATTTATGACCTAACTTCCAGACTTGGTTATAAGTCAAGGTCTACCTGTATAATAGTTATAATTCTATATATAGTTATTTAATGTAGACCTATTATAATTATATATAAAAAGACCTACTATATATTATATATGATGTATTTGTGTTCATTTACAATTCACTTATATAGCTATAGTATTCTATACCTTCTATATTTTGTATGCCATCCCACATTTCACTGTATTTATCCGTACAAAATTTATATCTATATGCAATAAGAAGCAAGCAATTCATTGAATAAATGGGGCCATAGATTTATCCTTCAAATGTTGCAATATGAATTTCTTTTCCTTCAAAACTAGGAGCAGGTTACAACTATCTTGGGGAGCTTATAATAAGGAATGGGCAAAAAATGCCATACATAGAACAACCACTTTGGAATGGTCCATCCCCAGAACAAAGTACATCATTCATTTCTGGACATGAACCCATAACATGGGGATTGACTTTCACTTGAAATGTTTTACCAAGGAGAATATTTGGAGCTCAGGGTTGAAATGATGGATCCTTGGTGCTCTCTGAGCTTGCTGAGTTCTAAATCAAATCCTTTGTATACTTAATAGTGGCAAGTTCTAACACTGTGTTCACATATATATGATCAAATAGCTGGTATTTTATAAAACATTGCCATATGTTTATAAAATTACTGAATCACTAATACTAGCCAAAGAAACATGACAAATGCACTTTTAGATTTTAATTTATAATTAAATATAAATTATATATAAAATATAATTTAATTTATATCTTGTCTATTGTATATAAATAGTATACATACTAATATCTACTTACAATCCAAACTTTTCAACTAATAAATAAGATCACATTAGAATGAAGTAATTCATTCATGAGAGATTAGAAAGAAGTTAAAATCTAATAAACTAGATTACCTAAAAGATTTGTTGACTGTGGTTGTCTCAAGTTGTCCTGTGATTTTGATGATGCAACTGAAGATGCCAGGTTGGTTGGTTTTTTTTGAATCTGCAAAGATACAACACAGACATGTCACACATATAATTAAAGAAAATAGATATTTAAAAAGAAATAGTCTGCATAAAAAATACGTAAGTAGCTGAGTTCTACATGGTTTACCTAGTTTTAACCAGAGTTATTGGATGTACACAATAGCTTCATTTAAGCATCATACTAAACCATAAACCAGGAACACCTAACATATTTTTCAGTGAGAGATGTATGTCCAATAATGTAGTGCCATCACTGGGGATGGGACTGGGGTAAGGTAAAAATGTTTTCAGACTTTTTTTGGAAGGGCTTCAAATCATTGTGTGTGATCAATTCTTTGAGTGCTAGACTTCCAAACTACTTCTGATGTAATTAGAATTAAGGCTATTGATTCTGGTATTAGTTAACTGAAGACTGACTCACCTTCATTCATAGAGTTGGACTTCAACTAACAATATTCAACTTACATCCTAAATCTTCATAATTGAATTGGAGTAAAGTATGGATAAAATCCTTATTTCTCATCTATCATGTTATATAAATGTTTTATTCATTCTCCATATACAAATTACTACAAATGACATTTGTTAGCTTCAGTAGTTAGTTCAGATATCACAAAGTTTGTGACTAAATTATTACTTAGCATAATGAAAGCAAGCCACAGTAAACCTGGAATTACCTACTCCCCTCTATGCCTTCTTTATGAGTATGTGAGAGTAAATTGGAAATATCCATTTAAATTCCATTTTTAACATAAAATATCATTATGCTGAAATCCCACTGTGGTTAATCTTGCCTTTGATTAATGAAAATAAAGCAATTCATAAACTGCAATTAAATTTAAAATCGAAGTGAGAAGTTCATCGAATTCTAACATTCACTGTATTTCATTCTTATCACATGAAGCTGTTTTACATGAAAACACATCTAACCCAGTAATGAACTTTATTTCTATGAAACCGCATTTTAATCAAAATAATAATTCCATGTAAAGGGGGGGGGGAGAAAGTTGGTATTATCGTGTCAATAAAACAGCAGTTATTTCAAAAATAGTGCTTAATATTTAGAAGCACAGGCTGCATGATCATACCCAATCCTGCATCATTAAAGAAACTAAATTTATGGAATATTTTTGATCATATGAATCATACCTGTCCGAATGAAAATGGTGGCTGGGTTATTGATGCGTGACTGAAAGTGCTGACAGGTTTTGACGAAGAAACTGGAAGTCGATGTGATACACTGACTGACAACTGAGTTCTATTTTGCTGTGTAAGTTGATCTCCAGCAAAGCTTCCACTTGAAGCTACAGACTGAGCTGATGAGCCAATGTTTGGATGTACCGTAGCAGAGGAACTCACAACAGTAAAACGATTACTTGAAGATACATTCGAACCAGTTGCCTGTCCAGGAGATGCTGCTGAAAATCCTGTTCTGCCTTGGGAAAGATTTCCTTGGTTTGGAGATAAATGTAATACAGCGGAAGAGGATTGTTGTAATGGAATCTGACCACCAACAATTTGAGAAGTTCCATGGTTGACTATAACTTGGTTTCCAGAAGGAGCAAATGTCTGACCAGAAACTAACTGTACAGCATTCTGATTATTCAGCATTTGTCCTGAATATGCTTGGTTACTTCTGAGCATATTTGTAGAGTTTCTATTTAACATAACATGCTCAGTGGATACTTGGCTGGGAACAAGTTGTGAAGACTGACTCTGAAGCAGCTGTCCATTTACAGTCTGGACATGATGAACTGGACTGGGATTTACAGACAGACTTGTAGGTATAAGAAATTGATTCTGAGACGTGTGAGGTTGTCCCATTGGAGAATGGATAACAATGCTACCACTGGCATTACTTACTGTTTGGGGAGTAACTGGTTTTCTTGAATTTTGTTGACTAACAATATTAACAGACATATGTGGACCAACTACTGAATTCTGAGGGGAATTTGATGAAGCAAATGGAATCCCTTGTTGTACATGATGCTGCTGTATTCCTAAACTATTTACATTGTAAGTGGCTTGCTGTCCCATCTGAATTGGTTTGGGTTGAATATTGATGGGAATTTTGTTAGAATTTGGAGCAAGACCCCTCTGTATAATGATGTTGTGTACAGGCAAAGATGCCTGAAAATTTGTACTATTAAATGGAACAGTTACAGGTTGTGCTACTGAGCTTGAATTTGAATTGCCAAACAATGAGTTGCCATTAGGAGTTTGTCTATGAACCAAAAGTCCCCCACTCATATTTGAAGGTGCTTGTTGTCCACCACCCTTCAATATAATATGAGATCCTTCAAGATTATTTATGGCCATCATAGAAGGTTGATTACTAAATGAACCAATTAGTTGTATTTGTCCAGAATTACCAATCTGACTGTTTGACAAATGCTGACTGGGAACACTGATCCCCACATGTTGCATAAAGCCATGTTGCACACCAACTGTATTGCTTGTAAAAGATGCTCCAACTGGTGGCTGTACTACTTGAGTAACTCCAATAGGTTGCAGCGTTTGACCTGAGTAATTAGAAACATTAGAAGCCTGAGTAAAAGATGCTGATGAGGAAGGATGAAGCTGTGTTTGTGCAAACTGTTGATTGGAGCCTATGTTGGCATCCAAATAAGCCTCTTCTGCCAAAGTCTGCTCAGTAATATTAGCTTCTTGTAAAGATTTCTGGAGGATATCAAAAGGCTGATCTTCACTAAGATCAGGCAATGGAGATGATTCAAGTTCATCATCAAGAAACTGAAGAGTACTTGGCAACTGTAGTCCATCATTAGACCCTTCTCCAAGCTGACCACCAACACCTTTGATTGATGATTTAGGGTCAGAGCTCTGAAAGGGGAAAAATACAATAACATTTCTTCAATCCTTTTTTAAAAGTGCCCAGTGTATAAGCATAGTTCACTATAATGTATAGCATAGTTCACTCTAATTATTTTCCTTTTCTCAGGTTTATTACTAGAACAAGAAACATTACTGTTGTGCAACACTGTGAAATAATCAAACATTTTTTCACTAAGGTTCTCAGACAGCATTGATGGTATGCTGGGTGATACCTCTTTGGGTATCATTTAATTCCCACAACAGTCCTGTGAAGGATTAGTTAGAATTAGCCTGAGAGTTCTGAATCCACAAACAAGAAACTCTAATGCCAAATCCAACAAGTCTGCTTTTAATTACCCCATTTCACAACAGGATAAAGATTCTGGTATGCAAAATGTATAAACTGATGGCAAAAGCTTAATGTAAATGAGTGGAACATTCTCTTCTTTTTTAACCTTCTATTCGATTATTTGAATGTTGCAGCACATTTACAACTATAGTTTGTAGCTTTTTAAGGCACTGGCAGCATATTATCTACTTTATATGATCATTAAAAAGCTGCAGATATTTACATTTTATGTTTTTCTTTAAAGAAAAATGTAAAGTTGATTTGTGAGCAAATCAGATCAGTCTGAAGTAGTGTAGTGCTGATCAAACTATTCCCAGAAGTCCAGATCTAAAACATCCTAATATGCACACTATAAATATATCTATCTATCTAGCACCAGTAACAAAGACATTCTATAAATATTAAACTTTTATCTAATTGCAAATCTATCATGACATTAAACATTAGAGCTTTGCCATGTCATGAAATCACACTTTGGATCTGAAGGAAAGAACTACTCCAGAGTACGTACAGGAATTTTATGGCAACTCCTTAAAGCAGCTTGGTCTTCTCCAAGGACCACTCAGCTGCCCTCTGCAACTGCAGCATAAGCTCTGGAAAATATATGTTTTGTTTAGGTGCTATGTGGGTGCCTAAATGCAGTCTGAAACACCTTTGAAGTGTAAAGCACTGTACAGCCCTGCTACACATCATCTCAACCTGTACTATTTAGCTAGCATGTCCAGAGAATAGAAGGTCATCACAATCTTAATTCTTTGTTAGAATCTGCTATGTCTTACAAAACAAGAAATGATAAAGAAAAAAACAATATGAGTTCAACTGAATTATAAATCCTGCTATAACAGATCAGGGTATATTAACAGGTAATTAGGGTACATTAAGAGATAATTCTGGCTCACTTCTATCTGTCTCATAATTCTAATAGACAGAGAGGAAGTAGCAGAAATTTTAGTAACACATTTACCACTTTTCTTGGTAAAAATTTCTTGTACTGTAGCTTGCTCTAACTAGATACCTGCTCAGTTTCTGAATTCCAACAATCTGAATATGTGGGCTGAATAGAATTCACAAAACTAAATACTTTGGGAAAGGAATAGCTTCCAAATGCAATTCATTTCAGGTGTATAAATATTGTGAAATCAAAATCTGAGAGAACAACTATTCATTAATATCACTAATAAAAATAGTAGTATATATACGGACAACATAGGTATTTGATCTTATAAGATAATCAGTTACTATTTTTATTCCATTCAATTACATATAATATAAACAAGGCAAATAACATTGTATATTATTTTCTTTGTACTTACACTTGTATTGGCAAAAATGGAATTTGAGTTGGCTGCAGAATATCCTATGTTACTCAAGTCTTCACTGTTCTGTGACAACACAAATAAATAGTCTTAAACTAAGAGTAATACATTTAGAGCACAACTTTCCTCATTATATAATAAGAGTCTAACCCTTAAGTGCTAAAATCCAACATTAAATTTTTCCTCCCACTACCTTTCCATCAACAATTGTGGTTATTCTTTCCAACTTCAGGAAACTATTGTAGCCTCAGAAAGATTCAAAGACAGTTTTTTGCCACATAAACTTGAAAAGTGCTAAAATGTAGACTACCTCTTTTACATCACCACTCATTGGGCACATATTCTTTTATGTGGAAAGAAAAAAATGCAGAACTGCAACCCCACATTTCTAGTTTGCTGTGATAACCCTTGCATGCATTGAATTTGCTTTAAGATTCTGTGGGCACACTTCTAGCAACCCTGAAAAATGGTTAACAAAATTAAATGTACAATAAGATAACATAAATAACTTACAGATTTACTACCCCCTCCGTGTAGAAAGTAATTCAGTGCCTGTGGATCTCTAAAATATATAAAAACAAAAAAAGTGAGATGGGCCATTTTAAACATGAAAGCATTTTAAAACATAAAAGCTGCTAAAATTTAAATTGTTTCAATAGGTAGCAGCACATGGTATTTCTCCTATAGTCTTGGAAGGCTAGCAGATTTGGACCAGGTTAGCATTTGAATGGGAACTATCAAGGAATAACAGGACTGTAGGCTAAACTGGGAAATCAAGTAACATCATAGAAAGCTTTCATATTATTACTACCACCACCACCACCACCACCACCACCATCCCAAAATGCATGGTTGTGACTTTGTAACCACCCAGTGATGAAGCTGGCCTGAGGGCATATTTATATTTAAATAATAAATCAGCTTATAAACAGAAACTATTTGTTTACATTTATCTTTTTCATCTCTTGGTTTATGTTAATATTTCATACAACCAAGAGAATTTTTATACAGTATTTGTATAAATAATACAGCAAATTATAATTAGTAGTAAAAACTACTATCTTATATGGTGAATTTTTTCAAATGAATTTTTCACCCAACTACATTTCATTGGTTGCTAGTCTTCTATAAATGAAATCTGCTAGAGCAAAAAAGTTACAACCTCCAAATCATTTACCAAATTCAGGTGGCCTGCTAGATGCTCAAAAGGAAAGATTCACTAGGTGGCTATTATTTAAACTCACATACATACAATTTGAGGGGATTCTCAACTTATTTATTTCCTTGTATTTGTTTTTCTGTTCCATGGAATTCTAAATGAGATAAACAATCCCCAACGATCTTCTATGCAATATTTGCATAATTTTTATAATGCTATTGTATTATCATACTTTAAGTCGTGCTCTAGGTTTAAAAGAACTTAGATTTCACTTTCTCTTTTTATATTTAAAATAGATGAAAATAAAAAAATATGGGATGCAAATATGTAAATGTATATGAAAATATTTTCCAATATGAAAGTGGCTTTTCTTAAATAATATTAAAATAGAAGAAGGAAGGGCTTGTTCTACATTGTTTGTTTTACATGATCTGAGAACAGAAACAAATTAATGGGTAGCAATATATACAGATGCAGATTTTGCTAATAAAAATCATAGAAGCCTATAAAAATTAACCTGAAAAATTAGTTGTTACTTGAGAGGAGCTTCCCTACTGAATTTTTATATTTAATGTCTAAACAGGATTTGCATCATTCTACTTTCCCATGCTGTCAGTTCCCTTGCCTTCTGTTCTTTCCTTTTTTTCTCCTTTTTCTTTTTTGGATATTTGTGCATACCAGAATGGTCTATGAGCCTATTCCAGCCTTTTTGGAAAGTAATTTATGAAAGTTATTCATAAAAATATGCTTGTGTGCCTATACAAGCTAGTTGTAGCACATCTTTACTGGGGTGGACAAAATCTCCAGGATTTTCAGCTGAAGTTGGCAAACCTAGGCTCGACAGACAGCATGGGATGTTTACCTCTGTGTATTTTCTTTTTCTACTTTTCTTTTGGCGGATGAGTTTGATCTTAAATTTAGGGTTATCTTTTATGGAAATTGAATAATTTTGATTAAATATGACTTATATATGCATTATTGATGATAGACTATGACTTCATATGTAAATTCTAAATAACTCGAGCCACTTCAGGTAATTAAAATTGAAAAAGTTGAAAATATGTGAGGAAATAAAAATAAACAACTGATACAAATTTTATTTCATTTTCATCATATATGAGAAGCAGAAGAAAATGCTCTGCAGAAAGAACACTGGTCTCATAATAAAATGAATTTTCACCAGTTCCGCTTCTACAGCTTCTACAGCCCCTAAAAAACTCATCTGGCACAGTGAAGAATGGCAAGAAAAACTGGAAACTGGAGGAAATAAAGGGAAATTACAAAAATCAATCTTCCCTACTTCTTTTTGAAAATTTTAAATCCAGTTTCCTGGGGGGGGGGGGGGGGGGGATCATTTATTTATTGTGAAAATAAAATTATGCTTCAGAGGATAAAGTATTAACTGAAGTTGCTTATCAAACTTGCTTTCCTTTTAAAATGAATTTTGAATATTTTTCAAGGACAGGTGTCTAAAATAAAATCTTACCCGATAAGATCAAAGAGACAGGCTTCATCATCATCATCATCCATGACAACTAAGAAGAAAATAAAGTATTCATATTGTATCATAAAATACACTTCAAACTATCTTTTTATGAAAGACTGTTTTATGTAAGAAATTACAATATATATATACCATGAAAGTGTTTTTATCATGCTAATTTATTGTACTGGAAGGTGACTATGTAGTAGGCTATATCCAGTAATATGGAATTTAATTTTCCTTATTAAGAGTTACTGTTGCCCTCTTCCACACCTCTGAAGAACTATTTAGATCTGTTCCACAAATCCTCCCAATCCCTCAAATATTTGAGGTGTGCTGATGAATGCAATGAGTTAGAATTAGGATACATGCTTACTTCTATTACTAATCTATATCTGTAATCTAAGCTATGTATAGGTATTTCTGGATCGCCTAAAAACAGAAATGAAGACCCAAATCCCAATTTGTATTGGTACTATCTTTCAATTTTTCTTCCCGAAAGTATTGTCATGGAAAAAAGTCAAAATATAATGTGGCTACCATCCCCAAAATATTTACCTGTTTGTCTTGTATAGTCAGTGTGGACCTACATTGAATGATTTTCCACACATTGATCTTTTTTTGTATGTTCCATTTGTTTGTTTAGCCTGTGAACGGCTTATTTTTACTGCATTTTAGCTAATTCACAACTTTATACTGTTAATTGATTTTTGTCACACACAATATTATAAATAATGCAGTGCTGGTGTAAGAGTGTTTCCAGTTTTATGAGATGAATTGTTTATGCTATTTGGTGCACCAGTTAGGTTTATTAGATGGCTCACAACAAATAATTCCCAAATCTGAGTATATTTGCCCATTCTATTCTTCTAACTCAAGAGATTTTCCAAATTCAGATATGTATTGCATTATTTCCTAACATATTTTTCTACTTCATCCAAATAAATTAACAGTACTGACTTTCTGCTGATTCATGCTCATTGTGTGTAGAATGAGCCTGGATAACTCAGCAGACTAATGCATTATGCATTGGCTCAAGGTTGACTCAGTCTTCCATCCTTTCTAAGGTAGGTAAATTGAGGACCCAGTTTGTGGGGGCAATAAACTGACTTTGTATAAATATACAAAAGTATGAAGGCTATTGCTTAACGCATTGTAAGCCGCCATGAGTCTCCAGAGAAGGGTGGCATATAAATCAATTTTTTTAAAAAAAATTGTGCCATAGTATGTCCATGACTGATCCTAAATCACCTGAAGTGCATCCAGATGCTTTGTTCAGAGAATTCTACAACTGTCTCCTAGTTGCACAGTCCACATTTTCAAACATGCTTTCCATCTTCCAATCAAGAATCTTATAGCTTCAACTTTGATCACTTGTGCGATTTTTTTTTCTCATGAAATCTTTCCAATAGATGGGAATTATGAAGTATAAGAGCAGACAGTGACAAGGTGGAACATGTATTTTAAAGATACAAAAGCTCTCCGAGTTGGACATATCAACATGTAGTTCAGAGACTATGATTTTCAAAAATATCCTCTGTGAAGCTGAAATCTTATATTTCAGATTCTCTTTATATGCTAGATATTGTGATATATTATGAAGGATATAAGCAGGCAGAGAACATAACCAATAAAACATTTCATCTTCATATCTCATGTACTGACTTTATTACCTAAAGTGCTCTTAAAGGAATAGGAAAGCCAAAGCAAAGAGATATCTAATCTACTTTCCTGCACAGCTCAACTATCTCATGTGCCTTGATCTTGTAACAAGACTTTGTTCTGGAATATAATGGCTGCATAACAGATAAATGATTTAAGGAAGAACTACACCTCATACTTTTAATTGGTCTTGTTTTCCTGCCATCACCTTTGCAAGGCAAAGTGCTGCAAAAGAACATGTATGTTCTTTATGTAAATATAATTGACATTTATCACAAAATGCAACTTGTTCCTTCTGTTCTATCCACTTCATTCCATATTTTATTATTTATCCCACCTTTTTTCATATACAACTCAAGGTGGCTAACATACCAATACTCTTTCCTTCTTCTACTTTCCCCTCAACAACTACGAGCTGGGCTAAGAGAAAGTAACTGGTTTTTCATGCCTAAAGGAAGACTGGATCTGAGTTTCCAGGTTTCTAGGTCAGCACCTTAACCACTACACCAAACTGACTCTCTTTTTCTTTCTTTCCTTCCTCAAATTTTATCTCTGTAGGTTTTTTTATACAACATCCTTTACGGATGTTTAATCTGATCAACCGTATTCTCTCTATATATTTTCACATTTTATTTAAAACCATGGAATTGTTTCTTTAGTACATTGTAAACTCAACCAAATTTTATTAAAGGAAACATGTTTTTGAAAAAACATAACTTAGTAGAATCCAATCTTCTTCTAGACAATAATTCCATACATCTATATCCATATGCCAAATTATTATTTGAAGTACAAGAATGTTACTATATTCTATGTTACTTACAGCAGTTTGTCATATTATATTTTGATAAAATTATGTTAACCAATGGACATTGCATTAGATTCAGAATCCTGATAGCTTATTGCATAATAGTATTTCAAGGATAAATTAGTATTACTACAAACAGGTTGTCTATCATTTGTCTCCCATTGTTATGAAGAATATATGTAAGTTTTATTAATGTATATTTTCAAGCATTGGCTTAAATATAAAATAAAGTATCAAATATTACTATTTTCTTACTTGGATAGATGGAAGGAGACATGAACACAAATGACACATCATCTATGGAGTAAGAATGCATGATTCTCTATACACACCGAGTTTGTTCCTTTAATCAAATGAAAGGTACAGAAACCACTCCCTAATCAGATTTCCACTTACTGGATTGTTCATATATAATGCTTTTTGCCCCTCAGAAGTTGCAGAATGTCCATGTATAAATCGGTCCTACTACGTATTAAATGTGCTTGTGTATGTTTTGGTAATTTCCACTGGAATGCAGGAAATTGGAAATGTATTGTTTCCTCTTGCACATTAATTTTACTCCTGACAATTTATTTGTGAGAAGTTGTCAAGTTATTCATTAGTTTGCATTTATACTTCTGGTCTCGCAAACACTGTGGCAGTGTATCTATAGCTTCTCTAGATTGTAAGCTTAAAGCTAGACGAAATCATCGGCCTTATGATGTTTCCCAGTATATGTCCAGCTCCTACTGGAATAGGAACATATAAAGTAAATTGAATAGATTGGTTATCGGTTAACAACTGCCACATTATTCTTTAAATTCAAAATAAAAATTTAAAAAATCTGCACGTTCATTATCAATAATCACTGAATCTTTCATACCATCCTGTTTTGTAACAAAGTAAAACAAATGTGATCATTTATCAGTTATAAATTTTAGTTAAAAAGAATAAAAATAGAACAAGCAATCTTTTATTCTACTTGAAACAAAGCAATTAAAATTGTTAGAAACAGAAATGATTACATAAAGAAGTATAGATGCCTACTTCCCATTATACCAAATTTCAAATTTTGCCACTGTTTACTGGTGGGGGGGGGGGGTCCATCTATGAAAAAGTGACTGCTATAAACCAAGATTTATGACTAACAGATTAGGGCTGCACAGTATAGAACTTTAGATCTGATACCAAAGGTAAACTGTGTATGGGCCTCTCCTACACATCAAAGAACTTCTTTAGATTTGAATATGAAGTACTACTGGGTAGCCCAATTGCAGAGTGTCAAAACAGGATGTTTTCAATTTTTAATTTTGTGATTTGTTTAATACAAATTACACTATTCAGAAATAAATCTAAAATTAAACAACTTGTTGAAAATGGTTTTTTTCTGTTGTGCTATTATTCTAAGTTAGACCTTCCCAAAGAATTGATAACTAAGTTCTTCAAAAGTTTTATTTTACCAAAATGACATAATAAAAGATTGTGAATGTCTAAACTGTGAACACCTTTGCTACATATGAATTAACCATGATTGAAAATATGAGTGAATGTTAACTTTACCTGTATCTGAATAAGCAGCAGCACTCCTAAGACTGGCAGAACAAATAAGAACTATCTCATAAAAGCTATGTAAATTAGTTTTAGTAGTCTGGGCCAATTATTAAATGGACAAGATGTATGTATGTTATAAACTGGTATTCTCATTACTTGCCAATTCCCATTTCTTTCCATATGTGTTTTATACATGATGTACAACTTTTTTAACAGTCTTAGAAAAAAAACCAATTCTGGTTGTAAGTATGGTTTGCTTTTAGATTCAAGGTGGTTTCTAGCACCATGAGGAAACATTAATAGAAATCAATGTCATCCTTTGAACATAAATACTGTCTCCTGGGATTTCTATGTGGTAAGATCTGCTGCTGGAAATAATGATAAATATACCCAGAACCTCATCTTTTCAGTGTTTGAAAAATATGCATGCTGCATAAATCTAGGCCTAACAAAACTTATTTAACTAAAGTGAAGTATATGCCAGGCATATGCCCAATTAAAATACAATTTTTCACAATGTCTCCTTTCAAAGTTAGTTTTTTTAATGCCATTCAAATTACTTGCCCAATAACAAATCCTTTTCTTTCATGAGACTTAATGAAGACAGGCATTTTATTGAATTTACAATATAATTTACTAAACTATTAAATATTTTAAATGGGTGGGGGAGGGGGATTACACAGAAAAATGTACAATAATTCCTGGAAGGAAAACTGAAATGTTATTAAACAATATATCTTATTTTTTAATTTCATCTTTTTCCTTAGTTTCTTGATATATTTTACACCAGATATATTAAGAGAACTACTAAACCAATGTGCTAGACTTGCCTAGGTGCAATGGTAACTGCACTATCCAGTTTAGAATGCCAAAAAGCAATGAAAGATGTAGCCTAATGATCAACACTAACACTTAGAACTTGGCTGAAGAACTACTTTTTATTTATTTATTGCATCAGTTTTTTATTAGGAAACATAATAATAAACCAAGTCCAAATCATCTTTTTTCCATTGAGGATATTAATGGCTCTACAAATAGATGGAATTAACTTCATTGCTGTCACATTAAATTTATCAAGCCAATTGTTTCCTAATATTAATCGTGTCTTACATTTACTCAAAAGGTTTTAATTAATTCTGAAAAATTAGATCAAAGACTTAATAGTAGGAAATTATTGGAAAATGCAATATATCTACTACTGTTCGCCCTATTTTGTTTCCTTTGAAATTTAATATCTAAAAAAAACCCCAAAAAGATAGTTATATTAAAACTTGCCACCACTTCAATTAAGTATTTTGAGATGACAGAATTTAAGACTACTTGTATTTTAAATAAATATATTTTACTCCTTTATGAAGCTTTCAAAAGCTGAAATCTAATGACAGTGGAAGGTAGGAAAAACTGTAGTCAAGTTTTATTATGCTTCCTTACTTTGTTTTCTGGAATGGGATCTCATTGACACATGTAAAATTGCATAATTATAAAAAAAATTTGAAAGGCCATCCAATTTCCCAAGGTCCTCCATTTTAATCCAGATCACACACTGCTTTTCTTTAAATTATTTGCATCACATCTCACATAGATGTTTTCCTCTATGCGATTTATACATTGGAAGCTGGACTATTTCAAGGATTTACATCCCAATCTGGTGGGGATCACAGGATGGTAATTTCTATAAAAGGAGTTCACATCATTAAACAGGGGTAATAATTGCCATTTGTTCCCATAAAAACTAGTATTCTTCATAAGAATATAGAGTATAAATGAAAATAAAGACGGAAGAACTTTTTAAAACGAATACTATAATGTCCTATACAACAAGAAATCGGACTTGTAATTGTTAAAAGACATTAAAATACGTGGCACCCTCAACCTCCGTACGATTTTCTCTCTAGACAAATTAATTTGTCTCAGAAGGTATTTCACCCCTTTGGAAATCATTTCATAAAGGCGAAGAAGGTCGTTTCCATTTTTGCTCTACTTTGAGAGACGGAAAGCAACTCCACGAAGTAGAGGAAGACGACGCCCCAGCCGAAGGGGAAAGCCTTGTATTAAAAGCATTTCAAAATGGCGGCGGCAGGGAACGAAAGAGAAGAAACTGCGCCACAAATCCTGGCTAATGGCCAGGCAGCGCCATCTTCCCTTCTCCCTGACCCTCCAGCCGGCGAGGCACGAGACCAGCACCGAGAAAAGGGACTCTTGTGAGGAAAAATTGGCTCCGTCGACTGTTTTGGAAATGCGTGTTCAATTCGGAAATTCTCCTAGATTATACAATTTAGAGAGGGTGAAATTAAGCCAGATAAAAACACAAAGGCCTGAGTTTCCTTCGTCCTTCTCTCAGCAAAAATCAACCATTTCTGTAAATCTACTGTACTTGCATTCCTTATTAAGAGTATTGCCCACTCCTCAACTTCTTCGTTTCAATTAAAAAGAAAAAAACGCATCAAAAATGATCCATCGGATTTTCAATTCATTCTTTATATATTTCTCTCCCTCCCCTCCAGGTCTTTAACTAAAACCAATTCACTATCATTTTTGGAAGGTTAATCCCATGCCACGTACAGACAACAGAGTCTTCGAAAGGCAAAAACGAAAGCATTGTTACAGGTGTAGAATATTTATTATACTTGCAGCTTAAAAAAAAAAACATAAATTACAACCGAAAAGGATTTTAAATCCTACCGACCCAGAATTACATACACCGAAACAAATCACCATTTCCATTCCTTGAAACAATGACGCAAAGACAAGAAATCGGAGGAAACTGGAGACAAAAAAATAGTAATAAGAAGAAACGAAATTAAGAAGAGGGGGAAAAAAAGAATCCCCGTCAAAAAGCGCAGCCCATGCTAGAAAGGCGGTGAAAATGAGTACGAGATGGCAAGAGATGGTCGCTGAAAACAAATCCAACCGGGGAGGCAAAAGAAAAGAAAAATCCTCGGCAGCCTCCCGCCCAGGAGCGAGAAGACGGAGCGTCTCCATTTTCCTGAGGAGGAGGAAGAAAAAGTGTTCCACAGACCAGAGAGCTTTAGAGAAAAGCAAAGAAACGAGGGGGGAAAAAAAGAGGGAGGAGATTTGAAAAGATTATTTTTCTTTCTCCCTCTCCCTCACACACACACACACACACTTGATTCCCCTCTTCCTCACAGACACACACACCCTCAGTCACACTGGCAGACACATACACACACTCACGCACACTTTCTCTCCCTCTCTCGACGGCCAAGGGGGTGGCCAGGAGAGGGAAAAAAAGCCCAAACAAAACAATAACTAATTTTAAACCGGCTCAATCAGTGAGTCATTAAAAGAGGGGCTTTTCTTCCTCCTCTCTACATTTGCATGGCCTCCGCGAGAGGGGCAGCCCCCCCCCCATCCTCTCCCGCCGCCCACCTTGCAGCTATCAGCCTAGCCCTGAAACCTTATCTGTCCTCTCTCTCTCTCTCTCTCCCCCTCTCTCTCTTCTCGCTCTCTCTCCCTCCTTGTTTGCCTCTCCCCCTTTAAGAATCACATTTTGGAGGTGCCCTCAGTAGCCACCACCACAGCCTCTTCCTGCAAAAGAAATAAATATTTCATTTCCATGTGAATTAACATCTGCCCACCAAGCACCACCCGCGCAAAATCGCCCTCCTCCTCCTCCTCCTTTCCTCTCCTCTCCTCTCCTCCTCCTCTTCTTCTTTTCTCTTCTCCTTCTTCTTCCTCCCTATGTCCCCCCCTTCTCTCTCTCTCTCCTCTCCTCTCTCTCCAGATATATATTTATATACCTAGCCCCAGAGCCAATAGCTCTCTGGGCTGAAACCTAATATCCTGGTTTTGGCAACTCCTGGTTGTTAATTTGCTCCTCTTTCTTTTTCTGTCTGTCTGGAGATAGATTTCCCCCCCTCTCTTTTCCCTCCCCGAAGGAAGGGAGGAAGGAGGTTGTGTGTTTTTTTTTTCCTTGAAATTTTTATCACAAAATTATAATACACTCAAAGGGAAACTCACCGTCATGAAAAAGCAGTGCCTTGTCAACGGGGTTTCTTCGCCATCACATCAGGGGCTGGCAGTGTAAGAGAGAGCGAGAGAGCGAGAAAGGGAGGGGGGAGAGAGGGAGCGAGCGAGCGAGCGAGCAAGGAAGAGAGAGCGAGGATAGCGAGAGCCCAGTGCGGGAGTTCCAGCTACAAGGCGAGGAGAGAGGCTCAGAGGCTGCGGGGACGCCGCTACCGCATTCACATACATTATTAGGAGCGGCGGTACTGAACTATCGCTCGCTGCTGCTGCTGCTGCTGCTCCTGCCTGCCTGCCTGCCTGCCTTTACGCTGGGCAAAGAAGACACTTTCGAAAGATTGGGCTTGCTTTGAAAAAAAAGAAGCTGAGTTTGAGGCTTCAAAGGTATAATCTCTTGACCCTTCGCAGGAAAGCAAAAACTTTACTTTTAGTTAATCGGGAAATGACTGAGTGCCCTCGTCTAATGGAACCAACGTTGCGATTTACCCAACCCCTTTGGTCTGTCGCTGCATTTTTTTTTTATTTTTTTGAGAAAACAAGAAAAGCACTGCTTTAACTTAAATTCTCCCGTTTGCTTCCCTCCCTCAAATGACGTAAACAAAGGAAGTGGAAAAGGTTTGGGATTATTCTAAACGGAACTGCATGTTAGAAGTTAAAAAAAAAAAAAGAAAGCTGCCCATGCACAGTCCTACCAACTTTATTCGGCCCTGACTTCTTTCTCATTATCATTGCTATGCTTGTCAACATGCTGTCAAAATAGAGTTGCCAGTTGCAACACAGCAAATTTAAGTTTAGAGTATATAATGCATCTTTTTTGGTCCCCCAGACCCTCAAAATAGTATATATAGTTAATGCTATCCAAATACAAAGATAAATATAGAAATGGAAATATATTCATTATTTTGATTTAAAGGGGTTTTTTTTCATTGTGCACTGAAATATTTAAAACTACCATGGATTGGTTCATTTTAATGGGCTTCATAAATGTTTCAGAATACTAAGAAAAAGATATAAACTTGGTAGTTTCTTTTGGGTCAGTTTAGAAACAAAAGTAAGAAAGGCTTAAGTGCAAAAGGAATTTAGACTTGCAAAGGAAAGTTAACTGCAAAAAAAAGAGCTCATTTGTCAGTAGGAAAAAGGAAGGAATGAACCAGCTGTTAAGAGGTTGGCAGAAGAGTAAGATGTGAAAGGGAAAGAGCAGACCTCAGATCCTACTTCTGTCGGGCTTCTGTCTTCAGCACCAGGGGAATTGTGTTGAAATAGACCCATTAAAACAGTCTGAAAGTATGGTACAGCAACTCAAAATAAATAAGATATACCTAGCTACCATTAACAATCTGCAGACATCATCTCAAAATCTCTCTTATGACCTTTGAAGATCATAAAGAATAGGTGTAGAGAAGTAGACCTAATGTTTTCCGGTCTTCAAAAAAGGAGAAAACCATGAGCTAAATAATTAAGGCAAGACAGCTTGATGTTGACACAGATCAAGGGACAAATTATTGAGTAGTCAGTTTGTCAGGATTTAGAAAATAAGGCATTGCTTAGCAAGAACCACAATAAACAAGTAATGGCAAGCCAAACTAATCTTTTCTGAGAGAATACCAGTTCAATTGATCACAGGAGTATGGATACAGCATCCCAACTTTAAAGCATTCAATGATGTATTTCATGAAATTCTTCCAGTTTACAGGAAGTATTAAGATTCAGCAGAATGGTTCAAACAGAAACATTGAGCAAAAGCCATATCCCAAAAGGATCTTGGTGGATCACAAACAGAGCATTTTACAAGAAAATAATTTTATTTGGCCATCAGGAAAAGACTGCTAATAGTAAGAGCAGTTCACCAAGACCATCCAAGACTTTGGTAGACTTTCCATTTGAAGTATTTTAAAAAAGGCTATATGAGCATGTGGTGGCCACCTGTGGTGGCCCAAGCGTTCTCCTGAGGTCTGTTTTTGGCCGCAACTGCCTCCTGCAGTCCTCTGCCAGCAAAAATGGGGCTTGAAGGGGTTGCGTGCATCCCCCAAGCTCTGTTTTCACTGGCAGAAGCACTGTTGGCCAGTCCTTCGCTGTTTCCAGGGCGGCCCTGTGGGCCAGATCTAAGCACTCCATGGGCCGAATCTGGGCCGCGGGCCTTGAGTTTGACACCCCTGCTCTATTTTCTTTTGTGTGCTATTCAGCAAAATGAACTTTCTTGAAGGAAAAATTGCTAATTTCATAATTGTTGGGAAAACTTTAATCCCCCATCCTTGTTACTATTGCTTCCACTATTTTTAGAAAAAAGTTTAAGCTATGCTTTTCTTCAAGTACCTGTATACATGCACTTGAAAACATAGACATAGCTTAAGAGTGTAATGTCTGACTGCTGAGAAATAATTTATTGAGATCTTTCTCATTATATATATCAAAAGTAAACCTTGTTGAATTCAGTTATACTTTAAGAGAAGAATTTATGTCATTGGTATTGCATGTATACATTGCATTGCATGTATAGGATTACAAACTAAACTACAGAGTCAAGACATTTTAACATTCCTCTGAGTTAAGGATCAAGAATATTTTAACTATCTTAAATGGTAACAACATAGAACATGTTCTTTAGTCTTTACTTTTAAATTTAGTTTTATTTATTTTAGGTATAAACCATCATAAGTCCTAAATTAAGTGTACTTCATAATTTACAAGCTTTCCTGAACTTGGTGTATTCTAAGATCACTGATGTGTTTTCATTTTTTTTCTTAGATAACTGATATATTTATTTCTGTCTCTGCTCAGATTTATTTGAAACTACGTCCACCAGTTCAGTCACAGAAATATGCAACTGGGGTCAGGCATCTGATAGTTGCTGTCATGTTAACCTTTCACCTTCAAAATTTATAGGGCAGTGATGATTAACCTTTTCGGCACCAAGTGCTGAACGTGGAGCACACGTACACGCATTCGTGAATTCACCTCCAGCTGTGTGCTGGAGCACAGGAACCTGGAAGAGAGCAGCTGGCCGCTGTGCATTTCTGGATTCCATTGCACACATACGTGTGCCAGAACCCAGAACAGAGTTCTGGCCATGCGTGCCATAAGTTTGCCATCACAGTTATAGGGCCTTTCAGATGTAATAGCAGAATGGTGACAAGGCATCGGAGTAATTGAGACAAAACTCTGCTTTTGGTATGCACTTCAATGTAGCCTAAAGCACTTTATTAACTGACCTCTACTTTTGTTTCCCAAAAGGAGTTTCTCCTATGCAATTCAAAAGAAGAACTGAAGAAAACCAGATTGGACCTTTAAGAGCCACTTGGTAATGGATAATATCTAATTTGTTTGCTAAATCCCAGATGTCGTAGATGGAAGTTTACTTTGGGCAAAGAAAGTCAGAGTCCTATTCTGTGAATCTTTAGGGGGGAGGGCTTGCTTATGGACATCCAAACAGAATGCCCAGATAATCTTTCTCCATTTAAAATAAATATGTGCTGAATCCCAAGAATCTATTCAAAGAAGTAATAAGTAATTACAGTAGTTTACAGTAGTTGAACTGACTATTGATTTTCAAATTCTGGGTTTTCAGTTTTATTTTTTTGGTTACCCTACCAATTTTACTTAGATGCAAAATTGCATTATTATTTTGATAACCCTTTGTATGACAGAATTGGTAGAATTCTATATTTCTGACTTCTTTTCCTGGAACTGGGACAAAATGAGTCCTGGATACAACATTTAAGAATTCCTCACCCAGACACCCTAGAGGATAGCAGAAGGTTAAGTGTAATGGTAGCAACGTACTGTAATTATTTCTGATTGGGGGATTCTGGGAAAAAAGATCTTGCAAGCAGAATTTTACATTTTAGAATAGAAACCTGCAGAATTATGTCATTGTTTGTTTACATTCTCAGTAGTTGCTATTTTTCACATAGCTTTTTAACTTCATTCCCAGATTCACAGGTTTTCTTGCAAACAATCAAGTAAATCTACCTCAAAACATGTATTGAAAAATAGAGGTGAGAGACTTTAGAAATGTATTTCATTTCATTGTGATTAGGAATGATCTTACTCTATGACATGGTAATTTAAGCACTAGGCACAGATTTTATTTTCTTTGCATTCTTCCATTAGTCAGCCTGAAAAGGAAGAGGTGAAGCAGAGCACTGATTGGATTATGTTGTCTTTACATTTCAAGGTCAGTGTAATTGCCAGTCAATTGCTTAACGCGTTGTAAGCCGCCCTGAGTCTCCGGAGAAGGGCGGCATATAAATCATTTTTTTTTAAAAAAAATTAACTGCTTTATGAGAGACAGGGAGATAGGAAAACTATAGCATGGAAATGTCCTACTGGGGAATATCTAGTTTTTAGCTATGTTTTTAGCAGTTGAAGATGACGGTATCTTCAACTGCTATTTTTTCCTGCTATTTCAGGAAATTTGTGCAGGGTGAAATGGAATTCTAACACTTTCTTCTTGCTTATACATTATTATCTAGAACTGAGGTTCTGAATTGGCAGTTAGCTATGAATTTAAGCCATTTACTTCAGTGAAAAATGGTTTAGCTCTGCAGACTAAAGCACCGTAATTAACATTCAGCTGTCTGCAATTACACCAGTTCGAATCTCCCCAGGCTCAAGGTTGACTCAGCCTTTCATCCTTTCTAAGGTAGGTAAATTGAGGACCCAGTTTGTGGGGGCAATAAGCTGACTTTGTATAAATATACAAAAGTATGAAGGCTATTGCTTAACTCATTGTAAACCGCCCTGAGTCTTCGGAGAAGGGCGGCATATAAATCAAATTTTTTTTAAAAAAATCCAGAAAGATAAGGAAAGAGAAAAGTAAACATTTCATTTCCCTCCCTCTCTTTCAAATCCTTCATATATAAATTGTAAGATGATCTGAAAGATCTGAAATAAAAATCTCCTAATTTGAGGGGCTGCCATGAAGAAGAGAGGGTCAACCTATTCTCCAGAGCACCAGAAGGCAAGACAAGAAACAATGGAAACTAATCAAAGAGAGAAGCAACCTAGAGTTGTTGAGAAATTTCCTAACAGTGAGAACAATTAACCAGTGGAATGACTTGCCTTTGGAAGTTGTGGGTGCTCCATCACTGGAGGCTTTTAAGAAGAGACTGGACAGACATTTGTCTGGAATGGCATAAGGTCTCCTGCCTGAACAGAGGGTTGGACTAGAAGACCTCCAAGATCCCTTCCAACTCTATTAATTGTATCTGGATTGCTGTCTAGTTCAGGGGCATCAAACTCGATTTCATTGAGGGCTGCATCAGGGTTGTATTTGACCTCAGGGAGCTGTGTGTTCATGTGTGGCCGGTGGTGGGCATGTCCATGGTAGGCGTTTGACACAGGCTCCATTTTCCATTCTTTCTTTCCACATTTCTTTACTATAACAATTTTTGTATTCTATCAGATATTATAAGCAAACATTTATTACTTATTATTCATAGTAAACTTGTTATTTCTAAATTTATACCCCATTGTTTAATATTAAATTGCTTTTCCTGGCAGAAAAGCTATTTATACTATTGTGTTTTTATTATTCAACTAATTATAAAAATACAATAGCCTAAATAATACAATAATACAAAATCGAACAGCAGAGGTAAATTTCCAAGATAGTAAATAGAAATGGCTGTCAAAGATCGTTGATTGTAGATTAAATGGACTGCGGGCCAGTTCTTTGATATTTCCAGGCTGGCCCTGCGGGCCAGATTTAAGCACCCCGCAGGCTGGATCCGGCCCATGGGCCTTGAGTTTGACAAAGTATAGATGAACTTGTATGTTTTAATGCTCAAAGTCTAGGAATGAGATGCTGGGGTAAACAGGTTTAATTAAGACAGACTTCCCCTTCTTACCGTATTGTTTACAGAAGTATATTATTTTCTAAACTGAAAGACTTTAAAGTAATAATAATAGCTCAAGGATTTATGGTTGATGGATTACCAAACCTATGGTATGTCAAATCATAATTTTTTGTATAACTAGTAAAAAGTGGACATTGAAGAGAGGAAGAATTTTGCTTCTTCAGGTTCTCCCACCTCTTCCCTATCTACCTCCCCTTTCCTTTGTTCCTTCCTATCTTGCTTGCTTTCCCTCTTTGTTCTGCTGCTTCCTCCCTTCCCCTTCTCCCCTTTTTCATTTCATCTTCCTTTCCTTCCTCCCTCTTCCTCCCTTTCCTTCCTTCCTCCTCCACCTTCCCTTCCTCTTCCTTCCATTTCTTCATTTCTCCCTTTATCCTTCCTTCCCACCCCAGCAGAGAGCTGCTGGTTGGTGGGGGAGGGAACAAGGGATTGCAGGAAAGGCCAGGAATTTGTTTGGGAATGTTGAAAATGAAGATCATGTGACTACAGTAGCATGGCTGTGGCAGGGCTGAAGCAGCCACAACTTTTCCAAATTTCTTTTCCTCAGAAGCAATCGGTCCTAGCATTCTTTAAGTTAGCTTATTTGAAGTACCTTGGCTGAAAAGCCTTGTGATACACCATTTCCACCAGTTAAAGGTTACAGAGAGTTTTAATAGCATATAGATTATTTATCAAGGTTTTGAGAAGTTTATTAAATGAATACTCTCTGTTTACTAGGAGGAAAGTCTGATAGAGGGGATGCTACCAATGTGCATGTGATCACTGGCAGTTTGTAGGTTAGGGTTTTTTTTACAAATTGATAGTCCTATGGTACATACACACAGAGAGAGAGAAAGGGTTGAATACCCAGAAGATAAAGATGAAAGGATTGCTGTGAGGTTATGAAGGAAGAATAATCAGTTTTTTCTCTACTCATAGGTGATGCTGGATAGGGATGGAAAGATGCCAGGGAGTCCATGAAGTTGCCTTGAAACTGTCCTTCATGAAGTATGAGGGTTGGCACCATGAATCTCCAACTCATTTATTTGCTTGTTTGTTTATATCCTGCCTTGACTTTTTTATAAATAATTCAAGGCGGCAAACATATCTAAAATTCTTTCTTCCTCCTATTTTCCCTACAGCAACAATCCAGTAAGATTAGTCGGGTTGAGAGAGTCACTGGCCCAGAGTCACCCATTTGTCTTTCATGGCTAAGGCAGGACTAGAATTCATGCTGTCCCAGTTTCTAGCCTGCTCCTTAACCACAACCAAATTGGCTCTCTCTTAGGCCTGGGGCAATGCAATTTATATTGATATATTGTGCAAGAGCAGAAGTTGTGGAGATACCTGGCCATAGAATTGCCAAGAGCAGGACTCAACTGAATGGATAACATCATCATTGTTTTGTTCACTCAAGGATGAAAGGGATGAATAGATTTATGTTGTGGTCATGAGGAATTATCTTGTGGACAAATGTCATAATAGAGAAATTAATGAAGCAAGTCCAAGCTAAAAAAATAGGCAGACCCAAAAGACTTCTGTGAAATACAATGCACCTTTATTTTATATTAGTAAGAACAAAATGCAGTTTTCATATATGCACGGAATCGTTTAGAAGAGAAATTGATTAAAAGAATGTAGACATTTGGGATTATTTTATTTCCTTTATTATTATAAAATCTTACCTCATAAGCATTCGCTTCTCTTGTCATTTTTCTCATTCTTTCATATTATCTGTTAGGAAAAAATAAAAACCGCTGCTGAGAAAAATTCTCAGGGAGTAACTTTTCACACAGAAAAACAATGGCGTGTAGGTCATTCTCTGCCTGTACCTTCAGCTAATCCTTGTTCAAAACAACTTTATTTTTTGCTCAAAGAGATATCAAAGAAACTTTGGAACCAAGGACAGCATATCTGCATCACAAATAAAGCAAACCCATTTTCACCACTAAGATTTTTTCAAAGGCATTCACATTACATAACTTGAAATCAAAGTATCACATTTAATATTGTATAAAATCCTTCTAATAGTAATTGTTAACTCAAGTCGTGTTACCTCTCATTGGGACTACTGCAATGTGCTGATGTGTGTACATTACATTTGTGCTTTAGCCCTGCACTGGTTTTCTATTGGCTTCTGGTTGTAAATCAAGATTCTAGTTTTACAATTAAAGCCTACATGTTTTGAGTACATACATTTCAGACCATTTTCTCTGCCTAGTTTCTACCCTCCTAGCTTGAATACTTGGGGGAATTGGCTTATGATTATCCACTTTTGTGAAGTAGAAGTTGGAGGCTTATAGATATATGTTCCCTAACTGCCTATACTTTGGAAAAGCCCTCCTTCCCAATTGTACTTGGTTTCTACAAACTGTTAAAAACCATTATTTTGGAAAGTCTTGGAGGGATAAGTTGGAACCATCAGCTTGAGTGAGTGGCAGCAAACTAAAATTTCAGAAGGTGGAGAAATATGCATAACTATTATCATTGCCATGATGTCCAGCTTTTGCTCTCTTTTTTTAACCAAAAAGATCCACACTTTAATTTGGCAACTAATGTATAGCTGGATACATGTAACTTATTAAGCCATGGCTTAAGATATTTTCTGAACCCCGCTACTTGCAGCTGATTCAATAAGCCAGTTTAACAAGGGGGTCAGGTAGATAAAAAGGCAGATTTGATTCAAATATTTATTAGTATGCAAACAGTATCTGTCAGAAACATCTTCAACAGCTCATCTAAAGCAAAAGAAAGCAATTCCCCTTTTTATTTTTTATGAACATTTTTGTGAATTTTTTCCAAAGTAGCAACTGAAAAATCACTGGTTGGATCATTCAAACAGAATACTTAATAGTTAATATTCTTATTTAATTTCTGTTTATGATATTTATATCACACTTTTCCACCAGGGTCTGAAGCACTTCTTCCTCCAATTTTAATAAGACCTTGATTAAATAATCCAGGGATAGACAACCAGCAGCATACCTGCATAAATATAAATTTATAAATTAAATAAACTAGAATAGCAAAAATATTTCAGATTGACCCCAAAAATGAGCCTATCATATATAATACTATATATATAATTCCTATACCAAACATACAGAATTTTCAAGGCTGGCAAAGCCAGAATGAAATGAATAAGCAAAGCTTTGCATTAAAATGGATTTCTATGGTAGATCAGAATTCTGCAATGAGTGGCAGGAATGATCCAAGCTTTGCCAGAACAATTTTTGCATATTGTTGATAGAACTGCATTCCAAGTCTGCATTTTTTTCCAATTCTAGAAGCCCAACAAAAATCTGGATGAAAACAACATATATTTCTTCCAAGTCCATACCATTCTCAAAAAGAAAAAGATGGAAAACTTATGAGTTAGTGTGTGAATGTGGTGAAAGCAAAGACTGCTTGTCAAGATAGAAAGGTAGGGAGAGAAAGTATAATAATAAATATTGGTGGTGGAAATTACACTTCTAGTTCTAGTTCCTTTCTCGGAAGCCCTGCCTTGAATATTTTTGGCTTGCTGTATCTTACTCCTTTTCACAATTTGCATGTTGCTTACCCAAAAAATGGAACCTGATGGGTATGTGATAGACATGCATAGGTAGTTCTTCACTTACAACAGTTCATTTAGTGACGGTTCAAAGTTACAATGCACTGAAAACCTTTTGTGACTTATGACCATTTTTCAGAGTTATGACCTTTGCAGCATCCCCATGATCACATGATCAAAATTCAGGTGCTTGGCGATATTTATGACCATTGCTGTGTCCCAAGATCATGTGATCATCTTTTGTGACCTTCTGACAAGTCAATGGGGAAGTCAGATTCACAACAACCGGGTTACTAACTTAAAAACTGCAGTGATCCACTTAACAACTGTAGCAAGAAAGGTTGTAAAATGGGGTAAAACTCGCTGAACAAAGGTCTCAACGGAAATTGTGGGCTGAATTGTACATCTAAACTATTGTTTTGCAATTTATATCAGAAAACTCGTTCTCTGCACCTCAATAGGAAGACGGAATCGTTAGCTATTTGGACGAAAACTGAGTTTATTTATTTATTTAGTTCAAACTTACCGCGCTACCTTTCACCTAAAAGACGGTTGGTTGCTCTCGTTGATGTTAACATTGCCTCTTAAAGGAAAACAGGCCCCGCTTTACACATTTTTCTCGGCGGTCTTTGAATTAGGGGCCCTTTAAAAGGTGGATAAGACACGCCCACGTCCTCCGGGAGGTCACTTCACAAATCCTAGGCTGGGGTCACGGAAGGAGCCAATCGGTCTCCGTCTTAGTACGAAGTGATTGAAGCCGCTGCAGAGACAGAGAGAAAGATGGAGGCTTTTTCGGAGGTTGCGGCGCCGGTGGAGGGCGATCGGGTGTCTCCCGCTGCCAGCCTCTCCGCCCTGGTTCCCGACAGGCTGCATCAGCGAGAGGCGGAACGGCGAGAGGAGGCGGAGAAGAGGCGTCGAGAACGGGAGGCGCAGTCGGTGTTAGAAGAGCAAAGCGATTTTTTCACCGCCTCCTTTGCCCGCGAGCGGGAAACCATCGAAGCGCTGCTGCGGTCGGAGCCGGCTCAGGATGCCGAAGCGGCTGCCGAAGCCGTGTCCGAGGCGGCTCGGCGGCTGCAGGATCTGCAGCGGCTGCTGACGGATTCGGTGCGCTTCTTGGCTCCGTACGAGGTGCGGCAGGCCCAGGCGGCGCTGATCAAGTTGCAGGGCGCGCTGTCGGAGAGGCGCCTCCAGCTGAAGCCGAAGAAGCGATTCGCCTTTACCAAAGCCCTCAAAAAGGACCCGGCCTCGGCTCCGTCCAAGCCTCCCGCTCCTCCCCCGGAAAGCTCCGCCAAAGACCAGAAGGAAGCGGCAACCTCCGCGCCGCTGAATCCAAGTTGCGGCTTCAGCCGGGCCGAGGGACAAACCCTCGAGCTCGGTCCGACCGACCTGCTGCAGCAGGACGTGGTGCTGTTCCAGCTCAGGCGCTGCCGGGTGCTGTTACGCGGCAACCCCAACACGCTGCTGGTGCTCGACTGTCACGACTGCACGGTCCTCTGCGGACCCGTCTCGACCTCGGCGCGGGTGGATGGGTGTAGCGGTTGCCTCGTGGCCGTCGCCTGCCAGCAGCTCCGGACCCACCGCGCTACGGAGACGAGCTTCTACGTGCAAGTGACTAGCCGAGCGATGCTGGAGGACTGCAGCGCCGTGCGCTTCGCCCCCTACTCGTGGGATTACCCGGGCATGGATGCCGATTTCAAGACCGCTGGGCTTGACAGAAGCAAGAACAACTGGGACCAGGTGGACGACTTTAATTGGCTGGCCAAGGATCAGGCCTCCCCAAACTGGTGCGTGATCCCGGAGAAGGAGCGGATCACTGATTGGAATTGAGTTAACAGCCTTGCTGTTGGTAGAGGACTTCCAAAACAGCCCTTTTGAAAAAGAGGGCTGATTTTTGGAAGGGCAGAATTAAAGCTGCAGTAAATAGTCCTGAATGATGTTTGGAATCTCTTTAAGGAGTATGATTGGGTTGCCAAAACACTTGTCCTAATAGCCTTTCCCTGTTTACCTGCTATCTGATTATGTGTCCTGGTACTACTAACCTTCAGTGTTGTGTGTGCTGGAGTTCTTTCTACAGATCTGCATTTGTACCTGTAAGATTGTTTTTGTCCTCTTAGGAAGAAAACTACTGAGGCTGAAGATTTTAATTTCTCTAAAATGTTACCCAGTTAGGAACTTGCTCACTTAAATGCTGAATAAAATTACTATTAATTTAAACATTGGCTATTTTTATCTCTGAGATGTGTTTGAGATATACAGTCAGGTCCAGAAATATTGGGACATCAAAACAATTCTAACATCTTTGGCTCTATACA
Organism: Masticophis lateralis; assembly: GCA_030761175.1. NCBI lineage: Eukaryota > Metazoa > Chordata > Lepidosauria > Squamata > Colubridae > Masticophis > Masticophis lateralis. Next base: position 47,719,020 of record JAUDYJ010000001.1, read on the forward strand.
CCACCACAATGGAGTTGGAATGAAACAAACACAATGTGCTTTAACTGCAGACTGTCAGCTTTAATTTGAGGGTATGTACATTCAACTCAGGTGAATGGTGTAGGACTTACAGCAGTTTGCATATGTGCCTCCCACTTGTTAAGGGACCAAAGGTAATGGGACAGAATAATAATCATAAATCAAACTTTCCCTTCTTAATACTTGGTTGCAAATCCTTTGCAGTCAATCACAGACTGAAGTCTGGAACTCATAGACATCACCAGACGCTGGGTTTCATCCCTGGTGATGCTCTGCCAGGCCTCTACTGCAACTGTCTTCAGGTTCTGCTTGTTCTTGGGGCATTTTCCCTTCAGTTTTGTCTTCAGCAAGTGAAATGCATGCTCAATGGGATTCAGGTCAGGTGATTGACTTGGCCATTGCATAACATTCCACTTCTGTCCCTTCAAAAACTCTTTGGTTGCTTTTGCAGTATGCTTTGAGTCATTGTCCATCTGCACTGTGAAGTGCCGTCCAATGAGTTCTGCAGCATTTAGCTGAATGTGAGCAGATAATATTGCCTGAAACACTTCAGAATTCATCCTGCTGCTTTTGTCAGCAGTCACATCATCAACCAGTTCCATTGGCAGCCATACATGCCCATGCCATGATACTACCACCACCATGCTTCACTGATGAGGTGGTATGCTTGGGATCATGACCAGTTCCTTTCCTTCTCCATACTCTTCTCTTCCCATCACTCTGGTACAAGTTGATCTTGGTCTCATCTGTCCATAGGATATTGTTCCAGAACTGTGAAGACTTTGTTAGATGTTGTTTGGCAAACTCTAATCTGGCCTTCCTGTTTTTGAGGCTCACCAATGGTTTACATCTTGTGGTGAACCCTCTGTATTCACTCTGGTGAAGTCTTCTCTTGATCGTTGACTTTGACACACATAACACCTACCTCCTGGAAAGTGTTCTTGATCTGGCCAACTGTTGTGAAGGGTGTTTTCTTCACCAGGGAAAGAATTCTTCGGTCATCCACCACAGCTGTTTTTCCGTGGTCTCCTGAGCATTTTGGTGTTGCTGAGCTCACCGGTGCATTCCTTCTTTTTGAGAATGTTCCAAATAGTTGTTTTGGCCACGCCTAATGTTCTTGCTATCTCTCTGATGGATTTGTTTTGCTTCTTCAGCCTAATGATGGCTTGCTTCACTAATAGTGACAGCTCTTTGGATCTCATCTTGAGAGTTGACAGCAACAGATACCAAATGCAAATAGCACACTTGAAATAAACTCTGGGCCTTTTATCTGCACATTGAAATTGGGGTAATGAGGGAATATCACACACCTGGCCATGGAATAGCTGAGAAGCCAATTGTCCCATTACCTTTGGTCCCTTAACAAGTGGGAGGCACATATGCGAACTGCTGTAAATCCTACACCATTCACCTGAGTTGGATGTACATACCCTCAAATTAAAGCTGACAGTCTGCAGTTAAAGCACATTGTGTTTGTTTCATTCCAACTCCATTGTGGTAGTGTATAGAGCCAAATATGTTAGAATTGTGTTGATGTCCCAATATTTCTGGACCTGACTGTATGTGGATTAAAAAGATAGTCTTCCTGAAGTGTGATAGGAGGTATTTAAATTTAGGAATGGTAAAGGTATTGCATATTTTTTGACAGCTATATAAGAAATAATTTAAAAATGCATGATTTCAGAACTACTTTTAGCATTTTCATTTGTTAAAATAGTTTAAATTATGCTTTGTATTGGAAGCAAATTCTTTCTGGGATGCATCTTCATCTAGTACCAATCAGAGAATTCTACAAAATTTACAAAGCATTTTGAAGATTATTCAGAAACTATGTCAGTTAGCATTAGTTCACTTTTACAAAACATTATGCAGATTGTTGAGTTTGCAAAAATGCTTAATTTTGGATTCCAAAGGGCATGTGTGCCTGCAAAAATTCTAAAGATAACGTATCTAAAATGACACACCGAAAAAATATATAGGCCCTAGGATTTATCTTACCATAGATAAGCACTTTAAGTGGAAGGACACTTGCTAAATGTCCTTCTGAAATTAATAAAGTACAAAAGGATAAAGTCAAGTTTGCATTATACCTTTGTTACATTTTGTATAAAATATTTATTTTCACAATAATATGATGTAACATTTCTTATACCTTTATGTACATTTCAGAAATATTTCACAATCTGAACATTTTTAAGATTTTTGTTTTATTTCCACTTTATTTTTTACAATACCTTAATTGAAAATTTCTCAGTTATTTTGACTGTTGTTTATTAACAATTTTGTTACTGCATCCATTATCTTTTCTTAATATTATATTAAATTGAATCAAAATATATAGAACCTGCAAAGTATTCTAAAGATAGAACTGTTCAAAGCTTCTGCAAGAAGTGCTGAACATTGCACAGGAGTTCATATAAAATCCTCAGCTTTGAAATACCAAAGCAACTGTATTGTTGGCAAGCTTTGTGGGGCTGCTTCAGATATTGTTTTTATCTGTCTCAGTACTCATGAAAATAGCCACAAGAGTCTTACAGTTTAACCATTTGGAAAGAAGTGTTAAATATGTTCCTTAATATATTAAAATTCAGTTGGTGTACTATGTTGTCTGCATTTTTGTGTCTAGTAAAGAGGGTAACTGATGTCTTGAAGTTATAGAGGTAGTCCTCAACTTAGAACCACAGTCGTGCCCAGAAATTTGGCTGTATGTGATTGTTGTCATTAAGCAAAGTGCCCCTGTGACCACCTTGCTCAGCAGCCACAATCCAAGCTCTCCCCATTGCACTCATTAAATAATTGTGTGGCGGTACTCAGGGTGAGGGAAGCATTGGGAGGCCCAGCATGTGGAAACCTGCCTAGGGTTGGGAGGCATTAACTAGGCCACCAGCACACAGACCCTATCCCTGCGTTACCATACTGGTCCAGTTATCTTTCCATCACTTCACTCTATCCTGCACATGAGTTCCATTCTTGTGATGGCTCAAAAGGCTACTTCTCCAAACCATGAGAATGATGGCATTCGCTAGCAATTTCTGCTTCAGAAAAGAAAATGCAAATCCAGCATTCTGAAACCTTAGTATTTCAGAATGCTGAGACATGGAGCCTTTAGCATTTTCTCCTCCAGAATCTACTTCTTTCACTAATATCCTCCTCTCCAGAGGAGAAAATGCTAGTCAAACTGACATCTGGTCAGAGCCTTTTAGAATATCAGCTGTGTTAATGTTTTGTCAGACTTGAACTTCCCCTCCCTGCACTGAGCAGAAAGGAAACCCCTCCGCACACTGAAGGAACAAGTATAAATCCGTTGTCTCCTTTGTTCCCAGAAATCTTAAATGGCAATTGCATGGTCAGGGTACTTGGCAACTCATAAATGTGAACAGGTTGCCAAACTCCTGAAATGCAGTCATGTGAGCTAGAGGGCAGAGTAATTTTTCATGACACCCAGAAGTCTTTTACGTGACTATTGTAACTGAACATTTGTTAAATTGCCAGTTGTAAACTGAGGACTTCAATTAAGCTTCCTATTACTTGTGTTCCAAAAATAATCAATTTTCAGTGCTTTTTTAAAAATAGCCCCATTGTGATTTCATTAAAGGAAAACTACAAACTTCTCTAAGGAAATAGGAACCTTGTACCTCTGTCCTTAGAGGTTGAGGTGATTGTTTTGATGAACAAAGCCTGGCTGCTATTTTACCTTTTAAAAGAAAAGTTCTGTTTTGCAAAATGTAATTAAATACAGGTAGTCCTCAATGATCTGTCATCTAGCAACCCATTCAGAGTATGATGTATCTCCCCAGTACTACTTGCAACTGGTTTTGAAGATCTGTTGTCTGTATTCTTCCACTTACTTGATTGCATATTGGGTGCTTTGTAACCAGCTCACATTTAGGATTACAGCATTCCATGATCACTGCAATTTTCAGTGGTTTTTGCTAGTTTCCAGTATTTACTTCCTGTTTCTAGCAAAACAGCCATTGGGGGAAAAAGGATTGGCTTAATGACCATGGTGTTCACTTAACAATTGCCACAAAAGTAAAAACAGCTGCAGCACATGATGACCAGCTTAATGATTGCCACAATTTATTGCCATAATTCCAGGCTCAATTACAGTAATAAGGCAAGGACTACTTGCAGTAGCATGTGATGCGGTCGCAGTGAAGGAAATCTAATGTACACAATAAGAGCAAAGCTGAAAGAAAGATAGAGGGACTGATACTCTTCAAGTTAGAAGATGGGTATATTTATTCTAAAAAACAGCTTCTACTGAGTTGTTAGCGCCAGTTTGGTGTAGAGATTGAAGCATCAGGCTAGAAAATGGGAGACTGAGTTCTGCACCCATTTTAGGATGAAACCAGCTGGATAAGCTGGGGCCAGTCATTTTCAGCCTTCTGAAAAACTTTGCTAAGAAAACTACAGGGAATTGTCTAGGCAGTATCCAAAAATTGGATACAATTGAAAAAAAGAAAAAAAACAAACCTAGGTCTACTCACTATATTTCATCAACCACCATGACATCTTATTATGGAAATCTATCAATATGGTGGCAGCATTGAAGCTTCCAGCCTAATATGGGACATATGGGTTGCTTTGTAACATAATCAGGTTTCTGCTCCAGTTTCTTTGCATTTTTAAGATGAAATGCTGCAATTGCAATATTTTCTGAGAAAAATCTATGTCACATCTTGTTTTCTTTCATTTTTTTTTTCACACAATTTAACAGTAGGGTATGAAGTGTACCTAGCCCAACAATATTATGTGTTACCTTTTGGTGATGCGTACCTATTCCTTTAAGCTTATATTTTATCATATTTCTGTAAAGATTCAGATCAAATAATACAAGATTCATTTTTCAGTAACTCATTTCAAAAAGATTAGGTATTTGTTGTTTAAAGAGAGACTTTCTTCTTCCCTTTAATTTTGTGTATGTTAAGTATACTTGGGTATATTGCAAAGATTTTAAGTATCTTGGTGATAAATAGTTTATTATTGCAAAAATAAGGACAAGATGAACACGTTCATGGAAGACACAGTAGGTTTTTTACACAGTAGATTTTTAAATATTAACACTAGGGACATGCTTGGTTCATGCTCGGCATGAACCAAGCATGTCCCTAGTGCTAATATTTAATAAGAGCTAAACATAGTGCATACAGGTCCACAAATTTACAACATCTGTTATTAGAATTCTATTCCACCATTTGTTCATCAGCTCAAAATAGCACTCTTTTACCCTCTTTTTCCTCCAAAACTTGGTGAGGTTGATTGGACTGAGAAAGTGATTGCTCCAAAACCACTTAAGTCCAATGACTAATTGTGGATTTGAACTTGGGTCTCCTCATTGCCGTTCCAATACCACACTGGCTAACCTCTTGTCATACAGGACTGTTAGTTCCATTAGAATGCCCTACTAACATTTTCTAGCACAAGACTTTTTTCTAACTTAAATAGCAATGATGGAGTTAGATTCCCCTTAACAATGAGATAATTGCACCCTTTTCCATTGTACATGAAGTTCCTTTCTCAGCAAGACCATTGTTGGTTGTTTGCGATTAATCTGTAAACTGCTCTATTTTGGGCTCAAATGTCTTGGCAGTTTGACATAGCTTCTGTGATGATTTAGTAAGGTTGTCACAATTAAGCTGGTAATTCTTGTTTTTATCTTTAAAATGCTTAGATTGAAAATCATTGAAAACATGACCTAATTCCATCCCCAAAATGCCTAAGTCCCAGAGCATGTCATTCAAGGTGAGTGACATAAGGATAAGTAGTATCATTCACTGGCTCATTTGTAGGTCAGTGTATGAAAAGCATCTGATATAGGTTTCAAAACTAATTTCCTGAGGAGAAAGAAGTCTAGGAACAGGGAAACTTTTTATCTCTTTGTTTTCAGTTAAATCATGTGAAAGCACAAACCCACTGAATAGTAAAATGAAAGGATTATTTTCTTGGCTTATCGCTGGACAGAGATTTCTTAAATTGGATTACACTAATTAGTATTGGAATGACGTAGTATAGATCCAGCTTTAATTATTTGAAATTGAAACAGTTTCTCCTTTGTATAGAAGGGACGACCACAAATAGTTGCATATCTTATTTATCAATAATCTTTTATTAATGTGATTTTTAAAAAAACAAATCTTGCTGATTTGAAAAATGTATCTGCACTTCTTCAATTTGGGGCTGAGGAAGATGGAAGAACTAAATAATGTCCCAACCAGAGGGATGCCCCGTTGAATCTTCAAGGCCTGAGTGGTGGCGTATCTTTCCAATTCTACTCTTAACCCTTTTCAAAGAAGGAGTGGTTTGAGGAGGAACTTGGTACCACCAGCGTTGTGAAAAAGATGGCAGTGATGAAAATCAAATTTAACCAGAAGAAAAGAGTAAAACTAGCACAAGGATTATGGCTCATGAATTGGTTTTCAGTGTTTGCTGGAATTATTGTTTTTTCTATGGGACTTTTCCTGAAAATTGAACTCAGGAAGCGAAGTGATATGATGGACAATTCTGAAAGCCACTTTGTGCCCAACTCTTTAATACTGGTAGGTCTACTTGCCTGTGCATCCAACGCTCTTGCTGGCAAAATATGCTATGATTCCCTGGATCCTGCTAAATTTGAAAAATGGAAATGTTTCTTAAAATTCTATTTAATCATGTGTGTAATTTTTAATGTCTTCATTTTTTTAATTGCTATTATTTGCTTTCTGATGAGGGGTTCTCTTGACAGTACACTGGCAGAAGGGTTAAAAAATAGTATGAAATTCTACCGTGACACAGATACTCCAGGAAGATGCTTCATGAAGAAGACAATTGATATGCTCCAGATTGAGTTCAAATGTTGTGGAAATAATGGTTACAGAGACTGGTTTGAGATTCAGTGGATCAGCAACCGATACTTAGATTTTGGTTCCAAGGAAGTGAAAGAGTAAGTAGTTGAAAGAAAATTAATTTTGTCGTATAGTTTTTGTCTTTAAATCTTGTGTTTACATGTTATTCAGATTATTTTTTAGAAGTACTATTGTGATTGGCAAACTAAGATCAGCAATAAAGAGTAATATAAATTATTATTTTATTATTTTAATTAAGGAAGGCACCATTTCAGACTTTCAGATATATAACTTAACTAATTAATTTTCTTTTCCCAGTATATTGCCTTGTACCATAGCATTATAACTTTACCAATGAATTATTTTAGGAGTATTTCACTACTCCTTTCTAGCTTACGGTTCATCCATTTACTATATTGTTGTTTAGCCATCAAGCCTGCTTTTTCCTCTAAAAACAAAGTAATTGAATAAATACAACAAAATTCAGTAAAAAAACATATTCCACTCACTTTTATTTGATATGGATTATGCAGGGAAACTTCTTCTTTGTACATAGACATTTATCTTGATCTCTGTTAAATCACTCTGTAGCTATTCTTGGTTTTCTCCTCTAGGTGGATAAATGGATTTATAGAGCTCTACAAATGTACACATGTTCAATACATACTTCTTTTGCCCTTGAATGCATAAAATTGAATCCACACTATTTTCAGGGATTCTAATTATTTCTCCGTCTTGAAAGTATGGCTGGATATGCTTTCGTCCTACCAGGTGACTTCTGCTATAGATATTTTTTGAAAATATTCTGTCATTGCTTTCTCATCCTAGGAAAAGATTCAGCCCCCCCCCCACCTCCAGTAATTAATTATGCTAAGAAGAAATTGCTAGTCTTCAAATGGTTAAGATTTTTAACGATCTTGATTGTCATGAATAAGCAGCTTTCACATTTCTAAAGTATCTTAACAGTGAACTGCATCAATGGTTTTGTTTGCACTGAATTCAGTGGGATTTGTGATTAAATAGATATATAAGAAATACATAGAATTTCAGTGTTGGTTGCATTATAGGCAGCTTGGAGAACTTCATTGTGATTAATGCAAATCCCATTAGTTCCAATAGCACTTAAATATGTGGATATGGATGGTTATAGAGATCCAGTGCTGAAGTTCTGAATTTAATGGATAAATCCTCACTGAAATATACTTAAATACATTTAACAGAATAGCAGAATAACAGAGTTAGAAGGGACGTTGGAGATCTTCTTGTCCAACCCCCTGTTCAGGCAGGAAACCCTACACCATTTCAAACGAACGGTTGTCCAATCTCTTCTTTAAAACTTCCATTGTTGGAGCATCCACAACTTCTAGGAGCAAGACATTCCACTGTTAATTGTTCTGTCAGGAAATTTCTCCTTATTTCTAGGTTGCATCTCTCCTTGATTAGCTTTCATCCATTGTATGTCATTGTATATTTGAGTATCTTCTCATAATTTCTTCTTTAGTAACAAATATGAACTATTCAAAATGCATGCAAAAAAAACCCTTTTGGTTTTGCTTGTGGCAATTTTTCACTCACATATTGTAGTCTTAATGTAGTCCAATTAAATAACTACCAATTTTATTTGTATTTTGATATTTTATGCTGAACAAATATATGAATGGGAACCATTCAAATTATGTCTTGATATAAATAACTACATGGAAAAGTACAATGAGATGTCCACTATGCTGGCATTATCTGAAGATTTGGAGCTTGAGTTTAATCCATCCACAGGAGGACAGTACATGAGAAATAAAACGAGATTACATTGTCAGACAGATGTATAATACTGTACTATTTTTAAAAATGGTGATAGAATTTCAGGTATAAAAGTAGTCTAGCTACTTAAATTCAATTCCCAGGAATACAAAGTGATTGCTCATTTTATATACAGTGCTTGCATTAACAAGTACCGAATGTATTTGGATGTCTCAGGGATATTATCCAGTTAATACTGAAATCAGCAGGAGTCTGAGTGGAGATAAGGATATCTAATTAGTGTATAATACTTTGGAGATTATAATAGTCAGGATTATCTTCAGGAAAAGGGGTCTTTTAATCACTTTCAGATTCCTCAGGTGATAATAATAATTTACAATTCAACAGACAAGCACTTGCCATATAACACCCCAGGCTTAACAATTGTTGATAAGAAAGATAAAAAAGTAGGGATAGTGGACATTGCAATATTTGGAGATAGCAGAATAGAAGAGAAAGAACTGTAAGAGAAAGAAAAATAACAAAATACAAAGACCTGCCAATAAAAGTAGAATGACTGTGACAAAAGAAATCAAGGATAGTACCAAAAGTAATAGGTGCCCTGGATGCAACTCCATAACATCTGGAGCACCACTTGAACAACATTTGGTATTGACAAAATCACAATTAGTCAATTGCAAAAAGCAGCTTTATTTGGAACAGCTAACATTCTGCAACAATACCTTCAATACCATTGCAAGCACTCAGTAGGTGGATAACACTGCCAAATCCAATCTAAATATCTGGCTAACTTTGCAACCAGTCATAATAGTAATTTATTAAACTTGCATGCTATCAACTTTCTACAACCCCAGTGTCTCACAACAATGAAAGAAATTACAATAAAATCAATAAAATATAAAAAAGAAAAAGAAAAAAATGGTAAACAGATTGAACTAAGGAACCTAATTCTCCATCTGTGATGGTCAAGCTGATGACCCAGATTAGAGACATGCCTTTAAAGATATAAAAAGGATTGCTGCTGGCCATGATCCATACAACATAATTTAAAAGGCCGTCCCTTGTAAATGGAATTGCAATTTGTTTCATTACTACTCAATTTGTTTGATATTCCATATATCACTCATGATACAGGAAATGATTATGTCATGCCCAAATACAATTCCATTTCCCTAATGTAACACTTGCCTTACTTAGGCATTATGCCTAAAAGTGAAGAAGGGTAAAATCATCTCTCCTTCAGATTCTAATTTGTGTCCCATTTTTCAAAGCGGCCAATTAACTAAAATTAGTCCAGTTGAACACATATTAGTAAATGCTATCTATCATTACTGGGGTTTTGGGGTTTGTAAAATTATGCAGAAAAAATGTAAAAGGTAGTAAGCAAAAGAAGCATGAGAAGGTAAAACAAACTTAAAGCTAGTTTACACTAACACTATTCAGTAGTAGGTCCACCCTTGTTTCCATCATGCCCATACATCTATCCTTTTGTTCTTGACAGTCTCTTTTTGAGAGTCTTATAAGTTCCATCCATCCAACCATAAGACTTTGTTGGTCTTCTAACTACCCAATTACTCTTTGTATAGTTATTTTGTAATTTGATTATCATTCATTCTCTCTGTATGATCAAACCACAGTCATTTTTTATTCAAGCCTGATTCACTCATTCTCTATTCCTTTTTTTTATCCAATTTTCTTCTACAACGTTTTCCTGAATGTTCAGATACTCCAAAGACTTAAGAGATCTTCATTCTGTTTTAAAAATTCTAGACAGAAACCTGAAACATCCTTGGTGCTCGTTTAGCTTAATTTCTTGCAGACATTTCATTATCTTACCCAAACTAGATAACATCATCAGTGCTAGAAGTACTGAGCTACAAGTATTCTCCTTTATCAGTAAGATAAAAATTTGTCTGTGGCTTCTTCCAGCATGTGTATTTTTCATCTAATTGAGCCATTGCAGTTTCATTTGAATTTCCTTCTACCGGTAGGCAAAGAGATTATCAAAGAAGTTGACATGATTCAGAATTTAACTGATGAGCTGTTTGCATATATTCCAATAATTTCTTATGTACCCAAATGTTTAATGTTTAATTTTAAACTGGACAAAACATCTAAATCTGTTAATATCCTTTATTGTATGGTACATCATTAAAGGCTTTTCAATGGTGGGCATACCTGAAATAATCACTCTTCCAATCTGAACAAAACTCTAGTGATTTCATCAGACTAATAAAGAATTAATATTATAAAAATTATCTGATCATGATACTTTTTGTTCCTACATGATATATAAATTCGTTATAATTTTTTCCTTTAAATCAACAATTACATCCCAGCCTTGTTTAAAATGAACAAATACCAAATACAATTTTACTGCCTTGTGTTTTTCTCTGACGTTTTACTAATTACTTCGACCTAGTCCACCTTGAATCCTGAGAAAGCTCAGTAGTGTTGGAAGAACTAGTTAGTAGTTGGAGAAGAAATCCTGATCTATAGAACAAATTTAGGGAGTATAGATCTCCTATAAAATGACAATGGGAAACGACTTCTAGATTATTGCCAAACAAAAGCATGGACACATCTGTACAACTGACAGGATAGTTATCTCCTCCAATCACTAGAAATGTAGTACAAATAATTGTATAATTTTTACAGGTAGTCCTCAACTTACAATCACAATGGAGCCGAAAATTTCTGTTGCTGAACAAGAACGTTAAATGAGTTTTGGCCAGTATTATGACCTTTCTTGAAACAGTTATTAAGTGAATCGCTGCAGTTGTTCAGTTAGTAACAAAGTTGTGAAGTGAATCTGGCCTGCCCATTGACTTTGCTTGTCAAAAGGTCTCAAAAGGTGATCACATGATCAGACACTGCAATAGTCACAAATATGAGCTTGTTGCCAAGTGTCTGAATTTTGATCACGTGACTAGGGGCATGCTGCAATGGTCGTTAGTGTGAAAAATAAGGTGTAAGTGACTTTATTCAATGCTGTTGTAACCTCAAACAGACACTAAATGAAAGATTGTAAGTCGAGGGCTGCTGTATATCATTCTTTGATGATTACTGAAATCTGTCCTTAATCTGTCCTTTTATAATCTACATTTCAGTATTTATTATTCAACAGTGTACTCCCATTGCCTCACACTCCCATTACTGTCAATAAAACAATGCATAACTGTAGCATTAATCAATGTTCATTCCCATTTTCGGTGGTGATATTCTTTGCCAGAACATTTTTGGATTCTCAGGAAAAGTTTGCAGGAGGAGGGGAACTAGACATTTGTTGACAGTTCTTTAGTTCCAAGTCTTCAAGTTTAAGTTGGTTATTAATCAATAGTATTTGAATTTGAATAAAAATTTATCTTGAAGCAAAATATTCTTCAACATTGGGGGATCAATATGATGGGACTGGAAGTAGCCCTTAATTCTTGTATTAATGTGCAATCAACAATTTTTCACAGTAAATTGAGCACTTTCTTTTAATTATTTTAAAAAACCTACATTTTTTTAAAAAAAGTATTTTTGTGTGAGGTTTACTTTCTGCCTTTCATGCAGAAGCTCAAGGCAGTGTACATAGGTCTCTTCTCTTCCATTTTCCACCACAATACTAAAACCCTGTGAGACAAGGCAAGGAGAAAGCAATTTGCTCAAAGTAATCCTGTGAGGATTTGACCCTGGCCTTCTTGCTCCTAGTCCAACATCTTAATATTGCATTCTCTTTTAACACAAATTAATTCCTCATTAGCATATAAATGTGCCGAACAGTTCCCCATTTTTTTAATTTGAGGCTTGCTGGTAACATACGTCCAAAACCAGAAGGCTGTTCTCAATCTAGTTCAAAAAACAACAACAACCAGGTGTTTTAAATGAGAAAGATCATATCCAGATGTTTGGAGGAAAATGCAAACTAATTCATATGCTGCAGATGAAATCAGTGGAGCTAATGTTGCTCCATCCTTCTTAGTGGCTGTTCCTAAGTACAGATTTGCTTTTATTCATTTACAGTCGCATTAAAAGTAACGTGGATGGCAAATACTTGGTGGACAGCGTTCCCTTCAGCTGCTGCAATCCAAGTTCTCCACGGCCATGCATCCAGTACCAGGTTTCTAATAATTCAGCTCACTACAGTTATGACTACCAAACAGAAGAACTCAATCTATGGACTCGTGGCTGCAGAGAGGCTCTGCTTAATTACTACAGCGGCATAATGACCTCCATGGGAGTGGTTGTCCTCTTTGTCTGGCTTTTTGAGGTAATGCAATTGGCAAGCTAATTTCTCTCTCAGTTCAGAATCATAATGAGTATTTCTCATGGCAATTATCATTTTTTGTGGAAAATATTGCAGGGTTATACATGTACCAACCATGATTACATTTTTTTGTGTAAAATAATTGCCATTTTGTAGAAAATATTGCGGGGTTATACAAGTACCAGCCTTGTTTAGATTTTTTTTTGAGGGAAAGATAGTTTTCAGAAGAAAAACAAACAGATATTCTCCCCTTCCCCCATCTGAACTATAGTATATGGACATCAAGTTTGACATAGTTACTGTGTTAAATCCGATTATGTTTTGCTACGTAACAGGAGTGGGGAGGAATTTCCTTTAGTGTGGTAAAGATATTTTAATTGGGTCAAAAATATTTTATTGATCCTAATCCCTCTCCTCTACAATATTAGAAGTGTTTTAGATTTATGCAGGCCATTCTCTCTCTTTCCTTTCTTTCTTTCCTCAGTCAGAATTCATCTATCTTGCTTTGGTCCTATAGGATGAAAGGTCCTTGCTGAAGTGGATTTTTTTCTTATGAAAAAAACCTGATGTATGTTCGGATATCTTGGAATACACATAGATCCATACCTTCTTCTAGGGCACCATTTGCCAACTTGATGACATAGCCCCAGTTCCCATTTTTCCCTCAACTCTCCATTATTGACTGGGCCTCATGTTACTTATTTGGATACTAAACAAAAGTACGCATTTCTGAATATTTGGGAAATTTTTATTCATTTATTATTTAAGTTTCTAGGGGAGCCCATTCAGCCAATGACTCTGGCCAGTGTACAAAAGTTAAAAACAGAGTAAACAGTACTTTAACACAATAAATAACATGAGGTCATATTGGGAGAGAACACATCTTCCATAGTGGATATCCTGTGGAAGAAGCCAGGTCTTCAAATTTTCTTGAAAGTCTTTCTTTGTGGAAGAGATGCTTCTCCATAATAAAGAAGAATAACCTTCTGACCTCTGGGGACTATAAGATCGTGCTGCTTAATAGAAAGGATCCAAAGCACAACAACAATCCTCTCAAAATGGATGATTAGGCAAAAGCAATTGGAGAAAGATGGTCTCTCAAATGTCTTCCACAGTTCAATATGTCATGTGCCTGAATGAGAAGCCTGAGATCTAAGAGGCTTTAAAGTCAATAAAGTATTTTTTCTTGTATATATATGATATAATTGTAATTATTCTGATATTATTAATAAGTTCCAACCTCATTGTATTAATCAGTGAATATAAAGATTACCTTAAGGAGTAACAAAAGACAAAGTATTCATTCTAATTGATATGGATGGTTTGGGACTTGAAATATTTTAAATAGACTTAAAACCAAGTATATGCCAAGGTATATTCATAAATACTACAAATTGTGACTCTTGAAAATATATTTTTTTCCTGGTTGCTCTCTAAAAAACAAATGCAGATCCCTAATATGTTTTTTTTTTTTTTTTTACTGTTAACTTATTTAAAATTGTCCCTTTATTGACTAATAGGTTAAACACATTTGTAAACAGCAAGAGTCTGGATTTATCTCTAAAAACGACATTGCTGATTCAGTTAGAAGAGTATTAACTGTAAGATACTATGCTAAAACTTACTAACTAACCTCTACTTAACATTAATGGCATCTTAACGTCTCCAGATGCCATTAAAAGATTTGTCAAAGTAGATTACAAATTGATTTTTTAAAAAAAAAAATCATCAAAATTGGACTTCTTCAAAATTACAATGGCAAGCTGAATTTAGGATCAGAACATCTGATAAATTGTCTACCAATTGAACTGTCTTCAGGATTTGTAAAACATGTAAAATTTATGTAGAGTCTTTGTATTTCTCTTTAAGATTAAGTCTGCCTTTGCAAGTTTCTATATATATCTTTTTCTTTTTATTTCTTTTATGATTTTGATTTAATTGCTATTATTGATTTTTACTTATATTCTGTGTTTGTTTATTCTAGTTCAAAACTATTGTTTTATTAGAATAAACAAAAAAAATAAGGTCATAATACATTATTTACATTTTATCTGTCGATGCATTGTTCTAGAATGTTATCACTTATAGCTGACTCTTGAGAAAGTTTGCAGTATGATCTAAGAAAATTGAATCCAAAGCTATGCATTCTCACAACCAGGGAAAGAGTTGCAGTCACATTTTTCTTCTCTAAATTTGCTAAATCACCTATTGCATAGCTACCATAACTCTGTGTTAGGAAAATCTAGGAATATTAAAAATAAAAGGTAATGTTGCAATCCATGCACATTCCTAAAATATATGCTTTTTTTGAAGCATATATATCTACACGAAAATGAAATACTTCTCTGACCATCCAGATTATTCCAAGTTTTTCTTAGGAAACATAAGTAGTTACTATATGCTTCCTTATTATGGGATGCAAGTCTATTTTCCTTGTTTCAATTTGAAGCACTGATTCTTGCTTTTACATACTTAAGTAGTTTTAATCTTGACTGCCTTCAAGGTAGCTGATTCCCTATGAGGTTCATATCAAATGTTTATGAAAAGAGCAGAAGTTATGCACAAACAAAGAAACATGTATGTGTAATAACTTTCCATTTACAAGAAAGAGTTTAATAGAAGGAAAATTTACAATTACAAAATGAAATTTCAAGTTAGTTGGAGAAGCCAGCTGTTGTATCTTTATTAAGGTAATACATAGTAACACTCCTTATATCTTTATTAGTGTACAATAGTAGCAATTTGATATAAAACTTACCTCTTTTACCTGGGAATCAAAGGAAGTTAGGAAGCTTAGGGAGTTTACAAGTTGCCAGTTAATACCAATAATGAACATAGTAAGCTGTGTTGCAGAGCTAAATGGTTATACATCCTCCAGGTTTTGATACAGCACCCTTTTAGTCTGGGCAGTCAGCAGAAATACAATAAGGTAGTGGTCTTTAATTTATTTCCTAGAGTTGGATCCGTAACCAGGCATAATCATTAAAATCTATGGTAGTTGCCCCACTTGGAAGAAGGTAAGTTTCAACCAGTATGATTATGGTGGTATAAGGCACAAGAATCAGTACAGGTAGTCCTCGCTTAACTATCATTCTTTCAGTAGCTGTTTGAAATTGTGATGGCACTGAACAAGTGGAACTTAACACCAGTCCTTGAAATTCCACATGATGCAGTGTCCCCATAGTCAGAATTCAGAAACTTGGCAACTGACACACAGTTATGAAAGTTACAACATCCTGCGGTCACATGATAACCATTTGCAACCTTTACTGCTGGCTTCTGAAAAGCAAAGCCTGCATGATATGACTAGGTCACATTGCATTTAACAGCTGCCTGGGATTTTCTTAATGGATGCCACTGGAAGTGCCAGAGCTGCAGTTGTAAATCAGCACTATCATGTGACATCACACGACAGTATCACATATTTTTATTTATTTTATTTTTTATCGTACTTATATGCCGCCCTTCTCCCAACAATAAAACAACAAGACACAACAATAAAACAAGACAATAAAATGAATACTAAAATTAAAATCCCCAAACGGTTAAAACTAAAACTTCCAGCAGATCAGGAGATTTGTTGAAAAAGCCACGTCTTCAGGTCACTATGGAAAGAGCGGAGGTTGGGGGCTGTCCGGAGCCCAGTGGATAACTCGTTCCAGAAGGTCGGTGCAGCCACAGAGAACTCCCTCATCCTGGGCACCAGCAGGCGACATTGTCTGGCCGATGGCAACAGGAGGAGGGCGGTCCTATGTGAGCGCACTGGGCAGTGGGAGGAGAGGCCGCAAAGGGGCAATTCAATCCAGTGTCCCAGCAGCAGCCCATTCCCAGGTGTCCACCGGGTTCTCCAGCGAATCGTGGAATAGGTATGTGGGAAAAGTCCCAAGCTCTGTCAGGAACCTATAAGGGTCCATCAGGCGCTTGGGGCGGAACCAACAAGTCTATTCCGCCTCCCAGCGGTGAGGGTTGGCGGATAGAAAGTCTAGCTTAAGGAGGGAATGGTCAGTCCATGACAGGGGTTGAATACAAAGTACTCCCCTACCCCAAGCATTAATCCTGGTGGCTCAGCAGACTAAAGCATTGTGATTAATATCAGCTGTCTGCAATTACTGTAAGTTTGAATCTCACCAGGCTCAAGGTTGACTCAGCCTTCCAACCTTTCTAAGGTAGGTAAAATGAGGACCCAGTTTGTGGGGGCAATAAGCTGACTTTGTATAAAATATACAAAAGTATGAAGGCTATTGCTTAACTCATTGTAAGCCACCCTGAATCTCCGGAGAAGGGCAGCATATAAATCAAATTTTAAAATTAATCCACTACCCAGAGATAAAAATCAGGTCAAGTGTGTGTCCACCATTATGAGGTGGGTCCTGTACAACTTGAGTCAGGTCCATGGCCGTCATGGAGGCCAGAACTCTTGAACCAGCTCAGATGTCTCGCCAGCTGACGGGAGATTAAAATCTCCCACAACTATCAAGTTGGGGAGCTCAACTGTCAGTTCGGCTAAAACTTCGAGCAGTGCGGGCAGGGCTGAGGATACGCAGGTGGGAGACAGGTATGTAATCAACAGACCCGACTGTACCCCAGGGTTCCATTTCAATAGTGATTCACACCCACCTATCTGAGGGACATAGTGACAGAAATGCCTATTCGTTATTACCATTAAGCAAGGACTACTTGTATGTACTGTTCAAGTTATAAATGGGTAATTTGAAACTTAAGCTAATATTACATATTCCAAATTTTTCTTCTATCTGTAGATTTGATAACCTTTGATAGTTCATTTATAATTAAAATTCTTTTCAATATATATAGGCTGTGAAATGAACCAACTTTTAATCAAGTTGACTGACAATTCATTTTGTATCTCACTTAGATGTTAGTAATGATAGGGCTGCGTCTGTTGCATACCTCTCTGGAAAACATCACCAATCCAGAAGATCCTGAATGTGAAAGTGAAGGATGGGTCCTGGAGAAGAGCCTGAAAGATACTTTTAAATCCACCCTGGAAAATTTGAAAAATATCGGTAAGGGAAACCAAGTGAATGCTGAAGGTGAAGAGGATGGTGAAAAAACCCAAGCTGTTGCAACTGTCAGCTGAGTTTCCCGGCTAACATGACTGTACCTAAAGACTGAGAATTGTGAATTCTATGAAAAATGAGCCATCACAGCTACAGTACATATTTATTAATAACACTTAACATTTGCACTTACAGCAAGAACATTACAAAGCATCTTGATATAACCAATATTATATGTATATATTAAGATGACTACTTTTATTGGAAATGGTTAACTATTATCTTAAAGCAAGTATATAAGACATTAGGGTCTTTCATACTAAAATTCAAGCACTGATTTCTATTTTGGTATTCTGATATTGTGCATTTTGTTGTGGATCACTGGAACTGAAAACCAAAGAGGAAATGTAATTATTTTTATATTTTAAGTTTACAAATATTTGGAAAAATGTGTATGCTGGATTATGCATACTTATGATAGGACAACAAAAAAACACTGACTGGAAAATTGAAAAGATATATAGAAAAATGCATTTTAACTTTTTTGGGGGGGGGGACAAAAACAGATATTTAAAATTGCAATTGAAGAACTGTATTCAGTCATGATTATTGACTATATAGCAATAACAAAATTAGTTGCACTGAATTTTTATGCACTGGATGGAAATGGATAATTTTATAGAAGCAAGATTACAGTACATGGCTTTGTAAACCAGTATAACTTTTAACCGAAATTGCTGACATTTGCTCACCTGTAAATCTGGTGCAAAAACTAAGCTGTCTTTTAAGAAGGAATCATGAAGCCCTGTTTGTAACTCTCATCAAAATAAAGTTACCACATTCAGCAAATGGGGTTAACAATTTTTCCTGGCCCTGAGAAGCAACTAAAAAGATTTGCACATTAATTTAGTGAATTAGATGCTATGTAGAAAGACTTGGAGTTGCCTGTTATGGTAATATACAGAAGATTACTGTTTCAATTCATTTTAATACAAAATTTATTCACTAAAATTGTCTAGTGTTGTATTATTCTGCAGGTATCTTTTAAAATGTATAAGATGGAGTGAAGCATGGGGAGTTAAATAAATATCTTTGTCTTATATGAAGCACTCACACAGGCACTACATGAACACATCTTTGCCAGGTGAGCCTTTACCAACAGAAAGCAGAGAAATCTGCCTATTGATCAGCAGCCTAGTTGTGGAACTTAGCCAACCCAAGAGTCTTGTAGCCTTTGATAAGAGTAATGAAGGAAGAGTTAATGTTATTATCATCAATAAAAAGCAGACTAAAGTTGTTCAAAGAGACAAGTGGCAGCAGTTACAGACAGGAGGTGCTTGTTGACAAAGCCTCTTCTGAGTTAAATTATATTAAAGATCAAAAGTCCACTTTGGTGCTGGTGCTCATTTCCCCACTTTTGGGCCCTGAGTTCCATTTATTTGGAAGAGGCAGCAGCTAAAACCAGGACCTTTGCCTGACTGATGGCATTATAATGGTGCAGAAAATGGAAAATCAGCAAGTGGTTGGTAGTTCTCTCCTAATCATGAAGTTCCAGTCATGAAGAGAATAGCAAAACATTTGAAATAAAAAATGTGATACTGAAGGTGATATGAAATGGAATAAGGTTGAAAGCTTATATGATCAAGGAAAGGAGTTTAGCAATAAAAAAAGGGGGGGAGGACGGATGAGAAGGTAGAAATGCCACAAGGAATTATACTGCAGTAGTCCCAATAAGTGATGATGATGTTCAGGCAAGGATTTTAATAACATCAGTTATGTCAAGTATTGAAGTTGAAGAACTATCACTGTTTGATAATTGCTTGAAGAGTGAGAAAAATTTTATATCTTTATTCAATTCTGCATACACTACCTTTCTTCTGAAGTGATCATTTTGCTTGTACTTTTTGTAATGACATTTTGGGGGTTTCCTCAAAAACATCCAAATCCTACAATATATGCTGGTATATTTTAAAATATTAGGACAGTCCTCTAAGTCTTAGCTGAGTTTTGTGATTGTTCCATGACGAGTTTTCTAAAGCAGAGATGAAAAGTAGGGAAATGGGAATCTATTTCCTACATTTGCAAGACTCAGTATGAACATAATATGCTAACAGAAGCCTTAGTTTTTGTATAATCTTGGTTTAGCATGGATCTAATTAGATCAATATGTGTCAAGTATTCATATAAAGCAATTACTAAAAGGTTTAATTAGGAAGGTTTCAGAAATCTCATTGGGGCTATTTCACTGTGCTAATTCTTTGTATGTTATACAAATGTTCTGTAAATATTCCAGACTTTTATTGTATTGCATTAAAATTTACCTCAAGTCTAAACATATTCAGCTCAAACTATCATTTCTCATTGATGGGGGTTTTATCTAGTTTCATTTTTTTACTCAATACTTTCTTTTATTGCCATATCAGAAAATTTTAGTTTATTTCCAGTTGCCAATGATCACAACTGATCAAGGATATTAATTGTAATCAGTAAACAGAGCAGAATCAGATTTATGTCCACACAACAATTATGTATATTTTTTGTATGAGAATTTATTCTTGTTCTATTTTCCCTTGAAGTAGCATAATCTCAATTATTATGTTGCTTTCTTTGAATAAATAGAAGTAAAAGAGTAGAAATAAATTCCATTTGATTTAATTAAATGTTTTTCAGTAAAGTGCCCTAGTATGAAAATTACTTATTACAAAGGAAGAGAAAAAATGATTCTAAAAATCATAAAAGAACTATTGTAGAAGATGTAGAAGAATTCCAATTTATCAGGGTCTTTTGACACCATCATATTCATTAATCAGCTTGTAATAATTGTCCTGTCAAATAAAAGAGGTTATAGATATGATTTTCCAAATGTGAGGGTACTGTAGGTACTATTACAAAAAATTGTAAGATTTTTGATTACCACTATCTTTTTCTAATAAAGGATTTGGGGTAATTTTCAATTACAATTTTTTAATAAAAAAATAGTGAAAAAATATGGTAGAGCAGTAAAAGGAGAAAGGCTCTTCATCCTTGAAAATTATTTGAAAGTAATGCTTTAACACCTCTCAATTATTTACTTAGGCAGCCCAACTATTTTCAAACATCCATATCAACTTCAAAAATTATGCCAAAGTGCTGAAAGTACAAACGATTTGTGATTGTAAAAAGCACATCTTGTGGGGACTTTGTACAACAGTTTACTGTATGCTAATATTTCTCCTGTTAAGATGTGCAGCAATTCCATTTCTGCTTAAATTTAGAAATGTGTACTAAAGAAAGCAAGTAAATGTTTTCCTCTTTTTCTAAGACATCAATACTTGATGAAACATTCCAGGAGTGGAAAATATACACGGCTTTGTCAGAGCTAATTATTCCTAAGTAACCTTAATACAATTTACAAGATTAACCTTCACACATTATTCTGTTCTGGGCACCTAATGCTTGACAACAGTTGCTTCCTTACGCATACACTGCTTAGCCAGAGCAAAAGAAGACTACAGAAGCATCTTTATTCTAATAGTATTCTCTTGTTGAATTAATAAACCAGAATAAGTGATAAAGCAATTTTTAAAAAGTATTCCAGAAATACTGAAATACAAACTTTTCTCATGTTACAGTTATGAGGGATTTAGATGTTGTCTCCTTCCTTCCTTCCTTCCTTCCTTCCTTTTCTTTTTGGTCCCAATTCCTGGCAACTACCTGGAGAAATCCCTGCAGTTTTCTTGGCAACATTTTGGAAGTGGTTTGCCATTGCCAGCATTCTAGAGCTGAAAGATTATCCTATAAAATAATCTTTCCATACCTGAGTCATATTGAAGAGATTATAGAAAAACAAATAAGATTGTTCAGGAAAAATGTTGAAAAATGTAAAAAATATTAAGTCATCAAATTAGTGAAGTTATTATTTTTAAATATGTATAAATCATGTGATACAGTATAATACAGTCACAAAAACTACTTAAAAGTAACTTCTGAGGTACTAATTTTATTAATGTTGAATTGTTTCAGCTCAACCCTGAGAAGCATAGTAGAATGATGTGGCTGACTGCAATATTTAAAACTTTTTTTTAATGGGAACCAGAGATCTATGTATCCAAGGCATTTTTAACAAGTTAGCAATTAAAGTCTTCAACAGAACAGTCTTTTTAAAAAGTGAGCAAGATTCAAGCATTAATTAAATATCAACAACACCTAAAGCATTTATTCTTATATTTTATACATATGATACAGTTTAATTTTTACAAGTTGTTCACAGATATGAAAGTCATTCATTACAGGTATGAATTCCCTGATAGTGAAAGCTTGTTATATAAATATTTCTATAATTAACATAAATACATGCTGAAAGAAAAACAAACAAGAAAATGGGCAATTGAAGGAGCAACCTTGCCAAAAACCAGGATAAATTACACACTTTATGTGTCATGACCTTAAAACCATCAACCTATTTAACCTTCATTTCATCTGTAGTACCTAGAGGGGGCATGTCTCCCAATATTTAATTTGTACAATTCTCTTTTTTAAAAAGCAGAACTGTTTTTATTCTTGTTTCTGATTTATCTATGCAGTCACGGGAGGGGGGGGGCAAGGGCGGACGGGAGGGGATGACTCCACAGAATCGAATGCATTGTTACTGTGTATATCTTAAAACAAATTTTATACTGAATAAATTGTGTTAGAGGAGAATTAGCAAATTAAATGTATCAGTTGCACCAATTATCTACAATCTAAAGGAAGAAGGAAAATGAAGACTACTGCCAGATACTCAACACATAGAGGAAAAAGAGGCTTGGTTACTACTAATGCATTAGGAAGACTGTAATCAGGCTGCTCAATTTCACCCTAATAAAAGGCAGCCAAATTCATCTAACTTTTTATGTGTCTGATATATTAATAGCAACTATTCTGACAAGACAGCATGAAGTGATGCATCATGTTGGTTAAAAAAATTAATTTACAATAACATGAAAATGCATGTTAAAAAGATGGCTTTTCAGCAGCGTACTGGTGATAAAATTTCCCTACTTTATCAGTATTAGATTATGATTATGTAATAAAGCAATTTTTTTAAAAAAATTGTATTTTAAAGGATAGATGACAACTCTCCAGAAAGTACAGTATTTAGAAAATTCACTGCCTTCAGGCACCCATGTGCAAAATCTGTGCAGTTTTCAATATACTTATAAAGTATACTATTGACAAACTTCTCTACTGAATGCCAGCCAAGTACAAATTCATGTGTTTATTGATGCCTGCGAAGGAAATTAGTAACTATTGAGTTTTGCAACTGGACCCCACAGATACTGGGTTCCTCTATTTCATCATAAGAATTGTAAAAAGGCTAATATATCCAGAATCTTGAAAACTGGAATAAATATTTAAAAAATTCTTATTCTCAGCTTCTTCAATTTGAGATCAAATCAAGATTTACATGACTCCTTCAAGGGATGAAGTTGCTATCTTACATTCTAAGGAAAAGTAATATAATATCAAAGTCTTACCAATCATATTGTGGAAAACAGTCCTTGCTTACTATGTCAATATCACAATCCACACAAAATACTCCTAAAATGTGCATGACTTCAAGAAGATAATTAAATTAGTTTCCCTTATGAAGTTGTTCTCTTTTAGTTAAAAGGACTAATGCCGAGGAGCCATGCAAGACTGCAAATTACAAAGTCATTTTCAATATGAGTATTATTTAGCAGTCTTGTAAATAAATCCATTGCTACAATTTTTGCACCTGTTTTCAGTTAATTCTAAATATAGAACAGTTTAAGTACTAAAATGTAAAATGGCTCAGATTTACTACAAAAAGGAGACCACAGTGCTTCAGCATTGTGCTTAATCAAGATGCTATTTCAGTCAAATTTTTCCTCCTCCATCAGTTATCAAAGGAGGTTTCAGTAGATGCCTAGTATAACCTTGTACAAATTCACTTAGCCAAGTTAGAGAAATCAACAAAGACTGTGAGGGAAGCTCAGTGCAAATAATACTCTTAATTAAATATGCTACACAGTAAAGTTATATGGTTATGGTAACCAATAAATGTATAAAACAAAAATGGAAAAAAATTAATTCCTCTCTTTATTATTTTCCATCCTTTGTTTCCTATTTTTTTTTTGCTTGATGTATTATGATGGATTACGAAAGAATTATTGAGTTCTAGAATGCAGAAAATAAGTTATAAATGCTGCCAGTCAATGCCTACTAAAGTTTGATTTGCTTCTTGTGCATGTCCTATTTCCTCTGTGATACTGTGTTGTTGCCAGAGTTTTTGAATCTTTTTAAATCTTTCTCTGCACAGATGTAAAGGATTCCCACGCCTAGACAAGGAAAGAAAAAGAAACATATAAATTAAGAATATGAAATAATATTATGAAATTTTATATGTATGAATTTTCTCCAAATAGCCCATATACACATTGAAATACAATTTGTATATTGTATTTCACATTGAAATACAATGTGTATATTGTATACAATTTCTAGCTCAGTAGCTAGTAATGCTTATAATGATTTAGCATATGGATTTTACTCTTACCTGAGATTGCTACTATGTGTGAAAAGAATCAAGTGAACAAAATAAAGTTTCTGTGAAGCTCCCCCCTACTCAAATACTTCAATTCATGTATTAACCAATGCCCCTTGGCTTTAGATATACGTCCATCTTATAAAACCAGAAGATTCACTCTGAAATATTTCCCTCATAGATATTCAATTCAACTTCTTTAAAATTATTATAATTATTACTATTAGATTTATCCTACTTTTTAAAATATTTTGTTTCTTTTAAGTCTGCAATTATATACTGGCTATACTAGATATGGAATGAGTACAGTGGCCATTTGGAGTATTGCAACAAAAATAGTCTATTTATGCAGCTCATTTCTTCATTTTTGGAAAAATTCTCAAAGCAGGATAAATGAAATTTGCATATAGTATCAGTCTTCATATGAAAAACTTACTTGAGTCCTTGATCAGTCTCTCCATAGTCATCTAAATAGGGAGGAGCATAGAAACAACCTTTTGTTTTTCCAGCTAGAAATAGCACATGACATTCACGTACTCTGAAAAAAAAAGACAGAATAAAGATGGTATGCAATCTCCTAATATTGTCCAATAAATTATTCCATCAATTTCTAGAGAATAGAATTCATCACATCAGAGTAAGCAGGAGTAATGAGACCTTTTCTGGTACTATGTCTCCCTGATTACTTGTACTCATCCTATCAGATCCTTCAGATGTGTGTCCTATGTGCCCTGTCAATTAAACAAGGACATTTTATGAGATCCAAGATAAAAACCATTTCCATAGTGGTGCATCTCCTTTGGAACAGCATTCCTCTGGAGATCAGATTGGCCCCAATCCTGCTGACCATTTGCAAGGCATTGAAGTCATGGTTAAATTCCTGGGCATAAGAGTCTACAAGATTGTTATGTTATTTGCTATTTTTTTTTGTTTTTAGATGTTAAGTGTCATAATGAGATGGGCAGCCTTGTAAATTACATAAAGAAATAAATTGATTTTGCTGCTGAATCTTTTGTCATTATTTGCTCTTTTCTTACAGTGTGACAATTTAGCAAAATTGACCAAATGCAAATTTAAAACCATATGATTACCTGAGGAAGATTCCAACTCCAGAGCCACATGTATATGTATGTGCAGTACATGCTCCTACATCTTCTCCCTCTAGTTCTGTTTGACAACAGTAACTCTGAGAACACAACATAGTTCCACAGACAAGGCATAATGTTGGTGCTCTACTTTTATCACCACCTGACTTTGGACACCTTTGAAAGAAACAAGACATTTAGTTAATATAATGAAACATTTGTTATCATGACGTACTAAATATACTTTCTCCAGTTAAAAGACTATGGCTTAGAATCAAAGTATTACAAGTGAAAACGCCCTGCTACAAGAGAGATTACTCCATTTTCTCCCTCATGTTTTGTGTTAGCCCCACCCAAAAAAATTGTTTCTGGTTGTGATATGGAATGCAGAATGTGGAAAAGAGAACAGAGCAGCAGAATGGAGAAAAGTAGTAGGAACCAGAGGATCAGGAAACATCTTATGCTTTCTGCTTGACTTACGAAAAATTAGATGCTTGATTGATTAGGCAGCTGTAATCGTCTGGAAGTTCTATTAATTTATTAGACTCTCGTGGATAGCTGAAATCATATAAATGCGAAGTGTGTCATAAAAATTCAAAACTGCTTATGAAGCTCAGTATATAAATAGTTTGATCTATTACAGAAAACTGAATTAACTATTAGCTATATGGTAGCTTTACCTGAAAAAAATCTTTAAAAAGTTTGACAATATTACCTATAAGTTAGTAGAATAATATAGTAACTTTTTATAAAAACAATTCTGTCATATAGAACAGATATATTCTCCCATGCCCCATCTGGACCACAGTTCATATTGCAAATGTTGAGATGTTGCTTCCAACTACAAACAACTAGTTTGGCAGTAAGTATGATATGTTTCCCCGAAAATAAGACCCTGTCTTATATATTTTTTGAATCCCTAAATAAGCACTTGGCCTTATTTTCAGGGAGATCTTATTATTTTGGGGTGTGTGGAGCAAGATGGGGCTCCTCTTGCCATTTCACATGATTTCCAGCTGTTTCCCTAACCTGAGGAAATGGTGGGGACCAGCTGCTCATGCGATTAAATATTTTTGGTGAGAGCTTATTTTCAGGGAGGGCTTATTTCAGCGCATGCGCTCAAATAGGCCCAATTGGGTTTATTATCAGGGGATGTCTTATTTCAGGAAACAGGGTAGGTACATCATAATATAATGAGAGAGTAACAAAAGATGCAGAGAGAAGTACCATTTAGTTTTTCAGTTGTTCGGTATTTAGATGTTTAGCATTTTTGGAATAAATATTGTTGTATTACTCGTGTAATCTATTTATTAAATATCTTTCTCCCAATATTTAGAGATATATAAATGAAGCATGTGTTTATCCCTCTCTGTCTGTCTGTCTGTCTATCTGTCTGAGCCCAAAATTTCTGTTGTTAAGTGAGAATTTGTTAAGTGAATGTTGTTCCATTTTAAGTGCCATAGTTGCTATGTGAATCACTGCAGGTGTTAAGTTAGTAACATGGTTCTTAAGTTACTCTAGCTTCCCCATTGACTTTGCTTGTCAGAAGCTTGCAAAAGGGATTACATGAGCCCAGGTCACTGTAACCTTCATAAATATGAGTAAATTGCCAGACATCTGAATTTTGATCACATGACCATCAGGATGCTGAAATGGTCATAAATGTGAAAAACGATCATAAGTCACTTTTTTCAGTGCTGTTATAACTTCAAAGAGTCACTAAATGAACTGTTGTAAGTCAAGGACTACCTGTACTGCTTAGTTTCAATAACTACAATCTTTCTGTTCCTATTTTTCAACTGTCACAGAAACTTCAGTAGTTAAGAAATCCTCACCTTATGGCTTGTCGCTGACCTTGCAGGCATCTTTTTACTTCACTGTTATTACACCAGCTTTAAAAAAAGGGAGAAAAAAAACATTTTTATTTCCTTTGAAATAATTGCTTTCCTTAATCTGTGATACATGCGTATAGGTAGCCAATTATAAATATAATCTACAATACAAATATTCTTAAAAGGGGAATTTATTTTATTTCAGTGAAAATAACATAGCAGAATCATTTACTTATTTATTTGATTTGTGTAAACATATAGTTATATTTTTTGTTACCATCTAGATCCTCTCCAAATCATCAAATGGTGAATATTGATGATGAGTAAGCCTGTAATGACTGTTCAAGTATTTGAAAGGCTATACTACACATTTATGACCTAGCAGATCAGTTCACAAGAATTCTTTATCCTTAATACTTTCCCCAATTAATTGAACTGCTGTTGCTTGGTTTTCCCTCTTAAAAGTCTATTTCATAAACACCATGCAAGATTTGTATTTTTAAATAGACATTTGTGTATTTAAATGAAAACATATTGTTCCTACCTTTCTATTAATGTATTTGTAATTTTGCTGTTGTCTTGAAAAAGGCAAATTAGGTTGCTTGGCAAGGAGAGATAGCTACATAAGTATTCAAACTGGTTTGCCCCATTGGCTGTACATAAAAAAAGTATATTTATAATTAGCTACAATTAATATTGATATTTTTGCAAAGAATTATATTGTTACATGCTAAATAACACACAATAATTATATGAATATAGAATGCAGCCGTGCAAGCCATCATGGGTGTATCTAGATACACCCACATTACACCAATTCTCCGTGAGCTGCACTGGCTCCCTATTGGTCTCCAGGCACAATTCAAGGTGTTGGTTATTACTTTTAAATCCCTACATGGCTCAGGGCCAGGTTATCTTTGAGACCGCCTTCCACCACATAGCTCCCAGCGACCAGTAAGATCACACAGAGTTGGTCTCCTCCGGGTCCCATCAGTTAAACAATGCTAGCTGGTGGGCAGGGGAGGGCCTTCTCTGTGGCTGCCCCAGCTCTTTGGAACCATTTACCTCCTGAGGTCCGTACCACCCCCACCCTATTGGCCTTCCGAAAAGAGGTGAAGACCTGGCTTTTCCAGCAGGCCGGGGCCCATTGAGCTCACTGTTGTGATCTTGTGAGATCCGGCCATGAATGGTGTGAATGGGTTTTAGTATTTTAATTTTAAATGTTTTTATAATGGTTTTTTAAATGCATTGTAAGCCGCCCTGAGTCTCTGGAGAAAGGCGGCATATAAATCGATATAAATAAATCACAACAAAGAATATAATATAATCTACTTTAGTTTCCCTACTTCCTCATTAAACTAAGGCACAAAATTACATGTTTCAATAGTTTTATTACCCTAAGTAGACACCTGTACACCTGAAAATCAGTTTCAGAAGGCTGGATGGACATTGAGGCAGGGAAATTGGATGTTTGCATTTCTTCATCTGAGTAGTTTGAAGCTATTCTATTCAGAAAGCATTATTAGGATTCAAACCAATATAACCAACTAAAAATTACCTTTCAATTCTGGTGGTATGGGAACTCCATTTAAATAGTGGAAGAACATAGCAGAGCACCTCAGAAAAGGCATGATCCCAGTTTTTATACTTTTCCATAGGTGCCATCCAGAAGAAATTTCTTTCAAGGCACTAGAAATAAAATCATTATGCTTTTCACCAAAGAAAATTTCAGGTTTAAAAATTATGCATTTAATCTACATTTTACTCTAGCAGCTAAAAGGCAAATACAGGATTTTTTAAAAAAAATTGTTGAGCCTGTTTTTAAAAACTACTTTGTTATCTTACAAAGTCAAAACCCTACATGGGTAAGAAATGTATATAAACATGAAATGAATAGAACTGCAGAATGGTGAAAGTGGAGTATCATTATCATAGGCAATCATGGTGAAAGGAAAGCATATGGATATAAATATTTTTTTGATACAGAAATGCAAATAGAAGCTTCTGCCTAAGCTTTTTAATCAAGGTAGCCAGATTAGCAAAGTGGGACTTCATGACTTCTAAGCGCCACCTGAATTATATCTTTGTATCAAGGTACAGCATTAAATAAGGATAAGTAACACGATAAAGTTAGGGTGTCAAACACAAGGGACTGGCCCATGTCACTTCAGCCAGTCTGTCCAATGCAAAGAGGAAACATCAGGCCAGGGTGGCTTCAGCCCAGTCTACCGGGTGCAAAGAGGAAACATGCCAGCAGTTTGGGGAGTGGCATCAAGCTGGCCACACCCACCCAGTCAGCCACGCCCCCGAGGTCAACTACAGCCCTGATGCAGCCCTAAATGAAATTGAGTTTGCCACCCCCCTGTGATAAAGCATCATATAAACTATGAAAAATCTTAATACTTATCAAATACTGACATTCAATTCCCATATTTTTTGAGAAAACATTGTGCTTCATATCCCTCCAACAATAAGGAGACAATCATTTGTTAATTTATAAAGTTAATCTTCTAAAGAACTAGTCTGCTTTTTATCCCATAAATCACTTGAATACTGTGGAACTGAAGAAGATTCAATTTGCTGGTATTCTTTTATAGATATACTAAGTCCAAACCTAACTAGTGGTGTTTTTTTTGAGATCAGTCAAATTTGGCTAGGTACAGCCACCTGCTGAACATATATTCAACCATTCAGGTAACTGAGTAGTAAAAACATAATCTAGAATAAATTTATATAGGTAAATTTATTTTCCCAAATAAAATGGGTAATAGGCTAGGTGTCTTATAATTTGTACATGAATACTTAGAATGTGAGCTAGTTACCATATTTTTCGGAGTATAAAATGCACCTTCTTTCCCCTAAAAGGGGGTGAAAATTTAGGTGCGCCTTATACACCAAATGTAGCCCCGCCTACCCACCCTTTGGCCTGTGCCTCGTAGCAGTTACCTCCTTGCAAGCAAACAGCAAGAAAAAACAGCTCCTTTCAACTTCAGCACAGCCTAATTAGCACAAGTGATTGGATTGGCCTCCTGACTCTCAGCTGATTTTCTCTCAGCTGTTTTGCGCAGGGCTCTGCTGCTTGCTGCAAAAAGGGAAATTGCTGGAGCAGATTTATTTTTTTTCTTGGGCTAATCAAGCTATGCTGAAAATGAAAATGAAAGTAAAGCAGTCTGTTTGCTGTTTGCTGCAACAAGGCAAAATTCCTGAGGCAGAGGGAGATTTCTTTTTCTTCTTTTCCTCACCAAAAAAAGGAAGGTGCGTCTTATACTCCGAAAAACACGGTAATCTACTTTAAGTACAAATACACAGGCAGCATAATCTTGTCCCTCTGCTTTATTTGATTAGTTTAGAATCATAGCCATTAATGTAAAGGGGGCAAAAGAAGAAGAAATATTTCTCTCTCTGCCTACTTCTTTCCATACAAAACTTGTATTAAAAATGATTGCCAATAGGATAGATTGAGAATCTAAACAAGCAGATAACAATCTTCCAGGCTTGCTAGCCATTTCCATTTTACTAGTTCTGAAATAAAGGTACTAACTCTTAATCTCCTTTTATAATTCCACAGCAGAGCAATGTTATTGTTACATTGAAAACAACAGGCAGCTGATTCATTATAATATACAATAATTAGCATTTTTATTTGAATAAAAATTTTTCCTATCATATAAAAGCTTAAACTAGTTTTTAAAGACACTTGGCAACACTGATTGCGCCAAAATATATCAGCCATTTGCTCAGCTAAATTTGGTTCTATAAGAATCAAATTTACAGCATGGTTATTCAACATTACCTTCCAGTAATATCAAATATGGTAAAACAGCTTTCTTTGGTCTTTAAAGTCCAAATAATCTAGAACTAAAATACCTGCAACATTGCTAAACTGTAAGAATCTGCTTGCATTCTTTAACATAATCTGAGAATCACAAGACAAGGGAAAGAAAACAATACATAGAAAAATCTAGGATTCAAGCAATCTGTTTTACCTGCCCACACACTGGCCAATATGCTTATGCAAAGCAAGAACAGCAGCTTCTTCAACAGTAGAGTTTCCTTGGTC
Source organism: Masticophis lateralis (assembly GCA_030761175.1). NCBI lineage: Eukaryota > Metazoa > Chordata > Lepidosauria > Squamata > Colubridae > Masticophis > Masticophis lateralis. Next base: position 47,750,396 of record JAUDYJ010000001.1, read on the forward strand.
CATACCATTTTCTTCTGAAAAAGGAAACACAAAATGTAAACTAGCAATGTACAGACTACTCTATTCTGATGGAACTTTTCTAACTAAACTCAAAACCACTTTATTTTGAACTTTAAACTGTGTTTTCAGTTCAAACTCTTCATATAATCAGAAAAGCATTGGAAAACTTTTAGAAACATTCAAAAGTCAAATAGCTTACCTATCCCTATTCTAAACCAATTTTATCAGCAAAATTTCAACAATCAATGAAACTTGGTAGATATATTTATATCTATCCTATTTCATATGGTGTGATTTCAATATACAATGATTACAGCTTCCGTCAACTCCTATTCCCATTGCTTTCCTTATATAGTTTACCTTGCCCATTAAATTGACAGTAGATTTCTCCAGTAACACTCAAAAAGCCCTTCATTCAAATTTACTTTTGATTCAAGTACTTTTGCTGAAATACTTTGAATGCTGCATTACACTGTATTATTTATACTTTGCAAAAATTTTAAATTTAGAATTTAAATAATTTATACAACAACCATTTCCATTTGTAAACAATTGCATATATTTTATAACAGTGAAATATGGGATGAAAATATGCCAATAAAAAGAAAAGTAAACCTCAACCATCAATTTTCATATACCTATATCAATGATCAGTATTTTCTTTGTTCAAAAATATTCAGTTGCCTTAAAATAAAACCTAAGCCAGATTTCAATTTCCCATTAAAGTCATTGTAATCCTAATTTTCCTACACAAAATTCTGCATAGCCTAGACAGTATACTTTACCTGTGGATGAGGTAAGTATTATTTGTACAATATGTGCCATAGTGACAAGGTGGAAGATATGAATATCTCCTGTACCAAGACTGACTCCTGAAAAGTCCTGACAGTGTACAGCAGGGAAAGAGAATACCAGGTATACCTGCAGATAAAGGAGAAAATGGTAGGTGACGAAAGGGAAAATAAGTATGTATTTGCAAGACAAATCTCCTTAGCATTAAGAATAATAGGAACAGTTTTGAACTGCTACTACAAAAAAAGGAAATTTGATACTCCAGAAGTTCTGGACCATATATAAATGGTGATCTACCTTGAAAAATTTTTGTGAGCTATATGCTTAATAAAATAATTTGCTAAACCAATTTATATTTAGCAAAACATCTTGCTAATACTATTTTCTGCAGCAGTACTATTAGGATTTTTAATCACTTACCAATAAATGAAACATGTCGATGTCAAGAATGCATGGAAGATTTCCACTTTTTTCATAAGGCACCAGTGCTGGATGTTTAAAATACAAAAGAAAAGTTTAATAACTTTAATAATTTTTAAATAACTTTACTTTACTTGGCCAAGGGTGATTAGACACACAAGGAATTTGGTACGGAAGCATTCAATGTACTTATAAAACAACAGAAGCCAAATAACTGATTAGGTCATTTATCTAGGTTTTGAAATTTCAAGAGCTTCAGAATATATTTGATAGATTTTTTAAAACAGGGTTACAAAATTACTGATTTATAGGATAAAAGCCCACAACTTAGAAACAGAAAATAATCCATTATTTTCATTCTCAAATTTTGAGTCTGTCACTTCCAAAGAGAACTGTTAGCTATCAGAGGTAGGAAAAACTACTGAAGATGCTAGAAAACTGTTACTGACAGATCCGCTTAACCACTGTGTTACTAACTTAACAACTGCAGTGATTCACTTAACAACTGTGGCAAGAAAGGTAATAACACGGGGCAAAATTAACTTAAAGCTGTCTCACTTAGCAAAAGAAATTTTGGGCTCCATTGTGGTCGTAAGTTGAGGACTACCTGAACACAGGGCAAACCAACATTTTAGGTCTTTTGTTATGCTTTGGGAAGAATAACTTTTGAAACTCACATTCTTCTAGGACAAGCAGAATTACTCTTATTAGCAACAATCATAATTATGTTTAGTAAAACACATTATTTAAAGCACATTTTGCCCCAAATTGAAGACTCTATATAGAGCATAACCCACTGCCAGAGTTCTGTTAAATCTGATATATATCCTGTTCATTGTATTCCATGTTGATAAATGACACAACTCATATGGAAATGTACTCTTAATGTACACAAAACGTTTGTCAACAACAATTTGTACAAAAGTACCATGTTTCCCCCCAAAATAAGACCTGGTCTTTTTCTTTTTGGATCCCAAAATAAGCACCAGATCTTATTTTCAAGGGATGTCCTACCCGCTTACCTTAGGACCACGACATCCAGGCCTCCCATGTCCTGACACTTGCTGCGCTGCTGCTCAACTGTTCTGTGGCCATGAGCAGCCTCCTGCCACGAGGAGCGGCTCAGGCACGATGTACCATGCAGCCTCCTGCCATGAGCGACAGCAACGGTGCAACATACCACATGGCCTCCTGTGGCCGACAGCACTGGCATGACAGTGTCGGGGCTTAGGAAGCCTGGCTGCAGCAGTCCTAACATAAACAGATGTGCGGCGCATGGGGCAGCTCCATTCCCACCCCACCCCAGCTTGATTTTTATACATGCACCTCAGCCACCTCATATAACCAGATGGTGTGCTGTGCTTAACCTGGGCTTATTTTGGGGGTAGGACTTATATAGGTGTGAAAATCAGGCTAGGGCTTATTTTCGGGATAGGTCGTATTTTTGGGGAAACATGGTATCAGTTGATGTCTCATATGAAATTTACTCAAGCTGTTTCATGTACTCAAAGTCTGTCTTTATAACGGAAATTAAATAAATAATCATAATGTTGTACTTACATGGTAAAAGCATACAAAAGTGACCCTGTACTGCTAATAGTGAAGAAACTGTCCACTGTGCAGCCGCAAATCGTGTTAATGAAGTAAGACAGTCATCCTACATAGAATATAATAACAATGATACATAAATAGCCAAATTCATTCCTTCATACTGTTACAATGAAAATTAAAATTTGTGGATTGTTAATAATTAGTAACTTATTAATAATTAAAAGAACAAGAAGGCACCAGGCTAGAAATCAGGAAACTGTGAGTTCTAGTCCTGCCTTAGCCATGAAATCTGGCAGGATGACCTTGGCTAGTCATGCTCTTAGCCCAACCCAGCTCAGAGAGTTGTTTTTGTGGGGAAAATAGGAGGAGAAAGGTGTGTTGGATATGTTCACTGCCTTGAGTTATTTGTAAAATAATACGGGCAGGATGGATGGATAGATGGATGAATAAATAAATAAATACATACATACATGCATGCATGCATACATAATTTTTTTATTATTATTGGCCATATTGAAATTCTAGAGTAATTAATATACAGGGGCCTTTGGTATGAGGAAACAATGTCACAATGTTCCTCATATCTTACTGTTTATGTTATAAATGCTATTTGCTAACATTACAGTAGAATCGTAAGTGCTATAACGTCATCAATTACTGTATCCCTATCCCTCAATAATTTACACTATGATAGTCGTTACTCTTACCTGTCTGCAAGACAATTGACCAAATAATGGTTTTTCTTCATCAGCTAAAATTTGTTCTGCAGAATATAAAAATCGTAATTAAATGAGAGGAACACAGAATGTAAACTTGATCACCCTCCAGTGATTGCCAACATTTTAATGAATAAATATTACCTATTGCTTGGATTGTAAATGCACAACTGCCCCAGCACATTATAGGTACACGTGGATCTTCTTCATTGGGATGAACTTTCAGACCAACTTTATATGTTGCAGTACCAAATGTTTTCAGCATTTCTTTGATACTTTCAGAATATGGATTCCTTAATTAATTGAAAATAGACACCATTATCTACAACAGTTATGACATGATATTTAGAAGCTAAACTTCATTTGCTTGCCCAAAATGGAAAGGAATAAAACTTTCACTAGGCTGGGCTGACACACCCCTTTATTGTTACTGAGAATATTGCAGGAATAACCAGTGAATCAATCCTGGACCAAATAAGATTTAAGGCTCCTTTCAGACAACGATCAGCAAGCAAAAATTGATGTTGAGCATATGATGGGAATGGATGATAGTTTAGAAAAACTGATTATACCAGTGTTATGGCAGCTCATCCTGTCTCAGACAAGCAGGGTTGAGAAGGAAGTAAAAGAAAGGGAAGGCAAAGAATAAGGTGTATGGATGAAATCAAAGAGACAAAAGAAACAATCACAGACCAACATAGCAAATATTTGTCCATATAGTCACCAACAGCTGAACCTGATTTAGTGGCAACTGTCAGTGACTAAATGGAGAAATGTTTAACATTAATGGCCTTGTCGTTAGTATCTTTTATTTCATTGATCCCATTCTTGGGAATGCTTCCATTGAAAATCCCATTTATATATCATGGTTTTTGACATTCAAAAAGGGGAATAAATATTCTACTGATTTGGTGATGTATTTGCAGATATCAAAGAACTAATTTCATATCATTATTTCAAGTAATCTTAGTTATGTTTTAAATAGCAATATAATCAAAAATACTTTTATAGCAGCTTATGAATATACATTTATTCTAAAATGCTTTTTGGCTTACAAATCTATTGTGATGGGGTTTCCCAACACTCAGAGCAAAGTTGGGAGTTTGTATAAATATTAGGAATCTTTTCTGCTGGTAAAATATCAGCCAGAAAAATAAATAATTGGATCCAACCCATCCAATTAACATAATCACAGATGGCAACTCTTTTTTTAACACACCTAAAAAAAAACACAGAATGTTCTAATTACCCCTGAATGCTGTTGCCTGGACATTCTATGGTTAGATTTTGAATATTCAAACTAGCCACTGAATCATACTGTAACAATAAAGCAAATTCTAAGTAAAGTATCAGACTTCTAAACAGCATAAATATAACAAGTAGGTTGATTCTGACACAACTCTTTATCCCAGAATGAAAGGAAGGGAGCCAAGTATCCTCAGTATGTCTGTCTCCATAAGATGAATACTACATGGATAAATATAAATACAAATATAGTTTGTATAACCTGAAAAGCTAATGTCATAAGTTCTTCTACTTATATTATATACATTAGTAATTGATAATCAATGCAACCAATACATACTTTGGTTGAACCTCTGGCCTAAATCCTTCAGGTATATGTGCTTCATCCATTTTTTCTGAGTTATTACAAGGAAGATTATCTAAAAATAACAACAATATATTATTTTAACAATAAATCGTCATTACTATTCATAATGCCTTAAATCTTTACATAGGATGAGGTAGCAGTTTAATTCAGTCTTGAAGATCAGAACAATCTCAGTATTAATACTAAGGAAAAATGCCTCCCCCAAAGAAAAAAAGAAAAAAACCCCAAAAGACGTATTCAGCATCTTTCAAGAAATATGTGCAGTATAAATTAAAACTTTACACTTACTGGCACTTTCCTGATCTTGAAGCATAAGCAATGCTTTGATTTGCTGAGATATTCTTGTTATCCACTGAACTAGATTTTGTTCTTTTGCAAAGTCTAATCTATCAAAAATGAACAAATGTAAAATATTGCTTAAATGTTAAAACATTACCTACAGATGCTTTTTATAAGTAGTCCTTGACTTTCAATAGCAGTTGGGAATGGAATTTCCACTGATAAGCGATGGGGTCTAAAATGCAGATGCATCACTTAGCAACAGCAATCTTTCAGTCCCATTGCTGCTGTTCACTGAATCCCAGAGCAATTAGGTAAGGAAACTTCCAGGTGGCTTGCAACAAACGAAGTCAGGTAAGTGGTTATTATCAAGTGAGAGGTGAGAACGAGGGATTGTGCAGGGAATGGTTGCCATGAGACAGGAAGATTTCAGACAATGCATAAAAGGCGCAGCACAAGTCAGGATGGGTCCAGGATGAACATGAGACTGTGTGCAAGAGGCATTGCATAGGTCAGGAAATGTGCATATGAGCGTGCCAGGGAGGTCTGGCAAGGGTCAGCAAAGATACACAGGGGGAGCGTTTAGTGGTTTGTGTGGCACAACAGCAAAGGGACTGGGATTGGGCATGCAGGTAGGGGAGACTAACCCCAGCAACTTGTGACTTTCCTTGCCAGCTTCCCCACTGACTTTGTGGGGAAGTCAACAGGGAAGGCAAACGGTAGGCAGGCCCAATAACCAAGAATAATACAAGGGTATTCTTTCAAGCTGAGTTCTTTACTGTTTCCATATGTATAAACAAAGTCTTGCCAAACAGAAGCGCTCTACTATCCGCATCTATCATATACAAATAGTCCTAAATTTACTACTGTAAATGGGCCTAAAATTACAGCTGTAAGTCATGCCAGTCATTAAGCAGGTCAGCAAATGTCTGCATGTGATTTTATGATTTTTTTGCAGTGGTCATTAAGCGAATATGAAGGTCATTAAGCAAACACATTGTCTGCAATGAACATCTTTTGCCGGAAATTAGAAGGTAGATGCCAGTTTCTGGCAAAAAACATCATAAATCGTGGTTGTGCAACTGCAGGATGCTACAAACAACCGTAAATGTGGGCTGGATGCACAGCACCCAAATTGCAATCACATGGCTCTCTCTCTCTCTCTCTCTCTCTCTCTCTCTCTCTCTGTTTGTCCATGCCTAAGTCCATCAGAACTTTGAATCCAGTTTGCATAATTTTGAGGGCCCATTGTAACTTTGAATAGTTGCTAAGAGCCTGATTGTAAATCAAGGATTACCTGTACATAAATAATTATTAATTAACAAAGTATTTCATGAAATTACTAACCTGCTAAACAAAGTCCTTGGAGGAGGAAGAAGAGGAATGACGGTATTGCTTAAGCATTCACAGAGAGGACAAAGGAATTCACCATTTTCTACATCGTAACTTGTATGCACTCGTAATCTTTGTTGCCGTCTTTGTTCTTTTGCTTGCACAGCATCAAAATACCTTTAGAAAGCAAATTAGCTTAAGCATAATATTATAATACTAGCTCTAAAGTATTTGTTGGATACTAGAATACTTTATTAGAATTAGAATATATATTTTTTTGACCAAATGTGATTAGACCCACAAGGAATTTGTTTCCAGTGCAGAAGCTCTCGGTGTATATGCAACACAAAAGAGTAATAATAATCATAATAATGATACCAGTAAGAGGAGATAGTAGAGAAGATGAGAAGGATAATAATAATAATACTACAGCCATACCATATACTTAGACATAAGGTAGTATTATGGGAATTAGGTGTTCAGCAGAGTCATGGCACGAGGGGAAAAAACTGTTGTTTTGACTATAGTGGCATCCCAAGGGGAAGAGTTGAAACAGATTATGTCCAGGATGTGAGGGGTCTATGGATATTTTCTCAGCTTTCTTTCTGACCCATGCAATATATATGCTGTCTTCATAAATACTGCCTATCTATCAAATCACATTATTTTTTCGATTTTTTAAAAGAAAAGGATAGTTAGTTAATTATTTTGTTCTAGGGCCATCACAAAAAGATAAACTTTCTGATATCATCCTTCACATATCTTATCATAACATCACCACCCATGCTGATCACCATGTTCTAAGCAGCACTGGGACTCCTAATCCTACCTCATATTCATCCCAGACTTGGACTATATCATGGCCAGTTGAAACATTTCTGGACTGAATAGTAGTTTATCTTATTTAAAAGTTAAGTAAGATAATAGCTGATTTATTGTAAAGAAAAATATTATATTTTATCATTCTGAAGAATTTTTTTGAACAACTTTCTTCTAATAAATTTCATTCAACACCTAAAGCATTTTTGTTGTTTCATGGTTTGACAAAATGAGAATGTCTACTTGAAAAAGGAGTATTGATTTTAAGAAACAAGTTGCAATTTTATTGGCCAGATGGACATTTGCACATATGGAATAGGTATGCCTTTGTCCTCCTAAGCAGTAAGTACTAAACAGAATAAGACAGCAAAGAAATTTTTAGATATTTGCTTTCTCAGTAGCATTCTTGTACCTCAAATGTATAAAAAAAAATCAGTCAAATGCACTGTGAGAAGCCAAGAGAGCTAAGTTTCATCAAGCATGTAGTAGAAAGCCTGAGCAAAAAGAAAACAACTTTCTTGGCAATAAGGTGTTTGGTAACACCAAAATGCGTTACATGACTGGTCAAGCATAGTAGACAGTAGGAAAAAAATGTATCTTAGCTGCTTTGACACAGCATCCTTAACACCTGTTAATATTTTTTTAAAATTACCTTTGCCAGCAATGTGCATGCATAATATGTCCACAACTACCAGTGTGTGTTCCACATGACAGGTCTGGATGCATAAATAATGGATCATATTTTTCTGTATATGAAAAATAACAGAGATAATAGTCACAAACAGATTATTTACATTCCTTATATAACCACATAACTGAAAAGGTTTGCAAATCATATAACTGTTTACTTCTAAAGCCAGTACACTAAGCTAGCATTAGGATACTTGTGAATGGGCTGACTTAATTATTATTTTATAGCAGTTTTTCATCATTTGTAATTTTAAGATGAGTGGACTTCAACTCCCAGAATTCCCCAACCAGCATGTCGTCCACACATCTTAAAACTGCCAAAGTTGAGAAACACTGTTTTATAATATAATGAATAAAAGCTTCCTGTATAATTCAAAACAGAATATTGTGCATTTGAATATTATTATTATTATATGGTCCTTCAAAATGGTATATAAACTACTCACCAGGATCTGAAATCACTTTATTCCTATTTTTGGACAAGACTGTTGATCTCTGAACAAATGCTGCCAGCACCATTGCTCTGTTATCCATCTTGACCTCCTGTTCTTCTTGGCATAAGATACAAGTAACTATCTGTCTTTGTTCACACACTTTAGTCTGCTCAGGACCCAAGGCAATAAGCCTGGTATCTGAAACTGAAGGACTAGAATGAAATGATATTAGTAAGCATTTAGTTGGAATATTTACTGAAGCAATGTATAACTGAATGCAAATATTTTTATCCAAATCATTTTATGATGTATTTTCCTTTCCAGAAATGTTCTACAGCGATCTCATTGTGAACCGGTAGTAAAGGTAAGTAGAACCCACCACTGCTTTGGAGGTCTTCAAGTCCAACTCCCTGCTCAGGCAGGAAACCCTATACCATTTCAGACAAATGGTTCTCCGATTTCTTCTTAAAAACATCCAGTGTTGGAGCATTCACAACTTTTGGAGGCAAGTTGTTCCACTGATTATTGTTCTAAAGGCTGCCCAAGCTTATTGACACTTTTATCTTACCTGTGATCATGCACTCTGGAGGTAGAAGTTTCAAGTTCATCTATAGTTTGCTGGAAGAGTTCTTTGTTCTCATCAATGAAATGCCGCTGCATCTCAGACATTTGTGCCATGATCTTCTCCCTTCGCAATCTAGCAATCTCTGCTTTTCGTTTCCTCTCAGCCTTTTCTTTATCTCGTGAGCTCTATTAAGTTAATATGTCAGCAATGGTATACAATTAATAATGTAAGTCTTTGCAGATGTGTAATTTATGATTTTAATGCACATGTTAGATTAGTATTAGTCAAAGTAAATGAAGCATTCTTACACACTAATATTTGCCATTTTTCTCCTGTTTAAGAATGCTGTCATTTATTAAAGGAAATCTTTCTTAAATTATTTTTATTAACTAAAGTTATAGCATGTTTCTCCATAAAACAATTTTATGAATGCATTATATTTTTTAACATTTTAAATAACATACAAAGGTAATATTAAACAATCCAAAAGATGGTGATCTATTGACGCCTTTTCTGAAAGCAGAGAAAGTAGACCAATCACCATTTCAAAGAGTGTATGTTTCACAAGATGGGAATGACACAATAGAAAGCCCTTTATCAGATGCCCAACCAATGGCTCCTATAAGTAAGGCTTCTCTTGCAGATCTCAATACTCAAGCTAGCTCATAACAAGAATCAAACCCTTAGTTAGACAAGGTTTTTAAATATACTATTTCTACTAAGCAAGGAACAAATGACATTCAATTCCTCTCTTTCAGTATTAGTACAATGTGATCATAAAAATGTGCAGAAGGTAATGGTCTAGTGGTTACATTTTGTAAATTTCTGAAGATCTTTGAGGGTTGCTCCATATAGAACATATTGAAATAAGATAATGACAATACTGGCAAGTTATGGATTACTCTTATCAGATTTATTCAGCTCAGGAATATTTGCTAAATGCAATTGTGCAAGTGTGCTCTTTGCAGCCACTACCATACAGATTTTGAAAATACACTCCCCGACAATGGATTTATTTTTACAGAGGAAGCCAACCTGTTCGCAAAAATTGTATACTTATCCTCAACTCAGATAATTGTACTCTACCCTATCTGGAATTAAATTTCAGCTTGTTAACTCTCATCCAGGTCATTATAAAATCTAGTAAACACTTGAAATTGACAGGATTTGTTTTTCTTTCATTTTATGAGACAAGGAATGGTAGTCACTATTCTATTAAATATTTTTCTTCGTGTTTCACCCAATTAAACATTAAAATAAAGCCACAGAATTAAATTAATTTTTCTTTGGTAAAGAGAGCTCAGTCAATCATTATCAGTTAATAATAAAGCTTTTACTCTGCACCATTAGTTGCCTACTGTGACTACCACCACTCTACTGGTGATTTAAAATGTTTTAATTAGAAAACTCAACACAAATATTAGATGTTGCATAGTAATATAAAATAACTTGTAAAATAACTTGCTGGCTAGATTGTCATACTATATTTGGAATCTGGTTTGGACACACATACGGCCCAAATTGTGTTGCTTTTCCCTTGCATTGATATTACCTCTTCCATAAAATTTCCCTCAGTCTCCAAAACAGGACTTGTAGAAGATCTCTCTCGGAGTTTCTTAACAGTATTAAAAGTCTGGAACAAGAAACTATGTTAGTATTCACAATTTAAAATTTTTATTTTGGCCAAAAAATTATAAAGTTTATAGTAGGGTATGGTACAGTTTACCTTTAGTATCCATCTGATCATGTCTTTATGCACTTCTAGGTGGGGTGCATTTTGCAAAGTTTCTAGCATGGCTAATATACTTGGGGAATTGCGGGGTGTCTCACCAGGCCCTGTTTCAAGAAAGAAAGGAAATCTATTTGCATCTATTTTGGCTGTATAAATTTAACACAGAGGAACAAAAATCCAATGGGTGCTTCTTTTAATTTTTTTACTGTTTCTTGTTCTATATATATGTTTCAATGTAATATAATATGCATATCTATCTATCTATCTATCTATCTATCTATCTATCTATCTATCTATCTATCTATCTATCCTATCTCTACATGGAGATAGATTTATCTCCATGTAGTTTAGATTTACTGTAATGTCCCCCCCAATTTATAGTTGATATATCTGTTTGATATAGATATATAGATATAGATATACATATACACACACACACACACACACACACATATATATCTTTTGAAGGCAGCAAAGTCCACATTCTGGATAGAGAGGACCATTGGTTTGAAAGAGGGGTAACAGAGCCTATTTATATAACATTGAGCAGGGGAGGGATAAGACACCACTTATCTCCTGTCTACAACGCAGTCCTTTCAGCAATTCCAAGAAGATTCTACCCCCATTTGAACTCTGATACAGCTAACTCTGAGGCCAGTTAAACACCCAAGTGGCCTGAAGAGATCTCCGGGAGAATGCTAACGACCAGATGATTGCAAAGAAATACGATCCTTCCAACCCCTCCCTCCATCCTGTCAGAACTAATCCGCCCCCACCATCCTGCCTAAGCAATGAAGCTTCTTGGATGAGAAGTGAAACATTGTCTTCTTCTCAAGGAAAAAAACAATCCAGTTGTCTTCTGAAAAAAAGCATCTTGGGACAACTATGACCTGGATGACTGAGAATCTCCACAGACACTTATTATTTCTAGTAGTTTAATAAAAGTATTTTTTAAAATATAACCAATACATTCTGAATAATACATCTTACTACAGGTATATATTAGGTAAAAGAAATATGAAGAGAGTGCAATTTGTGCAGAAGTAGCAACCTACTTGAAATTTTCTGACTAAATGTAAAAGTCACAATATTATCTTCACTAGCATTCTCAATATGTTGTTTTTCTTCTTGTAGTGCCATTCCAATCAAGTGGAGAATCTAGAGAAAAAAATGACAAAAATTTCCTTTTCAGAAGAACTGTATATTCTACATAATTTGTATACTTGAATTAATGAAAACTTTACACACCCTTTGTAGCATGGACTCTGACCAGGCATATCCATTATGCTCTACTGCCCACTGAAGGATTGTTCTCATAAGGTATAACATGACATCACATTGTAGAATATTAATCAGGCTTTCAAACAGAGGGCAAAATGGCGGTAATACAGGAGGTGGGAGTGCTGAAACAGATATTAATACATTGCTGTTGATACATTGGGAAAGTTGTAGAGTTAGATAATTCAATATGTTAGGAACATTTAAGAACAGATGTGGAATTTTTCAAATTAACGAAGTACATTAGTTTACTTTATTTTTAATACAATCCTACCCGTACCAACTGTATATATCCTTAGAGAGATGCAAACAGCTCAGTAATAGATTCCTTTTCAAATAAAATGTCCCAAAACAGATTTGGTTGCTTTTCAAACTGGCACATATAGTTAATTTGGAACTGCAACAAAATATTTCTTATTTTGTTGCAGTTCTAAATTGCAACAAAATGTTGCAAAATATAATTTTGTTGTGTTCAGTAAGAACTGTTGATATTTTGTAAGATATTAAATAAACAGCAAAATTGAGATGTCATCAGAACCTATGCATGTTAACTGAAATTAGTAGCTATGAATTCTGTTCCTTTCTCAATGCCTCAGAACTATTTATTCCTACTCAAAATGCACTGAGTTTCGGAATGCTTACTTTCAATTAAGTCATATTTGCAGAGTATTAATATTAAAGGTTGCATCCTATGCAATTTAATAACTTTTGTTGGATGAAGTAACACTAGAGTAACATCCAGGGTTAACATGTTATGAAGTAACATCATAATCAAATGATCCAGAGATGAAAAATTAATTGCCACATCATTCTGACTGATAATATTTTGTTCTATAAAGTCTTCTATAGATTATGTTGTAACACTTCATTAATGGTGTATGCAAATTCAAACTATATTTGCTTAGGGAAATCAAGCATGATATGTTTAAAAAAAACACCACAGGTAATATGATCTTTTAAAAAACTATTTAAGGTAAGCACAAATTGCAAATCAACATAAACACTAATTACAATGTATGGTACTTAACAGACGTTTCTTCAGTTACTTGAAACAACACAAGTGGTTAGTAAAGCAACTAGAATACACTACACTAGATGCATTAGGTAGACAGTAACTACATTCATTTCATGAATCCTAAATTGAGCAAGAATAATCTGAAGAACAATGTCTTTGAGGTACAATTTATAGTTGATACTAAATTTTGAAGCAGCCTAATATGTCACATATACAAATGTAGTGAGGTAAATAATGTAGTCATTTATGGCATACTCAAGATTTTTGCTTTAATGGCAGCATTATTTTTTTATTGGAAAAAAAATACTGTTTTAATTCACAATATCTGTTCATCTAGTTTAAAGTCAATAGAGTTTTCGAAGACCCCCAGTATATTAAAAAAATGAGAGCAACAAACATGGAGACACCAATACAAACTAGAAACATAAGTACCTGTGTCTTCCCGGTTTTGTCGTCTTAGTTTTCTTTGGGCTTCCTCTGCCTTAAAAAAAGCAAAAAGCAATTCAAATATTAAAGACAACAGCATCAATTCTGGATAACTAATTTATTTCTTGACATTTATTTCATGTTCCAATTTCTTATATTACCTAAACTCAAAACACTCATCTCTATTGTTTATATTTGTTATCAGCATAAATTAGATTTTATACCATAAACAAACCTGAAGGCCCAAAGTGCAGTCGCCAAAGGCAGCCCCTAGACATCTTCAAGAGTTATCAAACTGTGAGATTAAGAACGGAATCTGTATTGCTAAGCAAATTAAATACCCAGACAACACAATGTTTATTAAGTACTAAGCAATGTAATTAATAGAAAATTAATAAATTTATGGGGGTAAAAGAGATTTATGGGGGTATATTTCCTCTACTATAACATCAATAATTTTGCTTATTTGTTTCCTCATTAGTAATATATTATTACCTGTATCCTGTAAAAATACCTCACCAATTCCCTTGAATTTCTTGCCCAAATTACTTCCTTCAGAGATTTGTAAACTCTCTTTGTTTCTGAATGAACTGTTTTCTCTTACTGTAACTGAATCTGCTATTGTCTTCATGCAAAGAATTTCTACTTCTAATTTCTTCATTAAACTATCCATGCGACATTTTTTTTGTTTCTTTTTACTCAAAATTAAACTACCAAAACAACTAATCTATTTTATTTCTTTCCAAGATATACTGTACTGTTATAAACTCAGTCTGATTCTATAATGCAGGCATTTATTTCAGGGTGCACTTATTACATTGCAATGTATTGCAATAGGTCATTATTTTAACTGTTATCTGTAAATACAAAGCTTCATAATTATAATTATATAAAAGTTTTCATTTTGCATAATTACCTTAGATTGTTCTGCCCTTGAAAAATGGTAAAAATATAAATTGAAATCTTTAGCACATTCTGGCTTTAACTCATATAAGCCTCTTCCTGTTAATCCTGGTTTCCTAAAAGATAATTGGAAACATATAATCAGTACTGTAATAATTAATCAGCATTGTAATAATTGAACATTCTAAACTACCATATTTTTTGCACTATAGGACGCACTTTTCCCACCCAAGTGTGGAAATGTCTGTGCGTCTTATGGAGCGAATATTGTGGCACAGATTGGGCTGCAGTGGCGGGGGGGTTGGTGCGGGGGCAGCGACAGGCAGCGGTAGCAAATGGCCTGTCGCCACTGCCAATCATCACCGCTTGCCACCTATCGGCAATTGGATTAGCCTCCCAGAATACCGCCAATCAGCTGTGCCAGGCGGCAGGGATCGCCACCACCTATCACTGCCACCTGCTGCGAACAGTGGTGGCAACAGGTGGCGGTGATCCTTGCCACCTGAAACTGCTGATTGGCGGTATTCCGGGAAGCTGATCCAATCACTGATAGGTGGTAATGAGTGGTGGTGAAGGGCAATGGAAGGCAGTGGCAATAGGTGGTGGCAGCAACAGAATAGACCCAGGTCCCAGGAGAAAAAATCCATTGTGGGGTCAGCCTCACATACAGCAAATTTCTTCTGTAACTTTAAGAGGTTTTGGCTGAAACGATACAGGTTTCCTGCCTGAGCAGGGGGTTGGAATAGAAGATCTCCAAGGTCCCTTCCAGCTGTTATTCTGTATAAACAGCATGTTACAAGAGGCAACCAAAGATAAGTCTTAAAAGGTTTAGACAAAGCCATGCAAGATTTTCGTGGCCGAAAGAAAACAATTTTTTGTTTTCTTGTTTTCCCAAAAGCTAGGTGCGTCTTATGATCTGGAGCATCTTATAGTGCAAAAAATACCATAATCCATGAAACAATTACAACACTAACATCTCAATATGAATGACATCTTATTACTTTTAACTGTGTATCACTATGAATGACTGCCCAAAGCTTGCTTGCCTACAAGCACAGACTCTACTTTGGCAAAAATGAGACTCAGCGCCTCTGACTGACTGGAAGGTTGGCTGAATGACACCAGGTAAACAAGACTTCCCTTCATATAGGTCATCAATGAGGTCCACTGACAGCCCTTCAATTTACCATCACCTAAGATAAATGTGTAGCTTCTTAAATGACAGATGTGTGAATATGAGATATGGTACACAAGCAATTGATACCATACTTATAGTCAAGGTATTAATTGTGAAGAAACGTGTACTTGTTGCTACCTAAACCTACAGAATAAGATGGGAAAGCAAACCCCACTTTCTTCTGAGCTACACTGCCCTGAGAATAACCATCAAGGTTGTTGGCTTCTGCCTTGCTTCTCCACTGAACATTTTGCTTTTGGGCAATAGCAACTTCTTCATTCTTATTGGGGCAAGACCATCCTTTGAAAACAAGGAAATGGCTAAATCTACATTTTCAAATTGTTCTGCATATACATGTTTGGTGTATTTGGGAGGATGAGGGACAACAGATATTTTTCCTGCTAATATAAAAGTTTTTTTCCATATAGTACTTTTCATCACAAAAAAAATTAAGTTTGCTTTGTTTGTACTTTTAACAACAAAAAATATATCCCTCAAATACTCAGAATCTTACTTCTTACATTATTTCCAACAGCTGTCAATTCTTAAATTTGTAAAATATCTAGACTAGTTTCTATTAAAATAATCATAAAGTAGGATTTAAGAATTAAGTATAAATCAGTCCTAATCAGTATTTACTGGATCACAATATTTTACTATTTTACACATTTAAAGAGGTTTGTTGCAGGGAAGCCATTACTTGAAACAGGCAACTGCTTCAATGACAGTTTCCATTCCGGTCTCTTTGTTTTCCTATGAAATCAAAGGAAAAAAATGTTATTATATGTGTATATACTTTAATCAGCTAGATAAATCTAGAAATAGGGGGTTCTTTATGCTCTATGAGCTTGGCTGTTTTCTTGCAGATGTTTCATTATCAAAGCTAGCTAATATTATCAGTGCTAGTGAGGAGTGGGGTTTCTTTCAGTTCATCTTCCAATTTGTTCGCCAATATTGGTGGGAGTAGTCTTGGAGGTTCTTTGTTTGGGCTGTTTATTGTTAGCTTCTTTGACAGTTCCTTGATTGGATTATTGTTTACTTCTTGATTGTTGATTTGATGTTAATCTTGGAGTTAATCTATTCTTCAAGTCTACTTGGAGAAGAACCTCCAAGAACCACTCCCACCAACACTATTAGGGCAAACCAGTAGAATATAAACTGAGAGTGAACCCCACTCCTTACAAGCACTGATGATGTTATCTAGTTTGGGTAATGAAACATCTTCAAGAAAACAACCAAGCTCATTTTAACCCTGAGCTACAAATATTCTTTACTGGCAATCTGGTAGTATTAAAAATTTAAGGGTCTTTAGGACTGTGCTATCTTAACACTATTGTGACTGAGTCATTATATTTTTTATACAAGTTCTACAATCTCACAAGTTTAATGCAAAATAATTTGAAATAATGATTTTTTATGTTTTTGAAATTTTATTTCCCATACGTCACCTTCCTGTTTATAACTGTATTAATAACAGTCACTGTGATTAAATTGCAACGAAGTAAAGTACTCTGGATGAGTTGGAAAATCCAACATATCTACTAATTTCTAGGGAGTATAAAATTGTGGGGAAAGTATTTAATATAATCCATTAAAGCCTGCTGGGAAATCATCTTCTATAAAAAAATTTTAATCCCCTGCTATCTGGAGGAATCTTCATCATCAATTCCAACATATTAGAAATCCCCCAATGATCATCCACCAATTTAAAAAGTACATGTGAAAATAGTTTTAATAAGACTCACATCTTCTGGCAATGCTTTTACTAATTCACTATGTGCCATGGGTCTGATGCTCAGCTGGTGAATAATCTCTCGTTTTATTTCATCTGTAGCATTAATCTGCCCAATTCCTGGAGTAAATCTCTCTCCTATAAAATAAATCAATAATTTCAGTAAACACTGATCAATTTCATTTTATGCATCTGCTGAACGAAGCCAGAGAAGTGACTATTTTTTCCAGTACACCATCTGAAGAGATATTCATATTGTCATGTGACAAGATGTAAGGATAGTGTCATGATCATAAACATCCCCAAAATAATTTTATTTTATCAAGCAGCATAAGAAGTGAAAATAACTGTACTCTTTAACATTTAAAGTTGTAGACACAGTATATTAATGAACTAATGTAAACAACATCTATAAATAGGACTTCTAACTATAATTAGAATTAATCCATAAAATCAGTAGGTATTAACTGAAAAAGCATAAACTCACCAACAATAATTATAATTAGGTGTAACATTTCTTCAATGAGAGTATTATTTTGCTGAACCATATCCTGAAAGAAACAAGGACTAAAATGTGTTAGAAAGCACTTACAGATAATTTCACATTAAGATATAGGAGGTTTGTAATTTATTTGTAATGCATTTCTTAAAGCTTTGAAATTATATCTTCAACTGCTCATGTTGTACCTTATTGGTATTTTCGGAACTGAACCTTTTGCCATAATCCGGAGTACTAAATATCTGATAAAGTTCAAAGCGACACAGCATCATCATCAAAAAGTGGTTTGGATCCATCATAGACACACCTGTCTATTAAAAAAAAGGAAGTTTAGATAAAGAGAACAGAATGATATAAACTTATTTGGAAACACTGCACTATTAGTCATACTCACATATAAAATTTGTCTTTTTTTATAAATATAAATACGTCATACAATAGTTGCATATGAAGCAGCATGAGGCTTCATATTATAGCCCTTTCTAAACCTTTTAACTATATCTTTCAAGCACAAACAGCATATTGAATATTTGTTTTCCAAAGTTTTGTACTTTTAAAAAATACTGGTTTTATCGGAATATATTAACATATAACTTTTCCATGGTCTCATGGTACACTGAAAAAAATCTTGACTACATAATATTTTTTAAAAACTCTTTTAAAGAATGCAGGTGTTTTAGTGACATTTCAAGGTACATCTAAGGATTATTCAAAAAAAATAATTACCTGGAGCATTACAATGTCTTTATCAAACATTTCTCTTCTGCACTTTACATTATGATAGTAGTATATCTGAAAGAGAAAGTTTTCAGAGTTTGATATATGTTTCAGTTTGGATTCTGATCTAAAACTACTTTATATACCATTTTGCTGACAAAATTTCTGAGATTCATCAAAATCTTGACTTCACAAGAACAAGAACAGTTAAAGTGATTTACCATATAACCTGGGAATCTTCTTGACTTGCAGACTCTGATAAAGTAAAAAGGGGGGTTTCTCACATGATTCTCACCAGCTGCATTCTGCACTTTTGGAGGCAAGTGGAGGCAAGTTTAGGAGATTGTCAATGTCTCTCTGTGTGAGAAGATGATGCCTGAAGTCCTGAAGAATTTAGCCATTTTTTACAACTATTTTTCTGTATCCAATCTTCACTACAGTTACTAAGAGAATCATGGGGGTTCAGCTACAGAATGCAGTAGAGGAAATGGATTATCTACTTAATATATTTATAATCTGTTACTATTACCTCTCTTTCAGTCATAATTCAAGGATTGGCATGCAACATAAATGGTACTAGTGGATGACTTTTATCAGGACCTAGACTCCCCAACCCCCCTGATCCTCTTAGATCTGTCAGCAACTTTCAGTACCATCAATTATTAAATTTTGACGGACCACTCTTGAAGATTGGAGGTAACAACTGTTCTACGGTAATTCTGTTTCTTCCTTATGATCTGTTCTGTTCAGTGGTGACTGAGTAGTGGTAGGTGAGATTGACTTGGTGGTTTCATTTTTGTGGGGTGCCTCACAGCTTGGTCCTTTGCCCCATTACCTCAATCTACATAATATCATTGGAGAGGTAGTCCATTGGCTTGGGTTGTAGTACCATCAATATGCTCATGATGCTCAAAATTGTACACTGCCACTCCAGGCCATACTAATGATGTTGTGAAAGTCTTGAACCTGTGTCTAGAGGCTGAGGACACAAGGAAACAGGTTGAAAATGCATCCATGCAAGAGAAAGTTATTGTTTGTTCATTGACAACATTGGTCAACTTCAGTACTCTCTCTCAAAATATCTAAAGGAGAAGGTCTACCAGTTGGAAGTCTCTTGGACTTGTGGCTACTGGATTGGAAGATGGAAGCCATGGCCTGGAGTGCTATTTCCAAGCCTTGGACATTGTGCCATTTGGGGTCCTATAAGGACTTCTTAATATTTTCATAGTAAAACTCATGCTGTCGTCATATGTGATTACAATGCACTCTAACTTGAAGATCATTTAGAAATTGATAAAGAATGCACAGCTTCTTTATTATACCTGAGTTTTAGGCCCATCATTCCAATAAATTTCCAGATGCAATCTGGTTTTTACCTATAATGCCTTGTATGTATATACAGAGTAACTTCTTCCCATAGAATAAATACATTTATCTTTAGATCCAGTACATTTATCTTTGGAAAAGCTCTTAATTATAGCTCCTCTTTCATGAAATGAGAGGAACTGAGGCCTGAAGGTACGGTTTTCTGTTGCAGAAAACAGTTGTAATGTCCATTTTTGCAAAAAACCCGCATCCTTTTTGGCCTGCAGAGTGTTTCTGGGGGCCGGGGAGGGCAAAAATGCAATGCACAAAGGGCTTGGGAGCCCAAAAACAGATCCATTTTTGGCAAAAACGGGCCATGCAGAAAACTGCAGAGTACTTCTGGGGATCTGGCGACAACCTGTAAATTTAGGTGCGTCTTATGATCCAGTGCATTTTATAGTCTGAAAAATACTGTAATCCACTTCATCCACAGTCTTCTGCAGTGCCATGCAACCACCTTTTACACAACCACACCCAAAAATGAGAGGTTAAAGACTGGTAGACTCAAAAGCTGTCCAGACTCGTTGGGTCGAGCAATGGCCCCTTCAGAAGAGGGTGCACCACTATCTCCTTGAAAACCAATGGGATCACCCTTTGCTTAAGGAAATAGTAACCACCTCCCAAACCCAATTGTGTCTCCTTCAGGCAACCTTAGCCAGCCAGGAGACCCATGGAACACTGAGACGGTCAAACTAGCAGCTGCAAAAGCCCTGTTCACATCCTCAGGTGCAAAGGGATCAAACTTCCCTCAGATAACCTTGCAAGATTTAGCCCTGTCACCTCCAGTGGCACTGGCCTAAAGCTAGAGTCCACTGTAGAACAAATGCAAGAGATTTCTGCAAAGTACACAGCATATTCCTCATGGTGACCCTATAGATTAAATCCTTTTGGTCTATGGTAAAGGCCATAGGCTAGAGACCAGGAATTTGTGAGCTTTAGCTCTGCCTTGGGCATGAAAGCCAGCTGGGTGGCTTTGGATCAGTCATGCTTTCTCACCTCACCAGAGTTGTTGTTGTTGTGGGGAAAATAGGAGGGGAAAGGAGTATTAGGGATGTTTGCCATCTTGAGTTATTTATAAAAAATAATAAAGTTGAGATAAAAAAATGTACCACAGCTTCCAGAGGTGATTAAAACTTCATATATTTATTATCAAAATTCAGTGTCACACATATTGAATGCGACATACATACAAATAAATAAACAAGCTTTTTGAGTTCAAGAAAACTATCCTTGATAAACACATTTAGGAAAACATATAAAATAATCAAATTACAGATTTAAAATTAATCATTTATGCAGAGCACTTTACTCTTTAGCAATATGGAAATCAAACTGTTCTATGGTTCTCAGGTAAAAGAAAAAGATTAAATAATTTTTTCCCGTTCAGGACTTACCTGATTAACAAGTGAAAATCCATTTCTCCGCCACATTCCAGCATGAACTTGGGCGCATAGAACTAGACATCGCAGGGGATGTTCTATTAACATAGGAGGACTAAGTTCACTCTGTATCGGATGAAGATAAACACAAAACTCAATGTATTTGTTTTATGTTTTTAAAGAGCATTCAAAAATTCATTTCCATGACTTAAAATATAGGAAGTTATAGTTATTACCCCTAATGGTTCACTGGATTCTAGGCACTGTCACCTCTGGATCTCCCCAATTAACTGTTCAGTTTTGTTTTGTTTTAAACTAAAATACCCTAGTCATAGAGGTTTATTAATAGAACATTACTTACCATTGGTAGTTGTTCTGGAAACTTGTATGCTACTTCTGTTTTGCTCAAAAGTCCATGCAGACCTATATTAAATACAAAAATGCATTCTATTGATTGTATTACAGTATTTATTTATTGTATTTGGCAGAACCAGAATCCCCAAAACACTTCTGATGTTTTGAAATTTGATCAATAAAATAATGTAATGTAGTATGAAATGTAAAAACCACAAAATATCTGCCACTTTAATTAATTAAAAACAATGTTATGTTTAAATTACAGATTATGGGTTAAATATCTATGAAACGCTGGTCTTCACTATCTTTCTAAATACTATGAGAGAAGGTGCCAACTGGATCTTCTTGTGTAGACTATTTCACAAGTTTGAAACAATAACGGAAAAACATTATATTCTTCCATATGCATTTAACATAAAATGGGATCTGCAACAGCTCTGCTTGGGACAAAAGAAGACTGTCCTGGAAATATCTAGTACTGAGCCATGAAAGCTTTATAAATTAAAAACCATCATTTTGGACAGCTTTTGTAAGTCTGTTGGTGGGCAGTGTGGCATCCAAAGAATCAATGTCACATAACTGTAATTATCAGTAAAGAAGCTGCTCGCTTATCAATAAGGAAGCTGCTATATTTTATAGCAAACGTAGTTTCAAAGGCGGTTTTCAATAGTAGCCACTTTTAAAGGGCACAGAGATTATTACAATGTGAGCTAGTGCTATAAGGTGGTTTCCAATTTCAAAAAAGGTTGCAACTGGTGCACCAGTTGCAGCCTCCACCTGCTGACTAAGCAGTAACCATGACACTAGGACAATCACCAAATTGCAGACTTGCTTCTTCAAAGGAGTGTGACTCTGTCCAGAGTCACAGCCAGAAGTGTCAGAAAGCCAGTTCATTTCTGGACATTCATCAACATTGACTTGGAGAGATTAATTTCAGTTTATTTTTTGCCATCCAGTTTCTCATAGTCTCCAGACTCTGGATCAAGGCTTCTACAGCATCACCAGAGTGGTGATGAGCAGATGACCTCTTTCAGAGTTTTCGTATGTTGAAGAGCACGGGAAAGAGGGATGAATCTTTCAGCACCACGCATGTAAGCAAATGCCAGATCAACTTCTCCTCTCCCATAATCACAAATTAAAATTACCTATTACCTATTACCTATTTACTGAAATGCTGAAACACTGTAATATAGTGATACAATTATTAATATTCTTAAGCTATCCAGAAGGCTATAATAAATGGTAAATAAGGCTGACGACAAATTTAAAACAGCCACGAAAGAAGCATTCCCCCAATTCAGATCCAAAAAAGTAAACAGGAAGAGCAATTACATTACCAGAATAAGTTATTTTCAAAACTGGCACAGGTGTGGGTCTTAGGAAAAGTCATATTGTTTAAAGAGTGGCAGATAGGCGCTACATTCTTACTCCAGATATTACAACCAGACTAGGCAGCACACTAGCTAAGTATTGTATGAATTTAAATTACTTTTATGAAGATGAAAACTTACACTCCATTATTGGAATGTTATAACATTGCTTTTAGACTCAGCTTGTGAGAATTTCAACCTTTACAATCAAAGACAATTACAGTATGTATTTATAGTGCATGGTGTGCTTGAGAAGCAACCAGTCTATGG
This sequence comes from Masticophis lateralis, assembly GCA_030761175.1. Lineage (NCBI taxonomy): Eukaryota > Metazoa > Chordata > Lepidosauria > Squamata > Colubridae > Masticophis > Masticophis lateralis. The sequence goes on from JAUDYJ010000001.1 coordinate 47,773,826, forward strand.
CTTGCCTATGAAACAAAACTAACTGACTGACATACTACTGACATATTGCAGACTGAATCTTGGTCTTGCTAAGGCATGATAAGCAACATAATTTCTGGGCAAGCCTCCCACCAAGATTACAAAAAATATAGCCTGAGAACCATGCAAACACTTTTGTGGCTTCAATATTTCCCACATCCACAAAGTGGATAGAATAAAAATTTTGGGAAAAGTTTTTGCATTTTAGGGGGAAACTAACCAATCCAATTTATCTCACAAAGAACCTTGTAGATGTCTTTTTTAAAAGTATGGATTTGAACTGCTACACTTTTTGTGGCCCTTGAACCAATAGAAGTGGATAGCACTCCTTATAGTACATAAGATTTAATTACATCTAAAATATAGTGCTATGATGTGTATGTGTATATATATGTATATGTAAATATGTCTGTATGCATGTGTGTGTATATATGTTTACACAACAGTGATAAATTGCTATAATGTTAAGAATAGTTGAGTTTGAACCTGATAATATCAAAGAAACACAGTTTCATACCGCTTACTAGCTATTGTCTTTGTTGTAAAGTGAATTCACTTCATTTCTCGCCCACAAAGATAGCAAACAAAAGACAACATTTGTGTTATAGTTATGAAAACAAACCATATTAAAATTAACCAACAAATCAACTAAGCAATTTAGGTCTTACCTGCAAGTAAACGGGAAACAGGAAGATGAATGCTAACTTTTTCCTGAGAAACACAGTATCTAATTGTTTCAACTGAATGTCCACACATGCTGAGTTCAATAGGCTGTTCTCCATCAGTAAAACCACAGTGGCATTGCATCAAAGCAGTCAAAGATTTCTTATATGCTTCAATAAGCACTTTTTCCTATAAAGATTAAACATAATTATATTTACAGAAAACACAGCTCTTAAAATTGTAACAAAATTATCATGCATTTGTAATCAAAATAAACAAGTGAAAAATTGCATCAAGGTAAAATTTATCTAACCTAATTAAAGTGTATTTGTCAATGCTGTTTCAATAACTGTTGGAACTGTATCACAGGAGGTATACGAAGAAAACTTTAGTGGCAGAAACAAGAACATAGGAAGCATATATAAGACACTTTAAATTCTGATTTTATTTATCTCCAAATAAGAGAAAAAAGTACTAGCGAGGGAAAGTTTTCTATTCTAGCCTCCAGGTTCTGCTTTGCAATGCCAGCTGTGATATTTATAGTACTTTCTTCTAGGATATTTTTATCATTTCATTCTAGAGCAAACTTCTAGAGAGTAGAGAAGATGGCCTTGACAAAGAGAGCTCACTAGACTTCATCTGCATCCCAATTAAGTGAGTCTTCATTAGTACAATTAATTTTCTGAATTGCACTCTATCTTTCCTTATACATTATACCCGTAAATCTTGTGGTTCTTCATATGTGCTATCACCATTCCATGTATGGCTATATAAACAATGGTACCTGCAAGAAGACTATAGTATAAGATTGAAATATATGGAGTGTCTCTTTCTTTAAAAAAAATCTAGTGATTATGAATTTTAGATCTTTTCCTCACATACAGTGATTTCCTGCCATGTCTGAAGCTATTAAAACTATTCTTGTTTCTTTAAAAAAATGCATCCAGCCGTATTCACATTCAGACTACCATTTTAAGAGATAGACAAAAAAAGTGAAACTAGAATATTTTTCAAACTACCTTTCATTGTATCAGTTTGCTCAAATACTAAGATTTACCTCACCCAATATTTCTAAATAATGGATCATTTGTTATCCACAGAATCATGTACAATAATATGAATTTCATCCAATCCATTCTGTCCATCTCTGATTCAATGGATACATTTGTACCTCTGTGCTAATGACAGATTTTTTTTTTACTGCCTAAGTTTTCAATTAGTAAAATAGGGGGAATTTCTCATTTAATTTATTCCCTGTTCTAAAGAACCTCTAAATTATCCAAAGAAAATTAGAGAGGGAGCACAAAACTGCAGCTACAAATAGGTATAACTCACAGTAATTTTTGCATCTAATAATTAATCTCATACTAATGAGCACCTTTTCTTTTATTCCTTCTGAATTACAGCATAGCCCAAACCTGAAGATTGTGTGTTAATTTACCGTATTTTACTCCAATGTTTCCTGCTTAAAAATCATGGGCACTTGAGTTTCCATTTTAAACAACACAATCTTACTGATTCAAGTCATATAAAGAAATCTTGAGGGTTATATGCCCTCATTCATATTTGAATGAGGGCAATAAATAATAAACATTATTTAATGCCCTCAATCAAATATATTTGAAACATTTTAACAACTTACATCTAAAGCACACCAATCTTGCATCATTGAGATAACATGTGTTAATTTCATCTGCAGTGTGAATGCAGCTTCCCACTCAGGTTCCATTTCAATATGCTGTCCTACTTGGCGCGTTATTGGATCCATACCCTTCAGACACAGATGAAAACAATAAAGAAGTGTTAATGTTAAGACCCAGCAAGTCTTTGCCTAGTAACTGTCTATAGCCAAGATAGAAAAATGACTGCCTGTAGTTTGCTCATTCTAATTTTATTTGTGATGGAAGAACTAGGCAAACCTGCAATGCTGAAAAAATTATATCGGTTACAATTTTGGTTCACCACCTCATAGCTACTAGCATCTGACTTCATAAGGTTCAACAATTCTTCACAAGAAAATCTTGATTAATAAAGAGGATTGTAGAAAAATTAGCTTTACTGAAACTCTATTCTATCCCCAAGAACAAAGAAACCTAATGTAAAAGGCATTGGAAATGTAACAATTATATGAAAAACAACTTTCACTATCTCGTTTGTAAACATGCAATTAATATGATATAATTTTTGTGAATTACTTACTTGCATACACCTCAGCAATTCCAAGAAGACATCAAAGCCATCTAGAAATTTTTGTCTCAGTTGATCTGACCACTCAGTTGGCTTGCTTATCAACACATACCTACGTACAGCAGAAATAAATTTGCAGGTTGATTTTTGTATTTACATAAAAATATATTTGTGTGATTTAAAAAAAAACTTACTTTAAATCCAGAATCAGGCTTTGGACTCGTCGGAATTTGAATGCCTGTAGTGCAGTATACCGTTCAAACTGAAATCTCCCCTGTATATCTCTGTGTCGTAAATGATCCATAAATGTTGAGATTATAGTAGTCAGGAGATTCTCTTCTACTATTAACATTCTTGCCTATAGCAAAAGTACATTTGAAAGTGTGTTTTAATCAGAAGCTGCAGAAACAATTATTTGTACGTGAAATGCAGTTCTTTTAAGCACCAAATGGCAAATAGTTTCTGAATGGGAAACCAGCGGAATCATCATGTTCCAAGATAATTAAAGGAAGGATTGGATAAATAGTTAGAAACCATGCTTCTAAAAATTTTACTTTTAAATAAAGATATCATTACTCTGAAACTTTGCCTTACAGTTAAAATCATCCATTAAGAACGAACATCTGTGTGTTAAGTACTCTAATCTCATGAATAGTGATCACATTCATTTTTCAGAATTGCTTATAACATGAACATACAAATTTGCTGAAGCTATGTGGCATTGAAATTATCTCAACAGCGCACATTTTTACAAAGTGCGCTGTTGAGATAATTTCAGAGGATCCACTCTTATTTCTCCAAAATATCCACCCTTATTTCTCCAAAATATGAATAGAATCAAGTTGCAAGGCAGCTTTCTACTTTTGAGTTCCATCCCTAGCCAATGCAGGTACAAAAATCAAAGTGTCTCAGGCACTTTGTTTAACCTCTGCTTTGACGCATCCATCTCCTTAGATAAATGGTTTCACTACTGAACAGCTTTTATATAAATGGAGTAAATAGTAGAGCAGTCAAGCAGAATTTGCTTCTATGTAACTTCAAATGACTATTAGTGTCCTATAGTCTAAGACAGGGTATGCACTTCCTTCACTCAAAGGCTGTTCTTGGTTTTGTATAGTACAATGGTTCCCAAGTGTTCCCCTTTCTTAACGATTGAGGACTCCAAATGGCTTTTGTTCATATGGACTATATCTATCAATATTTACCATATTAGAAATTAAAAATATTTTTATTTGACTTCACAGACCCCCTGACTTGAGACTCCCCCCAAGAGGTCCATAAATCACACTTTGAGACTCAATGGTATAGCAAATCAAAGATCACTCTCTAACCGTGGTATAGCTGTAGGCTTCAACTGCAAGTTTTATTTATTTCATTTTGTTAACTTTAAAAAATATATTATTACATTACTAATATTGTAATAAAAAATAATTTCCCTTCCTCCAGTCATAGTATTGATTTTTTTAAAAATGGAAGATAAAGAGCAGAAGTAGAGAAAAATGGGGGGGATAATAGATTGGAAAAATTGAAGGGGGGAAAAGAGGATGGGAAACCCCTACAAGACATAGTGGAAAGTATTTATAGCTGCAGTGGATTAGTTATGCCAGTAGAGAAAGTGATTTGATTGGTAAGGTCAAAGGGAGAAGGACAATTTTTAGATTAAGTCCACTATTGAGGTGGACACATGGGCTCTGAAGATATGAGTGAAGCTGAGAAATTTAGGAGATGGAATTCAAAAATCAAATTCAGAAGGTTTTATTTAAAGAAAGGAATTCTTCATATTACTAATACAAATTTATTTATACCACAGATGTGAGAAGCACATACTAAACAAAACTCAAAATCATCAAATTGGAAATGAAACACATTAAATTTGATGTTTCAGTAATAGGTAAAATGGGGGGTGGGGACAGTGATTATCCGGCAATATTCAGAATATGAGAGCGTATTAAGGAACAAATGGAAATGGTTAAAGCTCACTAGAATTTAAGAAATGAAAGGATCGTATCTATAAAAATATGAAGGAAATGCAGTAAGGAAGTTGGATTGGACAAAGTTGGGCACAAATATAGAGAGAAAGATAGAAGTAAAGATAAAACATGATGAACAATCAGAAAAACATAACAGCATGTAAGCTGGGGGAGGGGAGAAAAGATTCAGAAGTTTTAGTATGCTCTATGTACCCAGATGACCCATTTATTGGACTTATATTTTGGAGTTAAAGATGATATCTTCTTCTGTGCATCTGGCTTTGTGCCTAAGACAGGACCAGAACTCATAGCCTCTTAGTTTGTAGCTTAGTGCCTTAACCACTACCACCACATACTGGCTCTTTTTCTTTTTCCATTCCACAGATTATTTATTTATTTATTTATTTATTTATTTATTAAATTTCTATACCGCCCTTCTCCTTCCGGACTCAGGGCGGTGAACAGCCAATTTAAAACCAGTGCAATACAATAAGATTAAAACGTACTAAAATCAATATAAATTTAGGCTGAAGATTCAAACCGAATAAAACTCTGAAACACTAAAAAATTTAAATAATTTAAAATATTAAAAATATTTAAAAATAGGAGGGATCAGGCAAGTCTGGCAAGTTGGAAAAAATGAGTCTTCAAAGCCCGACGAAAGGTCCGGAGGTCAGTGATAGTTCTCAGATCTGGAGGGAGATCGTTCCAGAGGGTGGGGGCTACCAGATTATGATTTTGTTATATATTTTGTCTTCTTTAATCATAAAATGATATAAGAATCAATATTTAGGATTCCAAACATAATAATACATTATATCTGTATTAGATTTAAGTGGCCTTCAGAGCAAACAGAAGGTTTCATTCAACATTTAAATACTTACAAGAGAAGGTACTGTGAATATCTGCACCGAGAGGTCAGCAATTGAATACTCTCTGTCGTGGTCATCTTTCACATAATCATTCTGCAATCGCTCATAATTCTATTAAGAAGAAGGCAAAAAGGCAAAAAGTGCCAACTATCAGTTTTAAAAAAAGATAGCACTACTCACCAGAGTAGGTACAGTGAAGAGCTGAACAGAGAGAGCAGTCACCGACACTGGCCGCTCGTGATCATCCTCCATAAAATCTCTCTGCAACTGCCGATAATTCTAAACAACAAGGGGAAATTCACCTCTAATCTGCACTGATTGGATGTTTTGTCTAAGTTTCATATTTGTGATGGAAAACTATGTCCTAAAACTGGCAACTGTTTATATCTCAAATTACTAAACTATAGCTAAGAGGATACCTGTAGCAACAATAGGAAATTACATACAAATACCAAATGTATCCTCATATTGTTATAGTAAACATTTCTGGATTCAATCAAGATTTAAAGTAAATTGACGGAGTTGTGCAATATATAGGAATCTTTTTTACAATATATAACTAGAATACTTATGAGTCAATGGAAAATTGAAAATTATTAGTTCAATTCAATTCAAGGCCACTTAAATAACATGGTATTTATTAAGAGAAGTTGCATAATAATTCAACCAACTAATTGCGTATCAAAATGCCTCATAAAAATTGAATCATTATTTATTCTACTAAGTTAGGGGCATTCTATATTTTAGGAGGCAAGTTATTCTAAAGGGAGAGATAGCTACTGAGAAGAACCACTGAGTACTTTGAATCTGATCTAGAGTCATATTTGTAATCATTGCAATAATCAGAACAGAGATGTAAGACTAATTTATCTGTTACTTCTAGTTAGCAGACTGGTTGCTACATCTGGAACTTGTGGAAGCTTACAAGTCATTGTTGCAAGGGTCTCCTGATTCTAAAAGGCCCACCGCTGGCTTTCCCCTGCTGCTATAGCAGGTGCTGTAAGTCTTAAGGGACTCCCAAACAATGGATGGTTTTCTATAGGGGAAGTGCAACTTCACCCAGAGTCAGAGTTGGAACTGGAACCAAGCCAAATCAATAATATTATAAAGAATTTGTAACTGAAAATTACTCACTCTGGCAAACCGGAAAGCAAACAGTTTCTTGTATTTCAAATCCATAAGTAGGCTGCTCATGAATAACTGATGATATACACTTCTAGCTCCTGGGGTGAAGAAGAGAACCGTCAGGAAAAAATACATATTAAATGTGAACTTGCATGGAACAGTCTATTAAAAAATAATAGTAAATCCTAAATAACACTAAACGTTTTTACACTATAGAACTATTATGTAACAGATGGCCCTCTAAACTAGCCGCCCCCAATCTTTTGGGCACCAGGGGCCAGTTCTGTGGAGAGGTTTTTACGCAGACTAGAGCGGGTGGGTTGTGTACTGGCTGCATCCCATAGATGGGGCTTCCCTTGTTTGCGCAGTTCGGTTTCTGACATGCCACGGCCCAGTGCTGGTCCACAGAATGGGGGTTGGGGACCCCTGGTCTAAAACAATACATTAATGCATACTGGCAAAAAATATGGAAAATAATGGAGACATCTTAAAATAAGAAATGTTGGTAAAATGTTATAGATAGTATGTGGACTATTGTAGAAAATGAATATTTGTCAAAATGCATGAAAATGGCATATGGTATATATGAAAATATTTCTGCCCATTTTGTAATATGTTACTTGGCAATGGAACAGCGGTCAAATATTTGATGGGAAGGTATGAGAATTTCTACACTGAGCAGGGTGTTAGATGAGAATACCTGAAAGGTTCCTCTAGTCCTATGATTAATTCTGTGTGTCAGAAGAAGCATAAAAGAAGCAGTGGGAATGAGTTACCTAAGAACCTTGTGTAGCTAAAACAAGAAAAGGGTTATGAATGAATAAATTAATATTAAATGTACAATCACTATGAAGAAAGTTCACTGAAGTGGTCTGGTCATAATGAGAAAAATAATTATTGAAAATCTAAAGAGTTATATGAAAGAAGAATGACTGGGTTGAAAGGAAGAGTGTTTGTATGACGTTAAAGGGTTTCACAGAAAGAGGTTTAAAGAGCAAGAAGTAAAGTATAAGCACAGAAAGATATGGAGAGATATAGCGAATAATGTAGGTATAATAAAGTTTTAGGTTTCCTTTTATCTCCCACCTTATTTTTGTTTACTGAATTACTTCTTACTTTTTTTCTGGTCTTTATGTTGCTTACTCAGATGACGAGCGTATATTTAACAGAGTAACAGACTGGAAGGCACTATGGAAGTCTTCTAATCTACCTCCTGCAAAAGCAGGAGCCGTGGTAGCTCAGTGTTAAAATGCAGTATTGCAGGCTAACTCTGCCAACTGCCAGAAATTCAATCCTGACTGGCTCAAGGGTGACTCAGCCTTCCATCCTTCTAAGGTCGGTAAAATGATTGTTGGGGGCAATATGTTGACTTTGTAATCGCTTAGAAAGGGCTGTAAAGCACTGTGAAGTGGTACATAAGTCTAAGTGCTATTACTATTGCTACCCCATACCATTCCGGACAAGTAGCTCTCCAGCCTCTTCTTAAAAACCTCCAGTGATGGAGCACCCACAACTTCTGAAGGGAAGCTGTTCCACTGGTTAACTGTTCTCACTGTTAGAAATTTCTCTTTAGCTCTAGGTTGCTTCTCTCCTTGATTAGTTTCTATCCATTGTTTTTTGTCTTGCCTTCTGGTGCTTTGGAAAATAGATTGACCCTCTCTTCTTTGTGGCACCCCTCAAATTCCGATATTTGAGGGGCTGCCTCAATATTTACAATACATATTTATAAATTAATAAATATTAATAAATATTTAAATAATACATATTTACAAATTCTAAAGAAAAAGATATTGTTTTATCAAAGTGAACTTCAAATTGTGCTCCCAAACTCTGACCAGAAACTAATCACCCTGTAAAGTTAGTTCTACTAATTATAAGAGGATTGCAGTATAATCTATGCATGTTTATTCGGAACAAGTATTGAAACTGTTAATAGAAATCTTGTTAAAAGAATGCTTAAAAATAGCCTGATACTTGGCAAGTAGCAAAAACACATATTCTTTGGCCATGCAGGAAAATGGCCACAGAAGCAAGCACTGCATAACAGGCTACATAAAATATATGTATTTTTAAAAAAGAACAAATAATTCACCTTTCCAAAGTTTAGAATCAGAAAGCATCAATTTATCAACAAGGGAAGAATTTTCTCCTTCCGGTCCTTCTTGTAAACCAACTTGGCACAATATTCTACGAAGACCATCTAATTAAAAAACAGAGTCAAAAGGGGGCATTGGTCTGCTTCCATAATCAAGTCTCACATACATTTAATTCTGCTATACTTATGACTTAATCACTAATATTCAGAATCTTAGCACTGGAAGTATTTACATTGCCTATTTAAATTAAAACTATCAATATATAATAATAATTACACATCTTCAAGTTTCTAAGAGTTTAAAAAAACATAATACAGGTTCCCATCTCAAAATAAGAAAATGGGCCTTGCAACAGAATTTTCAAAGTGAAAATACTACTGAATTTGCTTTTAGATTACATAGTTGAAATGGAGAGATCAGCTGCCTTCCGACTGCTGTTGAATTATATTTGCTGGTTTCCTTTACGTCAAATAGCAAAAAAGGGACCCAGTTTCTCCACACATAATATAAACAAGAGAAGTCAAAGTCAAGTCAACAATTTCTGATTTAACATTTTGCTTCTGCAAGATGATGTTGAACACCAAATAGTCAAGAAAGAATATCCTCCGCAATAAAATTTCAGTGCAAAATATTCTTGCAGCTTCTTTTAGAAAAATAATATTAAGAAATCCAATTATATACTTCTTCCAATTTAAAGTATTTTGGTTTCTATAATTTTGAGTAAAAGAGATCTGTAATTAAACAGATCAGTTTGTTTATATTTACCCCTATCACGGAGTATCCAGAAAATATTTTCTTATTTTTCATTCATATACATTTTACCACAGATCTTTTTTTAAGATCATATTTTAACTCCAGTACCTGAATATCCGATAATGTTACTCAGCCAAGTGAGAAGCTTCAGACCAAAGCTTTGATGGGCAACAATAGATGAGCGCATAACTTGAACTTTCAATGGCCGAGTCTGGCGAGTAGTACTTCTCTTAAGATGAGTAAGAAAAGAAAGGTGCAAAAGTCAAATGTTTCATTTTTATACACAAAGCCTTGTGTAAGATTTATTCACTTAAACATTAAAAAAACTTAAGGAAAATATTTGCAAGATGTAATTTTTAATACAAGATGCAAACAATTTTAATTCAGTAAGTTCTTTTGAATTATTTTACTAACTGATAAAAGAATAGCATCATATGTCAATTTAAATTCTTATATAATTTTTATTCCAATATACTTAATTGGAAAAGGACCAATGAAACATATTTCATTCCTGTTTGCCTGTGTATAGACTTTGTCTTTCCAATATTGAATAATTATTTTCTTTTTTGCAACTTTAAACATGTATTTTGTTATAAGTACAGATAGGCTACAATTGTGGGATGGTAATACTGAACCAATAATTTATTATTAATTAAGGAAAGTTAAACCATGTAACTTACCACTATCACAGATTTGGCTTGGTCACAGTACTGAAAATCTCCATAGCGAACTGATCTGCGCCCCTATTAAAAAATCACATGGCAATTAACAAGTCATTCAAAGATAATTTAAACTTTATAATAGGGATTAGTTGACCTAAATTCAGAAGCTTTCTTGTAAACTATCATTAAAGATCTCTTAATAATTATACATCATTTCTCACATAGTCTTCTATGCAAGAGAAAAAAAGTAATCCAGAAAGGTAAAGCATTACTGTAGAGAGAAAAAGCTTCAGTACCAACTATTTAATTCCACATCAATTTCCACTTCCATATAACCTCTAAAAATGACATGACATAGACTCTTAACAGAAAAAAGACTGCATAATGTATTTTAATGGCACATTGAATAGTTTCAAAATTGCTAAATGTTAAATCCTTTGGGTGCCATATAGTTTAAGACTGAAGTCAACTATATTGTCTGTTCTTGAATTATATTACCGTATATACTCGAGTATAAGCCGAGTTTTTCAGCACATTTTAAATGCGGGGGGGGGGACCACCCTCGGCTTATACTCGAATGGGGGGGGGATTTTTTTCCCTGGAACCATTTTGGATCCCAGGGGCTGCAGGGAGGCTTGCTAAGGGCATGAGAGGGTGGCTACCAAGACTCCCTTCAGCCCCCTGGAAGCAAAAATGGGCTGCGGGGAGGGGGGGCTTCAAGGGAGAAAGAAACAAAGAAATCCTCACTGATTAGGGAGATCCCCATATGCACTGAGCTTGAGTTGAGAGTTTATTGTAATTGAGAGTTTATTGTAATTGTAATTGAGAGCTTATTGTAATTGTCTGCTCAGGCTAATTGAGAGCTTATTGTAATACTTGCTCAGGCTAAGCCAGGGGTGGGCAAATGTGGCCCTTTCACAACTGTGGACTTCAACTCCCAGAATTTTCCCAGTTTGGCTGTCTCAGGAATTCTGGGAGTTGACGTCCACAGGTTGTAAAAGGGCCACGTTTGCCCACCCCTGGGCTAAGATAATCAATAGCGGAGCTCTAAGAATGCCAGATGAGAAGGAGAAAGGGAGGGAGGGAGAAAGAGAGAAAGAGATAGAGAAGAAAGAGACAAAGAAAGAGAAAGAAAAAGAAAAAGGGAGGGAGGGAGGGAGGGAGGGAGGGAGGGAGAGAGAGAGAGAGAGAGAGAGAGAGAGAGAGAGAGCGAGCGCAGGTATCTCTTAATAGAGGCTTGAACTTGCCTGAAACTAGATCAAGCCCTACATCACTTAACCCAGTGTATCAGATTAAAGTCTTACTGAATTATTTTTGGTATATATACTACATTCTCTTGTGCAATCTAGTTATAGTGTAAAACTAGTCCATTATGTCTCAAAATAAAAGGGAGATCAAAAATCCAATTAGTGCCATGTAAATTCTGGAATCCCCAAAGACCTCTCCCATTGTATTTATTAAACAAATTTGTATAGCTACCCTACTCATATACAGTACTTTTAAAGTTATTGTTGATACCATATTGTTTTTGTTGATCCTCTTTTCCACTTAGAGTAGTTTACTGTTTTTCTTTGAAATCAATATTCAAAAACTTTTAACCTACTGATGCCTCAGTTAATGTAATTTTATTGGTATCTATTTTTATTTTGAAATTTACCAGTAGCTGCTGCATTTCCCACCCTAGGCTTATACTCGAGTCAATAAGGTTCCCCAGGTGTGTGTGTGTGTGTGTTAAAATTAGGTGCCTCGGCTTATACTCAAGTATATACGGTATGTCTGCCGAACATCAATAATGACTTGTGTTAATTATATTAAATGATTATAGATTTAGTCATACACAAAATAGAAGGACTGCACATTCGGTAAGTTAATCTCGGGAATGTTATATTTACAATGGGTATATACATTGATACATAACATGGCTATGCAAGTTAGTGGTAAAATTAAAGCTGTACACAAGAATAACTTTGTATGTTTTTCCTACCAGTTTTATTCAATATGATGAAAAAGGATTTGCTTTTGAAATTTCTTTCGAAAGGAAAATATGTCAAACAAATTCTCATAAATCTTTTAAATTTGTATTTATTAAGAATTTTCATATCATAGACAAATAAACAAAATAAAGTTTAAGAAAATTAAAATAAAACATTAAAGATAAAAAATATATATAAATCACTTCCAACCTTCTTTTCACAATCAATTACAATCTTATTGTCCCTCTTTCTTCTTAAATATTTTACAAATTCCCTCACTCAATCTGTAAATGCTCATAAATCTCAAAGGAAAACATCATAAGGACCACTGAACTTTTTCATAATAGTAAATATGGCAGGTAGGCTTCAAAGTGATGAAAACACATGTATTTCTATATACAATATAAATCCATATATGGGTAGTCCTCAACATACGACCACCACTGGACTTCCACTGCTAAGTGATCTAGTCATTTAAGTCAGTTGTGTCTGATTTTATAACTTTTTTTTGCAACACTTGTTAAGCGAATCACAATTGTCTTTAAGTGAACTGTCCCATCATTAAGCAAATATGGCTTCCCTGATTAACATTGCGACCCTAGGTTATTGTAACTATTGTATAAATCCATGCCAGTTGCCAAGTGCCCAAATCAGATCACATGACTGTGGGGATGCTGCAATGATATAAGTCAAAGACTGCTTTGTTTTCATCACCATCAAACACTTGCTAAACAAATAATTGTAATTTGAAAATTACACACATTCCATAGTTTAAACTGCAAATATAGAAGAAGAGAATGAATAAAACTATGGATTTCTCCAGGAACCACAAATACATGCCAATATAGATAAGGATTGATAAATTAAAAGGATAGAATTATTGAGTGATAGTATGATGGTAGAATGGGAGCTATAATAAATGTATAGACTACTTGTAATAGATCAATTTGCTGTGTGTGCAAAAGTCACTTTAAATCATTTGATGTGCTTGATAACGTATAAACTTAAGCAAATGCCTTGGTATGCTGAAATTTAAAAAAACCTGCTTTCCCCAAATCACAATTATGATGGCTTGGTATACTGCAAACATTTCTCAGGCTGGGAAGACATCCAGTACAAATTCCTCCAGATTGTACAGTATATACTGTACTGCACAAGAGACAGGGGAGACTCTGCATTATTTAATTGTTTTATTAATGGGACATTAATAAAAAATACTCAAGCACTGAACCATGCTCTAATATTGTTCTGGAAATTGTCACACTCCCATATTCTTCTAGTTTTCTTTAATCAATACCAAGGAACTTATAATATAAAGATTAATAAGTTTCTAAGTGAAAAGTTAATAAGCTTAAATAAATTACTTACATCTCTATCCACAGTTGTTGCAAATCCAATGGCCTCTTTCTGTGTGCAATTGACTGCTTTTTGAAGTGTATAAATAACTTGCTCATATGTGTGGACTTCATCATTAAAAAGCATGCAGTAATAAGTATCATTTTTCTTGCTGTAAAGACAGTATCACAAACCATACATTCAGTCATTTCATTCAGTTCAGTATTTTTGGCATCATTTTTCCATTATTCATTGCAATTTGTACTGTATAGAAAGTATGCAGTAAGTAAAATACAACTTGTTGATTAAAGACAACAGTTAAAAGCTTTTTATTATTAATATAATATAGCAGTACCAATAAAACACTTACCCATTACAAATTGTATTGGCTTTTTATCTGGACAAATCTCTTTGCTATTCACGTGTTTCTGCATTTCATTTACTGTTAGCTGTCTTCAGTGTTCAAACTGAAGCAGAATAAAATACTGACAAAAGTGAAAATGTAGGTTTGAGTACAGAAACTAAACTTTCCTGCCAACAATAAAGAAGTGCTATTGTTTTCTTTCTAGGTTTTTTTTTTAAACTGTTTAGGCTACCCTACAGCCAAGAAAGCTTGGGTGGTCTCCCATCAAATGACTAGCTAAGCCCAATTCTGACTTTTAAGCCTAGATAAAGCCAGCCTGATTCTGTATACTATCAACATACTATATGTTGATAGTATAAAATATAATTCTAAATTTGACAAGACTCAAGAGTAAATTCTTGAAAAACAACAACAGAGCTGATAAATCTTGGATGATGGCAGGTTAAGGGACTGCTGGTAATTAGGGAGCAATAACAGTAAAGACATTGAAACAATGCCCAGTCATGAAGACTGCTATCAAATCCGGACTCTAGTTGAAAAGACCTTCTTGGAATTTGATTTGGTTACGTGCTTGTTTGGACACAGTCACTCAGGAAGTCTTTTATGGTGACATAAGAAGCTGAATTTATAATTCTGAGATAAATTCATTCCATTCATGAAGTCACTACAATTCAAGTCATTTTTTAGAAATAACTCCTGTATAATACATTTTTCTTTTACTATTTAAAAGAACAATCATAATAATGTTTTAGTAAAACTAGGAATCAAATGCTGGAATTTGGTTTCCTACTTACGTGATTTCTAAATCTGGTGGCAATTCATTTTCCTTTTCCCATGTTAATATATCTACAGCATACTGAAACACGACTGCAAAAATACCATACACTTTCGTTATCATATCTTCTGGCAAGCGCACAACAGGATCCTAAAATAAAAACAGTGAAAATATTATTATACTAAGAAATTGTCTTTGTTTTTTTCTACCATGATATTCTACAGGAATTATCTTTGGGGACTTATTAATATTGACTGTGAATATACTCAAATGAATTTGAATATTTCATTTCATGGTTTTCTGAATATTTACCTAACTATGCATTTTTTATTCCTTTTCTATCTTTCAGAATCAAATAAGATATAAAAGGACTCAGGTACATGTTAATAACAAGTTTTAGATAAACAGATAAAAATAGTGAAGAGAAAGAAAGGAAACACAATTATTACCTTAGGCAAAATAAAACAGCTCTGGTACTATTTTTATTATTCCATATTAATCAATGTGTATTTCCAGATGTTTCAGTATAAGCTAACTGGAATTTTTTAAATTAGGACAATTTTTTTCATAGGTATGAAAACATAGTGGTGACATGCTATATAAGAATCTTGCAAACATTTCCCCTGGTCTTTCTCTAGCTTCCATTAATTCATGGGTCTCAAACTCGATTGTGTCATATGACATATAGTGACTTTTTTGCCTT
The DNA here is from genome assembly GCA_030761175.1 of Masticophis lateralis. Taxonomy (NCBI): domain Eukaryota; kingdom Metazoa; phylum Chordata; class Lepidosauria; order Squamata; family Colubridae; genus Masticophis; species Masticophis lateralis. Next base: position 47,789,322 of record JAUDYJ010000001.1, read on the forward strand.
TGCAGAGCCAGAGTGGGAATGGCCTGAGCATGACACATCTGGCCCGCGGGCCACCAGTTTGACAGGCCTGCATTAATTGGATACTCTTACCAAGACAGAATTATTATGTATCATTTCCACAAAAGGGGAATCTGTTGAAATTAAAAATACAAAAAACAAGATTTTCTCCTGAGGATTCAAAGTAAACTTAGACATCTCTGAAAGAGCAGCAACAGAATTGTGGAGATTGGTGATCAGACAGATCTCCAGAAAATGGAGACATTGTGAGGTTGCCCTTGTGAGTGGACTGCAGGAATAGAGGTTTTTGTGATCGACTCTTGAGTCGAGCACCGGGCATTGCGGAATTTCAATTAAGCTCACAGCTGTAATGCAGTCGACATGGGCATAAAGTTCATCAAGCCTCTTTTGTTAATCACTTTTAGAAATTTGCTTAACTGCTTTCCAGCTATTAGTAGCAACCCATGGATTGACAGGTTTTAAAACACTGGGTGAGTTTACTTCAATCCTTAATGAAAGAAGTTTTGAATACAAGTTTAAAGACGTAAACATGTTTTTTAGAATAAACTACAAAAGGGTGATTCTAGAAAATTAAAAATGGACTAAAAGTCGAGATGGATATCAGATTCTTAAATTAATTATAAGAATCCTTCCTGTGGAAAAATGCTTTTGTTTTGAATTCTTAAACAAAAGTAACAGGATAGGACTTTGAAAAATTGGATACAAGAGGAAACTAAAGATTAGTTCTTTGTACTTTTCAATTAAATGAGAAGTAGTAGTTAAATTTGACTTACTAATACAGACTGGAGCAAAATTCCTCGACACGAGACATACTGAATAATATTTGTGAACCGTGGACCCAACTTTATGAGTAAATCTTAACCTTAAGAGTGTCTACCAAATTAGAAACTGTTTTTTAAAGTTGCTATAGAAGATGAACAAGTTTTACTGGATTAGGATGCAACTGAGAAATAATTTGAAAGTGGATTCAAAAATGATAGGCTACAAGAATGGTACAGAAAAAGATTATATACTGTGTATATAAATTAAACTGGTTGATATATTAATAACTAAAAGAAATATACAAATGGCAAATCAAAAGAGTGACTTGGATAGCTTTCCTATATTAGATTTAGAAAAGAAACTTGTTAAAATTTTGAAGGATTTTGTAAGTACAAAGAAAAAATGAAAAGAAATCAGATAATATGAAGAAATTATTAAAAGTAAAAAGGGAGGAATGTAATGTGGATTTATTTGATCAATGTTAAAATAGCTATTTATTTTAAGACCATTACTGGACTTTTGCTGACCTCAGAACTGAAATGATGTTTTATTGATTTGTTTATAAATAAGAGATAGGATATGGGGAAAAGAAATCATTTGTTATATTTTAGGAGACGATGATAAGTTACTATTACTATAATTGTTTATACATGATGAAGGGGGAAGTCATTTCTTTGCATATTTCTTTTCTTTTACTCTATTATTTTTTTTCTTTCCTATTTTCCTATTTTCCTTTTTATTTTTTATTTTCTGTACACTTTTTCTTTTTCAGTTTGTAAAACTTTTTTAATTGAAATGTTTAATAAAAGTATTATTAAAAAGTCCCCCCCACAAAAAATCAAAAATCTGTTGAATAAAATTATTTGTCCATACAAGATTAAGTAATTAAAAAAAAAAAGATTTATATGCCGCCCTTCTCCAGAGACTCCGGGCAGCTTGTAATGCGTTAAGCAATAGCCTTCATACTTTTGTATATTTATATAAAGTCAGCTTATTGCCCCCACAAACTGGGTCCTCATTTTACCTACCTTAGAAAGGATGGAAGGTTGAGTCAACCTTGAGCCTGGTGAGATTCGAATTTACAGTAATTGCAGATAGCTGGTGTTAATCACAATGCTTTAGTTTGCTGAGCCACCAGGCCCTAATGAAACTCTATGACAAGTAAGCCAAGGTAGTATAGTCTAAAATTTGATTCTCTATCTTCTTAATTCCACCCAATATCTCAGCATCACGTACTGTAATGTAGATCAGCGGTCACCAACCGGTGGTCCGTGGAACACTGGTGGTCCATGAGAAAATTTTGGTGATCCGCATAAAAATCATTTGCATTTTTATATTGCACTAAATACTATTTATCTTTTTTAAAAGTTCGTATTAGTGATCTGTGGGATTTAAAATTATGAATTTAGTGGTCCCTGAGGTCCGAAAGGTTGGCAACCCCTGATTTAGATAACACATCTTGTTACCTCATCCTCCTCTGTTTCTGAAGTACTATGTTCATGCTTCTGGCAGTAAGAGCCTTCTTTCCAAGCTTCAGTGTCACCACAGTCACAGAACCCACCTCCACCTGAAGTTGTCATCTAAAGTATTATTTAAAAAGTGCAAGAATGGAAGAATACTGGTCAAATGAAAACACAAATAAACATTGGGTCAACAATTAATAACTATTTATAGTTCCTTAGCCCTATCATTCCGTAGGGAAGAATTATAAGATAACTGTTGTGTGAAGAATCCAAGCTTAAATTCATGGAGTAGAAATTGAACATTAATGTTATCGGAAAGAGGGGGAGGGGATCTTTTCTACCATTTTCTTCACATTAACCGTTGTTCTTAACTTGACTTACGACCACAATTGGGACCAGAATTTCAATTGCTAAGCAAGGCAATATAAAGTGAGTCCCACCCAATTTCTAGTTATTTTATTTGCTGAAATTATGAATTGTGATACAATAACTGAACAAATGATTTGTTGGAGGACTGTTTAGTCACACAGTATTGCTAGTTAAATGCCATGTCTTGAAACACTGAGGCAGTAGTGTCCTCCAGAAAGTTCTGCTCAGTTATTTAAGGGGCCTTCTCAGGTCATCTGTAGATAGATTCCAGAAAACACTTTGCCACAACTGACAGCAAAGCAAAACAGAAGTGCTCGTAGTCTTCAGTGTATGAGCATTCTATGTAGATGATCTCAGAAGGGCTTTGACAGATGTACAGAAATTGAATCTGATGTGCAAAAGGATTTTTCAGATCTGGCAGGGGCACCCTCATTATACCTGGCAGTTACTCTTTAAAAGAATGGCACCTTTCTCATGCCTTGCAAGTAGCAACAGCTTATTTAAAAAGCAGCTTATGGTATAGTGAAGGTGATCATACATGATCCTTGTACTCTTCAGACCCAAATACTACACACTTTTAGTTTTCAAAATAGTCTCAGTGAGTCTTTTGGAAGTCACAAGTATTTCAGTGTATTTAAGGTAGTATTTTTTTGGTTTTACTAGTAATGTCTAGCAATGATTTGCACAACCCAATAAAGCATAAACTCAAAGTAAAAAAAAACACACTAAATAGACAAACTTACTAACCCTATATCGATGCTCTCTGTGAACACTTCCCAGAAAGCATTCCATGCATAATACACAGGTTGAATCAACCGCACAGTCTCTGAAGAAGGAAAAAAGAAAAGGAAATGCACAAATATACTTCAAATGCTCAAGAAAATAAATACAATGGAAGTAATTCAAGCCATTCTATATCCATGGAAATCCTGTTCATTAGCTAAGGGTAACAAAATGGGAGTAAAGGAGAAAGAATGAGGAGAGGGGATTAGACATATTGAATGTATATTTGCACTAATGATTTTTGTTCTTCAGTCATCCATTTCTAAGAATAAGCAGCAGTACTTTTAACTATTTATGTCATGAATTATGAAAAAATCTGGTAACTTGTGAAATAGACAATATTTTAGGTAATAACAGTTTTTTTAAAGAACTTAAAACATTATTACAAATTATGACCAAAATTGAGCCCAACAATTTCCACTGCTAAGCAAGACAATTGTTAAGTCAATTTTGTCCCATTTTATAACCTTTCTTGCCACAATTATTAAGTTGTTAACAGTAGTAACACAGTTAACTTAATGTGACTTTGCTTATCAGAGTGTCGTAAAATATGATCACATGACCCTGGGACACTGCAACCATCATAACTATATGCCAAGTGTTCAAATTTTGACCACAAAACCACGGGATGCGGCAAGTTGTAATTGTGAAAAATGGTCATAAGTCGATTTTTCAGTGCTGTTGTAACTTTAAACTGTCACTAAAGAAATAGTCATAAGTCAAGGACTACCTGAAATACTTTAAATAAGATGTTTATTACAGGAACATGTGAAACTGGAAAATGACATATACTCAATTAAAAACATTTCTTGAATTTCAATTTGGTCTGGATGTTATCTAAAACTCCTGAAATATTATCATTATATGAATGACTTTGTGTTTTCCATATCTATAGCAATTTCTTAAAACCATTAAAAGTTATTATTGTACCATCAAAATCGTCTTTAGGAGTGTCAAACTCACGTTGTCACTGCATTGTCACATAACTATTGGGATTTTTTCCCCTTTTGCTAAACTGGGCGGGAGTGGGACCCAGCACGTGACGTATCTGGCCCACGGGCCACGAGTTTGACACCCCTGCCATATATTTTACTGTCTTGGACAAACTCATTAAGAAGTTTTACAAACTTCTGAATAATCTAACATTTGATTTGATTTACCATACCCTATATTAAACTATGTATTGTTATTTGGTCTTTTTGGTCCTGATGCTACCACTACTTCCAAAATTCAATATCTGTTTAACATTTTGGACAAATTACATACCATAAGCCACAGTTACCTGCTATAGAATACTTTGGAAACTCAATGACACTTGCCATTATTTATCTAACTGATAAAAATATTCTGTTCCTGTAGGGTGATGACTGCTTTTAAATCTGTAATTAATTTCTTTTCATGTTAAAATGAGTTTAAAACAATAGAAAATGTTAGCTCCTTCTACAGTGACAATCATAGAAACTCATGGGTCAGAAGGCTGATAAAAGAAGGATGTAAGATTCTATGTTCCATGAAGCACAACATGAAAAATTATTTTTGTTCTAATTTTATTATCATTTTCATAGTGCTCTTCACTAATAGTTATTACATTCCAAAATACAACTTTATTAGAATACCAATAATTTCTTCTCTAATTATCAAGATACTATCAAGATGGTTTCGATATTACACATGACAACCACTTAACTGATTTTAATAACATGCCATTGTAAACATGATAATTTTAAAGGACAGTTTAAAATAAATTATTAGTAGTTACCTGCAAGAATATGTAGGTTCTCCAACTTTAAAAACCCGGCCACAAAGATGTGAAGGTTTGTTTGCTTGCTCAAGTTTTTGAAAGCCATAAGTAGGATCTTCACCACAAAGATACCATTCCATTGGGCCCAGAAGAACATGTTGTGCAAGCATATCTTCTCTTTCAGGAGCTGGATTGGGACCCCTGCAGTAAATTTGTGGCACATAATGGGCTAGGTGCTTGTATATTTCTTTAGGAAGATCAGATGCTTGTAGCCAGTTCTTCAAGAAAAAAGTGGGAAAAAATAACATTAAAATAAGATACAGCTACTCAAAAGTTTTAGTAATAAAAGCTACTGATGGATTGTAAAATGTTAAACTCAACATTAAAGCTGACTTTAATGTCCAAAATTCACAGAAACATTTTGAAGTGCTCAGTACACTGAAGTGCTCAGTACACTCATAAGTTGATTATCACCTCACCTATGTACATTCTTGTATTTCAAGAATGTCAAAGAAATGAAAACGTCCGGTCTGGCGCTGCAGTGCAACACTGGGGAAAATAGCAGGCTCTAACGAGCCCGTGAAAATCCCTACTGCCAAATCACTGTCTGATCGGTCTGCGGATCGACCCCGTCTTGTAAGGATAGGGGTGAAGAGGAGCACCTCGGTGGGACAAGAGGAACAAGCAAGTTCCTCGGAGGCCAGAGGGAATCCTCGAAATCGGCAGTAGGGGTAGGCAGCCATGGCAGCTGCCACAAAACTGCGGCAGACCAGGACAAAGATCGTGCAGGATGAAAGAAGAAAGAGCAAATTTCTCAAAGCCGGGTGAGTTATACCAACCCAGGCAAAAAAACAACACAATTACAACAATTTTAACAAATAAGACCCCAAACTTTAAATAGCGGCTACAGAGCCATGGGGCTCGAAGATTAAGGGGAAAAAATAAAAACAGAAATAAAGACCCATGACAGACTTTGCTTTAGTAAATTTGATTTGGAAGAACTGGCTTTTAATAATCGAGAAAATTGGATTTTTTCTTTATTTGGAATGGATTGGAGAAATGTCTCTTTGGGAGTTTACACCTTTGAAGAGTTAACAAAGCTAATGAAGAAAGACAGATGGATGGTTAAATAATTGCCATGAAGTCTGCGGTGACTAAACAGGAGATTGGATTAAACAGATTTCCCTTTCGTTTGAAAAAGAAACATTTTAAATGGCTTTTTACCTTGGATTACTTTGATATTAACATTAGATCTATGGATTCTGGAGATTCCTATTCTGTCCCTGGGTGATTGTATGAAGAACGAAGGGATATTTTGGACATTTTACAATGGAAATTAACAAGCCTAGCACAAAAAAAAAAAGGTGTGGTGTAGGAACAAAAGACAGGAAGCTGATGCATCACACATGGAACAGACATTATAAAAGCATTAAAGTGACATACAGAATTTTTAATTTGAACAGATGGACCTTGAAGTGGAACATTTATGGACAGATAGGAAAAGGAAGAAATAAAGAAGATAAATTTAAATGTAACTAAACTGAAATGTAATGTTTAAAACCTTAAAGATATAAATGATTTTTGGATAAAAACTGGAGGGTTCTTGGAGTAATAAAGATAGAAAATAAGAGATGGTGATTAAAATAGAGGATTGATATATAGGTAGTCAAATAATAAAGAAGAGTATATACTAATGTGAGACAACTTTAAAAAATTTATTGTTTGATGCAATATGTTTTAACTTCAATTTGTTAACAAATGTTAGATTGGTGAATATGTTTGATTAAGGTTTTATTGAATGAAACTATAAGACACACAGATTTTAGCAATAAATTGTGATTTAATATATATGCTGGAAATGATGGATATTATGAAATATATTGAGAATTAATTTGAAAAAGTATGCTGGGAAATTGATGTGAAATAAATAATTATATTGCAAGGGGAAATTAAAATAAGAGGTGATGGGCACCAACTAGATAAGAGTTCAAGACTCAGAGGAAATATGTTGGAAATTAGTTAAAATATTGGAAATCAGCCAAACAATTGCAGGGGAGTTGGAGGAGATTATGCTGGAAACCAGCCAAACAATGGAGGAGACTATGCTAGAAATCAGCCAAACACAATATGCTGGAAATCAACCAACAACGGTGGGAGATTCAGAGGAGAATATGCTGGAAATCAGCCAAAAATAGTAGGTGCTCTGGAGGAGATTATTCTGGGAATCAGCCTATCCAAACAATAGGAGGAAGTACTGAGGAGATTATGCTGGTAATTAATTTTTTTTTTTAATTTGATTTATATGCCGCCCTTCTCCGGAGACTCAGGGCGGCTTACAATGCGTTAAGCAATAGCCTTCATACTTCTGTATATTTTATACAAAGTCAGCTTATTGCCCCCACAAACTGGGTCCTCAATTTACCCACCTTAGAAAGGATGGAAGGCTGAGTCAACCTTGAGCCTGGCTAGGATTGAACTCACCCAGAAATTACAGGCAGCTGGTGTTAATTGCTGCCTTTAGTAGGAGGCATTAGCCCTCTACGCTACACAGGCTCCTTAGCCTAAATAAAGCATGTCTTTGTGATAAATCTGTGTAACAAGAAATGTGTAATAAATGATAAGCGGGATAAAATTAAAGATAAATTGATAAAGTTTAAGAGAACAAGATTTGATGAAAAAGGTCAAGAGACTAAGAAATATAGATAGAATCTTGTTTTATAAATTGTAAGAAAAATGGAGTTGTATTGAGTATGAAATTAAGATTTGAGGTGATAAAATTGTAAGGTAAATAATTAGAATAAGAGATTAGAATATTGTTAATAATTTTTCTAACATTGATGGTAATAATAAAGATAATGTGGAGAAGAACTAAATACAATCATGATTGATATATAGATATAAAAATGAGCTAAATTTAATTTGAAATTAAAATTGTATTGAGCTAATAGATTTACTTAGATGAAGATGCTAGAATTTATGTTAAAATTTGTTCTTTTTATGTTTTGAATCTTTACATTTAAAAGATGTAATGTGAAATTGTGAATAGAGCTTGTTAAAGGAATGTAAGTGTGGTAACCATCTATGACAGGATCGAGACTGCTCTTGAAAGTTATATTTTATGTTTATGTTTGGAAAAAATAAAGAAATATTTACGAAAAAAAAAGAATGTCAAAGAAATTGTGTGTTTACCTTAAATTATATACATTGTATAAATGTTGTTTAAAAGCAGAAATCTGAAGCAAAAGGAATTCAGACTTATTTTTTTAATTTTCCTAAGGATTTAACAAAACTTGTTAAATCTATCATAAAGCTGTAAGCAGAAATGCATAAGAATTGCCTTAATAGATCAAGATAATTACCAGGTACTCCAACATTTTTGTAAATACTTCCTATCTTTTAGCAACTACTCATATGTCTTTGGAACTGGTCACAAGCTGGTCATAATGATGATGATCATATATGTACTTTGCAGACATTTTCATCAGATATTTTCCAATATTATATGCTCAAAATCAAAAGATTCTTAAAACTTACATCTGGAACTTTTCCTATGTTTTTATTGCAACTAAAATAGTCTGTAAACAAAAAAATATTGCTTTGCCACAGATCAACCATACAAATTGGTAGCTAATAGATGCCTATTAAAATTAAAACTATTTTAAACCTTTTAAAATTGTGCAAGTTCATCTCCCTTACCCTTCTCCTATAAAGGCATCACTTCCATTTAGCTTGAATATGTAAAAAAGAAGAATGAAAATGTAAATACGGTAAGAGAAAGAAATGGAGTCTTAGTGGATGATCACCTGAATATGAGCCAGCAGTGTGCAGCAGCAGGCTAAAAAAGATAATACAATCCTGGGTTGTATAAACAGAGGCACAGAATCAAGATCACGTGAAGTATTAGTACTGCTTTATAAAACCCTAATTAAGACCATACCTGGTCTACTGCAACCAATTTTGGTCACCATACGACAAAAAAGATGTTGAGACTTTGGAAAAAGTTCAGAGAAGAGCAACTAAGATGTTTGAAGGCTTGGAGACTAAAACATATGAAGAACAGCTGCAGGATTTGGGTTTGGCTAGTCTAAAGAAAAGAAGAATTAGGGGTGACATGATAGCAGTATTCCAGTACTTGAGGGGCTGCCTCAAATTATTCTCCAAAGCACCAGAGGGAAGGACAAAAAACAATGATAGTAATCAAAGTAACAGCAACCTGGAATTAAGGAGAAACTTCCTAACAGTGAGGACAATTTAACCAGTAGAACAGCTTGCCTCCAGAAATCGTGGGCGCTCCATCACCAGATGTTTTTAAGAAGAGTCTAGACAGTCACTTATATAAAATGGTATAGGTTCTCCTGCTTGAGCAGGGGGTTGGAGTAGAAGACCTCCAAGGTCCCTTCCAGCTCATTCATTCTATTCTTTCTATGCTAATAAAATAAAATAGTGTATCTTGCCTATGTTTCTGCTTGTGAACTACTTCAGTAAAATCCAAAAATCCAAAAGATAACAGAATAAAGCACCAAGTTATGGAATATCATGATAAAACACAAAAATAATGTTGCTGTCACTCCTTGATCTTTCAGTAGCACAACACTGCAACTTTTGTATAATTGAGATAAGGATTAAAGTGACCTACATTCATAAAAAAACTGCTATTTCAATCTATGTACATTTATTATAATCTCATCCTAATTACAGAACATAATTTTTCCAATATACTAATTGATGTCTGGTTATTCTGATAGTTTAACTTTTTTATTTATATACACAGCTCTCCCCTACTATGTTTTTGCCAAATTCAGATTCTCTTTTTATATAATAATTATATAATTAAAAGATTCTTGTTCAGTCATAAAATAAATTGGATTTGTCTTAGTACCGAGAAAAGACTACAACTACTCTAAGTTCCTTTTTATTCTCAAATATTGGCAAATGTTAGTAATAACAGCAGGATGATTTCTCACTAGGTTTTAACAGGAAATTCAGGACTAAGGAAATCGGTATGTAAATCTTCTGGAATATTAATTATTAGAATAATTTCTATAATTCCAAAATAAAATTTAAAAATGACTGAATATTCTAGCCTTCCCAACTCCATTAATATTACCGTACAACCACTGTCCTTATTGCAGTCTTTGGCTGCCTTCTGTGTGTGTGTGTATGTGTGTGTGTGTGTGTGTTTGCGTGAGTGCGTGCATACACGCACAAACGTGCACGAGTACACACGCAATCCTTGGCCATAGGGGAAAAATTTATTACATATGTAGCATGAGAAAAATCTTCTTAAAAACATGCCAAGTCATCATTTTCTTTTAGATACCGGATACCTAACAGTTTTTTAAAACTAGGTAAAGCTATAAAAGCATTCAAAGGTCTGTAAGAGCAACTGCAGAATTCATTTCAGGAAAACTGAGCTATCCCATTGCAATCCTATACTTAATGCTTTTTAAAAATTAATATATCAGAAAACACACTTTTAAAATATTTGTCAGCTTTATGTTAATGTAATATTGAAATGCTGTACATTTAGAATAAGTCCTACATTGGACAATACATTGGAGCTTAATGTGTGACATTAATTATTGTTAACAGTATGTATTTTACTCAAAAAATCTTGGCAATGGAAGTTTACTTAAGGATTTAGTGTTGTATACTCCCAAATAAATATTATAATACCAAAGTTTTAAATTTCCACTCAACATCGTGTGTGTTTGTAAAAGATAAAAAATATTTTCACACTTTAGTTCATACTTTGTTTTAATGTTTTCATGTTTTAAATCATAAAATTTCACAAATACATATTCAACCATATATTATTTAATGTATGCTAGAGGAACAATAAACAATGTTGATTGGTCACTATGAGTAAGAGTTTCCACAAGTATTCTAACAGATACAGTGCAAACAGGATTCACCTGACTATGACCATATAGAAAATCAACCCCCTCCTTCCTCTTTCTCTCTGTCTCTCTCTCTAGACACACACACACATATATGTATACATAATAATCATTAATACATTTCTAATATTTAAAACATTACCTTTACAAGCAGCTAAATATTTAACTCTGAATAAACTGGAACCAGATGTCTCAATAAGTAAATTATGAGGCAACCAAAACAGAATTTACCAACTCTTGATTATTTTAAACATATAAATCTTCTTGACTACCTATAGTTTAAAAGATTGATATCAAAAATAATACCCCACCACATCAGGACAATTCTCAATCTATATACATATTAGCAAATTAAGGAAGGGCAGAATTTTATTTATTTGCCCATATATTATAGCAGTACAGGTAGTCCTCGACATACAACAGTTCATTTAGTGACTGTTCAAAGTTACAATGGCGCTGAAAAAAGTGATTTATGACCATTTCTCACACTTACAACTTTTGTATTATCCTCACGTTATAAAAATTCAGATGTTTGGCAACTGTTTCCCACTTATGACTGTTCCTGTGTCCCAAGGTCACGGAATCACCTTTTGCAATCTTTTGACAAGCAAAATCAATGGGGAAGCCAGATTCACTTAACAACCGGGTTACTAACTTATCAACTGCAGTGAACTTAACCACTGTGGCAAGAAAGGACATAAAATGGAGCAAAACTCACTTAACAGAAATTTTGGGCTCAATTGTAAGTGTAAATCGAGGACTACCTGTATTTAAGATGAATACAGTTGTTTATTGATCTGGGAGCAATCATCCTTCAATACAGGGCAAACAGTAAATTTGTAATTGGCATTTAACCAACCAATTTGCCCTTTACGGCTGGTCACATAACCAAAGATAGGCCAAATGACCAGCATTGGCACTGTTATAAAAGAAGATTGTGTTCTGGTTATTCAGAACAAAAGAGGTTATTGAATCTGCCACTAGACAGTGCTATGGATCTGTGTTACATCAGCATTCCCCAAACTGACACTTTCTATATGAATTGAGGCTACAATCCTACAATATGGACAAGGGTTACACTCACTGGAATATATCTGGTGAACACCAATTTCTAACATTTCCTCAAATGCTTTCAAATCAAAAGTATCAGATCATTAAATGCTTACTATTTTGAAGTAAACTGAAATAATCTGTCTTTGAAAACGATAAGTAGGGTATCATTTATGAAAAAATACATTGTAATTAAATTTTAATCTTTAAATTATAACGCTTATTATTTTCCATAATACACGAATATAGCAATCCTTGCAGACTCTGTTTACGGAATAATCTACATAGTTAATTAATTATAAATCTTGATCAAATGAATCAAATTCTCCTGTGGGAAAATGAAAACATGGGATAAGACTTGAAGCAGGCTAAATGGAGCTGACTCAAATCATGTTTGGTTCATGCTCCCCACTTCCTAGAGCAACATATACTGAGACCCCAAAATAATTATGTTAAAAGACTATTTCTCCTTGCATTCATATTTACTGTCACCGGTTGTAGTAATTTTATAGGGAGGGCTTTTTTTTGGGGGAGGGGGAATCTTGACCAGGAATTGAAGTCTGCTGCCTCCAAAATAAAGCAAGCAAAACACCTCATTCAATTCTCTGCTTGTAGGCAACAACCAACGTTTACCAAATTCATTGAGAGGGCTCAGTTCTCAGTCAACTCTTGAACCCAAGCGGTGCAACCAAGGCTAGAATTACACTTAGGATATATACTGAGCCACTGCCTAGGTTCACCAAATGATTTTTATTTTGTTTGCCTCCTTAGCAGATCAACGCTAAGGAGTCGAAACCATCTCCCTCCGTCCTCCAAATCGTCTCTTTTGTAACCAATTTTGCCGCCTCATTCTCTTCCCAAAGGGAAGTCACCGCTTCTCTACCTTGATGGTTAGGGATACAGCCCTCTTTTCTGCCACCTATCTACTGAATCTCTCTCTCTCGATGCGAGCTGTTCACGCTCAGAAGCTCCCTGGATCTCCTCTCCAGGACAGACCCCCGCCATCTCCTCCCCTCCACCCGCCTGTTTCTTCTAACCACCAGGCCTGACAGGCAGCCCAGTTTCTTTCGGCGCTCCTCTACCATCCTTTGCTTCAACCCAGTTCCGACACCACCTGTCTAGCCTCTCCGTCCGTTTTTCGCTTCTCCTCGCCCGGCTCCGCGTCGCTTGGAGCCCAGCGGCAGAGGCAGGTCCCGCTCGCTGTTTTCTGGAGAGGGGCCTTACCCGGGCAATCTCCTCGGAGGAACATTCCAGCAAGCTTCTGTCAAGGGCCTGCACTTCTGTCTCCATGTCGGACGCCATCTTCTTCTCCTCCTTTCCCCCCCTTCCACCTCCGTCGCCAAGTAAGTGACACCCGGAACCGGCCCTTGCCAGCCGCTCTTATCAGGAGAACCCGTTTCCGTTTAGCTCTCCACTTCGATTCCCTTCCTTACTCAAACGCCCTCCAGCTCGGGGAATCACCCTTGTTCTTAGTGTCGCCTCTCTGCCGGAAGGGAATCCATTTTAGGATCGCGCGGGGCACTTCGGGAGATGTAGTTGCTCTGAGGAAAGGCAGGTACGGCTATGGGTAAGGGCTGCGGAACTTCGGACGGCCATGGCTTTTTGCGCTGACCTCTGAACGCTGTCCGGATTTTCGCAGTCCCCCGATTCAGCAATGCCAGATGAAAGCTGCTCTGTCATCCAGGGAGGTGACGTCTTCCCACTTTCAACCGGTCCTGTATAACGTAGCCCAGATGTCAAGCTGCCTTGGGCAAATAGTGCCGTTCCCACCTCATACAGCTCCCGCTTCGGAGCGGCTTCCAAGGCTTACTGTTCTCGTTTCTCAAACAAGAAGAGTATATTCGAGAATAATAAATGGAAGCGCCTTTGCACGTCTGACTAGGTGGCTCAGCGGCTAAGACGCTGAGCTTTTCGATCAGAAAAGTCGGCGGTTCGAATCCCTAGTGCAGGTCTCCTGCGTGAGCAGGGGGTTGGACTAGATGACTCAAGGTCCCTTCCAACACTGTTACGGGTATAAAATAGGGAACTTAAGTTCTGCTACACTTTATATTACTACAATATTACTCAAGAGCATATGGCGCTGCTAGTACACTTGGCTAATTATTCAGCACGCCCTTTTTCAAGATATTCTATTTCATTACATGTTGATATGCTAGATCTATTTGGACTGTTTGCCCCTTAGTCTTTTTCTTCTTTGCCTTCTTGCGCATCACCGATTTTTGCAATCTTATTAAATATGAAAATAGCAGTTTGCTATTTTATCCTGTAGGGGGCAGCAGCATACAAGTATTTTAAGTACCGGTAGGCACATGCAGAATTACATAAGCATCACATATTACTGTGTATATATGACCTACATAATTTACTTTTATGTATCTATACTAAGGCAGAACATAAATAATGTAATGCTTATATAGAAATGATAGATGTCTAGGAGACTTTGTTCATGTACATTTTTTCCTTCCAGGAAATTGCTGAAAGAATAGGGGTAAAATTAAAGGGAATTAAAAAGAACAGTGCTATAGTTGTGGGAGATTTCTACACTGTACCTGAAATATATCTCTAAATTAACTTACCAAGTTCTCAGGTGTGCAGGATCACCTCAATGAGACTTCAGCTCTCATATCTGCTGGAAAGCTGAGTCACCTGTCCAACAGATTTCTCTTTTGCTAGTACTTGCATTTTGTAAAAAGTTGAAGAAGAAAATAAAGAGATCCCCAGTCTCGCCCAATACTGAATAACAATGTGGAATTGATTGATGCAATTATAATGTCAACACCTGCAAAGGAAGCACCTCAGGGAGAAGGGAAGAGCTGAGAGTATGTGCCTATATACCTTGAGCTTCTGGAAGGTAGCCTTTACTTAATCTGAGTAAAAGGTATACATATTTCATGATGTAAAATGATAAAGAATAAACTAGTTGAAGAAGGTTAGAAGATCCTAAAAAATGAGATAGGAAAAATACAGGCAGGAACAATCCCTTAAAGGTCTTTATGGTGGTGTAGTAGTTAAGGGAGGGATCCCATCCCCCAGGCCACAGACCACACCAGTCCACAGCCCACCAGGATAATGCAAGCGAGCAAAGCCCCATCTGCATATATGTAAGATCCAGGCAGTATATGAAACCAAGCCGCCCTCCACTTGTCCATGGAACAGGTCCCTGGCACCCAAAAGGGTAGGGGCCACTGAGCTAAGGCATCAGGCTGCAAACTGGGAGACTGTAAATGCTAGTTCCATTTTAGGCACAGAGAGTGACCTTGGGTTAGTCACTTTCTCTAAGCCCTAGGCAATGGCAAATCTCTTCTGAAAAACCCTACCAAGAAAACTGTAGACTATGTATGTACGTATCAATGTCCTAGCACTTTCTGAGAAAGAGAGGATTAAATGGAGGAGGAAAAATGAACAAAGGGCCAGTTTAATATAATGGTTAAAGGCACCAAATTAGAAACTAGGAGACTATAAATTTTAATCCTGCCTTAGGCATAAAACATAGCATTTGGAAGAATGAAAAAACTTCCAAAACTCTTGCCATGAGAACTGTGTTGATTTCTCCGGGCAGTACTCAGGAGTCAAGACTGACTTGAAGGCACAGTGTCTGTCCATCTGTCTGCTTGCCTATGAATGAACAAAAAGCTCAGTGAAAAAAGTAGAAGCAAAAAGAAGATATTGTACATAAAAAATGGAAGTAGACTACTTTACTAAAATTGAATCCCAACTGGTAACTAAAGACTGTAAGAATGTCAAGAAACCAAATGTTCGGAATGAGATTAAATTAGCAAAGTATGTAAAACCATTCAGTAGAAGAGAATATAAATAGCTCAGGTTTGAACTGGGAGTTCTTGATGCTGTCTGAGTTTGGTTATTTGCTTGCAAACATTTCATTACCTGACTAGATAACATCATCAGTGCTAGTTTGTGTGGGGTTTGCTTCCAGTAGCTTGTCCTGTCAGAGCTGGTGGGGGATGTGGTTTTCTCCAGGGTAGTTACTTGATTACAGTATTGCTTTCTGTTTGTTTGTTTGTGTGCTATTCATTCTGCTTATATGGGTGTTGGCTGCTGGGGAGAATGTATTCCTTCTAAGCTTTTTATTGTCTCTTTTGAATAATGTGTAAGTGTAATTCATCTCTATCACTAGCACTGATGTTACCTAGTTGGATAAGGAAACATTTGCAAGCAAGCAATTGAGCTCAGAGAGCACCAAGGACTCCGTAATTGGAAAAAATGTATATGTCTAAAATAAAACTCAGGGAAACTATGAGTCTGTTGCTCAATGTAGGCCATGAAATAATGACAACAATAAGGAGATGGTGGAATTGCTTAACACTTTCTTTGTATCTTTGTATCTTTTTTCCGCCAGAAAAGGGAAAAAGCCTTTGGTAAAGTGACTGATCGGATGGGGCAGGGCGGGGGTGGGGGACAGACAAAACTCAAGATTGATAAGAGTGTGGTAAGAACCTGCTACCATTTTGCAAGACCAAATGATTTACTATGTGAGATGGGTAACTATACAAATGTAATAACTAAGCAACTAGTGGTTATTTATATACTTATTAAATTTCTATAGCAGCTGGGAAACAAGAAGCTGTGCAAAGATCCTCCTAGCCACAAGTGCCACTTGGTCATCAAGCAGGTATTGTGAGTCTAGAAAGAGCCCCTGGGTCTGTACACTGGGTCTGTCTGGGGCAGTGCATCTCCAACATAGTCCTGGAACCAGAGGCACAAAATCCAAAGCCACTCGGGCTTTGCCAGGGTCCAGCTGAACCCTTGTTCCCCATCCAGACCTCCACTGCTTCTAATACCAGGAAGTGATGTTCAGCTTAATTTGCTAAGAGTGAGGAAGTGAAGAGGTATCATACTGATAATACCTTTCCCCATGGCAATGGATAAGTTCACCCAGCGGTTTCATAGTAGATGTTAAAAAAGGAGAGGAGAAAGAACTGAACTCCATGGCACCTCACAAACGTAGAGGTGGAGGCAGGACCTTTCCTCCCCAATCATCACTGCCTGAAATTATCCCTGAAGGAAAGAAGTGAACTGGAACAACACCATGCCACTTACCCCCAATGCTCTGAGCCAATCCAGTTAACAATGGCACTAGAAAGTCCCAAAGAAATCAGGGCATTATCTGACCATGACAAAGGGGACACTGAAAGGTTCCCCAATTTCAGATCACACTGCCACTATTCCAACAGAAGTCCCAAGTCCAGAGTGTGATCACTGTCCCAAGTTAGGCTCTGGATGACCTGGGCTGTCATGGAAGCCATGAGTTTTTAAGCTACTTCAGATCCCATTCTTGGGGAAGGTAGATTGAAATCCCCCAGAATCATAAATCGAGGTAACTTCATTGCCAACCCAGAAATGGAGGCAAGGAGTTCAGGTAGGGAGGTTGTCATGCAACAGGGTGGCTAGTACAACAACAACAATCCCAACTGATCCTTAGAACCCAACTTAATGAACAGGGTCTCACACTGGGGACTCGTAGAGAAGGGACCCTGAAAGCTTTAGGAGACTCCTGGATTATGCTTGCCATTGACTTCTTATTTCAACAGAGTAGTAGAATGAGGATGTATAAGATCACAAAATGCATTGAACTATCATAAAGAATGACGTGATTCTTTGAAAAATTAAACATAAATTCTAGTATTGTCTAAAACGGGTGTCAAACTGGATTTCTTCAAGGGCTGGATCAGCACTGTAGTTCTCCACAGGCCGGCTGGATTGGGGGGAGGAAGAGGGGGGATGGACACCTTCTGCAGTATCTGCCGGCCAAAACAGGGCATGGGAGGGGCTGCGTGAGGCCCCCTGTGCCTCATTTTCAGCCTAGACGAAAATGCAGCACTTTGCCTGTCAAAATGGGGCACGGGGGGTGGGCCATGCATGGTCTCCTGTATCTTGTTTTGTTTGCCAGAGGCATTGAAGGCATCGCAGGCCAGTCCTTTGCTATTTTCAGGCTGGCCCAGCAGGCCAGATTAAACACCCCAATCTAAAACAAGCATATTATAAATACAGAAAAGGCACAATTTAAAAGATCAGTTAAGAGGGATTGGTAAAGGTAGTAAAGGTAATTACAAAATTCCTTTTTCCTAGTTCTGGCTTTTAAGGGAACAGAAAATGGGAATTAGGTACATATACCCTTCAGGTAGATTGCTAATTGGAAAAAAAAAACACTAACATTAGGACGACATTGAGATTCTCTGGATTCATATTAGTGGTCTGGGGGATTTAAAATTATGAATTAGTGGTCCTTGAGGTCCAAAAGGTTGGTGACTCAATTTAGCACATGATGCTTTAATATATACAATGTTCTCATGACAAATCTTAACCTAAAAATTATTAGGACAGGGGATTGTTTTGCAGGAATGGATTTGGTTAGTGCAAGGAATTGGATTTTACCTGAAGCTCCTCTACAGATGAAAAGAGCCTTGCCAGTCAGTTTCTAAACCCATAGAAACCACTGCAGATATAGATTCTCTTCGGGTGTGAGGCTCCTACTGGATCCAAAGTTCCACCTTTCCTGAAAGGCTTCTAGACTGCAGAGCCAATGACCGTATAGTATACAGTAGGTCCTCTCAATTATTTTGAGAGACGCAGGGAGAGAAAGGAAAAAATTCATAAAGTAAGTTGTACCAAGCTAAACTCCTAGACAAATTGTCCCATCTGTTGTCATGGCTAGAAGAGTTGATATTGCAAATGAAAGTAATAAAAGTGTTTTTAACAATTTCAACGTATGTGTTCTTTCCAAAGGATGATTTTGCATAATCAGAAACTGAAATGGTCCCCAGACATTTCATTGTGCCAAGAATTAAAGCCTTTAATAATCTTATTAAATGTGGCCCACTTTATGGAGCATTCCTATGTAAACATTATACATTCTCTGTGTTATTACTGCATATAATTGTTATAGGAAAATATGTTCAATTGGATAAAAGAAATCTGAGAGGTAATATAACATTTTCCAAATATCTGAAAAAGCTCTAATACAGATGACGCAAAGACTTGCTTTCTGCTGCACCAAAGAACAGCCAATAAATACATTAGAGAGATAGTATACAGTATTTTTCTAGATGTTGCTGAATTAAGTTCTCATAATCCTGACAGAAATTGTACTCTAGTACCAGTTTAAAATGGCAACTTCATTACTCCAGATATATTCATTCCCAAATAATGTTTTAGTAGAATAACAAGGACAAACATACATACACACACAGCCCAAAATAGACATGTTGATTAAAGAAATATTTTTATTCGGCCAGATCTGTGATACAAAATGGACTATAATTTTCAGTTCTCCATAGATGAGGTAAAATAGTAAGCAAAGCAAAAAGAAAAGTAAGATTGTCTGGTGTTTATGCCATTTACTTATTGGTAGCCTTCCTTAACCTGGTTCCCAAGAGAAATAATAGACCACAACTCCCATTCCTCCCACCCATCACATATACTGATTTGGGGGAAGGGACTGATTCGACAAAAAAAGTCTCGGAGCACAAAGATTTCTTCTGTGGTATCCTTCCACTTAAAGCAGTTGCAACTTTTCTCAAAACCAATTGAGACAATTTATTCAGCAACTATAGACAGCAATTATACATGTCCAGGAAAAGATGCATTTGCTTTAAAGATTTGCAGGTTGATTCCATGTTTATTCTGCCATGCACTCTGAAGCACTTCTTGGATCCAAATCCAAAACGCTGCAGAGTGGGGGCACTGGTGGTTATAGTCCAATAAATCCATAAGGAATCAAACTAAGTTACATCCTTGACATAGAAATGTCAGAATAGTTTTCAGATACTGTGTAATCTACCATCTATAAAGCCTTTTATGGTACAGGTCCTCAACTTACAACAGTTCACTTAGTGACAGTTCAAAGTTACATCACTGAAAAAAGCCAGTTATGACCATTTTTCACACGACCCTTGCAGCATCCCCATGGTCATGTGATTTACATTCATATGCTTGACAATTGACTCACATTTATGATGGTTAGTGTGTCCCGGGGTCATGTGATCACCTTTTGCAACCTTCTGACAAGCAAAGTCAATGGAGAAACCAGATTCACTTAACAACTGTGTTACTAATTTAATAACTGCAGTGAATCACTTAACAAAAAAAGTCATAAAATGGGGCAAAACTCACTTAACAAATTTCCCACTTAGCAACATCAATTTGGGGCTCAATTGTGGTAGTAAGTTGAGAATTACCTGTATAGGGTCTAGTATAGGGACTATCTTAGGGGTGAAATGCTCCTGGTTCAGACCGGATTGCCCGATCCGGTAGCAATGGAGGCGGGTGGTTTGGAGAACCGGTAGCAAAAATCCCTGCAGCCCCCCCACCCCCACCATGCCCAGCTGAGCCGCACGATCATCAGAGGCTTTTTTTTTTTTACTTTTAAAAGCATTTTTTCTACAACCTCTTCTAATGAAAAAATGCTTTTAAAAGTTTTTTTAAAAAAGCCTCTGATAATTGCGCAGCTCAGCTGGGATCCTGAGGCTTTTCAAAGCATTTTTTTCGGCAACCTCTTGGCCGAAGAGGTGGTAAAAAAATGCTTTGAAAAGTCTCTGATGTTCCCAGCTGAGCCAAGCAATTATTAGAGGCTTTTTTAAAAAAACTTTTAAAAGCATTTTTAAAATGCTTTTAAATGCTTCTAATTTTACATTAGAAAAAATGCTTTGAAAAGTTTTTTTTTAAAAAAAGTTGGCCATGCCCACTCAGTCACATTACCCCCACCACCACCAAGCCACGCCCACAGAACCAGTAGTAACAGATTTTACATTTCACCCCTGGATCATCTCTAGCTCATTGACCCATAAGATGCAACAGGATTGGTGTATTTTAGTCCATCTAATAAACAATACCATCTTATTGGATCCACAAAGTGTACATTCTATGTACATTCTTTGGAACAGGAACAACTTCTGAAGTATGGTTAGCTCCAATTCTGCGGGCCTTCGAGAGAGCGCTGAAGACCTCGCTAGTCCACCATGCTCCTGGCTAGGGGATGGTTTGCATTCACTGTTGAAAATATATGTGTTATATATGCTTTCATGAGTTTTGTCTTTACCTGTTTTCTATTAGGGATTTTAGTGCTATTAGAGATTCATTTTTAACTCTCTACTCTATATTGTGGAACATAATATAACTGGAGTTGAGGCTTCCTTGCTTGCTTTTTACATTTTAGGAATTGGCTCAAAGACTTTTAACTCGGTTTTATTTTTTTTTCCAACTGCAAATAGTATTACAGTGCAATTTTATGCATGTCCGATTAGAAGACTCAAGGTGGAGACAAGGGCAGCACTGGTCCTTCCTTTATTCCTTTCTTTCCAGTGAAGTAAAATGGCTGTGCACACACGAACATATGAAGACAGCTGGAAACAGCTTATGAGGCAATGGGGCAAATCTAAAAAAAAAAAAAAAAGTCACAGCTCCTTTATTTATTTAGACGTTGCTTTGGACACATTCCCCTGTATTACAAAACATTTTTTTCAAAGGGTGTGGACTGTCTTAATTCTATAGAAAATGCATCAATAGGCTCTTCAACAAACTCCAAAATTAGTTAATACACTCTTCCTGTTATAGAGACTTCACACATCCGTTCTTTTAGCATGAGCCAGATGCTGATGATGATTACTAGTACTATTGAATAGTACTAGTGCTATTTTGATATATTTTTATTTCATCACATCAGCAGCTCAGGATAGTCTGCTTGACTTTCTCTAGTTTATCCTGATAAAACAAAACCCTATGAGGTGGGTTTGGCTGAGAGACAGTAATTAGTTTAAAGTTATCTCAAAAGGTGCAAGCCTCAGTTCTTAATTCACCCAGTTTAATCCAACACACTAACTACTACTTTCCACACCGAGTCCTGATGACTCAAAGTAGTTATCAAAGCCTTCTGACCTTATTTTGGTCATATAAATGTAGAGGAGGTGGTTTACTGAGTCAATTCACTAACAATAGACACAGAGTTTAAAATATGTATCTATGCTGAAATTCTTTACCCTCTGTTGCAACCACTTCCCTTGTGGGATGAAACGGTAAAGTTACATCAGAACATGTGCCCATTATATGAACATTATATACACATCCAATTCTTTTTCTCTTCAGTATCTACTCCTCAGAGTATCTACTCCAACAGTAGAAACCAATTACCTTGTTCTGGAGTAGTCTTATTGTATAGGGAGCTTCAAACAGAATTGGAAAATCTGCATCATCTCACCATAGCTTGTTATGAATGCTACTGAATAGCAGTGTATCAACTACAACAACTGCACGGTTGTGATGTTTCAGTTATTCTACAAATCTCATTTCTCTTTGTAGTGTTTTTCTAGAAGGATTGCAAAATGCTTTTTCATCATATAGATTTCAGTTACGATTTGTTCATTTGCTTGATGCTCTCTATTTTATATAGTTATAACTATTTTATTTGTATGCTGCCTTACACTTGTTAAAGGCAGCTAATCCAAAGGTAGAGAACTCACCTCTAAACTGGCAGTTGGTAATCAGGAGATATTTCAGCTACTTGGAGAAAAACGGCTGCAAGGAGAATCTGCAGAAAAGTAAACCATGAAAGTAGAATGGATTCTTCTATCATTTTTAAAATCAACTTCTAGTGACTAGGACAGTGCCAATCTTAAATTTAATAGAAATGTTGCTCGGTTCTGATATTTAAAGCATTAAAGAGTTAGATATAGGGTAAGATGTAATTTTGGATATTTTTAAATGTCTTAAAAATTCCAAAAGGAATTTCAAAGGAAGACTGTCACATTCATATGTGAGCAACTGTTCATACAGTTCTAAAGGTGCTATGTCACATGAAAGCCATCTGAACTTCTTATTCATTTTCCAAGGATACTCAACCTTACTAGCTATGAATGTATGGAATAATTTACAACAGAAATCTTAAAAGAATACTAGTTTCAAAATCAGCAGAAGATACTCAAACACTTGACAGATTGTCTTCACCATCCCACCTCCACAGAAGTCCTTCACCATCCCACCTCCACAGAAAGAAAGATTCTTCCACCATTTTTAAAAAGCTAACATTTTTAAAAGAGTACAAAGTTAGAGAAATCTGAGCAACTGGATTATTTTGTTTAGAAGATTCTTTAGAATTCAGTTCATCACCCAAGCCTTTAAGGCTTTCTTAGTTATTCATTGCTCCTGTGTAGGAGAGGCTGTTCTATAAACAGATAACAGAGGAATGTCCAGATGGTTAAAATGTGAACTTCCCTCCATGAGAAACATATACTACTACTCTTCTTTTTTTTAAACTGTTGTGGGATCATCATGATTAAGTCTATAGAATGAAAGGCTGGAAGCCTCAAACCCCAGAGACCTATACCCATTTCCTCTTGCTGTTTAGCTTGGAAATTACTGCTGCCATCTTATTTTTCAAGTGGATACCTCTATCTGATGTAATTCCATTAAACCTGCTTTATGAAAAAGGCAGGATTTTCACAGTCTAGACACTGGCAAAAGGGGGAAAAATGAAATCAGTTCTAAAGCACGGCCTCTGCTCCTGCAATCTTGAAGTGCGTGACTAGGCAAATCAGCCCATCCTCCTTTGTGGGGAGATAGACCAATTTCACAAGAGATAAGTAGAATTAAACATCTTTTTATATATATATATATATATATATATATATATATATATATATATATATATATACATACACACACACACACACACACACACACACACACACACACAATAAAAATACAAAAGTAAAAGTATATTTACTTTTAACTTTAGATATTATCATACCAAAATCATCAAATAGTAGAGAGGACAAAGATATATTGCTGTTCAAATCACTGACAAATATCTTAAAAGAATGTACAATAGAGAAATGTACAGGAAAAGATAAGACTCTGAATAGATACAAAATGACGCTGATCTTCTCCTATGTAGAAGCAACTTTGATGTAAAGAGATGCCAATTTGCATAAAGCACACAAAATCTGAGTGTATAAAGATACAATAATAACTACAAATATTAAACTTAAAAACATAGAAAAAAGTTAGCACTTTTCCCCCTATTCTTCTAAACAACACTTAGAACAAATGTTTCCTTTGTTCAATATGTTTACTTAGAATTTTTTTCTTGCTACAAATTCCAATTTTAATTAAAACGGGGGGGGGGGGATTAGTTTTCTCTTCCTCCCTCTCCTGGCTGCAGCAGAGTTTCTCACTTATCTGTCTTCTGCCAGAAAGTTTCCAAAACACTAAAACATCTTTTGTGTACTACTGAAAGGTTTCAGATTGTCTTCTTTATAATTTATACAGAATGTTTTCTTTATAATTTTAGCTTGCTTATATTCAGTCACTGAATATGAAGATATAGAGAGATCATATAGCATATACTAACAAACTTGAGTTCTAGTAGATGAGGCTGTGCACACAACAGAAAAAAATCAAGTAATTAGGAGGCAAGGGCTTGGCAGCATAAGGAAACAATAGCCAAGAACAAGTTAATAACCAGCCATCAACACTCCAATCAACAACTAAAAAGCCACACACAACCAGAGACCATATAAATACCACACACAAAATAGCCCAGAGCACACATGTTGCTAGAGAGAAGTTCCCTGAGGATAGGCTTCTGGATGAGCCTGAAAGCTTGGAAGACTAAACCTCTGGTCCCTGTGACCAACCCAGATTGGATTCTGCAACATTATCTTGGGAGAAATATATAGGGTTTCATTCATGAGGAAAAAAATACGAACCTGAACGAAACAGCAATACTTTGGTCCACCAAAATATTTTAAATGTCCTGCCATCCATCTCACTGTCAAGAAACTCTGGGAGGCTTACAAACAGCATTAAAAAAAACCAAGAACAAAGGTACAACAAAAGCTTAACTTGAATAAGATAAAGTGTGCACAGCATAATTTCTAGAATTCTTTCTAAGCCTTTTTACAACAGTAGGCATTAGGTAGTGCTATATTTTCTTCAGTGTAACAAAGTAATGTAAAGGTAGTCCTCGAGTTATGATTCAGCAACCATTCAAAGTTATGGTGGCACAGGACAAATCCCCCCCCCCCAAGTTATAGTTGTTGCAGCACTTCTACGGTCACGTGATCAAAATTTGGTTGTTTAGCCCCTGCTGCCCTATGTTCCATGACTCCTGATTTGCCCAATTGACCATAGCCATCTTCTTCCTGCTGCTGCTAAGGCACACCTGGCCTGGCTGCTGAGATAGCTGCTGGCTACCCCAGTCCTTCTTTCTGAGGCCGCTTGTACCATTCTCCAAATATTCCACAATGTGATATTTTGCCTAAAAATTACAGTACATTGCTTAGGGACAATAATTCCTATCCCAACTACCATCATAACTCGAAGACTACCTGTGTGGCGTGTTATCCTATTCTGTGTTGAATCTTGTGTATCTGTGCATTCACTAGAAAACCTGGGATAGTCTGCATCTAATGCTCTACTGTGTGACCAGGAGGGAGGGGAGAGAGGTGCTTAAAATGGAGTGGTCTGCCATAATCCAAGCTACTTCCCAACTGCCTCACCCATTGTGTTGCACTGGGGAATTTTCCTGGAGTATTTTTCTCTGCAGGCCACAGCCACATTTGGACCATTTTTAAAGATGCTCTTTCATTGGCCAGTTTTTCACCAGCATCAATTTTTCCCCCATTCTGTTTTTAGAGAATTATTCTTCTGAAAGACAGAGTCCTGAGCAAAAACTGTGTGCATGTTCAAAAATACCTTATCCTTGACCATTATGCAATGTAATCACCAAGCTTGTTGAACTTATACTATTACTATACATGGCTATTCTGGTAAATTCTGGTTATTTCATTAAGTGGAACAAGTCTAATTTATTGCCTTTGGAATCCATGACATCAATAGATTAACGTAAAAGACCAAAATTTATAATTGGTATGAACTTGGGTTTACAGTATTTATTTCCTGAAATATATCTCAGTATGTTAAATTAAACGTGCAGATGCAATTTCAGTAGATATAACTCAATGGTTATAATTGCCACTAAGTCTAATATAAATTTTAAGAGAAATCATCATGTTAATCCTGATAGATATTTTACGGAGATAAGCTAATGGGAAAAAACTTATGGCAGGCTAAATCGTCAGGATATCTCTGGCTAACATAAAGCTACCTTATGATGATTGCAGCTTTAACTTACAGCCTTTCATTTTAACATCTACCCTGTTTCCCCCAAAATAAGACACCCCCTGATAATAAGCCCAATCGGGCTTTTGAGAGCATGGCAATAAGGCCAAGCACTTATTTCAGGATTCAAAAAAAATATAAGACAGGGTCTTATTTTCGGTATAAAACATGGTATATTTTGGGTGGAATGAGATTTTTTTTTATGATTATGCTCCTCTATTGCCCTATTTGGAGAACAAATGTATAGTGTAACACCTTTGAAATACTGGCAAGTTTTAGGGTTCAGGTAAGCTGGGATCTTCATTTTCCTCTTCAAAAGCTGCCAGACACATTTCATTGTTGATAGAAACTGATGATGAGGAATAACCCATACCCATACTTGAACATAGTGAGAAAGACTTTTCTTTGGAATGCTTGGGATCAATACTTTGAAGCAGTTGGTTTCTAGCAGTGATTTTAAAGACTTGGAGAGATTGCCTGTTGAATATGACTAACCAAGCATATTTGCTTAACAAATTATACAATTGAAACATGTACTAATGAAACAGTGTGACCTTAGCAATCTATAAAGCACTTGCAATTTCAGGTTCCTTAAGAAATGCAATGCTGTAACAGAAACCAAGAATTTGATTTTATATGGAATTAAAAAGTAAAAAGAAAGTTAGTATAACTGCAGTTGCACACCTGAATTGTGAAATGAAGAACTGGAATATCTAGTTTCGAAGAATCAATGGATACAGGTGTTAAGAAATATAAAATTTGTATACAATTTAAACATTAATTCATCATAAAATATTACTTCATGTTAATCTCACCTCTTGAAGAAAATTTAAAAAGGAATGGAGATTGGATTGTTCAGGTTAGCATTATAAAAAAGATGTAAAGGATTTTAACTCATATGATACAGTCTTATCTAACTATTATTTTGTTTTGGTTTCAAATTACTGCATATGTCAATATTTTGACCAGAAATATACTTAAGGATTTCAGTATGTGTCAGGCCAGACTAGGAAACTAAGGTCATGCATGCTAATACTACTTTCACTATAAGGTAACAAAATCTTAACAAAACAAGCCTGAATGTATACCCTCCCCCACCTTTTTCTTATGTCTGTGAGAATACAGAGGGTCTTTGATGTACAGATGTTTATTTTCAGGTTATAGTTCTGACCTGGATTTTTTTTTTATCTGACTGCTGTCGATTGTGGCTACTCCTTTTTGTTTCTTGAAGTTATTCCTTCCTTCTGCCTATTACTGTACAGTATGATGAACTATATTCTGAAAACATGAAAAATGTCATCTCATCAAGAATTTTGACTGTATCTAGCTGGAGGTACAGAAGAAAGATTTATATAATTGGAAAGAAACTTATTCCCCTGATGTTATTGCATGGATTCAGGATACACATTTATTATCTATTTTTTAAAAGTATCTTTCATAAAACTGAGAAGATAACCCAATATGTTGTAATGTAGACTAGATTTATTGATAACCTTAAGGACTGAATTAACTTTATATTGTTATAAAGTCTGACATGGGTCTTTTTCCTGTTTTTTCTTTTGGTCACAAAATAAATGACTGTAAGACTTTCCAGATAGTCCACATCAAAAAAACAGTTGCTGCTGGATTTTCAGAAATGCTATTTTATTGTTGTAGCATCTTTTAAGAAACTTGAAAGTGTGTTCAAAACCTTCACTAGTACCTTTTTGAGATCAACATGTTCAAGTTGAGTCCCTAGTCTTTTTTCTCATGCTTCTATTTTCCCAGGACTTAATAACTATTTTGCTTCTCCTATTTTCTTTCTAAGGTCAAGTTACATTTGTCTACCATTACTATAATATTACCCACAGTTGCTATGAAGTTTTTCATTCCAGATTTGAAACTCTCCACATCCCTAGTTATTCAATTAATCTTGTATTAGATATGAGGGGGCATATAAGTAATAAATCACAATATTCCAATCAATTAAGCCCAGTGTTACCCAATCTTCTGATGTATTGGGCATTTCCTGCTATATTTAAGCAAAAAGTAGTAGAAGAGGGCTGTATAAGCGCAGCAATTTATTACGGATTGCAGGAGGATGGGATGCCCGCACACACAAAATTATACAAGGCAGCAAGTTTTCTTCTTTTTCTTCCTGTTTGGATTCTTTTTGTCTCAAGCTATGTTTATGTAATAAAGTGGTATTAGATAGTTGAAGGAAGCCAGGAAAAAATGTATGCTGTATATCCTGCCTTTCCCTCTATACGGTAATCAAGAATCTAATTATTCCTTGCTCTTTCTCCTGATTGAGAACATCTTTGTTCAATCTGAATCAAGTATCAATTTGCCTTCTTTTATCAAGTCCATAACTGATATCAGGAATTGTTTTATGACTTAAACACCTTTCTAGGATGTCAGCCTTTGATCATTGATAATCTAAAATATTGTCTAGATCTCCTATTTCCTACTGCAAATAGGAAAACATGACAGAGTCGACTATGATAATTAATTCACTTTATACCCAAACAGAAAGTGCAACAACCATCTTTAAAGGCCGTCAGCCACCATAGAGTACATCTGAACTTTCCACCTCTAGTTAACTTTAAGAAAACTCTTCAGAATGCCAGTTGAGGTCAGAAACATTAAGAACATAATCATAAAGAATCACACACAGTCTTTCCCATGGGGATAAGGAAAGTTTTAAAAAAAGTAACAGAGATGGAGCACTTAGGAAAACTACAGATTTGCAAGACTTTCTTAGCCCTTGTCACTGGTTTGAAGAGATAACTGAGGACAGAGAGACCGTTTTGGGGGTTACTGGAACAGCTTGTGGTGTTTGCACAACAACCTCCATCTCAATGACTAATTGAAGAGTGTTTTGTGAGCGCAGCAAAAAATTATCCCAGCTGCCAATTTCTCATAATCAGAGCTATATGCCTTGATCAATATCTCCAGCCACAGAAAACTGCATGCAGGGAAGTGACCTATCATAGGGATTGGTTGGTCTTCAGCATTCAGTACAGACGTTCTTACTGATGTTCTTGATAGTATTATCAAGGGAAGGCCAAGGCTGAGAGGTTTCCCTCCCCCTCCTGTACCGGTCCAAGTCAAAATAAAACAACCTTATGCAGGCAAGGAACTTGGGAGTTCATTTTGAAAGACTGTTGTAAAACATACCATGAGAAGATGTTGTACTGGTAGCCAATATTTAAGTATATATAGTGGAGGCACACGTTGGAGTTAGATCCAAGTTACCCCCAATTCTGTTCAAAATCTAGAGAAGTTGATGCTACCCAGATGAAAGGAGTTAAAACGCTGTCATAGCAAATTTGACAGCAAATTCCGTGCTTTTGACCGTCACCGGACATGTAGAAGTTAATTCTTCGGCTACTAAAACGATACTTGTTCTGCTATGAAATTAAAGCACGGGAATCTTACGAGGAGAAAAAGCACATCACGTCTGAAAACGAGCCGCCTCGAAGGCGTTCAGTTCCACTCTATCCGACCACATTTAGCGAGAAGTGGACTTCCTTTTACTGCAATTTAGCGGACGAAAAAAAAAAGAACCACGAGAAAGGCGATTGGCTATAATTAATGCAACTTTTCTTTCGCTGCGTTTGAGAAGGGTTTAGGGAGGGAGGGAGGGAGGAAGAAACCGGGAAACGCAGCGCCAACTACAAGCCGGTTGGGGGCGCTCCCAGGAGCGGTCCCAGCTACGTATTTCACTCCCCTCCTCCTTCCACACGTTTTGCAGTCATGGCGTTGTGGAAAGAAAGAAAGAAAAAAGCGTGCAGCACAGTACAGCACCCTTCTTAGGCTCACACGTTATTACTTGGGAGTGAAAGGGAAAAAACTAAGCACACATCCGAGTCAGCCTTTCTATGATTTGATTTGAATTACGCTTACTAGCGAGTAAAGCTTCGGGGTAATCTATGGGACTTACTTTCAGGTGCCTGGAGATCCTCCAGCCTAGCTTGTGGTGCATTATGGGGAGAAAAGGTCCCTTTTATTTTCTTTTTTGCTGCAGTCAAATATAAATTCATCCGAGACTGCGCCCTGTGCAGCATAGACGGGGTTTACTTTCGAGTAACGTGCACAGGATAACACCGGGATCTAGGCAAATCCACCACCCCGTCCTCCCCACCCCTCCCGGCATGTGCTTTACACCTTTATATGAAAGCAACCCCAACCGGTCGGATTCAAAAAAGCTTATAAGGGCCCCTCTAAAATCTAGTTACGAGCTGCCAAAGGAGGAAGCTGTGTGACATCCACGCAGTTCTTTTTCATTCTTGCGAGCCCTGAATTAGCCCGAGATCGTTCTCGGTGTACCACGCCGAGCCGGGGCCGCTTACAGGTTGGGAGAGCTCCAGTAAACAGGCTGAATTTCGTGTGGTGGATCTACAGCTTTTAGGAAGGAGCGAGATAATGGGGTAACGGAACCGCACCCCTAATCCTTTAGGATTACAATGCGATTAACTGGTAAAGGACTAGAAACTACCTAGCACTGGGTCCTGTAATAGCTATAATAGGAAACGGCACCTTACATAGGATACAGTACTCCACCGAGGGGTTCCAAGGTATTATTATTACTAGAGCTATTACTACAGCAGCAACCGCTGCCGATACCTTACTTCCGGGTTTGCAAACTCAGGACCAAACCCATCTCGGCGGAGGGATTCAATTTTCTCTTCTAGCCTCCGCCCCCTTTTTTTTGCTTCTGCTCCCCCCCTCTTTTTTTTTTTTTTTGCACGAAAATAATTTGACAGCGTTTTGCTGACACTGGAATTTTGTACCCGGGTTGGGGGGGGGGGAGGGGGCAGAGCTCCATTATACGAAGCACGCATGGAATTTCTTGAAAAGGTAAGTCTAACTCCCTTGAGTCCCCCCCCCCCCGCGTGATCTTGCAATTAGTTATTCCTCCCTCCCCAATGCAATCGCCAAGGGGAGGGTACATTGCGCGCTGCTCTTGGAGGGAAGAAGCGAAGGAGGAGGGAGGGGGGGAGGTTGAGTATATTTCCTGGCGGAGCGATATTTGTTTACAGGATGAGCTGTAATGTAAGCAAAGTAGGACCCCAGTAAATAGCACTGTAGTAAATTAAAATTGCAATTGCCTTATCGGTGCAAAACAAATTAAGGGGAAAAAAATTGCGCCCTACAGTGATCTTGGACCTGCATGCACTTGTTGCAGAGTTGCACCAGGTAGGCAAACGCTTAAGAACTTCCATTCTTTCATTAACCTACAAGCTCAACTTTTTTTTTTAAGTTTGCAGTTTAGTTACTTTCGGTGTGTACGGTTAAGTAGGCGAGGCCCTCCCTGCCTCCTCCTCCTCCTCCTCCTCCTTGCTGCAAGATATCCCAGTAGGAAAAGAGCAGAGCACCAAGGTTGGCAGTTTTTTTTTTTTTTAAGATGTCCCTATTGCTTAGAATTTCCTTGGGCGGTTAGTTGCTTAAAACTGAAATCGTGTGCAGGCGAATGTCTCGAAGGACGGCAATTAAAACTGAAACGACCGTGTGTCATATTTTAAATATAGTGCGTGTCTATGTATGTGCAAGCTCTTAAGTTTGTGTGCGGGCTGGCAGGGTACCCATCTGCGTGGATCTGACACTTGATAACGCGCTGCTGTACCTGCTTGCAATCGGTGGGAAATTGGAAAGCTAGAGATTTGCATCTTGGCCACTCCCTAACTCCCCTACACCCATGCTTGTTTTCCCTATGGCGTCTGCTGCTTCGTATTCGACCAAGCAAAGAGACACTTAAAGTAAGATGGATGCACTTTCTTCTTCTTCCCGGAGACATGAGTCAGATTCAGCCCCTGAAAATTGAGAAGATAATATGGTTGAGGTTTTTTGTTTTGTTTTTTAAATAAAAGAGGAATATGAAATGTCAGCCCCGAGGCTACAGTATGCCTTGTTTCGAGAGGCTGGGAAGTTTGATTCAAGATCCTTCTTCTGTGCGTGGCATCAATAGAATCGAAGAGAGTGTGTAGTTCTGATTATTGTAATGCAATGATTCCCAACATACTATCAAGAGGTTATGTTTTATGCAACTTTTGGTCGAAAATTGCTCAAAAGTATTGTGGTGTGAAGTCACAAAATTTTTAAAAATTGTTCCACTGGGTTTTTTGGGGGGGGAGGGGTTCCTTTTTTTTTTTTTTTGAATACAGATAGTTCTAAACATGTGGCAGCTGGCCTTCCTACTGTATTAGCCTTTTTTGTTTTCCTACACAGTGCTTATGGAAAACATTTCCTTTTTCCTTGAGAAACATTTTATTTTTCATCCATTGGTCAGTTTCATAAACTCATGATAGATAATAGAGCTGAATCTAGACTTTGCTTTTACTATTACAGTAAAGCAGAGTCGCTATTAATTTGCCCTTACTGATTTGAATAATTCTAGCTAAATTATAGCCTAGTAGTTGATATAAAAGCAATATGCTGTACTAATAACACTATGCTAAAGCAATCTATGGTGATTGGAGGAATTGGTATCCTTTTTAGTTAAACAACAAGCTATTGCTTTATTTCCAAAACTTGCTGGTTTGGAACCCATCCCCAGTGTTGCTGGCTGGAGTGTTCTGGAACTCAAGGTTCACAGTTAAAAA
The DNA here is from genome assembly GCA_030761175.1 of Masticophis lateralis. NCBI lineage: Eukaryota > Metazoa > Chordata > Lepidosauria > Squamata > Colubridae > Masticophis > Masticophis lateralis. The sequence continues at coordinate 47,822,125 of JAUDYJ010000001.1, forward strand.
ACATTGCTCTGGGCCATACTTCTTTAGGCCAGCTGTGGAGATGACAACAACTGTTGTCTTCTGGTTATGAGCTTCCTAGAAGCCGCTGTTAACCATGCAGGGGTGTCAAACTCTCGGCCCTCAGGCTGAATGCATCTCAAGCTGGCCATGCCCACCCCGGTTTAGCGAAGGGGGGGGGAGTCATGATACGTCATATGACAACAACGTGACTTGCGAGTTTGATACCCGTGCACTATAGGTAGTCCTTGACCTACACCCATTTGTTGAGCGACAGTTCAAAGTTAACAACTGCACTGAAAAAAGTGGCTTTGGATAGGTTTTTGCATTTAGAACCATTGCAGCAACCATGATCAAAACAAAAAGATTCTTGGCAACTGGTTCATATTTATGATGGTTTCAGTGCCCTGGGGTCATGTGATCACATTTTGCAACCTTCTGACAAGCAAAGTCAATGGGGAAGCCAGATTCAATTAACAGCAGTGATGCTCACTTAACAACTGAAGTGATTCACTTAACCGTGGCAGGAAAGGTCATAAAATAGGGCACAACTCGTTTAACTGTCTCGCTTAGCAAAATAAATTTCATGCTCAATTGCGGTCGTAGGTCAAGGACTACCTGTATGAACAAGGAAGTTGAACTATTTATTTATTTATTTATTAGTCACATTTTTATGCCACCCAACTCCCGAGGGAGTCTGGGCGGCTAACAATAAAGAATAAAACAATGCAAACAATATCCCATACAAAAGTTTAAAAAGAAAACATTAAAACCCATACACTCCAATTCATGGCCGGGTCTCACAAGATTACCGTAGTGAGATCAATGGTCCCAGGCCTGCCGGAAGAGCCAGGTCTTCACCGCTTTCTGGAAGGCCAATAGGGAGATACACCTTTTTTCTTTCTCAGCCTGGTAACCTCCAAATGTATTCACCTGCAGTTTACACTGTCCCTAGCCAGAGTTGGGGAAAGTTAATGTCAACAATCAGGACTTAAGGGAAAGTAGCCTGAAGATGTACATAAATGCATTTTATATATTCAGCCTCAAGATTGATTTATATAGTATGGCCCCAGTTTGGATGCTCCCTCAGCTACTTCTGTGTATGCCCATGCATGTATGTACAGTAGTATGCATACACAGTAACAGCTGTTACTGTGTATGCATACTACTGTACATACATGTGGCTATTTTAACATATGCTAAGCCCCAATTATGCAAAATATGTTCTATAATGTGAATAGACATAATGATAATATAAGCATGTAGTGTAGACATTGTGCTGAACCATAATTTTATTTGATTCATGAGTTAAAAAAACCCAGCCATAATGGATTGTCACAGAAGATTTTCCTCACATTGACAGATGCTCTCCACTGCAATATCTCACATCTGAAGACAAAGGCTACATGAATAGATTTTAAATGACCTTTTTGTGATAACTGTACCATTTGCTTTTAAATGGATACTAATTTAAAAGTAATTAACATGTATTAAATTACATTTTGTTGCTTGATTACTGAAGCCTTTTGAATTTCCTGACAATACAGTCCTATGTGCCTGTTCACGTGGGAGCTCAGATCAATGGTGCTTCCTTTCCAGGTAAGCATCAGTGTGGGATTGCTGCAGTCTTATATCTGTGAATAAGCTCTACTGAATTAAAATGGGACTGATTTGGAAATAGACCTGCACAGAAGTCACCCTTAAAGATTGCAGTCCTGTTTGAATCTAACATCTATATGGGGCTCATTTGTAATACATTAACAAATGGAGTTCAGAATTTTGGTCTGACTGTTCCTAATTGACTATAACTCACTTTTTAGCAACACAGCCAATTAGCACTAGTAAGTTTTTAATGTGCTTTTACAAATATACCCATGGCTTTCTCCCTCTCTTCCTCATAAAATGACTATTTCAGCTCATTGTTATTTTCAGGTTCATATATTACACAAAAATGTAGCTTTTTTATTTCCATTTTGAAGAAAGCTTTGTAAAATTTATAGAATATATACATGTGTGTGTCTGTATGAAAATGTATGTCAATGTATATATGTGTGTTTAAATAGAATGTTATCTGTGATAATTTTGGTTTATGAACTTGGGTTTATGATAAGAAAAGCTTATAAATAATCGTATTGTTACCAGGGCCTTTAAAAGGAATTTGTCATGAGCCAGAGTTTCACTTTGAAATCAGACGAGTGAAGTGCTTGATTTTATGAAATCCTGTGTTTTCGGCAGAATCACAAACAGCCTTTTATCTTCTAGTATATCTCTGCATTTTAATGCATTTTGACAAAGCAGATTTGGGAGCTGATTTCAGTGTGTGTTAATTCTCCAGCTAATAAGATATTTTAAAAAATCATTGGTTACCTCATGTTGTACTGACATAAAAAGCCATTATATGCTTAAACCTGAGTTATTCAGTAAATCACAATTGAGTTTGCACAGCATGCTTAGTCATAAAACCATGGTTTACGAACTAACTGCATGGTTAATGCCACAGCTAAGTAAACTGCATTATTTTTGACGTGATGTGTGTACTAGATTTTTAATAAAGGTGTACTGTAGAAAAACTGGAATAAGTCTGGAAGAGAGCAATGGAAATGTATCCCATAATAGATGGTTGACATAAGTAGCCCAGAATGAATATGGTAACACCTTTCAACTATGAGATAGTTTTCTTATAGGAGAACAGATTTTGTTCTTTCCCTTCTGCAAAGCAGGATTTAATATAATACTTTTAAGAGACAAGTCCTGTGGCTCTCCCTCATTGAAAGATTTCAAACAGAGATTGGATTGTTACACAGTGTTTTGGAGATGCAGTAGCTTTGAATACTATGTGTCAATGAGAATGACAGACTGGATACGCTGTAAGGCCCTCTTATTGTCAGGAAAGTTACAGCCATAAAAATTGTTTGTTAGCAACCTAAAATGCATATCACATGGAAGATGGTGAAGTACTATTTTGTTTTGTCCAAAGTGGAAGGGAATGCACATCAAGTTAAGTTGCAGGAAGTTAAGTTTCTATTGAATATTAAGAAATGGCCTAGTTGTAGGAGCAGTTTAACAGTACCACTAGTTATCTAGAGCAGTAGTCTTCAAACCTTTCGATAGTGCACCCTATCGGGAAACTAGGGAAGAGGGGGCATATATCCCCAAATACTATCTATCTATCTATCTATCTATCTATCTATCTATCTATCTATCTATCGTTAGTTAGTTAGTTAGTTAGTTAGTTAGTTAGTTAGTTAGTTAGTAACAGTGGTGGGTTGCTCCTGGTTCTGTCTGGTTCTTTAGAACCGGTAGTAAAAGCTGTGGGAGGCTCCGTCCACCCACCCAGACGTCATAAATAACAATTTCACATGCTTCTGTGCAGACACGCGCATGCGCGCTCCCATTGCGAATTGGTAGTAAAGGTAAGTAGAATCCACTCCTGGTTAGTAAGTATCTGTATGTGCTCTCATATGATTATACACATTGTGAAACATACTCCAAAATAGAAATGTAAAAATAATGAGACAAAGGTAAAAAAAAACCAGTATTCTAATACTTCCTTTCCTGTACCCCAGTGGATTGTTTTGTGCATCCCTCGGGTGCATGCTGCTCCCTTTGGGGACTACCAATCTAGGACAGAGTTGTGCTCCCTAAAATAGGTCCAAGCAGCAGCTGGACAAACCATCTGTCAGAGAGATGTTTTAAAATGGATCTCAGCAATTTGGACTCAATGACTTAGTTATTTCCAACTCTGTGATTTTGCCATTGTGCCTCATACTTCATTTATTTGACAGTACTGAATTGTATAGACTATTTCAAGCAAACCATAGCTTTTGCACAGCTTCGGTGTGAAGACTGAGACCTGTTCCAGTAATATTAAAAATGTAGTTTTTAAAATTGTGAAGGTATGTTGTGATGGTAGTCTTGTTGGCTTCTTGATAAATTTCAGTCTCAATGATTCAGTTCAGTGGATTCAGTGTCGTGGTAATCAGATGTCACTACCATAGGCATATTGTGTCTGAATTTACATGAGCATTATTGGAGCGTGCATAGGCAAAAGTATCTATTTATGAAATTATAAAATTAGGTTTTATATATAAAAATGCAGCTACAGTATATATGATGCAGGTTCAGCTTTAGCCTAAAGGACTTTAATTAATAGAGTTGATACATGCTTATTGTAGGAAGATATTGTTCCTGTTCATTAGCATGCTCTTTTTAAATGCATGAAGATTTAAAATACCCTGTTTTCCCCAAAATATGACATCCCCTGATAATAAGCCCAATCAGGCTTTTGAGCACATGGCAATAAGGCCAAGCACTTATTTCAGAGTTCAAAAAAATATAAGACAGGGTCTTATTTTCAGGGAAACATAGTAGTTCAATTGATCATATTGAAGCTGAAATCAATGGGAAGGATCTCTTAAGAAAAGAATGACTGAATTTTACAGACTGTAGCAGTATTGTCAGCTCTTAACTCTTTGCCAGAATTGGAAGATGCAAAACGTGAACAAAACCAGCCAGTTCATCTTTCACTGTTAGCCTGTATGCAGGTCAGCAGCCTGATCTGGGTGTAGTGTAATGTTCTGGCATTATAACAGCACCTGCCTGATTCATAGATATTCCTTTTTAAACTTCTTAACAGACTGTTTCAGAGTAAACCATTGCTTTTACTCAGCTTCAGAGTAAACCATTGCTTTTACTCAGCTTCAGACTGTTCTGGTAATACTAAAACCATAATTTAGCATTGAATTTGAACCATACAATGGTATATGCATGCTAGGAATGCACAAAACACAAACTATTTGGAAACTGAACGTTCTTGAGAATTTCAGAATATCCCTCCCCCCCGCCCCCCATGCCAAATCTTCTGGATCTGCCTTTCTATAGACCATTTTGGGAAAAATATTTCCAGTTTGTAATATTTATGTGAATAAATCACTGAACTGCTCTCAGAATGCCATGGGCCAAAAGAAGGTTGATGTGGTCTGGAATGGAAACAGATCGTTCCAGAGTTCTTCAGAACATCCATTTCTGAACTGATGAGTTATTCACATTGCTTATATTTGCATGTTGGGATAAGCTGTCCGTAAAGTCATTAAGGTTACAGCCTTGTAGACATTTTTCATTAATCTTGGTGAGATTTACTTAAGTTTTTAGCACCTAAGAACTTTGCCTTTCCTGTTCAGCTTAAAAATATATCTGTCCTTCCTGTTACTAAAATGGGAATTTTAGGAAGTCTATATGGTTAGATAAAGTAATAAGAATACTCTCTTCCTAACTCTTGTTTTGAAGGGCTTTCTAAAAATTCATTTAAAATTCATTTTTGTTTGGCAGGTTGGTTCACAAGAGAAACCAAATAATTTAGTGCTTGTTCACTCACTCATTCACCACACCCCCCACACATAAAATAAATATATAAATACAGTGTTACCTTCTTGTATCACAGTGACTTAAGTAGATGTGCTGACTTGGTAGAAATTTATTGCATTTTAAGTTTTGTGTAGCAGTCTGAAAATTTGTTTCTCTTACAGAGTCTTGTACCCTAGCATGGCGTAAAAATACTTGTTTTGGTTTTGAATCAGATTCTGTATTATACTTCGACAATTTGAAAGAAACATTTCCTTTCATTGAGTTGCACAGAGAGTTTACCCTAATGAAAAATGGTACTGCTGTTGTTTTTTGCCACAGGATTGAGTTCCAAAAGGTTTGAAGTTGAAATAAAAATCAGTTGTTCTTTGCAGCAGTGACACCTAAGCTGTTATTTACTGAGGCTCAAACTGCAACCAAGATGATTAATATTAGTTGAAATTCATAGCAAACCACTCTCAAAGTGATGGGAGCTGTAGTTAGAAGTTGTTGTGATCCGCCAGCAGCCTGCGGAGCAGGCAGTGGAGTCGGACAATGAGCAGGCTGAGGAAGAACATGGGCCAGTCTTGGAGGCTGAGGAAGGCCCAGATGACGGTTCTGCATCGGAGGCAGAGATGGGGCCAGGGCCATCTGGGAGTGATGTGAGGACTTCCGAGCCTCCAGAGGCTGACAGCAGAGAGGCAGAGGAACAGGAGGAACCTGTTCCTAGTGCATGCATAAGAAGAGCTGCCAGAAGGCAAGAGCAGCTAAAGCAAAAAGGACGACTCGGGAGTAAGACCAAGAGATGATTGGTCCCTCCCATAAGGCTTAAAAGACCGGCAACGGCTCTTGGCCTCTTTGGGAAAGAACGTTGATAGATTTATTTCTTGTCTTGCTGCATTTATTTATTTATTTTTTATAAAAAGTTTTTTTTACTTTTTAACACACAGACAAACACACACACAATATATTTTTTCTGAACAGAATATTGGGCGAATCATAAATTTAAACAATTTTTCAATACAATTTATATATTCCCTTTTGCCATAATATTTTCCCTTCTTTTTCCTCCACCTTTTTTTTTTTTTTTTGAATCCATATTGCCCATTCATCCTAACTCTAATTTCATTTTTTTCTTGTCGGTGTCTTCTGCTTCTGAACTTTTGCCAAGAAAAGGTTGGCAGGTTGCCAAATTAGAACAAGGTTGGTGATAAGGCTGAAGAATTGTTCTTAAAAATTTGTTTTGAATTAGTTTGGACTACGCTGAGAATGAGTTAATTCTCAGCTGTTCTAATAAAGCCTGTTTGTTTCGAATTGATTGCATCTAATAATACCTATTTGGGCCTGGGTCACAACAGAAGTATCCTGGAAGATGAAAGTTAACATTTACTTTCAGGAGAAACTCTTCCTTATCTTACCTTTCCCTTATTTCAGCCCCACACTTAATCCGCATATCCATTACTTTATTTAAAAATATATGCTTGAACATGATTCTCTGCCTCGAACAAACCTAAGACAGCGGATTATGTAGAATTTGTTAAATTTGTTAAACTGTCAGTCTTGACTGGGAACCTTTTGATTCTGATCCAGTGCATAATCTAAACTGATTTAAACCCACTGCAATTAGTGGCATAGAACCAGCCTCATTCTCTGGTAGATCAGAGCCATAGAATTCAGAACATTATTTTATTACATTTATATGCTGCCCATCTTGCTATCTAAAGCAACTCTTGGAAATGATAGCAATTGGCACTTCCAAGATGGCCACTTGGAGATATTTTGCCATGCCTTGCTGTCTGTGGCCAGGCAGAAAAGCATTTCTCCTTGAGAGGAATAATGCAACCATAATGAATTAAACATTAAAGAGTTTGAATCAGTCTCATGATACCCAAAGCATCTAATATTAGATGTTGAGGGTAACTGTTTTAAACTGCTTACTAATAGGGCCAGCTGCGTCCTCTGTTATTATCTTAATATCTTACAAAGAAAGCAGTTTTCCTCCCCCTTACAACTATTGATTAAAAATAAATATCAGTCCTGAACTCCATTTGAAGTTGAAGTCCATTTTCTTAAAGCAATTGGATTGGAGCTGAATAGAGTAGGGCAGAATAGTGATAGGATCAATATTGAAATAGAGTTGGTTCAAACAATTTAGTTATCTAAATAGGGAAACTGACAGAAGAGCAGGTATTATTGATGCAATTTAGAGCCTGCTTTTCTACCCAGAGTTGGGGAATCAACAGAAAAACATATAGGAGACTAGAAGCAAAACTTGGATACAGTGTTTTTAAGGCCGAATTTGCAACATTGCTAGCAAGGCCATGTGATAGATTAGATTGGTACATGTGAGAATGCAGCTCATGTCCGATATTGATCCATTCTGCAACTTTGTGAGTTCATTAAGAAGGTCCCCAGTACAGAGGATTATGTAGCTTGCATGTTAAATTTGGCTAATCTTGACCAAACGATTACATGAGAAAGTCTGTAGATTTAAGTCAAGGAATAATTATGCATGCTTGAGATGAAAAGAGGTCATTTTTGTGTATGTGCTTTGAAATGCCCTGCCATCCTAATTTTTCTGTCACTATGAATTCTTGGTACCATCTTGTTTCTTTGGATCTCTTGCAATCCATTTCCATTTTTTAAACTTGGAATTGTGTTCAAATAATTTGTTATTAACTTTCATTTTTACTATCTCAGAAAGAAAAGACAGATGCATTCTACACTCTGTTCTATGTATATTTTTGTCACCTCTGAAGTGTTGACTTGCCATGTTTCAGTTGAAAACTGAAGTTGCAGGAGGAATACAGAAGTGGCAGCTAGTTTGCTGTTATTTTTTGAGTGGTGGTGACTTCAAAAAGAGTTGTTTTGTTTTGCATCATAGTCTTTTTTGCATATGCAAAAAGTCTTATTAGTAAGGTTAGAAGGAGTTCCATCTAGAATAAAGTAATTGGAATTAGGATTTACTTGTAAAACTTCTAAGTTCTTACCAACCAAATCATTTCTCAGTACAGTTTAAGAAACCGAGATAACACAGTTTAAAAATAATTAAAAACACACAGGTAACTGCATTTCTCCCTTTTTAAATTTGAATGGCAGGTTGAAATTAAATGTTTCAGAATTTGAAAGTTGCTTATGTAAATTCAAATTATGACTTGTTAACTTTGGCATTGGCATATTTGTAGGCTGATGACAAATTAAATGTTTTCATTTTTGTTCAGTCTGCTAATTATGCTCCTTAAACCACTTAATTGTTTTTATTCCAGCTCATTAAAACATTACAAATATTGCATGTGGTCTAATATTAAATTTGTTTACTCAGAAATAACATGCTATTAAATTAAAAAGTATCTACTCTTAAGTACGGGTCTATATATCAGAACCCTAAATATTGTGCCATGTGGATCTCCTTACCCCAAATTTCATACATCTTAGTGTAGTTATGACCCCAGCTCTGATCTGCCAGTGGTGTGTCATCTTTAATGGAAATGAAGTTATCTTAGAATCCAAATAATTAATCGGTGATAAATAAAAATTAAAAGGTTAAATTACTTTTTTTTTAGTTTAGCTAGTTTGAGTGATGTTTAAAAAATGGCTATGACTTTTATAAACTCTGGTGATGAGTTCTCTTCAGGTGTTAAAGTCTTGTATATGTGAAGAATGGATAGGATCATGAACTTTGTTGCAAGTTCTCTAATCCCCTAATATATCTGGCTGAGTATAGTTATGATAGGATGGTGTTTTTTGTTTTTGTCAAATAGAGATACGATGTCATTTTGTTAACATAGGGAGATAGGAGTGGAAAAAGAAACTGTTAACACATGAGAATGCTTTTAAAATTCTTGAAGAGGATTATACAGACTGGCATGGTCACCCTGGGATATTTGTGCCAGAATGGGGATTTCCAACTGGAGTCCTAGTTTTAGTTTGATATCTTGAGCCAGGTTTATACTTTGTTATCGGCTTAGTTATACAGCCCTACAAAAAGAAGTTAAAACCAGGGGTGAAATGCTCCCGGTTCGGACCGGATCGCCTGATCTGGTAGCGATGGTGGCGGGTGGTTCAGAGAACAGGTAGCAAAAATCCCTGCGGGGGGCCCCCCCATCATGCCCAGCTGAGCCGCGCAATCATCAGAGGCTTTTTTTTTTTTTTACTTTTCAAAGCATTTTTTCTACAACCTCTTCTGACAAAAAAAATGCTTTTAAAAGTAAAAAAAAAGCCTCTGATGATTGCACGGCTCAGCTGGAATGGTCAGGCTTTTCAAAGCATTTTTTTCTGCAACCTCTTGGGTGAAGAAGTGGTAAAAAAAATGCTTTGAAAAGTCTCTGATGATCCCAGCTGAATCGCCTAATCGTCAGAGAGGCATTTTTTAAAAAGCCTCTGACGATCCCAGCTGAGTTGCCTGATCGGCAGAGGCTTTGCAAAGCATTAGAAAAAATGCTTTGAAAAGTAAAAAAAAAAAAAAAAGTTGGCCACACCCACCCAGTCACATTACCCACACACACACCAAGCCACGCCCACAGAACTGGTAGTAACAAATTTTACATTTCACCCCTGGTTAAAATACTCATACTAATGACTATTAACTTAATGTTCCTTAGATGCACTCCACAAGGGCTACAATTCATAGGAAACTTGGTCATTTAATAACCACACTCCAAACTACATAAATGATTGTGTACGTGGGGGTTACTGAGTCTGCATGTTTTTGTGAAAGTGCCTTTTTTGATGACGAAACATAACAGCTGAACTAAACAGTCCATATCCATACCTAGCCACATTAGATCTTTTTCCCTACCCGCCCATGGACAACTTGCTTGAAAATTGACTGGCAACCTTTAATTGGAAGAGAGTCTTAATTTTTCTATACATAGTTAACCCAACTAATAGAGAATCATTACTTTATGATTCCAATATTTTGTTTTTCTGCATTATTACTTTTATTTGTCTTCTGAATCCAATACTATATATGCCCTTCTTGACAACTTAAGATTCTTAGGGTTGTTGCTATATATTCCCTTCTCCAGGAAAGTTTCAAGTTTTCTTCAATTGTAGGTAAATAGAGGGGGGTTAGGGTTAGGGTATATTTTTTTCTCCCAGACTTGTGAAATTTAGCCTCAGTAGGCAGAATGATGTTAGCTTTATTGTGATTAATGTTACAGTACAAGTTTGATTTGTGTTCTCTGTGCATGTTCCCTGTATCAATTCATATACTCTGATAATTAATGAAGTAAAGTAAATGGAAATATATCAAGATTTTGCTTCGACTTAAAAAAAGATCACGAAGTTATCTAGTGATTGTTGCATTGTCAGATTATTTCTCTTTTATAAATATTTCTTTTATTTTCTTTTTATACCAACAGAATGATTAAAACACTCTGATACTTGTTTCACACATTTTTAATATCTTTATTGCCTATTCATTGCTTGCTTATGTTTCTTAACTTATTTTTGTTAAGATTTTCATTTCTGAATATTATTGATGAAATATGTTTATTCTTACATTTTTTTAAAAAAATGTCCTTGTTCTTACATGTTTACAAACTTAATTGCATTTTCCTGTGAACTCTGGTTACTGTAGAAAATTAGAGTTAGTATCTGTGTGACAAAATTCCCAATATTTTAGATTTGCTGTATAAAATAGCTACAACTCAGATTTAGGATTTAGGATTTATTCCCCCCGCCCCCAAATTTCTGCAGGTGATCAGACAGTGCTATTAAAGCACTAGGGAGCAGTATATAAGTCTAAGTACTATTCCTATTGCTATAAATAAATAAAATTTTGGAATTGATGTATAACATATATTTCAAATTTATCATTTTGGTATTTGTGACCTTACACTTAAGTCTCTGAGTGTCCTTACAAACTATATTTAAATGAGAGTGCATAAATCAGCAGCATGTGGTTTCTAACTTTGAATTCTTGGACTTGTGTTTTGGATGTGGTTATTGTGCAGATTTCCCCCCCCCCCCTGCTTTGTAGGGGATACCTTCTGATTCTGTCTGTTTGTCTGTCTGTCTGTCTCTCTCTCTTTCTCATTCAAATCAAGTTATGAATAGTACTGTAGACCATGAATTATTTAGTGCAGGTGGTATTTGCACTATCAAAACAAAAATAAAATAATTTGTATGTTTTCCTTGAGCATGTTTTTCTTCAGTTTCCATACATGTTGCAGTACTAAATTTGTAGAGATGAAATGTAGAGACGACTACTATGTGGCCAAAGGTTAAATGTTTGCAGAATTATCTGTGTATTCCAGATCTATTATTATATAAGAAAATAATTAGAATTGTGATTTCTTTATCTAGAGAAGAAATAACATTCACTTTGTAATTAAGTATGCAAGTACATTGTAATTTGCCAAGAACAATTGTCAGCAGTAAGCCTTATGCCTTATTTAACCATAGTAGCTTTTGTTTCACATCAAATTAAATTTCTGTATACTTTCAGGGATCCTTCCAGTTCTAATCCTTGTAAGTCACGAGAAATGAAAAACCAGACAAAGAACATATGCAATTTATTTTAGGCATTGTAAAATGCAAATCAGTATGTGCATGATTTAATAGTTGAAAATTCACTAGCATGGAATATGTTTATTGTATGACTAAAATTAGTTTAAAACTAAAGCTCCAAGACACTTGTGCTTAATTGTTCTTGAGCAAGAATGGTGTAAATAGTCAAGGGCTATATTCTCATTCTCTCTCCCTCTCTCTCTCTCTCTCTCACACACACACACACAACCATTTTGCAGCTCTTGGAATTTCTTCTGATCATCATTATTGGAAACTGCCACTTAGAGATTCAAAACATATGAAAAGAGTAGTATAAGCCTTAAAATAGGCATTTTTAAATTTAAAAAAACCTGCCCTTTCTGCCTCAGGCCTTCCCCGCCATTTTAAATGCGGCCCTGGCCATGAAAAGATTGCTCATGTTTGATACAAATTATAAAAGGTCTGACTTTTCTTGACCATTTCTGAATGCAGACATTTGGTAGCTGAGACAATGGTTGAGATAACAGTGGTAGGTAGCACTGTTGAAACTGCATTCTGGATGAGATTGAAGCCAGAAAAGAATGCCTCAGAGAGCTTCATGTGAGTTACTTAACAGTAACTCTCTTAACTCAGAAGAAAGGGATATAAGGCTATATTATACTTTGTACAGGTAGTCCTTGATTACAACAATTCGTTTAGTTACCGTTCGAAGTTACAATGGTACTGAAAAAAGTGACTTACGACTGTTGTTGCAGCAACCCCACAGTCACATGATCAAAATTTGGATGGCAAGCAAAGTCAGTGGGGAAGCCAGAATCACTTAATGATTGTGTTAATAACTTAACAGCAATGATTCACTTAACAACTGTGTCAAGAAAGGTCGTAAAATGGGGCAGAATTCACTTAACAAATCTCTCATTTAGTAACAGAAATTTTGGGCTCAATTGTGGGCATAAATTGAGGACTACCTGTATATCTTTGCTCTGCCATGAAGGATATATTTAACGAATAACTGCCAAATGGTAACTCCAAAGTGAATGTATTATTTTATGGGCGGGTGAATAAGCAGGCCTCATTCAGCCATCTGAGATTGCTTTTTTATATTTTGAGATCTATGATGTTTATAATTTTAAAAAACTGCAGTGTGGGTTCCTGGTAAATTTTGGCAGGAAAGTAAAAAAAAAATGTGTTACATTTATGATAGATTTAATCTAATTTTAAAAGTTGAAAAAAAAAAAAAGCTTTGAAATGGGAGAAAAATTAGTCTAAAAATTACCATTTCCAATAACAGCATTATATCATCGTTCCCCAAATAATAAAGTACAATCCGTTCCTTTCTCTCTTTACTATTCATATTTCAAAAGGAATTGTTATGTTTATGTGCCCCTTTCAATCCGTGCACAGGCATAAACATGCGTCAAAGAATGCATATGTGAAATGTTATGTGAAATGTTGCACAGCCTTTTAATAGAATACAGGGGGATGCCAAACACAGAATATGCATCATATTTTTCTGATTAGTTAGGATAAAAATTCAATTATAGTTTCTTCTACATTGTTGAAATAAAAATGCACAAGTTTGGAGTTGAGCACATTATTTTGTCTGAATGAATTACGGTATCCTTTTTATCTGAGTTGCTGGCAGATCACTCTGAATGTTGTAAATTGCTCATCATTTACTGTAAATCTTTATGATGCTTGTCAGACATATGGCTCAATCAAACTATATGGTTATGCATTCTGGGAAGCAATTTATTGTAACTTTTTCTACAGTGACTCAAAATTGGAAGTATGTTAAGACATACAGACTTCTGAAGACGAGAAAAGAGGCAAACATGCAGCTGTCTTGGGTTGTGGCTGTTTATTGTAATTTATGATGATCCAGTGAAATTATTATTGGGTTTGGTGGTTACACTTTATTAAAAGTTGAAGAGAGAGAAGAGAATATATGGCTATTCTGTTTCCAATATCTCCTATAAATGGGAGAACACAGCCAAGATGTTGACAGGTGAACGGCTCTGAATTTAGACTTCTCAGTCTCTATCTTTTCCTTTTTATTTGGTTTTGAAAGTATTATTTAACAGCTGCCCCATTTATGTTTGATTTTTTAAATATATTAAATATCTGTCCCAAATGTGTTCATTTTGAAAACAGCATACCAAACTTTGCAAATTAAATGTTTACCCTCTTTTTCTTAAATAACTTGTTTTAATATAGAACTCGCCAATGAGACAGAGATGGAAAATAATTCTGCCCTTTTTGAAGGAAAATTTACACAGGTGTTATACTTGTGGAAACTTTGGTTGATGAACCTTTGTCGAAGAATGCAGACAACTGGCTTAATACGAAGCTCTATAATGTATGTGCAAGAAATCGGCTGGCAAGCTATTGGCATGGCATAATGGTGTTAGAATGTCCATTGGTGACATATGTACTAATGTGATAGACCTGACTAAGAATAGAAGAGATTATTGAATATCTCATTACTGACTGTGTTTGAATGATGAGGTTTGGGAACTTTCTTTAAAGATAGAAAATAAGATACAACTGTAAAAGGAAGGCCTTTAAGTGTGTTTATTAGATTTAGCTTGTAATAGAAATCTTGTTGTTTCCAATAACCCTTAATTGATTTTGATTAGGATAAAATGATGAGGCTCTTTATAGAGAATGGGGTGGGCTGTGAGATGTAGATATGGTTTCTGTACTTTAAGAGATGATGATAAATTGTTAAAGTTATCTGTACTTGATGGGAAGAAGGGGGAGATCATTTCTTTTTCTTTCTTTTTCTGCATTTTTTTTAATTTTAATTTTTCCATATTTTTATCTTTTGCAGTTTGTATTTTATCTGAATAATCTTATCATTAATAAAATTAGTTTAAAAACATGTCTCAGTGAAACAATAGTGGGAGAAAAAGCATTAAGAACTGTTAAGAAAAGGAGGCATATAGTATTTGGTATATGATAAAGAGGAGATTAAAAAATAACCAGTAAATAACCAATAAAATGTGGAGTTAGTAGATTAAATTGAATGGTAGGAGCTAAAAGGATGGACAAAATAAAATTCTTTGTTAGTGAATTGTGAATTGTGATGATTGTCAACCTAGCTCGATTTAAAGGGATTTGAATAAGTTAATGTTGCATAACATTGTTGATGGATGGATGGATGGATGGATTCATTCATTCATTCATTATGGGCCATCAAATTGTTTTCAACTCCTAGAACCAGAGAAATAGATTGTCTCCATGATAGTCTTTCAGGTCTTCCAATAGAGCACTCATTGCCATTGTAACGGGAGTCCATCTACCTTGCTGTTGGTTGTCCTCTTCAACTGTTTCCATCTATCTTGCCTAGCATTATAGCCTTCTCCAGACAGCCAGGCACAAATGTGAACAAAGTGAGAACTCTGGATTGGTTTGTTCAATGATCTATTTGTCTGCCATGGTATTTTCAAAAGTCTGATATTTTCAGAAGTCTTCTCCAACACCAAATTTCAAGTGTCAATACTCTATGATTGTCTCCAATGTTAAATGTGTATTCATCACTAAGGGATTATTATTATCCTTATCCTTATTATCCATTATTATCCTGTTTATTTGTGGGTTTTCACGTACATCTAGTTGCCCGTTGAATGAAGCAGAGTGCTGGATTAGACAGGTCTTTGATCTGATCATAGAAGGTTTTTCTCATGTTACTGAGAAAGGAGACAATTAAATTGGAAGATTTAACATACAATATAGAGATTATATATTGCTTTCTTGAATCTTGATACTTATGTGGCCGCTAGGGAAAGAAAACAAGTCTGTGATAAAAGACAAAGAGGATTTTATTGTTGTTCTAGACAGAATTTTAAAGCATAACATCATTATTTGAGAAAGAGAGTTAATTTTGGTAAACCTTGTTTATTGTAATTTAAGTGATCTAGATACGGAAAATAACAATGTTGCATAAATAGATAATGTATGGTTTTCTTTTCCATTAGTGGTACAGGTAGACTATTTAGGAAAAATGTTAGAAAAAATCAATGTAACTAGAAATATAAACAAATTCATAATCTTGGGGGTTAAAACTAGATATTTCACATGTATGTCTGATTATGCACAGAATGCTTTCATATTATTACAGGAGTGTCAAACTGGCGATCCACAGGCCAGATGCATCACACACAGGCCAGGCTCACCCAAGCTCCGTGAAGGGGAAAAAGATCACAATATGTCACATGATGGCAATGGGATGCCACAAGTGTGACACTCATGCATTATTACTTCTTTCACCACCTTTTTTCCAACGAAAGATCAGAAGCTAACAATTAATAGTCAACAAAATGGGTTTATGCTGCTATTTCTTGTGCTATTATAGTATCAAGTTGATCTGAAGTATGAACTCAATCTGAAGAGTATGAATAAGGTAGAACTCATGTAAGTAATGCTATTTTGGGAAATATATTTGCAACTACTTTTACAACATCAACTTCTCTTTTAAGAGTGGAGGAACTGACATCCTCATCTCCGAATTGGGTGAGCCATTTTGTCTTCCAGCTCACCAGGGCATAAAATGCATTGAAAAGTGTATAGATACAATTGCATACTTAGTTTTAATTTTTAAAAATATTATAACCCTCAAATGTGCAATAGTGAGAATGGGAAGACATGTAGGTATGGATAATGCATAAAGATATTAAAACTAGAAAAATGAATGGTAACAAGAGTGGTTTCAACCTTGCCTACAATTATCTTAATTGTATTAAAAAGTTAAAATTCTCTTTTACTATTAATTCTGAAATGTTGTTTTGATCTACATTGTCTTTGTCACTTTTGGAACAATGCAGACACCAGAAAGGCTCACAGTTACTCACCAGCCTGGCAGTTTAGTTTCTCTATGACTGGATGAGAACCAGAGATCTCAGTTTATTTAATCAGGTCTGGTTTCAGGGACATGTTTGCCATCTTTAAGAAACCTTATTTTATGTACATGTAAACCAGGTGTGTGTGGCCTTTGTGTGCATATTGACCTCAGCCCTAGGGAACATAGGAAGCTAGAATGCTAGCACTGCATATGTGGATACCACAAGCAGTTTGCATAATTCCTAGGAACTGCACTTTTATCAATTTTTATTTAATGCGTAGAGAACAGGATTCATGGCAAGTAACATTTACAAAGTACATCAAACTGCATTTAGTTACTGTGCTTATTTTTTTTTAAAAAAAAGCCTTAGGGAATGATGCAGCCCATTGCTTAGTGTTTTACTTGGCAGAACAGGAACTTTTTTTAAATTTAATGTGTGTTTGTTTTAATTTTTTTTAAAAGTCAGTTTTGGGTAAAAAGCTCAATAAATGCCAAAGAAAGGTGTCCCGGAGGGTGCATAAGATGCTATGTTCCCTGTTCAAGTTGCTTAGTATCACATTTAAAGCAGTGTTTAAATCAGTTGTGATGCCAGCCATGAATCCACTAGTTAACTTTAGACAAACTAGACCTGTGATTGTGAACCTGTGGCATGTGTGCCAGAGGTGGCACGCAGCGCCCCCTCTGATGGCACGCAAGCTGTCCCCCTAGTTCAGCTCCACCACTAATGCGTGTGTGCTCCTCCTTCCAGCCGGCCAGTCTTCAGGTCTCTGCACATGCATGGGAGGCGTTTGAGGGGCCACACGCATTGCATTTTGGGGGTTCGGGCACGCAGTCACACACATGTGCTTTGGGCACTGGGTCAGGAAAAGGTTAGCCATCACTGAACTAGACCATGCCTCCCTCTGCAGTACTGTATAAGTGTATGCATACATTAACTGTCTGGTGATACAGCGGTTAAGGTGCTAGAAAAGAAATAGGAAGATGCAAGACTTATTCCACTCTCAGCTACAGAAGCTCACTTTGAGCCAACCATTCCCTCTTGACCTAATCTACCTCCCAGGGTTATTTGGGGGGTGGGCAGCGATAGAAGCATTGTGTATGCTTATGAGCCGAGGTGGCGCAGTAGTTAGAGTGCTGTACTGCAGCTACTTCAGCTGACTGTTAGTTCAGCAGATCAGCAGATCAGATCTCACCGGCTCAAGGTTGACTTGGCCTTCCATCCTTCCGAGGTGGGTAAAAATGAGGACCCAGATTGTTGGGGGCAATATGCTATTTAGTATACTGTTGATTGTTGTAAGCCGCCCAGAGTTCTCAGAGAGTGGGCGGCATAGAAATATGATTAATAATAATAATAATAATAATAATAATGCACAAAAACAATATGTAAATGAAATGAAATACAATAAAATAGAAATGAATCTAAATTAGCAATTTAACCTATGTTTAAAAATGTTTACAATGAAACCGGACTTCTGTAGATAACAGATTTAAAGTATAAAATAATAATCAACCGGTGGCAATCAAATGTTCGATTAGCTTTCTGAAAAGTTAGTCTTCACTAACAATGCAACCCTTTCTCTGTCCACACTAAAAAAACATATTAAGAAATCTTTTTCATAAATAGGAGTGAGGAAGAGATCATACTATTTCCTGTTTAGTGGGATCATGTTACAGATAGTCCTCAACTTACAACAACAGTTCACTGAGTGACCATTACAACAGCACTGAAAAAAGTGAGTTATGATCATTTTTCACACTAATGACGGTTGCAGTATCCCCATGGTCATGTGCTTTACATTCAGATGCGTGATAACTAATTCACATTTATGATGGTTGCACCATCCCGGGGCCGTGTGATTCGATTTTGAGACCTTCTGACAAGCAAAATCAATGTGGAAATCAGATTCATTTAACAACTGTGTTACTAATTTAACAATTACACTGATTCATTTAACAACTGTGGCAAGAAAAGTCATAAAACAAATGTTGCACTAACATAAATTTGGGGCCGTAAATTGTGGTCATAAGTTGAGGACTACTTATACTTTGTGAAAGATCTGGAGAGAAAACAAGTTTTCCTGTGCGCTGCTCCCACTATCCAGGAATGGGTTAACCTTCAGCCCTTGGCAGTGAACTGAGTGATTATTTAAATGAGTTTCCCCTTCCGGCTCCTTAGCCACACCCCCAATCCCATGATCCCCAGTCTTCACTCAGTTCCTGGCAAAAGCTGAAGTGATTTTGGGAGCTCCACGTTTTTCAGGTATTGTGTTCTGTGGGGTTCCCCCTAGTTTCTATTTAAAAAATTTTTTTTAAACCTTTCTTCTTCTTCCCCTTCCAAAGGCTCTTAGATTTGTTATTTTGGTTGCTTTGATTAGTTTTTTTTTTCCTCGCGCTTCCTTTTAGTTTAAAGCGCTCCGCTAGCGCTTCCCAGCTGGCCGGCGGGCTCCGGATTCCGCACACCCACGCCTGAGCTCAGCGCGCCATTTTAAATTGGGCGCCTGAGCAGAAGACTCCCTTTTCGCCAGCTACATTTGCCGGAGGCTGCAGGGAGCGGGGCGACATCGGCGAGCGCTTCCCAGCTGGACGGCGGTCCTAGCGCTTCGCCCGCCCACGCCTGTGCTTGGCGCGCAATTTGAAGAGCGCGCCTCAGCAGAAGCCCCTGCTGCCGCCGATCTACAGCTGACCGGCGGTTTCGGATTCCAGGCCGCCCACGCCTCCCCGATCGGCGCAATAGCGGCGGCCACGTGGCAATCGAACCGCCGCACCAGGATCACGTGGACCCCAGCGCCTCAACAGCGCCACCTAGGGGGGCCCTAGTAATAGCGCCGGAGCGCCAAAGCCCCCCCTCCTCCCCACTGCACTACAGAAACTTCAGAGATTTGGGGAGGAGGCAGCGTGGCATTTGGTCGGACCCCCGGGCCGCCATTGTGAGACCGTCGCTGAGGCACGCCAGGGCCCAGAGCCATGTGCCAGTGCCAATTTGGTTGGACCCTCGGGCCGCCATTTTGGCTGAAAATTGCAACACCACCTCCCTAGGCCACCAGGGAACCAGTTGCACTGCGGGCTCCAGCCGTCAGGAACAGCGCCTCAGAGAGAAGCGGGCTCACCACCTCACCTCCTGCGCCACCTAGAGACCTCCAGGTTATCGCGGTCCACCACCTTGCCGCGCAAAACCCGGATCAGGGGAGGTATTGCCTGACACACCCTCGCAGCCGGCCCGTACCAGATATGGCCCACTCCCCGTGGTCCTCCGATCTGGAGCTGGAGCTGAGCCCCCCTCGCAAAGCCAAGGAGGGAAAGAAGTCCTCCAGTAAGCACAGCAGCTCTCACCACAAAACTCCCTCAGACAGGTCTCTGTCTGCCCAGGAGAAGGATGAGCTGAGGAGGCACAAAGCCCTGGAACGCCAGTGCGAGAAGGCTCAGAAGGCAGCTGCAGCGGCCTCAAACAACGACCCTGCGTGACCTGATCCTGCCCCCATGCCTCCAACAGGCCTAGATCAGGTGATCTCCAGCCTAGCAGCCATCACGAGAACTCCAAGAACTCCGGGCCAGCTCGCGCATAGCTCACAGGTGCTCCACCCACAGGCAACCGTGAGTCATGTTCCAGACCCATCGAGGGCACCACACCCGGGCCCCTCAGACCAGGTTGCCGCATCACAGTTCCATGGAGCGCCACTCCCACCTCACATGGATTTCCAGGCTATGCTGTCCTCTGCATTCTCTTCCTTCCTGGCAGCAAGCTTCCAGCAGTCAGCACAGGCTCCACTTCAACCCCTACAGGCACAGACAACGCATCATCCTCAGCATCTACAGGCGCGCCCTCACCAGGACCAGGAGTCTTCTTCTGAGGACTCGGACCAGCCAGAAGAGGGTCACGATGAGATGGAGCTTTCAGAGGACGAGGGGTTATCTCCAGATACCCCAGCCTTCACTGGGCTATTCCGCCCGGCCTTGTTCAAGTCCTTGTTGCATAAGGCGAGGCAAACAACTCAGCAGGGCTTACCAGGGGAGGTTACTACACCCGCGTCCACCTCGTCGGGCCTGCATGACGCCCTCTTCAAGTCCGCCAAACCTCAGAAGGACTGCATCCCCTGTCCTCAATTATTTGTGGACGTTGTGCAGAATCCCTGGAGCCAGCCAGCATCTCAAGCAACAGCCAGCACTTGGACAAAAAGCTGTATTGTGCCGCCCCTGAATTAGAAGACATGCTAGTCCTGCCCTCAGTAGACCAGCCAGTCGCAGCTTTATCATCCAGCTCAGTGATCTCCACTGATCCTTTAGACGCACTCAAGGCAGAGGAAAGGAGGATGGAGGGTGCTTTCCGCAAGACCCATCAGGCTGCCGCCTGGTCAGTCAAAACAGCAACAGCAACGTCCTTCTTCAGTAGGGCGTCCCTCATTTGGCTCCGTCAGCTGCAGGAGAGGCTCCCGCCAGAGGACTCCAGATTACAACACGACATCAACAAGATAATTGCGGCCACGGAGTACCTCGCAGACGGTTCCTTAAATTCCGCAAAGTTCGCTTCGAGAGCCCTGGCTTCCAACATCACGGCCAGGAGACTCTTCTGGGTTCGTCCCTGGAGAGCGGATTTAAAGGCCAAATGGAAACTGGCAGCAGCTCCCTATAAGGCTCCTGACCTATTTGGCCAAGTTTTGGAGCCTCTGCTAGTCGAAGGGAAGGATAAGAGGAAAGTCCTCCCCTCTACTATCCGCCGCCAGGAGCGAAGGTACGCCCCTTATCCCCAGCAGCCCTTTCGCGCTGGCTCAGGACCCAGGGGGTCCTCCTTCCCACGTTCTCATTACCAAGGAGGAGACAGGTTCCAGGAGAGACACCAGTTCAGAGACAGAGGAAGAAATCAGCAGCCTAGGCGCGGCTCCCGGGGGACCGGCTTCAAGAATGCCAGAAGGGGCAAGT
The DNA here is from genome assembly GCA_030761175.1 of Masticophis lateralis. Classification (NCBI taxonomy): domain Eukaryota; kingdom Metazoa; phylum Chordata; class Lepidosauria; order Squamata; family Colubridae; genus Masticophis; species Masticophis lateralis. Next base: position 47,843,711 of record JAUDYJ010000001.1, read on the forward strand.
GACTCGCTCGCAGCGGGCGCCATAGGAGGAAGGCTTCTACTCTTCCACCACCAATGGGCCCTCTCAACCTCGGATGTATGGGTCAGGCGCACGATCTCCTCCGGTTTATCCATCGAGTTCTCTGGCCAGCCGCCACACCGCTTTGTCCGCTGCCCTCTCCCGCGGTCCAGGGAACTGCAATATCTCATGTCGCAAGAGATCTCGCACCTCCTGGACATCAGTGCAATAGAACCAGTACCCCCAGCCCATCAGGGGTCGGGGTTCTATTCAACTCTCTTCTTAGTCCCCAAGAGTTCTGGGGGCTGGAGGGCCATTCTCAACCTAAAGGCCCTGAACCTGTCAGTAAAATATCACAGGTTCAAAATGCACTCCCTCAAGTCCATCCTAGCGGGGGTGAGACAGGGAGACTTCCTGCAATCAGTGGATCTCAGGGAAGCCTATCTCCACATGCCCATCCGACTGGACCACCGCCGGTTCCTGAGATTCTAATATGCGGGCCAGCACTACCAATACAGGGCAATGCCATTTGGTCTCTCATCGGCTCCCCGTACCTTCACCAAATTGGTAGCGGTAGTTGCGGCCAGGCTGAGAGCGGTCCCGATCAGAGTGCTCTGTTACCTAGACGACATTCTGATCCTGTCATCATCACGGGACCAGGCGACCAGAGACAGGGAGCGGGTGCTGAAGGCCTTCCAGGACCACGGCTTCAGCATAAACTTCGAAAAGAGCCAGCTCCAGCCTTCCACCAGACTGCAGCATCTGGGGGCGGTGATAGACTCAACCAACGGGCAGGTGTTCCTGTCCCCGGACAGAGCCAAGAGCATTCACAACCTGTCACTACAAGTCCTAGGGGAGAAAAGATCTCCGCTCCTCCGCCTCTCCAGCCTCCTCGGGAAGATGGTCTCCTGCTTCGGCATCGTACCGTGGGCACGCAGACACTCGCGGCCCCTACAGTGGTTCCTCCTTCCCTTCCAACGGATGGGGTCAGCCGACTCAAACCGCAAGGTATGCCTCACGCCCCAGGTTCGCTGGTCCTTATGATGGTGGACGCCACAGTCTCTCCACAAGGGCTCCAGCTTCCTGGAGCCAGACAGGATAATAATCACCACCGACGCAAGTCTCAGGGGCTGGGGAGCACACCTCGGCCACCTAGTGGCACAAGGCCAGTGGTCCCACAAGGAACAGAACAACAGCATCAACTTACTAGAACTCCGAGCGATCCGCCTGGCCTTACAGCAGTTCCAGCCAGCAGTACAGGCGCAACACGTCCTTATCAGGACAGACAACATCTCGGCCAAGGCCCACGTCAACCGAGAGGGGGGCACAAGATCCCGTCCCCTGATGGCAGAGGCCGAGGCCCTGTTCAGCTGGGCAGAATCACACCTGCTATCGCTCAGGGCGGACCACATCTCAGGGGCCACCAACGTACGGGCGGACTGGCTCAGCCGGGAGACAATCGACCAGGCAGAGTGGCAACTTCACCCACGCCTCTTTCAGCAGCTTACGGCGCGCTTCGGGACTCCAGTGCTGGATCTCTTTGCGACGCCAGCCAACGCCCAGTTACGTCGCTTCGTGTCTCGATACCCCTCACCACAGGCAGAGGACCACGATGCTCTTCGCTGCAGGTGGCCCAAGGGCCTTCTATATGCGTTTCCACCAGTCCCCCTGCTGCCACGCCTCATCAGAAAGTTGTTGGCAGAGAAGGCCAGCCTCATCCTCGTGGCCCCCAACTGGCCCCGGAGGCCATGGTACGCCGACCTGGTAGCCCTCTCGGTAGCCCAGCCCTGGGTGATTCCCCCGGACCAGCTGATCCTGCGCCAAGGAGAGGTCACCCACCCAGACCCACAGTGGCTCCAATTAGCCGTCTGGAGTTTGAGCGGGGCATCCTGAAAGAAGATGACTTACCTAATTGTGTGGTTGATGTCATGCAAGCAGCGAGGCGCCCTTCAACAACGCGCATCTATGAAGCGACCTGGTGGGCTTTTTGCCGCTGGTGTACCGCCCACAACGCAGTCCCCACATCGCCTTCATTGCGAGACATTCTGCGATTCCTGCACGCAGGCCTAGCCAAAGGGCTTGCACCTGCTACCCTGAGACGGCAGACAGCAGCCCTATCCACTGTCATCCCATGCGCTCCATACCGGGCCCTAGCACACCATCCGCGCATACGGACTTTCTTGCAGGGTGCCACTAACCTACGGCCTCCCACGGTGCATCGCTACCCTTCATGGGACCTGCCTTTGGTCCTCCGGGCGCTCACAGGCCCACCGTTTGAGCCTCTGCGTTCAGCATCCCTCAAACTCCTATCTCTCAAGGTCACTTTCCTCCTGGCCATCACCTCCGCCAGGAGAGTGTCGGAGTTAGCAGCGCTGTCGGTGCGTAAGGACCTCTGCATGTTCCGGGATTCGACTGTAATCCTCCGCTTGGATCCGGCCTTCATCCCAAAGGTGAACTCCTGGTTCCACCGCGCCCAGGAACTCGTCCTACCCGACTTCTGTCCATCACCAAGAGACCCTAGGGAGGAGCGTTGGCACACCCTGGACGTCCGCCGAGCCCTCCGCATTTACATAGGATGGACGGCCCCCTTTCGATGGATGGAGGCGCTCCTAGTGTCCTTCAATCCAATATCCATGGGCCAGAAAGTTTCCGGCTCAACTATCAGCAGGTGGATCAAGGCTTGTATTGCCATGGCATACGAGCTGGACTCCCAACCGGCGCCTGACAAGATCCTTCCGCACTCCACACGCAGTGCAGCCACCACAGCGGCCTGGGCCACTCAGGCCTCCATAGTGGACATTTGCAGGGCGGCGACCTGGTCGTCACTCACCCCATTCATTCGCCACTATAGAATCGATGAGTTCAACTCCGCAGAGGCCTCCTTTGGCCGCAGAGTTCTGCAACAAGTGGCGGTGGAGAGGGCCTCCGGAGGCAGTCAGCTTCCCGCCCATGGGGTTTAAGCTTGGGTATATCCCATTCCTGGATAGTGGGAGCAGCGCACAGGAAAATGGACGTTGTCTTACCTGAACGTCCTTTTTCTGGGCGCTGCGGACACTATCCAGACCCACCCCCTTGACTAGCTTCCTGCCTGTTGGGCCCCGTTGGGCAATTTCCATGTTGGAATTATAGTTGTTACCAATAAAATTGTGTTGTATCGAATGATTAGTCTGTTTTGCTTTACCTTCGTTCGACTGGGGATCATGGGATTGGGGGTGTGGCTAAGAAGCTGGAAGGGGAAACTCATTTAAATAATCACTCAGTTCACTGCCAAGGGCTGAAGGTTAACCCATTCCTGGATAGTGTCCGCAGCGCCCAGAAAAAGGACGTTCAGGTAAGACAACGTCCATTCTGTTTTTCAGCTTTTCTCCAATGTTGTACCAAACATGTAAACAAAAATGCCTTATTTGTCCTTTGACTTCTAGAATTGAGCCTTTCTGAAATTCTGTACAGAACTAAAATTGAAATTGAACTCTATCGCAGTCACAATAATCAGAAAAAGAAGGAAGAAAATGGATGGGATCTGACAATTACATAGCTGTATTTTTAAAGCTGGAAGACCTCAGTGGTTAATGTATAAAAATTACATTGTGAAAGCAATCACTGTTATCTTAAGATAGTAGAATAATTTTGGTTGGAAGATGATGCAGTATTTCTGTAAATCAGATTATATGTATGATATGTAGTTTACTGAGTTCTGCTTCTTCACATACATCCTATAATATTGGAGGGAAGAATTGATTTTTGATTAATTGATTACATGCCATAAGTGAATGTCGACTCCTAGCAACCATAGATCAATGGCTTTCATCTCAATTCACACATCTCACAGGCAGGATGTCCAGGTTATAAGACCAGAAGTCCTGTAGTGTCACAGGTTGCTGGGACACGGAAGAAGAAATGGAGGCAGTCTTCCCTTGGTGAAGTCTCTGACGCAGGGTTTTGAAAAACTATGTAGCATTTCCTGACATTTACTTTGGCTCACTGCTGCAGTGCACCTGGAGACCTTTTACAGCACACAAATACGATGTGAGTCAATAGCTGAAAACTGCTGCAATACCTGTAGATGGATGTCTCCAAAAAGTCCAGTTGCCTCTTGAAAAAGCACCTTTGGGACAACCGTGACCTGGATGACTGAGAACCTCCATAGGCACCTGTAGAGGAGTTTCTCCATGATAATCTGTGCCTTACTTGGTCTTTCAGGTCTTCCAACAATGATCGGAAGGAAGACTAAGCTAAATACTCTGCTGTCAGTTTTAAAAAGGTGTGTAGGGAGTTAATTTATATAAAAAACTTAGAAAAGCAATAACAACTTTGTATGTGACTGTCAGTCTTGTTAATTTAGTTTTAATACTGCTCATGCTTCTAAATGTTTTTTTTTTAATCCTTCCTTTATTATTCTTATAAATAGCTCAAGGCAGTGAATGTATCTAATACTCCTTCCTCCTCCTATTATCCCCACAATAACAACCATGTGAGTTGAGTTGGGCTGAGAGAAAGAGTGACTGGCTTAAAGTGACCCAGCTGGCTCTGTGCCTAAGACAGAACTAGAATTCACAGTTTCCTGGTTTTTAGCTAGCCTAGAGCTTTAAGCAAGCAGTTGACATAATATGCTCTTTCTCTAAGACTTTAAGCATATATTACACATGCTGATCGCACATTGTGTTCTTTCCATTTAGCGGAGTACTTTCTTTCAGGTTCTTTAGAAGTGGTTGATCTCTAAGGTCTTCCAACTTTAAAAATGAGATCTTTCTCAGAAAGTTCAGTTTATGCTGTGGCACGTTAATTGCTGTGGGAAGAATAGACATAAACTCAGGGGTTCCAGATGATCTGTACACTCTGCCGAAGTGCTTCATGAACAAGACAACTAATAGTGCAAGAAATAATGTAGGACATATAATTAAATATAACTAAAGCACACCCAAATACTGAAAACCGTTGAACATAATTGAATCATTTATAAGAGACAGGGGCAAAAAAGGTAGGAGGCAAAATAAGACAGTCATGTTACGTTACTAATATCAGACCAAATCAGAATAGCTGAATTTTGATCTGCTAGCTTTTCCCTAAAACGGTTCCAGTTTTGATAATGGCAGCACCAAGCATAAAACTTATATTGGATTACAAATTGGATATGCGTTTTTATTCTCAGAAACTTCAAGGAAGAATTACAAATCTACTTCATTTTTTCATTAGTCTTTCAGCTTTATTTTCGATAATATCATTTTAAGAAAAGTAGGCGTTCCTGTAAGTAAGGAACTAGTCTGTAAAAAGACTCCAAGCCCAAGCTCAGTTTATCATTATAAATGTCAAGAAAAATGCTAACACAACCTATCTGTTTTCAAATGGACTCCATAGTTAGAGAAGTCAGCTATCAAGATTCTTGAAAATGTGGAAGATTCCATCATAGATGGTTATTTCCTGAAGACAGTTGAATGAATGAAGATATGCCCTGGATTTTATGAGATTTTCAGAGACTGGTTTCTCCTATTCCATTCCAACCCATCAGAGGATCTGCAGAAATTCACGCCTTCTCTCTGCCCTCCCTCAGGAAAAATGTCAAGAGAACCGTACCTTACTAAACTGCAGATGGTCTTTGACATACAACCATTCATTCAGCGACCATTCAAAGACATTGAATAAAGTGGTTTGCAACTGGTCCTCGAACTTGCAACTCTCACAGTATCCCCATGGCCACATGGTCAAAATGTGGCTAGCTAGCATATATTATGGTTTCCAGAATCCTGGGGTCATGTGATTTGCAATCTTGCTAATTGGCCTCCGACAAGCAAAGTCAGCGGAGGAGTCAGATTCACTTAAGGACCATATGATTCACAAAACAACCACTTTGCTTAGCAGTGGAAATTCTGGTCCCAACTGTGTTTGTAACTCAAGGACTGCCTGTAGAATCAAGGTGGATGGCCTGGTTTTAAAACCACCCCTGTTATTCATATATAATTCATGGTACCGTAACTGCCAGTTGCAAATAGACTTATTACAAGCTATTTCAGAAGGAAAATCAGTTTCTGCAAATAGAACGTATTTCTTACGCTTGGCGTAACAGAAAGCTGTTTATTGGGGATTAATATTTCAAGATTATAAATTGAAAGTCGAATTAAGGATGCTGAATCAGCATGTGATTTGGTTTGAAAATGCATGGAGAGAGAAAGTGCGTCTGTTGCCGTTATGAATGAAAACACACTTATTTCAGGGCTTCTGATGAAGGCTTAGCTCTAGCGTGGAGAAAGGTCAAAATACAGCTTTATTTCTTAACCAGAAATTGTATTGTTAAAAATAATGTTTATAAAGGCAGTAAACTTTTCTTTTTCCCCTCCAAGCCACTCAAAGACTGAATTGCTATAAAGCAGTGTTTCTCAACCTCGTTAGCTTGAAGATGGGTGGACTTCAACTCCCAGAATCCCCCAGCCAGCAGCGCCGGCCGGGGGGAGGACAAGAAGGGAGGGGGAGGGGGAAACGTGGAATTTTTTTTTTTTGTAAAATTCAGATGCTTGGCAGCTGGTTCATATTTATGAGCATTGGCTGTGTCCCAAAGTCATGTGATTATCTTTTGTGACCTCCTGATGAGCAAAGTCAACAGGGAATTCAGATTCACTTAACAACCGGGTTCCTAACTTATCAACTGCAGGGATTCACTTAACAACTATGGCAGGAAAGGTCATAAAATTGGTCAAACTTACTTAACAATTTTTTCACTTAACAACATTATTATTTATTTATTATTATTAATTAGATTTATATACCGCCCTTCTCCTTACGGACTCAGGGCGGTGAACAGCCAAATAAAAATTCAATACATAAAAGTTAAAAATTTAAAACACATATACTTTAGGCTGAGAATTAAAAACGAAATAAATATTAAAATGCAGCAACTCTACAAACATTAAAAATTTTAAAAATTCTAAAAATTCAGCAGGGATCAGGCTAAGCCGGCAAGTTGAAAAAGATGTGTTTTCAGGGCCCGACGAAACGTCCGGAGGTCGGAGATAATTCTCAATTCTGGAGTAAGATCATTCCAGAGGGTAGGGGCTGCCACAGAGAAGGTTCTCCCCCTGGGGGTCGCCAGCCGGCATTGTCTGGCTGACGGCACCCTGAGGAGGCCCTCTCTGTGGGAGCGAACCGGCCGGTGGGAGGCAATTGGCGGCAGAAGGCGGTCCCGTAAGTACCCTGGTCCTAAGCCATGGAGCGCTTTAAAGGTCATTACCAACACCTTGAAACGCACCCGGAACTCCACTGGCAACCGATGCAGCTCGCGCAGGAGAGGTGTAACATGGGAGCGCCCCGACGCTCCCATAATCCCATAAGTTTTGGGCTCAATTGTGGTCGTAAGTCGAGGAATACCTGTAATGAATCTTAATAGTTAGTGACCATTTTTTCGATGGGTAAAGTGCAGATTTTGTCTTCCCTTCAGCATTTTTATATGAGTTTTTAAATTCTATAAGCCGCCTTGAGTTGCCATGTGTGAATAGGTGGCAATATAAATTCCCTAAATATTAATAATAATTTTCCTGATGTCTAACCCCCTTTTCCTTCTTTCTGTAGGTCATTCATTTACATTTGTAAAATGTTATTTATTCTTGTTGCAGTTTCAAAGCTCAGCAGGCTGTTGCACCCCATGTTTTATGGTTAATTTGATAACAGTTCTGGTCTAGTTCTTGTGAAGAGTTGCATTTTGAATGGTTGAACTGCTGTAATATATAGTATGTAGTAGTAGTAATAGTTAAGGGCCTTAATTCCTATATCCGTGATGGCGAATGATGGCACGCGGTGGGCATGCGAGCTCAGCTCCGGCACACATGCGTGTGCCAGCCAGCTGATTTTCGGGCCTTCTGGGCCCACCAGAAGTTAGGAAACACACTGTTTCCAGCCTCCGGAAGGCCTCTGTGGGAGGGGGGAAGGCCGTTTTTGCCCTCCACAGGCTCCTAGAAAGGCTCTAGAGCCTGGGGAAAGCAAAAAACGGACCTACTGGGCCCACTGTGCCATCACGTGCGAAAAGTGGGGGGAGTATAGGGGAGCAGGGTGCATAAAATTATGAATGTGGGCACACGTGCATGTGACCCCAATGCTCCTCCCGCTTTTGGAATGTTATGGCAAAAAGGTTAGCCATCACTGTCTTATATCATCTAATCCAATAGTTTTCAATATTCAGATATGAATGCAGTTGAATGTTTTCAAAGACATAAGTAAATAAATTTTTGTTTAGCAATAAACTTAATATTAGAGCTCTTGATACTTTTTAATTTTACAAATTAAAGCAAATACAGTTATGAAGCATTGTTTTAGTGCCAGTGCCTGTACTTTAAAAATAGCATTTTTTAAAAAAAAGAAAAAGAAAATTGATACTTTTACAAACAAGGACAATTAGGAAAAAAATAAAATAAAAATAAAAAATTGGTACAAAAATATATACGTAGGTTGAAAAGGAATTATCAAGATTATATAGTTCATGCTCAATATGTATGTTGGATGGAACGCATGATGTTACAGGACATTTCCTTTCATACTACACGTACCACATAAATAAGAATCGTCATTCCATGAGAATAGACATTAAAGCTATTTTTATAACTTTAACCTTGGTGTGACAGTCTAACAATAACACCAATAAGGAATGGCTTTTTTCTAGGAGATGACCTGATTTTTAATAATTCTGAGTTTTATAGGATAACAATCTGGACTACCACTGAAGGAGAAATAACTTCCTTTTCTTCAGACAGTGCTTGATGGATGTCATGCAATGACCAGGTTCTTTCTGATTTAAGCTGTGTCTTAGTCCATGATTAGGATCCTCTGTTAAGTGTATGATGAAAAGCATTTGAAGTATTGTTTCTTTTTTATGGTTAGAAAAACAGGATTATTTCTACCGGCTTTGAGTCTTCATATTTTTTTGTTATTAAAAACTCACATATTTCTAAATAAACAGACAGATGGAAAGCAAGCTTTAAGTTTCATGCCTATTTCTGACTCTTTTTTTAAAAACAAGGAACAGATAAATTTATAGCTTATTAAATTATTTGACAGTAGCAATGTGTAAAATGAGATTAATGCTGCAAGAATATATATTACAATATCCTGATTTAGAACTTGGCATATCAGTTACATAGCACAAATGAGAAGGATGAATTTTTGTTAATTCAAAAAAGATAGAAATGTTTCATCCTATTTATTTTGAAACCATTAATTTAAATGTATTATATAAAAGTATGTTCAAGCCTATTTTCCAGGTTGAAGCAATTTCCATTCATTTATGCATGTTTTTTTGCTTCTATCCTGATCAAAGAGAAATAACAGTTGCATGTGACATGACAAATAATATCTTATGCAGCAACAATTCACACATAATTCACACACGGTTATTCCAGCCTGTAGCCAGATTGTCAGTGTGCCTAATCTTCCCTAACTTCAATGCAAGACCTATCTGTAACAAATCTTCGACCATCTATGACCGTGATGGCAAATCTATGGTACACGTGGCACATGGAGCCATATCTGTGGGCACGCAAGTGTTGCCCTAGTTTAGCTCCAGCACTCATGCATGCACTGACCAGCTGATTTTCGGGCCTTTAAGGCCCACCAGAAGTCAAGAAACAGGCCATTTCTGGCCTCCGGAAGGCCTCTGGGTGGGGGATGGCATATTTGCCCTCCTCAGGCTCCAAGAAAGCCTCTGGAGCCTGGGGAGGGTGAAAAATAGGCCTACTGGGCCCACCTTGCCATCACATGCCAAAAGCGGGGAGAAGCATGGGGGGTTCCCGCGTGCATGCGTGGGGGGGTCCATTGAATTATGGGTGTGGACCAGTGGTGGGTTCCTCCCGGTTCCGCCAAGCCGGTAGCGGTGACGATATGACATCACCGAACCGGTTCTTCAGCCCCGACCCCCCGCATTATTCTTACCTTTTATTTGGCCCACCCCCAATCTATTGCTGCCTCCTGAGTCCCAGCTGATGGCTAGAGGAAAAAGAACTTTAAACTCTTGCCATGGAGCTTCAAAGGGCCGCCCTATAGCTGATCAGTGTTAAAAGAAAACAAATGAGTAGACGGATGCCTGCAAAAATAAATGGGTAGATCAGTGCCCACAAAAATACATGAGTAGACCGATGCCTGCAAAAATAAATCGGTAGACCAGTGCCTGCAAAAATACATGAGTAGATCAGTGCTTGCAAAAATAAATGGGTAGATTGGTACAGCTCTGCAAGCAGTTAAAAGCCTGGTAGACCAGAACCTCTGCTAAATCCTAAATAATTGTCACATGACCATCAAGCCACGCCCATAAAATAAACCACGCTCACAAAACCAGTAGTAAAAAATTTTAGAACCCACTCCTGGTGTGGACATGTGTGCTCGATCCCCCTGCGCTCCCCCCACTTTTGGCACACGATGGCAAAAAGGTTAGCCATCACTGATCTATGACTTGGTGGTGGACAAACAGACAGACCTGAATAAATTGGTATGACACTAGAAAAATTATCTAGAATGTATAAAAATATTTCAAAGGGCCTGGTGGCTCAGCAGACTAAAGCATTGTGATTAACATCAGCTGTCTGCAATTACTGTAAGTTCAAATCTTACCAGGCTCAAGGTTGACTCAGCCTTCCATCCTTTCTAAGGTAGGTAAAATGAGGACCCAGTTTGTGGGGGCATTAAGCTGACTTTGTATAAATATACAAAAGCATGAAGACTATTGCTTAACGCAATGTAAGCCGCCCTGAGTCTCCGGAGAAGGACGGCATATAAATCAAATTAAAAAAAAAATCTACAGTATGTTAGAAATGTGAACAAGAAGGGACAAGAAAAAGAGGCAAAAGGTCTTTATATTTCCTTCCTTATTGCATCAATACGAACCTCGCTTAGGGCAAATGATTTCAGGTGGAGTCCAATGTTAAGAATTGCTTTCTGGCAATTTAAGACAGCACTTTAATGAACAAAGTTTTTGTATTCATTCCAATTTTGACTCCACAGTTCCAGGTTCCAAGGCATTGAGTGGGCTACTGTCTTGCCATGTTACCTGGATCTCTTGGACTATAACCTGATTGAAATGAATAGGATGATTTCTAGTGCGCTGCTCCCACAATTCATAGATGGGTTGTTTTCCTCTTGTCCTGACAGTCACTGAGTGAAAAATTCCTTTAATTCCTTCCTTCGTGCTGTGACCACGCCCACATCTCCTATGGTCCTTCACTCAGTCGCTGACTTCGTGCTTGTTTTTATTGCATTTTGGATAGTTGCCTTTAGGATTTTTCTGTTATTTTTGAGTATTCTGTGTTCGTGTGGAGAGTAGAAGAGTCCAGGCAGCTGCTGAGACATGCGAGGCGGTCCTGGGGATCCAGGCCGCCCCACGCCTCTCCTGATTGTTCAGGCCGCAGCTTTCGGCGTTCTGACCCTTCAGGACAGAGCCTCGTGGGCCTAATTAGCTGCCAGTGTCGAGGGGGAGCAGCTGGTGAGCCGGTTTGCTTCCTCACACCGCCCTACCACTCTCATTAGCTAGAGGCTCCGGAGCTTCTGCACAGGATCGTGCAGGCTCTGACATTGTGGCTTCGCTGGATTGAGCAGCCTCCTCACGAGGCACCACAGTTCCCGCCGTTGCAGCCGTCATTTTGCGGTGCAGCAGTTGCGGCCGCCATTTTGTGATTGGGGCAGCCGCCATTTTGAAATTGAGCCAGTCACCATTTTGGCTGTTCCTGGATGGATTCACTAGCTGGGAGGCAGCGGTTAGTGAAGCGGAGCATGGGAGGCCTGATTTCTGGGACGCAAGCAGCACTTTCTGAGCCCATTGCTAACCTGTAGATAAGTGGTCTCTTTAATGATTGCTGGGTGACTATTTCCCATTCACCAGACTGTAGTGACAGTAAGCTTCTCTGGTGAGGGCGTGACAGGGTTGACTTGCCTTGTTTTACAGCAATTCCACTTCAGTTGTCTTTGCCCTCTTGTTTACCCAGTTTGGACCAAGGACATATTTGCCTGTTCCTCATGGCGGACTCATCCTTGTCGTCTGACCTGGAGAATGAGGTCATTCCACCCAGACCTCCCAAAGCCCACAAGCAGATCACTAGCAAGCAGACTACATCATCTGCCCACAAGTCCCTGCATCCCAAGCCCTCAGCTGCCCCTGATAAGGATGCTTTATGGCGCCATAGGACGCTAAAAAGAGAATGTAATAAGGCTAAGAGGGCGGTCCAGGCCTCGCTGGAGCTGGGGGATCAGTCGCCCACACACCCGTCTCCTAGCCTGGGCACTTCAACTCAGGGGGATTTAGTTTCATTTGCTCCATCACCTTTGTTGGCACAGTGCAGATTGGCTGTTACGGGAACTCCACTCGGTCTTGCCAGGGGAGCGTCCCTGTCCTTACCTGATGTTTCATCAGTCGGTATAGCACCGACTACATCCACGCATCATTGACAACCCGAGGCCATGTTCACACCTACGGCGGCGGGACTCTGCGCAGCTGACAGTAGTTTGTCTGGGGGTCAGCTTGACTTGCAGGCCTTGTTTTTTACAGCCTTGTCTTCTCTATTAGCTGCAGGTATGCAGCAAGCCGTTCTCCCAGTCTCGCAACCACTGCCCTCTCAATCCCTGCTCCCGACACCCCCATCTGCGAGGGCCCATTCCCGTCATCGTAGAGAAGCAGTTTCTTCCACTGAGTCAGAGCAGGGGGAGGATTTTCCGGAAGACATAGAGCTGTTCAAAGACGAGGGTCTTTTACCGGATGCTCCGGCCTTTACGGGACTGTTTAGGCCATCAATGTTCAAATCCCTCCTTCACAAGGCACGATTGTGACGACGAACCTCGGAAAAGGGGACTCTTCAACTTCCGAGTCCCAGATGATGGCAGGGCCTCATGACTCATTGTTCTGTCTATCTAAGCCGGACAGGGATTTTATCCCTTGTCCCCAACTCTTTACAGAGGTGATTCGTACTCTGTGGGTTCAAACCGCTCCCTCACGGCACCCAGTAGTCTGGATAAAAAGCTGTTCTGTGCAGCATCTGAACTTGAAGAGCTTCTCGCATTGCCAGCTGTAGACGCCCTCATTGCCAGTCTTTCAACATCGTCTACCATGTCAACAGATTCACTGGATGGACTCAAATCGGAGGACCGGAAGTCCGAATTATCTAAGGCTCACCAGGTGGCAGCCTGGGCAGTCAAAACAGCCACAGCGACATTGTTTTTTAATAGAGCAGTGTTAACTTGGCTTAGACAACTTCAGGAATGTCTCCCTCCTGAAGAAAGTAGGATATTAATAAAATTGTAGCTGCCACTGAATACTCTGCAGATGCCTCGCTGAATTTGGCGAAATTTGCTTCCCATATGCTGGCCTCGACAGTTACATCTAGGTGCTTGTTTTGGCTCTGCAACTGGAAAGCAGATGCCAAGGCAAAATGGAAGTTGGCAGGTGCCCTGTACGAGAGTGCCAAGCTGTTTGGGACCGCTCTGGACCTTCTATTGATTGAGGATAAAGACAAGCGGAAAATTCTGCCATCCTCATACCGGAGACCCAAGCGATGCTACATCCCTTACACTCAGCGGCAGCCCTTTCGGGCATACTCTGGACCAGGGGTTCCTTTTCTCAACGTTCTTCCGGATATGGAGGTGACCACTTCCAGGATCGGCAACACTTCAGGGATCATGGCAGATCCCAATCCTCGGCCAGAAGACCATCCCGTGGGTCGGGGTACAAGCCCTTCCATCGAGGCAAGTGACGCCAAGCTTTCAGCTCCCATGATGGAGAACCAATGGCACACATGCGAAAGGTGGCACATGTAGCCATATTGGTGAGCACGTGAGCTCATCTCCAGCGCACACGTTTGCGCCAGCCAGCTGATTTTTGGGCCTTCTGGGCCCACCAGAAGTTGGCAAACAGGCAGTTTCCGGTCTCTGGAAGGCGTCCGGGTGGGGGGAAGGCTATTTTCACCCTCCCCAGACTCCTAGAAAGGCTCTGGAGCCCGGGGAAAGCAAAAAACGGGCCTTCTGGTCCCACCAGAAGTTGGCAAATGGGCCGTTCCTGGCCTCCGGAGGGCCTCCAGGGGGTGTCTGGGGAAGGCTGTTTTCACCCTCCTGAGACTCCTAGAAAGGCTCTGGAGCCTGGGGAGAGATAAAAACGGGCTTACCGGGCCATTGCATGCCAGGAGCAGGGGGAGCGGGGGGGTCGCATGCATGAGGGACTGGGCAATAGAATTATGGGCGTGGGCACATGCGCGCATGACCCCCCCCAGCATGACCCCCACTCCTGACACGTGATGGCAAAAAGGTTAGCCATCACTGGCATCTCCTGCTTGAGCAGGGGGTTGGACTGGAAAATCTCCAATGTCCCTTCCAGCTCTATACTGATTGATCGATTGATTGCAGTGGGATATCAATATAACAGGTAAGGGAGCAGAATCTACAACTGCCATTAAGTATATCATGCTTTACAAGGACTCCATGTACCTTAGTTCTGCTACAGTTTCATGCTGTCATGGGTCACTCATGTATTTTGAAATATACAATTAGCAAACATAAATAGTTTGAATCTTCTTTTCCTCCAGTCTCAAAATTCACCGAATGTGCAAGGAAACATCTAAAGCCAGTGGTTACTCATCCTAAAGTTTACCAGTAATAATAAAAATATAGTTCAACCAGTGCCACATTTTGACCATCGGTAACTCCTGGTGCAACAAAAAATCTCTTAAACTCTTCCCCCCACAAAAAGAAAATGTTTGTGCTATAAAATTTCTTGCATCCATATTTTTCAGTATTTCTATGTCTTTGTCTGAGGATTTGCTTTAAAAAGTCTGAAAGATCTATATATTTGCACACCAACTTTCCATACTGATACTCATTCTAAGTGGCTAAGAAAATTCAGCAACAAAAATAAAGTTTAAAACACAGATTAAAATAAAAAGTAAAATGGATGTTAAAATCATCTAACAATTGAAACCTTGGCAAAAGAGAGACCTCTCTGGATTTTATGAATACTAAGGAAATAGAGGGCCACTACCATACTTTTCATAGACTGGCTGTTATTACCACAGTGGGAGGCTACACAAGGAAGAATAATTGTAAACAAATACACATTAAAGTATTGAAATCCTCTGAAGACTCCCCAGCCATTTTGCAGTATTCTTCT
Organism: Masticophis lateralis; assembly: GCA_030761175.1. Lineage (NCBI taxonomy): Eukaryota > Metazoa > Chordata > Lepidosauria > Squamata > Colubridae > Masticophis > Masticophis lateralis. The sequence continues at coordinate 47,858,820 of JAUDYJ010000001.1, forward strand.
GTTGCATTTAAAAGCCCTTCTGAAATGTGAAGGCTAAATGCTTGTGTTTTGATATCTAAACTGCCTTGATATCTTTGAGGAGTAAAAAGTTAGAAAACAGATGCTGGACATTTAAAAGGGGAGAGAGAATCATGGCTGGTTTGAACAGTGAATTAGGAAGTAAAGCACATTCCTGCTGTTGGGTTGGTCACAAGGTTTGAAGAAATGAAGCAATTCCGTTTAGGTCTTCAAATCTGGCAGTTTAAAATAAAGCAGACTAAGGTTAAAAATCAGCTCGGCTTCTCTGAAGACAGGTGATGTTATGAAATGTGGACTGGATTGTATATTCAGTCACTAATATTGAAAGAAGAAAAAAATGATTAAATTAGAATAGAATATAGAAGTTGGAAGAGACCTTGTAGATCTTCTAGACCAGTGTTTTGTCCACCCATCTTCAAGCTTCCAAGGTTGAGAAACACTGTTCTAGACCGTATACCATTCCAAAAAAATGACTGTCCAGTGCTTTTCTTAAAAATCTCCAGTGATGGAGTATCCACAACTTCTGCATGCAAGTTGTTACACTAATTAATTGTTTACTGTCAGGAAATTTCTCCTTAGTTCTAAGTTGGATCTCTCCTTTATAAGTTTCCATCTGCTACTTCTTGTCCTGCCCTCAGGTGCTTTGGAGAATATGTTGACCCCCCTCTTCTCTATCACAGCCCTGAGATATTGAAAGACTGCTATCATGCAACCCAGTCCTTCTCTTCCTTAGACTAATCATACCCAGTTCCTGCAACTGTTTGTTATATGATTTAGCCTCCATTCCCCTAATCATCTTTGTTACTCTTCTCTGCATTGTTTCTAGAGTCCCAGCACCTTTTTGTATCATGATGACCAACACTGAACTTGGTATTCCAAGTGTGGTTTTACCTAAGCAGTATAAAATGGTGCTAATATTTCACCTGACCTTGGTTCTATGTATTTGTTGATAAAGCCTAGGACTGTGTTGGCTTTTTTGGCACTTGCAGCACTCTGCTGCAGTGCCTTTTCTGCCCCCTCATCTAAACCATTTATGAAGATGTTGAAGAGTGCTGGATCTAAGACAAAACCTTAGATTACCCCATTGCATGCTTCTATCTATGTAGATATAATTCCACTGAGGACTACATCAGTGGCGGGTTTTGTACTGGTTCGTCTCAGTTTGGGCGAACCGGTAGCGGTGGCGGGAGGCTCCGCCCACCCGTCCGGATGTCATCACAGACACTCTGCGCATGCGCAGAAGGTTCTGCGCATGTGCAGAAGTGCCACGCGCGAATGGTCACAGTTCCAAACCAGTAGCGAAGGTAAGTAGCGAAGGTAAGTGAAACCCACTACTCAACTACATGTTGAGTGCAGTTTGACAACCAGTTATGAATTCTTTGACTGTCTATCCCACATTTTTCTATCTTACCAAGAAGTAGGCTGTGGAGTACTCAATGTCAAATGCTGTACTTGAAGTCCAAGTATACTATGTCCACAGCATTTCACTGGTCCTTTAATATAGTCATTTTGTCAAAGAATGCTCTAAGGTTTGCTAGTATTATGTGCTTTTGACAACACATTTTGGCTTCCAATAATTGCTTTGCAAGTTTCTAGATGTTTGCAGATCCATTGCTTGATTATCTTGATTATCTCCTGGGATCTTCCCAGGTATTGATGTCAGGCTGATTGGTCTGTAATTTCCTAGATCCATTTTTTTCCTTTTTTGAAGATGGGAGCCACATCAGACCTTTTCCAATCATCTTATAGTTTTCTGGTGCTCCAGGATCTTTGAAAGATATGGTTTAGTGGTTCTGAGATCACATCTGCCAGCTCCTTCAGAATTCTGGGATGTAATCCATCAGGTGGTTTAAATTTGTCTAGAGTGGATAAGAGTTGTCTTACTATTTTTATTGCCTATTTTAATTTATATTCTTAATCTATCTTTACAGTACTGCTTTTAATAGGTTGGACTGTTTTTTTCCCTTTTATGTAAAGACAGATGCAAACAATGAATTATTAAGCAGTTCTTTTTCTTGCTGCTCATCACCTCCTTGCCATCTTCTCCTTTTAGTGGACCAATCGTTTCCTTGATCTTTTTCTTATGTTTTACATGTTGAATCATATGGGATAAATTTCTGTGCTTCTTAATTTTAGAAACTTCAATTCATATTTAGCTTCTCACACGTATTTCCTCTCAATCTCTCTACATACTCACATACTCACACACACACACACACACACACACATACTGTGATCATAATTCAACATGCAATTTTTTTCCAGCATACAGGCTCAGATGAGATTTATTGCAGCAACGATATAAGGCTTTTATGAAAAAAAAATGAGCAGTTTCTATTTATTAAATGTGAGCTCTCTTAATACAATCAGATTTCTTGACACCTCTTTCAGAAGTGGGTTTCAGCAGGTTCTGACCAGTTCTGGAGAACCGGTAGTGGAAATGTTGAGTAGTTTGGACACCCGGAAGTAAAAATTCTGACTTGCCCCGCTCCCATCTATTCTCCCTCCCAAGTCCCAGCTGATCGGGAGGAAATGGGGATTTTGCAGTAACCTTCCCTGGAGTGGGGTGGGAATGGCGATTTTACAGTATTCTTCCCCTGCCACACCCACCAAGCCACACCCACAGAACTAGTAGTAAAAAAATTTGAAACCCACCACTGACCTCTTCCACCTAAAGAGCTAGAAGAAAAATATTTTGGATGGAAGATAACAGTTACTTTCTGTTTCTTGTTTTGATAGTGGCCAGTTCTGAGTTTAGATGGTTTATGTTGATAAGCACTAATAGGCGTTAATGCTATTCCTTTGTATTGTCATTCCATTTGGAATAATCTTATATTGAAATGATTATATATCCGAAGTGTTTTGAGTACTTCATATTCTTTTGGTGTGTATCTAAGAACAGATAACCCTTTGAAAATAAAGAATGGCATATAGAGGAAACGTATATGGGGGGACAGGTCACAAAATACAGTGCAGAAAAATACTAAAAACCATAGAACTGATATGTGGAAACTCAGAATAAACTGAAGTCAGTGAAGGATGCTAATAATATAAAAAAGAAATTATTTAGATACGTTCAAAATAAAAAATAAAAGTAAATGAAAAGAATCAGTAAACCATATGCTCAGTGAAGACAGCAATGCAGTAACAGATAACAAAAATAAAAGCTGCTTGGTTCCTATTTTGGTTCAGTCATCTACAACAGAAAGGGACTTGTGAAAGACATTTGTGAAAAACCAGATTATGGAACATGATTGAAGTTTGAGATTGATAGAAATGTAATCAGAAAATGCCTCCTTATTTGAATGAGTTGAAATCTACAGGACCAAATTAATTGTTTCTTAGGATACTAAATGATGGTCTGGCCATTATGTGTTATCCTTGAGATCTATGAAGTGCTAGTTGACTGAAGAGTAGCATATGTCCCCATGTTCAAAAGCAGCAGAGGAAGAAGATACAGCAAATTACAAACAATTGAGTTAATCATAAATTCCTGAAAAGAATCTAAAATGCATAATAAAGTGATAAACTGCTGATGAAATTATCAGAGAATGGCACAGATTTGTCCAAAATAAAGCTTGTCAAAGCAATCATACCTCATTTGTTTGATCAGGTGGAAATGCTGTAAACCTAATGTGTCTTGTTCAGTAAAGTGTTTGACTAGTACTCCACGTTCCGATCAGCAAGCTATTTATCCATGAGTTGGATGGTTATACATGACAATGTATAACTGGCTCAAATTGTACCAAAAGAATGCTCATCAGTAAATTCTTATCAAATTGGACAGTATTATCAAATGATTTGCTACAAGAATCAGCCTTGGGTATTCCGTTGTTTAGTATTATGATTGATATAGATGGATAGAACCGTACCATATGTTTGATTTATTTCTTACATTTATATCCCATCTTACATTCAGGAGCAGATGTTAACATGCATAGTCGTTCTCCTTTACATTTTTCTCCATAAGAATCCTGTGTGGTAGATTGGACTGTGAGAAGACATGATCGCCGCTGTGGTCTCCCCACTTCTGTGACTGAGGATGGACTTGAGCTTTGGTCTGTCTGGTACCGGTCCAACATTTGGAATAGCTAATACTCTAGAAAATGAAAACACTATTAAAACAACATGGCATTCATAAGCAGTGCACCCATTAAAAAAAATATAATGATAAATACAGTTAAGTATAGGAAGTGGAGGGTTAGAATTGTAAGAAAACCAAAAATACAAGCAAAGCAAACAAATCATTGCACAGTTTTCACTAGCTTGGAAAAGTGCAGCCATGATAGATAAAAGGAGGAGGAAGAATCTGATTCTGCCCTTCCATCTTCTAAAGGTGGGAATCAATCAGTCCCAACCCCATGAATATCATTCCAGGAGTCTATGCTATTTTATCAGGCTCCTCACTATTTAATGGTATAGAAAGGCTCCAATAAAGATTTATCATCAGTAGTATTAATGAAGTAGTCCTTAAATCACTGCTATATCATCATGTTCCTCAAAAAATCCCTTGTTTCTAAATCCAAAAGTGCCTTTTACTCCTTTAATTAAAATTTGCATTTAAAACTTGTATGATTTACTTATTTTCTAATATTTATGTGCTGTACCTTCAAGCATTTTTGTTAGATATATGCTCAGATATATGCTCAGATATGTCAGGGTGTATATAAATTACCATATTTTTCAGACTATAAGACGCTCCCCCCCAAACAAAAGTGAGTGAAAATGTCTGTGCATCTTATACAGTGAATATTGCGGCAAGGAGGAGAGGGGTTGGCTGCTCTAGGAAGGGCCATGGTGGCGATTGGGCTGTGGCGGCAGTGGCGAATGGGCTGTGGCAATGGTGGTGAACAAGTTGCAGCAATGAATGGGCCGCGGCGGCAGCAAACGGGCCACAGTGAATGGGCTGCGGCAAATGGACTGCAGTGAATTGGCCAGATGAATATCAGATGGATGCTGGGAGGCAGAGGCAGATTTTTTTTTCTTGTTTTCCTCCCAAAAGCTAGATGCATCTTATAGTCTGGAATGTCATATCTGAAAAATACAGTAAATCTATTCTTTTAGATTAAGCAAGTAAACAGTCTACATACATGAGTATTTTTAAAGTTAAATTTTAGGGACTGATTGGGAGATTTATAAAATTAGGACATCTTTGCAATTATATTTTCCTTAAAGTGAAGAAAAGTTTATCATAATACATCCTTTTTTATCTATATGCAAATGAAGAAAGAAGACTAGGAAAGATTACCTATAGTTACTATGATAGCCCAAAGAATATTTTTCTTGTAATGATGTGTCACTAGTTATATGTCTAGCCAGAGTCAGTATGCATTCAGACACTCTTGAATGACTGCCAAGCAACCGCACACAAATGGACAAACTTAACTTTCTGAGATTTTTAAAAATTATTTAGTTCTTCTTGCCCCTTCCTTTAAGTACACTAAGCCTATCCATAGTTGTTATACACTTTACTTTAATTGTATTCTCGTGGAAAAGTTAGGAATGTTTGCCATTGATATTAGCAACATGCTGTCAAAGTTCAGCAGAGGATCTAGTGTCCATTACAAGATCAGGGGTTGCACAAGATACAGGCCATGGATTTTGCTGTAAAATCTGACCAGAGTTACGATGGACTACCTATTCTTGAGAGGAAAGTCCCCCTGCGGATTTTACTTTGCTAGTCATTGCCAACTATAGGGGACAGTTCTGATCTCTGTTTCAAGACCATTGAGCCAACGTTGTCCGAAGACATTTCCATGGTCATGTGGCCTGCGTAAGGTCATGGAGTTCTGTTAGCTTCCCACTGAAGTGGTATCTGTCTACTTTCATTTGAATATGGTTTCAAACTACTAGGTTGGCAGGAGCTGGAGCCAGAATGGGAGCTCACTCTGTCACATGGAGCTCGGGTTTCAAATCTGGGCTGCCAGCTTTCTAGCCAACAAGTCCAGCCGCTGAGCCACCACACAATCTTTATTATTGAGAGAGAAAGGAAGTAATTTTTTAAAATTACGTTACATTCTCTATGATGAGAATCTCTTTGGTTGGGAAAGATAACTCACTTTTAAGAATACAGTGTTTCAGTCATTCCTACCACATTATTGGGACATTCATTTGCATCCTTTCAAACCCATCATACTTGACCATTACAGGTTAAACATCAGGCATAGGCAGAAGTGAGAAAAAGTGAGCTAAGAAAAAGGCACACATTTTCAAAAAGGAAAAACACTTAAATCTCATTTACACTAACTCACTCACTATAACTCTTCATACCTTTCTAGTAAACTATTGGATAATTTCCATCATATTAATACATTGTCTCTGATTTTTTACATTTCCTACTTCTTTTTTAGCATGTAATAAACTCCATCAAAAGGGACATGGTGGCTCAGTGGCTAAGATGTTGAGCTTGTTGATTGAAAGGTCAGCAATTCAGTGGTTCAAATCACTAGTGCCGCATAACATGGTGAGCTCCCCTTACTTGTCCCAGCTTCTGCCAACCTAGCAGTTTGAAAGCACGTTAAAAATGCAAGTAAAAAAACAGGGACCACTTTTGGTGGGAAGGTAATAGTGTTCCGTGCACCTTTGGCGTTGAGTCATGCTGGCCACATGACCACAGAGACCTCTTCAGACAGCACTGGTTCTTCGGCTTTGAAAAGGAGATGAGCACCACCCCTTAAAGTCGGGAACAACTAGCTCATATGTGCGAGGGGGAACCTTTACCTTTTACCTTTTTAAACTCCATCAAATCAGTCTCTTCAATGTTTCCCTTCCTGGATATGCTTACTTTGTCCTGATTACTCCTTTTTTATTTAAGCCACATTCATTTGACACCTATTTATTCTTGATGCTGTATCTGAATCTGACTGAACACTGGTGAGGTCTTATAAGACCTACCTAGTGGCAATAAAAGTGGCAAAATCTAATTATTTTTCCACTCTTACTGCATCTGCAGAGAATGCCCAGCTGCCCTGTTTAGGGTGACCCACTCCCTCCTTCATTTGGGAGCGTGGGAAGACCTCTTGCAGGATAGGGCTGAGGATTTTGTGCAATTCCTGCATGATGAAATCACTCAGATTCGGGAAGGCTTGGACTCCGACTGGGTGGGACCTGAGGGGGTGATGGGAATGAGTCTTGAGAGTGTTATCTGGGAGGAGTTTGACTCTGTGGCTCCCGAGGATGTGGACAGGATTCTGGGTAGCTTGAGCTCTTCCACATGTTTATTAGACACATGTCCCTCTTGGTTGGTGCTGGTCTCCCGGGAGGTTAGATGAGGCTGGCTCCAGAAGATTATAAATGCTTCTTTGAGAGAGGGTGTCCTCCCCTCCACCCTGAAAGAGGCGATAGTGAGGCCCCTTCTCAAGAAGCCCTCTCTGGACCTGGCTGTATTAGCGAACTATCGTCCAGTCTCCAACCTTCGCTTTGTAGCGAAGGTTGTCGAGAGTGTGGTGGCGCAACAGCTTCCCCGGTACCTGGATGAAGCAGTCTATCTAGATCCATTCCAGTCTATCTAGATCCGTTCCCTTCAGGCCAGGATACAGCACGGAAATGGCATTGGTCGCATTGGTTGATGATCTCTGGAGGGCTCGGGACACGGGTTGCTCCTCTGTCCTAGTCCTATTGGACCTTTCAGCGGCTTTTGATACCATCAACCATGGTATCATGCTGCACTGCCTGGAGGGGTTAGGAGTGGGGGGCACCATATTGTGGTGGTTCTCCTCCTTCCTCTCAGGACGGACGAAGTCTGTATTGGCAGGGGGACAGAGATCAACCTCGAGGTGCCTTATTTAAGGGTCAGTTCTCTCACCCCTGTTCAACCTTTATGTGAAGCCGCTGGGGGAGATCATCCATGGTTTTGGGGTGGAGTGTCATCTGTACACTGATGATACTTAGGTGTACATCTCCACCCCAGACCACTCCAATGTTGCCCTTGACATGATGTCCCATTGTCTGGAGGCCGTGCGGATCTGGATGGGGAGAAACAGGCTCAGACTCAATCCCTCCAAGACTGGCTATGACTCCCAGCGTCCCGGTATAGCCAGCTGGTTTCATCGCTGGCTGTTGGGGATGAAACGTTGGCCCCCTCGGAGAGGGCTCAGAATCTGGATGTCCTCCTGGATGCACGGCTGTCCTTAGAGGAACATATGACAGCTGTGGCCAGAAGGGCTTTTTATCAGGTTTGCCTGATACACCAGTTTCATCCCTTTCTGGACAGGGACACCCTGCGCACGGTCACTCATGCCCTCATCATGTCACGTCTGGACTATTGTAATGCTCTCTACATGGAGCTACCCTTGAAGAGCACCCGGAGGCTCCAACTGGTCCAGAATGCGGCTGTGCGGGTGATTATGGGTGTGACTTGGCGTATCCATGTGACACCTCTCCTGCATGAGCTGCACTGGCTCCCAGTAGTCTTCCGTAGTAGTCCGTAGTAGTCCATAGTCCGTAGTAGTGCGGTTCAAGGTGTTGGTTACCACCTTTAAAGTGCTCCATGGCTTAGGGCCCAGATATCTACGGAACTGCCTTCTGCCACCAATAGCCTTCCACCGACCAAAATGTTCCCACAGAGAGGGGCTCTTCAGGGTGCCATCAGCCAAACAATGTAGGCTGGTGACCCCTAGGGAGAGATCCTTCTCTGTGGGGGCACCCGCCCTCTGGAACGAACTACCCCCTGGGATACGAACGATTCCCGACCTCCGTATGTTTTGCTGGGCCCTTAAAACTCTGTTATTTCGGCAGGCTGGCCCTGCTGAATAAAAATTTTTGGGATGGGGTATTTTAATTATGGGTTTTAATGAAGATAGCCAAATCTGTTTTAATTCAGTTTTGGGCCTGGTGGCTCAGCAGACTAATGCATTGTGATTAACTCCAGCTGTCTGCAATTACTGTAAATTCAAATCTCACCAGGCTCAAGGTTGACTCAGCCTTCCATCCTTTCTAAGATAGGTAAATTGAGGACCCAGTTTGTGGGGGCAATAAGCTGACTTTGTATAAATATACAAAAGTATGCTTACTTAACGCATTGTAAAGCTATAGCCTTCGTACTTTTGTCACCGGAGAAAGGCGGCATATAAATCAAATTTATATATATATATGTATGTATGTATGTATGTATGTGTATGTATGTATATATATATATATATATATATATATATATATATATATATATATATATATATATATATATATATAATAAAACGTAAACATAAAACGTAAAAGTATCTTCTTGTCATGTTTTGATAGAGGGAAACTTGATAGAGGGAAACCTCTGTCTCCTAACCAATTCAGTTCCTATACACATAAATAAAATCAGCAGAAGCAGGGGTGAAATCCAGCAGGTTCTGACAGGTTCTGGAGAACCAGTAGCAGAAATTTTGAGTAGTTCGGACAACCAGCAAATACCACCTCTGGCTGGCCCCAGACTGGGGTGGGAATGGAGATTTTGCAATATCCTTCCCCCAGGAGTGGGGAGGGAATGGGGATTTTGAAGTAGCCTTCCCATGGAGTGGGGTAGGAATGGAGATTTTGCAATATCCTTCCCCTGCCACGCCCACTAAGCCACACCACGCCCACCAAGGCACGCCCAAGAACCGGTAGTAAAAACATTTGGATTTCATCACTGAGCAGAAGCGTATTCTTTTTATACACCCATTTTTCCTTTTTTTATGAAAATATTTTTAATTTACGAATAAACCACTAATAGCGCCTACATATTTTATTGTTGTTTTGGAACCATCAGTTAATCGAAATACAATTTCCCCCCAAAAAAATCATTTACAAAGAATGAAATTATCCACATATTTTTCAGATATTTAACAAGGATATACATTCCTTTCATAACTTGCACTATATATGTTCTCATTTGGATAATTTTAAATATCTCAGATCTGCTGGTAATTCTATTCAGTTCCCATATGATTCTGTGAATCAACACTATATAATTTTTTTTCTATTCTACTGTCATTACAAGAGCCAGTTATATCCTGGTTGGGAGTTTTATAGGAAATACTAAATTCACGTTAAAAGGTATTTTAATAATTCTTAGAGGTTTCTAACTTTATTGATCAACAGCAAAACAATATTTTTTAAAAAATAGGTAATCAACAAATAGGATTACTTGGAAAATATATTAGTATAGTAATTAAGGAGGAGAACCTTTTGTTTTGCAGGACCCGCCTTTTGGAATGATTAGCCCTATTTTTAAGGCTCCAAATATGTCACTCTGTGTTCAAACCTTTTGATTGGATATTTTGAATGTCTAAGTTGGCTTTCTGATTTTTTTTGGTTGCTATTGGTTTTATATTTTTGAATATATTTTTATTATTTTAAACCAGAGTCACATGTGAAATGGGCAGTTATATGAATTGATTAAATACACAAAATAAATATAAATAAGAATTATGCAGACAAATTGAAGACAATGGGGAAAACAGATTAATAATTTCTCAATTGAAACAGTTAAAATGGTATAAATGTAAATTTGTATACTACAAGTATGGCGATATCTACCGTGTTTCCCCGAAAATAAGATCCTGTCTTATTTTTTTGAACCCTGAAATAAGTGCTTGGCCTTATTGCCATGCACTCAAAGGCCCGATTGGGCTTATTATCAGGGGATGTCTTATTTTGGGGGAATCGGTATAGAGCAGCTGAATAATTTTTCAAAAGAAGCAAAGATTTCTCCTCTTCATTCAAAGCATTTAACTGTACTTCTAATGCTGAGGGAACCATTTGATATAATTAAATCCGTAGCATCCAGGAGGCTCCCTGAGCCATAGAATACTGGGAGGGAAAACACAAAGAGGTCTTGACTCCTACTATACTATACTATTTAGAGATATAGGATAAGTGTTCTGAAAAAAGGCTCTTTCCTTATCAGTCTGTGAAGCATTGATTGATTGATTATATGCCATTAAGTTGGCACTGACTCCTAGCAACCACATAGATTTTCTCCATGACTGTGAAGCATGTATAATGGTTGTACAGTAATGGGAAAGAACTCAACAAATTGTGCACATTATCATCTGATATCTGTATTATGCGTAGATGCATATTTTCTAACTACAATCTGGCACAAAGATTTCCAAAGATATTACCATCAATAATTTATCCTGCAGTCTGGTTTCATGGAGAGAAAACTGACTTCTTATTAATATTAGATTATTGTTAGATAATTTGACAAGTGTATTTAGAGAATTATGAAACATCTCGAGTGATTTCATAAAAATGAAAAAGCCTTTGACAAATTATAAAAATGGATTTCCATCAAATTCTTATTTCTTAGATTCAAATTTATGAGTCTAGGTTTTCTGTTCAAGTGGCCATGCTTGCTGGGGAATTTTGGGAGCTGAAGTCCATACAATTTGGAGTTGCTAAAGTTGAGAATACTGCTCCAGGGAGAGTATAGTTTAACAACTCATCAACAGCAATGGGGCCCGGTTGGTTTGGCTGCAGAGACAGGGCACAGAGGCTTCTCAGGCTAAACAGCACTGAGCTTTTAAGAATTGCCACACAACTTGTGGCAGGTGCTACTTCTGAGGTGGCACAAGCTTTTCTGAATTGAGTCATTGGGGAAACGCAGCCTTGACTGGGAGGCTGGCGCTCCCCAAGGAGGAAAAGGAAGCAGCAACCAAGGGGGCCCAAGAGTGGGAAAGAGGACAAGCAAGCCATAGAATCATAGAACTGGAAGGGATTTTGGAGGTGTTCTTGGCTGGGGCAGGAATCCTCATACTATCTCAGACAAATTGTTGTCCCCCCTCTGCTGAAAACTTCCAGTGATGGAGCGCTCACAGGTTCAGTATTTAACTGCTATCATGTTTCTCTTTAGCCTACTTTGCTTTGGACCAAACATACCTAGTTCCCTTCACTGTCCTTCATAGGATTTAGTTCAAGCTCCTCAACTTCTCCTCATTACCCTTCTTTGGATGTTTTTTTTTTAGTTCCTCAGCATCCTTCTTACATTGGGACAACTAGAACCTGACACAGTATTCCAGGTCAGTCTGATCAGTGCAGTAGAAAGTGGAACCGTCACTTCCTGTGATTTTGATCTATACTGATGCATTAACTGTTTTTGCAGCTGAAACATACTATTGGCTCATCCTTAATCTGTAGTCTATATATTACAGAGAAAGATCTGGGCATCTTGCTTCTGTGCTACTGTTGAGCCAGGTGTCATCTATCTCGTACTGATGGACCAGGGTTGTTTTCCAGAGCACTGCTACTACACTCCATAGCTGGGTAAGATCCTCTTCTCTGCCAGCAACTGAGAGAACTTTCAAATCCATTATTTTTGCTCTGTGCCCTAACCACGCCCCCCTTTCCCATACTTCCCCAGTCTTTCTCTCAGTTGCTGCCAGACTGAGGTGAACTTTTTGTGCTCTGTGCTGTGGAAGATTAGATTATTTGCGTTAGATTTTATTTCTTTTATTTTGAGTAGTTTCTTTTCGGTTCAGCTTAGTAGAGAGTGAAGGAGAGTTTATCTGCCTGCCAGCTGGTTAGCCGGCGACGTGCCTGGCTTCCTGGGCCGTTCCGCGCTTGGTGTGGTGCACCACCAGCCTCCGGATTCTGACCCTTCAGGTCAGACCCGGCCAAAACCTACTGCCACTGGGTCCAGAGGGCTGGGTGGTTCACCGTCACAGCCCCTGACATCTTGTTTCTCAAACCGCTCGCAGAGGATCGTTGCGAGGCGAGGAGAAGCGGTGGGGCGTTTGCCCGGTGTTTGTGCAGGCCCGTAACTGGGAGGCAGCGGCGATCGGCATCCGTCCCGACAGGGCTCTGCAGGCGGCGCTGTGCTTCCTGACTGATTGGAGGCTCCGGTTGCTACTGGGCCCGGTCATTTACATTGAGGGGAGTGGCATGGCCGCGGCTCACATCCCCATTCCACTGCCTGTAATGGTTAGTGTCGTCCTCGTGGCGGGTGCCATTTTGGATCTGCTCGAGCAGCACCCGCCATTTTGACTCACACAGGCTGCCCTTCCCCCGAGGTCTTGTGAGCAGGCCCTTTCTGGAAAAGAAAAGGGGGGGAGTGTTTAACGGGTGATCATCTGAACAATTAGTGGGGATTGGGCTCCGAGCCCTGGACATTATATGCTAATTGCTGCCATTTGAGGACACTGGGAGTTTGAGCCCTCCATTTGAACACAGCGCCACCTCGTGGTGGCCAGAGGCCTTCATTTCTGGCCTGTATCTGCCCTGGCTTGTACCAGAGAAAAAAGGGGGGGAGCCCTTCCCTTCCTAGTGGGCAGTTGTGGAACAGTGATTCCTCTGATAACTCTAAAAAAATTGCTGCTTGCAGGTTCAGTTGGTCACTGTTGTGCCACCTGCGATTCACCCATAAATAAGTGAGTGGAGGCCATATTGCTGTCAAGGTGATTTTTGGGCGACTAGGCAGCATTACCTAAGGGACGGAACAGACCCCCCCCCACGTTAAAAAAAAGGGTGATTTTATATATCTAGTTGTCTGTTGCAACTATGGCGGATTCTTCACTTTCTTCGGATCTGGAGCAGGAGGCCAGTCCTCCAAGATCCATCAAATCACATAACTCCAAGGGGACCAAACAGTCTGGGTCTTCCAGCTGTTCTTCCTACCGCTCCAAGGCCACAACAGCGGCAGACAAGGATGCATTGAGGCGCCTTAAGGCGTTTTAACGCCAATATGAAAAGGCCAAACGCGCTGCGGATGCCTCTCCAGCAGGTTTTGCCACGGAACCTTTTCGTGCGAGGTCTCCTTCACCAGTTCCATTGGTCTTGTCAAAAAGGGTTTCACAATCCTTACCTGATGTTTCAGCCACTGGGATAGCTCCTTGTCAACAGCCATGCAGGCAGACGCCTTCAGCAACCTTCATACCCACTGCTGCGGGACTGCGCCCTGTTAAGCCGCTTCCTTCTGCTTCCCAGATGGACTTCCAAACCATGCTTTCTACGGCCTTAGCCTCTATCATGGCGGCGGGTGCTCAACATTCACCTCACGGATCTTCTTCTGGCTTTGGTCAGGCAGCGCAGCCTGCTCCGTCTGCTCGCGAGTCCCAGTCTTCTCACCAGCGGGAATCAGATTCGGCTTCCGATTCTGACCAGGAGGAAGATTGTCCTGAAGATATCGAATTCTCGGAGGACAAAGGGTTGCCTCCTGATTCCCCGGCCTTTACGGGCCTTTTTCGGCTTGCTTTGTTCAAGTTCCTCCTGCACAAAGCGCGATTGACAACCAATTTGGGGTCGGTGGGGGCTCAACCCTCTACGCCCCAGCCTGAAGCGGGACCACATGATGCCTTGTTTAAACAAACTAAACAGGAAAAGGATTTTATTCCTTGTCCTCAACTATTTCTGGACGTTCTTCAGGCTCCATGGGGCCAGCCCGGGTCGTTGACTGCGCCCAGTAACCAGGGCAAGAAGCTTTTCTGTCCGGCGCCTGAGTTGGAGTCTCTTTTGGACTTACCTGCTGTGGATGCCCCGGTGGCCACAGAGTATTCAGCTGATGCATCTTTAAACGCTATCAAGTTTGCCTCCCGTGCCTTGGCGTCTTCCATAACGGCACGACATCTGTTTTGGCTGCGGCCTTGGAAGGCTGATGTTAAGACGAAATGGAAGTTAGCTGCTGCAGCTTACAAGTCGCCTAACCTCTTCGGTGCCACGTTGGATCCCATTCTGGTGGAAGACAAGGATAAGCGGAAGGTCCTTCCTTCGGCCCACCACAGACAGGAGAGGCGTTACAATCCATATCCTCAGCAGCCGCCCTTTCATCCTTCTTCAGGGGCCAGTGGGTCCCTCTCGTATCGGCAGTCATTCCCTCCATCTGACCACTTCTCCGATAGACAGAGGTTTCGGGACCGGGGCAGACAGCAATCAACCGCGAAGTGCTCCTTTTGTGGATCTGGTTCCAGACCCTTTAGGCAGGGCAAATGACTCACCGCCGCCCAGTCCCATTGGTGGTCGTCTCCAGGCCTTCCACCGCCAATGCGTGGTGTTGACGTCAGATATGTGGATTCGTCGCACGGTGACCGAGGGTCTATTGGTCGAATTCTTGGATCAACTTCCCTGTCGTTTCCTCAGGTGCCCCGTACCGGGGTCAGCCGAGCTTCGCGGCCTCATGTCAGCGGAGATATTGCATCTTCTGGACATCAAGGTGATAGAACTGGTTCCCAAGGATCAGTGGGGTGCTGGGTTTTACTCAATTCTCTTCCTGGTCCTCAAGAGTTTGGGAGTTGTCAGAGCAATCCTCAACTTGAAAGACTTGAATCGAGCAGTTCGCTACCGGCGGTTCAAGATGCACTCGGTTCCAGGGCTGTGGAGTCGGGAGAATTGGGACATTTAAACTTGCTTTTTTTAAAATTCCAATCTAAATTTAGTAGGAGTCGGAATCGGTGCATTGTTTGCCGACTCTGACTCCAGGTACCCAAAATGTCCTCTGACTCCGGCTCCTTGACTCCGACTCCGGATCCGGCTCTGACTCCAACTCCACAGCCCTGCTCTTTTCGGTCAATTCTGGCCTCGGTGCGTCGAGGGGACTTCATGCAGTCGGTAGACTTACGCAAGGCTTACCTCCATGTTCCAGTTCATCCTTCTCATCGCAAGTTTCTGTGATTCGAGTTTGCGGGCAGACATTATCAGTACTGTGCCATGCCCTTTGGACTTTTCTCGGCACCCAGGACCTTCACCAAGCTCATGGCAGCGGTTGCGGCAACCCTCAGGCCGGTTCCAGTGAGACTATTGTGCTATCTGGATGACATTCTGGTTCTGTCGTCTTCCATGGAGCAAGCACCATGCGACATGAGCCTGGTGCTCTCGACATTTCGGGCTCACGGATTCACCATAAATCTAGAGAAGAGTCTGTTGGTCCCGTCCACTTCCATCCTGCACCTCGGAGCCGTGATAGACTCTTCCAAGGGCCATGTGTTTCTGTCACCCGAAAGGGTGCAGAGCATCAGGAGCTTATTGGATCTGGTCTTGGCCCAGAGGTCGGTGCTTCTCATGACTCTCTCACAACTCCTTGGGAAGCTGGTCTCGTGCATTCACATGTTCACGCCCACTTCAATGGCTTCTGTTGCCATACCAAAGGAAAGGGGAGGCCACCACCTCCAGGACCATCTTCGTCCCACCACAAGTGAGGTTGTCCCTAAGATGGTGGAAGTCGGCAGCTCTTCCGCGGGGTTGTTATTTTCTGGACCAGGAGAGAGTAGTTCTCACTACCGATGCCAGTCTTCAGGGCTGGGGAGCCCATTTGGACAGCCAAGTGGCTCAGGGTCAGTGGTCCCGTTCAGAGAGACTTCAGAGCATCAACCTACTCGAGCTGTGAGCGATTCGCCTGGCCCTGCTCCACTTCTCAGTGACACTTCATGGAAGTCACTTGCTGATTCTCACGGACAACACGTCTGCCAAGGCGCATGTGAATCGAGAGGGGGGGCACGATGTCGTGTGCCCTGATGCTAGAGTTGGAGAAGCTCTTCCGTTGGGCAGAGCGTCACCTGCTGTCAGTGTGGGCGGATCACATCTCCTGAACATTGGCTCGGCCAATGTTCAGTCGGACTGGCTCAGCAGGGAACGGATCGATCCAACCGAATGGCAATTACATCCAAGGCTATTTTGCGAACTGTCTCTCTGATTCGGGACCCCAGTGGTTGACCTGTTCGCCGGTCCCGCAAATGCCCAACTTCCTCGATTTATCTCCAGGTACCCGACTCCTCAGGCGGAGGACTTGGATGCCCTGCGGTGTCGGTGACTGGCCGGACTGTTGTACACCTTTCCTTCAGTCAAACTGATTCCTTGGGTGGTCTGGAAGACGGTGGCAGAAGAAGCAGAACTGTTGGTAGCTCCCTACTGGCCGCGCAGGCCCTGGTTTGCCGATCTTGTGGATCTCTCAGTGAGCAGCCCGTAGGTGATACCACCGCATCGGATATATCTGCGACAAGGAGCCATCTATCACCCAGATCCTCAATGGTTGCATTGGCCATTTGGTGTTTGAGCACGTCATCCTGAAGAAAGGTAGTCTTTCGGATGATGTAATTGGTACCATCCAGGCATCTCGTCGCCCTTCCACGACGTGAATATATGAAGCATCTTGGAAGGCCTTTTGCAGATGGTGTTTGGATCGCCATGTGGACCCAACGTTGGCGGTGATCCAGGACGTCCTTGGTTTCCTGCAGCAGGGTTGGATAGAGGACTGGCTCCGGCCACGCTGAGACGACAACTCGCCGCTCTTTCTACGGTCTTGTGTGTTCCTCCTTACCATCGCTGTCACACCATCCATGGGTGCGGGGGTTTCTTCACGGTGCCACGAATTTACGGCCTCCCGTGGTGCATCAGTACCCTTCCTGGGATTTGCCCCTGGTGCTACAAGCCCTCACCGAACCGCCCTTTGAGCCGTTGGGTTCCGTTTCGTTGAAGTTCCTTTCCTTCAAGGTGGCGTTCCTTTTGGTGATTACTTCAGCCAGGAGGATTTCGGAGCTTGCGGCTCTTTCTGTGCGGAAGGACCTGTGCATATTTCATGCCCATACTGTCATGCTCCGATTGGATCCTGCATTCGCACCTAAAGTGAATTCGTGGTTTCAGCGTTCGCAAGAAATTGTGTTACCGGATTTTTGTCCTTCCCTTAAGCATCACCGTGAGGTTCTTTGGCACACCCTTGACGTTCGTAGGGCTCTACAACGTTATATCCGGAGGACTGCATCCTTTCCTAAGACGGAGGCTCTCCTGGTTTCCTTCCACCCGGCGTCTATGGGACTGAAGGTGTCGTCTGCCACAGTGGGCCGTTGGATCAAGGCCTGTATTGCGACTGCCTATGAATGACAGGCGCATCCGGCTCTGGTGAGGATTTTACCTCACTCCACAAGGAGTGCAGCGTCGGCTACGTGGGTGAAGCAGGTTTCGATTCTGGACATCTGTCGGGCGGCCACTTGGACCTCGCTATCTCCTTTCATTAGACACTATAGGATTGATGCTTATGCTTTGGCTGAGGCGTTCTTTGGACGATGAGTTTTGCAAAGTGTGGTTTCTTAACTTTCTAGGGGCAGTCAGCCTCCCTCCCTTGGGGTTTGAGCTTGGTTATGTCCCAGCTATGGAGTGTAGTAGCAGCGCTCCGGAAAATGGACGTTGTCTTATTTGAACGTCCATTTTCGGAGTGCTGCGGATACACTCCATTCCCTCCCTTTCTTGGGCTTCCTGCTTGTTGGTTGCTTTGGTTGGGTTGTTAGTTTGTTAATAAACAGCATTGTTTGATTTCTGTGTGCAGCATCTTTGTTCAAGACTGGGGAAGTATGGGAAAGGGGGGCGTGGTTAGGGCACAGAGCAAGAAAAATGGATTTGAAAGTTCTCTCAGTTCCTTGCAGAGAAGAGGATCTTATCCAGCTATGGAGTGTATCCGCAGCGCTCCAAAAATGGACATTCAGGTAAAACAACATCCGTTTCTCAACCTAAATGCAGAATCCCAAACTCTACATTTCTTACCATTAAACAATCTGTGATATCTATCAAAACCCTCTTGCACTTTGTGCCTGTTATCTGCAGTGTTAGCAAACCTCCTCTTTTTTGTGATTTTCAAGCTGGGTGATGATCAACTTTCATATCCCATTGTCTGCCATTCATAAAGATGTTGAGCATCTGACACCTCCATGTTGATATAGACACTGTGGATCACATATTGATTATGGTTGGACAGCCACCTGTAAACCCATCTGACAGTGGGACCATGCATCACACATTATTGCATTTTATCAAAAAGAGAGGAATGGTCAACTTTATAGAATGTCTTGTGGTTAAATTCATCACATCCTCAATCTTCCACAGATCTCCTATATCTAATAATTCTATCCAAAAAGCAGTATGTAATTGTCAGGCTTGTTGTAAAAAACAATGGTAACTTCTAACAGTTACCTTGTTTCAAGTGCATCATGATATTGTCTGAAATTTTTCTAATTAGATAGGAAGGACTGATCCAAGCAAGGAAAGGGAAGAATAGGGCAGGTGGACAAAGTACCAAAAGGAAAAAAATATTTCTTTGTTCAAGGAGAGAGAAGAAAAGGAAAAGTGGGAATTTGACAGATCTTAATGACGTGGATTTCCTAGTTACATCATTCCAGATGAGATCATGAAAGATAACATCATCCCATTAATAAACCTGAATACTGTTGCTCTGGTTAATGAACAGGCTACAGGCTAAACAGTGAAAAGGAAATGGCTGTTTTGCAGCTCTGATTTGTTTCACAACAAAGTGTATTTATCTATTAAATTTATGTTTAATTGCATCCTGTGGGTATTCTTCAATTCATTTGTCCATTTGTTCATGTTCATTTTATGCTCACTTTTGTATCTGTGTAGAATTGTAATTGGAAAGACTAGTCAGACCTGCTATTTGCACCGTGCAGAAGAACCATTTAAACCATCTTGAGAGGTGGTTATCCAATCTCTTATTAAAATCCTCCAAAGATGGAGAATCCACAAACTGATAGATTGTTCCACTGATGTATTGATCTTACTGTCCGAATTTTTCGTTAAATAAAGTCTAGTAGTTGCAAGTTGTAACCATTATTGTTTATCCTAGTTTCTGTAACCATGGAAATAGTTCAGGATCATCTTTCCTGTACTGTCCTTTTAAGTACCTGAACACAAGTTGTCTTTTCTTCAAACTGGATATCCCAAGTTCTGTCGACTATGCTTTTAAGGAATGTCCCAATGTCTCTGTATAATTTTTATTGACTTCAATATGCCTCTTGTCAATATGCTTCTGGAAATAGGGTGTTCAGAGTCATACAGTAGTGTAGGAGTGGTCTCATTAGTGTCAAGTAGAAAGGAATATAGTAATGACTTCACATGTCTTTGATACTGTGTTGCTTCCTCTGCGGCCCAGTATTGTGTTCTTTTAATTACTGTCTCTCATTTCTGATTCATCTTCATCTTGTTTTTAATGGCCATATCCAAATCCTTCAACTGGTGTTTCCAAGCCACGAATCCTCCCATTTTGTCTATGCAGCTTAACTTTTTCCTCCCTAAATGTAGTATCATTACATTTTTCCCTTTCAAATGATACTCTAATTCTTCTCAAACAGTCTTCCAACCTGCCCAGGTGTTGCCCAGACTTCCAGTTGCCAAAAACAATATGAAAACAGCAATTTATTAGCTGGTAAGGTCAAAGGGTGAGAAAAGGCAGGATGCGTTTCCCAACTTGATCATAAGGCAACATTATAGTATAAAGATACTATGTGAACCAACTTGCTTTCAAAGAGTCTCCATTAGAAGGACCTACAAATAAGAAATGGGGCACAATACAGAAGAAATTGATTTTGATAGTCCTGTTTTATTTTATTTATTTTATCTTCTTACAGCTTCTTTATGGAGAGGGTGTTGAAATGTACAGACTGCTGTATTGTTTTGACATTGGTTTCTTCTTGTTCTTCATTTTTAGACCAGCTAGAGGTAGAGACTGCATGCTATCTACTCTCAGTAGGGGACTGCCTGGCATATATTCACATTAATTCCTAAAACAGAAACTTTGTTAAATACTAACCGCAACAGATTAGCTGGCAGTGGCTTGGGTTGGCTGCTTCTCCTGAATCCATATGGGCCCAGCTGCATGCAGAAACGGTTCTTCATATCATGGAGTTTTTGAGTCATGCCTCTGCTGCCCTTCTTTTTCGAAGCTGAGATAGCCAATCACAAGTGAAAAGCTTACAGAGAGTACATCATACATAAACAGGATATTTGTGAGAGGCAGTTCCAAATCCTGCTACAGTTGCCGTGGTGCATGGAAAGAAAAGATTTCCCTCATGTAGTGTAATATTTGTTTCTGTCCTGAGGATCACAGATCATCACACCAGATTCTCTTGTAATAAAAATTTACTCTAGCCAGTCTCCGACAAGTAGTAGGTAGTAGAACTAAGGGTGCCATTGGGATGCTAACTCAGGCTCTACTCCAGCCTCTATGGTCATTTTCAGAAGCCAGAAGCCAGTCTTTAAGAACTGCCACTGACTGAGATCTGAGAAATTGTGTTTGGAAGTGATTGCTCTAGAACCGTGATGGCGAACCTATTGCACGCGTGCCACAGGTAGCACGTGGAGCCATATCGGTGGGCACGCAAGCATTGCCCTAGTTCAGCTGCAGTGTGAATGAGCGCACTGGCCACCTGATTTTCAGACCTTTTGCACCCACTGGAAGTCGGGAAACAAGCTGTTTCCAGCCTCTGGAGGGCCTCTGGGGGAGTGAGGAAGGCCTGTTTTTTGCGCTCCCCAGGCTTCAGAGGTTTTCTAGGAGCCTGGGGAGGGTGAAAACGGCCTTCCCCATCCCTCCTGAGGCCGGAAACGGCCCAGGGCACATTGAATTATGTGTGTGGGTATGCATGTGTGCGACCCCTCCACACTCCCCCGCTTTTGGCACACAACGGCAAAAAGGTTAGCCATCACTGCTCTAGAATGTGTCTTGCAGGATTTGGGGGGGGGGGGTTGGTTTAGGCTGAAATATTGGACTCATCTGGGAGAAAGTTCCATTGAACTCAATGGGACTTGGTTTTGAGGAGACATATAGGACTGCACTCCGTTTTTCTAAAACACCATAATCTAGTTTGAGACCCTTCCATCAATCACCCTGGGGCATTGAATGAATAATGACTCTGACTTCTGAAAAAAGGCCAAATATGAGACCTAATTGTAAATTGATTTAACTCAATCTTGCAAGCAAGTTAGTCATGTTAATAATTTATGGTCTTGAAAAACAAGTTTTTACAAGCTCCTTTGCCTACTTACTTAATGGAAGGTAATCCTTATTTGTCACAAATAATTGAGACAGAATCATACATGAGAAAATAGAAGTTGGATATGTAGCATGGGATGTAGCTGAGGCTGCTCCTTCAACAAATTATATTATTTTTCAGCCTTAATTTCTGAATCTAAACTGGAAATATAAGCTGTCTTGTCTATTGAAATGTTTGTCAGCATTTCAGCCACTTAGAGTTCTACTAGTAAAATGGTTTTCTTGGTTGAGTAGTAATGCTAAACAGGAAGTGTGATTATTTTTTTAATCCTTAAGATAATGTTACATAAAGAAACAAAATAAAATATTACATCACCAGCGATGCTGCTACTAAAAATTTCTAAAGAAATTATAGCTAGTTAGGAACTGCTTGTAATCATCTTCTGAAATAGGAAATATAAGAAACCACAAAGAACAGTGTCTCAGTAATACTGAAGCCTCTCTAAAGCTCAAAAATAGAATGACTTTTGTTAACTTACTCAACTTCAACAGAATTAGATGAACTAATTGAAGAGAAACTATTAATGCTTATTAATTAAAACAACTGAACAAAGCATCCTGATTCTCATACAGCTTTTTTAAAAAAAATAAAATCAGAAAATGACAAGTCTTTTGATTTCAGGAAATTTGTAAATGCAGGCGTTTAGTCATCAAGGATGCATAAATACAATTTGTCAATTATGATTGAATTGCCATACAATGCTACATAATACTGTATAGCTGGAGTGGTCAGGGATCACACCTGGGATCAGAGGCCTGCAAAGTAAGTGGAGCTATATCACAGCAGTGGAAGACTGCTTCCACTGCTGTGATTTTGAAGTTTATTTTGTGATTTTTGAACTATTATATGCCTAATTTGGGGTTCACTCTTAATTATTTCGAACCTCAAAATGGAGAACTGTGTAGTCAGTTTTTGGGAAACATGAGCTCCTAAGGTTGAAATAAAAGGCATTTGAGAGTTGCAGTTTGTTCCTTATTTTTTAGAATTATAAAATTACTATTTATTCATTCCACATTTACAAACTTGCAACTCTCAACTGTTACAAGGTCACATCAGAATTAAAATAACTTTTAAGCCAAGTTGCAAAAACCAAAACCAAAGTAAGAGATAAAAGCAGTGAGAAAGACGAGGCATGGGTAACATTACAGAAAGTCTCTTTGAAAAAGCTTTATTTTTAATAACTTCCTAAAAGCTTTCAAGAAGGGGGCCAGTCTAAGAGAGGAGCTCATTCGACAGAGAAACAGCACCTTCTAGCTTCAGCTTCCCTGACATCTTGTTAGCATGGGACAATGAAGAGTCCTCCCTATGTCTAACAGACTGAACCATCCAAAAGAGGAGGCGGTCTCATAGGCTTTATAGTTTGTATCTAAATTGATTCATGTCGTAAGCAGCCCATAGTTTCATGGCTCTGAGGTGGGTGGAATATAAATTTAATAAATAAATAAGTAAAAATAGGTTACATATCACTTTACATTCCATTCAGAATGAAACCAATAAGCTCTGCAGAACCCATATAGTATAGGTTTAATGTATTCCTTATGTCAGAAACCAAGGACGTGAGTAATTTACAGCTAGCCTTTAATGGCAGCATCATATAAAGTACATTGCAGTAGTCTATCTGGGCAGTGATGAGAGTACGAGGTAGTGTTGTTAGAGCCTCCTGCACCAGATAAAGATATGCTTTGGTGCACTACCCAAAGCTGAGCAAATGTCCTAATCACAGCTTCCATCTGCTGTTCAAGAAGGACCCCCAAATTACCAACCTGTCCCTGGACAAGTAGTCCCTGCCATCCAGGAAGAACTCTTATGTACAACCAGCAACTCTGTTTTGCTTGGATTTAATCAACTTCCATCAATCCTCACAGCCTCTGAGCACCAGGCAGGATACAACATCAACAGTATCTTTCCCACAACGTGGGACAGTGGTATATAGTTGGGTGCCATCAATATATTGATGCTACCATATCTTAATTCTCAATTGACTTTCCCCAGAGGGTACATCTAGGTGTTAAAAAAAAGAGGAGACATGAAATTACCAACAAGGGGAAGCACCTCACAACCCAGGATAGCAATACGGTTGGGTATCATCAGTATATTGATGGTTCCATACATTGAATTCTCAGTTGACACATAAACACACACCCAAGTTAGTAACATCAAATAATACTGGTTGGGTGATAGTCCGCTAATGCAATATGAAAAATAATTTCATTCACCTTTCTTGTTGCGATGGAGTAGGCACAAAGATGGTCATGTACCTGGGATCAGTCAAATTTGCTTTATGGCTTTTTCCACCAGCAATCCAGGCACACATCTGGCACTTCAGTTCCCAGGGAAATGTTTAAGTAACCAAGTCACCTCCCAGGGCCAGTGGTCTGTCAATTAGCATTTGAGCACAGAAGTCAAAGCATCTTCTCCAGTAAATTGGGAAAGGGTGGGATGAGTGATTACTACAACATCATGGGAAACTCTTTCAGGGGTCCTGTGATGTAGTTTAAAAGAGACTAATAGAATCTTTACAGATTCAGATATCTGGGTTTGTTGCCTGTCCTGGTTCCTTATTTTATCATAGATGATCCGTTAGTTCATGTAAGAGTCTGGTTCAAGTTGGGTGGTTTATGTAAGTAAGGACTTTTCATCCTGTTCAGCATGATTGTTTGGTATGTGTTGTAATTTATTAGTAATATGTTTGAATGAAATGAGCTGTGAATGTAGGTGACAGCCAATGTTTTGTTTTTGTGATCTGCCTTTGAACAGTTGCTCCTTGGAAATTGATTTAGTTCTATTGATTTTTCCATTGGCAGTAGCTTTTGAGAGAAAATCAAAATGATATCATAGTTTTAGATTACTTGTTTCCATTTATAATTGAAATAAAATACACCTCCCTAGCACTGAACATCACAGAAAATGATTGTTTATAATCAGAACGGGTAAATGTCCAAACTTGAGGCTTGGCAAAGTTAGTTCATGTATGCATTTAACATATAAGTTAATATTTGCTGGGTATTTGTGTGTCTCAGATAGAACAGAACGGGATACTAAAGAATAAGAAGGACGGAATACCAATCCTGGGCAGGTCTTGTGTTTGCTTCTGAAAGAGAAGAAGTGAAGAAATTGGAAGGTGGGCTACATTTTGTCCTGTAGCTTCCTTTTTTTACTTTTACTTTTTTTACTTTTATTAAATTTATATACCACCCTACTCTCGATGGACTCAGGGCAGTGAACAGCCAAAAGATAAGATACACGTAATACAAATGTTAAAAAACATTTAAAATACATTAACTCCTCTGGCCCCAGACAAATTTAAAACACCCCAATTTATAAAACAAGTTTAAAAGCAATTTAAAAGGGAAAAGTTAGGCCGGACCGGCCTGCTGAAATAAAACATGTCCATGCATGTAATCCTGATATGCAGAAGGATAGAAAACATGCGATCAAACTTCCTGGAATTCTCCTAATAAAAAACATTATCTGACAAACATTCTCGATAAAACCACACTGTTCCTTTCTAAAAGAGGAAGGACATTTCTGGAGAATGAGGAGGAAAAAAAAGTCTGCTTTTTTCTATTATATCTAAGAAAAATACACTTCTTTGGAAAAACTATCTTGAAGTTGTATGATCAGCCTCTTTTTTTAAAAAAAAACCCTTTTATTTCCAATAAAAGCTAATAGGAGAAAGGGTACATTTTCTCCAGATATATAAAGCATTTAGAAACATGCAAGTAGGCTTTTTGAACGTGGTGCTCTCAAGCCATGTTGGACTGTTATCCCAACCAGCATGGCCAAGGCTATTCTGTCTCTTCTTACATCTGGAAGATGTTAGATTTGAGAAAGATGATCTGTGGAGTACAGAACACCTACAATAAACAATACTTTTTATATGGGCTTTGAAACATATCTAGCTCTTATCTGCCCTTGACATTTTGCTAGGTCTAAGAATAATATATGAATTAATGACTTGATTATCCTTTTGTTAATTTCACTAAACCATAGTTACAATTATTATCTGCTTCTGTTATTCCAGTCCTCAGGCTTAAAATGTCTATTTATTGCATTTGTGTATAGTGACAAAAATGCCTTACATTGACTGCCTGTATAAGATAAAGGTAAAGGTTCCCCTCGTACATACGTGCTAATCATTCCCAACTCTAGGGGGCGGTGCTCATCTCTGTTTCTAAGCCAAAGAGCCAGTGCTGTGTGAAGACATCTCAGTGGTCATATGGCCGGCATGACTAAACGCTGAAGGTGCACAGAGCGCTGTTACCTTCCCAACAAAGTGGTCCCTATTTTTCTACTTGCATTTTTTACGTGCTTCAGAATTGCTAGGTTGGCAGAACCTGGGATAAGTAACAGGAGCTCACCCCATTACGCAACACTAGGGATTCAAGCTGCTGACCTTTCTGATTGACAAGTTCAGCGTCTTAGCAGCTGAACCACCGTGTCCCCATCCAACTGCCTGTATACAGTTGCCCAAAATTATTCCATTCTTCGTTTTTAATGCATCTTAGGCTGGACTAGCATTTTCTTCTTAGTGGAAAATAGAACACATATTAGAAGCTGAAGTACATTATTCAAAGCAGCATATTCTAGAGACTTTGGGTGGCAATCTCATGTCGAGGAGAGATTGTGGGAAAATCTAGATTTGTACTGCTCGATGTAGATAAAGGTGGATGACCTTTGAACCACTAGAAAGCCTATTATGTGCTTGATTTCAATCTTTAAAATGCCTGAGTATTGTATATTTTGTTGCTTACATTAGTTTCAATAATTTCCTCTGCTTGTAAATGATAAAGGGTTTTAAGCTCATTTTTCTTGTCTTTTAGTACAGACCGTAACTATAGAAACATAGTATATAAAAGTCTTCAAAGAAATATATATTGTGTATAATTCCATCAAACCAGTGGTGGGTTCCAACTGGTGTTACTACTGATTCTCTTTGCGGACATGCTTTGTTTTTTGTTTTTTGTTTTTTTTTAAAATTTGATTTATATGCCGCCCTTCTCCGGAGACTCAGGGCGGCTTACAATGCGTTAAGCAATAGCCTTCATACTTCTGTATATTTATACAAAGTCAGCTTATTGCCCCCACAAACTGGGTCCTCAATTTACCTACCTTAGAAAGGATGGAAGGCTGAGTCGACCTTGAGCCTGGCTAGGATTGAACTCGCAGAAATTGCAGGCAGCTGGATCTTAATTGCTGCCTTTAGTAGGAGGCATTAGCCCCCCTATGCTATTCAGGCTTTGTATGCAATCCACTCTGCTGTGCCTATCAGCTGGGCTAAAAACGAAGAAATAAAGGTAGGAATAAAGCGGGGGCGGGAGGGCTCAGCTCCCAGTCACAGAGAACCAGTTTGGTGACATCACATCGTCACCGCTACCGGCTTGGCTGAACCGTCCTAAACCGGGAGCAACCCACCACTGATCAAACCTAAGTGTGGAAGCCTGATTAGCCTGTTTTTTTAAAATGGGACTTTCAGTTCAAGAAGCCTAATAGCACAATTATATATTGTATTTTTGATATAGTGAATTGATTCAGGTGTTTGAGAAACATGCATAGACATCAGTGTCGAGCATGTAACATCTTTTTTGAGTTTTGCTTCACATCTAACTAGATTCTGCAGAGTATCTTTTCTTGCAGGGTTATGTATTATGGGTGGTCCTTAACTTATGACCACAACTGAGCCCAGAATTTTCATTGCTAAGCAAGGCAATTGTTAAGTGAGTTTTGCCCCATTTTGTGATCTTTGCTATAGTGGTTAAGTTAATCCCTGTAGTTGTTAAATGAATCACCCAGTTATTAAATGAATACTGGTTCCCCCCATTGATTCTGCTTTTCGGAAGTCGGCTGGGAAAGTTACAAATGGGGATCACATGACCATGGGACAGTAAAACGGTCATAAATACATGCCAGTTAACAAGTGCCCAAATTCTGATCATGCAACCATGAGGATGCTGGTAAGTGAAAACTGGTCATAAATTACTTTTTTTAGTGCCATTGTAAGTTTGAACAGTCACTAAACAAACAGTCGTAATAGAGTACTATTTATACTGTACCTCCTTCCTTTGTTTCTGGAGATGATAGTTGAAGGTCTGATAATTTGCAAGGACATCCCTTGAGGTGGGTGATGAGTGTGTTGAGTCTTTCCCAAGAGGTTTGAAAATAGTTCTAAATGAGAAAACTGGACATCCAGTTTCAAGAGAGAATTGGGTTCATTGTTACCTCATATGAGTAGTAAAATCAGAGCTACTATAGCAGCAAAGTTGTAATGATAGCTCTAAATTTCTGCAACGTGAAATATTAGAGAGATTATAGCTTCATGGCAGAAATTGTTTTTTAAATTAATTTAAGCATGCCAGAGTATCACTTTTATTTCTTTTAATGTACCATTCCTAGCAATTAATTATTTGAAGTGGCTTTGGGTTTGGCCCCGCAACCCAGGTTTAGTGAATCGTCATCTTTGATTCTTGAAAGGGTACCATTCCCCCTGTCAGAATTGGTGCGTAATTTAGGTTGACCTGGAATCATGGCTCCTTCTCAAAGTGCAGGTGATAGCTGTGCCTGGAGGAACCTTTGCACAGGTTCACTTTGTATACCAGTTGTGCACTTTCCTTAACTAGGAGGCCTTGCTAACTTTCAGTGATGCCTTAATCACCTCCTGATTGGTTTACCCCAGTGTGCTGTACCTTAATGGGGCTGCCCTTGAAGACCACCTAGAAGCGTGCACTAGTACTTCTCCTGTGCACTGCTTGAAGAGTCCAAGTATGGGTTAATTTCAGTCTGATCTGACATCACTGAGTTGGAATTTCTTTGGCCATGCCTTCCTCTTCCGGCCGAGCCTCAGTTTTTTAAACTCAGTCTGACAGAAAGACTTGTTTTGAGTTGGCTCTTTGATTTAAATCAAATTAAATTAGGAAAATTGGCTAATTACAAAGATTAAATCCTTTAAATATAGAAAAATAGAGCCTCTTTCAAATTTGGCTGGGTCAGGCTGATAACAGAGCGCAGAGAGCGAATCAGTGCTGCGCACTCAGCGAGGCAGCGAGACAATCACTGTGGCAGCAGCCATTGCCTCGTGGAATCGGATCAAGGCGAAGATCAGCCCAGACCATCGGGCAGCCATTGTTGGCCTTGGGGAGGACCAAGGCTTCAGATTTCCTCCCCTATTGCTGCCAGAGAGCCACGGATTGCTGGGAAGAGCGCGCTGACCGCATAGCCATTTTGCTGGTGGGGGCCATTTTGTCACACCATACAAAGCAGCTAAATTCTTTAAATTGAGCAGCTGGGCAGATATTAGAGTAAGCGTTCTTCTCTGGAGACCTTGATCATCACGACAATTCATTACCACACAAGTAAAAACCGTGTTGCCAGTTTATAAAATGTTCTTGGGGTGTTTGGTAGCCACGTTGCTGGTCTCAAGCCCCTTTATTACCTGTGGTGCCCTGTTTGTTATTGCTGCTGCCTATATTTATATGCAAACAAATGATTTTGTCAGTTTGGCGTGTTTTTGAACTCTGAACTGTGCAGTGAATAAATTTTTCAGCTTGTTTTACATTTGGAGGTTCTAAACCTTGTAAATTGTGTTAGCTATGACAAATAGTAGTGATTCTGAAGGGTCTTCACTCTCTCAACATCAAGCTGAATGGCCTGTACTAAAAAAACCCAGATTGAGATCTAGCAAGCCTTCTACTAGCACCCAAGCCAAATATTCTAAATCCTCATCTGTAGCAGTTTAGAAGGATGCCCTGAGAAGACAAAAAGCCTTAGCGAAGCATTTTGCAAAGGCTCAGCAAGAGGCTGCAGCTCCTAAATCCCCTGAGGTTTCTAGGGATCAATGTGACCCTGCTAATACCTTACCTTTGGATTTACAGCCACAGGAGGCGCAGGAAGATCAGCCCAACTGGTCTCCCACTGTACCTCAGGATGCACATGGGTTTGTAAGAAGGATTTGTCCCAGACCCACCTCAACCCCATTCTGATTCTTCTCAAGTGCCTGGCAGACAGCGTTCAGCACCATCAGCCATCTTTACGCCTACAGCATTGGGGCTGTGTCCTCTGGAGGTGACACAACAAAGTCTATCCTCAGAGTTGTGCTATGCCATTGTGCAAAATATTACCCAAGGTATTGAGGCACTGGCACAAAGGAGATTGTTGGCTCCCTTGCATCCAGGACCTTCAAAATCAGATTCTGTGCATCAACATTCACACAGACACAGAGACTATAGAGACGAATCTCATCATGCATCTCCCTCACTTCACAGCGAGGCTTCGCTGGAAGGGGAAGAGGAATTAGGTGAATTTGAAATGTCGGGTGATGAAGGCCATGCACAGGATAAACCTGCATATATTGGCTTATTCCGTCCCCATTTTTTTAAGACATTATTGCTTAAAGCTAAAATGACTGCTAATATGAGTCAGATGGAAAGATCTACTGCAGACCCTAGGGATTCTCAGGATCTTTGTGCCAGTCTCTTCACCGAGCAGGTTACTACTCAGGAAGTTATTCCTTACCCACAATTCTTTGTTCATGTAATTCAGAGGCCATGGGAACAACCTGTCTCAATTCCAGCGCCTAATGGCATGGACAAAAAGATGTATACTGTGGAGAAGGAACTTGAAGAGCTCCTCCAGATTCCCGCTGTAGATTCTCCTTTAACTAATTTGGCTTCAGCAGCCATTCTTCCTTGTGATAACGCATAGGGTTTGAAGTCTGAGGATAGGAAAGCGGATTTGGCTGCACGTAAGACTCACCAGTCAGCAGCTTGGGCAGTTACATCTGCTACAGCAGCTTCTTTCATTTCTTGAACATCACTTTTATGGTTAAAACAGATGCAGGCCAGGATCTTACCAGAGGATGCCCGCCTTCAACAAGACATCAGTAAGCTAATAGCTGAAACTGAGTATACAGCTGATGCTACTATTAATGCAGCTAAATTTGCCTCTAGGGCTTTGGCGTCTAATGTAGCTTCCAGGATTTGTTATGGCTATGCCAGTGGCAGGCAGACACATGGTCCAAGTGGCGTCTGGCTGCTAACCCTTTTAAGGGACGTCAGCTGTTTGGAGAAGTCCTAGATTTCATCCTGGTGGAAGGGAAGGCTAAAATAAAGATTCTGCCTTAGTTGACCAGGAGACCGGACAGAAGACCTACTCCTTATTACCGTAGGCAGTCCTTTCGGAACGCTGAGGCAGGATTCTCCACCTCCCAATTCCATAGGCAATATTTCCATGGTGGGGGGGATAGATTACAGGACAGGTCAGGTTTTCGAGATAGATCTTGACAACCAGAGTCCAGATGGCCTTACAGGGGTTCAGTGGGATACCCCTACTGCCAGTCCAAATGACTTAGGGACTCAAATCCCAATTGGCGGCAGATTAAAGATATTTGCCAACCAGTGGAGGGATACCACCACGGATGCATGGGTATTACAAACAATAACTCTCGGACTGACCTTAGAATTTTGTTCCAGACCCCCTCTTCATTTCATTCAATGTCCTGTACCCAGGCAGGCCACCAAGGAGCTCTGGTGGCTCAGCAGACTAAAGCTGTGTTATTAACTGTTATTAACATTCAGCTGCCTCCAATTACTGCAAGTTCAAATCCCACCAGGCTCAAGATTGACTCAGCCTTCCATCCTTTCTAAGATAGGTGAAATGAGGACCCAGTTTGTGGGGGCAATAAGCTAGCTTTGTATAAAATACACAAAAGTATGAAGGCTATTGCTTAATGCATTGTAAGCCGCCCTGAGTCTCTGGAGAAGGGCGGCATAAAAATCAAATTAAATAAATAAATAAATAAAGCTATGATGGAGGCAGAGATCGAGCACTTGCTGGACATCAAGGCCATCGAACCGGTACCAATTGGACAAAGGGGTTTGGGGTTTTACTCCATACTATCTCTAGTTCCCAAGAGCTCAGGCGGCCAAAAGGCTATTTTGAATTTAAAAGACCTCAATGTTCACATAAAATACAAGAGGTTCAAAATGCAATCACTCCATTCAGTTCTGGGTTGCCTCAGACAAGGAGATTTTTTAACATCGATAGATCTCAAGGAGGCTTACCTTCATGTCCCCATATAGGTAGCTCATAGGAGGTTCCTCAGATTTGCAGGCTACCACTGGCAATATCAAGCACTTCCCTTTGGCCACTCCTCAGCCCCACATACTTTCACCAAATTACTGGATGTGGTAGCAGCATGTCTGAGGGCACATCCCATCTGCCTACAATGCTATCTAGACAATGTTCTGATCCAGTCATCGTCTCTCAGGCAGGCAGAGCTGGATCTGCACCTCACGATCCAGTCACTTCAGGATCATAAACTGGGAGAAAAGCCATCTGACACTGTCCATCAGGCTTATCCATTTGGGGACAGTGATCGACACTCAGTTATCTCAGATGTTTCTGTCTCCCAAATGACAGGACAGTATAAGGGAATTGGTGAATCAGGTTCAGGCATCAGACTCTGTGTCCCTACTGCTTCTTTCACAACTGTTAGGGAAAATGATCTCCTGCCTAGCAATAATCCCGTGGGCTCGTTTACATACCAGACCCTTACAGTGGCTCCTTTTCCCCAGTAAGAGATCAGGGTGCAGCAACTCACTGTGAAGGATCAGCGTTCCTCAACAGGTACTCCATTCCCTGAATTGGTGGAAGTCGAAGGCCATGGAAGAGGGCTGCCTGTTTTGAAATCCTCCCAGACTGGTTCTCACATCAGATGCCAGCCTCTTTGGTTGGGCGCAACTGAGGGTCCAGGTGACTCAAGGGCGGTGGTCTCAGCAAGATCTATACAATGACATCAATTGGCTAGCGCTGAGAGCGCCCATCTGGCACTCTGATATTTTCAGACCAAGTTGTCGAATCAGCACGTTTTTCTGTTAACAGACAAACCCGCTCCAAATTCCTTATGAGCGAGGCAAAAAAATTGTGTCTCTGGGCAGAACGACATCTCCTGTCCTTGCGGGCAGAACACATCGCCGGGATGTCCAATTCTACAGTGGATTGGTTGAGCCAAATGACAGTAGACCAGTCCAAATGGCATCTTCATCTGGATCTATTCCACCTCATTACAGTTCGCTTTGGGATGCTAACCTTGGACTTGTTCACCATCCCTCAAAACACTCACCTGCCTCAGTTTTTCACCTGGTTCTGGACTCCAGGGCCGAGGGTATCAATGCACTTCGTTGCCCGTAGTCGGCCGAATTTCTGTATGCCTTTCCCCCCATCCCATTAACACCAGAAGGTGATCAGGAAGATCTTGGAGGAGAAGGCGCAGAAGTGTTGTTAGTCGCACTGCATTGGCCGAGACTCCCATGATTCGCAGACCTGATGTCGCTGTCAATTGCACGCCCCTGGATATTACCACCGCACAGGTCTCCCTCAGCCAAGGGGCCCTTCAGCATCCTCAGTGGCTCAAGTTAGCCGTATGGCACTTGAGAGGAAGACCGTCAGGAAGGGACGTTATTCCCCTAAAGTGATTTCCACCATCCTTGCGTCTCAGAAGGTGTCGACGATCAGGATTTATGATGCCACCTGGGTGTTGTTCTGTTGATGGTGCACCAAGGTGGATCTGGTACCAACTTCAGCGACTGTTCCACAGGTCCTGGATTTCCTGGAACGAGGGCTGGAAAAGAAGTTGTTGACTAATACACTTTGGTGGAGGTTGCAGCATTGGCTACCATTTTACCAGGTGAGGGACCTGTTCCACTCTCCCAACATCCTAAGGTCTGTAGTTTTTTAAAAGGAGCTGCCAACTTATTGCCGCCGACAGTACATAGATACCCAATCTGGAATCTATCATTGGTTTTACAAGCGCTCACTTTACCCCCTTTCGAACCCTTGAGGACTGCCACACTTAGACTGTTTACATTTAAAGTTGTTTTCTTAGTTGCGATTACATCTGCACGCCAGATATCGGAGCTAGCTGCTCTTTCAGTGCGCCAGGATTTATGTATTTTTCACCCGGACAGAGTCATTCTTCGATTGGACCCTACCTCTGTGCCAAAAATAAATTCCTGGTTCCACAAGGCACAGGAGGTTATTTTGCCAGACTTTTGTCCCAATACAACACATCCAAGGGAAAAGCGCTAGCATAACTTGGATGTACGCCGTGCTTTGAAAAGATACATTAAACATACGGCCTCCTTTAGGACGGACACCTTGTTTGTGTCATTTCAGCCCACTTCGATGGGGAAGAAGGTGTCTCCATCTACCATTGGACGTTGGCTCAAGGCATGTACTGCTTTAGCTTATGAACAACAAGCTCGCCCCGTGCCACGTCGCATTATGGCGCACTCTACTCGTAGTGCTGCCACCACAGTGGCCTGGGCTATGCAAGCATCGATTTTGGAAATCTGCAGAGCTGCCACTTAGGCTTCTCCTTCACCGTTCATGAGGAATTACAAGCTGGATCAGTACACATCTGCTGAAGCAGCGTTTGGGAGGCGTGTCTTACAGAGAGTCCTGCCGGCCGAGGGGACCCTGGACCAATCTGCTTCCTGCCCATCAACACTTTAGCTTGGATATATCCCATACTTGGACTCTCCAAGCAGCACACAGGAGAATGAAGGTTGGATTTACCTTGAACGTTCTTTCTATATGCGCTGTAGGAGAGTCCAGTCCCACCCTGGCTTGTACAGTCTGGGGTCCAGGAATGGTCGGTTCTTCGAACAGACTGCGTCTTCTCTTGTTCTGGTTTCATTGAAAAAACTCTGGCTTGGACGGAAGAGGAAGGCGTGGCCAAAGAAATTCCAACTCAGTGATGTCAGATCAGACTGAAATTAACCCATGCTTGGACTCTCCTGCAGCGCACATAGAAAGAATGTTCAAGGTAAGTCCAATGTTCAATCTGGTCTTCAAGGACACATGTGGGCTCTTCAAGTTTTTCCCACATCAAACTGCTTTTGCACTGGCTCCCAGTTGCTTTATAAGTGTAATTCAATGTGCCAGTTACCACTTTTAAAGCTCTAAATGGCATGAGGCCAAATTATCTATAGATCACTTCTTCCTGAGGATATTCGCCTATTCTGTTAGGTTAGATAGACTGGGCGCACTCCAGGTCCCTTCCCTTACATGTTGCCACTTGATGGGATGTCAGAGATAGATGTTTTTCTGTGATTGCTCCAAGTCAATGAAATTTAGAGGGCCCCAAGCTTATTAGCCTTCAGAGGACCCTATAAAGCCCTAACTCTTTGCTCAGGCTATTATGCAACTGAGTACAGCAAATGTAGAATTAGTGGAATGTTCTGTTTTTAATGAAAGTCATCGCAAACACTTTAGCATTGCCATGTATAAGGTAAGTGGCCATATAAGTTGTCTAAACAAAATAAAGTAACTTAGCTAAAAGATAATAGCTGACATTTACAAAAGTGATTCTTGATTTATGTGAGAATAGTTATGACTGCAGGACAGTCTGTATTTAATTGGAAATTAATATAATCTCTCTGTTTTATTATAATGAACAGTTTTTTGGGGAGAAAAAAGACCCTTATACTTAATGCTGAACTGTTAAGAATCTGATAACATGTTAATTTCTTTTTTATCCCTCCCTCCCTGTTTGGGTTTCATAATGGTTCTTCTAAGGTGATGAACAGCATAATCCTCAAAAATGTTTTGTAGAAATGATATTTAAAATTTTTCTCTTGTCCTTGGATCTTTTTGTACTTATCTAAATCAATCACATTTTAAATATTGTTAACTCTTTTTAATAAAATGTTTTCAAGTTTCTTACATTGATTTTTTTTTAGGCAACAATTGTTATTGTTATGGTTGATTGCATAGTCAGCCAGATGTTCAGAGTGAATTTGGCATTCTTGACCACTTATCAAGTCCTTCCCAAGGACCTGGGGTAGACAGATGTGGATGTTTGATGGCATTAGAGATATTCATCACAGGATGTAAGCTGTTCTGAGTAAAGCTGCCTTTTGCAATTGACTGATGGGGATTTTGTCACCGGTGGTTTTCAAAAGGTGTGCCACATATTTTGGGATTGCATCCAAGGGGCTTATTTATCACTGTTGTTACTACCTTTGCTTTCTTTTGACGCAGTTGTTCAATTTCTATTTGCAGGACTTCGTATTTTGTTATCTTTTCCAGTCCTTTCTCTTCTATTATTATATTGTTATTATAATAACTCCAACAATTCTGGCTGGCTCACAGCAATGAAAGCAATTATAATAAAATCAATTAAAATACAGATACATGATGGTAAGAATGTTGAAGCAAGGCATCTCACTCTCCCTTGCTAAAGGCCTGGCTAAAATACACGTTTGAAGCTCTTCCTTTTATTATTTCTTTGGTGCCTGTTTTTAAAATCAGTTTAAGAACAGCCTATAGACCCTGAATGGGAAAGCAATTGATTGGTTAGCTGACCCTGGATTCACATACGACAGCAAGGAGTGCTTTTCATAGCTTCTGGTATGCTAGCTGTGTTTCTTCTTGATCTAGTCAGATTTGATTATACTTATCCACCCCTTAACAACATCCTGTTCTGATGATTACAATACTGTATAGAGCTGTCCTTAAAGAAAAAAAACTCTTGAAGATGAACTTACTATAAAATGTTACAATTCAGAGTGTTAACTGGGTCTGGGTACATGGATCATATGATGCCTGTAATAAGTCCTACTGAAAGTTCTGTATAGGTTGCCAATTGTTTACCAAGAACAATTCAAGGTATTATGTTTAAGGCTCTGAATGCTTGAGGCCTGAGTATCTTAGGGATGATCTCTCTGCTTACAAACCCATAAGGTTCTTCTTAAGATTAGCAGCAGAAACCATTCTGAATAAACTCCTGCTGTCAAAGGCTGTGTTTTGGCAAGCTGGCAAGACCTTCTCCTGCGTATTTCCTAGATTGTGGAAAACATTTTCTTAGAAATTGTAGATGGGACCCCCATTCTCCGAGTATGTAGGAAATCTTTTAACATATACAGTATCTTTTCCACTAGATTTATGTCTATGGAGATGCTCAGTCATCCATGTCATGGTTGTCCCAAAGGTGCTTTTTCAAGTGGTAATTGGATTTTCTGATTTTTCTTTGAAGACGTTTTGCTCCTCATCCAAGAAGTTTCTTCAGAAAAACAAAGTCCAGCTGCCTCTTGAAAAAGCACTTTTGGGACACCAGATTTATGCTTGAATTTATTTATTTATGTATTTATTATGTTTGAATTTATTTACATCCTGCCTTCTTTCTGTACAACTCGAGGCAGTATACGTAGTGCTCCTTCTTATTTTCCCCACAACAGTAACCCTGTGTGGTAGGTTGGGCTGAGAGATAGTGATTGGCTCAAGGCCATCCAGCCAATTTCCATGCCTAAGGATTAGAATTCACTCTCCTTCTGTATCAAACTGGTTTTATTTATTTATTTATTTATTTATTTATTTATTTATTTATTTATTTATTTATTTATTTATTTATTCATTCATTCATTCATTCATTCATTCATTCATTCATTCATTCATTCATTCATTCATTCATTCATTCATTCATTCCGCCCTTCTCCCGAGGGACTCAGGGCAGTGTGTAGCCAATAGTAAAACAACATAAACACAGAAGTTAAAAACAGTTTAAAACCTATTCAATGATTTGGCCATGTATTTTAAAAACTCAACTAAAATACCCAATTAAAATTCATCATTCCATCAGACCAGCTTGTTGGAATAGGAAAATCTTAAGGGCACGGTGCAAGGCACGAAGGTCTGGCACGGCATATTTCCGGGGGCAATTTGTTCCATAGGGCAGGAGCCCCCACAGAGAAGGCTCTCCCCCTGGGGGTCACCAGGCGACATAATTTGACCGACGACCAAATTTGAGTATTTATGATAAATTTAATCTGTGTGTTTATTTATTAATTATGCTCCCAGAGCATAAAGGTAAGATATAAATTATATTTGTTGCAGAAGTGTCTTGGAAATGTGGTGTGGTTAATGGGTGTCTACAACTGCCAGTTTTGCAGTTCAACTGAGAGTCCAACTCTATCTTTCCCCAACTATCTGCCTTCCAGTATTGTTCAGCTATCATGATTCTCAGTCAAGTATGATATGTATTCCCTTGAAAATACAGGCCAATTCTATGGTACACCATGTTCTAGGATTGCTGACATATTAGCAATGATCACTGTAATGTAATCTTGTCTTTTTTCCTCCTTGGATAAGAAGCTGATTTTCTTCCAGATAGTTTGCAACAAAGCTCAGATCTAGAATTTGATAAGTAGGCAGCATATAGATAAATAAAATAATAAATATATCACAAAATGAGATCTTGGATCTGTGGCAGAATTAGATGAGCATTTTCTTCTTTGTGGGAATTGTTGTCTCACTTGCCTCCCACCCCTTGAATCTAGATTATCTAGTGAATTTTACAGGCAATTTAATATACAAACCCAATCCTAATCTTTCTCATCGTTTTTAGTGAGTTTTACAACTCTCGTAAAAAGACTTCCTATCTTGATTTTCCTTTTTGATTTAATCAAAGTGCACTGAACTGTTATCTCTCTATCTCCTTGTGTCTGGGCTCAAGTGAACCATTGCATTTTCTCACCCATACACACACATGCACATGTGCATGTACACACAGGTTTACACTATAGCCTACAACCAAGGTTGCTTCTATTGGGAACACAATATGGCTGCAAAACTATGCTGTTTGCACCATAGCTTACAATAAATATTAGTATGCAGGAAGAATGGTGGAATCCTACATTCTTAAGGGGGCATTTTTGCCATCGAGGCCAATCTATTGCTAAGTGAAAGAATCCAAATTAAATAATCTCTGACAAATGGCTGCCTAGTCTTCACTAGAATGGAATGGGACAAGTCATCAGAACCGACTCACCACAGCTGACTTGTCCCGTCCATCTTGCCAAAGCCAACTCATCATGGGACAATTCAATGTGGGATAACTTGCAAATTGCAACTCACCCCAGCCTCGAGAACTTCTAACCTGAGAAGGTTCAAACGTAAAGCAAAATAAAGCCTGATGCAATTCAGTTGTCTCTCTTTTGAGTTATCCCACACTGAATCGTCCCATGGCAAGTTGTCCCATGGCAAATTGACTGCAGTGAGTTGGCCTAGACCAGTGATGGCTAATCTTTTCTGGACCAAGTGCCCAAAGCAAGCACACATACAAATATGTGTGTGCAGCTCCGAACTCCCAAAGTGCAATGTGCGTGCAGCCCCCACACATGCAGCCTGTGCATGCATGAGTGCCCCCACATGTGCCCCTCCCCCATGCATGTGCATGTGGCCCCCCATACATGCCCTGCCCCCATGCATGTGTGCCCCCCCGCACATGCCCTCATATTCACGGCAGAGACCCGATGACCACAGCGGCAGAGCTGAACTGGGCAATGGCTCGCGTGCCCACAGAGA
Organism: Masticophis lateralis; assembly: GCA_030761175.1. Lineage (NCBI taxonomy): Eukaryota > Metazoa > Chordata > Lepidosauria > Squamata > Colubridae > Masticophis > Masticophis lateralis. The sequence goes on from JAUDYJ010000001.1 coordinate 47,897,924, forward strand.
GGGCGCTGTGTGCCACTTGTAGCACGTGTGCCATAGATTTGCCATCACGGGCCTAGACCTTCACTAGAAAACAGCCAGCGAAAGAGTATCCATCATCCCTTTGCCTGATCCCGCTCACACATGCACACAAGTGGGGTAAAGGCAGTGGTGAAATCCAAATTTTTTTACTACCGGTTCCATGGGCATGGCTTGGTGGGTGTAGTATGGCTTGGTGGACATGGTAGGGGAAAGATACTGCAAAATCTTCATTCCCACCTCACTCCAGGGGAAGAATACTGCAAAATCCCCACTCCCTCCCCACTCCTGGGGGAAGGATATTGCAAAATCTCCATTCCCACCCCACTCTGGGGCCAGCCAGAGGTGGTATTTGCCGGTTCTCTGAACTGCTCAAAATTTCTGCTACTGCTTCTCCAGAACCTCTCAGAACCTGCTAGGTTCCACCTCTGGGTAAAGGTTTTTATCTGAGGCTTTCCAAGCCCGCAATAGTCTTCCCCAGAAATCTCCATGCCAACCACCACACAAGTTCCCAGGAGTTCATAGTTCATTCCGGGAACAAACCCAACATGAATCCACAGGACAAGACAAGTCCACAAGGCAGAGGCAAGGCTAGAGCATTTTGTGAGGCAGAAACAAATCCACCAGGCACAGGCAAAATCTGTGAAATCCAGAGGTCAAGGCATGAGCCATGGTCCAAGGTATATAGTCAGGGAAGAAGATTCACAGCAAGAGGCTCAGAGGTTGATGAATGCAATGCAAGGAAACAGATGTCTTGCTCCCAGCGTTGTTTCACTCCACTTGCTGAAGTAAATAGCTGCTTCCTGGTGAAGTCCATCAAGAGGGGTGATGCTGCCACCTTACCAGTACCTGTCATGTCCCTGTCAGATCCCAATTTGGAGGAGGAGAAGGAGTTGGAACCGGAACAATCTGACGGATATGGCACATCTTCCCTGGAACAACTGGAGAATCCAGAGGCTGAACTTGATGCTGTCTCAGGCCCCTCCGTCATTGGGGGAAGTGGTCATCCAGATAGGGAGCTGCCTGCCTTCACGAAGGCAGAGGACGATTGGCTGCAGACGGGCAGTGGCGATGAGAAACAACAGATCTCCTCTGTCAAGGAACAGCTGCTCTTGTACTGCTAGTTTTGTTTTTTTGTAACATTCAAATTGGAATCTGCTGCTCTTTAACTTAAATGTTATTAATCAACATCTTTTACCCTGAAATGATGGAAAACAGACCTTGACCTTGCTCTGTGTGATATTCTTTCAAATATTTGAACAGTACTGTCATGGCCACCCAAATCTCCTCAGGGCCAAACATTTCTAGGTCCTTTGATCTTTCTTGATTTTTGAATTGTCAGACTCTGCAAAAACTACTCAGACATGTTAAATAAGAATCATTATTACTGACTAGAATGAAGTTGCTTAGATAGCTTCAAAATGAGAGCATAATCCACTTTTCCCCTCACTATCTTCCTGTTTTTTACAACTTTTTTGATGTTGCTTAGCAGTTTTTGGACTTGGTACTGAGTTGGCAGTTGGTAATTAGTATTCTTTAGTTCCCACCCAGCCCTGAGGTTAACAGAGAAATGAACAAAAATTCTCATTATGGCATTTTTTTCTTTCAATCAACTGTGGATAATGGATTGAGGACAGGTGCAGTCTAACATCTAGCAACTGAAATAGGGCATCAGAAAGCTGACATTGGCCCACTCCTCTGTTGAGTGGAGGTGACACCAATACTTCTCACTTTAAATCACTTTAAAAGATCTCATTCGGCTTCTCTGAATATGTAACCTGAATATTGGATTTAATCAATACATGGGAATCATAATTATAGTTCTTTCTCCGCATTTAATGATTCCTGGATCTAGATTAGTTTTGTATTATTGATAGCCTTTTCACCAGATACACCAGAGCCTGAATTCACTAGCAGATGAAGCAGACTAAGTCACTCAGGAAGGTATGGCATATATTGTAGGAGGTCCAGGAGAGTGGCTGCTAGGATTAAGCCTTGCTTTAGTTTGGATTCGTTCCTGTCTGAAATTGTTAGGGGGAGTTTTTGTTCTGACTTGCCTGCTTTAGAGGCAAATGTAGAGGAACCTGTTATCCAGTTCCTGGATTGTGACTTGGGACAATGTGACCATTAGAATATAACTGCACTGATTTCCAGAGAGAAGCTCTCTATCCCCATTCCCACACCAAAATCTGAAGATGTCACCAAGTTGGGAAGGGAGGGGAGCATGAACTATTAACCTTTAGGTTAGAGCCAGGTTTGGACTTCTTTGTCTCCTGTGTTTTGGGTGAAAATGGGTTGGGATAATTGCAATAGAGGGTCAGCTATGTATGGTGTGCAGTATGGAAGATGGAGTAATTAAATCATGTCTGGAGTTGCCTAGTTGAAGATTTCCTGTGTTTGATGGTTAAGGAGTTTCCTGGATGGGAAGGAGTTGCAGGCCGGGGGGAGAGAACTTCATGAAAAGAGATTGTGGCTGTAGGAAATTAGGAGGATGACCACTTCAGCATTCCTGATCTTGAAAGCCAAATATTGAGGTACTCATGCAAACCTATAGAGGAGTAAGGAAGTTCTTCATCAAAGGTATTGTAAGAGAACATTCTGTTGGATGAACAGTCTGTCTTTTATTTACTATTGTCTTTGGCAAGCTGAACTATGCATTAGTATTGACCCATTCAGCCCTCTGGGTGCCACTTAGGTCTGATATATTTATCTTATGAAGTGACTTATAGTTGTTTTCATGTATACCTTTTAAACCAATCAGCAAAAGAACACTAAATATTTAATAATAAAAACATTATTGTATTGTATAAAGAGCAGTAGAAAATATCAGTAGCACAAAACAACAAATTAAGTCAACCTGTTGAAAGCCTGTAAAATTAAAAGGTCTTTGAAGATGCTCTCTAAGCTTGGTTGTTTGCTTGAAGACATTTCTTTATCCTATTAGGTAGCATCATCGGTGCTAGTGGGTGTGGGGTTTGTTCCCTGTTTATATATAATATCTTGGCTTGCCAATGTTGGTGAGTCTGCAATTTTCTCCTTGGTTTTTTCCTTGATTAGGGTATTGTTTTCTGTTTGATTGTTTATCTGATATTAATCCTTTTTTATCTAGCTGTTGGCTGTTGGAGAGGGTATTTCTCCTCTTTTGATTTCTCCCTTAGCTTGTGTATCCTTAGCTCTTTAGACTGGTGTGTAAATATGGTGTATCTCTATCAGATACACCATATTCAGTAAGTTCTGACCAGTTCTGGAGAACCAATAGCGGAAATTTTGAGTAGTTCAGAGAACTGGTAAATACCACCTCTGACTGGCCCCGCCCCTGTCTATTCTCTGCCTCTCGAGTCCCAGCTGATCAGGAAGAAATGGGGATTTTGCAGTAACCTTCCCCTAGAGTGGGGAGGGAATGGAGATTTTACAGTATCCTTGCCATGCCATGCCCACCAAGCCATGCCCACAGAACTGGTAGTAAATTTTTTTGACTCCCACCACTGATCTCTATGTGTCTTTGCCTAGCCCTGCATAGACAACAAAGTGTCAGCTAAGCCTCCCTCTGGCAGAACATCCCATAAGGCTCTGTTTCTAAACATGAAAGAGTTTTTTCTATGTAAGTATTTTCAGAACAGAGGCAGGAATGCTTCTCAAAATGCTGTACATAAAGAGAGACTTCTGTTGGATTCTTCTGTTAGGTCCAAAGCAATGTAACATTAACATTTAGAAATGTGTTACTAAATAGATAGCCAATATAGCCTGGTTTAATCACAGGCCAGCTTTCTGGCTAATACTGAAGATTCAGCTCAGTGAGGGTAAAAACATGGTGTGCGTATATATTGATCAAGTAAGGATTGCAGTGGCTGAAACAGCATTTTTTTTCCATTTGGTGGTAGGAGGTATATCATTTCTCAAAGAAGGCTGAAGCACTGTTTTCTTCTTTGTTTCCCCCCCACCCTCACCCCAAATCAATAGGAAATTGATCCACTGTTTCTTGAAGTTTGCCCTCAAGATTTTGGGCCTTGGCTCCATGGGATTATAAAGAAGTCTGCAGTAGGGCTATGATCTGTGAATAACCAAGCCCTCCATTAGCATAGGCTGCATGCTGTTAAAGCTATTTAAATTTCCAGAAACAAAAGATATACCTAGGAACATAGTAAACTATGAATGTATTCTTTTGAATGGGTGGGTAACATAGTCTATAGCAGGGATGTCAAACTGGTGGCCCATAGGCCGGATGCATCACACACAGGCCACGCCCACCCCCGCAAAGGGAAAAAAACTCGTGAAACATCACATGAACAGTAACGTGATGTTGCGAGTTTGATACCTGTGGTCTATAGATTTTACATAGCCCTGGTTTCTCTTATTTTGTCGGAGCACCTAGAAATCGGCAAACCACTAAGCACTAAATGAGATTCGCTGTTGAGATTTTTCAGTAGGCAACATTGTGAAATAGATATTTCAGATATTTCAGATATTAAGAAACACATAACAACAAGATACCTTCATCCTTGAAAGAAAAAAAACCTCACCTTCCAGAACTTTTGTCCTTGTCCGTCATGTGACAAACCTTCTTTCATTGGACACTACAGCCCAGCACTCCCTAATAGGAATAAAGTTTTGAACAGTTGTGTTCGAGAGAATATAGGTCAACCATAGTTAAAGACCTTTCTTTTTCCTTTACAGGTGACTAAAGCCGAACAAATACCTTGGTTTCAGTATAAAAGGCTTTTTTTCAGGCTGAAGTAGAATTCACCATCCGTAAAAAAAAATTTCAGTTCTCCAGAACAAGTGGTCAAAAGAATAAAATAGGTTTGCAATGTTTTATTTTTAAGTTCTTTCAGGACTACAGTATTCGATTGTGTTTTAAATGGTTCTTGCTGAGAGAAAAAGTGCTGAAAATGGGGGATCAGCAGGCGTATAAAACAAACCACATAGTTAACAATAGCGAAAATGTGTATTACCAGCAGCAGCAGCAGCACTTGAGTCCCCTGGCTTCTGCAAACCACAACTATGGAACTTCAGCCATGCATACGTCTCCAGAGTCTCCCCTCTCTCCCTCATTCCCTCATGATGCCAGGGAAAACATATCTTTGAATGTTGGGCCCAAAGGCCTTGGGCTAATGGATTCTCCCAGGCAAGCAGACTGGGCCCATTTGGCATCTGGAAACCACCTCTCAGTAAGAAACAGTCAGCATGTCATGTGGAACCCAATGGCTCAAAGTGAACCAGTTGATGGCTTTGACCACCTCTGTTCCCAAAACAATGATCTCCGATCACAAAAAATTACCAGTGGGGTTTTGCATAAATTAGACTCTTTTGCCCAGGTGTTTGCTAGCCAAAACTTAAGAATCCAAGTGAACAATGTGTCTCAGCACATTCAGTCGCAGCCTCCAGTGATGGAGAATGCTGGCGATAGTGCACTTCGACAGTTGCTGTCTCAGAAACCTGCTGTGGAACAACAACTTGTGCCAAGATACCAGCAGATGCCACAGCAAGTCCATCCCGGTTTTGGAAGTGCACAGCAAAAGCAGCAGATGCAGTTAATGCAACACCAGTCCTCTCTTTATTATGACAACCAGCAACATGTTGCCCACATCCCAATGCACTCTGCCATGCACCAGGGACAGGCCCACTTACAGCAAATGCATTCTCAACATTTGCTGCCACCACAGCTACAGCAAGATCAATACTATCTGCAGCAACAGCAACCCCATCAAGGACAGCACAGGCTCTTGGTACATGAGATGCAGCCTCAGCAGCAGCAACAGAGGCAGTGCCCCATGCAAACAGCTCAGTATTATCCAATACAGCCTATGATGCAACAATTACAACAGCAGCAGCAGCAGCAGCAGATACAAACACAACTTCCTCCCTATCACAGGGATACTAACCAGAAGCCTCTGCACGAACCTCAGCAATACTCCCAAGATCGAGGTAATTCCATGCAGCTTATACAGCTAGGAGCAGTCCCTCCGTATTTCTATCAAGATCAGCAACAATCCTTCAAACACTTGTACCCACAAGGTGTTCTGCAACAGCAACAGCCACCTGGTGATGCCAGTCAGCCCGATCATTACCAGGGTGATGGTAACACTCAGACATTGATGGATGAGCACCTGGGACTCCCTATGGCAGAGGGGACTGAAGATCCAGCAGCACAGGGCCTGAATTCTGTGGACAGCACTGTCTCCCAACAATCTCTTAGACCTTCAACAAGCGTTCAGATGAATAACAAAAGACCTCAGCAGTTGTCTCCCAGTGCTGTATGGCCACAGGTATGTAGAACTTAATATCTTACCGGTACTTTCTGATAATTAAGTATAGAAACAAGCTGTATCGTCTTATAACATAGAGCAGGCATGCATGATTTTTTTTGAAATGTATACTTGGATTTCAATAATGTGCTAGAACAACACCCCTGAAAAAAACTTCATTCAATATTACTCCCAGTGAAATTAAATGTAAAACTATGTTTTAAAAAATTAATACTTTCCCTTTTTTTGCATTAAAAATGATAATTCAGTAGCAGGTTTTAGAAAGCTTTGGGAGAAGTGGCTTCAGACCTAGGGTTTCAGACTTCACATTTTTATCAACGATAGTTGTCCAGTGAAATAAAAGAAGCCTTTTATGGCATTGAAATTCATGTTCTTTGAAACCATGGAGACAAACAGGTGCTTCTATTGGCAGAGCCATTTTGTGAATCCCTAATATTTAGCATTTATTTCAACTGTCCCATCTATGATGAGCCAGTGAAACTTGGTTAGATGCTTCTAGATATGATTAAAGAGTGTTTGCTTGTGGGAATCTGTATAAATGTAGAGATTCCATTGGAAATTTAAAAACGACTCTGTGCATTGGGCATTCTTAGAGGCCTACCTCCTATGGAGTCTGTTGGAAAAGGCCTCACCATCCATTTGGCTAAGAAACACAATAACAGGAGGCCTTTTTGTTTCTTCTCCAAGTGTTCAATATTGCTTCCTGTTCAGATCTGAACTATGCAGGGTAGCAGAGTAATACCTTTAATGCTTTCCCCAATCTTCCCAATATTTTAGACCAGTTTTTTTTCAAACTCTGTTTGATGAAGTTCCATGGGAAACAACTAAGGACATTAAAAAAAGAACTCATTCATTTGACTGTAATCAATTTCCTATCGCTAGAGCTTTGCCTCTTGATCAAGGTATGCATGTGTACATTTGAAGGGTATCTAGACTAGGAAAAGTGCAGACTATAATTAAACAACTTACTGGTTTACTTAAATTTCTCCTATCTTTTTTAATAGCAGATCCAGTTACTTGATGGCAGACTTCCATCAGTTTCTCCTGAACAGAGGTATAGTTGTGATCAATTATTGATGTCTTCTAAAAATCCAAAATAGTGTACAAATAATCAACTATCTTGTAAGCAATCTTTTAGACTGCTATATTGAAATATAGCAAAAATGTTGATGGCCGTTATATTACTCTGGTAGAAGACCATATGACAATGATGGAACCTTAGTTGTTAAGAATATAAAACTTAACCCTTAAGGCATGTGAATTAGGTTTGTTCTACATATAATCATTTAACTATTCTAGGTCAAAGCCTATCTGGCAAACTTTCACAAGAAAATGTGACACACTTTGAGGGGCCTCAAGCAGGACCATCTGTGAAATTACAAGAGGTCTTCTGGTGATCCTGTAGCAACACTGGAAATGGCGATCCAATTTAAGTCAGGCTATAGTTTCGTTTTCATTTAATGTTTTTTGAAAGTAGAATTGATACCTAGTCAGGTATCAAATTAGCAAAATTTTATTTTACCTGTGGATGTTTTTCCCCCTGCTTCTTTTTTAAAAATTCCTACCTGAAATACAGGCTGCTAGTTAGAAGCCATTGTCATCTCTTTAGCTGGCAAGAACACATGACCTCTTTCTCTTCATAGCTCATGGCTAGAACACCATGACCCAAAACATCTTCTATTGATGTGTGTTTATTCTACTAAAGAACAACAACTTTAGCACCTTTGCTCAAAATAAATATCTGGTTTCAGATATTTATTCTATGCTATGGATGTTGGTGCCACCAAAGAAACTTTTGTGGACAAACTAGTTCAATGGATTGTGTTTTGTGATGCACTTCTGTCTGTCATATCCAGGAAAAATAATTAAAGAGAAAACCCCAAGTTGTACCTATGCAGATGCACAACGTATTTGTGTTGCTCATGTATTAAAAATCATATAGGAAAAAGCTTACCTTCATTGCATAGAGCAAAGAATTACAGAAAAAGCTTATTGCTAATTTAATGTCTCAGATTTGGTGAATTGATGAAGCCCTTTATAAATAAAATATAATTATCTGCATGGTTTTGCATTTAGACCTTACATTTTTATTGTTTCTTTTTTGTTAAATAGGACTTACCAGTTGCTTCAAGGATCTGATTTAACGAACTTCCCTTTCTTTATTATGGTCATGACTTTCAAGTTACTTATCAGATCTTATTTTCTCATTACATAATCAGTGTAATCAGTAAAATTGTTTCATTCTTGACACTGAGTAATTAACTTACCAATGTTACCAGTTTTAACAAATCAAATCTTTCCTATTGTTCAAAAGAAAAGTAAAGCTAGAGAACAGCAAGTAATTTAAAACAGTCCTTGAATTGTTACAAGTTAATTTAAATATTTTGTTTATATAAACAAGTAATTAAAATGTTGCTTTTCATACATACACAGAACTGAGATTGTTACATTATTGCAATTATTACAACACTATTTTCTGTTTCCTTTTTAAATATCCATATTTACAGCATTTGAACTCTACAATATTGTTGTCATGTGTGAATATTGCCTACTTTGAGCTTGATCACAATGTCAACATCCCACTGGCACATTCTTCAATATCCAAGTACTGATTCTTACTAAGATTAACATAAGGGCATAAACTCATAGCTGTGTTTAAATATAACTTAAAGCTTTTTCTATATCTGTTGTATTACATGCTTTCAATCATTATTTGTTACATTTCAGTTGCATCTAGATGCATTTGGTTAAAATGGTTTCTCCTGAAGCCTTTAGATGAATACACAAGTACACTGATAGTATAGGCCCTGACATCAAGTATACCACTTGTCATGGATGCCAACAAGTTGGAATAAATGATTGCACTATCAAAATATATACCAAGGCTTCCATCTGGCAATCAAATCTGCCACTCATCTGGTCTTACATAGGCTTTTACATCTGCAGCAAGCGTTGATGATTGAAAGATGGGGCAGTGGTAGGTCATCTAATGGACCACTGAGTAATACATGAAGAGTGTTCCTATATTTTCAATATGACCCTGTATATAATTACTCCAGTATCTCTCTTAGTGGGAGTTACTTCCCAAGGATAAAACTTTAACCTTGTTGTGTCTTCTCTGCATTTTGAGAACACTGCTCTGAATATTTACCCTGCTATTCTGTAGATGTTTATACCAGTACTTGTTATAAGTTTAAGTCCTGTTTGTGTATTCATTTACAGTACCTTAACTTTGACTTCGTTGACTTTTCAGCAAAGGCAGTAGTACATTTCTGCAGAAGTGAAACCTGATCTTCTTAATAGTAACAGAGCCCTTCCAGAAAACACCTCCAGCAACTGTTTTAATATAATATGTGACAGCAAGAACCGTAAGAATTAGGGGATGGCTGAATTTACTCTGAATATTTTGTTTGGATGTTTTATTGGATTCAACCATTTGAAGATAGTGAGATTTCATAGTCCATCCTCCCCACCTCCAACTGTTCTGTGTATATTAATTATAATGTATTTAGGAGCATTCTTTCTAAAACAGCACCTTCTTTCTCTGTCTTTTGTAACAGCAATGCTTGTGATAAAGAAACATACATTGAAAGATCCGAACCAAAGAGCAAACTGACGTGCTCTGTATGTTTCAAAGAGTTTAAAAGTTTGCCAGCTCTAAATGGTCACATGAGATCTCATGGAGGGATAAGGGCATCTCCTATCTTCAGACAGGTATCAATGCTTGTGTATTTCTTTTTGAATATTTGGTCTTCCCCTTTTCTAAAATTTGCTGCTCGCTTAACTATGTCTTTCTTTTTAAAAAAAATATTCTGTAGCTTGCTATTGTCCCCCCAAAAAATGTCTTTTTCCAGCTTTGCTTCCACGTGTATTAATTCTCCATTGTTGTTGATGTGTTAGCTGATGTTATATATAAGAAAAGAACTACATCTGGGCATAGGCTTTGGCTGACCTCCAGTAGAACAGGGTTCCTTACTGAGTATATTTCAGTATCCTCTTTATTGCTTGAACAGTTTTAAGCACAAGAAACTGTTCAATACAACTATGTTTTCTTCTATTTCTTTCTGTCCAGTTTTCTTGTGTTCCTTTTGGACACAGGCTTCCAGTGAGGATATGTTTTTGTAACAGGGGAATCATGTTAAATCTTTTGTAGCAATAATACTTGAGGCTAATTCATTTATTCCAAGGTAGCAGGAACTTACTTTAATCCCTGATAATAATTCTTTTAAAATAGTTCTTTTAAAATGCCCTAAAATTCCCCGATGTTCATGCTGCCTGTGAGTATTCTAGTGATGACCAGGCATTTGAAATTGTGGGTGAAAGCTTTTAATAATTGTCTGTACAGGAGGATGGGGAGAACCTGCCACAGCAGCGCCAACAGGAACAGCTGCCCTCCGAAGTGGATAGCTTTGCGCCTATCGTCATGCCTGTGTCTGTCCCTGTAAAGGTTCTGTCGCCTGAGCCCAGCAAGCAGGCCAGAGATGGCTGTGCCCTGATCAAAGACAAGCCTGTCTCAGATGATGAGATGCCTGTCCTTGTGAGGATGATCTGTTCTCCAGCACATTCCCCTAACGCCATCAGCCCGTGTACCTCTTCTGTGAGTGTTCTCTTCTTGCCACTAACTGTGCCGTAGGAGCCTAATAAATCCCTTTGCGTTACATCAATGCTTTGAGGACTTTTCCAGTTATTTCAAAGCCAGTGTTAATGACTCTTCTATAATGGTCCAAATTTTTCAAAGCCGCAAACACAATAGAAAACAACAAAGGGATTTGTTATCTTTAATGTTCTTTGTGTTGGCTTATTTTACTGTTGCAGCTGGCTGAGAGCCAGTTTGTTTTCTTCTTGAAAATGGTCTACTTGTGTCTTTGTGTGCATGCCTGTGTGCCCATGCATTTTGCCAGAGATTGTTTCCAGATAATAAGCATTGTAAAAGGCTTGAGACTGATGCTTTCTTTTCCTCCGATAAGCATCATTTTTTCTTCAATAAATCACAGTTAGAACTGTCTGCTGTCTTAAGTGTAAAATTTGTGTCATGTAGCATGCAAGTCCAGGAGTTGCTACTAAAGCTGGTGAAACCTAAGCAGCCCTGACCTCTGCCTTGGATCTCCCATGCCAGCCAGCTGCCAGTTTAAATTTTCCAGTTAGGTTCTCTGAGAGATTATGGAAAGCGCATATTAATAATTGCCCATGAAGGGCTTATCTTTATTGGTAAAGACCATCTTGTGCATGGACTTAGTTCTGATAGCTTGGTTCTGATATCACACATGTTTATCCAGAATTACATCATTCATTCTATCCTGCTTTAAGCATAGGTTTGTCCTAGAAAACAGTACAGTTTTATTGAATCCAGAGGAACAATTAAATAATCTCACAAAAGAAAGAATAATGCATGAACCACTGGTTCCCCCCCCCCCCCCATAATTCCTCTTTGGGAAACTGATGCTACATAACCGACTTTTGGGGAAGTGCAGTCTGAAACAGTAGAAGCAGACAGCAGACGATCTTTTAAAATCTCTACCCTTCCTAGAGTGTTCAACAGAACTGCAGTGCATTGGTTCTCTCCTTTTTTGTTATTTAATTTAACAGCAGCTTCAGACAGTAGTTTGGAAAGAAATCTGTAAAGGGGAGGTCCTTTTGCATTACTTTCCTAAGAAAATTGAACATGCACTCAGGAAAGGACAGTTGTGGGAGATGATCCGAGAAGGAGCACCCCCACAGTATTACATTCCATTAGACCAGTGTCTGACTTCCTAATGCAACTGCTTTTAAAATTGTAGGACAAGTTTTTAACAGATTTTCTGGATCATTCTTCACTTAATTACTGGTTGATCATTATTTCTTGAAAATTAAATGGTGCCTTTGTCCAATCACCCTGTAACTTTATTGTTTTACTTTTTATATGTAAAGAGTTTGGTGAAATACAATTTCACAACAACTAAAAAACGGGCAAAATATGAGCAATAGTAAAAATAATTACAGTCTATAAACAAAATAAACAGGAAGTAAAATCTACAGCACTTATTTTTAAAAAGTGACATAAATGTAAATACAGGAAGTCATGCATCAGTAAGAAAAGCCTGACTGCTTTTAATAATGAAAGTTTATTACAAAACTAAACCAGTGGATGAAGTTGTACAAGTTTAATAATAGTTTTATATTTTTCAGGCTGTGCTGATGTACCCAAAGAGTGGATCCCAGGTCAGCAGAAAGGTCTCTGGTTTACCACAGTCCATGCTAAGTTTAATTTGGTGAACGTATCTCACCAATTGAAAAATCCCTCCCTTGATATATCATGAACAAACTAGGACAAGATGGGACAAATTATTCGGGTCTTCTCCCGCATAGAATTGGAAGTATCTTGGTGACATTTCAACGAAGTCGAAGTTCAACGAAGTCTCAGTCTCAAATTGCTCCTGGAAGCACGAAGCCGAGAACACCAGCCTGAAGATGACGAATGAGACTTCGTTGAAATGTCGCTAAGATACTTCCAATTCTACGCGGGAGAAGACCCGAATAACTAAAGACCTACATACAAACACCCGCAAAAACCTCAGAAAATATATATATATATATATATATATATATATATATATATATATATATATATATATATATATATATATATATATATATATATATATATATATATTAATTTGATTTATATGCCGCCCTTCTCCAGAGACTCAGGGCGGTTTACAATGCGTTAAGCAATAGCCTTCATACTTTTGTATATTTATACAAAGTCAGCTTATTGCCCCCACAACAGGGTCCTCAATTTACCCACCTTAGAAAGGATGGAAGGCTGAGTCGACCTTGAGCCTGGGGAGTTTCGAACTGGTGTAATTGCAGGCAGCTGGACGTTACGTGCTGCCTTTAGTACTCAGGCTCCTATTATTTTATTTATATAAACTATATATTTTTTATTTATTATTGTTGTATCCTGCCTTCTGCTAAGATGTGGGGTCATTCCTTATTTTATCTTTGTAATCTATGTGCTAGTTTGTTCTGAGAGAAAGAGATTGCCTTAAGTCATCCAGAATGCTCCATAGCTAAGTGAGGATGTAGATTCCTAATCCAAAATCATTAAGGGTTTTCATGGTGGATTCAGAAGATTGAAAAGAGGGGCAGGGATTAAAATGCAGCAGTGAAAATAAATAAATGATACATTCCGATAAATGCCTTCCTTAGTAAATGGCAACTTAAGGGAGGATATTTAAAAGTTAGGCAATCTTGTCTCCTGAGTCAGGAAATTTCATCATGAAGATAAAGCCATTCTTGAAGCTCCTTGTTCCCGTCACTGGTCTTCACTACAGTTCCGGCATAAAAAAATTGTCTCCATTGGATCTTAAAATGCTGGCAGACTGTCATGAGAGGAAGTAATTTGGGAATTCCTCTTTAAACTTGATTCCCAATAGTAAAATAATAGTAAAATAATAGTATAATATTGCTCTGTTGAAGTCAGAAGGCAGTAAGTTGGAAGATTCATTGTTTAGTCCATGTTTTGATGTTTCACTGAAAAATTGTATTGGGCTAACTGATGTATGATTGAATACACTTACTATTAAAACAATAACTTTTGTATTTTCAGGAGCCCAATAGAAAGCATCACCAAAATATCACGAACTCTGAAGAAAATATCAAATCTTTTCAAGACAAGAAAAAATACCGCCACAGACCCGAACCACTCTTCATACCACCTCCCTCCTTCAATCTCAGTGCATCTCACTCAGGGGCTACTCTGTACCAAAGCCAACTTCGCTCTCCCCGTGTTTTAGGAGACCATCTAATTGACAGGACTCATAATCCCCCACCTTATACACCATCTCCCATGCTTAGCCCCATACGGCAAGGATCTGGACTCTTCAGCAACGTCATCTTATCTTCTCATGGTACATCTCATCCCCAGCTGCCCCTTACTCCCCTGACACCCACTCCCCGGATTCTCCTCTGTCAGTCTAGTAAGTATGTTGTAGTGTAGTATAGACGTTGCTCACATAAGAACTACTAGTTTTATTCACTTGTGAATGATAATAACGTTGGCTTAAATTGATTCTGCTTTGTACTTCTTATAGTGTTCCTGCATATCTAGATATAATTACTTTGTTTCAGATGGGTTCACAAAGAAATGCAGAAAATCCATGCATGCTGATTTGGGCTACTTCCTTTATTTCCTAAATGTGGCCCAGAAATTCAGTTACAACAGTGCTTGTTCAGTGACCACAATTCAGTCATTAAGCAAAGTGATTGCTCAGTGAAACTGTGACCGTACTTACAATCTTACTTCAGCTTTGCTTTGCTTTACAGACCTGTGAAGGTCATAAATGCAAGGGTAGGTCATTAAGTTAATTTTTCATCACCGTGGACTTTCCATTTTTACTGGAATCAGTTGATGAAAACAACCATGTCCTTGAAACTAGCAAATTTGACAGCATTGCTACACCACATGGAAACTTTTTTTTTTAATCTCATCACTGCAGATATTAAAAAAATTCTTGTAGTTTTGAATAATTGTCTTGGGAGTGTAAAATAAAATAGTCTTACAAATTAGTATATCATGCGAGAATCCTGATAGTAATCATTTTCTAAACAGTGGGGAATGCATATGTAAATATACAATTAAATGTAAAAAGTAGGTTCTACATGATTGTTGGTCTGTTTAATAACATTGGGGTTTTTTTTGGACTGGTACTAGCTCCACAGGGTGACCTTCCATACTCCAACCCCTTCCAGTTATGGAGAAGTCACAGTATCCCTATCCAGGTTTGACTCAATATATTTGGAGGGCATTTGATTGACAAATACCTTCATTAGAGCAGTTTTCTTACCACCTGATGACACTTCTTTCAAAACTGTGCCAAAAGGTCAACTGCATATAAATGGATATTCACTCTATTAGGGTGAGAAATATTCTTTATTTAAATATAATGTTTTTTGTAAGAAAAGAAGGCAGACTTCAGAAACTTGGTTAGTGAGCAAAGACAAAAAGGGGAAATTATATTATCATTTTTCTTGCAGATAGTATTGATGGAAATAGTGTTCCTATGACTCCAAGACCTGGAGAACAGACTATTCATATTGAACCGTAAGTCTTTTGTAGAGAGCTGTAATATCCAATGCAACACAAATTGTATTGATTGGGAGTTGGAGGGGAGAGTGTGTGTTTCTTTTTAAAAAATAGTTGAGATACAAATCATTCCTGTGAGTCTATCAGATTGTTGTGTATTTATCAAGGCCTCTTATCTTATTTTGTTTATGCTCAACTGGTTACATTGGAAGCTACTTTTAAATGGTTTTCAGAGCAACATATTTAAATATTATAAAACTGCAGTCCTGAATTAAACCATGAAGTATGACCTCAAATATAGGCCATCAGTGGCATTTTGGGAAATTAAAGCTCAACATGGCTCTGGGTTCTTATTTTACTGAATAGATGGATGGAAGGATGGAAGATCCTTGAGCCTGTCAGGATCGAGCTCCTGGCAGTGGCCACAGTCAGCCTGAAATACTACATTCTAACCACTTGCCACCACAGCAATTGGTTGTTCCATAGGGCAAATGCCATGGCAAAATCTCTTAGGTACTGTCAGATGGAATTCTTTTGACTATGGGACCTGCAATCCTGCCAGATTTAATGTGGCAGGTAAATGTAATCCGGAAGAGATGGTCCTTCAAATAAGTCAGTCTCAAACTCAAGGCCTGCGGGCCGGATCCCATGATGCCTCTGCCAGTGAAAATGGAGCTTGGGAGGGCTGTGTGCCTCCACCTCCAGCTCCGTTTTCGTTGGCAGAGGGCTACAGGAGTCTGTCACAAGTGATGAGCTGGCCATACCCACCCTGGCCACTCCAGTCTGGCCCCCTGAGACCAAACATAACCCTGATGTGGCCCTCGATGAAATCGAGTTTGACACCCCTGAAATAAGTCATATTCATTCATGATCAGAAGGTGATGCTCTTGACAGACTGTGTTATCCTAGCTCCTTTTTGGATGATTTTGGATGATTATGTCATCTATTCAGCTTGATTCTGTAAGAAAATAATCCAGTTTATATGAAGTTTCTGCTTCATTAGTTTTATCTTTGCCACTTCTGCTTTCTGCCTTAATGTCTTTTTTTTTTTTTTTTTTTTTTTTTTTTTTGCTATATGAGTGATATTTTTTCCTGACATTATTTTCTTCCTAAATCCTTCTCTTTAGGCTCCTTGAAGAGAAGGACTTAGGAAGGCTCTGCAATAGACTTACATTTTTAATGCTTTAAATATTTTTATTTCTTTGAGGTGTATCAACATTGGCTCAAGATTTCAGGCTGATATCCCTGAACTTAAAGATATAGCAATGGTGGAGAAGGAGGATCACAAGGCAACTTTAGTTTGGAAACCATGGCCAGAACTGGAAGACAAAACTTTTGAACAAAGAGGTACTATATTTTTATACCGGTACTAGAGTGAGTGAATTTTTGCTTTGCTATGTTTTATGTATATCACCACCCGCTCACAAAGGTCACTTTGGGTAGATAATAGGGATGAATCCAAACTCATAGTTTGAAATAAAAAAGTGAGTGTTTTCAGAGTTGCTGTCTGTTAGCTTTAAAAATTTAGATTTTCTTGGTACTTCACTACAAAAATAGAATTGAATCAAGTCTATGTTCAGTAGATTCTACTGTTAAAGAATGGGAGTAAATCACAGTTTACTCTGATCTCCTTCTATGCTCATAATTTCTGGAGGTGTATGTCAGACACCAGAGGAGGAAAGAGAACCAAGGAAAAATGGTTTATTTATCCATTTTCTTTAGAAGTAAATCTCCATCAGATCCTTTTCAAACAGAAACGATACTTGGACTCGACATATAACATAAAAACCTCCAGTATACATTGAATCCTACATTGTTTATGTAAATTCTTCATTGGGCTAGCCTTATACTCCCTAAACTTCTTTTCTTCAAAAGACTCTGTTCACTAAGAATAGTGAATACCTCTATATCCTTTGCAATATTTTGTTTTGGGAGTTAACACTCATTTTCACAACAGGCTGTTGTATACGTGTTCATCAGAGAAGTACCATAGGAATAAACAAGAAAAGAGTTACAAAAAGAAAAGAATCTCTTCCAGATATTTTGAAGTGGTATAATCACAAAAATGTTATTTTCCCCTTTAGCCTGTTTTAAGAACTGTGTGAGAAAACAATAGACTTTCATTTGTTTAACCTTCTTTTTCATTTTAATATGAATGTATTGGTTTTCTGATACTTCCTGTATGTGTTTTTAAAAACTGATATACCACAGGACAATAGAATTCATAATTATACAGCAGCACATAAAATGTGTCTGGCTTTTTTATTTACGAGGTCTGCATCCTTGCTTTAAAATTATCATAAATGCTTCAGAAAGCTTTCAGGTTCCATTTTAACCCTTCTGGCTTAAGAATATTTCTCTCTTATCCTCTTGTCTTCATACCCAAATCTACTTCACAAACTGTGCATTTCTACTACGTATGCTTTCTTTGTTTATCATTCGATTCGGCTGATTTGTAGAGTGACAATTAATTGCTTTCTTAAACCGGTACTTAATCTTAAAATCATACTATATAAGAAGGGAGCTGAGAATCATCAGTCTTCAGTGCAGAAATCCAACACCATAACATCTCTGACAGGTGATTATTCATCTTCTGTTTAAACATCTCCAACAAAGGAGCTCCATAATCTCACTAGGCAATGTGTTTCATATCAAGCACAAGTTAGAAAGCCTGGAAGACTAAACCTCTGATCTCGGTGACCAACCCAGATTGGTTGTTGTTTCATATCTTTCCATCAATCTAAAACTCCTAAAGCCCATGCTGCCCAGTCTGAAAATGGCCCATAGGAGGCAATCCTGACTGTTCCAACCATTATGAAATATTTTCTGATTCTTGCCAAAATCTGCTTCCTTACAATCTTTTGGGATTTTCTGCCCGATCTTCTGGAACAGTTCTGGACCATTCTGCCTGCCTCCTACAGTTGAAGCTAGCTTCGCTATCTACCCATTCTTTTTCCAACTGCGTGTCTTTCCAACAGATGTACCTGTAGTTAATTTACCTTTGCCACAAATTGGGAAGCACTGGTGCAAACAAGTAATTATATCTTTTACATCACGTTCAATCTTCTGCTACTTTGATACTTGATCTATGTCACTATTGCCTGTTTTTGTTTTATTTTTAAAAAGTAATATTTTCCACCTATGTTCATCTACCTCTTTTAAACAAATTAATGCTGTTCCAAGGATGTGTATTTCTGCATTTGAGGTGATTAAGTGGAGTGTGTGAATGTTTTGGCTTTCCATGCTTCTGTTAAATCCAGGGGGCAGCATCCAAAGGGAACCCTTTCCCATTTTTAGATTGTGAAGCATGGACAACCTGTAGACTTCAGAATGATGTTTAATAGAAAAGCGTCCTTCACACACACACACCAAACAATAAAGCAAGCTAAAAACCACCACAGAGAAAACTTCAAAGAATAAAAAAACAATCACATCTGGAGGAGGAGAAATCTCAGCAAGTAATTAAAATAAACTGCCTCCTATTGTGCCCCAGCTGTCTCAAAATAGGAACTCATACTTGTTAGAATTAATGTCTTTACACTGGCTTTATGCATTCTTGTTATGTTTCTGCATTCAGCAGCTGAATTGTTTGAGAAATTTAATTTTGTTTTCTTATTACAGTGACCAATCTCTTAAATATGTGCTGTTCGAGCATATTAACTGGTGGAGGAACCAACATAGAATATGGTTTGCATTCTCTCTTTGAAGCTAAAGGAAATATTATGGTAGGTTACAGAACATGTTAAAAATAGTAACAGATTTCGTGAAGTAATTGGACATCAAGAAAATGTTTGAATAAGTAATTGTAAAATAATTTCACTTGCCATTAAAGAGATTTTTCTTTCTTTAGTGCAACTTCTGAAAACTTTTGAATATGGTTCTTTATTTTAAAAACCCATATCCAGTTCTTCTTTAGGAAAAAGAAGCCTATGGCTAGAAATGTCTAGTAGCTAATAAAATATCTTGTATTTAATGTGCACTCAGAAATAAATTCCAGTTCCTTTCCATTCCAACTGTTCAGAGGATAGCAACTTAAGCAAGGAACAACCAGTTCCTAGTTCAACCAGTCACAGCATAAATAAGTCCAGCAAGAGCTCTGCAGTTTTAAAATGTAGCATATCATAGGCAAAGGAAATAAGAAAATTGGAAATGTATTAAAATAATTAATTGAGAAAAGATTGAATGCAATTCTAATAATTACAAATCACGTACAATCCTGATTTGCTTTGTCTCTGTTAATATTGCAGGCTGCTCTGGAAATGCTTCTTCTTTTGAAACCAAAAAGAGCAAAATCACACCCTCTAGCCAATTACCATTATGCCGGTAAGTACTAAAATAGAGAGCCTGCCAATTTCACATGGGAGCTTCTATCAGGGCAGGTGCTATTGGCTGAGCACTGAGAAAGAAAGTCACTCATTTGACAGTAAAAAATTTAATGGTTCTGACCTGTTCATTTACTTCAGGTTCCGATCAGTGGACACCCTTTGAAAGAAAACTGTTCAGTAAAGCACTGGCAACATATGGCAAAGATTTCATTTTTGTGCAGAAAATGGTGAGCTGTCCCTCTCTCTTGTTTTCATGATCTTCTGGATACCACTTATTACTTATCTGCTAGGCTAATTCCAGTAGGCATGGTTTTTAAGTGAAAGTTTGTATGTTTAGACTTCAGTGAAGTCCCAACTGCAAGAATTTGTTATTTTTAAAACATCTGACAATTTGACCATGAATTAATTTCTTCAGTCAGTCAGTCAGTCAGTCAGTCAGTCAGTCAGTCAGTCAGTCAGTCAGTCAGTCAGTCAGTCAGTCTGTCTGTCTGTCTGTCTGTCTGTCTGTCTGTCTGTCTGTCTATCTATCTATCTATCTATCTATCTATCTATCTATCTATCTATCTATCTATCTATCTATCTATCTATCTATCTATCTTCTATCCATCCATCCATGTATCTCAGATTGTGGAGATTTGGGTTTTAGTCCCTTGCTCAGTTTTGAAGTTCACTCTTTGATTTTCAACAATTTACTGTCTGTCACAGTATAATCTGTTTCAATAGAGGAATTAGCCCGGGTTTAAAATGGTTTAACCCTTTAGTCATGCATGTATCATGTTAGTAAGCTCCAAAACCAAAGTCTAAATTTTTGATACTGCTTCAGAGTTTTGAAATTGTAATAAACTATATATACAGTACTAATGATTATATCTGAGAAATTTTTGTAGTGTGTGTGCTTCATGTTCATGTTGTATGATAGCTGACAATGTGCTAATGCAGAGTCTGAATTATTGTATAATTATAGGTGAAATCTAAGACAGTCGCACAGTGTGTTGAATACTATTATACGTGGAAGAAAATCATGCATTTAGGACGACGGCACAGAACTCGGCAGGCAGAAGTAAAAACTGAATGCCCAGTAAGCCTCACTTCCTTTAGTTTTGAAGTACATAAAATTGCATTATCCATAATAATATTTATTTATTTATTTATTTATTTATTTATTTTATTAAATTTATATACCGCCCTTCTCTTTGCGGACTCAGGGTGGTGAACAGCGAGAAATAAAAAACAAATCTTACAAAAGTTAAAAATTATTAAAAGTAACTAATATAAATTTGGCCCATTAGTTAAAAACAATTCAATTAAAATTAGTATCAAAAACTCTAAAAAAATTTTCCCATGGGATTCAGGCCAGGCCGGCTAGCTGGAAAAAAGTACGTTTTTAAGGCCCGATGAAAAGTCCAGAGGTCAGAGATCATTTGCAACTCTGGAGGAAGATCGTTCCAGAGGATGGGAGCTGCCACAGAGAAGGCTCTCCCCCTGGGGGTTGCCAGCCGACATTTTCTGGCTGACGGCACCCTGAGGAGGCCCTCTCTGTGGGAGCGAACCGGCCGGTGGCAGGCAATTGGTGGCAGTAGGCGGTCCCGTAAGTACCCAGGTCCTAAGCCATGGAGCGTTTTAAAGGTGATGACCAACATCTTGAAGCACACCCGGAAGTCCACCGGCAGCCAATGCAGCTCCCGCAGGAGAGGTGTCACATGGAAGCGCCCTGTTGCTCCCATAATCCCCCGCGCGGCCACATTCTGCACCAGTTGGAGCCTCTGGGTGCACCCCAAGGGGAGCCCCATGTAGATTACATTTATATATTTGATTATTACTTCTCTCACTTGTGAGAAGAAACATTTTAGTAAGATAGTTATACATATGCTGTAACCTGGTCCATGCTACAAGAATGTGTGTTGTTTTATCCTAAAATAATTTATTGCAGTTCTTAGCAAGCACCACAGTAGTATAGAGTGTTTCTGGGTATAGAAATTGGTGTTACTGCTTCTAGTTTGGAATTCCCAACATTTTCTTGGGAGATCCATATTTGCATGATAGACTGCCTTATATATCCAGAAGGAACCTGGAACTTCTAGTTTTAAAGAATCACGAAGCAACTGATAATCAAATATTTCTACTTAAGAGCCATTGCTAGTCGGAATAATATTAATATATATGAATAAGGAATTGAACTTATTGAGAAGATTTGTCTTTATTTAGTAATTAATAATATTAGATCTATTAGATCTACTTATTGATCTTGAAACAAAGAACAGGTAGCTCTCGCTTTGGGCCCACAATTGAGCCCAAAATTCCTGTTGCTGAACAAGACAGTTGTTAAGTGAGTTTTGCAACTTTTCTTGCAAAAGTTGCAAAACCATTGTTAAGCGAATCACTGCAGTTATTAAGTTAGTAACATAGTTGTTAAGTGAATTTGGATTCCCTATGGACTTTGCTTGTCAGAAGGTCACAAAAGTTGATTACATGATCCCAGGACACTGCAGCCATCATAAATATGAGTCAATTGCCAAGCATATGAATTTTGATCACATGGCCATGGGGATGCTACAAAGGTCATAAATGTGAAAAATGGTCACAAGTCATTTAGTTCGTTTTAGTGACTGTTCAAAATTGAGGTAAACCAAGGATTATCTGTAGGTACATGTGAGTTACTTCAATCCTTCTTTAACATCTCTATATGTGGGCAGTTAGAGTTTCTTATACCGTTACTCCATTATCATCTAGCATGTCTTTGAATTTTAGACAAGTGGTGAAGATGAGGAAATGGAAGGTGAAGAGCAAACTGAGGAAGAAAAAGCATCTGTAAAAGAAGAGGATACAGAAATTCAGAATTCCCCTGACCCACCCTCTATTGCTGTTGCATCACCCATTAACTCTCCCTCTCTGCCAAGCCTTGGGCTACCTGCGACCTCTTTTATCTGTGAAATGCCAGACTGTGGGGCTGTAAGTGTAATTGTTAATATAGTAATACACACATAAGGTCACAAAATAAAAAGACCTGTAAATAGAAAGGAATCAATTGTGGCTAAAGAAAGCAGTGATAGCACAAATAGTAATAAGTGCCTTGGATGCAATCCCAAAACATCTGAAATACTACTTGGGCACCATAGGCATTGACAAAATCACCATCTGTCAATTGCAAAAGGCAGCTTTTCTTGGAGCAGCTTACAATCTGCAGTGATAAATTTAATACCATCAAACAATAACACCTGCCTATGCCAGGTCCTTGGAAAGGACTTGATAGGTGGATAAAATTGTCAAATTCAGGCTAAACATCTGGTGTACTGCAACCAACCATATTAATATGTTAGTACACACATGCAGAAGTGTGTGGATACAGATGCAGCTAATTTCTGCAGTTCTGTGACTTCACAGTATACATTCAGTAATTGATGTTGGATGCAAAATCTCTTATATTGATGCCCAGAGTGGCATAAGCCTTAAGATAACAGATGTAGGACACCAGAGGCCTAGGGTCAAGTCCTCACCCTCACCCATGGAAACATATTGGGAGTCTTTGAGTGAGTCACATATACAGTACAATCCAACTTGTATCAGAGGGTGTATGAAATAAAGGAAGATCCTTATATAAGCCACTCTGAACTCTGTGGTGTATAACTTTCAACAAGGAAGAAAACATGTAGTTCTAGAAGACTAATGATTTTATTTTTTAATTAATTCATATTCAACCAATATGGTACTGTAACTATATTGTGGGGTCCCCAGGATTTCAGTTACTCTGTAATTAGGCTAGACTTATGGCTTCTAAATTCCATTTTTGTGTCTTCATCTAACTACATAACAAAATTTCAACAGCAGGAGATTTTCCTGCCATTTTGTAATAGAAACATATTTAAATTATTACATTCATCCTGTAATATTATTCACATAGAGCTGTAAATAAGGGGAATGAGATACAAAACAAAATAAAAATAAACAAATCCCCCAAAGGTGGTCCTGCCCATTCCCCAGTCCTCCCCGCTTAGTTTATGGCAACACCTCGCTATGGCCAACTCGCCACAGTCAAATCACTCTAGTCAACTTGTCACGGACAACTTGCCATGGGACAGTTTGCCATGACTAACTCACTATGGGACAACTCACTGCAGGACAAGAGTTACACTAACATTGAAGAAATAGTCAAATAAAATAATTTTTAAAAGAATGCCAAAGGAAGGACAAAATAAAATGTGAGTGATAAAAATTAAAATAAATGTTTAATTATTTTAAATAATTAAATTGAATTGTTGAATTGTCCCACTGAGTTTCCTGAGGCAAGTTGGCCGTGGCAAATTCTCCCACATTGAATTGACCGTGGTGAATTGGCCGCTGCGTATTCGCCATGGCAAGTTAACTGTGGCAAGTTGGCCATGACAAGTAAGCTAGGGCGTCTTCTCCCATTCTGCAAAGCCCCCATCAACTGCTCTGTTCTTCCTTCTTTCCTCCAAAGTTGAATGTGGTTCCAAGAACTAAAAAAAGTTGCTTAGGACTGGTTTAGCCTATGCCTGGGATTAACCTTATGAATAATAAAAGTGAAGTATAAATCTTCTGTCATGGATATTAGTTTAGAAATTTTCACAAATACATTCCTGAAGCCCAAAAGTGATTGTAAAGGCATTGTTGGCCATATGGTTTGACGAAGGTGTGAATGGGTGATCTCTGTAGGCATGTGGTTTTGATCATAGCTGTTAGCCAAGATAGCTAAATGACTATCTGTTCAAAAGCTGTGATGAGGATGAATGGTGAAGCTGTCTTCATGCATATAACTGGCCAGACAGAAATAAAAAGTTCAAAACAAATTATCTTGCATTAAGAAAACAGGAAAGATACCATTTGAGGAACTCAGTATCATTGTTACAGATTTTTAAAAAAAACTTTAATTCAGAAAACCTATTTTTGACTTATTTGCCCTCTAGATCTTCACTTCCAGACAAGCCCTGAATGGCCATGCACGTATTCACGGTGGTACAAATCCTGTGGTCAAAAGCCGCTGTGGTGGCTCTGGCACTAAACAGAAGTCGAATTCTCAGAATGACTACTGCTCTGTCAAGAGTTCCCCAGCTCATAGCACAACAAGTGGTGAGACAGATCCACCTACAATTTTCCCCTGTAAAGAATGTGGCAAGTAAGTAAAGATGTCTACACAGAAACTAGAATCCATGACTCTCTATGTAGAAAGCTCAGAGAAAATCACTCCCCAACAAAGTAAGGAAGTTGCCTTAATAAGATTAAGTCTAATGCAGCCTTAACCAGTGTGGTACCCAATCATACTTGCTGGAAACTCTGGGAATTGTACTTCTAAAGTATCCAGAGAGCAACAAGGATGCAGAAGACTGTTCCAAATCACTGTATAATAGAGTGGTAAAATATAATGTGTACAATTTAGACTGTGTTCAGATGTCATAAACCAAACCTAACCCTCTTTTGGCTTGAGGCAGAGGTGAAATTTATACTGTATATTATGTGGTTTTAGCTTAACATGACATGTCAATCCAGCCAATGCTATTTCCAAACCACAATTTTTACTTACTGCATACCACAGGTTTGCTCAGGATTATGCTACTTTAACCTGAGATCTGCATCTTTAGCTGATTGCATCACTTAAGGAAGCCGAGCAAGAGACATTAGTTTTACAGCCCTACTGAATTATTGGGTGATATTGTAGAAAACTCCTTAGCATTCTGTTTTTAAAGCTATAAATAGAAACAAAGTATGCCCTTGAAAGTTTTCAGCCTCACAGACTTCAAATGTATAGGGCAACGGGATTAGAACAAAGAGAATGTATCTGTGAGTATATGTTTAGCCAGAAATTTGTTTATGCCAGTACCAGATTCTTTCACTTTAAATGTATTTATTTATTTATCATATGAGAGAGAGAGAGAGTATGTAGGTTATTCGGATCCGTCCCTCAGAAGCTCTGTTTGGGCATCCAGACACACACACACACACACCAGCCCATTGCAGGCCAAAATGGAGCTTCTGGATCTGAATTTCAGCACTGGCTGGGAGCGCTTATCGTGTAACTTCGAACATTTGATAAGGGAACGCTCATAACCCGGAGATTACCTGTATCTGATCGGCAGTGAAGGATCAGCCCTTCTTCCCCAGAAAAAGCGTAATTCTTGGAGAAAATGTAATGTACCTCTAATTTTTACAGATTCCCTTTTCTCCCCTCCCTTTTCATATTGTATTAGGATATTTTTCAAAATCAAAAGTCGCAATGCTCATATGAAGACCCACCGCCAGCAGGAAGAACAACAGAGGCAGAAAGCCCAGAAGGCTGCTGTTGCAGCCGAAATGGCAGCCACAATTGCAAGGACTGCTGGATCACCAGGACACAGCTTGATTCCCCTGGATCATTTAGACTTGATAAAGCAAGTTGAACAGGGAGATGACCTTGGCAGTGATGTTGTACAGGAACTGGGAGAAGTAATTGACGGGGCTGAAGTGATAAACCCCAGCCTCTTACTGGATGAAGAAGAATCAGAGTTGCTTCAGGATGATGTTGAGCTGTAGACAAAATGAGCCACGTCTGTAACATTACAGATACCAGATGAAATCAGTTTCCTCCAATGAAAAGACTATATTTCTTACTTCCCTTTTATTTTAAACTATTTCTATAGCTGGATTCTTTTAAATCCAGAACTGGCTGAACACATCTGTCTTGTGATGTTCCTTCTTTTTTTGTTCTTTTTTTTCTTTTTCTTTTTTAAAAATGGAGGGGAATTGTTTTCTAAAGGAATCTTGTGTAATATATTGGAATCAAATATTCCGAAAAGTCCATATATCTTAAAACTTTCAAAAGAAACATCATATTCTTTCAATTCCTCAGGAGACTTTCTTTTGTTCACCACTGTTAACTCTGGCTTCAAAAAAGCCTGCAATAGGACTGTGAGATGGCAAAAACAAGTAAGTGATACCTGCATCTTCAATCCAAGATGGACATGGAATAAGTTGCTAGTATCTGGCGATTTTGGACTAGGGCAACCTAATATGGTCCTGCTTAGGCCTATAATCAAGATAATCTAAATCAATTATTTCCTCTCACACCAAAGGTTTGATACCAAATGAAAATTCTGAGGAGGTCTTGATTGTCTTTCCTAACAAGATTTAAATGGATGTTCTGTTTGCTTGGGCTCAGGCAGGCTGATAACAATACATCCTGTTCTGCTTTACTTGGATCTGGAAGGAAGAAACAACCATGAAACCAGAAGAAATGACTAGATCAGAGGTGTCAAACTTGATCTTCCGCGAGCTGCATCGAGATTTTGTTTGCCCTTGGGGGGCCGAGGTGGGTATGGCCTGGTTGTTGCAGCTGACTGGGTGGGTGTAGCCAGGGCCGGGGCAGCAGGGGCCAGTCTCTCGCTGTCTCCATGATGGCCCACAGTCTAACTCTGCGCCTGTCGTGGGCCAGATGTGGCCTATGGGCTGCATGTTTGTCACCTCTGAACTAGATCATTCCTTCAAGTATAAAAGTTTTTATTATCACCAAATTTAATTTGTATACAATTGTTTCTTTTCAAGAGTTCCCATAGTCATAATCCATACTTCAGAACTTCCAATTTAGGAGATTCAGAAGGAACAGTGAGGTCAGCGAACGTAGGAATATCTAAGAGATTATAGTCAGACTTTGGATTTCACAGTGACAGAATGGTTGAAGCAAACTCACCACTTTTTCATATAAGATTCCTGGATTGCATGTAAATTAATGATTGATGTAGT
Organism: Masticophis lateralis; assembly: GCA_030761175.1. Classification (NCBI taxonomy): domain Eukaryota; kingdom Metazoa; phylum Chordata; class Lepidosauria; order Squamata; family Colubridae; genus Masticophis; species Masticophis lateralis. Next base: position 47,925,322 of record JAUDYJ010000001.1, read on the forward strand.
GAAGCATAGCCAATTTGTACAGGAAAACAGTTACTAAACAGTTGTCTTTTGAAAGTATAGGTATAATATGCTATCTTTAGCTTCACAGCAATGTTCTGAAAAGATGCAAGTCAAAATTTTTCTCACAGAAAAAAAAGAAAATAAATCTGCTTTTATATATATTTATTAAAATTCATCCAAATAGAAAAGAATGGTTTTATACTTTGTCTCTGATCATAAATTTTATGTGGCTACTTTGGCGGCAGAATGCATATATCTTGGAATACGCAAACCTTGGTGCAGTTCCGTTCACTTTTGTAAACTGAATTATATATTATCATGAAAGTGTGTGTAGAACCTAGATGGAACCATGTGGGTTTTGGTCATTGCCAAAGAGTTTAAAACTGCCAAGTGTATAATTCGTTGGTGAGGTTAGTGTAAATGTATTGAACATTGCACTTTTTATGCCTGCCAAAATTGTCTTTTATAGACTCACAGGTTTGAAACTAAAAATAAGACCAATAACATTACACAAGTTTGAGAGATCTACATAAGGTTCTCATTTTAATTATACAACCAAAACACAGAGCCATAATTAATGTTTCAACAGTTTTCACTTTGATAACTATTTTGAAATTCAGATTTCTTTCCATTTTGTTTTTATATTGCTATTAGCAATACATGAGGCTGCAAATTTAAGTACAAATTTAATCTCATCCAGTACAGTAATTGTGGTTGTTTCTTCCCTTTCCTGATTTTGTTAAATTAGTTTTTAATATACACAGAGTAGTGTTTCATGATAATCTTGCGCTAAACCAATAATGATCAAAATCTTCCCCCTCTCTTCCTCTCGTATTGTGTTTGAGAATGATTACATGGATCAGTTTGGTCAGATTTGGAATATCCTAGCTAAGCAATCCTTTCAACACCAGGAGTGGGTTCAGTTTTTAATATAATTCTGTAGCATAATTTATCAGTGAACAAAGAGCTCAAAGTTATGTGACAGCATAAAATTATTCTGTTTGCACAGTCATGGATATTTTCATGAGAGCCAGATTTATAGTATTTGATAATTTAATAGTCTTAAAGATATTTTTTGTGAAAGTCAATTTTATATAGCCAAATCCTAAAGTTCCTACTCTTCAAAGCTTTGCTAGCCATGGCCACCAATGATAATTGTTCTAGATGTTGGTAATTACTGTGTTCAAATCAGTTCTATGCCCAATTATAGTTTACACGCTCCACATGAAAAGTAGCCAAGTTGAAATTATCAGTAATACCAAAAATTTCCTTTCACTAGTCAGTAGGCTGTAAAATGCAAGCTATCAGTTGGGTTTCTTCTTCTGATGTGTATTCATTCTTTAACAAAGAAATTGAAGAGAATTGATTAATATGCTTCATTGTACAATCAGGTAGATATTTATATTGGATTTGGCTTTTTTAAAAATCTATCAAGGCCTTCCCAAGGACTGGGATTGGTTGATGGTAATAAAGATATTGTTGCACGATGCAAGCTATCCTGAGTTAAAGCTGCTTTTGCAGTTGACCGATGGTAATTTTGTCAGTGGTGTTCAAGTGGTGCTCCAGTTGTTTTGGGATCGCACACAAAGAGCCTATTGCTATTGGAACTACTTTTGCTTTCCTTTGTCACAGTTGTTCTGTTTCTATTTGCAGGTCTGTATTTTATCATCTTCTCCATTTTTTCTCTTCTATTCTGTTGTCTCCGGGTATTGCCGCATCCACTATCCAGACTTTTTTTCATCTGTCTTATAGATCAGAATTCCCCAAACTTTCTGGCTTTGAGACTGGCGAGTGGGAGTGGGATGGTTCCCCATGTGCACAGACAGCAAGCGTACCATGCATACAGCTTTGTTTAGGCTCACAGCATGCACATGTGCTTACTTAAACTGAGCATGCATGCATATGCTTGCTCGCTGCTCACACAAGTGGGAATGTGTGTGCATGCTCACCCATTTCCGTGGCCCAGTTGCAAACAGCTCATGACCCACTAGTGGGGTGCAGCCCAGAGGTTGGGGATCTCTGTTATAGACAGTTATTATGTCTGGGGTGTGGCAGGTTTGCAACTAAAAATAAGCCCAATATCCGTACCCAAGTTTGGGAGACCTATGTTGTGTTTATGTTCTAAGATTCTCAATTATATGACCAAAATACAAAACCATAATTAATGTTTTAACAGTTTTCACTTTGCTAATATTGAAATTTACATTTCTTTCTGTTTGTTTGTCTGTCTGTTTGAATCCCAAAGCTTCATCATTTTCTATAACTTTCTCTCTTTTATGGTCACATCAGTTCTTGCTTGCAGGCAAACAAGCAAATGGTATTTTTTGCAGATCATCCAATGCACCATTGTTGCTACTTTGTCATGAGGTTATTTCTAGTTAGCCTGTACAACTTCAGCTTTGAATGCATTTTTTGTATGCATCTGTTCTTGAGGTTTGGTCTTGTGCAGCTAGAATTAGCTTCTAGGTCTCTTTCTTCAACTTTCCTACTCTTAACCATTGCCAGATTTTATTATTATCTGCTTTGTCTACTATTTTTAAAATATTATTACTATCAAATTTAATTGCCACCCATCTTGCAATGCAAGGTGACTCATGAGTGGAAGTAAGATAAAATATAGAAATATCTGACAATTATAAATATAAAAGCAGATTAAAATTACAAACATTAAAACAAATTGAAAAACATGAATTTGGAGAGGAGAGGTGGGTTTGCCTTTCCTGTTGATGCATCAACCATCTTCAGAACCTCATGCCAGCTGGCATAGTCAGGTGTTAAGGCTTTCCCTGAAGGCTTAAAGAGAAGGGATGGATCTTATCTCCTATGGCAAGATGTTCCAAAGAGCAGAGGCCATAGCAGAAAAGGCTCTTCTGGATTCAGTGGATCTGCCACTGACCCAGCATGAGTGAAGTAAACCAATCCCCAAAATCCCCCAAAATGGATCTGCCCATTTTTTTGCACTTTGATAAAAGTGCAAAACTCACAATAGATAATTTCAAGCTGATCTGTATTATATTCATATAAAACTATAAGGCAAAAATTGTTTTACCTTCATTAAGAAGCTGGTCATTACCTTCATTAAGCATCAGGCCTTTATTCATCTAAATAACATTAGGTTTTAGTATTCCTCAAACTATGTCCATCAGATGAGGTGAGGCTGGGTCTCAAAATTTTCATCCAGCAAACTTGGAGGCTCTTTCAGGATATTATAAATTTCTAAGTTTCCTTAGAATAAGTCTCTAATATAAAATTGTTCCTGATTATGTCTTTAGATTTATAACCACAGCACTAGTGCCATTGGATTGTATTCTTACAATATACTGGAAAGTATTGGTAAAATTGACGGCATTGCAATTGATCATTGGACTAATTCATGACGAACCTGATAATGTGTGGTTTCATTTTAAATTATGTAAAGCAATTACTCTGTCCTCTATCCAGCATACTCTGAATATACAGAGATGTCATAAAATGCACATTTTAACCTAACGGAATCGCAAAAGAATCCTTGAAAGAATATTGGTACTTCTATAAAAATGTTGTTGTTGAAGTATGCTTCAATATTTTGCCAGAAAATCTATGTGTGGGGAAGTTCTATTTACTGAAGTTTTGTGTTTATCACAGTTATTTCAGTAACGAATTAGTTAAAAAGTGCACATAACCTAAGAAAAAAGGAAAATATATTTTAATGGAGAAATCTTATTTTCAGAAGTATTTAACTGCTGATTGATTGTTACAAAAAAGTTGTACATTTCTGAGGTATAGTGTAGTGTAAAAATATTTGGTTTAAAAACATTTAACATCATTTTTATTTTGTTTTATAATAAAATGTTTGCCTGTTTTGGCTTAATTACACCTGAGTTGCATGTGATTTAATTTCAGGATGTAATTGGGTCAGGTTTGCACTAAATGCTTAATTTCATAATATATTACATGGGAGGGGGCAATTTCCTTTTTGTCTGATGAGGTAGAATGAGGCATGCATTGTACCTGGTACATAATTAAAAGCAAGTACTGTGTATAGATTATACAGCTTTTTTTTTTTTTTTGGACAGGCAATTGTAAAATCAAAGGGATTCTGTAAGAGTTTGCAGGGAGAAACAGTATTTTATACTTTTGATAAGATATACTTTGTTTAAAAAAATGTTCATGTGATGGGAAAAAATCTTTTAAATAAATGAATCAGCATTTTATTTTTTGGTTTCATATTTTCAAACTGCGGAATAGTGAAATTAAGGGAGTCAACACGGCACTTTTCTGAACCTGAACAGGATCAAATTCTGATACAAATAGGGGCAGACTACCCCCCACCCAAAAGAGAGTTTGAAGTTGGCTAGAAAAAGAAAAATTCCCTATTGCATCCTTAGGGAAGAGATAATAGGGCAGAAACTCAGAAAATTATTAAATACTGTACACCAATCCAAGCGCTGTTCTGTCCAGTCATGTGATTCAAATTCCAACACACACACACATAGTGAAGTATGGCCATTGTCAGTAAAGTAAGCAAAAAGGATTCCAGAACCTATTTGTTGCATCTTGCTCTTTGCTTTTCGCCAACAGAACTCACACTTGGGCTTTATTTCCATGGCTTCTTGGAGAACCAAAGCTATAGTGTACAGCGAGAGGCCCTATACCAGTGGTTCTCAACCTTCCTAATGCCTCGACCCTTCAATACAGTTCCTCATGTTGTAGTGACCCCCAACCATAAAATTATTCCTAAGACCATTGAAAATATGTGTTTTCTGATGGTCTTAGGCGACCCCTGTGAAAGGGTCGTTTGACCCCCCCAAAGTGGTCGTGACCCACAGGTTGAGAACCACTGCCCTATACAAAGAATTTGATTCAAGGCCCCTATAATTTGCCTATTCCAGACTTAAAACCACACCCAAATGACCCAGCAGATCTTCAGGGAAAATCCCAAGCTCCTCCCAAACTTAGGCACTTGGGGTGATCAAGTCTAAAGGCTCTACTTTACTGGGGAAGGGAAAGTAGCACCAGCAAGACAAAAATCAGCCTTTCCTATAGTAATGTCTTTCACCTCCACATTTCAACTGTTCCAACAAAATAGGTAAGGTTACAAAATGTGTAACCTTAATTGTGTTGTGCCTTCAATGATTGGGTCAGGTTAAGGGTGGCCATGAACTCCTGAGCTATTCCTGATTTCAGGTTCCTTGGGAGGTAGTTGAAGTATCCAAGCACTAACAGCCTTGGGATTTCACTGGCAATGTAGGAGGGTTGGACTCACTGGAGAAGAGCCTAATGCTGGGAAAGATTGAGAGCAAAAGAAGAGTGAGACGACAGAGAATGAGTGGATGGATGGAGTCACCGAAGCAGAAGGAGTGAGCTTAAATGGACTTCAGAGGATGGTAGAGGACAGGAAGTCCTAGAGGAACGTCTGTGGGGTTGCAATGGGTCGGACACAACTTCGCAACTAACAACAACAACATAGGGTTAGAATGCAGCAGTGGTGGGTTGCTACCAGTTCGGTCTGGAACTTGTGAACCAGTAGTAACAGCGGCAGGAGGCTCCGCCCCACCTGCCCAGATGTCATTCACAAACGCTCTGCGTATGCACAGAAGTGCTGCAAGCAAAGTGAGTGCGCACGCACACTCCCATTGTAAACCAGTAGCAAAGGTAAATGAAACCTATCCCTGGAGTGCAGTGGTTTGGACAGGGATGAGGCTGCATAGGAGGAAGGGCAGTGCAGCTCAATAGTTCCTTTGAACCCAGCTTCAGCCATAAGGATCTCACATCCAATTGTTTCTGAAGCAGAGCCCCTAAAAGCCACTGAGGTCTCCCAGATGACAACCACCACCCCCATCATTGAAGCCATGAAGCCCAAGTGAACACATACTCTCTCCCCTTTGGCCCAATATATACAAGTCATAAAACAGAGAATATAGAATAAGAGAGTTGGAAGGGACCTTGGAGATCTTCTAGTCCAATCCCCTGCTTAGGCAGAAAACCCTACACCACTTCAGATAAAGTCAGCTGTCTCATCCATTAACAGATCATGTGTATGTGTGGATCAGGTTTATTACAAGCCAGTCTTGTGTTCAGCAGCAGGAACCCAGGGCTACCAACCATCCAGTGATCTGGCTTCAGGGGCAAATACAAAGGACTGGACAATAGGATAGTTGTCAGTCAATAATCCCATTTTTTTTTTTGTAATGCAGCCCACCCAGATTGCTACTTGTAACTGCCAATTGCAGCCTCAATGTATATATATCCTCAGTTCCTGCCCTCTTTTCTCTCTGCATCCCAGGTCCGTCTACCCTCAAACTTCCAAGGCCAAGAAACCCAAACATTCTTTCACAAACGCCCCTCATAAACCACCTTACCGATTGCTTTCAATCTGTGGACAGATCTATATAGGATTATGTAACAGTTTTGGCCTAGTATAATCCATTCTGTGCACCTCAAAAAGCTGTGTGTGTATTGGGATAGGGACATATACATATATGATATTATACATAGCTCTTAATGAGGGAGCTGGTTAATTGAAAAAGTAAAATAAAGGATCAAAGTATTTTTAATAAATTAAAACGTAAAGAAGGTCCTCGTGATTATATGAATAAGGAACCTATGCTAAGTGACTTGGTATAGCTGAGTTTCTCAAACCTTGCAGCTTTAAGAGGTGTGGAATTTCAACTCCCAGAATGCTGGCTGGGGAATTCTAGAGCATAAATTCACACGTCTTAAAGTTGTTTAAGCGTGAAAAACATTAAACGTTTGACGTGTTTTTCTGAAGTTACTGGAAGGGTTCTATAAACGCAGCTGGCAGCTTTCTGCTCCACCTTCTTCCGGTGTCGCGTCTTGGGCGCCCGTCTCGTACACAGAAAGACAGTTGATCATGTTTTGTGATCTACTGCTTGCGCGTTCACATGATTAAAACCGATCGCTTGCACAAAGCACTTGGTCGCGTCCCGCATTTGGACGAAGTACAGTTGAATCCAAGCGTTACCAGCTGAGCACGAGTGGCGAGAGGGAGAACGAGGCAAGCAGGCCGTAGAAGCGCCAGCCTAGCCAGTTTTCTTTTCTTTTTCCTTTAACGCTGCAACCTGAATGCTAAGGTTTGGGTTTAGTACCGGGTGGAAATGCAAGGGCGGCACTGTAAAGCAGCGTTCAACAATCCTGATAGAAACATTTCACCAATCCCGGTCGATTACGGGATAATTTCAGCCCTTTTATTAAGATGTTAGGATGAGCGACCGTTTTACAAGGTGATTTCACTGTGGGGATGTTCACACGAGAACTTCGGCTGCTTCACCATTATCAAGCGCGATCGGAAACGACAGGCACCTTGTCCTTGCCCCGGAGTCCGGGCATTGGGACGTGTTAACCTCATGAGCTGCCCTCCCATTTTTTATTTATTTTGTCAACCATATATAAGATAACAGGTAAAAGGGTAAACATAATTTGAATACATGAAAAGAGTAAATAAAAGGGAATATTAGGACATGGCGAGTAGTCTATGCATTTGGTCTCTGCGTGTGGCAAAATGGGGATCCCACTGTCCCTTTTCCTCTTAGCATCCTCATCTCGGACAGACTCGTTGGAATAGACTCCAGGACGGTCATCCAACCTTGAGTATCGCTGCCCCGCTGTCTATAGGCGACAGTCGCTCAACCTGGTCACCGTGTGGTGCGTCTCTCAAGCCTCGCCCCATTCCAGGCAGGTTTGTGTTGAGACACTCCCTGCGGTGCAGGTTTATTTCTCCTGGAAGCATTTGCAAAAAAATAATAAATTAAGAATAGCCCCGCCCCCGCCCCCCACGCGCTTTGGAAAGTACAGTAACTGGCGCTCTCTGCGTTAATGGATCATCTTTTTTTACACCGTCTTTTTTTCTTGAAAGTGATGAGCTCGTAAACGGCTTAGGAAAAAAAACAAACCTTTCTGGCCCGCCAGGAGGACTTACCGCCCCCTACTTTCACTTTTGTAAGTTGGCTTCCTGCGGTCCGAAACCGACGCTCTAGTCTAGCGCAAAACGGCGCTCTGGCTGTCTGAGTAGGGAAACTCCATGGTATCTTGGCAAGAGGAAGTTGTGGAAGGGGCGGGCAAGATGGCGGCGCGGGCGGCGTTGACCCTTTTAAGCCGGCTATGGCAGGTAATTTTGGCGTTTGAGGGAGTTTCCGGGGATGGGAGCAAATTTATATACCAGCCTTTGCCGGCTACACCTCTGTATTAATCTTAATCGACCGGCTGGGAAGGTTAGTTGTAGTTCGGTGCATCTGAACCGGCATCTGACTGGGAAAGAGTGGCCGGGTAGTTGCCCCTGCTTCTTCACAAAAAGCAGAGAATGCCAAATAGAGTGTTTATATTTCAATCAATTGTAATGTGCTGGCACTTAAATAGCTTTAAATAATACCTCTTTGGTGCTGCTTATGGGGCAAATTTAGCCTATTCGAACTTAGATTGGTTCTAAAGGCACATTAGCAAAGGGGAAACCTTGTATGCTGCTGTATTAAGTCAAAATGGTGCAGTAGTTACACTGCTAGATTAGCATCAGAGATACATCCAAGATTTCATTTACTCTCAGACAAGGAAGTTGACTGAATGAGTTGGGCTTGTCTCCCTCTTTCACTCCAGTTTACACTCAGAGTGGTGGTTGTGGGAAAAAGTGGGAGAAGAGGTGCAATATGCATCGCCTTGAACTATAAATCTGACAATAATAATGAAAGGGGCTCATGGATTTGAATCTTCAATTGAAATGTTTCAACCTTTTGTTGGCAATTACTGCTGAATTTTGAACTTGCCAACCTTTAGATTGATTATAAACATGGTTTATATTTATTTGAATTGGACTGGATTGGATTGCAAAATAATTTAAAGGAATCTAGGGACTATTCTTTCAGTGGTCCATAGATTCCTTTTAGACAATCCAATTTAACAAAATTAAACTGAGCTTACCTATATGTTTTTATAAAATATGCACACATGCATAATTAATGCTCTCTTCTCTTTTTACCAGCAAGTTCAATGTGGCTTTCATCAGTCCTGGGTGATATTTAGCTGACTTTTTTTAAAGATCTGTTGATTGACTTTAGGCTGACTTTTTTTTTTAAAAAAAGATCTGTTTATTAAAAATTTATGCTTATGCTTTTCAAAGCTATGTAATAACACACCACATATCAAGAGATCACTTCTATAAATGTCTACTTAAAGACTGACTTCTGTATGAATAGACTATAAACTCTAAAACTATTGTTTTTGTGTGTGAAGAAATAACGTTTCACCTCCTAGTGAAAAATTATATTACTGTAGAAAGCACTAAGCACACATGGATGCCAAATCATGTATTCCTGAAAAAGGAAATCTTTTGGTATGAATGGATGGTGAGAGACCCATTGGATCTCAAAGTGCAAGACTTCAGACTTGTTTACTTATTCATCTATTCATCACATTTTTACACCACCCATCTCAGTTAAACTCTTGTTGAAACAGTGTTGACCATGAACAAAATATATTAAAGATTCTATAATCAAGTGAAGAGACGGTTTGTATATATTTATTGCCTTTAATATCAGTAATCTAGTTTCCCTTTTCCATTTTTGCCTTTTTAAAAAATATGTAGCTTGAGATCAAATTCTGGAAAACTACCAATGACAAAGTACACTTAATATAATGTTAACTATGTACTTTTTTTTTAGGGGCCAGAAAAATTTCTTGTAGCAGGCAAAGTTCCATTAAAGCAACATACCTTTCTTAAGTAAGTTTGCCACATTGAGTTAATTCTATATTAAAGCTGTGGTTTCAGTTTTTATGACCAATGACAATTCCAAACTAACTCAAACTGATTCCCCTTTTACTTTTCAGAAATAATCACTTGATGTGGATTCAGTTTTCAAGGGCCAACAATAATACTCAACAGCCCACAAAGAATCAATTGGTATGTGTGGTGATTTTCATTGTGTATTTTTTCAGCAACTAAGAAAAGGTTTGGAAGAAAGAAAACTAAACTATGATCTGAGTTATATTTGTATAACCTGAAAAAATTAGGAGAATGGCAATTGCTTAATTTTAACATGTATTAGATAATTTATACTTAAACCATAATAACTGTATTCAGAGTGACACCTTTAGAATGCTGATGCTAAATTATTTCTCTTTGCTTCCAAACTAGGTATCTGTTTCTGATGAGCCAGATATATTATATAAAAGACTGGCTATTTTAGTTAAGGGGCATGATACAGCTGTTTTGGACAGTTATGAATATTTCATGGTTCTAGCTGCAAAAGAACTTGGTCTCTCCATTGAAAAAATGTAAGTACTGTTGATCTTTATACTTACTCAGTCTTTTTAGAGTTTTATTCTCAAATAGACTAACTCACTGCATTACGTATTCCCAAATCTTCCACTAATTCCACTAGTTGTCCAAGAAGAAAAATCAAACTGGAAGGGCACAATTGGACCATTTAGATCATTACTCCGTGTTCAGTTGGAGATTCCCAAATTAAAGAATACTAACACATGATTTTCTTGCATATCCAGTAAAGGACAGCCTGCAACCTGTCAATGTAACTGATTCCAGAATCAGCTTGGGGCAAACTGCTCCCATGAGTTACTTTTTATTTCATATTTATATCCCACTTCATTCTTTGTAAGACTGTAGGCAGATAGAAGGTTAGCGCAATAACCAAAATTAAAATGTTCAATTAAAATTAAAAAGAATCAATTATAAGCAACATGGATGCCTATAAAAATAAACTAAACGAAGTGAAACATGGATTGGAAAAAGATTGGTCTGCTTGTAAACTCCCTTTAAATTCAGGGCTACGTGTATCTCTGGGAGAAAGCTATTTGATAAAATAAGAGAGCCACTGACAAGGTCAGCTGTCTACCTATGTTTCATAAAATTTGCAAGGAAAGTGGCTTCGAAATAGGGGGTTTTCAAGTTTGATGTGTTTGTTTTAATAGCTGCCTTTTGTACTAGTTATAATATCTGTTATCATCCCCAAGGGTAGCCACACAGACCCTGTTACAGTAATCCAACCAAATGATGATCAGGGCATGGATTATTGTTACTAGGACATCTTGGTCTAAGTAGAGTTGGAGCTCAGTGAAATCTGCTTTGACTACATTTATCACCTGCTATATAGGCAGGAACTGAAAGTCCAGGGGAACCCCCGAGTCACAAACCAACTCCTTTGGGATGAATGTGGCTCCATCAGGTGCAGCTGCTGAGCCAGTGTTATCTAGATGTTATGGACAACTAGCAAATTTGACTTGGTAGGATTTAGTCTCAGCTTATTTTCTTCCTATTCAGATCTTTCAGGTACCAATTTAGGGCTTTTATATTACCTCCAGCTTAGCCTAGAGTAGGAATGTATACTTAGTAATTGCACTTAGATTTACACAGGTAGTCCTTGCCTTACAAATGTTCACTTAGTGACCGTTCAGTTACATTGCTGAAAAAAGTGAGCCATGAGTATTTTTCACACTTAAAATCATTGCAGCATCTCCATGGTCATGTGATTTACATTCGGATATATGATGGTTGCAGTGTCCCGGGGTCATATGATCACCTTTTGTAACCTTATGACAAGCCAAGTCAAAGGGGAAACCAGATTCATTTCACAATCATGTTATTAATTTAACAACTGCAGTGAATCACTTAACAAATGTGGCAAGAAAAGTCATAAAATGGGGCAAAACTCAGCAGCATAAATTTGGGGCTCAATTGTGGTCGTAAGTTGAGGACTACCTGAATACTGCTTCATAGTGTTTGATAGCACTCTCTGAATGGTTTACAATGTCAGTATATTGCCCCCAACAATCTAGGTCCTTGTTTTATCGATCTTGGAAGAATGGAAGGCTGAGTCAACCTTGAGCTCATCAGAATTGAACCCCAGACTGTGGGCATAATTAGTGTCACATATTGACACTATATCAAATCAAACCACTGGCAATTTCACGTAGATGTTTTAAAATATATGGGGAAAGCCCCATGTCCTGAGGTATTCTACATTACTATTGCCAGGAATCTGAATCCTAACCCATGATAGAAACCACTTGCTTAAACAGGAGTAGAATCACCACAGAACAGTGTACTCGACTCCCAGTTCCTTCCATCAATAAGAAAGATATAATGATCGATTATATTAAATCCTGTTGAGAAGCCTAAAAGTGGGACAATCCTCCCATTTAGTCCCTACAGAGGTCATTGACCAGAGCAACCAATGCTATTGTAGAGCCAATTTGAACTCCTCTTAAGTCTTAGGAAAGAGTCTTAGAAAGAGTCTTAAGACTAATTAAGCTATGTGAACTTTTGTTTGAATGCTTATGAGCTAAAATAAAAGTCTTGATGTTATATAAGCAGTTTGAGTAATTGTTTCAAAGTAAACTTTAAGCAAAGTCACCTTCCATTCTATCACAATTGAATTAAATAGAATTTTATAAATAATAAAATTGATGTTTGCCAGCCCAGGTATCTTGATATAACAGGTAATCTTCAATTTATACCCTGTTCTTAATGTTATAACTGCTACATCACCCCAGCATTTATGTTCACATTTACAACCAGTTGTAGTGTCCCACAATCACATGGTCACATTTTGTGACTTTTTTGTTGTTTTCTGCCTATGGGATAAGTTGGATTCAGATATGGATTAGGTGGCTTGCTTAATGACCATGTGATTCACTTAACAATTATGGTGGCCTGCTTAACAACCATCATAATGATTGTATCATCGAATCTAGTCATGGGGTGACTTGACTTACAACTGCAACAACTTAAGACCAAAATTCTGGGCTCAGATGTGGCCATAAATTAAAGACTACCTGTGTTTGAAGTTTGATCTTTTCATTTATATGCATTGTCTGTTACCTACTTCCAAGATCTGTACTCCAGATGAAGGCTCAGCTTAGTTTTTTCTTTTTCCAACTTTCTAAATAATTGCGGTTATTTATATTTTGACTGTAATTTCAGAAATAGATTATGTCTACATGATTAAAATGTTGTTATTTTTTTAGAGAAAAGCCTCCTAGAAAGATAGAAAGATTAACGCTTCTGAAATCAGTACACATTTATAAGAAGCACAGAGTTCAATATGAAATGAGAACACATTATCAGTATATAGAGGTAAGTGCATGTTCAACTAAAAAATAATAGGTACATAGAATGCACAGAAAACAGTGTTTTGGAAAAGTGTCTACCTTCTCTCAACAAGTTAGATATTTGTTAATTCATGATAGGCAGTTATAGCCATATCTAGGCTTTATATTTTGATTTTCTGGATTTAAGTAAACATAAAGAAAATACATGTTGATTCAAGCTAGGAGAAATCTCTTATTAAGTCAGACACTACTTACAATTGCTATCTAATGCTACCTGTACATGCAGATTCCCCCCCCCCTCCAGATTATTGTTACCCAAAAAGTATAAGAGTGCTTTCTATTTCAGTTAAAGAATTTAACTGGTAGCACAGCCAATGTTTACTTGGAATACATTCAGCGAAATCTACCAGAAGGGGTTGCCATGGAAGTCAAAAAGGTATTGCTAATTTTGTTCTGTTTATAGGGGTATGCAAAATGTTTCATACACAAATTCTTCTATGCATGGAGCAGTTATTTTAGAGTGGCCTGGACTCAAACCAAAAAAATACCTGTTCTGAGTGTTTTTCTTCATGCACACAATTGCTTGTTTTGTGTTGGAAGCACAATGAACACAATAAAACAGCTGTTTTGATTCGGGCAAAAATGGTGGGGGGGGAGGAATACAAGATTGTCAGCAGCTGAGAGAGGCAGGGGATGGAACAGCAGTCATGTGTTTCTATTGGAGAATGCCACACTGAGACAACAGCAAAAGCAAGCAGGGGGAGTGGGCAGGAAGATGGTGGGAAGATTGGGAGATTGATAAATTATACTAGGCTAGGAGCTGCAGGGAGGGGGGCAGTGCATACAAGTAGTCTTCTACTTTTGACCATTGATGGTTCAAAATTACAGTGACTTTGTAAAAAGTGACTAGTGATCTATATTTGCGCTTACAAATGGCATACCACCCCTGCCATCACAGGATCACAAATCCAAGCATCTGATAACTGACTTGCATTTACAGTCTGTTGCAGCACATGGTCACATGATCGCAACCCTTTTTTCCCAATTTCGGGGGGAAATGTCCATTGGGGAAGCTGGATTCCCTTAACAATTATTGTAAACATTGGAAAATGGGATCTAACTTGACTTACGATCATAATAACTTACAACAAATTCCAGTCCAAATTGTCGTAAATTGAGGAGTATCTATCAGTTTCTAGAACAGGATGATTTGCTTTGGATTTGGAAATAAAACAGTCTCCTTGTTTATGTAATATAAAATATGTTGAATTCTTAAGTTATAATATTAATCAGTTACTAAAACAGACATTTTTTGCTACCTTCTTCACACATTGTGTTGAGTTTTTAAAAAATACCCTCAGAATTTACCTAGAGAACCTATGAATTATTCCAACATAAGCATGTAATTATATATTTCCCATTGTTTTTAGACCAAATTAGAGAAACTTCCTGATCATATTCGGAAACCTGTTTGGGATGCCCTGCCTGAAGTAGAAGAAACCACAATTACATCATAAAAACCTGGACTCTTTTTGTTTTAATTTCCCTATGGGTTAATTAAGAAATCAACATGAAATACCATAGTTGTTTTATAAAATAAACCGATTTTGAAAGAGCCCTGTATCAGGGTACTTACAGGGAATCTTTATTACTTGTAAAGTATTTGAACTTTACAATGAAAGCTTATTGGTTCAGAAGCAATTAAAGAAAAAAAAAGTGGACATTTCATCTGCACCATAATTTGGCTGAAGATGTTGAAAATGATCGTGTCCCTGTATATTATTAAAACAAATATTATACCAAATTGTTTATCAACATTCATTATTTGAAATGATAATTTGCTCCAATTGTTTCTTATATAGATGCCTTGAGGAGAAAACCATCAAACTTGTAATATTCTATCACTAACTCTATAAAAACACTGAAATATTTTTATGTAATATTTTTGAAAATATTTATAGCATTTTCAATAGGGAATTAATTGTAATTCAATTACACTGTTAAGAAACTGAGGATGGAAGTATTTGTATGTATTTGACACGTTCAATCATTTTAAGTTCTGAAAGGAACAGCCATATATACTTTCTGTACCCATGATTGTATTCATTAAACCTCTATATTCAGCCATTAAAAGCCAAACAATCTGGGGTTTTATACAAATATTTAATTTGCTGCTTAGTTTCTAGATAATTTACTCAGAATAATGTTTTTGTATGATTAGTTGTATCTTAATATTTTAAAGTTATTTTAAATGGTATTAATCAAAAGGCAAGATTGAAATTTAATTTTAAAAAAAGTACACACATCTTTACACATACAAGAAGTACCGGTAGGAAGTAAATTTTGGAAGCAGAATTTAAAGCACATTTAGAATAGCCATGATAGAAAGCTGACAGATTTCTCTGAAATCTAAATTCAACTAATAAATAAAGAAATAATCATAGTCTAGCATATAGTGTCAGAATTGTCAGATAGCATATTTGAACCCATTTTTATTCTACTCTTGTATTATCCTTTGAGCCCTGGATTAGAAATGCTGTTAATATCTTATTCCAGGACTTGGAAATGTTAAAGTCTGGTGTGGATAGAACAGATTGACATTGAAACCAAGCAAGATGGAGGTGCCACTTATCCATCAAAGTTCTCTGTCATGTTAGTGCTGCTTCTTAATATACCTTGGAGAATCTTTCTGGACTTCCAGCTCTTGTTCAGAGCAGCAAATGGAATCTGTGGCCAGGACAGCCTTTGTCAAGCTTTGGCTGATGCACAAGTTATGACCTAACAGCAAATGCAACATGATGTAGTAATTCATGGCTTTATCACCTGGTTAGCATAATAGTGATGCACTCTATGTGGAGATGCCTTTAAACACCACACAGAAGCTACCATTGATCCAGAATGCAAGAAGCCATGTGTTAAATGACATTAGTTGCTAAAGTGTGTCTTTTACCTTGTACTGGCTTCCAGTCAGCTAATTTTGCTCCACAAAACTAGGTGCAACGTACAAAATCATCCCAAGAAAATAAATTCACACCTCTTCACATCCAGGAATTGAAAGGGGGAATGAAACTAGAAGCACTGCTGACCTTTGGGAACATTTTTTGAATAATACTGTAGTTCCATGATCACATTTAGGAAAATGACAGTTCCCTGATCAATTTGGATGAACTCAGCTTTTTGTGCAGATTTTGTATACAAAATTGGCTCTCGATGTATGTTAATGTTTTATGATATATCAGTTGTACTTTTTTATTAGATGGCTATTTTTTCTATATAGTAAATCTCCAATAGTGATTTTAATTGCAGTAGGATATAAAACCAGCTCAATAATCAATGTATGGTAAAATATCAGAAAAAGATACTCAGTTTAAAGGATCTATTTATCAGCAGAATAATTCCCATTTTATAAGCTTTAAGCCATGGGCAGCAAACAAATACAAAAGAAATGACAAATGACAGAAAACCAATCATATCTATACTTGCCAAAGGAGACAATGCACTACTAGAAATATGCCAACAAGTGGGAGGAGAAAGCAAACTTCCTTTCCTGCAGTTTAGCCTACAAACCAAACTCCAAAATCGTGCTTGGTCTCTGAAAGCACATCAATTCCAGAAAGAGGGTGGGGCTTACCACCACAAGCACTACCCCCTGCAGGACATTTGGCTTACCTATCCTTGGATTGCTATTTCCCTGGCACCTGGTGAATGCCACAGAATCCTTAATTTGTTTTAGAATGTAAAGGATCTTAATTGTTCTGCCTGATCTGATGCCCTTCAGACCACTGGAATACAATTATAATTCAAAGGCACCAATATTTACTATTACAATGGTTAGAATTATGGAAATTGCTGTTTAGCACCTTGCAAGACCTGGGGCTGGAAAACATTGACCTATATACTATCTTTGAAGTCCACTTCTAGTTAACTTTCTTTTGTTTGTAATATACAGAATAACAGTTGGAAGGGACCTTAGAGGTTTTCTAGTCCAACCCCCTGCCCAAGCAGGAGACCCAGACAAATGATTCTTAGAAACCTCCCTGTTGGAGAACCCACAACTTCTGGTGGCAAGCTGTTCCACTGATTGTTATAATTGTCAAAGAAATTCTAGGTTGGATCTCTCTGATAAATTCCATCTGCTACTTATCTTGCCAACAAGTAATTTGGAAAATAGGTTATTCCCGTCTTCTTTGTCACAGCTTCTCAAATATTGGAAAACCACTATCATGTCACCACTAGTCCTTCTCTTCGTTACACTTAACATACCAGTTCCTGCAACCATCATATTTTTCAGCCGTAATGTCATATAAAATAGCACTCATAATAGCACACATAACATCATATAAGATAGCACCCACTATTCCAAAAGTGCATTAACTTCTAGATAGCTTCTTGGATAAGCTCATTCCTCACAAACATCGATCAATAATTAATATATTCTGCCCACACAGAACATCTATAGCTTCGTAATAAGATAGCCAGCATTCCCTGAAGTATTCAGCTTTTTAGTCTCAGAGCTCCGTTAGGTCAGACCAGATATCCACTTACAACACAACCCTATACATGCTTTTCCATATGTGTGCAATTCATATTACAGGTTATTAAAAGGGTTTAATAAAAGACAGCATTTTAAAAAGAAAACCAAATTCTTGTTAGAGAAAGACCCAAGTGAAACTCCGCCCACTGTCGTCGTTGTGGGAGGAGAGCCGGTATTTCTCAACCTTAACCACTTTAAAAACGTGTGGACTTCAACTCCCAGAATTCCCCAGCAAGCATGACTTCTACGGCAACCAAATCTCGGGAGGAGTCTGTCGCAAGAGGACTTGACTGCGTGGTTAGGGCCGTAAAAGGTTCGAGAAAGGGAACCACGTGGGAGCCGGAGTAGGAAGTTTGCAGAGATGGGGAAGAGGAAAGCTCGCCAGCAGCGCCAGCAGCTGATCAGCCACCTAAGCAAGAAGCAAAAGAAGCATCTCAAGGATTTTGGGGAGGAGCATCCTTTTTATGATCGGTAAGGTTCTAAAATTGCCTCTGAGCCGAGAGCTGACGGCGCCCATTGCATCATTTCCCCGGAGTCTTTATTTGTGCCCATTGAGATACGTTCCCTTTCTCCATTCCGCATCCTCCTCTGTCAAAGAAGCAGGCAAGGTTTGTATGAGTTTCTTCCGAGTAGCAAGGCATTAAATACCTGTTTGAACGAGAACACTCTTTCCTTCCCTATTTTATTGTCGGTCTTCATTGCCTTTTCTCCTCTTATATCTATATTTCTGCGACTCATTGTCAGCAGAAGTCTCTGCTAGTTGTGGACCCATGAATGGCTTAGTTCAGGTAGGCATAAAATGCCAGCATATTGTGTAGACTAAGGAAAACATAACTGCACTTTATTAATTGCTACCAACTGCCTTCCACTGAGGTCCTGTGTACTGCACGAGTCAAAAAGAGGGCTGTGAAAATATCTACAGACCCCTTGCATTCTGGACATAAATTGTTTCAACTCCTACCCTCAAAACGACGCTACAGAGCACTGCACATCCGAACAACTAGACACAAGAAGAGTTTTTTCCCAAATGCCATCACTCTGCTAAACAAATAATTTCCTCAATACTGTCAAACTATTTACTAAGTCTGCACTACTATTAATCATCTCATTGTTCCCACCACCTATCTCCTTCCACTTATGACTGTATGACTGTAATTTTGTTGCTTGTATCCTTACAATTTATATTGATATTGTTTCCTGATTGCTTATTTGTACCCTATGACGATCATTAAGTGTTGTACCTTATGATTCTTGATGAAATATCTTTTCTTTTATGTACACTGAGAGCATATGCACCAAGACAAATTCCTTGTGTGTCCAATCACACTTGGCCAATAAAAAATTCTATCCTATCCTATCTTATCTTATCCTATCCTATCCCCTCCAAGCCCCAAAGAGCCCTGGGCTCTTTATTTAATGTATTTGTTTTCAAAACAATAAACGGTATCCCTTTTATTGTGGATTGATACTTGCAAGTATACTCTAAATAAAGTTTGTGATATTTATAGTGGAAAAAAAATTGAGAATACTGCTCTATGAAATGAATGGCTAAGATATCCTTAATTTCAAAGATCATCCACCCACCGCACTCTGGTAATGAGGAGATACACCCCTCCTTCTCTGCCCCAAAACCAACTGCATTGGAAGTTGAATCTTATCTCTCTATCGCCAGACTGCAGCACGCTACTAAGGAACCATCTAACACTGGTTTCCCAGGGTCTCAGCTTGTACTCTGTCTTGAAGGTAGTTGAGAAGGTTGGCAAGTAGTGGTTCATCTTTGGAGAAGTAGATTGATCTGAAGAAATAGATTCATCTAAAGCTGTTGAAAATGTATGATCAAAGCATTGGTTCTTTGTTATAGGGCATTCATTCCACTATCATTTTGTTCAGGCATTTTGGGCATTTCTAACATTTCGAGAAAACATTAGAAGCATTATGTTTGTCTTAATCCTAAGAGTTCTTGCCAGGAAATAAAATTTATAAAGCTCACTGACACTAATGAAATAACCATTGAGGTGCAATGACCAGGAACTGGGTTGTTTTAAGTATCGTACACTGCCCAAAGTCAAATTCATCTTTATACAGATACGATAAATTGGATAGGGCAGCAAACGTGCTGGCCACTTGGGAGTCAGGAAGTTGCTGACTCTGACCATGTCTTTCTGAGGCTTCTTTTCAGTGTGCCGTGAATTGTCTGCTTGAGAAGTTTTGTGTCACTTTCATACCAGAACATGTAAAGCCAATTTCAGATTGATTCAGCAACAGCTAGAGATGAGCTAGTGATAATAGTGTGATAATATGGTTCAAATGGTTAGTAGGTCATCTTTGCTCCATAGCAAGCAGCATGTATGAATGAACCATATAATGGAATTCCATAAGTGGAATTTCTTAAGTGGACATCCCATACTTTGAAGGACATTGTTGTTCAGTCATAAGATAAAATCATATAATACAGCACTATGCATTCCAATGCTATTAATTCCTTAATTTGCTAAAATATGCCTTCTCTTCATTATTTCAGTTATTATGACCTGTAATATTTTTAGGTTTATCAGATAATGAAATGGAAGTAATTTAAATTATTTCTTTTCAGGGTTTCTGGGAAAGAAAAACCAACTCAGATTTGTGAACTGGTAAGAATATTGCTATCTCTTATCATATTTCCCTGTTTTATTATATTAGTAATGAATAACATTAATAAGAAAGTTATAATGCACACTATTTGGCTAATTCTGTAAATAAGATTTTCAATTAATAAAGTAAAAGGTTCCCATCTTTGCTTTTTTTGTCTTCATGCCAGATGGCAAAATCTTTTTTTTTTTTGCATTATAAATTGCACTTTTTTTTTACAGTTTTGTATTTTTATTGTACTTCTGTAATAATACAGAACTTTCAAAGGGCATTTCCACTCTCCTCTCAGCAATGTTTGCTATAATCAGGGCTATACATCCTGGGGTTCCAGAATCACATGTGTCTAAACACTTTGAAGTTTATATTTTTTTATCATTTTAAATTTTATCAATTTTTAAAAATTGTATTTTTAATGTCAGAGAAAACAAGTTTGACTAAATGTTCTAAAACTGTTCTTTGTGGCAGCAGACAAGAGATGCTGAATTATTAACTATAAAACTTGCCTATGACAATTTAAAAATAATACTTACAAATAGATTTGCCTATTTTTATTTTAAGTGCCTTCTTGAAGAACAGTTCCATTATTCTCTTATTGTCTGGGGATTTCAGGAATAAGATCTGAGGGCATCTGAGAGTTGATCTTGCATGATGGTCTAGGATCAGTATTATCATACCGTAGTTAATCAAAAATAATTTTGATTTGACCTGCAAATTCTCTGTACTCAAGAATGTTTTGAAATTGCTTGGAAAAGCCAGGCATGGCTTCCCTGCATCTTTCATAATTGGCTATTGGCAAGTATTGCTGCTGAAAGCTAAATTCCATCAACATCTGGAACACTACAGGTTATCCCTCTCCCAGGCTACTAATCCTGTCAACTTGCGTAGAATGTCTTGTGTTTATATTGTCTCATGTATGTACTCGAATATTTTTCTATTCCTATTATTAGAATGAAAATTCTGAGCAGTCCAGCTCAGAAAGTGATGTGGAAAGTGATTCAGAACAAATCCCAGTGTATCACAAACTACTGGCCACATTAAAAACATCTGCCTATTCAGACAATGAGGATGAAGGAGATGAATCAGAAGATAGTTCCCAAGATACAGAAGTGGATGAGCTTGGGGATGAGAAAGAAATGGAGGATGACGAGAACAAAATAAAAGTGCCTCACCAAGAGTCAGGTATTCTTGTTTTGTTTTGTTTTTTTATTTTTGTTTTTGTTTTATATGGTGGTTTCTAAGGGATTCCAAATGGATGCATAAGAACATTTTCTATTTTAACATATTTATTTCTGTAAAGGGATTAACCATCCCAGAGGGGGCAGATCAATGTGTTCTAAGATAAAAATGAAATATTGCAAGAAACAGGAAAATTGTGGATTTGCTTGCAGCTAATTATATGAAACTCCATGGGATAGGGAACAATGAAGTATCTTAGATTCCTGTTGTGATTTTTTCCAAATAAATCAACTTTATTAAATCTGACAAAGGGCATTTTCCTTCATTTCAATAATAGGAGGCACTTATTTCCAAGAAATTCCAATAGGCAGGCAACAATTGGCTTCTTCCTCATCAATCCTCCAATTGGAGGATTGAACATTAGTATTTTAAGACACACATTGCAATATAGTGAGTATTTATACTTAAAAGGAGCCTGAGTAGCGTAGGGGGCTAATGCCTCCTACTAAAGGCAGCAATTAACATCCAGCTGCCTGTAATTCTGTGAGTTCAGTCCTAGCCAGGCTCAAGGTCGACTCAGCCTTCCATCCTTTCTAAGGTGGGTAAATTGAGGACCCAGTTTGTGGGGGCAATAAGCTGATTTTGTATAAAATATATACAAAAGTATGAAGGCTATTGCTTAACACACTGTAAGCTGCCCTGAGTCTTCGGAGAAGGGCGGCATATAAATCAAATTTTTTTAAAAAATTGCACTATTTTCAATAAGGTTTGCTTTTTAATATTTGTGCCTATCACTAAAATAGCTTGAAAGGGAGAAATTGGGTATATTATTTAGGAGGTATATGTAATAATAGGACTACGATATCTGTGGTACAAAGATATGGATGACTATTACTAGATAAAAAGTAGTTCTTAGTTTTTGTTACTCCTGTGTAATAATCACTGGATAGCCCTATATAATAATAATAATAATAAAACAGATTCAATCCCTGTTTAGTTCTACTTGTTAGGTCTTTAAAATCCATTAGATGGCAGCTAAGGCATAGAGAAAATTTTAACTCTTTCATCTCATGCAGTGATTAGTTAGACTTTTGCATCTCAAAAGTCTGGTACCCAAAGGTGCTTTTTCAAAAGCAACTGGACTTTCTTTGTTTTTTCCTATTGCCTTTTGAAAAAGCACCTTTTGGACAATCATGACCTGATTGCTTGAGAATCTCCATAGACAAGTCTTGTTAACTTTAGTTAATATGACGGCGATCTGTATAGCTTGGTTCTTTGCGTTGGACTATAGTTCTTACCTTCCAGAGACTATAAGGGAAATACTTACAATGTTTGGAATACTGGGAGATGTAGTTCAATTCATTTTTCATGTCTCCATTGATGAACATTGATCTAAAGGGAAAAAGGCAGAAAACGAGGAAGATAATTTCTTAGAGGAAAAGACTTAAGAATTATCACGGTTGCATTAATTTATTGTAATTCGCTCCCAACTAGTAATTTAAGATTAAATGGAAGTTTACACTTTCTAAAAGGAACCTCAAGTTGCTGATCTCAAACCAGTCATGGACATTGGCTCTTGAACAAATGCAAACCTGTTTCTCTTTTTCTTTTTGTTTGTTCTAAATGAAACATCCCTAGTGGAAAATAGTGAAGAGGAGCCTACAGGTTCTGATGCTGTTCAGGATTTACAGTGTGAAGCTGCTGAAGAGTGTACAGATGTCCAACTTGAACTTGAGTTTAATCTGGAAACCAATTTTATAGATGAAGAGTGTGCCGCAGATGTCAAAGAAAGAACACCTTCTGCAAAAGTAACAGATGGTAATGTCATAGTTGTCTTTGATTTTTTTAAAAAATAACACAAAGGAAAGACGATCATTTGTCAATTGAGTTATGTATTTTTTAAACCAAGATTCTGCAATTTATGAATTAGAACTTAAACATTTACTAAGTGGTCTGGTCCTTGAGACTTAAACTTCTTCATATAAACCAGACAGTCCTTACAATCTGTTTATTTACCTTGGGTTACTGTTTTTGTCAGTTTGTCTGCTTATTTCTATTTTAATATAATTGGGAAAGGCAAATTAAGAGTTGAGCTCTGCCTTCTCTCTAACACCTGTCAAAATTCTATTATCTTCTAGCAGTGGTTCCACCTCTTCTTTTTTTTACTACTGATATAGCCAATAATTCCTTTTTGTTGCTTTTAGCTTCACTTGACAGTCTAAACCTCCTTTGTATGTTAGCCTTTCCATAACTATTTACAATAACTATTTACTGAGACAGTGCTTAGCACAAGTAACCAGAATCACTCATGGATAGACCCAAACAAAGATTTTATTGTTGATCATCTACATTATAAGAATCTTGCCAGACTTTCTGTCTTCCCTTGAGAAATGGCAGTCAGAGACCTAAGGGTTTAATCTAGAAGATTTCCTCCCCTACCTGAACAGCTCTAAATTGGAATGTCTCTTTACTCACCTTGGTGGGTCCATTCCACTTCCCTTCAGCTGGTGGTTCTACCCACAATCACCTACTTGATGATTATCCCCATCTTCTGTTTTCTCTACATATCTTATTTATTTATTTATTTATTTATTTATTTATTTATTAAATTCTATACTGCCCTTCTCCCGAAGGACTCAGGGCAGTGAACAGAATAGGATTTCATATACATATAATATTTTTTTAAAAACAGTAAGTAATAAATTGAGTCAACTTAGTGTATCTGCTAGGGGGTATTTTGTTCCAAAGAGTAAGTGCCCCCACAGAGAAGGCTCTCTCCCTTGGAACTACTAGACGACATTGTTTTAACGATGGTACTATGAGTAGGCCTACTCTGTGAGAGTGTATTGGTTGGTGGGAGGTTATCGGTTGCAGCAGGTGGTCTCGTAAGTACTCAGGTCCTAAGCCATGGAGCACTTTAAAGGTAAGAACCAACATCTTGAAGCGCACTCGGAAGGCCACCGGAAGCCAGTGCAGCTCGCGTAGAAGAGGTGTTACATGTAAGCGCCATGTTGCTCCCATAATTACTTGCGTGGCCGCATTCTGGACCAGTTGGAGCTTTTAACTCTTAGCTCAGTTGAACATCTCATATTTTGCTAAACTGCCCCTTGTTCATTTGTTTTACTCTTTGGAATGTAATTATACTTTAGTATCTTAGAGAAATTCCCAATTCTCATGTTCCCTTTAATTTGAGGATTTCTGTCCAAGGGATCCCACCCAATCCTTCAAGCTCAGGGTTTGCTGCCTGTTTATAAACACTAGCTTGTCCTGCCAGTGTATGTGGGGGTGGGCACACTCGCACTGATGGTGTTACCTAGTTGGATAATGAAACCCTGAGCTATATAATGCATTTTCTGTTTGATAGTTTGGAATAATTGATAGAATCATCTAATCATCTTTTTCACTTGGTACCTTTTTTTGAGTGCTTGCAAACTAAATCCTAATTTCAGTTTCTGAAATAGTCAGTCAGAAACTTATGTTTATTTCTTGACACAGATCCATTTAAATGCCACATGGATAAAGAGCTGGAAGAAGAAGAAATAGATAAAAGTGTTGTGTGCTCAAAATTGACTAGCCAAGTTGAGGTAATATATCTTTGAACGTTCTCAAAATAAGGAGAGGATCTCTTGTTCTATGAGTAGCTGCTGAAGGTAGTTCCAGAAAAATAGATGGGATAGGATGGAGGGAAGAATATATTAAATACAACTAATAGGATTAATGCCCTTATTATTTGTGAATGTCCCTGTTCTTCCACATTGTTATAATGTGGAATCTTATTTTGAATATCTTTTGCAGCCTTGGGGCTCAGAGTGTGCACTCTATTTTTTGAGGCATGCAGGAGGTTGCAAGGAGATGAATGGGTTCAGGAGTATCTTACAGGGAGGAGATCAAAAACAACACCCTTTTTATATATGTTGTGGGGCTTTGGATGCTTGGTTGTAGATACTATGTTAACCCCCTTGACGTCTTCAACCACTCCCTGTGGATACCCTGAATAGTGTGCTTTTGTATATACAGTTCAGAGTTTCATCATTAGGGAGAAGCTAAGCTGAAGTTCTGCTGCCTTATTTTTTTCTTTCTTTCTTTTTTTTCTTTCAGTGGCCAGTACTAGGTCAATTAGTTTTTTCTTCCAAATTGGAGAAATTTGGAGTGATTAATCCAAGTAAAGAAATTGATCTGGAACAACTTCATCTTTGCAAGCCATTAAAGTCAACTTGGCCAAAAGTGAACAGACAATTGCTTTCTGCTCAGACAAAATCAAAAGACCAGCTATTTACCCCACTGCAAAAAGAGCTCTTCTGCATTATGAATTCATACAAGGATTTGTTTTACCCAGGAAGGACTGCTTTAAAAAATGGGGAAGAATTGCGGCATGTCTATTGCCTCCATGCTTTGAACCACGTCTTGAAGGCTAATACACAGGTGCTTGGCAACAATGCCAAGCGACGGGACCAAGAAGCTGGAGTGGATGAAGATGCTTTCAGGGATCAAGGTCTCACTAGACCAAAGGTGAAAAAATACCCTTAATATATGTTCATCACCTGGAAACCATACCTTTATCAATATCTTAAAATGAGAGTCTCCACTGCAGATAGCTGACAGTGTAGCCAACTAAATAGACTTGTAGTGTCCTTGCAGACCACAGTAAATAAGAATATAGCACTTTTTAAAAAAGAACGTGATAGATAAGAATTTCTACAGTTTCCCCTAACTGCCCCCATCCCCAAAGTTAAGAAAATGTCATGCATTTAAATAATAGAATAATTGAATTTGCATTTTCCTGACAAGGTATTGATGGTGGTCCCCTTCCGAGAATCTGCTTTACGTGTAGTCCATATTTTAATTGCCCTCCTTGAATCGGCAAGTCAAAAGAAAATTGATGTAAGTAATAAAAAACGGTTTAAGGGGGAGTTTGGTTCAGACCCAGAAGAGAAGCCGCCAAATCTGAAAAGGCCTGAAGATTATGAAGCCACCTTTGCTGGAAACATTGATGACCATTTCAGGATAGGTAACGTTTAATATTTTTATATCTTTCAATATTGCTGTGGTTGCAGTTTTATAGTTTGTACAAATTGTTTTTACTTTGTATTCTGTTTGTTGGGTACAGTAGTAGAAGTTACAGTTAAAATGAAATCTAGGTAAATGTTAATAAATAATACATAAGCCAAGATTCATAGGTAATTTTGAACAAGATTTTAGAAATCTGGTCTCTGATCTCAGGTTCAAATAACTGAGTTATTTGAGGAATGATTGGCATGCACCAGCTTCATTTATTATGGTTTAAAATAATGTTTGACTACATCCAGTTTTTTTTCTTTCTTTGATTGGATTTTTCTGAGAGAGTAATCTTTGTGAATCTACCACGTTTCCCCAAATATAAGACCCTGTCTCAATTTTTTTTAACCCCAAAATAAGCATTTGGCCTTATTTTCGGGGAGGTCTTATTACTTGGGGGCACATGGAGGAAACCAAAAGAAATGGCGGGGACTGGCTGCTCATGCGTTTAAATATTTTTGGGAGTTTATTTTCGGGGGGGGTCTTATTTTAGTGTATGCGCTCAAAAGCCTGATTGGGCTTATCAGGAGATGTCTTATTTTAGGGGAAACAGGGTAGCTTTGTGTCATTCTTAAAAGGGTTTCATTATAACCTTCATTTTAACATTTTGTCTTAAAGATGGCTCATCCACTGTAAAATTCCTAAAGGGGCATTAATTGGATAAATCAGTAGCTTCTTGAGGGCTGGATTCATAACCTGATACCTTCCAGATATTTTACACACTTTCCTCAGTTCATTAGGCCATTCTGACCAGTGTAGATGGGAGTTGTTCCAGAATATTCGGAGGGCCTCAGATTGCCTGTTCCTATGGTAGCTTTTTGTAGTCCCTTTTGCCCATCACAAAATGCAGAAATTTCCCTTAACTCTTATGAGATATTGTAGGCAAGAATCCTGTAGTTAAATATATAATCAGAAACTGGCTAATATGTTTGTATTGCATCTGAACAGGTGTTGCGGTTTTTCAGAAGAGCATGCGATTATATGCACCGTTTTACTCCTCGGACATTATCATTGCGTCTCCCCTTGGCTTGAGAACTGTGATAGGAGCTGAAGGGGAGAACAAACGGGACTATGATTTCCTCTCCTCAATAGAAATTCTTATAATTGATGAAGCTGACATTTACCTGATGCAAAACTGGGAACATGTTTTGGTAATCCCTTTTCACTTTTTTAAAACCAGAATATGCTGTGTAACTATAACAACCAGATGTGAAATGCCTCACATGGAGGCTAGATTTTAGATCTTTAACTGTTTTTCGTTTGAATGAAATGCACCTTAATATTTTTCTGAAAATGTATATATTTTTAATCATAAGCATTGCTGAAAGCTTCAGTGCTAGAAAATTATAGGGAATGCTTTCATGGGGGACTGAGAGGAGTTCTGCACAATACTGCTGAAAATCATAGGAAATATGGAAAAATAGAAAAAGCTTTTTACGCTCCCTATTTACTCTAGATTGTTTTTTTGTTGATTGGTTGAGGATCAATAGCACCAGCTAAAATATATTTTGTTATGCTTTCCAAAACTGCATTAACATAAATCATGTTTATGTAGTCTAGCGTTTCTTGCTATCTGAGGAATTATGGAAATTGAAATCCACATCCAATATCTTAAAAATCGCCAACGTTGAGAAACACTACTGTGGACACTAGCATATTTTGTAGAAATAGATGTCTTTAATGTTTTAGATGCCGTCTTCTGTGTCGATTAAGTGAAGTCTGGAAAAAAAATTAAAATATTTTGCAGTAGTAGATGAAGTCTAAACCATCAAAGCAGTTGTGCTTATCTAGTTTAATGTGCCAAACAACTATTCAGATTGTTTTTCTCTTTCATGCAATACATGGACTTTGGG
Source organism: Masticophis lateralis (assembly GCA_030761175.1). Taxonomy (NCBI): domain Eukaryota; kingdom Metazoa; phylum Chordata; class Lepidosauria; order Squamata; family Colubridae; genus Masticophis; species Masticophis lateralis. The sequence goes on from JAUDYJ010000001.1 coordinate 47,953,627, forward strand.
AGAGATTCTTTATTTCCCTTTTTCTGTACACGTTCTTACTATGTTTTAACCATTATTCTGCTTGCAGCACCTGATTAACCACATGAATCTATTACCTTTGGAATCTCATGGGGTGGATTTTTCACGAGTACGAATGTTCAGTCTGAATAATTGGTCCAAGTATTATCGGCAGACACTTCTCTTCAGTGCCCTCCATCATCCTCAGATCAGTTCTATCTTCAATAAGCATTGCTTCAATTACAGGGGGCAGGTTAGTTCACTGATGTAACAGTAGCCATTGAAGTGTTCGGAAGAGTATAAGTTCGGCTCTCATTATAACCATTAAGTATTGTTAAAAGTGGAAGTATTAATAAGAAATGTTCAGACCAGTATAAAACTTTCCGAAACCTTGTTAGGTGTAGTGGATAAAAGACATCAGGCTAGAAATGGATGTCCATGAATTGTAGTCCCACCATAGGGTAAAAGCCAGTTGGGTGATCTTGGCCAGTCAACCTAGGAAAAAAACAATCTCAAGCCACTTCTGAAAACGTGCCAAGAAAACTGCAGAAACTTATGTGCATTGTATTCACTTTGTATTCATCATTGGTTTAATGTTCCCAAACAATCTGAACTTTCTGTGAATTGCTACTTTTATTTAGTTTTGTTAAACTGATACTGAATTTTGTGATTTTTATGATTTACTATCTATAAAAGAGATATTGTACATAGTTTTTATGTATCCTCTCTTAGCACAAATATTCTGGTTCAACATCCCAACTTTCTTGTATAAAACAAACCTTTGTGTAAAATAAGGATCACAAGTAATGCCCTTGAGATCAAATAATTATTCTACAAGGACAACCATATTTACGCTTTTCCACCTAAATTTGGCAAATGGAGAGAACAAAAGTATCTGTGGAGAGAAAAGCAGTTCTGAGACGTGGCAGCAGCTCACTGTGGGAGACCGGGAGGAGCCCTGCTATTGAATTTCTGTATACCATAATGGTAACTCATATACATTCAGCCAGATCACACATAGGAATATAATATGTGATAGCCCACTTTCTTTGTTACTCCCTACGTCTGATATTCCAACAGATGCCACTGTGCTGATTGATGATATACAGTAGATCATTTCTTCCTGATTTGATCAGAACTCTTTTAACACCAACTAAATTGCTGTCGCCACATCTGAGAACAATAAATTCCATTTACAGGTTGCGCAACATAATTTATTTGTTTTGGCATCTTCTCACAGTGGAAAAATAGCTGCTAAATAGAGATGTAAAAAACATGAACTACTATAATATTTCAAATAGTTTAGTACTACAAGCAAAATATAAATATTTGCAAAGAAAATCTCTTTCCTCTTATCTTAGGAGGGAGAAGTAACAAAATCTGAAGCCATGCCTACTGTTGAGGATTATGTAAAGCAGTATTTCCTACCTCATGGTCTTCAGATGTGAATGATATCAGTTCCTATAGTTCCCACCTAGTAGATAATTATTGATCTGTTTTTTGAATGCTATACTTCACCATTACACTCTAGTTGAAAAGGTTGTAAAGAGATTTGACAAATTCTCAGAGGATTATAAATACTTAGTAATTAATATTCATGGCAATTCAGTAAAGGCTCCCATGTTCATAAGCAGTAGTAAACCTTCATACCGGATAACTGGCTATCAGCCTTACCATATCTTGCTGGCTTGCTTCTAAGAGATCTAACAAGTCATTGTTAGATGCCAGTTTCTAAATTAGATTATTCTATCAAACCATTTCTTATTTTCTTGACCGAATATTTGGATGTAACAATCCAATCTAATGTTACTTTTATCTCACAGTTTCAATTGTGTCTTGCAGGTAGCTGTAAGGATTGTACCCTTGGCAGGGTCAATTAGTCATGTAGTAGTACAGCTTCCTCATGTTTTTCGGAAGCTAGAAGCTGACAGCTCTGTTTCTATAATAGATGCGAGGTATGTATTTCTTCAATGCTCTGAGCAGTGGATAGCAGCTACACTTTTGCTGGCGTGTACTGTGCAAGAAAATATTGATGCTTTAAAATATTATTGTTATGTTGTATAATATAAAGGTGTGGATTGCTTGCATTGAATGCTGCTGGGCTACATAATAACAAATTGTCCTGTATAAGAAGAATGATTTCTAACACAAAAAAATAGGCCATTCATATATTGAAGAGGGTGTTAGCAGGTATGGGGGTGGGGTGAGACGTGGAGTTTTCAATTTTGCGGTAGTAAAAAAAAACTATTTAAACAATTCTAAAGTGTGAACCCTCTGCCTTCAGTACCTCATGAGAATGGGGCTTGCATAGTGGACAATGAATGTCAACTGATGGAATTTGGGGAATGGGAGGAAACTTGAACAGAATTCCCCCATACCAGAGCATTTTTTGCTGCCCAGTTACCTCTTGAAGTTTTAATTTCCTGATCCTGGCTCACAAAATATATGGCACTGCATTTGAGGAAAAGTGAGAGGCCTGATGTATAACAGTAGGTGGAGATTAAAATATTTGGCATTTGTTCCATATTTGATTTGCTTTTTCTCCAGTCTGATGCCCTCCAGTTAAGTTGAGATTTGCTTTGGTGCTTCTAACCGAGAATTCTGAAAATTACATATGAATTAGAAGTTGGGAAGCTAAATTTTGAAACCAAACGGCTTATCATTTGTATTTCTTGACTAGGTTTAACTTTTTCATTGACAAAGTGTTACCTGAGTACCGGGATGCAATCATGACACACACACTCATCTATGTTCCATCCTATTTTGATTATGTGCGGCTTCGGAATTATTTCAAGAAGGAAGAACTCAATTTTGCACACATTTGTGAATACTCCAGTAAATCTGGCATTTGTAGGGCAAGGCATTTATTCCTAAGTGGAGAAAAACAATTTCTAATTATCACAGAGCGATTCCATTTTTATAAAAGGTGAGTTGCATTGACATAGTGTCCATTCTTTCAGAATAAGAGGAAAGTGGGAAATTAAAGTTATACTTAGTTACTTAAATAAATTGTCATATTATTTCTCACTATCGTATTTATATGGCTTTTTTTAAAGAACAGGCAACTTCCCAAAGGCTCTACAGTCAGTTTCAATTCTTAGTGTATTAAAAGCTAATATTTCTTAGATATAAATCTTCCTTTTTTTTCTTTTCAGTTCTAAATAAAACATAGTCTAGAAATTATTGCCCAGTGATAAAAATACACTGTGATTCATTTTTATGTCTTGAATCAACATTGTAAATTAGATGGATGTCAGTTTCCTAAGGAGATTTGTGAATCATAAAGATAAGTGATTATTCTGTTATTATAGTAATGGTGTGACATATAATGCATTTGTCACTTTCTGAACCAGTTTGCTGAAAATGGAAGAGCACGTGGACAGCATGTTTGAGACTAATTAAATCCTGGGGATTTCTCAGTCCTAAATTCTTTAGTAGCAAACATATGATGAGAAGTTGAAAACTGTTTTCTTTCCTAAATGAAAATGAAATCTTACTGTTTGACCACAGAGCATAGCAAGTTTTAGTTTATTTATTTGTTTAATATATTTATATGATCTCTCATCTCATACGCATGTTTCTAGGCAGCTAATAAAACAAAATAAAAACATAGCCAATAATTAAAACATAAATAACATAAGACACCATAAAACAACAGCTGAGAATAATCAAACACTGCACAATCAGTATAACCAGACAGCAGGCTCATCCACATGATTAGGACCCAAGACTTGATAGTAAAGGCAAGTTTTTAATGGCTTGTGACGAACGGGGAGAGGGAAATATTCTAAAAATGGCTCCATGGCAGAAAAGTACTTTCTCCTGTGTCCTGCCAGATGGCACTCTCTTATGGATGGGACCCAGAGATGACTCTCTTGTTGGATCTTAAAGGATGGGTAATTGAGGAAGTGTTGAGGACGCTATGCATATCCAATAGATTTGGATGGAAGAGAAGAAACTGATGTTGATATAAGCCTATGTTACACACAGTATATAGACCTCAGTTCTGGCATGGAATAAATTACATGGCAAAGAGGAGGACCACGTGAGCCCAAAACTTGTTGAGGTAACAATAACTGTCAGAACTATAGAAAACGGTAGCTTCGTCTCTGTAGAAAGCAGTGGCAAATTTGACTATTTTGAATGTGTTTGAGGAAGCTAATAGAAAGTGGTAAAATGAAGCCTAGTGTAGACTTAGTTATTTAGCTTTTATTTTGAAAAAAGATGATGAAATGTGTAACCATATTGACAATATTTTAGTGTATTTTGATAGCAGGATTCAACTGGGTAAAAAGACAAGAGTTCCACAGTCTTCAGGAGACAGGGTGCCCAATCCTGCCAATATTTAGAGTGTAATTCTATTTTTTGGTGTTGTATCTTTAACTTCCTTAATGCTAAAATGGATTGTAAACAAAACATTAGCTAGGAATGAGGAAGGAAGGGAGAGTTTGTATTTTTTGGAATTGCTGGCTCTGGCATTGTGACCTCTGATCTTTTTAATTTTAAGGTGCAGTTATTTTAAATTCTAGAAAAAAGTACTGCTTATATTTTTGAGGAATCATGTATTAATTATATTGTTTTTTTATTCAGGTATTCCATTAGAGGCATCAAGAACCTTATTTTTTATGAACTGCCAACCTATCCACATTTCTATAGTGAGATCTGCAATATGGTAAAATTAGCAGGCATGGAGGGAGAGGCTACCTTGACTTGTACTGCATTTTACTCCAAATATGATGCCCAGAAGTTGGCTGCCGTGGTGGGTGTTGAGCGGGCAGCTCAAATGCTTCAGTCATCCAAGAATGTGCACCTTTTTGTCACAGGAGGAACAGAATAAAATAAACAATGAATCCAATTCAAGTGGATTTCTGATCTGTTTAATAATCAGGCTGCATTCCTTTAAAATAGCTGTTGAAAGGAGAAATTAAGAACAAGTTTCTTTTGCTTTTAAAGAGTGTATGAAAAAATGTTATTAAAGTGTCAGTTTCTTCATTTTACAGTAGTAATGCCAAATTCATAATACCATTTTTAGAATTTCAACTTTGTAGGATAATCAGGAAAGTTGAAAAAACATGACTCTGTGGCCTTGCTTGGGGCACGTAGAAGAACATGCTGTCATGGGGCTAGTTAGTGCCCTGAAGGCCTCTTACCATATTTTAATCAATTTTAACATTCCTTACCTCTTTTAAATTTTATATACTATTTTTTATGTTTTTAATATTTTATTGTACGCTGTCCAAGGTTCCTCTGCAAGGGAGATGAGTGATTCTTAAATATAAGTTTAAGAATTTCTAGTTTGAATGACTAGAAGGATAGAATTTGTTCAAAAGAAACAGACCCATCAAAAGATGAGGAATTATATTACGTGCAAAGAATTGATACATTTGTAGAGAAATACACGATGCCAACAATGAAAGCCGCCTTGAAAGTATGTGGATGAATATAACGGGAGGAGGACAGGACCTTGCTATAGGTGTGTACTACAAGCCACACAACCAAGCAGAGGAAATAGATGAACTTTTCGTAAATCAGCTGCATCCAGGAAAAATCAGCATAGTAATGGGGGACTTTAAATACTCTGATTATCAACTAGGAAACAAATTCTGCAGTGGGAGATTGAACAGGTTCCTGACAACTTGTTTCCTCCTCCATCTTTTGGATAATAGCAATAGCACTTAAGACTTACATACCACTTCACGGTGCTTTCCAGCCCTTCCTAAGTGGTTTACAGAATCAGCATATTGCCCCCAACAATCTGAGTCCTCATTTTACCGACCTCGGAAGGATGGAAGGCTGAGTCAACCTTGAGCCTGGTGAGATTCAAACTGCCAAATTGCAGGCAGCCAGCAGAAGTAGCTTGAAGAACTGCCTTCTAACCATTGTGCCACATGGCTCTTAATAAAAGTTGTCAGCTATTCATGTCAGGAACCTGCCAGCCCCTTCAGTATACTGGGGTATAAACCATCCAGTCCAGGAGATTTTAACTCATTCAGCGCAGCTAGGAATTTTCTAACCAATTCCTTACGTGTCTTAACCTGAATTCCCCTTCTGTCTCCCACCGTGCTGTTTTTGACAGATTGGACTTCTTTAAAAAAAATTAAAGACAGCTGCAAAAAAGGAATCGAGCAATTCTGCTTCCTGTTGGCTGCCTTCTCCCATTAGTGGGCCAACCATTTCTTTGAGTTTCCTTTTACTCCTCAAAAAAAAACCCTTTTGGGGGGTTATTTTCTGGCATATTCATAGTAACCTTCCTATTTTTTCTCTTAAATTTGTTGATGTCTACTCTTTTAAAATCTAGAACAGTAGTCTTTATTCAATTTACCCTTGCCTGCATTATTATTTATTATTTTATTATTTTATTAAATTTGTATACTGCCCTTCTCCCCGAAGGGACTCAGGGCGGTGAACAGCCAAAACTTAAAACAACAGACAATATAAAAATTAAGATTGCTAAAAATAGATTAAATTAATTGGCCTCCTAAAATTTAAAACCCCAAGCTATACAATTAAAAAACTAACCCATAAAACCAATTCAGGCCAGGCCGGCTTGGTGAAATAAAAAAGTCTTGTGGGCCTTGCGGAAAGTGCGAAGATCCGGGATCAATCTTATTCCGGGAGGGAGTTTGTTCCAGAGGGCGGGTGCTCCCACAGAGAAGGCTCTCCCCCTGGGGGTCGCCAGCCGACATTGCTTGACCGACGGCACCCTGAGGAGGCCCTCTCTGTGAGAGCGTATTGGGTGGTGGGAAGTTATTGGTAGCAGAAGGCGGTCTCGTAAATGGTGAATCCTACTATGACATGGTCATAGGAACTCTCAAAAGTTCATACAACCTCTACACTCTTATTAGTAAGTATGAAATCCATAATAGCTGACACTAGTGAGGCCACTTTTGGAATACTGTGAGGAGGTCTATCACCACAATACAAAAGAAGATCCTGGAAAGTATGCACAGAAGAGCAATAAAGATTATAAAATGTCTAGAGATTAAAGTCAAGGAAGAATGACTAAAAGATATGTTTATCTTAATGGAGAGAAACTGAAGGGAGTCATGATAGCAACCTTCCAAAACTTGAAGGGCTGCCACAAGGAGGAGGACATTGATTTATTCTCCACAGCACTTCAGGTAGGACAAGAAGCAAATTTCCTGACAATGAGAACTATTAAGCACTGGACACTGACTGAGGTTTCCAAGAAATGATTGGATAACCATTTGTCCAGAATAGCATGCTTTGGGCAAAGGGTTGTGTCAGCATTTCACGCTGCACTTATTCTAATGCTGACATAAGAAGGAGAAGCCGAGGCATCTGGAGAGGGACGGTTAACTCTTCACCTACTTATTTTCTCTGGAGAGAATATCACCTAGGAGATGGGATGGGAGGGGGGAAATTCCTTTGAGTGGGAGCAGTAGATTAGGGGTAGAGTAACTGGGAAGATGGCCAATGAGGGCAGAGGAGTGGGAAGAGGAAAAGGAGGGTTTGGCAGAGGAAACCAGAGTTGGCTGCAATGAGTCGGAGTAGAACGTTCGTGCTTAAAAAATAAGAGTTTTTTTTCATCAAAGACTTCGTTTGAAATGCAATTTACTTGAGATGACTTCGAAACCTGACAGGTTGGACTAGAAGACCTCAAAGTTCCCTTTCAACCCTATGATTCTATGAAATCTTGAGCATTATTTTTCTAGCATGGGACAAGTGCAATTGTTTGGAAGTCTGAACTCCTTTAGTATGGAGTTCCCTTTAGTCACTGCTGTGTTTTCCATAACTGCTTACAAACCACTGGTAACCATCTGCATTATCTTGCAAGGCTTTAAGCAGCTGGCATTTCATCAACTCCTGCAGCCTTTTTTGTTGCAGTATTTTCACTTACCAGAATGCATGTGACAACCCCAGTAAGTTATATGTGCCATTTGTTCTAACGATTTTTTACACACACACCATTCACAGGTTATGGTGCTTAAAAGAGTAGACCTAATGACTGGTCCTGAAAGTTGGTTGTTGTCACATCCCTGTAGTCACATGATCAAATGATGAGTGCCACTTGCAACCCATCCATGCTCCCTGGTGCCTGCCTGCAGTAGTCCTCCTCCCATAGCTTTCACCCACTGGCCTGCTTGCCTGGGGCTTCTGCCTCTTCCCATTTAGTGATCTGCACAGTTCCAGAGTTATGATGGCAACCAGGACTGCCGGGACTGTTGTTGCTAATATTGCATTGCTGTATCACTTAGCGACAGAAATTCTGGTCCCAGCTTCCATTGTAACTCAAGAATTACCTGTGCAGTTATTCCATATATTTGTACCACCATTTTATATTTTTTTCCCTTAAACCTTTCTTTACTTTCTTTTTTCTTCCCATCCTTGATTTCTAAATAAATATCTTGTCCTTCCCATTCGACTGCAATTTCAAAATTTCTTTGCACTGCTTCTTTAAATATAAATCCTTGTCTTTTTAGAAAAAAATTCTCTGGAAATCAGCATTAAGATGAACAATTTTTCATCTCTTGCTATTTTGCTTGCTTTCTTCTTAAGCTTGTCAGCAAAGAGACATTTTGTCTTCTTATTGCTTTGCATTTTGGAATATTTTTATTTGATTCATGTGTCATAGCATCATAAATTTTACTCCAGATGTCTGTTTATCCAATCTAAATCATTACATTTATTCTTTATCTTTACTGCATGATCACAAGGAATATTGCTGAGATTTTTTAAAAATCCAGAAATTATTATCCTGTGAACCACAAGGGGTATTGCCATAATGGAAGAAATGCACAGGAGGGAGACCAACTTTCTTTAAAGTTATCAAATCTAACTAACATTAATTCTAACAGTAACTTAAGAGCAGGGAAGAGAGCTATATAACAGCATGTCATTCAGATCTGAGTGAATATTACGTGTCCCACTTGAGGTTTCTCTCTTATTACATTCACCATGAAAAAACAATCAAAATCCATAGAGAATACCTTTATAAGCTTACATGAGGTAGATAAAATCCCTGCAAGGATTCTGGTTTCAGGAACTGTTCATTGAATGATGTTGGAGCCAGATCGGTAGTAGATATGTAGTAGTGACGAAATGTTCTATACTGTTAGGTGCAGAGTAATGTGTTTGTGATGAATTACTTCTGTAAGGAAAAAATGCTATATAGTAAAAATATAAATTTCAGCTATTAAACATCTCCATCCTATTGAATTATGCAATGTTTTGCAAAAATATGGGACTTAAATGTTGAAATGTAGTATGAGCTATATGCATATGGGATACTTGCAATGATATTAGTGGTACTCTGATTCCCCCAAAATAATACATCCCCTGATAATAAGCCCAATCGGGCTTTTGAGCGCATGGCAATAAGGCCAAGTGCTTATTTCAGGGTTCAAAAAATTATAAGGCAGGATCTTATTGTCAGGAAACACGGTATGTAAGTTAGGATATGAATGTGCCTGTACTTTGTATGCAGGTGATGCCATCTGTTGGCTGAGAAATTAAATGATCTCCAGGAAATGTTAAAGTATATGATGCAATGAGGTATGCGGGTCTGAAAATTAATATATCAAACACCAGTAATTGTGTTTGACAATGGAAATGCGGTGAATTGAAAATGAAAAATTAGAACAAATGGATGGATTAATGTATATACCTTGGTAAAATGTTGATTAAAGATGAGAAAATAGAGGCACTTTAAGTTGGCACAATTGCTCAGAGAAAGCAGACAGCATGTGGTCTGTTTTGAGAATAAATGTTTCTCAAAAGAACTACAAATGGCTAAATAAAAGAGTGTATTATTACCAACTTTGTTGCAGTGAAGTATGAGTTGGGTATGTTCCCAAGAAATGAAGCAAGTTGGATGCAGTAGAGATGAGTTACTTAAGAAATGTGTGTGACAAACAGTGAGAATTAGGATTAAGAATGAATGGATGCTGAATATATATAAATGAAATACAAAAATGAGTATCAGTAGAAAAGGAGTACACAGAATGAATGAGGATCAAATTGCAGAATAAATATATATGTAGAAAGAGTAAATGGTAAAAAGGAAGGGAAGACCAAGGAAGTTGTGATTGGATGAAATTACCCCATCCTCAAAAAGAGAGAAATGTGAAATTAAAAAAATCAACTGGCAATATAAGGTTCTATATTTAAACAAGAAAAACAAAATGCACAGGTACAGTATATGTGGCACCTTGCTCAATAGTAGTAATCGTGAGAAGGATTGTGGAATCCTAGTGGACAATCATTTAAATATGAGCTAGCAGTGTGCCTCAGCTGCGAAAAAAGTCAACACAGTTCTAGGCTGGACAAACAAAGGGATAGAATTAAGATCACATGAAGTGTTAATACCACTTTATAATTCCTTGGTAAGGCCACAACCAGCAGCATTTTTTCATATGGCTGTTGACAAAAATAGGATTGCCAACATGATTGCCAACGTCCGACGACGGATATGGCACAAGAAGAAGAAGGCCACACCTGGAACACTGCATCCAGTTTTGGTCGCCATGATGTAAAAAAGATGTTGAGACTCTAGAAAGAATGCAGAGAAGAGCAACAAAGATGATTAGGGGACTGGAGGCTAAAGCATACAAAGAACAGTTGCTGGAACTGGATACGTCAAGTCTGATGAAAAGAAGGACATGGGGTAATATGATAGCAGTGTTCCAATGCTGCCACAAAGAAGGGGGAGTCCAAAGCACCCGAGGATAAAACGAGAAGCAATGGGTGGAAACTAATCAAGGAGAGAAGCAACTTAGAACTAAGGAAAAATTTCCTGACAGTTAGAACAATTAATCAGTGGAACAACTTGCCTCCAGAGCAGAGGTGGGTTTCAGCAGGTTCTGACCACTTCTGGAGAACCGGTAGCGGAAATTTTGAGTAGTTCGGAGAACCGGTAGTAAAAATTCTGACTGGCCCCATCCCCATCTATTCTCTGCCTCCCGAGTCCCAGCTGATTGGGAGGGAATGGGGACTTTGCAGTAACCTTCCCGTGGAGTGGGGTGGGAATGGAGATTTTACAGTATCCTTCCCCTGCCACGGCCACCAAGCCACACTCACCAAGCAATGTGACGCTCACCAAGCCACACCCACAGAATCAGTAGTAAAAAATTTTGAAACCCACCACTGCTCCAGAGGTTGTGAATGCTCCATCACTGGAAGTTTTTAAGAAGAGATTGGATAACCTGTCTGAAGTGGTGTAGGGTTTCCTACCTAAGGAGGGGGTTGGACTAGAACAGTGATGGCTAACCTTTTTGCCATCGTGTGCCAAAAGCGGGGGGAGCAGGGGGGATCACGGGTGCGGGTGCCCACACCCATAATTCAATGCGCCCCACCCTCCCACGCATGCACACGTGATCCCACACACACACTTCCCCCTGCTTTTGGCATGTGATGGTCCGGTGGGCCCGGTAGGCCCATTTTCCCCCCTTCCCGGTAGGCTCCAGAGGCTTTCTAGGATCCTGGGGAGGACAAAAACAGCCTTCCCCATCCTCCCAGAGGCCTTCTGGAGGCCAGAAACAGCCAGTTTCCTGACTTCCAGTGGGACTGGAAGGCCTGCAAATCATTTGGCCAGTGCACGCATGTGCGCTGGAGCTGAGCAAGGGCAACACTTGCATGCCCACCAATATGGCTCCGTGTGCCACCTGTGGCACCCGTGCCATAGGTTCGCCATCACGGGACTAGGAGATCTCCCCTTCCAACTCTGCTATTCTGTTCTGTTCTGTTCTGTTCTGTTCTGTTCTGTTCTGTTCTGTTCTGTTCTATCTATTCCTATTCCTATTCCTATTCCTATTCCTATTCTATATAAAGTAATATATGCATACCATACAGGTAGTCCTCAATTTACAACCATTTGTTTAGGAAGTTACCACACAAAAAAATGACTTATGACTATTTACCACTTACAACCATCATAGCATCCTCACAGTCACATGATCAAATCTGAGGCATTTGACAGCCAGCATGTATTTCCAACAGATGCAACATCCTGGGGTCATGTGATCACCATTTGTGACCTTCCCAGTCGGGTTCTGACAAAGAAAGGGGGAAGATATGATTCACTGAACAACTACAGTAACTCACTTAGCAACCATGGCAAAAAAGGTGATAAAATTGGGCACAATTCACATAACAACCACAACATTCTTGTCCTAATTGTGGTCATAAATTGAGGACTATCTGTAATTTCTGAATGTCAGATTGCAAGAATGTATTGGCAGCATTTACATAATGGCATTCTGCACTTATGTAATTAGCATCATCACAGCTTGTACTGGATGCTGCTGGCTGTATGGTTATGCAAACAAGGGTGGTTGGTATGTTGTTTTCTTTTTCTTCTTGATTGTGCTTTGAAATGTTTGTTGAAATTAAATAGGAAAAAAACATTGTGGGTTTTTTTTCTAACTCATCCTTTAATTTATTTGGCTTACTATTTTCTGTGCTTTGCCTAATGTTATTGGCTCCAAAAGGTAGAAGCATGATGGGTAATATTGTAAGAATATTGCTTCTATTTTTAATAGCTATTAACTGCCTCACATGATTTTAAGAGGAAAAAAGGTGGGATATAAATTTCAAAACTAAATTAACCAATACAATTAATAAAATAGACCATTATTCTTATGCTACCTGCAAACATTTATCAAGCATCTCTGTATTCACTAAAGGAACAACATGGATTTGCCACAAAATGGGCCAGTAAAGAAAATGCATAAAAACATTGCTTATCTTACAATTGTAAGAAGTTAGCACCCACCCATTTCCTAGAAGAATGAAATATTTTAGGAAATATTAAAAAGGCAGATTATGTTTCCCTGTATGAGAAATGGAGAAGCATGTTTTAAAGACAAAGCAGTTCCCATCTTCCTGTCTCCCCGCCCCCTTTTGTCAATGGGCCAGAGGCAGAAACTCAATCTTTGTCAATGGACCATCATCTGCAACACAATAGGACCCATCTAGCAATAGAAACTCACCACATGGCACCTGGGAAGATTACATCAGCCAGCAAGGCTAGCTAAGACCCCCACACCCTGGGAGTCTGACAACCAATCAGGATACTCTTTCTGGGCACCAGGAAGTTCAAACTCAGAGAGGGCATAAAACCCGGGGACTCACTATTTCTCGCCCCTTTTTCTGTTATTTCTTCTTACACAATCTTTAGGGCAATGAGTTGTCTGCCATTATCACTGATCAATCGGTCAATCCCTGTATTTGGTGGAAGAGTTCCAGAAATAAATCTGACCTATTTTGCTTTGAATCTGTTATGCTTTTCCTCTGTTTTCCTGGGAGAGGCAGCAATTTCATCAACAAGGTTTTGTCTCTGTGGTCCTTGCCAGCTGCTCAGTTGCTTGGCAGCCAAAAAGGGAAAGATTCCAGATGCTTTTGTTTGGCTTCAAAATGAATGGATCAATTAATCACAGACAGATTAACAGATGATGAAAAGCTAAGTCAACCTTTTATTTTTTTGGTTTTGTTTGGCTGCAGTTTTTAGGGGAACAAAGGATGCTAAAAAATAGTCACAGAGCTTGGTGACTATTGATACTTTTCACATGTGGTATTATAATTGGTTGTACTCCAGCCAGATGTTTAGATTGGATTTTGCATTTTCATCCACCTATTAATTTCCCAAGGACCTGCGATAGATGTTTGATGGCATCAGGTTGGTTTTCCTTCTGCAGTTTTCCAAAGTCATCTTGTCCATTAATCTTTGTGCCTGGAGGCTGTTTGGGCAGTTTCCTTTCTGCTCAGGTGGAAAAAGTTTGTTTTTAACTAGATGCTGTTGGGCTGTGTGGGAAGTTTACCCCAAAAGGACAATGCCAGAAACCTCATAGCACCAGAAACCTCAGAAAACAGTGCCAAGAGACTCAAGCCAGCCCTTCCCCCTCTAAGAAAACCCTAGGCCAGTGATGGCTAACCTTTTCTGGACCGGGTGCCGAAAGCGCATGTGTGTGTGTGCACCACCAAAATGCAATGTGCGTGCCCCACACATGCACTCCACCCTCTGTGCATGTGCACACCCTATGCATGTGCCCTACCCCTCACATGCGAACCGGGGGGGAGCATGTATACATGGCCCCCTGCATGTGCCCCACCCCCGTGCATGCACAGCAGAGACCTGAAGACCAGGTGGCTGGTGGGAGGTGCGCATGCATGCACAGCGGAGCTGAGCTGGGGCAACGGCTCACATGCCCACTGCGTGCCACCTCTGGTACACGTGCCATAGGTTCGCCATCACGGCCCTAGGCAAAAGCACCAGCTGAAAGGAACACTTAAGTAGAGCCATTAAAATAAGGGGAATCAGGCTAAAAATAAACTCTCCAAGGTAAACAGAAACTCCCTTTTTCCTGCCTCCCTGACAGGATTAAATCCCAGGACAGGAAAAACAAAAGTCCTGAGACCAAGATTAACCCAGGAAAACAAAATCCAGGGCAATCAGCAACACATCAAAACACATCAAGCTGCAGGAGCTTCAAAGGGGAATTAAGCATAAACGGCTCAGAGTCACACTTCCAAGTTTTCTTGCAAGCCAGGATGGCTTGAGCTATGTCACTACTTTTCTTGCCTTCCTGAATTAAAGAATCCCTTTTCTGACAGTTGTTTCCATGTCTGTTTCTTCTTAGCATCGGTGACTGCTTCCCAGCTGGGAACAAACCAGGGACATTACTTCCAACAACTGCATTGGCTTTTATATCAGTTAGCAATCTGAAAGTAGTTGGTGAGCAGGAATTATTATGTGTGGGTAATCTGCAGTTTTACAGATTTACAATCTAACTCTGGTGAAACTTAATAATTGAAGTCCTAACCAAGGATGTAAGCATTATTAAGGAAGCCTCTAAGAATGTAGACAGTTCAAAGCAGGATGGGTTATTTTTGTAAAATTAGGATGTTCTCATCTGATAAATGCAGTATTTCCAGATATCAAGAAAATCCTTTAGTTATCACTCCAAGGGGTCCAACCACAATTGATATAACAACAAATTTCTTTTTCCATAAGTGTTCAACTTTGATCGGTGATTCCCAATACTTCAGGGGTCCCCAATCCCCAGGCTGGAACCTGGTACCAGGCTGTGGCCTGTTCAGAACCTGGCTGCAGAAGTGGTGGGCGAGAATGCGCATGCAGCCCCATTTGGGCAAGCAAATGGAGCTACAATTGCTTGCCCGCCACTTGCATGGAACCATCCCCTTCCCTACAAGTCTGCAAAGCCGAAAGGTTGGAAAATGCTGCAATATTTAATTTTTAAAAAATCATTTCTCAATTCTAGGAACACTCAGAATAACAGCATCAATGGATCAGCCTGCCTTCTTTTCAATAAGTATTATATCAGGCATGTTATGAACAAGGCAACTGTTTGAATCAAAGTCCCATAAGATCTTAAAGTAAAGGTAAAGGTTCCCCTTGCACATCTGTGCTAGTTGTTCCCAACTCTAGGGGTGGTGCTCATCTCCAATTCAAAGCCAAAGAGCCAGTGCTGTCCGAAGACGTCTCCGTGGTCATGTAGCTGGCATGACTAAATGCCAAAGGTGCACAGAACGCTGTTACCTTCCCACCAAAGGTGATCCTTATTTTTCTACTTGCATTTCTTATGTGCTTTCGAACTGCTAGGTTGGCAGAAGCTGGGACAAGTAACAGGAACTCGCCCCATTATACAGTACTAGGGATTTGAACTGCTGAACTGCCAACCTTTCAATCGACAAGCTCAGTGTCTTAGCCACTGAGCCACAGCATCCCACATAAGATCTTAACTTGCTCATTTTCCAAAACCTTCTCAACTTAATTGTCTCAGTAATTTTTACTACATTCAAATCCAAAATTCTGGCAAGTTTTGGTAATTTGGCCATGACGCTGCTTGTGGTCTGAAAATTTACTGCAGCCATTAATCAAATGGTTAATTGTTTCATCCTTTTTCTACAAAAGCAACATTTATTTTTTACATGTTGAATTAATTGGCAAAGCTTGCCTTTGGGGGCTAAAATAAAGCCTTCAGTTTCTTTCTTTAGCACGCCTGACATTAACGAGCTCCATGTGAGTTTTTTATGAGCTTTTCCTTGTATATCCTTCAAGTATTAACCATGTATGGCTTGTTCTCCCAATTAACAAATTGATTTTCAATTGTTTCTTTTCTATGCTCTGCCTTTACCATTGTTGTTTACAAGAGCTTTCCTTGACTGACTTCCTTCAGCAAATTCTTGGCTTGTTCACTTTCTTATGATCAACAGTATTAAATTGTTCCCAGATTAATTGGGTAAATCCACTCCCCAGATATCTCCACAGGACTTTCATAATTCTTGGCATCCAACTGGGAATGAATCCAGACAATTTTCAGATATACAGAATTTTCCGGATATACAGAAAATTCCTTTTTTAAGCCCTGGGCCTCCAGGCTCCCAGACAATCTGGGTAACCTTAAATAGTATCATCAGTCAGTATTCTGCAGACACAATGACTGTAGAAAATTATTGGTGCCACTCTTATATCTGCAATGTAGGCCTTGCTAGTGGCTCTAGCTCATAATAGGTCATATTTGTTTTCCTCCAGGGGTTCTCTAGGCATCTTTTGATCCTTTTCAGTGAACCATGGGGAGTAATGGAAACAATGGGCCAAGAGAGACCACATGGGTGTGATTCTGTCCAAGGCTCTATCTGCCCTCATATTCCAGGCAGCCACTAGCAGCTCTGAAGGACCATGCAGCAGATCATCATGTTTTTCCCTCAGCTCCCTTTGAAACCCAGTTAGGTCCATCAGGGTCAGTCACCAGGGTCAGACCAATTGAATGGGTCCAGTCTCTCTGTGGAGGGAATTAGCAGAAGGCACCACAGCATGATCTGACCATGACAGAGGGGCCAATAAAAGCTTCTCTGTCGGATCACATTGC
The DNA here is from genome assembly GCA_030761175.1 of Masticophis lateralis. Lineage (NCBI taxonomy): Eukaryota > Metazoa > Chordata > Lepidosauria > Squamata > Colubridae > Masticophis > Masticophis lateralis. The sequence goes on from JAUDYJ010000001.1 coordinate 47,970,474, forward strand.
CACTGCTTCGATAATAAAACCACATCTACTGTGTAACCACTGTCCTGAGTCAAGCTGTGGATGACCTAGGTGAGGCCCAAGGCTATCAAGAAGTCCTGAGCTGTTTCAGAGTCCCATTCCAGGGACAGCAAGTTGAAGTACCGCAGCACTAGAAGTCTGAGGAACTCCACAGCCAAACCCTGAGATTGCTGCAAAGCAGGGAAGCTGTTACAGCAGGAACAATACAACTGTTGTGAGATAATTTCAGGAACAGGTTCTCATAACCATGCCTTTGTGGCTCAGATCCTCCTGAGTCCACTGACCTTGAACCATGTGTGATCCGAGGTGAGCTCCCCAGCCAAAGAGGCTGGCGTCGGTTGTCAGAGTTAGACGATGAGGCTCTCGGAAACTGCTTCCCTTGGAGATGTCCACAATTTGAGGGAGATGAGGACCTCTGGTGGAACCTGCATTCTGGTTGGGGTTGTACTCTGGCAAGCCCTCTGATACAGGAGGAGAAACCACTGCAGAGCACTGCTGTGGAGTTGAGCCCAAGGCGTGATGCCAAAGCAGGACACCATTTTTCCCAGGAGCTATGATAGCATCAGCAGAGAAGCTAAATGTTCTGTCCAGACACGTCTTGCCAATTCCCTCAGACTGGATTGGCGCTCCTGGGAAAGATATACCTTGGATTCCACCAAATCTATGATTGCCCCCAGATGCAGCAATCGAGAAGAGGGGACCAGATGGATTTTGGCCAGATTTCTGGAAAAGCTGTAATTTTTAAAGAAGTAAATAGTGGTATCCAGGTCCTGCCTCACCAGGGGTTCAGAACTGGACTGGATGAGTATATTGTCCAAATAAAACTGGATTCTTATAGACAGTGTTCGGAGATGGCCCCCTAGTGTGGCCATCAGCTTGGTGAACACCCTGGGGGCAGAGGACAGGCCAAATGGTAATATTCGATATTGGTAATGTTTCCCCGCATAATGGAAGTGGAGAAACTGCCTATGGGCTAGCAGGATGGGGACATGAAGGTATGCTTCCACTGACATGAGGAAGTCACCCTGACTGACGTTCTCCAAGATGGTCTGGAGTGATTGCATCTTGAATCGTTGGTAAACAATGTGACAGTTCAGAGCCTTGAGATCAAGAATTGCCCTCCATCCCCCTGAGGGCTTCTGTATCACGAACAGTCGGAAATAAAACCCCTGACCGTGTTGTCCCTCTGGAACCGGCTGTATGACCTGAATGTCCAAGAGTTATTTTATGGCCGATTCAATGAGGTGCCATTTTGTCTGATCCTGTGACACAGGACAGCAGATGAAGAGTCTTGGGGGGAGGGGGTAGAGAGGAATTCTAGGGAGAGGCCTGACCTCACCATCTCCCTGACCCAAGCATCCGAAGTGGTGTCCTCCCACTGGTCAGCAAATAATGCCAGATGGCCCCCTATGGAAGGATTGGATGAGCAACCAATTTGAATGTTGAAAGGACAACCCCTCCCACCCTGAAAGGACCGTTTGGGTGGATACCATTGTCCCTGTCTGCCCTGTCTGTCCTGCCCTTGCCACTGCCTGAAGGGAAAGGGCCTTTGTGTGTCTGGTGCACCAAAGCCACTGTCCGATACACGAAAGGAGGAGGGATGAAAGTACAGGGCTGGGCGAGACTCCACCCTTCTGGACATGCTAGGCATGATTTTGTGTTTGTCCCTGGACTCAACTAGAATAGGGTCCAGGGAGTCACCAAAAATTTTATCCCCCGTATATGGGAGGATGCCTGCCGCCACTTATTTCTGGCATTGGTCTGCCACTGGCGCAGCCACAGGAGGTGTTGAGTTGCGACTGAAGAACCAATGACTTTTGCTGCAAATCTGGAAGCATTTAGCATAGCATCCTCAGAGAATTCTATTGCAGCCATTATCTTGTTGAGGTCCTGTTAAGACACTGTTTCAGCAACTGGTAGTCAGTCTTGCAATTGCCTTAATCAGAGCAGTGAAGCTCTGTTAAAAAAGGATGCAGCCGTGGAAGCCTTAGCAGCCCAAGCCGAAGTCTGGTGGGCCTTCACCAACGACTCCTCTGATCTTTTATTATCAGGATGGAAATGCTCCTCTGGGGGACCTGTTAAGATGGACTGCGAGGACAGGGCCACCATTGGGGTGTCAACTGTCAGGACTTGCAGGGCCTTGGCAAGGTCTGAGCCCATATTGTAAAAGCACCTGTCAAAACCACTAAGGTTTGGCCCTGACCCAGGGGAAGCCCACTGTCTCTCAACTATGTCTAGAAAAAGCCTGGGGACTGGCACCTCTTCCGACTCTATGGTAGGCTCAGCAAATAGGGGGTCTGCAGGATCAGCAGACTCTACTGTAGCCACAGAATTTGTCTGGATAGTACCCTGCCTGGTAGTAGTCTTAGCCTTATGTAGCAAAGACTTAAATAGATGAGGACGAAACAGTCCCACAAAGGCAGGCTGGTTAGGCATAAGACCTTTGTCATCAGACAAGTCTAGATCACATTGCATCTCTTCCCCTGACAGAGAACCATGGCTGGAAGATGCAGCTGAATAGCCCAGTTTGTGGGATGGAAGGGGGTCTCCCAACATGTGAAGTCTTTGATGGTAGTCATGGGGCCTGGCAAAATCCGAGGCTACTGAAGCTGCCCTCTGTTGTAACCCAGCTGCAGTGCCCTGCTTTATTGCCTCAGAGTCAGTGCAAACATACTGGCTGGAAATTGAGGCTCACAGCTCTACCCATGCCGCAAGCTTATGTTAGTGGGCGTCAGCCGAGGAAACTGTATGCCCTAAAGGTTACTCCCAAGGGAGCTCAGATTGCTCAGGGTCTGGCATTGGGCCAAATAGCAGCTCACTGTTGCTGGGCAGATCAGGTACCTGCTCTATGTTGCCATCTGGGGACCATGCTATCACTGGTAATTTTTCGGGAATATCCGGCAGCTCATCCTCCCAGAAGCAGCAAGCTATGAGCCTGCAGGCTCCTTGCCCTGGAGGCACCTCTTTTTCTTTTCAGCCTCCTTTTGGGCTTTCTGGATGGTCCTTTCAATGGCCTTGTGTCTCTGCCTAACCTCCCATTCTGATGCCTTAGAGGCCATTTCAGATGGCTTGCTTGCTCATGACTGAGCCTTGCCACATCTTGAGGGTCTTGAATCAAAAGGCCTAGCCTCTTGATCACTGTCCTGGTTAGGGAGGCCTGATTGTGATTCGGATTTGGTGTGCCCAGGAAAGGCAGTGGCCATTTTGGAATCCCTAGAAGGAAACTAGGCCTGGGAGGCTAGGGTGGTTTTTGCCCCTGTGGCTGTAGTTGCACTAAACTCAGAGAGCCAGTAGCACTGAAAAGAGTCCCTTTGCCTAGTGCTGCAGCCTATGGCCCCAAGGGGCCTGGCAGCCAGTGGCTTTAGCCTCTATGCACGAATAGAGCTTCAGATTAAAGCAGCCCTTCTAGCCTGTGGCCTCAGCGTCATGGAGCTATGTTCATGAACACTGGCCCTGCACCAATTAATCTTGGATGGGCTGCACAGCAAGGCCACATGGCAGTTTCGTTGGCATGATCTTACTGCTTCCAAAATGGCACCATCGTCCATGTTGCACTTTCCAGGCTAGTGCTACGGAGCCAGGCTTGTGGGCGCTGCCTTCGGCTGTTGCTCCAATTAGTGCCTTGCTCTGTCCTCCAGGCTAGCGCTACGGAGCCAGGCTCATTGGCGCTGCCTTCTTGGAGCAAAGAGGGGCAGAATCTTCGGGTCCCCTGAGGGTCAGTGGTTCGGGACCACACCCATGAGTACTGCCCTGAGATCTGCCAGCTGGCAGTCTCTTTGTCGCCCTCCACGGCCTTCAGTGGACTCGGGCTGAGTCATCCTTCATGTTGGAATGTCCAGGGAGGCTCAACCAGCCGAACTGGGAGCTGCCCCTGAAGATCTTTCAAAAATTTTTCCAAGTTTGTCTATGTTAACAGTCAGTAATAGATCAGCTCAATTAAACACCTCTGTCCAGCTAGACTGAGTCTAAAAGCTGGGAAGCAAGAGGAAGAGACATGGCTTAACAGTTTGCAGACTCAGTCCTAGAAGCTAACAGACAGAGTTAACCCATTCCTGACTGCTGTTTCCACCTCTATGGAGAACTAGTTGTGCTTGTTGAAACTTTTTGAATGGACTAAAACCTTTGGGTATATACAAATTTAGTAGTCTCTTAATTATTCAGGTAAAAGGGTTTTTTTGTTTCAAAATAGCTGAAATCTGTAATAAGATGTCCTGGGAGGCTAAGATGCTTTGCCCTTGTTTTGAGACCTGATGTGAAACTTGTATTCATTATTACTTTATTATTACTTTATTACTTATTTTTCACAAGGCTTGTGAAAAGGGATTTTGTTAATAGATTATGGTATATATCACGTTAGAGCAAGGGTGTCAAATTAGATCGTGTCACATGACATATTGTGACTTTTTTTGCCTTTGTGGAGCCGGAATAGGCGTGGCCTGTATATGATGCATCTGGCCCATGGGCTGCCAGTTTGATACTCCTGCTTTAATGAAAGAGCTTCTGGTATGTGAAGTTGTGATGGTGCTGATGTGATGTATGATTGTGATGCTCCTGTGATGGTGCTGATAGTTAAGGGTGGGGGTGGTGTTGCTATCTTCTATAAAAAATCCCTAAATCTAAAAAACATTCAAGTTACACAGGAGCTTGCTCTTCCTGAGACCATCGTATGCGAGCTGTCCCTAAACACCACATTTCACTTCTTACTTTGTTACAGAGCCCCTGATTACGACCTTGTACATGTGAACAAACTAACTTCACTACTAGCATGGGCAGCCTCTTGCCCACACCTTCTTATCTTTCTTGATGACCTCAATCTACCTCTTATTAATTGGACCCTAAATGAATGTACAACAGAACAAATATATACAATCATGTACAATGCTGTTACTAATCTGGGATTGGATTAACTAGTAACAAACAACACTAGACTCAACAAATGCCTTGATCTCATCTTCTGCAATAGTTTAAACTCAATTTATGGTCTACAAATAAATGAAACCTTTTCCACAGAGACCACAGCATGATTGAATTTATGTCCTTACAAAGATTATCATAATGACAGAATCCCAAAGTATAACTTTAGAAAAGCCAACTATGATCTCATAACTGAGGACGTCTCATCTCTTGATTGGCAAACTCTGTTCACTGGTTGCAACACTGCCGAAGACCTTTATAACATTTTTTTGCATGAAGTCAAAAGAATCATCAAACTATACAAACCACTAATAACCCCCAAAACCATGAAAAACAAATTAACCATAACAATAAGGAAGCTTCAATCCAAAAAAACCACCCTCTTTGGCCCAAAAACAAAACTGGCTACATAGCTAACTTCAAAAGTTGTTACAAAACCTTATGCCGACAGATAAAGGCAGAATGCATCAGTTATCACAGCAAATGAGGAAAACCTACTACACATGAAATCCACAAACAGAACAGAACAGAATAGAATTCAAAGTAAAGTCCAATCACACTTAAGAATTTGTCTTGGTACATAAAAGAAAAGATATATTCATCAAGAATCATAAGGTACAACACTTAATGATAGTCATAGGGAAACAGTCAATATAAATCTTAAGGATACCAACAACAAGGTTACAGTCATACAGTCATAAGTGGGAGGAGATGGGTGATAGGAACAACGAGAAGATGAATAGTAATGCAAACTAATAACTATTTTGACAGTGTTGAGGGAATTATTTGTTTAGCAGAGTGATGGCATTCAGGAAAAAACTGTTCTTGCATCTAGTTGTTCTGGTGTGTAGTGCTCTATAATGTTGTTTTGAGGGTAGGAGTTGAAAAGTTTATGTCCAGGATGTGAGGGGTCTGTAAATACTTTCACAGCCCTCTTTTTGACTCGTGCAATATACAGGTCCTCAATGGAAGGCAGGTTGGTAGTAATTGTTTTTTCTGCAGTTCTAATTATCCTCTGAAGTCTGTGTCTGTCTTGTTGGGTTGCAGAATCAAACCAGAGAGTTAGAGAGGTGCAGATGACAGACTCAATAATTCCTCTGTAGAACTGTATCAGCAGCTCCTTGGGCAGTTTGAGCTTTCTGAGTTGGTGCAGAAAGAACATTCTTTGTTGTGCTTTTTTGATGACGTTTTTGATGTTGGGTGTCCATTTTAGGTCATGAGATATGGTAGAACCTAGAAATTTGAAGGTGTCTACTGTTGATACTGTGTTCTCTAGTATTGTAAGAGATGGTAGTATTGGAGGGTTTCTCCTAAAGTCCACCACCATTTCTACGGTTTTGAATGTGTTCAGTTCCAGATTGTTCTGGTTGCACCACAAGGCTAGTTGTTCAACCTCCTGTCTGTATGCAGATTCATCATTGTCTCGAATGAGATTGATCACGGTTGTGTCATCTGTGAACTTCAGTAGTTTAACAAATGGATTGTTTGAGATACAGTCATTGGTATATAGAGAGAAATAGAGAAAGCACCCAGTTTTGTGGGGCCTGTGTGCTAATTATACAGGTATCTGAAGTGATTCTGCTTAGCTTCACCTGCTGCTTTACCTGTCTGTTAGGAAGCTTATGATCCATTTACAAGTGTGTTCAGGTACTGTTAGCTGATTTAGCTTAGTTGGAAGAATGTCTGGAATGATGGTGTTGAATTCTGAACTAAAGTCTACAAAGAGGACCCTTGCGTAGGTCTTTGGAGTTTCAAGATATTGTAGGATGTAGTGCAGAGCCATATTAACAGCATCATCTCTTGATCTATTTGCTCAGTATGCAAATTGCAGGGGGTTTAACAACAGATCTGTGATGGTTTTCAAGTGAGACAGCACTAGCCTTTCAAAGATTTTCATAACTACAGATGTTAGAGCAACTGGTCTGTAGTCGTTCAGTTCCTTGATGGTGGGCTTCTTCAGCACTGGGATGATAGTACAGTGTTTGAAACAAGAAGGACTATAGCACATTTCTAGTGATTTATTGAAGATACAGGTGAAGATGGGGGCCAATTGGTCAGCACAGACTTTTAAGCAAGAAGGAGTTATCTTGTCTGGGCCTGAAGCTTTTCCTGACTTTTGTCTGTGAAATAGGTCTTGCATTTCCTTTTCTGTGATCACTAGGGGTTGTGAACCCAATGGGATGGGCTCAGTTGTAGGAGGTTTGCCTGTTGTTGGTGTGTCTGAGATGGGGGTTGTGGAGATAGGTGGCTGTAGTTTCCTTTCAAACCTGCAGTAAAACACGTTCAGGTCATCTTCCAGTTGTTGATTTCCTTCAGCCTGGGAAAGAGGTTTGCCGTAACCGGTGATATTTTTAAGAGTTTTCCATATGTTTGCTGGTTCATTTGTTGAGAACTGATTCTTTAGCTTTTCAGAGTAGCTTCTTTTTGCTGCTCTGATTCCCTTGTTAATACATTTCTGGCCTGATTTTGCAGCATTTTATCACCTTTTCTGCAGGCTTCCTCTTTGGAACGACGCAGCTGCTTAAGTTTAGCTGTGAACTAAGATTTGTTGTTACTGTATATTCACAAGTTCCTGGTTGGTACACATAGGTCTTCACAGAAGCTGACATATGATGTTACAGTCTCTGTGAGTTCATCTAAGTCTGCAGAGATATTTTCGAAAACATTCCAATCAGTGCAGTCAAGGCAGGCCTGTAGCTTTAACTTTGCCTCCTCAGTACAGGTCCTCACTGATTTAATTGTTTTATGGTTTTAAGTCTTTGCCTGTAAGCAGGTACAAGGTGAATCATGCAATGATCAGAGTGTACCACAGCTGCTCATGGTAAAGACCAATAAACATAATTTAGTGTTGTATAGCAATGGTCCAAAGTATTCTTGCCTCTACTGGAACAATTGACATGCTGAAAGTATTTTGGTAGCTCTTTCCTTAAGTTTGCTTTGTTTAGATCTCCTATAATAATGGCCAGTGAATCAGGGTATTTGACTTCAGCCTCCATAATCTGGTCAACTAGAGTTCGTAATGCCTTGTTTACACAGGCTTGTGAGGGGACATAAACAGCAATTAGTAGAAATGTGGAGAACTTGTGTGGACAGTAAAATGGTGTACAGTTGATAAGTAAAGACTCTAAGTTTTCATCACAGAATTTATATATTATAGTTATATCCTGAGACCAGCTGTTGTTGATATAAAGACTCAAGATCCATCCCAGCACTAAAAGGGCCAAACGGGAAAGACTGTAATAATGAAGCCGTTAAGGCCAACCTCTTCAACACATTCTTCGGTTCAGTCTTTGTAAACAGCAACAGCTCATGCCCCACATTTCCTAATCGTACCACAACTAATTACAACGATCTACTACATGTTGATTTTACAGAAGATGCCATTGAAAACGCACTATGCAACCTAAAATCATTTCTATCTATTGACCTGATGGATTATGTGCCTACTTCTTAAAAAAAGCTCTCAACCACCATAGCAGATCCTTTTAGCATAATCTACGAAATATCTTTCAGAACCTGCTCCTTGCCTAACTTATGGTCACTAGCCATGGTCATCCCTATTTTCAAAAAAGGTGACCCCACCTTAGTTGAAAACAGACCAATCTCATTATGTTGTGTCACCTGCAAAGTCATGGAATCAATCACAAACCAATCCATTACCCTCTACTTAGGGACAAACAGCCTACTCTCTAACAAGCAGTTTAGCTTCAGAAAAAAATTATCCTGCAATCTGCAACTCTTACACTGCAAAAACATATGGACTTCACAACTCGACCAAGGTAAAGCAATAGATGCAATTTATATGGACTTCTGTAAAGCCTTTTATTCAGTGGTACATGACAAACTACTTCTACTTCTACTCCGGCATTTCCGGATCCCTGCATAAGTGGATAGCTGTGTTCCTATCAAACAGGCAACAAGTAGTCAAAATAGGAAACACCCTATCAAACCCTGCATCTGTTGAAAGCAGTGTCCCCCAAGGTAGTGTTTTAGAAGCCACACTCTGTACTTTACATAAATGACCTTTGCAATCATATTATAAGCAACTGCATTCTTTTCGCTGATGATGTAAAACTATTCAATACCACCGACAATGCTGCTATCCTACAAAAAGACCTTCGCTGTGTGTCAGAATGGTCAAACAATTGGCAAGTCCAAATCTCAACCAACAAATGCTCTGCCTTACACAATGGCAAAAAAAATCAGAACACAAAATACAAGCTGGGTGGATACGACCTTGTAGATGATCCTCACTCTGTCAAGGATCTTGGAGTACTCATCTCAAATGATCTAAGTGCCAGAACTCACTGTAACAGCATTGCCAAAAAGTCATTAAGAGTTGTTAATCTAATCTTGCATAGCTTCTTCTCTGGTAATATTGAACTGCAAACTAAGGCATACAAAAGTTTTGCTAAACCAATTCTTGAATACAGCTCATCTGTCTGGAATATGCAATGCATATTGGGCATTAATACAATCGAACGAGTCCAGAGATATTTCACAAGAAGAGTCCTCCACTCCTCTGCTCGCAACAGAATACCTTATGACACCAGACTTGAAATTTTGGCCTTAGACAACTTAGAACTTTGCTATCTTCTGTCTTATCTAAACGTGATACATAACATTATCTGCTACAATGTCCTACTTGTCAATGAATACTTCAGCTTCAATCACAATACATGAGCACACAATAGATACAAACTTTTGGTAAATCGCTCCAAACTTCATTGCAGAAAACACAACTTCAGCAACAGAGTTGTCAATGCCTGGAATGCACTAACTGACTCTGTTGTTTCTTCCCCAAACCCCCAAAAGTTTAACCTTAGACTGTCTACTGTTGACCTCACCCTATTGCTAAGGGGCGTGCATAAGCGCACCAGCGTGCCTACTGTCCCTGTCCTAATGTTCCCTTTTATTCATATCCATTTCATGTATTCATAATCATGTTTATACTTATATATGTTATCAAATACATACTTGATGAAATAAAATTAATTAATTAATTAATTAATTAGACATCTGAGTTTGTTAGAGAGTCAACTTTGCATGTTGGCCTCATTATTTGGTTGTTTCTTGTGAGGATCTGCTTTGAAATGATTAAACTAGTGATTCAATGTAAGGGTCTATAGTCCATGTTGGAAGGAAGGATTGGATCATCTTTGTCACTGTTTTTAAGCCTATACTTTCCATCACTGCTGAGTTAAGCGTTTGGAATCTAGACTATGATATGTGAATTGTGATCTGCCTTAGCTGGAAAAAATTATGAATATCAACCAGTCAAATGATAATACAATTGTCAATGTTAGCTTTTTAGAGCTAAATTCAGTGCTTGCTTGGTTTATTTTTACATGACCTCAAATACTTCCAGATATTCCTTCTTTCAGCTGACTTTGCAATTCTAATTAATGTGGGCTCAGCTTCAGCAGTTTTGGATAACAAAGCCAAATGCAATCTATAATCAGCTCTTCCATAGTGCTGGCACAACTTAATTAGTAGCACCTTGTTAAACTTAATTAGAGGAATAGAGATTTCAAAACCGAATATGAAAGTTCAAAGTGCCATTTCACAAGGTTTGATAAAATGAATGGGATATCTGCCTGAATAAAGCTACCAGTTCTGATTTTGTGCTAAGAGGGTGTGTAAAGCAATGGTATGTGAAAGTTACAATTCAGCAATTGTATACAGATATTAGCGTTGGATACTATTGAGAGAGTTCATTAATTTCTTCACAGATAACTAAATTAATGCTACTACTTTGTCATATCCATGAGATTTTTAAAAATAATACCTAAGGAAACAACAATGCTGAATTCCCCTTTAGGAGACTCTTTGAGTTGATGACATTATTGCCAAAAAGCTTCCAAAATAGGCCAGCTATAAATAAGTTGTGTGAAATCCTAACTTTTTAAAAATATACCACTAACTGTGAAAGAGCCAAAAAAAGTGTAATGCGGTGAAATGAATAAATTCCTTATGCTGTTAAATAAAATGATGAAATGCCCAGTAGTTTGAACACTTGCTCTGTTTCCATGTAATTTAGGAGGGTATTTATTGTCCATTCATTTATAATTTCAGTTTTATCCTTATGGTTATCTGTGGAACTTTAACAATGGTTAAATTGGGAGACAGTGAGTCTTCTCAGAGGTAACAGTCTTATTAATGGTGCCACCTTGCATCAAGGATAGAACAATCCTTAATCATTCTATCTTTTGTTACTTAAAAAAAGACTAAGTATTTAGGAATTTATTTCCTAAGTACTTAGTCTTTTATTAAGTAAAAAAAAATAGAATGATTAAGGATTGTTCTATCATTGATATACAGTGGCACCATTAAGGAATTCTTTCCTAAGTACTTAGGAATTTATTTGACAAACAATAATGAGGATTTATATTAAAGTTTTTACTGGATTGGAAAACATAACAATAAGTATCTCTAGATGGAAAAAAAAATAAACTTCTATTGGCTAGGCAGAATCGCAATCATTAAAACAAATATTTTACCAATACTTAATTTTCTTCTTCAAGTGATCCTAATATACAGATAGTCCTTGACTTACGACAACAATTGAGCCCAAAATTTCCATTGCTAAGCGAGATAGTTGTTAAGTGAATTTTGGCCCATTTTACAACCTTTCTTGCCACAGTTAAGTGTCTCACTGCCATTGTTAAGTTGTTAACAATTGTTAAGCCATAAATACGAGTCAAATAAAATTAAGCCATAAATATGAGTCAGTTGTCATTGTCTGAATTTTGTTCATGGGAATGCTGCAACAGTTGTAAGTGTAAAAAAATGGTCATAAGTCACTTTTTTCAGTTCTGTTGTAACTTTGAATGGTCAGTATGTTGAGGACTACCTGTATCTTGAAAACAAGCTATTATGTACTCATATAAAAAGTAACGGTACAATAAGTTGTTTAATTTCAGTTGTATTAATTTTGAAAGCTAAATATTTTCTGATGATAGATATCTAGCTATATCAATGCCAAGATAGGAAAATAAGAACAAATTTGGAAAAAGACAGCATTTTTTGAAGTGATTATGTAATAATAAACAATCACATTAGAATACCTTACATTTTAATAGGATGTAGAACCTCCTATGGAAAATAAAATCAAATTTATTTTTTACTAGCTTTCATCATGAATTACTGTACTTCTGAATTAACTTATTCAATAAGATGAATGATGTCATTACTGACCACTGAGCCTTTGTTTATATTATTTAAGGTTTCAATTTAAGTTGAAGGAAGACGGTCATTCATCTCCCTTTTATATTAACTCTATATCAGTTTTATTAATCCCAATGTATGTCCTTTGATTTATCAGCAAATTCTATTCTATCAAACATGCATTTAATGATTGTGGTACATCAAATCATTTACAACTTCTAAGCAACCACCTAGATAGATTATTCTCCACGAGGATCTGTCTCTAAACCAGTCTTTCAAGATTTCCAAATGGTGCACTTATCACCATTCGACTTACAACAGATCATTTACCATGTTTCCCCCCAAATAAGACCCTGTCTTATATTTTTTTGAACCCCGAAATAAGCGCTTTGTCTTAAATAATGTCTTATTATTTTAGGGCGTGTGAAGCAAGATGGGGCTCCTCTTGCTGTCTTACCTGATTTCTAGCTCTGCATTTAAATATGGGGAGGGCTTATTTTCAGGGAAGACTTATTTTACTGCATGTTCTCAAAAGCCCAATTGGGCTTATTATCAGGGGATGGTTTTTTTTTGGGAAAACAGGGCAATGACCGTTCAAAGTTACAACAGCACTTTAAAAAGTGAGTTATGACCATTTTTTACACTTTTAACACAGAATGATTTAATATCTCATCCCATCTTTGTGTTTTTCATTTATAGAGGATATTATCAGCTATGACCATATCAGGAATGGATTGCCCCCGGTTCGCACCGGTTCTATAGAACCAGTAGTAAAACTGGTGAAGACTCTGCCCACTGACCCTGACATCACTAAAATGCTTCTACGCATGCGCAGAAGCTTCTGTGCTTGCGCAGAGTAGCACGCATGCGCAGCCCCATTGTGAACCAGTAGTAAAGGTAAGTAGAACTCACCCCTGGACCATATCTCCTTTATTTGGGCCCCTACCTACTAAGGCAGGATTAATTATAATATTAGTCTCCTTGGATATCTCCAGGATAGTATTATATGCAGCATGAAGTGCACAAAGAGATGGCAGCATAAAGTACTTTGCCTGCTCCGTGTAAGTGCAGCACCCCCCTGCTGTACATTAAACCAGCTCAATATTTCAGCCTTCACAGGAGCTAAGCAAAAGTGCTACTGCTTTATGAATCACATTAATTTTAATAGGGCATTCCTTTTCTTTCTTTTCTTGCTCTCCTTGCCTTTAATATTTTCAGCTATAGCCCAACTAACTTGAAAGAGCTTTTTAAATGATGCCAGACAAATACCCAGTAGGATATGGACACTATATTAATCCATAACCTGCATGATATTTTCCTACCTAAAATATTTTTATTTATTTAATTGACTATTGTGGCTTGCAAAGACTGAATATTGATATTCACACATATTAAATTCTCTCTTCTCTTTCTTCTCTTCCCCTCCTTTTTTTCTTTTGTTATATGGTTTGTTTATAATGTACCTGAGGAAATGGGCATTATGTAACAGTCAGAATTTATTGTTTTTTAAAAATATACGTTTACCTTGAGGCATCTTTCATTTTGGCACCATTCAATTTGCCTCCAGAAGTCATTACTTTTGCTCTGGGATAACATAGTTAAGGTGAAATGTTCTGTGTGATGCTTTCTGTCCAGAATTCTCTGTACTGTATTAGCTTCATCCAACAAAATCGCTTTTTTGTCTTTCAAAGAAAATTCTGAGACCTACTGATTTATTATGTCAGTAAATTAGAACTTTCCTTTCCCATAAATTATGAAATATTATTGTGAAGTAAAACATGCACCTAAGAGGAGAAACAACTGCTCCATTGGCTTTTTAATATGACAATTACTTCAACAGCTTTTATTCTTTTAATTAAACCTGGTGCAAATATCAAATTGATACTACTTGTAATCTATACCTCTCTTCCAGAATTTGTTTTCTAGAGAAAAAGTGAAGCTGGAGTGTTAGTACCAGTGGTGGGTTGCCCCCGTTTCGGACCAGTTCTGTAGAATCGGTAGTAAAACCGGAGGGAGGCTCCGCCCACTGACCCCAATATCATCAGAACACTTCTGCGCATGCGCAGAAGAGTGCACGTGCGGCCCCATTGTGAACTGGTAGTAAAGGTAAGTAGAACCCACCCCTGGTTAGTACGGTGATTTTGCTATTGGTAGAGTGGCCATTGGAATTAGATTTATGAGTCAGTGATCATCTCTTAGAATTTCAACATGCTTCCAAAAGATAAAGCTACTTTTCAATCATTCTGCATTTCATGTAAAATCTGTATTTGAAATAGAAGAAGCAGAAATACTGAGCCAGAGCTATATTCTCACTACTCTCACTATAAACATATGTGTGGTATCCAGAGATTCAAGTTATGATTAGAATAGCAGATCTACTGGGAACGACAAGTCTTAATAAGACTTAATTATTAAGTATTAAGTTATTAAGTTATCCTAAAACTAGGCTTGGGAAAAGATGTATACATATGGCAATGTGAGAGTCAGCCTGTGTAACTGACAGATGTTGTTTTCAAATCATTGTATGGGTCAGAGTGTTTTTCTGCTTTTCGTATGCTGCTATTTTTGTGTTGTTGACAAGGCATATAGATTGGCTGGTATTTAAATCAGATTAAAGCCAATGAGAAGGCTAGAAGATTCAGTATTTGCTTCAGTACATGTTATGAGAATGATTGAGTCAACCATCTCATGTATTGGTAGGTAAGCTAATGCAAAAAACAAAAGTAATAATAATGAAACACCTCGTCTTTTGATATTCTGGCAATTGTTCCCAAATATTAAGAACAGAATGACTTATTTAACTAATTGGAATTGCTTAATATATACACACACAAGCAACACACACATATAAAATGGAGGCGCACAGACACAAATGTATAAAGAAAACAAATGTTCTTTATTTTATTTTGGTTAAAATTATTAATCTTTCTAATGTTTTAAAGATTTTTTATGTTGTACAAAAAAAAATTGCATCTGAAGAGAACTGCAATGCACATGTCTTTATATCCAAATGCCAGAAATCTCAAAGTTAAAATGAGAAAAATGAAATGTGTTCTATACTAAAAGAGGCCATATGTCTGGGGGTATATCAGAAAATAGATGAAAATTGACAAAATTAATAAAATAAGGAGAACTTTGGAAATAAAATCTATAAAAAAACCTGGAATGGTGATAGTGGTATGAAAAGTATGATAAAATTGAATATAATCACTTCACAGAAAAGCTAGTAACAGCTTTTGGGTGATCTTCAAGGAAAGAAAGTGGGATTCCATGTTAGAGGTTAGAAAATAGCAGGAAAAAAATATTTCTGTAGAATTAATAGCTAACATAAAAACACGAATAGCAATACAAGATTGAGAATGCATTATTTAGAATTTTCCATTGAAAGATAAGACACTTAGATATATTGAACAGACATCAGAACTTTTCAAGGGTAGTTTTATGAGTAGCTATGAGGCCAGGTCAAAACTGAGTTACATTTACTTCAAAAAGTAAATCATATTTAAATATAATTCAATATTTTTAGTTAATGAGATTATTGTGAATAAACTGAATAATTCCTTCTTTCTACCTCATTATATATATATTACAATTCACTGGTAATTTTTGAGAAGGATCTCGTGGCTATGCCACATGCAACCTTGTGGTCTCAGATTATATGTTTCTATTTTAAATTTTAAAAACTGACTCCTAACAACAAAGGCATGTTTGGAATAAAATGAAAAAAGGATACTGAAGAAGGACAATGATTACATCTGTTTTGACAACTTACATTGTTTAGGATCATTTTGTTAAAATTTTTGCAGATTTAATCATTATTCCACTGCTGTCTTGGAACCATCAGTTTAAAGGCAGAAAAATATTGGGTGTATTTTTGTTGGTTAAAAATAATGTTTTTCTTTGCCTGCTGATTAAACATCTACTTTTCTTTATATGCTCAGTGGGATGTAAAGACAGAACTCCTCTTAGTGCTTTTTAATAGTTTTTCCTCTCTATGCTTAAATAAAGAGTTCCAGTAGGATGGAAATGGAGCCCCACAGAGTACCTTTACTTTTAGGCACCATAATCCCTCCCCTATAGAGCTACAATAATATGTTCCCTCCCACAACTACTGCATGGTGCTCAAATGCCATGAGAAATTCTCTGGGTAAAGTGTAAAAGCTGGAGAAGTGTGTGAATACATTCACCTACCCACAAACAAACACATTTTATATTGGAAAATTTTGAGTTAATCTATTTTTTTCTTTTTGGTTATCAAAAGGAGAATATTTAAGTGTAAGGGAAAATCTTTTAAAAGGGACAAACTCCTTAACAGAAGAATTTTCAAAGGTTGAAAACAATAATTATTTTCTGGGGAAAACAAAACAAAACACCTATTTGTGATCCCAGCTGTCATTGCTACCCTTCTAGAAAATAAAAATAGTGCAAAAAAGGGAAAAAAAATATGTTATAAATAATATAGCAGTTTCTAGGCAACGTATGGAATGAAAACATTCCCTACAAGTTATACTGTAAATTCTTAAATGTTAAACTTTTTTTTAGGGGCAAGCTCTTCAGTACCAGGTTTTCTGAAGAATTATTAGAAAAATGCTTCTTTTGAGAAATATCTATTTGTGAATCCAGTTTTGCAATAAATTGCAATATCTATTTTTTTTTTTGTTCACATACTACTAGACTAATGATTTTTGAGCAAGATTTTGGAGAGGTTTTTAAATCAGATTTTAAACACAAATTTTATCACAATCCATTTCACAGCTTCTCAGTGAAACTGCTTAAGACTATCTTTACATTCAAACTACTGCTTTAAATAATTAACAAAGATGCTCATGTTAACAGAAAGAGGATGGCTGTAGAAACCTTAGTTACAATGTCCCCATGTGATATGTTAACTTAAATGTAAAATCTCCCTTAAACTGAGTTTAGATTTGAGATATTCTTTAGCCTATTTGTATAACAATATACAAGTAGTTTGCCATTACTTTTTATGAGATGTTTTTCAATTACCACTTTAGCCTAGAATTCCAATATTAATCTAATTGAGTTTGAAGAAAATAATTTGCATAAAAGTGATGAATTAATGAACTAATTTAATAATGCAGGATAATCAACAGAAAGTCACTAGGGAACTTATCATTTCTCCATCTTTCTTTAAACCTCAAAAAAAAGCTTGTTATGCATTAAGTTTGAATGCACTCCGGTAATGATGTAACAGCCTCTGCTCGCTTAATAAGCCTAATGCTAAGGCTAGCATAATACTGTTTACTATTAAGCTGAAATTAGTTTGGAAGATAAGAAATTGTGTGTTTCTTATTTATGGAAAACGTTTTTGGAATCATTTTCAATGCTTCCCAAATTAAATAGACATGAATAAGAAATGGACAAAGTATCTCTCCAACATAAAATTTCATGCAATTTTGTTCCTGTTCTTATAAAACTTTATTCTTTTGATTTGAAATATTATAATCCAGCTATTATTATTTATACTCTATCAACCTACAGATAATGAAACCATTTTTGACCGTAGCCTCAAAATCCAGTAAAAAAAGAAGCGGACTAGGGAAGTGTATGTAAATTCAGGAGAACTAGTCTCATATCTGGCTGGTTGTTTCAGGTTGCTTTCAACTGTAATAGAGAAAGAAAGTGCAAAGCAAACTACCAGAACTACTTCTTTACATGTAGGGTTTGTGTAATCTGTTATAATGTATTTCTTGGTAGATAAAATTCAGATTGCAATGTTTATGGAAATGGTTAAGGCTAGAATGCATTGCTCTATGAGAATTCTACACCTGTAATACCATTGCCTTTAACAAAACATAAATTTCAAATGATTCTATAGTAACAGGTGAAAAAGATCAAATATAATTGACAGAAATTATTTCTATCTGGGTATCTAGAATTACTATACTTTATAGTAGGCTACTATCATCTTCCAACAGATAGTAGCTGAAATGTAGCAGTTAAGGTTAGGCCAGGTTGGAGAAGGTCAAATTATATGGACAAGAAACTTGCTGTATGTGTAGCTTTCTGTATTTCTGATATACTTTACTAGCTGGATGCCCATGCTTCAATACAAAACTATGTGATCAGGTGTGATAAATTGACACTTAATGCCTGAAACATAATGTAGAATATGTAACTCCAGTTGGAACAGAGCGGGAGGGGGAGTAGAACGTCCCAGCCCGAAGGCTGGATGAACCATGCGCTGGCCATGCCAACATCGGTTTACTGAAGGGGTAGCATCAGAGCGTGTTAATATAAGGCAACTGGCAGTTGGAACAGAGGAGGCAGGGGAGTAGAATGTCCCAGCCTGTAGGCCGGATGAACAACGCGCTGGCCACACCAACACCGGTTTACCAAAGGGGTAGCATCAGAGCATGTTAATATAAGGCAACTGGCAGTTGGGACAGAGTTTCTTTCAGGTGGGGAGGGGAATAGAACATCTAACTCCTTAGCATCAGAGCGTGTGAATATAATACTGTATATGAAATAATAATGATCTGATGGTCATTTCAAAAAATCCTTTCTCAGCGAGCACGGAGTAGCCAAGAGGAACATACATGCCAAATTTCAAGTTTGAAGGCTTTGCCATTCTGGAGATTTCGTGAAGAGTGAGTGGTATTTGGCTTTTAAATATATAGAAGATTAGTGCAAAGAATGCAGATATTTGTAGATGAAAAGACAGCTAACTCTCTATTCTGAAAAAGTTGTATTCATCAAGATTACTTGCCACTACAGCATACTTTTCATAAATTTGGATGGATGACTGACATAGAAATGTGACTATTATTGTTCTTTTAGAATTGATTATATGGGATCAAATGCATAGCATCCCTGGGCTATGCAGCTGGACGCCCCAGTTTTGTGCTGGTTCAGCTCCTTTCTCCAAAGCCAGCTGCAATAGGTGTTAATAAGGAGTGAGAGATCTACTTCCCTCCCCCCAGCTGCTATCTTGTGGCATGCCACAGGGCTTGGTACTCTCTCCAGTCCTTTTCAACTTCTACATGAAGCTGCTGGGTGAGATTATCCATCACGATGGGTTGATGTATCATCAGTATGCTAATAGTACTCTGCTCTATAAAATCACCACTGATGATCCAAGTGATGCTGTGGCTGCCCTTTCACAGTGCCTGGAGGTTGTGGGGCCCTGGATGAGGGACAACAGGCGTTGACTGAACCCTGGCAAGGCTTTGGGGCATGGACCACCCAGATCCAGGACTTTGTCATCTGTAATATTGGTTGGGGTGGCATTACCTCAAATGGATCTGGTCTGCAACTTGAGGGTTCTCTTGGATTTATGATTCCTGCTGAAAGAGCAGGTGGCAGTTGTGACTACGCGAGTCTTTATGCAACTTTGGGTTGTGCGCCAGTTGTAGCCTTTCCTGGATCAGGAGTCCCTGTGCTCAGTTATTCAGGCCCTAATCATTTCGTGGTTGGACTACTGCAATGCGCTCTACATGGGGTTATCCTTGAAGAGCATTTGAAAACTACAACTGGTGCAGAGTGTGGTGGCGCAGATAGCTCTTGGGGGCCTCAAGAATGCAACACCCCTGCTTTGTGAGCTGCATTGGCTGTTGGGTCTGTTTTTGAAGGTGTTGGTAATCACCTTTAAAGCCCTTCATGACATGGGTCCAGGCTACTTGAGGGACTGTTTCATTCCACTGGGATTGGCCTGCCCCACCCATGCTGGCAAAGGAGGCACACTGTGGACACCGTCAGCCTGCAACCTGCCCTGTGGAACATCTTGACCCATGGTGTGAGAGCAGCCCTAATCCTTCTGATCTTCCAGAAGAACCTAAAGGCCAGGCTCTGCCAGGTAGCTTGGGACTCCAATGGGAGAGTATCATAGTGGAGGTGATTGATTGATTAACAATGTAACCCATCTCCCTTCATTCTGCTCCCCCCCCCCACCTTTTAATTGGACTCGGAAGTTCTGGATTTTATAGTAACTTTTTATGTTTTTAGTTTATATAGTTCTTAATTTTATGATTGTAAGCCGCTCAGTTATTTTGAAGTAAGATGGGCAGCCTATACATTTTATAAACAAACAAAGAAACAAATAACCCTTGTTTCTAACTTGCATTATACATCTCTCCCCAAGATAAGGGAGCGAGCATAAGCACACCAGCGTGCCTACCATCCCCATCCTACCATCCCCATTTATTTGTATTCATTTCCTTTGTTTATGTCCATATTCATATTATCTGTTATTTTGTACATTTTTGACAAACTAATAAATAAAATAAAATAAATAAGGATAATAGTAGAAATAATATTCAGTCCATTGTTCATCTATTACAATATGTTTGTTATCTGAAACAGTAACCTCTCCTTTCTGTATCTCACTTAGCTTTTCACTTCTTAAATTTAGGATTATCTATTATTCATGATTTTTGCACATTGCTTTATGATAACTGAAATAATTACAACACATGGATATGCTTAATAAAGTTCAGGAAGATGTATGACATTATAATTAATGTGTAGCTGCCTATATGGAATGTCCATGTGAATGACTCATTATCAATGTCTAATAACAATGTGTAATCTTAAAATGTTCATTTTAAACTGGGTGAAACAATCATTGTTACTTATAATAGCTGCTCAATACAACTTCAGCAAGGTTTTATTGAAAATAATTACTGTTATTGCCCCAAAAAACACTCAAATTGATTTTTTAAAAAAATAGTGCCATATTTTTTAACTATATGTATTTGTATACATAACTATATACAAATATTTGTGAGTTCAGTAATGTTAAAATATTCCAGTTTGTTTCTGTCTCCATTCTTACTTACAAGTAATCTATTTATTTTGCCAAAAGATAAAGTGTTGAATATCAGTTGAATTTTATATTGTAAAAAAATGCAAGACTGATTGTTCTTCGTAACAGCAGTCCTAAGAAGAATTCTAAATATTCTATGAAACCAAAATAATACCAATTAGAGATGAATTATGTGGTTATAATGATTAGTAAAATGTCTATGCTACTCTACTACCAGTTCACAATAGCATACAAAGCAAAATAAGTTGTGTTAAACAACACAGTAGTAATAAACAATATAAATTACAACAGCACTGAATAATGGGATGGATACTGAAACCCAAGATCTTTCAAATGCTCTCTTTTCTGAAGGTAGTAGTTCAATACTTCCTTAAGAAAGTAGTTCTTATATATATGGGCAAGTTGTTACACAGGAGGAGTACCACTGTTGAGAATGCCCAGATATAGGGTTCTTATTAGAAGAACTCTCAGTAGAATTTCTAAGTTCTTACCAAAAGGGCACATTCATTTTGGAGTGGGTGATCTCGGAGACACCAGGATTGGAGCCATGTAGTAGATTGTCAGGATTTTATGTCAGAACTGTAATCACTTTCTTAAAAATTCCTGCACTGCTCCAGATCTCTTTTGTCTTATTTAGCAGCTAGATGATGATTTCTTTATCATAGTTTGCCATGGGGTGTCATCTTTGTAGACAAAATGTTTTGCCTCATAGCAGCTACTCAGAATTTTGTTTTGCAGATGACATTTTCCCCTGAAAGCCATATGCCCTCCCTACACTCTTATCTTTCTACAAAACAAAGACCTTGCTTTTTAACAGTTTATGAGTTTTATTTGAAAGTTGCTTATTCAGTTTTCTGGAAACTGGGAAAGAAATAATTGTAAATAAAATAAATTGTACATGCAGCTGGGATTGCTAGCAATTTATTCATTTTATTTCTCTCTCTCTTTTGGAATGAGTTGATTTTTGTGTAGTTTTTTTTCAAGAATTCATAGTGGCTTCAATGGAAAGGGCTATTTGTCCATTGGAGGTGAATACTATCATGGTTTTCCTGTGGCTGTATTTGATATTAAGAAAAATGAAGAAGGCCACAGGCTGAATTCCAGCTGCTTTGTCAGGGATTGGGAGTAGGAACTATGTGTTTTCGAAGTGCAGACTCCAAAGCTTTAGTTCTGGCCACCCAATTCCCTCTATCTTAATAAATAATTTTTGAGAATTCAAAAATACTCACACTATTTTTTTACTATTATTTCAAGATTTGCTATAATATAAATATGATTTTCTTTCATAGCTATCACAGCTATGCTGTATCTGTACTTCGTCTAACAATTCAACTTGCTTAAAATATTCAAATGGAGCTGTCTCAGGTCCTGCAACATTCACTTCCTTCTGTTATTAAGCCTTGCTTTCTGAGTCCTTTCTTTTTGAAACATTCTCTTCAGAAACTTTTGCTTCATGTACTATCATGCTAGACATTCCAGGTAAATGCAGTGCCATTTGACTGATCTTTCATTCTGTAAATAAATAAATTAATGTCCAGTGATGTGAAGTTCATGATATGACACAAATGTAAATCTAATAGATATTTACTTATTCAACAAATGTATATAACCAACCATTTATCCAAGATGTTCTAGGCAGCAAACAGTAATAAAACGTAAGTAAAGTATATAAATCCAATTTAAAAGATACTGGGTTGATGGCCCTAAAAACTACATTTATTATTAAACCAAATGACACCCATATCAGTGCTCCATCGACATCCTGATTTGACACCTTTCTAAAAGACCAATAGGATCAGAGCCATTCTTATTTCAGGTGGCAGGTGTTCCTAAGACAGACACCATGACAAGATAGGTGATACTGTTCACCAATGAGACCCAGAGTATGCCTATTCTGTCTATTCTAATGGAATGGCATATCTATCCTTTAAATGCAAATTATCTTTCATATCTGTAATTCACTTTGACATATTTCCCTGGTGGAAATATTTTTCATTAATAGAATTTAAAATACATACTGTATAGACTTCAATGGAACTGGCAATTATTTACATGCTATCAAAAAGGGATAGGAAATCTATAAACTTTGTTCTGAGCTTGTTGAGCTCATCATATCACAGCAATATATTGGGCCCTTAATTTCTTAATGTTGACTGTTAAGAATATATACTTTAGTTTTAGTTTATTCTAATTATATTATGGTTGCTTTGGCTACTCCTGTTATTTTTATAACTCCAAAGCATAAACATGTCATGTCTTCTTTGGCATTACATAATATAAACAAAAAGAAAATATATACACATTGTCAGTTGGTCTATGAGTTTCTTTCTGCTTGCGTTACATTCAATCACTGATTATAGTGAATTTTTACTTGATAATATTTTACTTTTTATAGCACTCACAAGGTATTTATCTCATATTATCACACTATTGCTGGTGTCAGGATGGGAGGAGACACAGACACCGAGAGTCTTGAACTATCGTGGGACGGACCATCTTCTTGTTTGATGTTATGACTCTGGTTTGGTCACCGTGAGAGGGCAGCCTTTGAGACTTTTTCCCACCATTGAATAGACTTATTATAATCACAAGACTTCCCATCATTGTGAGAGGGCGATGATGTTCTGATGTTTTTAGCATATTGTCTTCTCTTTAACATCTTTTCCTCCCTTATTTAATCTACCTGTTTTTAACCATCTCTAACACCCTTTAGAAGAAAATGATCCTTCATCACTCTCAGCTCGTTGCTATTCTTCAATGTATTCAACTGCGGAGCTCCTTGCACTGCGAGACTGCCCCCTCTCGCAGGTTTGGCCCTCTCAACTATCGAGGGCTGCCCTTGATGATGGGTTTTGGAACCCTGAGAGGTGGTATGCTAAAAAACGGAAGCTATGGGGTTTTTTAAAATAAATTTTTAGATCCAATTTTAAGGGGATCTGGGAGGAGGGTGGTTTTTAATAATAAAAATGAGACTGGGGGGTCTCTTAAGGTTCAGCAGCCATGCCATGCTGACAGTCCCGACGGGTTGGGGGGGTTGGGAGTCGTGGGGGATGCTCAGAGGAGGGTGGGACATTCTATACCTGTGATGGTGGGAAGGGGCAGAAGAAATCAAAGTAGGAGGGGGGAGCATCACACCAGAAGCATTCGGATGGTGGCTTGCTCCCATACCTCCTGTTCACCCTGCTTTCCTGGGGATATGAGAGCGAGGGAACCTGGTCTCCGTCTGGTGTATTTGAATGCCAGGTCTGTGATGAATAAGGCCCTCCCCATACGAGACCTTATTGATGAGAAGGGTGCAGACCTGACCTGTATCACGGAGACCTGGTTGGGGCAAGAGGGGGGAATCCCTCTCTCTGACTTATGCCCCCCAGGCTTTCGTGTTCTGCACCAGCCGCGATGCCAGGGAAGGGGTGGGGGGGTGGCAGTGGTTGTCAGGGAGGGTCTGAGTCCTAAGGAGGTCACTGTCCCTCAGATAGGCGGGTGTGAGTCTCTTCTATTAAAGTGGGACCCTGGAGTTCAGTCGGGCTTGTTGGTCACATACCTATCTCCCAGCTATGTTGCCACAGCCCTGCCTGCACTGCTCGATGTCTTGACTGAAGTGGCACTTGAACTCCCCAGCCTTGTGGTTGTGGGAGATTTTAATCTGCCTTCGATCGGCAAGTCATCTGAGACAGTCCGGGAGTTCATGGCCTCCATGACAGCCATGGACCTGACTCAGGTTATTCAGGGCCCAACTCATAGGGGAGGACACACACTCGACCTGGTTTTCCTCTCTGGGCAGTGGATAAATGGTCATGGTAGGGGGGAACTTTCCATCACTCCCCTGTCATGGACTGACCATTCCCTCCTTAGACTGGACTTTCAATCTGCCAGCCCTTGCCGCATGGACATGGAACCCATAAAATGGTTCCGCCCCAGGCGCCTGATGGACCCAGAAAGGTTCTTAAAGGAGCTTGGGACATTCCCCACCTCTCAATCCTGCAATTCAGCTGAGGCTCTAGTGGCATCCTGGGAACGGTCAGCTACTGACGCCTTAGACAGAATTGCACCTTTGCGGCCTCTAACCCGCCGCAGATCCCGGGTCTCTCCTTGGTTTTCCATGGAGCTCCGGGAAATGAAACGTCGGAAAAGACGTCTAGAGGAACGTTGGAGGTCCTCCCGATCTGAATCTGACCGAACACAGTTAAGAACCCATATTAGGTCTTATCTAGTGGCAATGGAAGTGACGAAACGAGATTACTTCGCCGCCCTCATTGCATCTGCAGAAAACCGCCCAGCGGCCCTGTTTTGTGTGACCCGCTCCCTCCTCAATCAGGGAGTGAGGGAAGACCCTTTACAGGGCAGAGCTGAGGATTTTGTACAGTTTCTGCATGATAAAATCGCTCAGATCCGGATCGGATTGGACTCTGACTGGACAGAATCCAATCGGGAGACTAGGGTGGGTCTTGAGAACAATATCTGGATTGAGTTTGACCCTGTTTCTGTCAAGGAAGTGGACAGGATTATGGGCAAACTTAGTTCCTCTACTTGCTTATTGGACCCTTGTCCCTCCTGGTTGGTTTCGGCTGCCAAGGAGGTGACTAGAGACTGGATCCAGGCAATTGTCAACGCTTCATTGAGAGAGGGGAACTTCCCCGCCTCTCTTAAGGAGGCGGTGGTTCGACCTCTCCTCAAGAAGCCTTCCCTGGATCCAGATTCACTTAATAACTATCGTCCCGTCTCCAACCTTCGCTTCATCGCAAAAGTTGTTGAGACTGTAGTGGCGCAACAGCTCCCACAGTTCCTGGAGGAAACGGAATACCTTGACCCGTACCAATCGGGCTTCCGACGCGGACACAGCACGGAAACGGCATTGGTTGCTCTGGTGAATGATCTCTGGCGGGCTCGGGATGGTGGTTGTTCCTCCATCCTGGTCCTACTTGACCTCTCAGCAGCTTTTGATACCATTGACCATGGTATCCTACTGCAGCGACTTGAGGGGTTGGGAGTGGGAGGCACTGTCTTACAGTGGTTCTCCTCCTACCTCTCGGGTCGCTTACAGTTTGTATGGGCAGGAGGGCAGAGATCCACCCCGAGGCCCCTAAATTGTGGGGTGCCTTAGGGGTCGGTTCTCTCCCCCCTGCTCTTTAATATCTATATGAAGCCACTGGGTGAGATCATTTGTGGCTTTGGGGTGAGATATCATCAATATGCTGATGATACCCAATTATACATCTCCACCCCAGACCACCCCAGAGATGCCCTTTCCATGATGTCCCGTTGCCTGGAGGCGGTACGGGCCTGGATGGGTAGAAACAAACTCAAACTCAATCCCTCCAAGACTGAGTGGCTGTGGATGCCGGCATCTCGGATTTCAGAAACCCCATCACTTTTGATGGATGGAGAAAAACTTGCCCCCATTGATAGGGCTCGCAACTTGGGTGTCCTCCTGGATGCTCGATTGTCCCTAGAAGACCATCTAACGGCTGTGACCAGGGGGGCCTTCTCACAGCTTCGCCTGGTGCGCCAGTTGCGCCCTTTCCTGGACCAAGATGACCTTCGCACAGTCACTCATGCCCTGGTTACTTCCCGCTTGGATTACTGCAATTCCCTCTACATGGGCCTGCCCCTGAGATGCACCCGAGACTCCAGCTGATCCAAAATGCAGCCGCACGGGTTGTTACAGGAGCCCCTCGTTACTCCCATATAACACCCCTCCTGCGTCAGCTGCACTGGTTACCAGTGGTTCTCCGGGTCCGCTTCAAGGTACTAGTTCTCACCTATAAGGCCCTACATGATTTAGGTCCAGGATATTTACAGGACCTTCTCCTGCCTGCTTCCCACCGTCCTGTTCGCTCACGTAGGGCTGCTCTCCTCAGGGTCCCGACAGCAAGCCAATGTCATCTAGCGGTGCCCAGGGGTAGGGCATTCTCTGTGGGTGCTCCCACCCTCTGGAATGAATTACCTACCGAGCTCCGGACGGCTCTTGATCTCCGCTCCTTTCGTCGGGAGCTGAAGACTTGGCTGTTCAAGCAAATAGGCTGACTTTGATTCTGGGTTTATTATTTATCATTAATTAGTTATTTGATTTAAAATACAATTTTATTGTACATGTTTCTTAACTTATGTTCGCCGCCCTGAATCCTTCGGGAGAAGGGCGGCATATAAATACCTGTAATAAATAAATAAATAAATATTTTATTCTTGTTACTATAAAGTACAGTACTGTACTTTGCTTGCAATCACAAAAAAGCTTCAATATGTACACACCTGCACAAAGCCTAGGTTTTTTAAGAGGATCGCTGGAGGTTACAGGTAGTCCTTGGGCTACAATGGCAGTTGGGATGGGAACTGCCAAAGCTAAGCAATGCTGTAGTAAAGCACAACATCAAGTGACTGCATCACTTGCCATTAATGATGGCATGACTTGCCATTAATGATGGCAATTCAAGTAGTCCCAGTTCCTGTCATTAAATGATAACTGTATAAGTGAGGACTTCATGTAAATGTGACTTTTTTCTGGCTTCTCCATTGACTTTGCTTGTGGGAAGCTGGCAGAGAATGTCAGAAAACATGATCATGTGACAGCAAAGACACTTGACAGCTGGAAGTACAAAGACCTATCCTAAGTATCATTCAGGGCCATCATGATTTTGAACAGTTGCTGAACAAATGATTGTAAATTAAAGATATCTGTATTAGCATTTCTGACATACAGTTTATTTTCAAATATAAGTAAAATGAAATGAAATAAATAAATATATACATCAGAAATAAGAGGTTCACTACATTAATATTCTAATAGTTCCCTATATTCCATCAGGTATCTAGGCTTCCTATTTCTCAGGTAGGGGTTTTCCCCCCATGTAGTGAACTTTAGCAATTATTGTTTCCTGTCAAGCGTATATTAACAAAACAATAGTGGCTAGGATAGCCATAAACACTTCACAAATCACAATTAATTTCCTATTCAGAGATCTAAAGGAAGCCAGGCTGAACATGGCTGGTTTAATCCAGTCTACTAGTTGCTTTTACAACACAGATTCCAAGGGGAGTATGGATATTTGAGGATCAGTTAACAGAATAACAGAGTTGGAAGAGACTTTGGAGGGTCTTCTATTCCAACCCCTTACTCAGGCAGGAAACCCTATTCAATTTAAGACAAATAATTGTCCAATCTTCTTAAAAACCTCTAGTATTGGGTTACCCACAACTTCTGGAGGCAAGCCATCCACTGATAAATTGTTCTGTCAGGAATTTCTCCTTAGTTCTAGGTTTGTTCTCTTCTTGATTAGTGTCCATCCATTGCTTCTTGTTCTGCCTTCAGGTGCTTTGAAGAATTGGTTGGCCTCTATTCTTTGTGGCAGCCCCATAGATACTGGAACTATATCATCCCTCATCCTTTTTTTCATTAAAATGAATCCTCCCTTTCTCAAATCAATTAATTAAATTCCCCCATTGAAAACTATTCCAAATTGGGGTTCTAAAGCATCTAAAGCTTTTTATTTATAACCAACATTTCTATAGTTCCCCCAAACAGATAATTAGCCAGTGAAACTGTTTAAACAAAGTATTCAGCTGATCTTATAACTAACCTCTACCTATGTGTTGGCAGTAGTATTTTGAATAATCTGAAGGTATCTACCATTCTAGCATTTACTGTGCAAACCTAATACTGGCCTGGCTATGAATATCCACTTAATTCCTTGGCAGAACACTAGAGGGGTTGCCTTTCCTTCTCTAATGGGCACACTTTGTTGGATAATGAAGGCCATTTTCTTTATTGGTTTTGACTCTGTAGTACACAACAAATTGTAAATAGCCTTTAAAAACACGGCACTGTGTAATCTTAGTTACCTGTTGAAGAATTAGATGACCAAAAAGTAGCAGTTAGAATGGAATGTTGAGCAACTAAATGGTTCAAAATTGGGGAACAAGTATGCTGAAGTTGTATGCTGTCACTTTGTTTAATTTATACACATTATAAAATTGATTGGAGAAACATCTTCAGATATTCCTTTGATTCAATTTGAAGGGTCAAAGTAAAAAATACTTATGGAATCTTTTGTTAAAAGTGCAGGAGGAGTATATAAAAGCCAATCTGGTGCTCAATATATTTCCCCCCCCCCAAAAAATGTCAAGGAGCAATGCCAACCCAAAGCAAATAGAAATGGAAATAAACTAACAATAGACTTTTTCTTCTCAGGCTGAAAAATTCACATAAATACTTGCAACTTGGGAGAAAGGCTATGACAAAACAAGACAAAATATTAAATTACAGAGCCATCACCTTGACAACTAAAGTATATTTCACCATTACTGATTTTCTCAGTTATAATAAATGGCTGTGAAATCAGATTATCAGAAAAAATGATATCTTTGAATAATGATGTTGGAGAAAATAGTTTGGACATGCAGAACAGATCTTTCAGTGACTTCAGAAAACTGAACAGAAACACAAACACTGCAGTGAAACTAAAGGTTATGTATTTTCAACACATAATGTAAAAGCAAGAATCACTGGAAAAAACACCAATGTTTGAAAAAAAATAAAAAGCAATTGAAAAAGAGGCTGTCAAGAAAACAAGTTGGTGGATGCTATCAATGAAGGCATAAAAATAAACTCACAAATACTATATAATATTAAAATGTTATGTACTACAAAAATATTAAATAAAGGTACTGATAGGTCTGGAGAAAGGGTAAGTCACAAAGACTCAGAAACAGCTGAACCACTTAAATATTGGCCATCACACACACACACAAATCCCTGTGTATCCAAGACAAAAATTAAATGTAGGAGTACATTTGAATTCTAATTTGCTTCAGTTTCTGATGACAGTTTCAGTCACAGTTTGTTTAGAAGGTAGGCAGATTTGGACATAGTTGGCTATAACTTGGGGCAAAAAATAGATGTTACATAATATCTATCTACAACTCATTGTGTCCTTAAACTCGGATTATTGCAAAGAATGTTGTTATCTATAGTTGGATCCTAATTTAGAATATTACTCTTATCTTTTTAAGAAACTGCAGTTGTAACACGGTCATTATATCTTAAATGTTAACAAATCTTAAATATACATTACTTTGTAAGTATATTTTAAAGAAATACATTCCATTTTGCTATCATTTTAGATCCTCAATCCTTTGTTGAACTTTATTCTGTAAAATCCTCACATATCCTAGCCTAGCCAACTATATAAATTGTAAAGTTCCATATAGGCTACTGGGACTGAAAAAAACACCACCACCATATAGCATTTAAAATTTGCTGCACTCTATTCCATTTTATAGGTATACAGCCAGCAGGTGTTTTACACGTTTTAGAATCTAAAATCGTGATTCTTAAATTAAGAGCTGAGGGAGACGGCATACTCATAATTCTAACTGTTACTATGTATGTCAATAAAAGTGTATGCAAACATTTTTTCCTAAAAATCAAGTGATTGGACCATCGCTTTCTTCGATGTTATCGGCATCTGCCTGTTGCCTTTCCTGAAACGAGGGAGGCGTAGAGGACGAGAGCTACGCCCGAGAAATCTGAGGCAAAGCGCATCAGATGCAAGGCTGGAAGGCAGTTTGGCTCGCGCGGAGCGGCTGCAGCATCCCTAGTACCGAGCCGCTTGACTGAAGGAGAATGGCGTGGGCAAGGAAGAGTTTTGGCGCGGCAGCGGCTGCGCCGATGAGGACCGTTAGTTCGGGAGGCCGCACTAAATGTCCCGCCGCGCACGGACAGAAAAACAAGAAAGCGAAGAAAGCGGCGATACTTTCTAAACTGGGCGCGCGGAGCGAAGAGGAAAAAAATAAAAAGGAGGCAGCAACGGGAGGACGAGTCACGCGCAGCTTCATAGCTCCAGCACGCGCCACTCAGTTTTACACCTCCCCCAAACGCGCGCGCGCTTCTCTTCCACTTTGCTGCCGCCCGTGCTGCCTCTTGCCCCCACCTTTCGAAGCTTTCTCTCCCGCCGCCGCCGCCGCCGCTTCTTCCAGCCTGTGCCTGGCAGTGTGCGCCTCCTACGTGCGTTCCACTTGGTACGGCCCACCTGGAAGATCATGGCGATTGATGGTAAGTAGGCCAATAACGGGCTCCTCTCCTCTCAATAACCCCCTCTTCACCTGGGCAGCGGGCGCGGGGAGGGGCGACCCCGAGCGGAGGGGCGCTCCCTCAGGGGAAGCCGGGAGGGGGGGGAGGGAGACAAGAAACAAAAACAAAAAGGGCGCGGTTGATTTGGGGCTCTTAAGAGCCCTCTCAAAAAGGGCTGTTAAGCAGAGAGCTTCGGAATCGTTGGGGAGCGAGGGAGGGGAGTATGGGGGCGCTTCGCTATTCCCCCCACCCCCCCAGATCTAGCGCTGCAACTGTCATAATTGCAGAAAGCGAGAATCGGCGCTTTTCTCTCTCTCCTCCCCCCCCCCCCCAACATCCCATGTAATTGTATACAAGGACGCAAATTATTTTGTTCGAGTCGAGGCGCAATTTTATCTCTGGTCTGGCTAAATAAGTGCTTATTTTCAGAGGTGATTTTAAAAAAAAGCTACCGATGAGAAGAATCTCTGGGATAGTAGTGGCCAACGGTCATTCATTATCCGTTCTTTCGCGTTTTCTTTGCGAGTTATGACAACCCTTCAAGCCCTAAGCTACAGGCAGCAGAGATCTCAAAGCATTTTTTGACTAAAGGTGCACAGAAAATAACTGGGTAAAGAAGGTTTTCTTTCTTTTTCTTTCTTTCTTTCTTTCTTTCTTTCTTTCTTTCTTTCTTTCTTTCTTTCTTTCTGTCTGTCTCTGTCTTTCTTTCTTTCTTTTTTCCTTCCTTCTCTCTCTTTTGTTTCTTACTTCTCTTTCTTTCTTTCTTTCTTTCTTTCCCTTTATTGTAAATCTTTATTTTAATGTTTTAAATACACAATTCTGTCTCCCAGAAATGTGACTAAGTTTTCATGATCTGTTTCTAATTCTATATGAATTTGAGGAGGATTGAGAAGAAACTGAAAACATGAATAAAAGCTTTTCATTAAAAGCATTTGTTTGAGTAAGAGTTTTTAACAAGTGATTGAAAGCTAACTTTTAAAAGGAAAGCAAACATCATCTGCTTTTCCATAGGCCGTTAAATTTATTATCCAATTCTTGAAATATACTTTTGAACCTGTGCAGCATTTGAATGTTTAATTTGTTGATGCCTTAAGAAGCTTGAAAACAGATAAAAACTACTGATAGGATGAAAATGTCATTAGTATCTTCAGGAAAAATGCAACATTTGCACCTCATTCAGAGGGCAGGAATTGCAACAGACTGATGCAACTCCTGTGTCCTGGCAAATGACAATTTTTAATTGATGAGACCTGAGCGCATCTAGCCTGCTGGGCTGAATTGGACAGGCAGACTTGACTGGAGATAAGAGGTCCTTCAGATATTCCAGTCTTACCCAGAGCTGAATTTATCTGAAAAATTTCTGGGGTGTTTTGAGGGGGGGGGGGGAGACTTTGGTCTTGTTTTTATTCTTTAAAAATGTGGTTTGGTACAATTGATATAGTATTCCATCTTATATAGTATAGTGGCAGGCTGCAAATATGTACATGGTTGATAAACCTAATTGTCTTTATTCCCATCAAAATGCAGCAGATCATAACCTGAAGCAGGCCTATAAATCTTAGTTTATGCATTATACACCAGAGATTTTCAATATTCATATAATTCAATATTGATATAATAGCATGAGATTTTTATATAGCTTCTTTAGTTTCTTTGAATAACAGAATAGCAGAGTTGGAAGGGACCTTAGAAGTCTTCCAACCCCCTGCTCAGACATCCTATACCATGTCAGACAAATTATGTTCCATCACTTCTTAAAAATTTCCAGTGTTAGAGCTCCCACAACTTTTGGAGCACCCATCAGTTTTGTTCAACTGATTATTTGTTCTGTCATGAAATTTCTTAGTTCTAGGTTGCTTCTCTCCTTGATTAGTTTACATCCATTGCTTCTTGTCCTGCCTTCAGGTACTTTGGAGAATAGGTTGAATCCGCCACTTCTTTGTGGAGCCCCTTAGACCCCTTCGGTCTGTTGACAAATGAGAATGTGTTTATTTATTCAATTTGCTCAACTACTGTATATAAATATTTAGCATACTACTTGGCTTTGGTCTTGTTTTTATTCTTTAAAAATGTGGTTTGGTACAATTGATATAATATTCCATCTTATTATATAACAACTGTTAGCCTTAAAAACAACAACTCTTGATCAATTTAAGTAACAATTATTACTATCTGCATTATTTTCCTCAATATGTCTTTGAATGTACTTCCTGGTTGAAGTGGGCAACAGTGTTTATCGATTGTGGTTTGTAAAGGACAGCATGAGAATGCTTGGGGCAGAGTTTAGATTAAGTTGCATTGCGGTAGATGAGTTGAAATACAGAAACTGACCAGCATTGACCAACTTACCATTAGTATGGAATGCTACATGTGTGACAGATACAACTAAGACTAATAATTTAGTACTCCTTGTAGCTTAGTAAAAAAAAGTTACATAAAACTATATTTCCTTTTCCCATCTCAGTAATTAAACCTCTAATGCCATGATGGCGAACCTATGGCATGTGTGCCAGTGGTGGCACACAGAACCCTGTCTGTGGGCACGCGTGCCATCACCAGTTGCTCTTCTGGTTTCTGGCACGTGCATGCACGCCAGCCAGTTAATCTTTGCGCATACCAGAGCCCTGGAAACCAGAAGACCAGGTGGCCAGCACACTTATGCGCAGTGGACAGCTGGTCTTTAAGTTTCCAGGGCTCCAGTGCACATGCGCATGCATTCCAGTTTGGGCACTCAGTGGCAAAAAGGTTCGCCATCACTGCTCTACTGCTATGTTTAGTGCTATGATAGGTTTATATGTGATTATTTTTCAGGTTTTGCATTTTTATTATTTGGTGCTGATTGTCATATCTATTAGTTTTGTGCATTTACTCTTGTGATTATTAAATTCAATTATATTAAATTCTATTATATTAAGATGTCTCTAGTTGAACTTAATTCCTGTTGTCGATGTAGGGACATTCTTTCTGTTTTCTCGGCAACAGTATGTAAATAATTTGTCATTGCCTTCTTTTTGAATATTCTTTGACTTGGCAATATAGCCTACGGCCATGATTTCTCTGATGATCTCTCCTTTGACTACCAGCTGGCCTTGATTCTACTTAGCCCAGACAAAATCAGCAAGGTGCTACTATGCTAAGATTTCATTATATTACTTCATGAGAAAATAATAAGGTGTTTGAAACATTAAATGTTATTTTTTTATTTATATATTAGGATATAATCTCAGTTTCTTCCAATAAATGGATGGTATTTATCTGTTGAACTAATTAAGAACCAATTCAATATATATTACTCTATTGGGAAATCCCAGTATCAGTGCAAAGTCACAGAGCAAAAAAAAGCAATATTTTAAGGACTTTTTAAAATGATAGCATAATATATATATATATATATATATATATATATATATATATATATATATATATATATATATATATATATATATATATATATAATGCTAACATAATATATAATAAACAACAGATTTAGAAGAAAGGAATGAATATCCTACAGGACAGAAGCAAACAGAAAAAAAACACATCTTCGAGGTCCCATAAGATACCAAATGAGGTATATTCTACTAGTTATAGTAATTGGAGAAAAACAGTCCAGCAGATAAATAGTCCATTCAGCATTTGCTATAAAATACAAAAAGTTCCCATAGTTATTATGAGTATGCCCTTGTGATTCAGGATAGATAGAAACTATTGAGCTTATTCTTCTCTATTACCAGTTTTATACAAAACTTTGAAATGCTCTCATTACCTTACTTCTGACTAGCAAAATAAGATAAAACATCAACAGAACAAGCAATTGCTACTTTCTGACAGCCCTGAAATAACAAGGTGACCAGGTTTTGCGTGGCGGCTTGAAAAATCAGGCAAAATAATTAAGCACAACTGCATCTGCTGGAATATGGATCGCCAGAAGTGGCTCAGATTCAGCATTAAACACTGACTTTGAAGTGAACATGCTAGGTCAGCTGTTGTACTACATTTTTCTCAGGTTTGACAGGAGTTTGTAATTATAAGTTTATAATTCTTAAATCTCTCCTAGATAATTTTATTGTTTTATTTATGAAAATGCATGTGTGTCTGTATGTGTATTTTGAGTATGTATGTGTAATGTATGTGCTTATATGTACAGTATATATTTGTATAGTATTTGTATTTTATAATGCTGTTCCAAGTTTACATTATCCAGATTGATAATTTTAATTTCTTATTATTATAGCCCGAATAAATCTTTTAGTATATAGGTAGTACTCAACTTACAACCATAATTGAGACTGCAATTTCAGTTGTAAGTCTTGATATTTGTATAGTGAATCATTATGTGACCGTGCCTGATTCTATTACATGTTTTGTAGTGGCTGTTAAGCAAAGGTTCTAGGATTGGCATGAAAAAAATTACTGAGATATTAAGCATGTGGTGACCCAAGAATTTGGGAACTTCTAATCCATAATTCTTGTAAAATGTTTGCTGGCACTTCCTCTACAGTTTAAACAGCTTAAAGATAATGGATTTAGCTTTTTATTAATATTTGTTTATTGTTAACTAGCTAATTATATTAATAACTATGATTCCTATATTAAAGCAAATGTGAAAATATTGCTGAAATTTGATATGTTAGTACCGTAATGGCAAACTTATGGCACGTTTGCCAGAGGTGGCATGCAGAGCCCCTCTGTGGGCACTCTGTCACCAGCTGCTCTTCTGGTTTCTGGCACATGCATGCACGCTGGCCAGTTAATCTTTGTGCGTGCCAGAGCCCTGGAAACCAGAAGACCAGGTGGACAGCATGCGCATGCGCACCAGCCAGCTGGTCTTCCAGTTTCCAGGGCTTTGGCGCACGCACCCATGCGCACATGGTCCAGTTTGGGCACCCAGTGCCAAAAAGGTTCGCCATCGCTGTGTTAGTATTTCAAAATTCAAATGACTGAAATGGCATCAATACCAATGATATTTTTGCTTTTATTTCTTTCTCCATACCCTATATCCAGCTTCTCGTGTTTTCTGTGCACATCTAAGCAATTATAGGAGGAAATGTGACAGGTCAAGTTAAAATAATATCTATATCAAAGTAAGACTAGCATTAGCGGATTCTCAGATATTTGGGTTTGTTTTGTTTTGTTTTGTTTTGTTTTGTTTTGTTTTTGACTGAGGTATAACCTACATGGAACAACTTATTTTGATTAGTTAGGAACTTTTCCTTGCACAGCAAAATATTGTCTATACTGTAAATGTTAACCTGCTTAATGCTTGTTTAGGAAACAGGTTGCTTTAATATAAGATACAATTTATATATTTGAAATTCATGTAAAATGTCTTCGGATATGGAACCAATAACTACTACTATTTGAATTTTTGAGTTTTCTAAATTATTTTTAAAAATTATAAAGTAAGTTTTTATGTCTGAGTATAGACTTCAACAAGAGAATAAATATTATAATCTATTTTATATGGTACTTCTATTTCTCAATGTTTTTTCAACAGGTGGAGAGAGAACTTGTGGTGTACATGAACTAATTTGCATTAGAAAAGGTAAACAATTTTAAATATTTTTAAAAATTCTACCTCATTGCATGTGATTCATGTAAGAACTGGCTATTATGTAAATTGATAGTTATTAAATCAGGTATTATTATTTTCAAGAATTGAAACCTACATTTAATCCAGTTTTCATTTTAGCCATTATAATTACTAATAATACTTCATAGTAAAAGGAAAATATTGGCCACCTTATTAGTAAACTACAAAAGAATAGCATGAGTCCCTGTAGACTCATTGCCTGCTGACTATAAAGGCTGATCTCCTTATGCTGGAAATCAAAAGAAAGGAAGTGTCCAGAAACTACTGTACTGAATGAGTTGTTTATATGCTCATAGCTAGGGGGCAAGTCTGCTAGTGTGAGAGCAGAACAACAACCCTCAAATTGTTGCTATCAAATCCATTTACTTCCTTGGTTTGATATTTCATTTTGAGTGCTCCTTTATAAGTTGTTGATTTGTTTTGTTTTCAACTGCTGTCCCTGAATGCTCAAGGAATGGGGAAGGATAAATTTTAGCAGATTATCTACATTTTGGAGAGTCCATTTTCGTTTTCTGTTACTCACTAGTCAGCTTCCCATCTTTCTGCCATATTGGCAGATCTTTGCCATATTAACGTCAACATGGCATCAACATGAGATGAAGAAAGGTCTAATTTGTAAGCCTAGAATAGTTCTGGATAGCGAGATGGGTGGCATATAAATTTAATGAAAAACAAATTAATAGTTGGCCACCCTCAATGCACAAGCAATTGATCCATGAAAAGAATATCAAAGAAAATCCCTTTGGGAATTAAATCAAGACAATATGTGATAGATGAAGGAAAGCTACATTCTAAAATCTGAGCTCTCAATTGGTTCAGCAATAGTAACTGTCATGACTGAGAAGATAGATAGATAGATAGATAAATCAAATCAGGATGATGATGGCTCTGATTGAGCAAGCCGAAGCCCCAATTTTAAGGGATCCAGCTCCATCTGCACACCAGGTTACATGCAGAGGGTATAGGGAATAGGACGTAGGGAATGGCTTTGAAGGAATTGCTGCTATCAAGGCAACAAGAAGTTATGCTTTAGTCCTTTCCCAGAAACTAATTTGAGAAAACATCTCAGACAAATTCTTCTCTAATTTCAAATGAAATTCTAGGCTTAGAAAACTTAGAACTACTCCGCCTTTGGTATGACCTAAGCATAGCTCATAAAATTATCTGCTACAATGTCCTACCTGTCAATGACTACTTCAGCTTCAAACACAACAATACACGAGCATACATCAGATACAAACTTAAAGTGAACCGCTCCAAACTTGATTGCAGAAAATATGACTTCAGCAACAGAATGGTCAATGCCTGGAATGCACTATCTGACTCTGTGGTTTCATCCCAAAACCTTCAAAATTTTAACCTAAAACTGTCTACTGTTGACCTCACCCCATTCCTAAGCGGTCTGTAAGGGGTGTGCATAAGATCACCAGCGTGCTTACCATCCCTGTCCTAATGTTTCCTTTATTCTTGGGGTCCCCAACCTTTTGGATCTCAGGGACCACCAAATTCATAATTTTAAATCCCACGGACCACTAATATGATCTGCCTAATGATTGGCTGGGTGGATGTGGCTAGGTGGTCATGTAACTTGGTGGGCATAGCCAACTAAATGTCACTTGCATCAAGGGGCGCTTCACTGGCCTCTACTCACCCCTGCCCTGCCAGCCACTCCTCGCCTCCCCACCCGGTCTCTTTAGGGCCCCAACGGGAAGCAGTTGTTGGAGCTAAGCAGCCACCACGAGAAAGAGTTGGCAAAATAGCTGCTCAGTTCAAATTGGATCTGGCCGAGAAGGAAGCTCAGCAGAAGCATCTTGCTGAGGACTATGAAAATAGGCTTTCCAAGTGGACGGAAGGTCTGCAAGAGTGCAAGGCCAGGCACTGGCACCTGGAGGTTCAGTGGGCTGAGATGGTCAGCCAGTTCTAGGCCATGATGCAATGCCACTGGAACAAGGTCCTCCGGCTCTTTGCCACCAGCGGCACTTCCCTCCAGCCTTCACCCAAAGCCCCGCACCAGGAGGCTGAAGCAGACCCCAAGTCAGAATTTCTGCCCCCCTCCAATCCACACAAAAAGACCCCAAAGGGGGAGAGACTCTGTATCAACACAAACATTCATTGCACATATCTGGCCCAGGGGACGTAGTTTGAGGACCTCTGATTTAGTGCAATATAAAAAAATGCAAATATTTTTTCTGTGGACCACCAAAATTTTCTTGTGGACCACTGGTGGTCTATGGACCATCAGTTGGTGACCGCTGCTCTATTCGTATCTATTTTATGTATTCAATTCATGCTTATACTTATATATATTACCTAATATGTTCTTGACAAATTAAATTAAATTAAAATAAAATAAATAAAAATAAATAAAGATCATGTAGGGAAGGAAAAAACTCATTCAGGCATGTAACCTCAGAAGAACCTGAGGAAGTGGACAAGGTGTTATCAGCTCCTAATTCAGTCACTTCTGTATTAGATCCATGCCTTTGTGATTTATTAAAGCTGCACGGGAGAATTGGGTCTGGGTGGTAGTTAATTCCTCCTTGAAAGAGTAATCCCACCAAATCTTGAGGAGGTGGTGATGTGCCCCCTCCTCAAACAACCATTTCATGACCCAATCAAGCTAGACAGTTTTCACCCAGTTTCCAATCTTCTCTTCTTAGAGAAGACTGTGGACAGAGTGCTTGTGTGGCAGTTGCAGAGGACCTTGTATGAAGCAGATTATTATTATTTTCAGTCAGGGTTCAGGCCAGGATTTGGGACTGAAATGACATCGATCATATTCATGGATGACCTCTGGTATGAGCGGGATGGTAGTACCACCATCCTGGTACTACCATCCCTCTCCCACCAGAGGTCATCCATGAATACATCCATCCTGGCTCTTCTTGACCTCTCAGCATCATTCGATACATTGATCATGGTATCCTTCTGGGCTGGCTCTGAGAGTTGGGGGTGAGTGTTGTACTAGTTCTTCTTCCTCTGGGATTGGTTTCAGTCAGTGTCAATAGGCAGGGAGAGATCTGGGCCACACCTCCTACTTTGTGGGGTGCTTCAGGACTTGGTTCTGTCTCCTCTCCTTTCCTATTTAACATTGACATGAGGCCACTCTGTGAGGTGATTCATTGGTTTGGGGTGAGATATCAATATACGATGCTATCCAGCATTATGTATCTACTTCAGGCCCTTTGACTGATGCTGTGGACATCCTATCTCAGTGTTTGAGGGTTATTCAGGTCTGGATGGGGCAAAATGGGCTCCGACTCAATCCTAGTTGGAATGAAGTGGGTATTTGGACCTTCCACAAACAATGTTCTTCCATCTCTAGTTCTGAATGTGGTGGCACTACCCCCACTATCTGGAAGCCTTTCTAGACTCATAGCTCTTACTTGAAGAGCAGGGGGCAGCTGTAGCTATGAGTCTTTTCACACCTTTGGTTAGTGTGTCAGTTTGTGCTCATTCCTGGTCCAGGAGGCTCTGCACATCACCACCATCATGCCCTTTTAAATTCCTGCTTATGTTCTGTAGGGCTACCCTTGAAAAGCATTCAGAAACTTCAGTTGGTGAAAAATGTGTCTGTATGAGTAATAGATGGTGCCCGCTGCACTGCCTTATGTAACACTACTATTCCATGAGATGCACTGGCTGCCGGTGTGTTCCTACGTGCAATTCAAAATACTGGTTGTTACCTTAAAAGCCCTATATGGCTTGGAACTGGTTTACCTGAGGGGACTGTCTTTTTCAAGAGTTTCTATCCATCCAATCTGATCCAACATATTGGGCATGCTGCAGATCCTGTCAGCCAAAGAGTGTCAACTGGAGGGAACTAAAAGACAGGCTTTTTTGGCTGTAGCCCCTTCTTTGTAGAATATTTTCCACTTGGAGATTAAAATGGCCCTAATCCTGTTGACTTTTTGCAAAGTTTTAAAAATATGGCTATGTAACCAGGCCTGGGTGTTGTGGCTCCGTTGCCTGAGCCTGCGTCATCAGCAGGGGAGGACTCTGAGAGTGAGGGAGAGGAGTTGGCAAGGCCTCCTTCTCCAGGACTCTCCTCTCTGGCAATGCCTCCGGAGGACACTGAAGGGCAGGAGATAGGCCCAGAGCCAAGCTCGTCCCCGCAGCCACAGGAGGACATTGACGGGGGGAGTGAGTTTTGGTTGGATCCTCGCCAGCGTCGGAGAGACAGGAGAGCCCAGCAGAGGAAAAGGTGTGGCCGTGATTAGCTGGTGGACCACGCCTCCTCCCAGACTATATAAGAGAGGGATTGTAGCCATATCTTCGTGACGAACAAAACAAAGATTCATGGATCCCGGTTTTGAATCGGCCCTGCATCTCAGCTTGTGTGTATGTGACGGACCTTTTAATAAAAACGTTGGCAAGCAGCTGCGGATTGCTGCCGACCTTTGTTATCATCTTACTTGGTTGTCTGCCAGTTCATTAGCCTCTGGTTGTCTGAGGGGAGGTTATTTCTGGGCACGGGGCCAGAACACTGGGGCTCAGAATGTATTAAGGGCCCCCTTACTTGGCTTTACTGTTAGTTGATTAATCAAGGCTGCCGTTTAGCTGCCAAGAATCACTTGGTTGTGTTGGTAGATATTTATATATTTATTTATTACATGTATTTATATGCCACCCTTCTCCCGAAGGACTCAGGGCGGCGAACACAAGT
Source organism: Masticophis lateralis (assembly GCA_030761175.1). Classification (NCBI taxonomy): domain Eukaryota; kingdom Metazoa; phylum Chordata; class Lepidosauria; order Squamata; family Colubridae; genus Masticophis; species Masticophis lateralis. The sequence continues at coordinate 48,011,680 of JAUDYJ010000001.1, forward strand.
TAAGAAACATGTACAATAAAATCCCATTTTAAACCAACTAACTAATTAATAATAAATAATAAAACCCAGAATCAGAGTCAGCCTATTTGCTTGAATAGCCAAGTCTTCCGGTTCTGACAGAAGAGGCGGAGATCAGGAGCCGTCCAGAGCTCGGTAGGTAACTCATTTCAGAGGGTGGGAGCACCCACAGAGAACACCCTACCCCTGGGCACTGCTAGACGACATTGGCTCGTTGTCGGAACCCTGAGGAGAGCGGCCCTATGTGACCGAGCAGGATGGTGGGAGGCAGGCTGGAGAAGGTCCTGCAAATATCTCGGACCTAAGTCATGTAGGCCTTATAGGTGAGAACCAGCACCTTGAAGCGAACCCGGAGAACCACTGGTAACCAGTGCAGCTCATGCAGGAGGGGTGTTATATGGGAGTAATGAGGGGCTCCCCTAACAACCTGTGCGGCTGCACTCTGGATCAGCTGGAGTCTCCGGGTGCATCTCAGGGGCAGGCCCATGTAGAGGGAATTGCAGCAATCCAAGCGGGAAGTAACCAGGGCATGAGTGACTGTGCGGAGGTCATCTCTGTCCAGGAAAGGGCGCAACTGGTGCACCGGGCAAACCTGTGCGAAGGCGCCCTTGGTCATGGACGTTAGATGGTCTTCTAAGGTCAGCCGAGCATCCAGGAGGACACCGAAGTTGCGAGCCCTATCAACGGGGGTAGGTAAATTGAGGACCCGGATTGTGGGGACAATAAGCTGACTTTGTAGAAACATCACTTATGGGGGGCCAAAAGCCCTAATAAGTAGGTATATACAAAAGAATGAAGGCTATTGCTATAAGTGCATTGTAAGCCGCCCTGAGTCTCCGGAGGAGGGCGGCATATAAATTGAACTAATAAAAAAAATAAATAAATTGTGTACTGTATTTTCCGGCATACGAGATGACTTTTTAACACATGAAAATCTTCTCAAAAGTCGGGTGTCGTCTTATAAGCCGGTATATGGTGAGCTGAAACTTACTTCTGAGCCGGACTGGAGAAGCTGTCCTTCTCCAGCCTCAGGGACAGGTGCCCTCTAGCTGAGCCAACGTGCATTGCATCCCAGCCAGCCGCTCCTGGAGCATCCCCTTCTCCCTGCTCTCAGTGATTTTCTCATGCCGGCAGTATCACATTGTATATTATCGCTTGGATCATCTTGGAGACAGGGAGGACTGGGCAGACAGGGAGAGATGACCTACCCAATCCAAGCAGGCTTTGTATGCAATGTGCACAGAAAATACATTGCTTGCCGTGATTGGCTGGTTATTGTATACTGGGTTGGATTGGCAATTCTGAGGGAAGGCAAGGGGAAGCAGGAGCATCTGCACTTCAATGTTGGAACGGCGGATCTCTAATGAAGTTTGGTGTGCATCTCATCTGTGGTTAAAAAACAGTCTATCTGGTGAGCAGATACATGTGGTAGTGAATATTGTCTTATCCTTCCTTTCAGCTTTAGAGTGAATTAGGAAAAGTTTAATCCAATTGCACTGTTTTATGTTTACATGTTTGATGACAAACAGCCTTATGTTTATAAGTGACAGTTTTCCTGCTCAGTACCTGCATGTCATAAGCATTTGAATTAAAATTATCATATTGAAATCAAATCTCATGTTTTTTAATTTTTACTTGGTGTACATTGGAAGAGTGGTAGTCTTATACGGTATAGCCCAAACCCTATATTTTAACAGGAAAAGTAGGGGATCGTCTTATATGCCCAGTCGTCTTATATGCCGGGAAATACGGTAGTTATAGTAATTGAATAAATAAATGAAATAATAAATAAGATTATATTATTATAGCTGTTCCAATAAAAGTAGTTTTAAACCAATATAGACTTGAACGATCATGCAACCACTTTCAGTCTAACCAAATGCTAGATAAACAATTTACCCCAAGGTTGACCTGTGTCGCCCTCTCCTCCAGTTTTTGAACAAGGTTCATAGCGTCTTCATCAGTGGAATATAATTTTAAATGATTTTAGATGATTAGGAAAAATTAAACCCGATTTTAAAGTTGAGTAAAATGGAAGAATTTAAAGAAAAAAGTGTTTTCTACCCTCTGCTCTTTCAACACCTACTTTCCCTCTTATTTTCCTATCATATTCCACAATACTTATTTATGGTTCTTGATGTTGAACATTTATTCATCACTTATATAACAGCAGCAGGGGTATACCAAGGCAGATGAAATACTGTTACCTTGCCACCAAAGTAGTACCTATTTATCTATCCACATTTGCATGCTTTCAAAATGCTAGGTAGGCAGGATCTGGGGCAAGGAATGGGAGCTCACCGCATTGTGCAGTGCTTGGGTCTCAAACCTGAGGTTTCAGCTTTCCCACTGACAAGTTCAACGTCTTTAACTGCTGAGCCTATTCCACTACTGTATCATATGCTAAAGTAAGCATGTTTATTTTGGATTTTTTAAAATTAATCATACCTTGCCAATATAAGCAAAGTTCATAATACATAAGGGGATTGTTCGTGGTCATAATCATTAAAATGTATGAACTGGAAGCAAATAAATAATTTATTTTTCCTCTTCCTTTTCATCTACTTTGTAGAATTTCTGCTGATTATAAATAGAGCACATGAGAGTATGAACGATGGTAGAGAACATGACAAGCACCTTTGATATAGGTAACATCTTAAAAGATCCCTCCCACAGCAAAGTCATTAAATTGTGCAGTGGAGTTTATGGGCTATATAGTTAATATTTCTTAGCTAAACCTGAATATTTCTTTTGAAATTAGTTATGGATTAAAGTTAGACATACCTGTACCTGATTATTGTAAATTAGGTAGTTATATAAATATGGATAGATTCCAAAATTATTTGGATAGATTTCCAATTGTAGAACAGAATTTTCTCTTTTTTTCTTATCCTTTGCCAATTCAAATCTATTCAGAAAGTTTGAGAGGACAAGAATAATTCTGTTTTATTGAAAAATGTTGTTCTACTAGTACACAGACACAATTGCAAAACACTCTAAATATTTATTGCTTTTGAATATTTCAGAGTAAAAGTTTGGAAGGTATTGAATATTACAGTTTTACAAATCTACTTTCAAAAATTTCAGCACTGGAAAAAATCCCACAGCCTGGATGGGGCTTTATAAAGTCAGTGAAAAATATGGCTTTCTTTTTTTACATCACATGACTTGAGGATCAACTTACATTACTATTTCAATAATTATGATTTTCAATCATCCCATATGTTTCTTAGGAACAGACATTCCTTCAGTAGTGTAGGGATCAACTATGTAGAACCTCTTCCACCCTTCAGTGTTTTGTAATATATAAACTGTATTGTATTGTTAGTACGGTTGTATGTGATCTAAAACATTTAAACATATTTTAACGAACGTTTTAATATGGTTTAATGCAGATGTAACTATTATTTAGCGTTCTCTGATTAAGTAGCAGTAACTATTCCTTTTCAACATTTCATTTCATTTCATTGCATTACATAATTTTATTTTTATTTTGAACACCTTGATAAGCATTGGTGTTAATGCTGTATGTTATATAAATGAAATTTAAGTTTATATTATTACATATTAATTTGTTGATTCCTAATGAGATTTTTTTTCTTTTTTAATAAAAATTGTTACTTTGTATCAGAAGTTAGAAAGCTAAATATTAATATAGTAAGATACCTGTGTGGTTTAGTGTTGAATGTCAAGGATAATAGGTAATATTCAATTGTATTATTATTTAGGTTTATAATGCAGGTTTATATAGCCATAATCCATTCAAAATTAAACACTGCAAACTAATAAATCTAATCAGAGTAAATATCATTGAATTTTGTGGAACATACTTCCAGATAAATTTGTGTAGGATAGCAAACATCAAGATTTACAAATGAAGGTGAATATATGTGTCCCAGGATAATGTTGCAGGATCCAATCTGGGTCGGTCACTGGGACCGGCGTTTTGACTTCTGAACTTTCGAACTAGCTAGAGATAAATTCCCTGACGATGGTCTCCAGCATGAGTCCAAAAGCTTGGAAATCAAAACCTCTGGTCCCGATGACTGACCCAGATTGAATCCTGCAACATCAAGACTTGTTGATTGCTTAGTGGGATCTAAGCAAATAAATAAATGTTTTCTTTCCCAAAAGAATATTTATTAATTTTAACTTGATTTTGCCCAATATTAAGAGGAAGGTTCTAGTAGTTTAGAGGAACTGAAAAAAAATTTTTTTAAGTGTGGGTTGAAGCCCTTTGAATCACTAGTTGATTTCTAATGCCATCTAATGGCTGATTCCTGAAATATATAAACACTTTTATAAGCATTGGTAAAACACTTTTACCATAGAAAAACGTGCCTTTTCACAATATAAATGCACTTTAGATTTTTAAATAAGACATATTGGGAATGTCTTTGACTATATTCATAATTGCTGTAGCATAAATAAATAAAGCAATAGTGAATGCTATTATATATCACTTGATTTTTACTTGATTTAATTACACACACACACACACACGCACACACACACACACACACACACACACGGTTTTCTAAGCTGTAGTGTTTCTGTTGCTTTTATTCCAAAGTGGTTATTTATTTGGTATTTACTGTTCTCATCGGAGGGAAACGGCAGTCAGGCATGGGTTAACTCCATCTGTACTGCATAGGACCGAGTCTGCTGATTTGATTAGCTCCACCCTCTCCTGGCCTCTCCCAGTGTTTCGACTTGGTCTATGCTAGACAGTTGTGTCTTCCAACCTCGCTGTTTCTCTCTACTATTTTAAAGTAAGAATACAATCCTTACTTGGTTTATTTTCCTTCTAAAGGACTTTGATTGCCGGCTGTGGCGTTGGACTGCCGGCTGGCAGCTCCACATGGGCAGGGGCTTGTTTACAACCCTTCTAGCCCAGGAAACCCTGAAAAACAGCGAAAATACTGCTGCGTTGTAACAGCCTTAGCCTAGCAGCGACTCCCAGGTGCAATAGAAGATCAAGCAATTTGGCGCCTTATTTTTGATTGCATTACAGCTGGCGGGCTGGCAGTCATGCACAAAATGCAGGGCAAATAGGATCGCAGATTCTAAGCCAGACGGCTAGCGATCGCCCAGGAGAGCCCCCTCTCCCCCCTCCTCCAGGCTTTTCATTCCTCCCAAAGAGGAGTTTTTCAATCAGGGGGTGTTATTTCCTTAAGTTATCGGGTACTTGGGGAGGCTACGAACAATTGGTGGTTTCAAGATGGTGAACACCATGCACTTCAGAGCACCCAAGCGGGGAGCCACAAGGAACAATGACCCTGGAGAGGGCCCCTCAGGTCTCCAATCTCACCCCAAATGGGCTAGACAACATAAGGGTTCTCCTCAACCTCCCCCTAAATCGGCCAAACCTTCTAGGGAGGGACAGAGGCAACATAATGCCTTAGAAAAGGCCGTTCTTAAGGCCCAGTGACAATCTGCTCCACCAGTTCCTACAGAGCCATCACAAGCCTCCCCCCCTGCATCCCCTCTGCAGAGGCCTGATTCTCCCTCTTCTCAGAGATCCGACCATTCCAGGTGGGAATTGTCACCAGATCAGCTTACTCCCTGTGGTCCCTCACTACCACCTGGCAGTGAACCATTATTCAGAACCCTATCCACTTCTGGATCTCAGTAGACTGCAGAAGGTGGCTCTCCCAGATCAGATAGATCTTCTCCTGCACAACAGTCCATTTCTAATCCTCAGACCCAGGCTTTTCCTTCCTCATTGGAAGCCATTATTGTCAGAGCCATCCAACAAGGTCTGGCTCAATCTATCCACTAGGCGTCCTTTTTGCCTGCTCAGGATTATCAGGCTCAAAATATTCAGCCTGATGCCCAGTCTAAGGGCCATCCAGATCACATCTGGAGCAGCCAGTGTGTTTGGATCACTCCGATTTGGATTCCTTTCATGGGGAAGTGGAGGAAGGGGAGACTAAGGATCTCTCTCTTTCAGATGATGAAGGCCTGGACCCTGATCCATCTTCCTTTATTGGCCTGTTTCGGCCTCATATTTTTAGGTTCCTTTTGTTTAAGGCCTTAACTATCACACGCCTGGGCGGCACATTCTTAACCAAGGATCCTCAACCATCAGTTAGTGGTCCTGCTTCTTTTCACGGAACATGAAGTAGAACCGGAGACTATTCTATCTCCCAAGCTGTTCACTGACGTTATGCAAAGACAATGGCTCATTTCGGGCTCAGGACCCAGTCCCAACAGCCTTTATCATTCAACATCTGCTCTTTTGCAAATTCCTACTGTAGATGCACCCATCGTGGCTCTTTCATCTTTGTCTCATCTTACTGGACCTCCAGAAGACTCTCTTCGCCCAGAAGACAAACGTGCAGAAAAGATATTGATAAAGGGTCACCAGGCTGCTGCCTGGGCTATTAAGGCCTCTAATTCAGCCTCTTTCTTCAACAGGGCCTCTCTTCCCTGGCTAAAGCAGCTCCAAAATAGGCTGCCTCCTTCTGACACTAGAACTCATCAGGACTTAAATAAAATCGTAGCTGCATTAGAATATTCCGCTGACGCCACCAGATTTACAGCAGAATCCATCAGATCAACAATTGCATCTCGCCGCCTTTTATGGCTCAGGAATTGGCAAGCAGATGTCCGAACCAAGTGGCAGCTGGCTTTGTCCCCTTACTCAGCAGGGGCTCTCTTCCGTCCTTCCCTTGATCTCAGTCTGGTCAAAACTAGGGACAGATGTAAGGTGATGCCATCAGTATCCAGGAAGAGCGATTCCCATTTTTCCCCTTACCATCCTATCCAGCCATTTCAGAGTACAGACAGCGGTTTCTTTCAGCCCCGCTTTCGCAGATCGTTCCAACCAAGGACACACTACCGGGACAATCAGGGCAGACAAGGGGCCCTCCAGAAAACCCTTTAGAGGTAGGAGGAGCAGGTCTTTTCGGAAGTCTAAATAGTTCTTCCTCAGATCCTCCCATTGGTGCCCGTCTGGCCCTGTTTGCCACCAATGGGAGTTCTCAACCACAGATGCATGGGTCAACGTTAAATGGTCTTAATGTTTGGCATTGTCCCTTCGTCTCGTCTTCACAGCAGGGACCTGCAGTGGATCCTCCTCCCACATCAAAAGGCCCTTCATCCGTCCTCCTTGACCAAAGTCACCCTAACACCAACAGTGATCAGGTCTCTCCGTTGGTGGACTTCCGCTGCCATATCAAAGGGTTCCTTTTTCCGAGAACCCACTCGACTGCTACTGACCACGGATGCCAGTCTCTCCGGCTGGGGAGCCCACTTGCATCTCCACACGGCTTAGGGAACGTGGTCTTCCCGAGAACAAAGTCTCAACATCAACTTATTGGAATTACGGGCCATCCGCCTGGCATTGCTCCACTTCCAGAACATCGTGGAAGGTCAGGACATTCTGGTCCTCATGGACAATGTAACAACAAAAGCTCACATAAACAGGTTAGGGGGCACCCACTCTCTGCCCCTTATGAAGGAGACTTTACACCTGGGATGGTGGGCCAAAAAGCATCTCAGCTCTCTCTGAGCAGACCATATCTCAGGAGAGATAAACAGTCAGGCGGATGTCCTCAGTCGGCATCGCATCGACTACTCAGAATGGAGCCTCACAGCCCCTCTTTTTCAGGAGGTGACATCTCGGTTTGGTCTCCCCCTGATCGACCTCTTCGCCTCGAGGACCAACCGTCAGGTACCAAGGTACTTTTCCAGGTTTCCAGACCCCAGAGCAGAGGCCATGGATGCGCTCTATGCCTTTCCTCCATTACCATTGATCCCCAGAGTGATCAGGAAACTCTTGGAGGAGAAGGCGGAGATCATCCTCCTAGCATCTCATTGGCCTAGGAGGCCCTAGTACATGGACTTGGTGTCCCTATCCGTGTCTCCAGCCTGGCGGATTCCAGACAAGATAGTCCTAACCCAAGGGGCTCTACGACACCCGGACCCCACGTGGTCTCATTTAACCACCTGGAGATTGAGCGGATCATTTTGACTAAAGCCCAGGTTCTGGCCAGGATCATCTTGACCGTCCAAACTTCACAGCTGGCTTCCACAAATCGCATCTATGATGCTACTTGGAACACCTTTGTTACCTGATACAGAAATTCGAACGTCCGTCCCCACTTCAGCGTCTATCCTCCACGTTTTAGCATTCCTGCAAGCAGGGTTTGATGCAGGATTAGCTCCCAACACGCTTCACCTCAGGTGGCCGCCATTTCTTCGGTCCTGATCGTCTTCCACTATCGCCTCTCACCCCATTATACATCATTTTTTACATGGAGCCTCAAATCTCCAACCGCCAGTGGTCCATCGCTTTCCAACATGGGATCTGAATAAGGTCCTCAATGCCTTAACTGCGTCTCTGTTCGAACTGCTCCACCTGGTTACCCTGAGGTTTCTCTCTTTCAGAGTTGCCTTTCTCATTGTGATCACATCTGCTCGATGTATCTCGGAGCTGGCAGCTTTGTCCATGCTCCAGGATCTCTGCATCTTCCACCCAGACAGGGTCATCCTCAGACTGGACCCCTTCTTCATTACGAAGGTCAATTCTCATTTTCATCAAGCACAAGAGCTTGTTCTCCCAAATTTTTGCCCTCATTCCTGGCATACCTTAGACATCTGTAGGGCTCTTCGGATTTATTTGTCCAGAACTGCACCTTTTTTAAAATGGAAGCGATGTTTGTTTCATTCCAGCTGACATCTATAGGGTCAAGGGTCAAGAGTCCTACCTAGGGGAGGTGGCTTATAGCCACTATTTCAACTGCCTACCTTCGCCAGGCCTTACCTGTCCCTCGTGCCATCACGGTTCACTCCATCATAAGCGCAGCCACTTCAGCTGCCTGGGCTATGCAAGCTTCAATAGAGGAGATCTGCAGAGCTGCTACATGGACCAGCCTGTCACCATTCATTAGGCACTACAAGTGGACTCACTCCTTACCTGATGCGGCTTTTGGTCCGTAGTGGTTCTGAATAGCAAGGCCGGGGTTGTTTCCCTCCCTGTTGAACATGCAGCTTTGGTATGTCCCATACCTGACTGCCGTTTCCCTCCGATGAGGAGAATGGACGTTGGTCTTACCTGAGACTTCCTTTTTCTATGAGGAGGAAATGGCAGTCAGCCTCACCCTTCTCATTCTGGACCTGACTTTGGTGGGGTGGGTGGATCTAATTCTCTCTTGTTCCAGGAAGACACGTCAGTCTGCGTCAGCGCCCTCATCGAAACACTGGAGGAGGCCAGGAGAGGGCAGAGCTAATCAAATCAGCAGACTCGGTCCTATGCAGTACAGATGGAGTTAACCCATGCCTGACTGCCATTTCCTCCTTGTAGAGAAAGGACTTATCAGGTAAGACCAACGTCCATTCCCTTAGAATTAGAACTGTCTTTATTTTAATGTCAATAATTTGCATTTTTGTATATTTGAATTTGATACTTTTTTGGTTTTATTTCGCTTAGTTTTTAATTATGCTATTCTTACCATTATTATCTATGTTTATTGCCAGAGTTGAGAGATTATAGATCCAGAGGGACAAGAAAAGAGTGAATAAAGAAAAAGGGAAAAGAATAATACACCAATTACAAGATGAGACAGGAGAGATACATTATAGAAATGAGGACAAAATATATATATATAGTGAAAAGCTTTTTTCAAAAATTATATGAGCAAGAGGAGGCAGTGGAAGAAGATATTAAACAATATTTAAATAAATCAGACATACAGGGATTAGAAGAGACACATAGGGAAATATTGAACAGGCCAATTAATATGATGGAATTAATAGAGGCAAGAAAAAAACAGAAAACTAATAAAACCCCAGGCCCAGATGGCATACCGGCAGAATTTTACAAGTCGTGTCAACACCCAGTAGATGAAATTTTACTTGAAACCTTTAACGATGCACTCTTGAAAGCCACAATTCCCAAATCTTGGATGGAAGCCATTATTATACTTACTCCAAAAGAGGAGACAGACCAATCACAAATCAAAAATTATAGACTGATATCATTATTAAATGTAGATTACAAACTATTTACAATGATTATCGCAGAAAGATTTAAAAAAGTAATAAATGAATATATCCACCCTGATCAGAACGGCTTTCTCCCAAAAAGACAAATAAAAACAACAACAACAACAACAATAATTTTATTTGTATACCGTCCCTCTCCCGAATGACTCGGGGCGGTGTACAGCCTATTAAAACAAGAATATACAAATATCAAAGTTTAAAATTATTAAAAATATTACACAATTTCGGCCCAATTTAAAACCCCCAATTTAAAATAATTACCTAGTTAGCCCTGCCTGGCGAAACAGTAGGATCTTAAGGGCACAGCAAAACATACAGAGGTCGGAGATCTTGTGTATTTCTGGGGGCAATTCATTCCAAAGGGCAGGAGCTCCCACAGAAAAGGCCCTCCCCCTGGGTGTCGCCTGCCGACATTGCTTGGCTGACGGCACCCTGAGGAGTTCCTCTCTGTGTGAGCGGACTGGCCAGTGGGAGGCTATTGGTGGCAGAAGTCGATCTCACAAGTACCCAGGTCCTAAGCCATGGAGCGCTTTAAAGGTGGTAACCAACACCTTGAAATTGCACCCGGAAGACCACTGGGAGCCAGTGCAGCTCGCACAGGAGAGGTGTCACATGGGCGCAACAAGCCGCGCCCATAACCACCCCGCGGCCGCATTCTGGACCAGTTGGAGCCTCCAAGTGCTCTTCAAGGGGAGCCCCATGTAGAGAGCATTACAGTAGTCTGTGAGGTGACAAGGGTGTGAGTGACTGTGCGCAAGGCGTCCCAATCCAGAAAGGGCCTCAACTGGTGAACCAGGCGAACCTGATAAGCCCCCCTGGCCACGGCTGTCATATGCTCTTCTAAAGTCAATCGTGCATCCAGGAGGACACCCAGATTGCGAGCCCTCTCTGTGGGGGGTAAAGATTCACCTCCAATAGTCAGCAATGGCACCAGCTGACTATACCGGGACGCCAGAAGCCACAGCTACTCGATCTTGGAAGGGTTGAGCCTGAGCCTATTTCTCCCATCCAGATCCGCATGGCCTTCAGGCAGCAGGACATCACATCAAGGGCATCATTGGACTGGTCTGGGGTGGAGATGTACAGCTAGCTGTCATCAGTGTACTGATGGACTCTTACCCCAAGACCATGGATGATCTCACCCAGCGGCTTCACATAAATGTTGAACAGAAGGGGCGAGAGGACCGACCCTTGCGGTACTCCCCAAGCGAGGCGCCTCGAGGTCGACCTCTGCCCCCTTGCCAACACAAACTGCGAACTGTCGGAGAGGAAGGAGGAGAACCACCGCAGCACGGTACCTTCTGTTCCTAACCCCCTCAACCGTTGCAGCATGATACCATGGTTGATGGTATCAAAAGCTGCTGAGAGATTTAATAGGACTAGGACAGAGGAGCAACCCCTGTCCCGAGCCCTCCAGAGATCATCCATCAATGCGACCAATGCCATTTCTGTGCTGTACCCCTGCCTGAAGCCCGACTGGTACGGGTCTAGATAGACAGCTTCATCGAGGTGCTGGGAAAGCTGTCGTGCTACCACACTCTCAACAACCTTCACCAGAAAACAAAGGTTGGAGACCGGATGATAGTTTGCTAGTACAGCCGGGTCCAGGGAGGGCTTCTTGAGGAGGGGCGTCATTACCACCACCTCTTTCAATATGAGATTAATAATAGATGTATTGGAAAACTATGAAACAAATTCAGATAAACAAATGGCACTTATTTTTTGGGATGCACAGAAGGCATTTAACAACTTAAATTGGAATTTTCTCATATTACAATTGGAAAATATGAAATTTGGCGATAAATTTGTAATTATGATAAAGAAAATATATTCTTCCCAAACAGCAAAAATAACAATAAACGGGGATATGACGGAACAATTTACAATATCAAAAGGAGTGAGACAGGGGTGTCCTTTATCCCCTTTGTTGTTCATATTAGCTTTAGAGACATTAGAAATTAGAAGAGATAAAGAAATAAAAGGACTGAAAGTCAAAAAAGAGGAGTATAAACTTCAAGCCTTTGCCAACGATATGGTCTTTATCATAGAGCAGCCAATATTAACAGGAGCTAAACTACTAGCAAGAATAGAAGAATATGGGAGGATAACTGGACTTAAAATTAACAAGCAAAAAACAATAGCATTAATGAAAAATCTTACAAAGCAACAAGAGAAGGAACTAGAAGACAGAATGGGTATACAAACAACAAAAAAAGTAAAATATTTAGGAATATGGCTAACTAACAAAGGATCATCGATTAGAGAAGATAACTACAATAAATTAACAAGACAGATAAAAAAAGATTTAGAAATTTGGAGTAAACAACAATTATCATTTCTCGGAAAGATAGCCTCAGTTAAAATGAACGTGCTACCTAGAATGCTATACTTATTTCAAGTGATTCCGATAAAACCAGGGAAGACCTTCTTTAAAAATTTTAACAAACTTATCGCAAACTACATCTAGCAGGAAGAAAGCAAGAATCAAAATAAAACACTTACAAGATACAAGGGAACGAGGAGGATTAGCACTCCCAGACTGTGAAACGTATTATAAAGCATCTTCACTGATTTGAATTAAGGACTGGATAGAACTAAAAAATAAAAGAATACTGTTATTAGAAGGACACAATCTACAAAGAGGTGGCATGCTTTCCTGTGGGAGAGGAAAGATAGGCAACATGGATATTTCCATAGACAGGTCATCAGGAAAGCATTGCTCCACACATGGCAGGGGATAAAAAAGAAACATTACGATAAAATTCCAGAATGGCTATCTAGTATGAAGGCACAAATCTATCCTAATGCCATGAAAATTGCCAAAATGAAAACCTACAAAGACCTGCTGAATAATCAAGGGGAACTAAGATCAAGACAAGAATTGAAAGAACAGGGTATAGACATTGTTTGGTGGCCATATATGCAAATAAAATTTAGATATAGGACAGATTTGGCACAATTTGGATTTCAAAAGGGATCATATGAATTAAATAAAATTTTACAGAGAACAGATGACAAATTTATTTAAAAATGTATAATTATTTATTAAGATACAAATTAGAAGAAGTGGTTAAAGAATATAATTTGGGCAAAAAATTTTGGATACAATATTGAATTAGAAAAATGGGAGAAATTATGGAATATAAATTATAAACTAACAATGTCTGTATCCTGTAAAGAAAACATGTACAAAATGTTTTATAGGTGGCACCTTCCACCTGCCAGATTGGCAAAGATGTTCCTGAACACCTCCCCACTCTGCTGGAAATGCAAAGACCAAAAAGGAACCTATTACCATATGTGGTAGTCTTGTCAGAAAGCAAAATAATTTTGGCAATCAATTATAATACAAATAGAAGAAATTATAAACCAACAGATAGAAATGAGACCAGAAATCTTTTTATTGGGAATAATTACCGGGCCATATGAAAAAGAAGTAAGATATTTAATCATTCACATATTGACAGCAGCACGAATAGTTTTCGCTCAGAATTGGAAAAGCAATGATATACCATCAGAGGATAAGATGATTAGTAAAATTATGGAATCTGCAGAAATGAACAAGCTCACAAAGGAGATACAAGAAAAAGATGAAATGGATTACTACTTAGTATGGGAGAAATGGTATAAATGGTTGGAGGAGAAAAAGGAAAAAAGATATGGAAATACATGAGAAGATATAAATTGTGGATAGGAAATTAAGTACCAATTTATGTTAATAGTAAATCAAATATGTAGATTAAGAGAACACATATAGATATATTAGGAATATAGGTATAACGGATAAGTTAAAATAAGAAAGAGAAAATGTATAAATATGAATATAGACTACTGATGTGACATGTTGAAAAGAAGATGTAAAGATAGATTTTTGTTTATTTGTTTGTGTGTTGTTTGTTTGTTCATATCAAAAAAATGTTTAATAAAAAAATTTAAAGAAAAGAAAACGTCTCATTTTATATCCTGAAATCTCTGCACTGGTTCATTGATATTTAGTATCTCAATTCTCATTATGACCTGGAGAATGGATTTTGGGCTAATGGATGTGCTACCACTTAGTTAATAAGGACTTCTTTAATTGCAGGTAATGGAGGAGGACATAATAGTGCTTACATTATGTCCAGAGAAATAGTGACAGTTTGCTTACGTACTAGTCTTCATGACAGGTTGGCCCTTGGCATTCCAACCTTGGCCCTTTATGGAGGTTTTCCTTTCAGGACTGCCTGTTGTGACCTACAGTATCATCTCATATTTTCAACCTAGCCTAATGCCTCAATTCAATAGCAAGTTGCAATGAAGCCAGATCAAAGTTAGAAGCTAAGCCAAGACTAGATTAATCACTTACATATCAAAACACAGGTAGCCACCACTTCTTTCCAGAATTGTGATTCCCTCAGCCTGTTGATTGCACAGCAAGAAAAAAATGTACCAAATTTGAGCTTTGCTCCTGCTATAAATAGTGCTTGCATTTTACATTTGCAACTGCTAGATGTCTTCTTTAATGATTTCACTAGTTATTTTTAACTTCAAATTGAATTGACTTTTAAAGCATAAGTATATTAATTGGCTATGATGGGTTTCAGATAAAGCCCATATTGGTTTCATTTGTACACAAGGTAGATAATATTTCACTGACATCATTAATAATTAAGCTATCAATGACATGCAGTGAGATAAATATACAAGGCCATATGCCATTGGAAATTGTGAGTCAACACTTTATGTAAGTTAAGAAAACATTATAGATATAATTATATCTATTTTATCTTGCTAAATAATATTTATATGTGTATATTGAAGGATGGTTGAAAATTTAAATGTGAAAGAAATATTGATTTTGTGGTAAAAGAGCATGATTTCTGTTTTTTTAATTTGCAAAAGAAAAAAATATAATAAAATTCAGCAAATTTTAAAGTAAATCATTCTTTGTATTTCTATATGTATTAACAATGTTAAATCAAACTATTCAGGCTTGATAAAAATATTTAAAGGATTGATAATACTTAGAAAATGTATCATTCATTTAAAATTTTAATAGCTTTCAGGATGCAATTTTGAGTAATTATTTAGGATATCACTGTAGATGTCATCTATATAATTGGGATCAATTCCTGGCATTTAAATTGATGAGTTAATATTCCTTTTTGTAATGAATTAATACTGTTTCTGTTTCATTTATGTCAATCTAAATACTTAACACTGTATTGAGGTGGTATATAGCATAAAATACTGTACTGTACCTCATTCTTTATTTGGAAATAGAAATGCTGCTTGATGCCATTTTTCAACTGAATTATAGATTTATTAAATGTATTAATTTAAAGTCTTCTATATAAAGGTTGTTATACTCCTTAAAGATTATCCAAGTGTGCAAATTGATACAAGATAGGTAACTTCCAAAGATATCATTAAACTGGTCTAGATGATGCTAAAGTTGCATCGTCTTTCCTGTATTTCCTTAACCCCATTAAAAAAGGGGTTTATTCAAAGGACAGATAAATATACTTGATTACAGCTTTGTAATTAATATTCTGATTGCATTAAATATGATTTTAATAATATTAATGTTGCTTTAATTTCTGATTGTGATGAACAGGACTCTTGTATTTACTGATAGGAGCACAATCTGCAATAGTTACTATTTTGAAAGATAGTTCAATCGTTAGCTGATCCTGAATATTAGTACAGGTTTTTTTGCTGTTTTCCTGCCACTTTCACAGTAAGATTATCCCAGGGTGTCAGTTTCTCATGAGAAAAGGATTAAATTTAAACTTTCTTCCTAACCTCATTCAAAAATGTGTTATAACTGTTAGTAATGGAAAAATAATTGAGTTCTGGTTAAACTGGAGCCAAGCTTCTAGCAAAAGTGAAAGGAGTGAAATCATATTTGTGCTCTTAATGGTTTTTAAGATAATTCACTTGATTTCCCATTAAATTCGTTGTATTCATTTTTTCAGTTTTTAAATTATATGTTACAAACTGTGTAATGTATTCAGATCACTTTAACTATTGTTGGGAAAAACAGAATAATATTACAAATAATAATGACTGAAAAAATCCTGCCATTTATAATTTGTCACTGCATGTCTAATAGAAAAAGAATATGAAGCAAAGTAAAGATGAAAGAAAATATCATATGAAAAAATGCATTCCTAGATCTGTAGGGCAGAGATCCATAACTTAAGGATCCAGTATAACATACAGCTACAAAATCTTTGAATATGGCTCTCAGAGATCTTAAATGTGTTTATGAAATTATAACTTGGAATATGACAGAAGATGATTTTTTGTTTGGAGAGTAATTATGTTAATTATATTTAATTGTAGCTAAGTAAATGAATAAAATTCAGCTTTGTTTTTCAAATGCCCACAAAAAGTTGACCCCCAGTTTTAAGTGCTTCAAATAATCCTTAACTATTGTACTGCTATCATCTGTATATACAATGGGCAATAGCAGGCCATTGAGTAAATCTTGGATTTATGATCACATAAAATATAAAAATTATTTTTTAAAAAAATGTTGAATTTTTCCAAAAAAATATTTTCACAGTCCAGGAATCCTGTGGCTTCAGAAGCCTTTTCTCTCAGATTGGGAGACGTTATAAAGTTAGTTGTTTTTAAACTATGAAATCACTGATT
This sequence comes from Masticophis lateralis, assembly GCA_030761175.1. Lineage (NCBI taxonomy): Eukaryota > Metazoa > Chordata > Lepidosauria > Squamata > Colubridae > Masticophis > Masticophis lateralis. The sequence continues at coordinate 48,028,348 of JAUDYJ010000001.1, forward strand.
GAGGAGACTTAAGACTGGTCCTTGTAGTTGCAGCTGTTTTTGTGATTGCAACCTTGCCTGTTAGCTTCTGAGAAGCAAAGACAATGAGAAGATGGCAGGAGGTTCCAAAAAGCAATCATGTGACATTTTTTCCTAATGACCACACAGGACTTGCCTAATGATGACCACAGGAATGCTACAACTGCCATTGTAATTCAGTGTGGTCATAGGGCACTTCGTGATGCAGCCCTAATTGCCATTGGTAAGCAAGGACTAGTTGCATAGGAACTAAATAGCAATAGCACTTAGACTTATATACCTCTTTACAGTGCTTTACAGCCCTCTCTAAACTGTTGATGAGTCAGCATATTGCCCCCAACAATTTAGTTTTTCATTTTATCCACCTCGGAAAGGATGGAAGGCTGACTCAACCTTGAGCCTGGTGGGATTTGAACTGCCAAATTGCAATCAGCCGTAGCTTGCAGTACTGCATGCTAGCCACTGCTTTGAGCATAAGTTAGCATATATTTCCCTCCTTCCTGAACAGTTCCACATAGAGTTTCACATACTATCTTGTTAGTTCTGATGGTCCTAAGATTGCTACTTGCTGTTTCTCTGGTGCTGTACAACATTGGGAACTGCAGCAACCACACAGAAATGCAGGCAATTGGTTTGGAGACTTGTCATGATGCAAAAAGTTTGACTACAACTACTCTTTGGGATCATTGGAAGACACAATTTGCCTTCAGTGATAGGTTGATAGAATTTATATGCAGAAATCATTGATGGCACTCTAAAATAAGAGTCAGCAATTTGTCACTGATTGGTAGTGAAGTCAGATTTAAGTTTTAAAATTGGACAGTAGATCCTACAGCTAGTCGTCAATGTATGACCAATCACTTAGCTACCATTTTAAGTTACAATGCATTCTGAAAAAGCTACTTATGATCCATATGTCCTTTTCTCAGGCTAAGCACACGCACACACCCAAGAGGCAATTGCAGACTTTTAGTTATAATGGAACAAAAAATCATGTGCCAATGCATGTAACCAAACTCCTATCAGTCTAGCAACTTGAATAAATAAAGAATTCCAAGTTTCAAGGAATCAGCACAAGAGGGATCAAATGGTTCTGGAGTGCAAGGCATAGAAGAGTTTGTGATCGGTCTGTTCCCAAAAGCACAAGGCAAAGGGATGAGGTGAGGCAAAACGAGGCAAGGCACAAATTGTTGGAGTAACTGAAGATTGTTTCTGACATCAGTCCTAACTCCAAGCTCCTCAGAACAGCCTGGTGTGCCTCATTTGGCACAGTGGGACTGCTTTCTCACAAGTAGCCTCACTGACATCCACTGCTCTTCCCTACACTTTGCTCTATGTACCCTTGCATTGGAAAGTAGTTCATCTTCCTCATTGCATAACAGCAGCAGCTGTTCCCTCTGCCTGTTGGCCAATCCCACCCCTTCTGCCTGGTCAATTGGCTGTTCAACTGCCGCCAACTGCTCATCTTCCATAGATATCTCAGGAGCTAGCTCCATGTCATTGCCAGACTCAGAATCCAAAGCCTTCATGACACTGGATTCAAAGTTCCAATATTTGGGTGTCCTTTTCTGTCACATAACCACACGTTGAGCTGTTGGCAACTGGCTTATATTTATGGCTGCTTCCAATGTCCTGCACTCATGTGATCACAATTTATAGGTAGTCCTAGACTTGGTACTGTAATGGAGCCTGCCCATTACAGTTGTAGGTCATTGAAGTCACGAAGTGAAGCGTCCATGTTATTGCTTTGCTTAATTACTAAAAATTGCTAAAAATGGAGCAAAAGAGCTGCCTTTTGAAAGAGAATAGGCAGCTCCCTTCCAGGCACAGAACCAGTGTGAGAAAGGAAGCTTTGGATCACAATGATTCGAGTTTCCTTTTTCTAGCCCAGTATACTGGCTTTCCTCCCCTTTCTTTCTAGTCCAGGGTAGGGAGCTGGTGTGATGCACTGGATAAATAATACTAGGAGAGTTTCATTTTTCTGGAGCAGCATGGCAATTGCCCTATCTTCCCTGGATTTTCTAGCCCATAGTGGGGAGGGGAGCTAGTGCACTGTGCTCTAAAAACAAAGCAACTTGAAACCTTCCCTGCTGGCTTCCCAGTTGACTTTCTGAAGAAACCAGAAGGGAAGATTGCAAATGCTAATCACATTTTCACAGAGGGTTTAGCAGCCTATTGTAAGTGCACAACCACAAGCCAAGAGCCCAGATTGCAATCATGTGGCTGCAGGGGCACTGCAATGGCCATAATTTCAAGTAATGGTTGTAAATTCTTTCATTCAGCACCACTGTAATTTAAATAGACATTGAATGTGATTGAGGACTACCTGCATGACAATTTTGGTGGAAACTGGCATTTATTTCTAATTTTTGGCAAAACTGCCCAATAATAGCAATAGTACTTAGACTTATATACCACTTTACAGTGCTTTACAGCCCACTGTAAGCGGTTTACAGAGTCAGCATATTGCCCCCAACAATCTGGGCCCTCATTTTACCCACCTCAGAAGGATGGAAGGCTGAGTCAACCTTGAGCCTGATCAATATTTATTTATTTATTTATTTATTTATTTATTTATTTATTTATTTATTTATTTATTTATTTATTTATTTATTATTTAATTTCTATACCGTCCTCCTCCTGAAGAATTCGGGGCAGTGTACAGCCAATTAAAACATAATATATATACATCAATTTAAAAACCAATTAAAAGTAATAAACAATTTTGGCTCAGAATTAAAACCCAATTAAAACACCCAATTTAAAATCATTTACAAGGATAGCCCAGCCTGGCGGAACAGTAGGGTTTTAAGAGCGCAGTGTAACACACGGAGATCAGAAATCTTACGTATTTCTTAGATTTACTTAACAAACATGGTGTTCATTTAATGACTACTGCAAAATATTGTAAGATTGAGCATGGCCACATGGTGACCCTCTTCATGACCATCATGACTTAGGACGGGTGAAAGGTCCTTTGCTACCAATTCTGTGGGCATGGCTTGATGGGCGTGGCTTGATGGTCATGTGACCGGATGGGCATGGCCAACTTGACATCACTCACTGTTAGAACCAGGAGCTGTACATTTTGAAGCACATTCTGTCTGTTCTGAAGCCCCCAACGCTTTGAGTTTCCCTCTGCCACCCAAGCAAACATTGAAGCGTTCTCTTGCCCTGCTCTCCATCCCGGAGGGCCATACATTCTCCCCCCCCCCCGCCAATCCTCCATACAAACCAGTGGTGAAATCCAAAAATTCCTTCCTCTTTCTTTCTCTTTCTATCTCTCTTTCTTTCTCCGCCCGAGACACCAGGTAGGGTGTGTCTCTCCATATTCCTCTTGCTGCCTCCATGGCAGCTTGCTGCTTTTGCATTTAAACGTAGTGCGCTGCACAATGGGGAAGATGCCATCCCCCCATCCTCCTGGAGTCCATTGCAATGCGGAGCATTGGCTGCAGCCAGGCAGCCCAGCCAGTGTCTAGGTGCAGAGAAAAGTCGCACGTCTCCCAACAAAGGCTGAAAAAAGAGGCAAGTAGAGGGGCACTACGCTTCCACTCTGGAATACAGAGTGAGTCTCCATCTGCCACCATTGCCCTTCTCTTCTCAGGACAGGCGAGGAGTGAGGGGGAGGGAAGAGCAAGGGGGGCAGCCAGCCGACAGGGAACCACAGCAGGTGGATGAGAGAGCTTCATTTATCTGGGAACCTGATTTAAATCATATGGTAAAAAGCACCCAATGAAGAAAGAATAACATCAGCAAAAACACCCCAAACAACCCAACCCTTGCCTATTTATGTAAATGGTTCAAGAGAGAACATGCACGTGTGCGCACACGCACAAACAAGAGAGGGAGAAAGATGAGAGAAAGAGATGAGAGGCAGGAAAAAGAGGCAAGTAGAGGGCTGCTTTGCTCCTGCTATGGAATAGGGAGCGAGTCTCCATCCACTGCAGTTGCTCTTCTCTTCTCAGGGCAGGCAAAGACTGAGGGGGAAGGGAGGAACCATCCAGTGGTGGGATCCTCTGACAGGGAGCGTTGGTAAAGCTGATGGTTGCAGCTCTGCCCTCCCGGAACACTATCGCCACCTCCACTGCCCTTCTCATCCCCAGAGCAGCAGCTGTGTCTTCACCAAGGGCTGCCTGACCACCCACAGGCCAGGCTGGTTGGACACTGACTTTGAAAGGCAAGTGGGCGTGGGGGACTGCTGGGAGGGCAGCATAGAAGGCAGGCAAGCATGGGAGAGCTATAGGGAAGGGAGTAGGCTCCTAGCTCCCTTCCCTGCAGCCCTGCCATGCTTGCCTGCCTTCCATGTGGCCTTCCACTTGCCTGCCTTTGCAAGCTGGCCACGGGGATGCCGGGAAGGCCACATGGAAGGCAGGGAAGCATCGCAGGGTTGCGGGCCATGGACTGGTTCAGTGGCGTGGCCAGCCAACGATTGCTACCGGTTTGACAAACCAGCCCCAATCTCCGCTACTGGTTCTCCTGAACCGGTCCGAACCAGTAGTATTTCACCCCTAACTTAGGACCAAAATTGTGAGTTCAAGTATGATCATAAGTTGAGGACTACTTGCATTATGTATTTGCATATAATTTAGGGTGAGATGTGTTAATCTGATTATTATAAATTGTATTAGTCTTGCACTCTGATTTAGGTTTTGTTTCTTCTAGTATCTCCTGAGGCAGTTGGATTTCTATCAGCAGTTGGGGTACTTGTCATCTTGCTGTTGATTCTTTTTCTGTATATTAACAAGAAGATGTGTTTTGAAAATATTGGAGGCCTCCCAGACCTCAATTCCCATTACAGTGCCAAAAAAAATTCACAGGACAAACTGCGTAAGTATAAAATTCTGCAACGTATGATTTTGAAAGACATAGGAAACTTCTAGGGCAGTAATATATCATGGAATTAAAGTTTGGTTGAAATAAAAACATGCCTGGTAAATTCCTAAATATTTTTATTAATGTATCTGTAGTGATCGTTCATAATTATTTATTTACGGAAATTATTTCATTTTATTTAGCTGAAGCTTTTAAAACGTTTGGAAAAAATATTCTCCTAAATATAATTAATAAACTATATCCACATGTTAATATATAGCAAAACAAATATATTTTCCAAAATACATGAGATTCCTCAATATAAAAAACTAGAGGTGGAAGAGACTATCCAGCTGAAGCTAAGATTAGTTATTGAGTTATTTCCTTTCTGATACACTGGCCTTTCTGACTACTGAGTACACCATCATAGCCCTGACCTGGATGTTGCTGCAGTGTATCAAAGCATCTCATTGATGAGTAGGGTGGAAGGGTTTTGTCTTTTATTTACATTGAGTGCAACCAGAAATTAGATAAATCCATTAATTTAAACTAGGCTTTTTTGTTTATATTTCTTTAGATCACATCCATTCCTCTAGAATGGTTGCAATCTGGAATGAAATTATGTTAGGGCATGCTTTATAAATTCTTTATGCTAGGAAAAGGCAGGGGATGTATGTTATTGATTATTGTTTTGTACTAGCCCAAAACATACTCATTTTGGTATATTATTTAAATATTTAAATTTTTCCTTTGCAGGTGTAGAATAAAATCCAGCACCTGCTGTTCAATATTTTAAATATCTGGTTATAAGTAGTTCACATTTTACTATAATATTGTAAGAATCCTAGAAAAGGATTGATTCTGGCTTCATAAAGAAAATATTTGTTCTTCTTTATTACGTTTAAGAAAATAAAATCAGAGGACTAATATTAATTGCCCTTTAGTTAAAGGTAAATAAATTGCAGGAGTAAGACATTCACAATATTTTAATTTTCTTGTAATATTAATTTATTAATATAGAATTGAAATATGTCATTTTTCAAACATTTGCAACAAAATCTGAGTCTTCCTTCTGTGTCTTCTCTGGTTGACACATTAAGTAATGCTGTAGATGATTTTACTAGTGCGGTTGGTGATGTCAGCTACACAGTAGCTGACTCAGTTACAGAGCAGGTAACAAACATGTTCAGCAATTTTCGGACAGAAAGCACAACTACAGTGCAAGAAGATAAACCTCTATTAGACAAAGATAAAAAAGTAACATCACTAAATAACATTAAAGAAAATTTTGTGAGAGAAGAATGTGTACCAGAAGAAAAACACAGACAAAGTGCTTCTTCAAAAGAATGTACAAATGATGGTAGGGAGTTTTGTCCTAATAAAGGCAAAGTAGATTCTCAGCAAAATGTTCCTGAACCAAAGAATTTTTTTAATGAGACAAAAACATGCAAGACACATGTAAAACATGCTCAATGCAAAATTAATTACTTAGAAAAACATATATCAAAAAATAATAGAGAGGATTATAGTACTTATAAGCCAGAAGAATTTCTTAATCAAGAACCAGATAGACAGTCACATACCGTATCAAATCAAACTAATGAAAGTTTGTCTGAAAAAATAAAACAAAAACCAACAGAACTTAACTTGAAAAACACTAAAGAAGTACACAGTACTTCATTCAGGAGTTTGAAAAAAACTAAGGAAGAAACACTAGAACTGCCAGACTCAAGATCTGAAAAACTAAACTGTTTTCATCAAGTAAAAGGAAAGAAATACAAGACACTTGTGACAAAGCAAGAAGAAAATGTAACATCTGATCTTTCAAAGAAAAGTGAAAAGGAAAAAACTAAGTACTCAGAAAGTTTTTTAAAAGAAGTGAGTAGTAAGAAGACACCAGAAAAAGGTGAGACGTCATATCATAGCCATGCTTTCTACGTTCAACCTTTCCTGGATCTTTTACTACATTCTTCTTAGGTGTTTTATGGAATTCATTTATCTATAAAACAATTCTTTTTATGATATATGTATATTTCTAGAGCTGTAGCTCTGTTTTTATGAATGAAACTACAATTCATAAAATGTCTCCTTCTCTTCTTTCACCACTTCCAAATTTTATCCCTGTGGCTCAGAAGGGCTCTCTTATAAGATTATGTAATATTTGGATTTGAAGGCAAAAAGGTGCTTCAGAGTAATGCAGCAGCACAAATGTAATAACTGTCTCCTGCCACTCCTCAAAATAAGCAATGTTTTTGTAGAAAAATATGCTGTAAACACTGGTGGGCTGCAAATTTTTTAACAACTGGTTCTCTGCCCTAATGACTGGCTGGGTGGACATGGCCAACTCAATGTCAGTTACGTTAAGGGGCACTTCACCTTGCCTGCCCGCTTGACCGTGGGGATGCTGCAACGGTCGTAAATGTGAAAAACGGTCATAAGTAACTTTTTCAGTGCCCTTGTAACTTTGAATGGTCACTAAATGAACCGTTGTAAGTCAAGGATTACCTGTACAAAAATACAAAAAGCTTCTTTGCTTGCAAAAAGCTGCCATAAATACCAGTCATTAGATTAGAAATGGGTGAATACGCACTGAAGATCAGTGAGTCACAGCCATCATGGAAATCTAAACCATTCTGTCTGAATGCTTTCCTTTTCCTCAGCAATACCTGCAACTCGGAGTTACAAATCAGGCAGGTTGCCAAAGCATATTGAGGAATTAAAATAGATAAAATACAAGGATAATTATCAGCAGCCAAGTTACTCTTGCTCATAAAGTGAAACCCTTTAGAGGAGAGGTCATTTAAGCTCTCCAGAAGCTGGGTGGGCATATTTGGGCTACAAGAGCCCAAATTATATTTGGGCTAAAGAGACAAATTAACAAATTAACATCTTTAGTGAGGGCTAATCCCATTCTGCCTTGTTCAGACTTGGCTGCAGGGAATTTTTGCCTATAAATATAGCTATCTAACTCTTTATCTCTTTTAAGTGTTGACATTTTCTGTGGGCTATTAAGGAAGGTGGGGGCTGCTTTCTCCCTCTAAGAAAACATGTTTCTCCATTTCTCATTCAGGGAAATACATTCTTCCTTTTTAATATTTCTCAAAATATTTCATTCTTCTAGGAGAGGGGTGGCTGATAACTTTCTACAGTTGCTGCCATGTTACTATGTCATATTATCATGAGAGAAAACTAAAACAAATTGGAAGGAGGATCCACTTATTATCAGTGAGCAATCATGTGCCTTGCCCACTCCGAAGCAATGCAAGAGACTCCTGTCCCAAAGGTGCTTTTTCAAGAGGCAACAGGACTTTCTGGAAACCAAGTTGCCTCTTGAAAAAAGCACCTTTGGGACAACCATGACCTGGATGATTGAAGAATCCCCATAGACAAGAGACTCCTGTGCTCAGTGAACTGACAAAGCACAGTTTCCCACCCAGGAGAAGCAATCATTAGATCCATTTGCACCACTTAAAGATACCAGCTAGTCTCACTCACCTCACAAAATATCCTTAGGTAATCATCCAGATTTAAGGAAAGATCACATGCCCTCAGAAAGGCAGTAAAAAAAATCAGAATGCCAAGCTTGCATCCTGCTCTCAGCCATTTCTTCTATGGCTATGCCAACTCTTCTGTAAAAAGCTGTTCCAGCCGTGTTGGAAGTATACTCCAAAAAGCTTTAAACAACCCTTTAACAATATTTAAGAAAGTCAAGCCCCAGGAATAAAAATGCCACAAAAAACTCCAGGGGGATGGGTAGCGGGACACTGGAGAAGCTCAGTCTACATAAAGAAAATCTTGGCGTAAGGCTTACAATGTAACAAGCTTAACCCAGAGACAGTTTCTGAAAACTTAATAGTAAAAGAGAACCACCAACATAGAAATTTTGATGTTATAATGCAGTTCTTTTCCTGCTTGTTAAGAAAAAGACTTGTTTTAGACACACAACTCCTAGAAGTTGTGGCCTGGAATCATCCATTAATCTGCATAGCAGCAATATAGAACTATTTCCTGTTGTTTTCTTCCACTGTATTTTTTGACTTCCCATTCTAACTTGCAACCTTGCAATTTTCTTGTGATCTTCTCTTCAAATATTAATAGGATCTGATCCTATTGAGGCTTTCTGCTCAAAAAGAAAAACATGTTTTCTTAATAAGGATATATATCCAACAAACAGAATAATGTAAACAGCTTGTTTCAATGTTATTTATAAATCTGATACCCAGATTTTTAGAAAGAAAAATGAGAGATTCAATGAAATACTTAGGCAAAGAGGCAGTCCCGGAACCTGCGAAATCTGGGGGTTGGGCAGGGGACAGAATGTATCTGCCCTCAGTGTGGAAGGATTGCCACCCTCAAATTGGCCTTTTTAGTCACACTAGATGCTGTTTTAGGACCTTTTTCCAGAGCACGATACCATAGTCTCTTGAGACTGAAGGATGCCAATGAAATGACTTAGTTGGGATAAAATAAAACACAAATGGAGGAATTAAATTATTGAGAACCTGATTATTTCTTCACTAGACATTTTGTGCTTTCTGAAGCATTAATAGAAATTCATTTATGTTGATTGTCCAGTTATTTTGATATTTAAGATTGTTAATGCTTAACTAAATATAACTTTAGGATGGCACCATCTGTTAATTTTTTTCTCTTTTCCCAAAATAGATAACTTATATATAAATAAAGACCAGCATGGTTCATCATCGGAGAGTGAAGATGAGGCACTGGGTAAATACCATGAAGCCTTGTCAAGAACCCAGAGTTCATGGCCACCAGCAGGCAACAGTAGACAACAGAAAAATTATCGTTGGGAAACCAGACAAAAATATAGCCCTTTGTCTGCAGAGTATGATGGGTATAGTAGTGAAGCCTCTGTAGATGAAGGTATGACATGATTTGCTGTAGTTCTTGTTTTTTGTATATTGTTAAAATACATTTTATTAAAATGTATTTTAAGGACATTGCATTTGTAAGTTTAAAAGCTATAGATGACAGTACCCCTAAAAATGAGTATACTTTTGAAATAGTCTAGGATTTGCAATAGTGGCAAATATCTGTATAGGGTGAAGGTTGGTTCTCAAAGCTTGTGGATTGGTTTCCGAATGTTTCGTTACCAGGCTAGGTAATGTCTTCAGTGGAGTTTAGGATAGAAGGAACACTGACACTGACATTCCCTAAACTTCGCTGAAGTTGTTATCTAGCCTGCTAACGAATGTTTGGAAACCAACTCACAAGCTCGGGGAACAAAACTTCACCCTGAATTTAGGATTTGTGGGTAAAAAATATGTTGTTTGTTTTTTAAGTGCTTAGTGTATGTAAAGTCAACTTTAAAGCAAGCAACAAATGTGAAATCTTGATTTAAAAGACCAGCTTGTAAGGAAGGATATCTATTATTCTGACTGTTCATTCATCATAACAATTTTCTGTCGATTGCATGAGGACAACATTATAAGCATTGATGCAATTTACATTTTGTCAATTTTTGTCAATTTCATTCATTCAATTTACGCAAATGACAATTTTTCATTCAAATTTTCATTTTCAATATAGAAATGACAAATTTGTGTAACGATGTCATATTTCTATAGCAAATGACATAAATTGCTATAAAAATTTGCATACAAACTTCATTGTAAAATAAAGGTATCACTGAATTTTAAAATTACTGATGAATCACTTACTGCTAGCTTTGGTGCTTATCAAGTTGCCCCTCCTGCAAGGGGAGGGGCAACCTCTTCCATCCTAATTGCCTGAAAAACCTGATAGAATTCCAAAGGAAACTTGGGGTAATTCTGAAGCTCTGTTTATGCATCAATTGAGGCCTTAGTCACTGCTTAGCATGAACACGAGACAGCAGCCTTAGATTAGATCTATTAAAGTCTCCATATTATCATGAGAGAAAACTAAAACCAGATATACCCCTGGTTCTCAGAGGAACTCTGGGAGATGAAGTAGCATAAGAGATGCCTATATTACCTCTGGTGGAAGATGAAGAATGATTCTGACCGGATAGATAAAATAAGAGCCTTTATTAAGGATTAACTTGTGGTATAAGGGTGGTGAAACATGCCTATTTCTGTGACATTGAACCTGCAGATAATCACCTGGTGACCTTGTTTCAAGTGATCTGGTCCTTTCTGGAGAAGAAAGTGGTTGGATAAACCTTTCTAGGACCACTGTGAAAATTATGCCAAACACCTAAATTTTTTAGGATCCATTCAAAGCTAACTTCCAGCTGTTCTGATCCTAGGGAGATTACCTTAGTCTTGTCTGGTTATCTGGGCTCAATTAGATTGTGTGGCTTTTGAAAAGAGGAATCGGAGTCCTTGGGACTGTAAACTCTGGTACCAGTGTATTAGACCAATGTTCTTCCTGGCTGATTAAGGCTTCCTGAGGACACACAGCTGGATTCAAGCGATAGTAAATGCTTCCTTGCTGGAATGGTATTTCCATCTACTTTAAAGGAGGTGATAGTCTGCCCCTCCTCAAAAGGCCATGTCTGGACCCAGTAGTACTGAACAATATTTTGCCAAACTTCATCCTTCTTTTGTTCCCTTTTTGAAGGAAATGAATTATCTGCATTATCAGTTAACTTTCAGTCTGGAGCATAATACTGAGGCAAAATTGCTCATGCTTGTCAGTGATCTCTAATGGAGCTGGAAAGTTGGTGATGCAACTACCCTAGCCTCTTATATCAGCCAGTAGCTTTCATTACCCCTGACCTAATATACTTCTGTATTATTTATGTGGATTGGGAGAGACTCCAGTCTCCACCCTAAGGGGAGAGAGAGGCTAAAATTTTATTGAGAAGGTGATAGGTCTGTACCTTCAAAAGGTTTGGGAGGAAGTCGGTTATCTGGATCTATACCTAGAAAACCTAGAATATTATTTTTTCTTAGAATACACTGTATTTATAGCAATAGATTATGTCATAGATTTAGGCTATGAGTGAAGCTCTACTTGTTTATGTTATGGTATGAAATAGAAAGTGGGAACAGTGTTGGACAAGCATGCTAAGAGTCCGAAGGCAGGGGTGAAAGGCTACCGGTTCGCAGCGGTTCAGGCAAACCAGTCATAATAAAAGCTACTGATTCAGGAACCAGTAATAAAAAAAGCTACTAGTTTGTCTGAACCGATATTTCCGACGATCAGCTGTGTCGCGCAATTTAAATTCGCTAGAAAGCAGGAAATCCTACTTTCTAGCAAATCTAAATCGCGCAGTACAGCTGTTCCCCCCTCACTGTTCTACTTACTTTCAAAAGGCTCCTTTTCCATGCAAAGTGCGTGTTTAGTGTGCATTGCACATGCGTGCACAGCGTGCATTTGGTGCGCACCGCTCATGTGTGGGCAGCAAACCGGTGACAACCCGCAGAGGATTTCACCACTGTCTGAAGACCATAACAAATTTTACTGTTGCATTATTAGGATCAGTTGCAGGATACCAAGCCTGTAGTTTTATAAGGAGCAGTCAGATATTTGTAAGATAATAGGTGCTCCAGGAGGAGATTGCCTTTTAGACAGATTTTTTAAAATAAACTTTGATTATTATTTTTTTGCATTCTTATTGTCTTTTACAGGATTTAGTCATTGTCATGTTTTTTAAGTTAAAGATTGTATTATTTTGTTCATTGTTGTAGACTTTAATAAAATAATAATAAAAACATAAAATAAAAATATTAGTAGTAATATAAACAATCAAAATATGTTTATTTTACTAAAACTAGTTTAATATGCAATATGGAACCTCAGTACTTTTTCTAGGAGTGATTTTTGGAAGGCATGAATTGGAAAGTTGGTAAAAGTAGACTGAGGAATCACTAACAATGCTGGTAAGAGAAATCCTACTGTAGCTGTAAGGAAGAGAGGAAGAGACAAATAGCTTAATATTCTTTCTATATTAGTTACTTTGCTTGGGCTGTGCAAAATTTCAACTGCTATTTTCTTTTCTTTTCTTTTTTCCCCATCATAGTTTCCACAGTGAAACTATATTGTGGGAATCTGGAAAGTTGATGGATCAGATCTGTTGTTTGTTATCTAAGACACTATGATGTGTCATTCCTAAGCAGTGGAATGTGCTTTCTTAGGAATTGTATTTGGCTTCTCCTTATTTCAGGTCTTTAGAATTGCTTTTATCGTGTGAGTTCTGTTGTATATTTTATTTAAAAAATCATATTGCTTTTATGTATTCTGTATTTTTAATATATTGTTATCCTTCTTCATTATTGACCTGGTCAAAATAATAGATTTGAAGTAAATTATATAATTGCATAATTATTACTCTTACCAATATCTGTCAGCCATAGTACCAGCAATGAATCTCCTTCTCCAGAAACTTAATATCACACAGTTAACTGTAGAAGCTTCATGGATGTGACATGACTAAATAAAATAGCTTTTATTTTAAAAATAAAAAGCATATATTAAAAGCAATAATATCAAACTTTTGTTCTGCATTTACTTTCAATTTCCTAATCACATTTCTTAGCAGAGCTAGCAAGTTTATTTTTGGCTAGGAATATAGTAGGTACCCAAACTTTAAAGTCAGATTTCCTCATCCTGTCCTTTTTATTGAATGTATGAAATTTAAATCTCATATTTTGAGATTTTGAAGAAAATTGGGAACCTCTGTTTGTTTGGATCAAGGAGCTCCTGTTTCTGAGTTGGGAAAACAATATCTCCTGAACAACTCTGAAAATATAGCTAGAATTGTCCTAAGAAACTAGGTTAAGGTAACCAGTAAAAACAAGCAGAGGAGTTTGCCCTAAAATTATTTTTTTTTCTATAGAAATAGATAAATGTTTAGATTTATTTTGATTGGTGCTGATTTATAAATGTTAGATAAGACTTTTTGTTTCTTGTTTCTGTATAACTTGGATAATAATTAATATATACAGTACTTGGGATGAATTCAGTTTTACAGTCTGTCCTAATAACGTTTCCTTGATAAGAGAGAGGACCATAATATCCTGAACTGTGTATTAAATTAGCAGTTTGTAGCTGACCAGTACCATCTTGTGGTTGAACTGCAATGCTGCATCTTTGTTTTTCTCAGTTGAAAATAGGAATGAAAACCCTTGATCTACCTTTAATCTATCGTTCTCCCCATCAGAGTATGTTGTTCTATGTTAGACTTTGAAGTTAAAATTTGATTTTTTTTAATTTGATTTTTTTCCCCTTTCTATCACTTTTATGAATTGGTGTGTCTCCCCAAAAGAAATAGCTGAAGCTTCTAATTTATAGTAACGTGTTAGGAAGTGGTTCTGTAGAAATTATCTCATTTCCCCCCTATTTTTACCTCTCATCAGAATAACAGCATCGATTGTGAAAAGAATTTTAGACTAGGTTAGGGAGAGGTCTACCAAGCTGCTATATGCAGATAGGAAGGGAGAGCCAGAATGTGTATTCCAGGCTCGTCCAACCCACAGTCCAAGGGTCACATATATTCCCTGTACAACTAGTTGCAACCCACAAGATTGTTAACTTTTAACATTATTATGTGATTTTATATTATAAAACTATATATTTTATATGCTGCCCAAGACAATTCCTCTTCATGCAGTGTGGCCAGGCAAGCTAAAAGATTGGCCACCCATTGTGTATACCGTAGGCCTTAAGGGAGAGGATATTTGAGATTTCCAGCTTTCACTTTATAGGCCAAGCCATAGTGCTAGAGTCCTAAGAGACTGTCTGCATATTTCATGTTTCTATTTTTTCTTGTTGATAAACAGCAAAAATACTCTACATTCAATTGGCTTTTTTCAGCCATTCAAGTGGCAGACCAAAAGCGACATTTTAACAGTGTGAAATACTAACTTCCATATTGTATATTTTTCGGTATCTGATTTTATAACTCATTTTAATTCTGATAAAGTATCCGGAGCAATGGCCCCTCAATGTCTTGGACACCTGGTTCCGTGGAGGGCAGTTTTTCTGTGGACCGGGGGGGGGCATGGTTCCATGTGTTGCCTGGATCCCACGCGAGTGCAGATGGGGCTCTCCTTGCTTGCACAGCCTGATTCCTGGCAGTCCACAGACTGATGCTGGTCCGTAGCCTGGGGGTTGGGGACCTGTGACCTACAGGACATGCACTGTTCATCAATAATTGATTTTTTTAAACAAGGGAGGATAGTAATAATTTTCAAGTGAAGTGGTTGATTGTTTTGGAATTTGGAACTAACTTATGGTATAAGTAAGCAGGCATCTATTTTTATTTGTTTTGTGTTCAAAAAGAATATAAATAACTTTGGTCACCTTACAAATGCACAATATAACATCAGAAAGTTAAATCCTGTATGATCACAAGTCCTCTTTCATGGATTTTTTACTTGTGAAAATAAAAATGGAACTGTGGTTTTCCAAGAATTTGCAGTTTTAATGTTTAACAACTCAAGTGACTAAATCTTATAATAGAAATAGATGTTTAGCACAATATGACTGTTGGTATTTCATAAGTACTGATTTTGTTATCAAAAGCATCAATACTTATTGTCTTAAAATGTTCAAATCCTATTTAGGCTTATTTCTAACTATTTCAGATAAAGAACATGTTGAAATATGACATATTACAAATGAATTTACTTTAAATGCAGGAAAACATTAATGAAGAACATTCAGTTATCCATCTGATTTGCAATGGAGAGATATCTGCCCATCCTAGGACCTAATGGTAGAGAGAGCAGTAACCAGCACATGATTAACAAGATGAAAATACCACTAGCCTGCTCATGAATGATCAGAGCTGAACTTCTGAAATTCTTTTTTCACATTAGAAATGAAGACTATAAAACAACATTTAGACCTTATATATGTATTATTTTGACATATATTCTGAATAAAATAAAGACTGATATAAAACTAATGTTTAACAATATAGCATCCTTTCTAGCTTTTATAACTATAGATATAAAATAGTGAACTACTTTTTTATTCACCTATTCTTAAGAACAGTGTTTCATGAAAAACAAATTTGTTTCTTAAATTGTTTAGGGTTTTACAGATACTACAGTAGTTTTTATTCTGTGTATATACTGTATCATGAAGGATCTTGGATTTTATATTTTAGGAAGTATATCCACTATGTATTTCAAGGATCTTTTTCTAAAATGATGATCATTTTATATCATTTTATACACAGATAAAAAAGTACTGTTACCCTTATTAAAGGAAGTTTATATCACTTCAAGGGAAATTCCAAATAAAAGTTATTGAGAAATGTTTGAAAGTATTAAAATGGTGGATTTGCAGATTAACATTGGCTGTTGAGATGTTTAAAGACAAACTTTAAAAACCTATGTATACTAAGGATCTTGCTTCAGTTCCTGGAAAGAAAAATGCAATACGTCATAAAATTTAAAATATAAGTGATGAAATAGAGGTCATTTATTTTTATTCCTGATATGAGCAATCAGACGTCCTTTTTTACTACTATCCAAATGCCTTCTTGCTAAATTAAATCAGTAGCAAATTTTCCTGCCTCTTTGGGATAAAAATTGAGATAGAAGGTCCATTTTGTATCCTGGCCCTTCTGACTGATGCTTTCTGCTCCCCCCACCCATGCAATGCAACACAATACAATGCAGTAACACAGTGTTGTGGTTGGCCAGGAGTCTGCGGAGGTGGCAGCAGAGTTGGACAGCCCTGGAGTCTGGGGAAGGCTCGACAAGGGCTCTCCGTTGGAGGCAGAGATGGGGCCAGGGTCACCTGGGAGTTATTTGTGGACTCTGGACATCAGAGAGGCAGAGGCAGAGGAAGAGGGGGAGCCTGTTCCTAGTGCACTCATGCACAGAGCTGCCAGAAGGCAAGAATAGTTAAAACAAAAGGGACTCTCGGGAGTCAGGCTTGGAGATGATTGGCCCCTCCCATAAGACATAAAGGAAGACCAAAGGCACATGGGCCTTTGCAGGAAGCAACTTTGTGGATGGTGTCAGTTTTTGACTCTGTGTTTCCGTGTGGCCTTGTCAAGATAATTGCCAATTAAGTCATTGGCAGAATGTCAAAGGAGATAAAGGAAGCCTAGGTCAGAACACACAGTTAATGAAAAGTTAATATCTATGTTTTATACCATAAGGCACTTAGTAGCTAATAAAATATTTTTAAAGTTGCTATAATAACAGGTTTCAGTTGAGTTTTTAGTTATAGCACATTATGACATGGTGAAGATTGCAATTTCTCTGTTTAATGTAATCTGTGAATTATATTGTCAAGCTTTCTTATAGAAGATATTTAATGTCTATCAATCTTTGACCGTATTGGAAAGAAGCCAACAGATAAAATAAAGAAAGGGTAAGGGCTGTTGGCTAAAATGGATTTCTATATATAACAATACATGTATGTATTACTTTACTATATCTTTTTTTCCCCAATCTGAATAGTCTAATCACATTATTACTATAGAAAGCTTTTGAGATTTTCTAAACTTCAGCGGTTCACCTGACTGAATTCCTCATTGAGACACCCTGGCATTTTGCTTTTAAAAACAAAAAACCACAACCACTAAACTGCAGCCTTCTTGTAAGGATATTTGCTTGGTTTGGATTTTAAGAAATTAATTTGCATGCAGTACCTTTCATCTGCAACTTATTTTATATAACTATACAGTCCTTAACATACAAATGAAGGAAAAAAGTTTTCTTTGATGAAAACAAAGTTACCACATTTTAAAAGTAGCTTTATCCATTTTCTGCAGATAGTGAAGTTGATTCTAGGGGTCTTTGCTATGCCTTGGAAGATAGAATGCTGATACAAGCAATTCTAACAAATGAAAAGCTCTCAGATGGGCTTTTCTGTAAAAGGAGTTGATTTGGGATTAACTCCTACATCCAGAGCTGCTCCTGTTCCCCACACAGGCCTGCAATTGCCAGCTAATTTGTCTGTTGCATCAAAAAAACCAGAATACCTGGTACCACCTATAATACCTTAAGTGATTCTGACTCAGATTGTTGTTTTTAATAACATTAGATAGATGTCATGGACTTCTAAGTATCCTTCCACAGTTGTCCCCTCATGACACACTGAAAGTTGGCTGGATCATATTCATTTGTATGCAGAATTTGACTCAATGATCCTGTCCTAAAAAATTAGGCCTGTTCTAAAAGTAATTGTAAACTCCCCCTCCCCCCCCCCAAAAAAATCAGTTTATAGACTAGGAAAGCCTAGTGCATTATGAGATATTAAGTTAAAAAGAATCCTGAGAATTGTAGTTTGGAAAGACTTTTCAGAATCTGTCACAATACTATGTTTATACAAATGAGCTATCACATATAAACTTCAACTATATGGACTGTTAGTGGGTTTGGACTTACTTGTTTCTTACTTAGCTATTTGGAATTTTGCAGTCCAGATGTGACCTTGTATTTAATTAAATTGGTATTTAAATAGAGCCAAACCTTGGTTTAATGGACTGCTTAGGAAACAGATGGCTTAAACTCCAGTACATCTTAAATCCAAGCATTTTCCTTTTTTTCCTTTCTCTTTCCAGTCACAGAGGTAGCCTTCTAATAAAACTCATTCTCAGGACTGACTTTAAGAACAAATTTTCTCAAAGCATTATTCATAATAGGAACCAGTTGGAGGAAAGACATTGCTGTTGTTGCTATATCATCCATATATCATTTAGCCTGCTTTTTAATTGGTTGGTATGCACGGCAGCTTACTTACTTTCCACATTAGCTGCTATTCCAACATGCTGCTTTCACCCACATTTCCCAAGATGCTACCTGACCAATTTCCCAGGCTTCAGTCTCCTTTTCTTGATTCTTAATCACCACTATCCCAGTATACTACTCATCACCTTACCTCATATTCACTGTGCCTTCTATTTCTCCCTACTAAAAGGAATATAACCATAAAATATCGGAATATCTCACCAATGTATCAAATTTTCCTAGCAATTTCCTTTCCTCACTTGGAAATCAAACATGGACTGAAACATATCCATTTTGGGGGAAAACAAAGTCTATTGTTGAAAGTGCTTCTCCAAATAATGGACAAGTCCATTATTTTGGCGTGCTATCCTGATAAGGATATTGTCCATTGTATCCAAAATCTGCTACGTTAAATTGTCCGTTAAATTGAGGTTTTACTCTGATACAGCTTTGTATTATAATTGTATGCAGAAGATAGAGTATATGTCTTAGATCTAAATAACTATAAACAGCAAATAAAAATATTGCTGTTATATATTGGGTATATTAAATATTGGACTTCATCTATGAACTTCTGTGAAAGCTAAGGGAAGACACTGAGAAAAATAATAACATATCACACTTTCATTTAAATGCCATCAGACAATGTTGACTCAGTGGCCACAAAATAGACCTCAGCCTTCTGATCTACCATTGGTAGATAGGTTCAGGTTCATCCACTTTGCTGCTGTTCATTCTCTTTTTACTTTTCCTTCCACCTTTCCCAGCATTATAGAGTTCCCAATGCTTTTTGCATCATGTATTTAGAATATAATATGACTCTAGTTCACCTGTGCTTTGAATTGTTTTGAGATTCCTATTTTCCTAAGTATAGTCCACAGCTTGACATGATAGACATAATAAAAGGTTTTTCTATAAAAAATGAAGTATATATTGATTCCTTTTGGGGTTTAACTTAAATGATCCAACATGTGACAGCAATTTTGTCTCTTGTTCCCCAGTCTTATTTAAAGACCACTTGAACATTTGGAATGTCCCTTTTCATGGAGGACTCTAAATTGTATTAAATGATGTTGAATGTTATTTTGCTGATATATGAAATTAAGGATGTTGTATGATAGTTTGCACACTCTATCAGGTCTCCTTTCTTTGGTATTGGTATATTAGCCGCTGTTTCATTTTCTAGATTTGCTGACATAGTTTGGTTAGAACTTTTACATTAATCTATTATTAGCCATATTTCTATAGATAGTCCCTCAATGAAGGTATCATTGTGATCTATTCAGTTGTGATCAACTCTAGGGATCGGTACTCCTGTCTGTTTCTTAGCTGAGGGAGCCAGTATTGTCTGAAGACTTTTCTATGGTCATGTGGCCAGCATGACTATATGCCAAGGTGCACAGAATGCTGTTACCTTCCCACCGACGTAGTACTTATTTACCTACTCACATTTACATGTTTTCAAACTGCTAAATGGGCAGATGGGGAAAATAATGGCAGCTGAGTCCATCATGCAGTGCTTGGGTCTTGAACCCAGGCTGCCTGGTTTCCAGCTGACAAGCTCAGCATCTTTAACCACTGAGCCACCACACCCCCATTCCCTCAATAACTGTAGCCTTTTGACTTGGTTACCAAGTCTTGACCAAAGTGTTTCATCTTCTAATAAAAGAGATTTTTGTAAGTAAGAAATACTGCTAAGTATCTTAGATATTGATATCTACTGTACAGAATGTCAGTATACACCTATCTGTTTGATTTACTTTGAATCAGTTCATATTTGACTATTGATTTCTCTAGCATAGTTGTTTGAGATTGAAATCTCCTTATGAGTTCAGAGATCTTTTGAAAGACTTTCCTTATATCCATGCCTTTCTCCATCTTCAATATTTTTACAAATGTCATTGTAGTGCTGTTTCTTCTCTCTTCTAACAGTTCTCTGAAATTCTTGGTTTTGGCTTTTTGACTTGGCAGTTTTGATTGTTTTGACATAGCTTTGCTTTCTTCTGTTTCTTGTTCTTTGGCAGTTTTGTTTCACATTCATCTTTAACAACTTCTTTGATTTCATTCCATGGTTCTTCTGGTACATTATTAATGAGATTCAGGACTAGAAAACAATTCATGATATTCTCCTTGAAAATGCTCAAGATCATAGCTGGAAATTGGTTGATTTTCTTTTTCTTCATTAGCTTGATTCAGAGCTTTTAATGAACAGTTCACAATTTATTCCATAGTCATCCTCTGGCCATGATTTTGCTGTTGTGACTGAGCTCTTCTTCTTCTTCTATCAACAACATAGTCAATTTGACTTCTATGTAAGGTAGTCCTCAATCATAACTGCCCAGAATTAAGTTGTAAGTTATGCCAGTTATGTGATTGACCATGCTTGATTTTATGACTACTTTTGTGGCATCTTAAACTAACACCACAGCCATTAAGTGAACACCAAGGTCAGTACGTAAATCCATTTTCTCCATTGGTTTTATTTTTATTTTTTATTTTTTTTTGCTAGAAACTGGAAGTCAATGCTGGATTCTGGCAAAAAGCTTTGTAACTTGTGGTCATGGGACTGTGAGATGTTGCAAATGGCCATAAATATGGGCTGATTGCCAAGCACCCAAAACATGATCATGTGACCACAAGTGAAGGGTAGCTGTTGGAACTTCAAATCTGGGTCATAAGTAGTACTGTGGAGGTCCATCATAACTTTCAATAGTCACAAGTTGAAAACTAACTGCATTCCATCTTGCGATATTTGTGTATATACTATAGGTGTTTGTGTATATATTATCAGTGTTTGAAGCCTAAATTTGGATAATAGTGATCGATATTATTGGGTCTTTGACTGCATTGTACCCAGATATTGTGTTTGTCTTAATCTCATGCTCAAGTACTTTAATCTCATTTTTACAAATATTATAGGTTTTGACTGAGTGGGGTAGCCTGCCTTTGCTATCATATCCTCTGGCTACTCCACCACCCTTTCCCAATTTAGCTGCAACATTTGCTAGCAACTCAGTCTTTTAACTGGAAATGTAGGAAGAATAAGGTTTGCAGCATTGCTGAGTCTCATGGTAGCGCTCTCATTTCAGTATTCTGAGATAATTATTTGTATCTTGACTAGATTTGCTCTTGAACATATAGCCAAAAATTCAGCTAACAAAAGTATATTTTTACATCTAATTTGTCTACTGGCATATAATTCAAATGAATGAGTTTAAAATAGCATTCTGCTTTAATTGTTTTGCTCAGTTTGCATTCAAACCCTTAAATGAAATCACTCTTGACAGGCTGCATTATAAATTTGTATATAAATTGTATGTCCTTACTTTCACACAAAATCTATATAGGAACATGTATAATAATTAATAAGTACATTAATAAAATAACTACTTTTCATCTTTAGAAACAGTCTTTCAACTGCAGATTTGCCAGTCATTATTATTACATGGAGCAGAAGCAGGCCTGATTAAAAAGAATTGATGAGAATAACAATGAAATGAAAGAGCAGACAACAAAGGGATATCTGAAATGTTTTTAAGACATTTTTCATGACAGTTCACATTTTAAAATAGAAAGACTTGCAAAGAAAAAAACAAATATAACTATTTCTCATAACCAAGTGTCTTTTTTCTTTCCAACTGTCTTTCCCCCCCTCCTTCAAACAATTCAGCATTGAAGTTTTCTAGCTACAAGCTGTCTTAATTAAAAGGAACAATAAGATTGTAGGCTTTTGAAGAAGGCTGGTACAGTATTTGTAATGTATTTATAGTTAGGAACATTAGAATATTCCTACTACACTAGGTCACCTTCCATTGGAGTCACTTGCACAGCTCTTATTTATTGTAATCGATCTGAAGATTTTGAAGATTGTTTAAAGTTGAATTGTATTCCAGTCAAGCAGTTTATCATAATATATGCCTTTATGGGGAGATTAAAGATTCTGTCAGCTTCCGTTAATTCTGTGATAAAGGATTATTATGTCTGCAATCTTTCTTTCTTCACTTCTCTTTTTACTATTGAGCAACTTGTTTGACTTCTATTCATCTCTGCTCGAGGTTATGAAATATATCTTAAACAGAAGAGGACTATAGTGTCCATATGATTTTTAAGACTCACAAAATCATTTGGCGTTTCAAGCACTATACAACTGTATTATGGTGAATTACCATATTTTTCAGACTATAAGATGCACCAGAGTATAAGATGCACCTAGATTTCGAAGAGGAAAACAAGAAAAAATAATAATTTTTGGCCTCCACACATCCAAATTTTGCTCTCCCCAGCCCCCAGGAGCACCCTGCAGGCCTCCCAAACCCTCTGCCCGGCCCGTTTTTGGTGAAAACAGGACACACGGGGTGGTTTTGAGAGGCCAAAAACAGGGCCGTATTTGGTCTATGAGACGCACCGACATTCCCAACCACTTTTTTGGGGGGGAGGGGAAACTGCATTTTACAGTCTGAAAAATATGGTAGCTCAGGTTTTGGAATTTGTGAGAAATTATGTGGGTCAAAAGAAGCCAAAAAGATTTTGTCCCCTTCACCTATGCACATATATTGGGGATTTTGTCTAAATTTCTGTACAGCTCCTCTCTGGGGTTTTTTTCTGGGGTCTATGTCTTTTTCAGTATCCTAGTTATGAATCACTGTATAGTGAACTGGTGACCAGCATATGAAAAAAGCTACATGATCTGTAAATGGTATCTTTGTCATTCATTATTTACCACAAATGTACCGTACATTCAAGGCAGATACTTGAATGTTTACCACATTCCTTTGTACTCCATTTTGAATTATTTCTTTGTGTAGAGCTACTTTGAAAGCATTCAAATAACAGTCTATTTCAGGTTCTGTATTTTCCAAAAAGTGCTCTAGATATTGTCTATTTGTGATATATATTAATTAATTAACTTTGCTGGATACAAACTGTGTTGTTTAAATAACAACAGGATTTAAACACAGGTAATCTCAAACTTATAACCACAACTGAGCCTGGAATTTTGGTTTTAATTTGTTGTGGTTATAAGTTGAATCACCATGTGATCCAACTCAATTTTATGACAGTTTTTATAACAATCATCAAGTGAGTCACCATGGTCATTAAGCAAATGATGTGGTCATTAAATGAATCACATGTTTGTTAGCCTGAATCTAATAAACTTTTTATTGGATAAAATTTATCCAATAAACTTTTTTTAATCATTTTTTTGCTGGAAAACAGCAAAGAGGTCAAAAAATCCAATTTGGAAAATTAAGAACCTATTAGATTAGATTTAGATTAGATTTATTGGATTTATATACCGCCCTACTCCCGAAGGACTCAGGGCGGTGTACAGCCAACAATAAAAATACATACGTACAAAATTTAAAAACCAACTAAAAACAGATTAAATGAATTTGGCCCGGACAGAATTAAAACACCCCAATATAATTTAAAAATTTTTAAAATTTGACACTAAAAACGGGGAGTGGTTAGGCCAGGCCCGCCTGGCGAAATAGAAAAGTCTTAAGAGCGCGGCGGAAGGTGGGCAGATCCGGGATCCTCTGTATCTCTGGGGGGAGCTCATTCCAGATAGTAGGTGCCCCCACAGAGAAAGCTCTCCCCCTGGGGGCTGCCAGCCGACACTGTTTGGCTGACGGCACCCGGAGGAGCCCCTCTCTATGAGAGCGTACTGGCCGGTGGGAGGCTATTGGTGGTAGTAGGCGGTCCTGCAAGTACCCAGGTCCTAAGCCATGGAGCGCTTTAAAGGTAGTAACCAGGACCTTGAAGCGCACCCGGAAGACCACCGGGAGCCAGTGCAGCTCGCGCAGGAGAGGTGTCACATGGGAACGCCATGTCGCTCCCATCACCACCCGCGCGGCCGCACTCTGCGCCAGTTGGAGCCTCCGGTTGCTCCTCAAGGGGAGCCCCATGTAGAAAGCATTATTATACTTTGCCCTAATAAAATGTATTCTCCTTTTGTTGCTTTTCTATTTTTGTTTTTCAGGCAGCTATCTACTGTTTAGCATTTACTATGTGACTTTTCTGCCTTTGTATCAAGGCAGTTAAGTAATTATTTTCTTAAGAATAGTTCTTTTCACTATTAGATTTTTGAGTTTATGTTCTTAATATAGTCTCCAATGCTTGGATCTGTTAATACCTAGGCCAGTGATGGCGAACCTTTTTGGCACCGAGTGCCCAAACCAGAATGTGCATGCACCGGAGTGCTGGAAAACCAAAGACCAGGTGGCTGATGCACATGCTGGCTTCGGGTTTCTGGCGTTCCAGCGCACTCGAAGACCAGGGAGCCGGCGTTCATGCGCACTGGCCACCTGTCTTTAGGTTTCCAGAACTCTGGCATTCACGAAGACCCGCTGGCTAGCACACATGTGTGCCAGAAACCATAAGAGCAGCTGGTGACAGCACGCATGCCCACAGAGGGGGCACGCGTGCCATAGGTTCGCCATCATGGACCTAGGCCATTAGTATGATAGGTAAGTATGCTAAATCAAATCAAAGTCCTACTTACTCAAAAAAATTATTTCCACTGCAACTGAAAATAATACTGATTATTATTAATCAGTATATTTATAAATATCATTTATAAAATTCTTTTTAAAGTAATCTAAATTGATGGTAATTACTACATCTGGTATTCACCAAGTTCTATGTGAAGGTATGTGCCATATGATAAATAATAGTAATAATAATGTGAAGAAATCATTCCATTTATCTATTGCTATTTGACCATATTCTACTTCTTCACAGATCTATTATATCAGGTCAATTCCAAACTAAATCAAGTAGAGATCCTATTTTTCATGGAGCCTTATCCCTTTCCCCCCTTTCTTATCAGTGGAGTTTTTCATCCAAATAAGAACTGCTACAGGGAAGACCATGGTAACACCTTCCAACCTGGATTACCCTCTCCGCCCCTCTCCGCCTCTCCCCCCACTTCCTCTGTTAATTAAAAAAAACCAGTCTAGGCTTTTACAAATTATTAGAATGACATGTTGTTGTGCAGAACTTTTGAATGTACTGCTTCTTCTATGGCTATCCAGAAATTTATTATTATTTTATTTATTTTATTATTGCGATTTATATGCCGCCCTTCTCCTGAAGGACTCAGGGCGGCTTACAAAACAAAACAAAAATAATAATACAAATTAAAATCCCCATTAAAACCAAATTAAAATTATTACAGTATACAAACTCCCAACGGATCAGTCCATTTGGTGAAAAAGCCACGTCTTGAGTTTGCTGCAAAAGGAGAGGAGATCTGGGGCTGTCCTGAGCTCGGTGGGCAGACCATTCCAGAGGGTCTGCGCTCCGACAAAGAACGCTCTCCCCCTGGGGGCTGCCAGCTGACATTGTTTGGCTGATGGCACCCTGAGGAGGCCTGCTCTGTGAGAGGGCACGGGACAATAGGAGGATGGCAGGAGATGGTCCTGCAGGTACCCTGGGCCTAAGCCATGTAAGACTTTATAGGTGAGCACCAGCACCTTGAAACAAACCCGGAGAACCACTGGCAGCCAGTGCAGGGGTGTTGTAACCCCTGCTGCACCATGTAACACCCCTCACATAGGAGGGGTGTTACACGGGGATCTGGCGACAGGAAGGTCCAGCCTAAAGAGGCAATGATCGGTCCATGACAGGGGGTCAATGGATAAAGTCCCGATCATTTATCCACTGTCCAGAGAGAAAAATCAGGTCGAGTGTGTGTCCTCCTATATGAGTTGGGCCCTGTTCAACCTGAGTTAGGTCCATGGCCATCATGGAGGTCATGAACTCCCGCACTAGCTCAGATGTCTCTCCAGCCGAAGGCAGGTTGAAATCTCCGACAACCAAAAGGTTGATAAGTTCCTCCTCCAGCTCAGCCAAGACATCTAGTAGTGCGGGCAAGGTTGAGGCTACGCAGCTGGGAGATAGGTACGTAACCAACAGACCTGACTGAACTCCCGGGTCCCACTTCAAAAGGAGCAATTCACACCCGCCAATTTGAGGAACATGACCTCCCTAAGACTGAGACCTCCCTTAATAACTCCCGTCACTCCCCTGCCCCTTCCCCGGAGTCGCGGCTGGTGAAGCACCCGGAAGCCTGGGGGACATAAGTCGGTGAGAGGAACGCCTCCGTCTGGCCCTAATCAGGTCTCTGTGATGCAGGCCAGGTCTGCGTCCTGGTCAATAAGACCTCGTACGAGGAGGGCCTTGTTTGCCACGGACCTGGCATTCAGGTACACCAGGAGTCCAGGGCTCTGCACTCTGACACCGCTGGGGGAGCAGATGAGCCGAGGGGACAGGAGAGCGCCACTGCTTGGATAAAGCAGCGGCACTCTCCAAACCCCCCCTTCTTACCTCCCCTGCCTCTCCCAACCATCACAGGGATTGGAAAAACCCTCTCTCCACCGAGCCTCTTCATTCTCTCCCCCCTCCTTCCACAACCATCAGATAGGCCAAGTTGCTGAACTGTAGGAGCTGCCCCTGGCTGATTCCTCACCACCCGCCTCCCGGGTCCCCTTAAAATTTGATTAAAAACTCTCACAACAATGGAAAGTGAAAAACAACTGTGATGATTATGTCTGGGGGAATCAGCCGCAGCTACCCTCTCATGACATCTAGGCAGGGGAAAAACCGCCAGCGGAGTCATGGATCAGTTCCTGCGGTAATGAAGCAGCAGCAGTCTTCCAGGACACTCGGCCCCCCAGCCTGCAGCCCACTGTCTTTCTCCGGAACGCCGAGTCCAATGGAAGCAATGGCAAGGGGATGAGATGTAACAGCATCGCAAATGAGAAAACAGGGATCAGATGGCGATGTAATAGGGAGGGAGATGATATAAGATGGTCAAAGTTCCCAAAAACAGCTGAAGACGACAGAAATAGACTGGACCAGAGCAGAGTCAGGCAGCAGTCGGGAGGCTGTGGGGGGGGGAGAGACCCCAGATAAGAGACCAAGATGGAAAATTGTCACTTCCCCTCCAGCCAGCTCCCAACACCTCCAGATCTTCTCCAGTCACACTCACCCTGCAGTCATGTCCTGCCCTCATAGGGCCATTATTGCCTAGATCATCAAGGCCTCACATCATTTGGGGGTCTATAAAATCCCAGCAAGGTAATCAGCTGAGCCAAATCTAGGAACAAATCTTTTTTGTTTTACTTGCTAAGTTATTTTAAACTTTGAATAGTTAGAGTTCGTTGATTCGTTTTACAGCCATCATGTTTACTTTATTTTGTAGCAGTTTATCACTTTAACAGAAAGGTACAAATGCACCATTATATGGATACTGCACATTAATGTCAGCTCTTTACAAAATGCATCAATTTGTCAGATAAAGAAGGGAATTAGTTACACTTTTTAATGTTAAAGTCACACCCTACCTAATTTAGAAGCACTTTTTACTTGAAGTTGCAAGCCTTAGGATACTTATTTGAATTATGCATGACTGCCTACTTTGGAGATCCATTAGCCTGCTGTTTGGATAAAGTAAACATGTTCAGAATTTTAAGTATACTGTATGAGTGGCAGATAAAAATAGAGCTCATAACAGTATATATTTAGTTAGATGTAAATCTGAAAGAATAGAAAGCTGAACACTACCAATATTTTGAATATGGAGTGACTATCCAGGTGACTATTAACTGCTGTCTGGTAGTCCTAGTAGGATGAAGGGATAATCATCTCTTGCCTCTGGACACAAGAGAAGTTGGATCTCTTTCCTCAAACCAAAAAAACTAGAGATTAAGATAAGGAGGGGTGATGAGAACAACTGCAGGGTCACAGTGAGAATTCTAAGCACTGTCAGATGAAATTGCTCAGAGTTGCTTTCAGTTGGACTCAGATTATACAGGTCCTGTGAATTGCCTGCTATTTGGCAGGAATTTGAAAATGTTTGTCCTGATAAAGCGGAAAGATTCCTAGAGCTGTGAATTCAGCCCTGACTTTTAATTTTTAGACTCCTGTTTTTCCTGGATGATTATGTTATTCTGGGACATAACAGGTGATTGAGTCCAGATAATAGTGAATGCTTATCTGTGGGAAGAGACTGTTACAAACTCCTTGTCAGAATCGGTTGGTTGTCTTTTCCATAAGCGGATATTGCTGGACCTAACAAATTCCTTTTTGGGAAAAGTTGTTGAGAAGGTGGTCAGCTTACAGCTATAGTAGGACCTGGAAGAGGCCGATTATCTGGATTCCTTTCAGTTAAGATTCAGGCCTGGTCATAGTACTGAGATGATACTGGTCAAGACTGGTCAATGACTTTTGGTATGCTTAGGATAGGGATAGTGCATCCATCTTGGCCCTCAACCTGTTAGCAGCATTTAATATCATTGCTCATAGATAGCTCAGGGAATTGGGAGGTACAATGTTATAGTGGTTCCATCTACCTGAAACCTCGGAAGAAAGTTATCTGTTGACAGTGCACTATCATGATTATGCTGATGATAGGCAACTATATATCATTAACCTGGTTTACCAAGGTCCTTTCTTGGTGCCCAGAGCAGGGATGGGTTCTACTTACCTTTACTACCGGTTCGCAACAGGATCGCTTTGCTCGCGCATGCACAGATCGCTTCTGATGACATCAGAGTCAGTGGGCAGAGCCTCCCGCCAGATTTACTACTGGTTCTATAGAACCAGTCCGAACTGGGGATAACCCACCACTGGCCCAGAGACTGTGGGGGTCTCAACGGAGGAAAACAGGCTTTAGCCTGTCAAGATTGAGTGGCTGTGGGTTTCAAGGCAACCTGGTTTTAGAGTTTTTCTATCTTTAATTCTGTTTGACCTTTCACTTCCCCAGTCAGAGCTGGCAGAAGAATCCTAGCTACCTGTTCTAATGCCGACAAACTTCAATTGTATATTAAGTAACTCTAATACAGTGTTAAGTGTAATGTCAGTGTCATCCAAATTTCATATAGTCTTAATAAATTTTCACTTTACCAATCCCTAATATAATAATTATTCAATACATTCATTATGAATCCGGGAAATGCATTTACTCATTAGCTGGATGCAATGCAGATGATGCAAATGACAACTTCCAAAAAGCTGATTGCATTTAGATATGCTCTAAAACTGATTAAGATAAAAACAAATAGAAATTGAAAATTGGTCTTGAGATCATCTTTATTCTCTGAAAAGTACATTAACTCTTTGATTTCAGTAGTGAGCACAGCGCTTCATTATGGTGGACAAATTGTACACCTGGTTGCCACTATGCTATTATCCACTTATGGATTAATCAGGTTATTTAATAGAGTACAGTTACACATTCTGAGGCCTTGGGATGTGGACATCCATAGTGCAAATGAAAAAAATGTATATCAACACATGGTAATGCAAACTCAGCTCCTTTTGTACTTGCATCACAGTGAACACGTGTAAGAGATAGAATTTTTATTGTGCTAGCCTGTTACATATTGTGTATTTTGATGAAATCAGCTTGTTGTAGTGTTCCTGCCTGGGACTTCATAGAGCCTTTTATATGATTTCCCAAACGCATCAAAAAGTAGCCATTAAATTTACAGTTCTTAATTTACAGTTCTGGAATCATGAAATACCCTGGAGTAACCAATAGCATTGAAATAATTCAATTTTAATGAAATGTAAATACAATTAAACTAAATATAGATTTTGTTTTGTTCTTCATTGTGATTCAGATGCCAAGAGTATCCCTTAGGCCTTAAAATATCACACATTTTTGTATTGGAGACTTAATCTTGTAGAATTCAATGAAGATTACTATTTAGAGTGCATTCTTAGATATATCAGCTGTTGAACCTGAAATTATATGATCGCCATTCATGTAACCCTGAAAGAGACAAAGTGTGTGCTTTCTTCATAAATGCTATGGCTACATAAAATAAATCTTCTGTTGCAATTTAATCTGGAAGGTTAACTATTCCTGTTTGTTTATTTACAATAAATTCAGATCATCAAATGTTCTTATAATCTGCTTTTGAAGGGTGACATAGAGCATAAATAAATACATAAATGTTGTCTCTTCTTATCCATATTTTATAGAAAATGCATGTAATATGTAGTTTTAGGATCAATTTGTAAATCAGTATAGGAAGATCAGAGGTTTCCACAAGTGTGTGGAAAAAGGGTTGAAATTTAACTGCATGGCTCAGCTACCACCTTAATTGTATTGTCCCACTCAGATACCCTTGAGAAGTATCTAACTTTAAGAGAAAGAGAATGAAATTTCTAAAAGGTATGAAAATAACATTGGGTAAAACCTCTGCTTTTAGAAGAAAGTTTTGAAGACAAAGAATGATGAAAAAGATTTTGGCTTCCAGAATATAGCCTGAAAGGGCAGATTTTGTTGAAGATGAATCTGAATGTATTCAATAGTTATATTTCACAATTCCCCAGAACCCAGTCTATGTTCTCTTGAATTTCACCTGAGGAAAAGGAGAGTTATAAATGGAATAATTGCTAAGTTTGTTCCACTGAATAACATGTAAAATGTTCTATATTTATAAGTAGGACTGGTGGGTGACCCATGTTCTAAACTGAGTCTTAAACTGAACGCTGCTTGTATTTTACTTGAGAACTTCATTGTTATTTCTGCAATTCACAAATTACTACCAAAAGAAACAACAGTATTGAAAGTAAAAACTCAGTCTCTCATTGAATTGGCACATTAGGGATCAATGTTATCAATTTTATCTCTGAAATCTATTTAATTCTGTTTTTTAAAACAAAAACAATTATTGTTGTATTTCATCTAGAACCTAAGTAAGTATTGTGCAGCTTGTTTCTGAGAGGGGGTAGCAAACTTAAGGAGTGGTATCAAGAGAGCAGAAAACCATAGATGGCTCAGATTCCTCCTGTGTGAGTTTCTACTGTTTGATAAGACACACAAAGCAGTTTGGGAGAAAGCATGTCACTGGTATCCATGGCAACTCCAAAGATACTTCAGAACTCAAGGGGATAAAGTGAGCCACAGTAATGGGTCACATTATAAGGGCAAAATTCATAAAAGGCTTAGACATATGCTTGTAATTAATTGTGGTAACAAGAAGATCTGCCAGTTTAAATGGCGTTTAAGAGCCTAAAGATATACTGGTTTTAAAAATGAATGGATTCATAAATAAATTTAAAATCTTGCTATTAAAATATACTGTATATATTAGAAGCAAACCAATTTATTAGTATATAAGATTAGAAGCAAACCAATTTATTAGTATATAAGATTAGAAGCAAACCAATTTATTAGTATATAAGATTATATATGTGTGTGTGTGTGTACACATACATATGAGATGAAATGAAGTCAGGAAAGCAAAAGCTCAGAAGAAAGACTTGGAACAAAAGTCAAATATAATAATAAAAAAGTTTATTTCAACATATAAATAACAAGAAAAAAGTCAAGAATACAATCGATTCACTAAAGAGACAAAACGGCAAGGAAGTAACAGGCAGTCGAGGGAGAGCAGAGCTGCTTAACTCATTCTTTGCATCAGTCTTCACACAAAAAGAAACTATAGGCCAACTTACCAAAAACATAGACTAGAATACAGACTAGAAATAAAAATTAAAATAAGAAAATCGTAAGAGAACACCTGTCTGTTCTGAATTTAAATCATCAGAACCTGATGGATTACATCCCAGAATTCTGAAAGAGGTGGCAGATGTTACCTCAGAACCATTGTACCATATCTTTAAAAAATTTTGGAGCACCAGGGAACTACCAGAGGATTAGAAAAGAGCTGATGTGCTTCCCATCTTCAAAAAAAAAAAAGGGGGGGGGGAACCAAACCCAGGAAACTACAGGAAAGATATTGGGGGGGGGAATTATCTGTGAACATATAGAAATAAAGTTATAACTAGTGACTAGCATGGGTTTGTTAAAAACAGGTCATGCCAAACCAATCATTTCTTTCTTTGGACAAAGTGACTAAATTAGCACTAGCAAAATGTTGTGGACATAGTATACTTAGACTTCAGTGAGGCATTCAACAAAGTAGACCACAATCTACTTCTTGGCAAACTAGAAAAATGTGGAATAGACAGCATCACCACCAGATGGATTTGTAACTATCTGACAAATAGCCAACACTCCAGAAGACAAGCTCAGGATCCAAAAAGATCTTGGCAGGCTTGAAAAATGGGCCCTATCCAACAACATGAAATTTTATATGGAGAAAAGTAAGGGTTTTCACCTAGGCAGGAAAAAACAAAGGTACTAGTACAGTTTAGGTGAAACCTGGTTGAAAACCAATAACTGTGGGATCTTGGAGTCTTAGTGGACAATCACTTAAATGTGAGCCAGCAGTGTGCAGCAGCCGCCAAAAATCTAGTACAATCCTTGTAATACATTACAAAAAAGATGCTGAGTCTTTGGAAAAAGTGCAGAGAAGAGCAACAAGGATGATTAGTTGCTAACTAAGGGCCTGGAGAGAAAAATTTATGTTGCAGAAATTTGGTATGGGCAGTCTGGAAAAAAAGACTTAGGGTTAGGGTTAATATAGCCGTGTTTCAGTATATGAGGGGCTGTTGCAAAGAAGAGGGTGTCAACTTATTTTCCAAAACGCCAGAAGGCAAAACAAGAAACAATAGCTAGAAACTAACCAAGGAGAGAAGAAACCTGGAATTAAGGAGAAACCTAACAGTGAGGACAATTAACCAATGGAACAGTTTGCTGTCAAAAATTATAGGTGCTTCATCTCTGGGGGGTTTTAAGAAAATACTTGACAGCCACCTATCTGAAATGATATAGGGACTCATGCTTGAGCAGGGAGTTGGACTAGAAGACCTCCAAGGTCCCTTCCAGCTCTATTCTAATTACAGGCAAACAATATTTCTTGCAGATCTTCCAATGCACCTTTGTTGCTACTTTGTCATGCCATCTATGCAATCTTGCAGCAGCTAACTTGGTGGTCCAGTGTTCTTTCAGCTTTTTACAGAGATACACTTGCTGTCTGTTGCTGTCTTCACAATTCTGGCTTTGTACATGTATACATTTGTTCTTAAGGCTTGATCTTGTGCAGACAGAATTAGCCTCTCTTTCTTCAATTTTCCTGCTTTTAGCCATTATTATCTGCTTTGTCTGCTATTTTTAAAAAATGTTCTGGCCATGTAATATTTTACCTTGCCATGTCTCTTTTCTGTTTTTCATTTGGTCTTTCTTGTTGGCTAGTCTGGTCTCTCCAGTACTCAGTAAGCCCTCAGGGTATACTAGTTTCAGTGCATCTTCTTCACTGTCTTTCAGATATTCATCTAATGCCCTTCAACTATTAGTGTTCACCCACCTATTTTCCTCAGTAAGTAGAGTCTATCAACAATGCTGTGTGGATAAAAGATACGATTTATTGTCATTATTTTTCTGCTCTTATCATGGGCTTTAGTTCTACCTCAATCCAGTTCACTATTCCAGGTGTATATCTAATTACTGGAATTGGCCAGGTGTTAATTGTCTTGATGTTATTTCCTCCACTGATTTTGGACTTTAACATATTTACTCTAATGATGTATACTTACTTCTAAACTTTTCCTTGATTTCAATGTGCTTGATATTGTCAGTTGAAGGATTCTGAGATATTTATAGTGATTGACTTCATCCAGTCTCTTGATGTTATTTCCATAGGGCACCTTGATTTCTTCTGTTTTCCCTGCTGATGGTGAGGGCAGCACATTTGTTCAATCCAAATTCCCTTGCAATATTTTGGCTATGCATATCAACAGTGTTGAGCAGCAATTCTATTTCAGATGTTCCTTTTCTTTGTAACTTTAGATAGTCCATGTAAAGGAGGTGATATAGCTGGCAGATGTTTTTGATGTTTGATATACATGGCCTGACTTGTTCAGTATTGATGACAGAGGGATTAGTGCAATGACAACCAGTAGTGGTAATAGTGTCCTTAAAAGATTCCTTTTTATTAGGAATATCATTTTGTTAACCTCTCCTATGTTGTCACCATTGACCAACAACTGTGTCTTCTACTGATACATTTATCTTTACATCAATGTTTCTGATGTAATAGTAATGTTTCTACTAACTCCTGTTATTTGTAATCACTTTATTATCCAATTATGTGACAGGGAGTTAATGCCTTGTAATCAATCCAAGCTACATTCAGATTGGTCTTCCCTTTCTTGTAATTTTCCAAAGTCATGTTGTCACTTAGGAGCTGATCTTTTGTTCCTCTGGTATTTGGGCAGTTTTCTTTCTGCTCGGGTGAGAAGTGCTTGTTTTCAATTTGGTGCTGTTGAACTGCATTGACTACCACACTAGTTAGTAATTTAAAAGTTGGTATTGCCTCTTTTGTTTCATTATCAGGTAGGTTTTGCCAGATGTTAACCCATCTTCAATTTCACTTTCTTGCAATAAATTTGTTAAGCTTAGTAATGAGTTGGTGTTTCAACCAAAGACTATATAATTTATCTTCACCTGGTATTGATCAAGTTTTGATTCTCCTTGCTCTTTTTTCCATTTCTGCTATTATTACAAGTTCTTTTATTTCACCTAAAAGAAATATCACCTAAAAATAGGTATTCTTTGGTTCTTCAGCTTCTTTTCTTTCATTTATTCTAGTTTGCTTGGATCTGGTTGTAGCTTGCTGAATTTATTTTTCAGCTTGAACTTCCACTTTGGTGATGCACTAGTTGCTTTCTTCTTTTTCTTCTTCTTCTTCTTCTTCTTCTTCTTCTTCTTCTTCTTCTTCTTCTTCTTCTTCTTCTTCTTCTTCTTCTCCTTCTTCTTCTTCTTCTTCTTCTCCTTCTCCTCCTCCTCCTCCTCCTCCTCCTCCTCCTCCTCCTTCTGTTCCAGGAAAGGAAGTTGGTTGTTCACTTCTGTTTCCATGGTGAACTGTATTTTGGGGTGTAGGCTGTTGAGGTGTGTAAGGAAGTTATCCAGTTTTTCTTTCCCATGTGGCCAGATTATGAAAATGTCGTCTACATATCTGAGCCAGAGTTTGGGTTTGTGATCAGATTTTTCTAGAGCTTGGGTTTCAAAGTGTTCCATATAGAGGTTAGCAATGATAAGTGAGAGGGGAAACCAACAGAAAAATAAGTGCACGCATTGAAGAACACAAGAACGCAGTCAGAAAAGAGGAACCAACTTCTTCCCTGGTCCAACACCTTAAAGCCACAGGACATGAAATTGACTTTAAAAAGACCAGAACTATTGCCAAAACTGAACACTTTAACAACAGAATAATTAGAGAAACCATTGAGATAGAAAAACGCCCACACAGCATGAATAAACAGGATGATACCTCCCACCTACCAGCCATTTGGAAACTTGCCCTTTTTGACAAATGAGTCCCTAACACAAGGAATGACACCAGACCCACACTCATGAGAGCCACACAGGATGTCATCACCACACATCCACGCAGAAAGCAGACTCAAACCCACACTGATGATGAGGCACGACCACGGACCAGAAGCCAGACGGCAGCTGCATCATCAGCCACTTCAAACCCCTCCAATCCATACATGACACCCACCATGAAGAGGTGGCATGGCCACGAACACGAAGCCAAGCAACAGCAACGCAGCTCACCAGCTCAAATCCCCCTGCAACTCAGACTAACCCGAGCACAACCAAGCCCCCACCCAAACAGAACACACCCCAACCAATCAGAGCACAGCCAACCCCCGCATCCAATCAGAGCACAGCCAAGCCCCCAACCAATCAGTTCACACCCCCACTAGCAGTTAAAAGGAAGAAACAGCTGCGATCTCACATTGCTCCTAGAAGCACGAAACCGAAAGCACCAGCCTGAAGATGACGAATGAGACTTCATTGAAACGTCGCAAAGACACTTCCAATTTTATGCGGGAGAAAATCCGAATGACCAAAGACCTACATATTTATATATACATATATACAGGAGATACATTCTTTGTCTGGATCCTCTGATGAGACATGTGCAGTATGGTTGAACCTCTGGAATTGCTCTCATCTTCTTCAGAAAGCACAAACCCCATAGTCCCATCAAGATAGTGCCTCATTAGGGAGGAGGAGGATGTCTTGAATTTAATTGAGAGAAAATAAATTGCAAGCTACTATGTGTGGAAGCTGAATCAGATTTTAAGGTCTAAAAGAACTGAAGGAGATTCTTGAATGAGAAGCAAAAGGTTTTCAAGGAAAAAAACCAAGAAAGTCCAGTTGCCTTTTGGAAAAGCATCTTTGGAATATCTAAAAGACAGAAGAATAATTTAGTGGAAATATTTTAATGCAAAAAAATTCCCAGATAAAAATTATCAAAATAATCCTGTTTGTAAAGAACCCATCTTTATACATTACAATGCACTTCATCACATTATTTCTTCTTGGTTGCTATAGAAACTAATTCTGTTGCAGCTGTGTGATCACCTCTTAATATTGTAACATTAACTAAAGTGATGTTACAATACGTATTTCTCAGTATAAGCCAAGCAAAGTGCTGTATTCTATGTGGTTAAACCATGGCCTTTATGTTTCAAATGAATTTGAGTGCATAAAGTCTTAATGTAATTATTTTTTGAATATTTCCAGAACTATCCTTTTCTACATGTTTAGCAAGTTTGTAAGGAAATTGTATTTTTTTAAACAAGTTAAATGAATAGAACTGATAGAAACCATAGACATAGTAATCTTATTTTTGATCAGAGTAAAATAAGAGACCAATAAATGTTGTTGTTGTTAGTTGCGAAGTCATATCCAACCCATCACAACACCATGGACAGTGTTCCTTCAAGCCTTTCTGTCCTCTACCATCCCCCAGAGTCCATTTAAGCTCACGTTGACTGCTTCAGTAACTCCATCCAACCACCTCATTCTCTGTTGTCCCCTTCTTTTGCCCTCAATCTTTCCCTTCTCATTAGGTGGCCAAAGTATTTGAGTTTCATCTTCAGGATCTGGCCTTCTAAAGAGCAGTCTGATTACACTTTCAACATTTTGCAGACATATCTTTAAACATCTTAGCTAGTCTTGCTGGTGGGAAATGCCATCTATAAAACATTTTATATAAATTTTCTTTATGTGCAGTAGACATCGTTAGTATATAAATTCTATCCCACAGCTTTTGCCATTTATCCAATTCTATAGAACCGTGATGGCGAACCTATGGCACAGGTGGCACACGGAGCCATATTGGTGGGCATGCGAGTGTTGCCCTAGCTCAGCTCCAACACGCATGTGCGCACCAGCCAACTGATTTTCAGGCCTTCCGGTCCCAACCGTAAGTCAGGAAACTGGCTGTTTCTGGCCTACGGGGGATGGGGGATGGGGAAGGCTGTTTTTGTCCTCCTGGAAAGCCTCTGGAGCCTGGGGAGGGGAAAAAATGGGCCTACCGGGCCCACCATGCCATCATGTGCCAAAAGCAGGGGGAAGTTGGGGGGGTCACGTGCACATGCGTGGGAAGGCGGGGCACATTATGGGGCACATTATGGGGCACATTATGGATGTGGGCACCTGCACCCGTGACCCCCCCATGCTCCCCCTGCTTTTGGCACAGGACGGCAAAAAGGTTAGCCATCACTGCTATAGAATAATCAGTTTTTAGCCCATACTATCAATGTTTCCTTTACTTGTTCTTCTTCCATTCTAATGCTCATTAAGTGGTTATAAATTCTTTCAATTAGTTTCTCATCAGTTCCTGTTAAAATCTGATCCAATTCTGTTGGTTCTTTATAAAAACCATATGTTTTAATGTCTTTCTTATATCTTGATTGTATTTGTACCTGCGACCACCATGCTAAATCTATCCCTTGACTATTCAGTTCCTGTTTGTTTTCCATTCCCCTTTCTCATTCAAAATCTCTTTATATCTTATAATTTTTTCCATATCAATCATATTTGGATGTATCAATGCCTCCATCATAGAGAGCCAGACTGGTATTTTTCAAATAGTATTTTTCCTTAATTTTTGCCAATACTGAAAACAGAGCATTTTTAATATAGTGTCCTTGGAAGTATTTGTGTATTTGTTTTTTCCATACCATAGGAAGGCGTGCCACCCCAGTTGCAGATCATGTTCCTCCAACATAATTGCCTGAGTCTCAGAGTTATCCATTCTTTTAACTACGTAAAACTGATCAAGGAGAAATTCAACCTAGAACTAATGAAAAGTTTCCTGACAATGAGAACAATTAATCAGTGGAACAGCTTGCTTCCAGAAGTTGTGGTTGCTCCTCTACTGGAAGTTTTTAAAAAGAGATTGGAAGCCATTTGTATGGAATGGTATCGGGTCTCCTGCCTGACAAAGGGATTCGACCAGAAGATTTCCAAGATTCCTTCCAAGTCTGTTATTCTGTGTTATATCTTTATCTCAAGATCACTACTTGGCCAGAAATGCTCAGTTAATGGAATTTTAGCATATCTGCCTTGCAGCAATGCAGGGGGAAGGATGTATCTAAGTACTGTATAAAGAATGCT
Organism: Masticophis lateralis; assembly: GCA_030761175.1. Lineage (NCBI taxonomy): Eukaryota > Metazoa > Chordata > Lepidosauria > Squamata > Colubridae > Masticophis > Masticophis lateralis. The sequence goes on from JAUDYJ010000001.1 coordinate 48,067,165, forward strand.
TTTCTCAGCTTGGGGGGAAGGTGACAGTATGTAAATAGTTCACTAGTTACCATACACCCATTGCCAGCCAAATTCTGTTATTCTGGGACAATGTATTTAATTCAGCATGATATTCCATATCATTCATTATTTGGGTGAGTGTTTGCTAAACCTGATCCCCCACCCCACAACATTAAAAATAGTACTGAAAGTCCAAATGCTGTAGGCTTTTGTTCTACCACCAATTTCCAGTTTATAAGTGGCAAGCCTGTTGGGAAGAACTGAATTTATCAGCCTCCAAGCTCATTTTTGAATTGTAGGCACTCTAGATTATCTACAATCTAATCTGGATGTTGGCTTTCCTGTTAGGGTCACCAAAGATAGTTCTTAAACATTTCATTTGCACTGGCTCCAGTTCGTTCTTCTTAGAATAAACTCCTATTTGCGCCCCTTCTAAACTTTGAGCCAAAGCTTTTGTTTTAATGAAGTTGGTAGTAAATTGGTCACCTTTAGCAACAAAAGATTATAGAAATTTAAACAAACAAACAAACAAACAAATGCATTATTAATAGCCATTGGTACTAGATGTGCTTCATCATGTGTACTCATAATTTGGAGTAGAAGACTACCCCAAGGTATTTGAAGATACTGACTTCTTTGAACCTATTCCCCTCTATTATCCAGCTTTTGTTCTCATGGCAAAAACTAGAAATTATTTTGAATTGTTTTGAAATTAGGTACAAGATGTTTTTTCTTGCTTACAGCTCTTTTAAGTTTCATAGGAATCCATGATATAATAGCAGCATTGTCTACATGAAAAAGTATGGGGATAGTATGTCCTGCTATTTTGGTGAGTGTGAAAATTAGGATTATATAAAATATTCATCATAGAATTTCTGTGTGTGTGTTTGTGTGTGTAAATAATCAATCTCAGTCCATGGTGGTATATGTCTTCCTCAATCTCTGGTCTTCTACCAAAGGCCTGGGAGTTTTAGGGTTCTGTGTAGTAATTTAACTGTTCCTAACATTGTACTCTCCTGAACAGAGAGTTCTGACCCTGTTACTGGGATCTGTAGGAGCCACTCTGCCAGTTTAGGAGTCGGAGCTCCAAGAGTTCCTACCACTCCTACCCACTGGGACCACTTTGATTTTTTTATTCTCCACATCCTTTCTACTTTCTTTTTCAGGCCCTGATATTTCTCAAGCTTCTTGTACTTCTTCCTTATATCTAATATATCTGTTAAGGACAACATTCAGCAATACCTTTAGCAGTTCTCTTATTCCATCTCATTCATATTACCATGTTCTTTCACTTAACTACAATTTTTTTCCTCCCTAACTTTTGAATAATTTATATAAAGAAAAGAGGAGGAGTTTAATGTACCTCGTAATACTCAGAAGAAAATATCATGAATAGTCATTATGCCTTTGAGTCACTACAGAAAATACTTATCTAATATTGTTTCACACTTTTTGGTTAAATAATTTTGTGTCTTTGTTGATATCTGCATAGAATTGGCAATGGAAACATTTTAAAATTTGTTAAGAGCAGATTAATATACTACTTTGCTTGCACTAAGGGAAAGAAAATCCATTTGTTTTTGTCTTTTTGTTGCCAGATTAGCTCCAAAATATAACAATATATTATAATGGAAAAAATCAAACTGGTCATAAGAGACCATTGGAACGTTTTAATAAAATATAAAATCACTTAGCTTATAAATGGATCTGGAATAAAATATTTTGTTTGTTTGTTTCAGAATCATTATTCCCACATTTTACAGCTGTAACTATCAGATTTCTTAGCACTTAAGCTACTCATCAACCACTTTCAAATGGCTTGTTTTACAAGCTGTGTAAAACAGTAATTTCAATTTACGCATCAAAACATATTTTCTACCAATGAAATTGTTTCTTGCAAGTTTAATTGAGGGTTCAGGGACAAAGCTACATACCATATATTATTTTACAAAAAATAAATTTTACAAGAGCAAGTTCTTGACAATACCCTTAGTGTAGATTCATATGCTAAGGTTTTTCGGGAGAGATATTCCCAAGATTCTTCCTCCTTCTTGTTGACTTTCCCTGCTGCTAATTAGCCAATATTAATTAATTGCATTGGTGATGAAGATCCAATTGATTTTGTTTGTAAATATCTGTGAGTGAAGTGGGGAAAGAGTGTGCTAAAATCTAGATGCAGAATAAATATTTTCACATTTAATGCAGAAAGTTTAAGGATAAGAAAATGAATTGGAAATTAAACTGTTTAATTTATATCATACACAGTACACACTTCTTACCAATTTCAATATTTTCACTAATAAGGTAGTTTTTGTATGAATTACACTGAAATACATATTACAGACAGGTCTATTAACTTATTCTATTTTTTAATACTGAAGACTGGAGAACAGACTATAGTGAATTTAATTTATGAGAATTATAGGCAAAAATAGTCAGGATGGAAAATGCTGTTTACATAGTGAATTAAAAGAGGAATACTTGATTTTTTTTCGGTGTTTGAACAAAACTATCTTCAAGTGAATGTGAATGGCTGTCCTTTCTATAGAATATGTGTAGCTCAGGATTGAACTGTGAAATCCTTGATACTCTCTGAGCTTGGTGGTTTTTTGTTTTTTTTTTTAATTTGATTTATATGCCGCCCTTCTCCGGAGACTCAGGGTGGCTTACAATGCGTTAAGCAATAGCCTTCATACTTTTGTATATTTATATTTATACAAAGTCAGCTTATTGCCCCCAACAAACTGGGTCCTCAATTTACCCACCTTATAAAGGATGGAAGGCTGAGTCGACCTAGAGCCTGCCTGGGATTGAACTCACAAGTAATTGCAGCAGCTGGCTCTTAAATGCTGCCTTTGTAGGCAGGTTTTCTTGCAGATGTTTCATTACCAAATTCAACACTAATCTGACAATATGTAGCACTCATAATGTTACTTAATTTGGTACCAAATGATTCATCTGCAAGAAAACCATCAAGCTCATAAAGCTCCAAGCAGCCCTCAGCCTTTATTCTCTCTTCCTTTTTCATTCATTCTGTCAATTTCTCTTTTCCTTCTTCTCCCTAGTATAGAATTGATAAGTAATGGAAAAACTTATTATATCATGTCTTTCATAACTAATTTTCTAGTTTTTGGTGAAGGTTTTTTTTTAAAAAAAACCCTAAATTTTAATTTCCTTGGTTAAACAAATAAGAAACTGTCATAGTGTTTGTTATACTTTTTACATTTTAGCAAATTTTCCAAACAAAAAATAGCTAAACACATCCCCATTTTGACTTTTATTCCTCTAAATAGGCTTTTGCATATATTTTATTCATTCACTGGAGTTTCTCCAGAAAAAAAAGTGAAACTAGTCACAAGTATGTACAGTAGCCAGGATTTTCTTGTGTTTTTTTTTTCTAACCACTTAAAAGGATTTTATTGAATATTAAAAATTATCTTATTTTTTTTAAACAGCTAAATAATTAAAATCACATAAAACCACATTATTCATGGTTGGTGTTTTCTTATTAAATTTCAGCACCCACATCTGGGACAGCTTTGGAGATTTCAAAAATCAGATTTGAGGTAGAATTTGGCTTGTAATACTATAGCTTGCCAACGTTGACCCTAGGTGGAACTTATTTCTGGATAATTCTTAAATTGTTTTTGCTTATTAAGTTACAACTACTACAATATTACCTGCTTTCACTTCTCACAACTTTTCAGTTTTTCTCACTTTGTAAGTTGTCTTTCATATTTATTATTTTCATTGGGAAAATAGATTTTATAAGTAAAACTTTTGCAAGTGGAACCTGAGGTAACTGTTTCATTATAAGATAGCTGCATATACTTGTGTAATTTCACATTATATTTTTTTTTGTTTGAAAAGAAAGGGGGAAATAAAACATTGCATATCTTCATTAAATATTTATCATTGATATCCTATACGCTTGATACAGAGCAGGGTTATCTGGTGAGATGAATTCCAAAAATATGAAAATATGAAAATTCCTTTTACGCTTAGTACACTGGTGTAGCATAGTAGAAACCTCTGTGGATATTTAATATTTCAGAATAAAGGATTTTGTTTAATTTTTAAACATGTATTTCATTTTATGTTTTATTTAAATTGTTTTAACATTTGCTAGAAGCCCCTGAAGGATTAAAACTTTTGAAACTTAGGTTAGATTAAAAATAGACATGAAGAATGCTTCATAAAAAGAATAGCAGAAAAAGGGAGGCCAGGAGTATCAGAGTATACCACTGAGAATGAAAATAGGCCTGATTACAAAGCATTACTTGCAAAAATAATCAAGCTGTACAATGCTAAAGAAACTTGATAGAAACAGGATGATAATAAATAACATGTATGTCTTCATATACTAATTTAAAGAATAAGAAAAAAACCTCTGAGTTAATATGCAAAATGGGATTTGGTGTAGCTATTCTTTAGCTAAAAGTTTTGATTTACCGGTACTTACAAAAATGAGGAAACAGTTTGCAGATGTTAATGAAACAAAAAAAAAAATAGTTTGCAAAAACTGAATATTAGAACAAAAATAGGAAGAGATGATAGAGACCTTTGGAGCTCTGCGAGGCATACAAAATAATTGACATTAATGTTCTGTTTTTGGAAGGAGCTAATATGGAAGACAAAAATTAAAGAAAAACTAAACAACTGAACATTTTTAAATTGAGGGGACAATATGGAGATTGCAGTTTAAACATTAATGCTAATAGTTATAGATCATTGTTTTTCTCCTGAAGAAAAAATATTTTTTTTCTATACTATTTATTTTTAATGTAATTTTCTACCTTTTTATATCTGTTGTTTTTATATGTATGTTTTTATCTGATTGTTGTGCTCATCCAGAGTCACTTTTGGTGAGATGGGCAGCTGTACAAATTTGATTAATAAAATGAACACTTGTTCACAACCCACCAAAATTGCTAGTAGCATTAATAGTTTCTCCAACTCTTTTTTCCTCCAGAGAATGGACGTCTTCTGGAGTATTATCTCAGGCAAATTTTAGAAAGGGCTAATATTTGTAAAGTGCCAATGATGGAGTAGCTTGAAGCCATTTTGAAAAGTTTAGCCCTCTTTTAGAATGACAGTTAAAACTGCAAGAACTTGAGTCAAATAGGCAGAAAGAGCTGGAAAGTGCCACGGTCATGAAAGTTCATCATTAGTAAATGAACAGTAAAGATCACACCCAGAGGTAAAGAACTTAGATAATGAAAATATATTTTTATTATCTGCCGCCTGATGTTAAGCAGGGACCTACTATTTGCATTAACCTATAATAATCAAAGTCGTTTATCTTCTTTGCCTAAAACTGTATAAGTATGCTGCAAAATTGCAAACTGCACACTTGCTTTGTGGCACCTGCTCCAATACATCTCTGTTCTTTTGTACAGAATAAAAATTGGATTTTGGTTCCTGTATTTGAATGTTGGCTACACATATCAAGTGAATAAACCTAGTATTGGGCTGGGCCAGCACTAAGAGTCAGTTATTGTTGACAGTACATACATTTTCAAAAAAAAACGTTCTCAAACATTTTAGTTGAAACTCTCATTATATAAATCCTGGATAATATTTTTTTTAATTTTTTGTTTGCTTGTAAATGGGTAGGAGAATGATAAATGTTCTGCATTCTTAAATGGATTTCTTTATATAGATCTGCTTGATTATTTCTTAGAGTACCTTCTGTGTCTCCTGCTTTAAACTATATTACGGTACGCCACATTGATTTGCAAACTATAAATTACTGGAAGATTATTTGAGTTTTGTTTAATGTTAAATTGAAGAATTAACTATATCTTTGTTAATGTGCTAATTAATTTGATGAGAATTTTATTTTGAAAGAAATTACATGCTTGTTTTTAGATATGCATGTTTGTTTATAATATATCAAGCGATTTATTTTAAAAGATGCAGCCCTTTTATTATAATAGAGATAGAAGGTGGAATGCCAGTTCAATGAGTATAAATTTTAAAGTTTAAAGAAAATTTAAAATTTTATTATGCAGAGTTATATTTTTAATTGGATAAAAATGTTTCAGTTGATCCATTTCAGTAATTAATAGTAATAGTATAAATAAAATCATTTATGATAATTTGGGTATGGGTTTTGACACAAAGACAAAAATCTTTAGTATACTTTGCAAAATCAAAACTAAGACTGAATGTAGGAACGGGACATGGGCTAAATAATAATAATCAAAGAAGCATTATGCATATTGATACCATGTTTCCCTGAAAATAAGACGCTGTCTTATATTTTTTTGAACTCTGAAATAAGTGCTTGGCCTTATTGCCATGCACTCAAAAGCCCAATTGGGCTTATTATCAGGGGATGTCTTATTTTGGGGGAAACAGGGTAGCTGCAAACTTATTATTCAAGGCACAGTTAAAATATATTAGAATGTACTAATGGTTTCTATTTCATATACAAGGTCAAAATATAGTTGAATAAAACTATTAGCAGCAGTGAAAATTAGCAAAGGTGGACCATTTTGGAAGATTGGGCAAACAAACACTTATCTGGATCTGTCAGGCCTTAGTAGGTTACATGGAATAAGTTCAATGCATTTCTTTTTAAATCAGAACCCCACTTTGAATATGGTCTAGCTAAACAAATCCTATGCCTACCCTCTAGTCATATTACTTACAAAATGAAAGTCTATGCTGTCATTTCTTCACAGCAGACTGTATTCAAAGAATGAGACAAACACCTCCTCTTGATGAATTGCAGCCTCCACCATACATGGATGATAGTGGCTCTCCGCATCTCTCCTGTACACCTTCTGAAGTTGGTGAGAGCAAATGTGAATTCTCTCAGTGCAGCAACAGTCCAAGATGTTCTTATAAATGCCCAAGTGAAGGAAGTAATGGGCATGAAATAGAAAGTTTCCATAACAAAGGATATGAAGAAGATGTGCCTAGTGATAGTACTGCTGTCCTTAGCCCAGAGGTAAAAAAAAAAGTTCCCAAAACTGTTTAACATAAAATGAAGCATGAATTTTTAAAGCTCTTTTCTATTATGTATTGACAGGTACCCATTGATTGAGCTACGTACGTACTTTCAAAAAAACAATTTAAAAAACCCTCATTAAACATTTTTTCTCAGGTTAATAGAGATGTCAAAGGTCTTTTCTGTTTACAAAAAGAAGGCCAGTGTAAGAGCAATGCTCGTAGTGCATAGTAAAGTCTTAGAGTCTTCATATTGAAGTATTAAGGTCTAGGCCCTGTACAAATATACCATAGGATAAGTAGAGCTCCTGAGCTAAGAGTTACATTTCTCTATTTTATGTGTCCCCATTGCTCTACCTCTTTTCCTGGTGCATTTTCTTGCCATTTTGGAACAGGAAACACATAAAACTCTTAATTTTATGCCAGATTGTATATTTATCACAATTTGCAACAAAAATAATACAACAAAATTTTGCTGACTATATGGTATTTGGACTCCTGTCTTCTTAACACATGTTAAGACAAGTGTTAAAAAATTGTTGCTTACTTCTGTCCTCTTGCATAATATGCAACCAAGTAGGATATCACACCAGCTGACTTGAGCTATTCTCAAAAAGCTAAGCAGGGTATGACTTGGTTAAAACTTGGATAGGAGAGACCTGAAAATCCAGGGTTATAGACTAGAATGGAAATTATAAAATATCCTATTAGAAGGCAACGGCAAACCACTTCCCTGTTGTTGCCTCAAAATCTATGTAGGTATGTCCACAAAATCACCAGAACTCAAGCTGAAGTAGATAAAACATTACCTTTTACTTTTACATAACAGGCTGAATTTGGAGTTCAGCCTTAAGCAGACAAAATTATCATACATACATGCATACATACATACATACATACATACTCTAACTTCACAATATTTCATTTAAAATTAGGCCTATTTTCTTTTCCTTCATCTAAATGCATATTTTGTAAAAGATACTCAAGGAATTAAGGAAAGTTGAACAAGTTATCATTTATACAACTATCCAGAGGCATTTGTAGGATCCAGCATTTGTATCAAAATGGCTTTACATTATACAAAATCTGTCATTTTTGCTTATATATGCAAAATCATGATTTAAACCTGCCTGCCTGCTGATAGATACAAAATTCAGATTACCACCACCTTTAACTTTTAAAAGCTATTCACTTAAATGTTTTATTGTGAATATCATCTTATCTAATTTTTCTTTTAATTCTCTATTTTTGTGGTCCTTGCTTTTAGGTAATAACCAATTTGACCAGTTTGTCATGCAATTTTCTGTTTTATATTTATATTTATTTTGTTGTTATTGCAATCACTATAATTTTGTGAAAAACAGTGTGCTTTGTTCTTCATTGCATTTTATATTCAGCACAAATACTGCAGCTATGTAAAATTTTGATAACTGTGTGGCTTCATGAGAGAAAAATTCATAACCCATAGAAGGGGAATATTGTCATTCAGAATCAGAATACATTGATTGCTCTAACCATGGATTATAAAACATAGTAATCATCAGGGCTGCGCAGAGCTTTGAGGAGATGATTTGCATCAATGAATTTTTATAGGAAAAAATGTTTTGAAGCCGCTTTGCGAATCAACATGCATGTTTCTAACAGTGAAATAGCTACGTGAATATGTCATCTAGCAGCTCTTAACTAGAAGAGTCTTCCTGTCTTCCAGCAACTAAAACTGTTAGATAAGGCTTTATGTCAACACAAAAATTACAATATTAATTAATTTCATAAATAATGATAATCCAAATTCTACAAGTTAACTAAAAATCAAGAAGCCCTCATTCTAACTTTAAAATACAAAATAAAAATGCTATATTGCATTTAGAAATTTAGAAAATTGCATCCCCTAATACATATCTTTATAAGGATCAAACAAATGGTATGGAGTTTCTGTCCTGCAAAGTTAAGCAACTTAGAATGCACACCACAAATCAAAAGCCATGTGAACAATTGGCAGTGAAATAAATACATATTAGTAGAGATGTGCACATGTTTTGTAGTTATTATGTTACAACCCGAAATGTTCTATTCTGTCCTTGGAAACGTCATTCCAATTTTGAGGTTGGAGGATGGGGGGGTGCATTTTGATCCTATCAAAATTCTTGAAATGCACTATATTGAAGTAAGAGAAATTTATTTTGAATCAGACTTATTCTAATACGGTCAGAATGAGCCATTCCGATAATGGGACAGTTTAGATATTTGGGGAGTGAACATTTCAATCTCAAAATGTTTTTCACATTACCAGTAGACAGTACTTAAAGAATAAATGATCAATTTATACATCTCTTTGGTTTAAGCATATCTCCTGTAAAACTTTAAACTTTCCCCTCTGTTCTTAGCTGCAAAAAGACTTCGGATATTTTTTCCCCATGTCCCATTTTACTTTTTTTGCAATCTATAAAAGTATATTTTTGTTGCTGTGCATATATTGTCCTTAATAGATTGTTTGATTGCTCTATATGTGAAATAAACAAAAACTTTGTATATTGCAAGGAAAGATATTATTTTGATATTAAGATCCTCCAAAATCCCAACAAAACACTTCGTAAGGTCTTTTGAAACTCTGGCTAAAATCCTAACCAACACGTTAAAAGTTTTCTTTTTGGCAACGTTTCGACAAGCTCTCTAACTTGTCATCATCGGGCCCCTACTTTCAGTTTAGAAGCTGTGATTTGCTGCGAGATCAGAGTTGTCGCTTTTCTATGTTCGCTGTTGCTGACGTATGATGGTTAGCCTGCACCTCTGTGTCCTGATTGGAGGGCAGCAGTTTTTTTCTCATGCTTCATTATCCTAGCTGCAGCCTGACTGCTTGTTAAAGGCCCAGCTTTGCACGAAGTCGAGAACACCAGCCTGAAGATGACGAATGAGACTTCGTCGAAATGTCGCCAAGACACTTCAAATTTTACGTGGGAGAAAACCCGAATAACCAAAGACCTACATACAAACACCCGCGAAAACCTCAGAAAACACACACACACACACACACACTGAATTATATATATATATATATATATATATATATATGATATAGATATATGAAAATTACTTTTATTCATATATATCAGTAGCAATATAAATATTTGAACACATGTGCATGACTGTAAACCTACTTTTTTTTCTGTCTCTCTCACTTAGAATCTGTCAGTTCAAGGATCATCATCACAGCTCCCTAAATCTTTTGATCCAGAACCAGAAGCTAAATATGGTACCTTGGATGTGACTTTCGACTATGACTCACAGGAACAGAGGCTTCTGATAACAGTCACAGCTGTCACAGACATTCCAAATTATAGCAAGACAAGTGGAAGTCTGTGGCAAGTACACCTAGTTCTCCTTCCTATCAAGAAACAGAGGGCAAAAACCAGCATCCAGCGTGGTCCTTGCCCTGTCTTTACCGAGACATTTAAATTTAATCATATTGAGTCTGAGATGATTGGGAATTATGCAATACGCTTTAGACTATACAGTATACGCCGTGTAAAAAGAGAAAGAATTTTAGGAGAAAAGATATTTTACTTAACCAAATTAAATCTTCAAGGAAAGATGTCAGTACCGGTGACTCTAGAACCAGCATACAACATTTCTGTAAGTATTAAATCAAATTGAATAAACGTTCAGTAATTCAATTGATTCTGAACTGAGGTGCTATTAGTAAATATAATTAAACACATCTTAGAAATTGTTGTTGCTGTAGGGTAGTTGTAAGAACAAGGAAAGGTAATCACCTTTCATTATCTCTTATCATTGATCATGCTGTTTGGAAGCTATGACCATGAAGGTCATAGATTCATTTCAAGTCAGTGTCAAGGTATTGATTTTGATTTGGAAGCCCTTAAAAGATTTGAGACTCAATTGTAAGACAAGATGTCTCTTTTTTTTCCAACTAGCTTGCCTCATCCAACTAGTGTGCAAAGCACATTGATAAAAATCTATTATTATTATTATCCTATTGTGTTCTAGTTATGAGTAATGCTTGCTCTCAAGAAGTGCTAAGTTTGCTTGCTAGAAGTATGCCTTATGCTAATCTTAGGGCTGTTTTTGTGCCTGGCTAAAACATAGGTATTTACCCAGACATTTCAAAGCTATTTGATGCTACTGTAATGGCTGTGATTAAATCATTTGTTTCTGCTGATTGGTTCTTTCTGTTGATTGGTTCTGGTTCTTTTTCATTATATTGTATAATATATTGATAATAATATAAAAACATAATCTATTTCTGATTCAGATGTTGATTCTAACTGAGAGAATGAAATGAGGACAGCTTATATCGGCTTCTCCTTTATCCCCACATGCCTCTGCAATCTACTTTTAAAGAATTGAATGACTTGATAAAACAATATGAGGCTGGGGAACAGAAATTGCCTTCTATTCCTTTCTATCATTGAGAATACTTTCAGGAAAAGTTCATTCAAGGACTGCTATTTCAAGCAGAAGAAAGTGTTAACTGAAATCCAACATTTAAAATTGGCCACTATTGTAAATGTAATCATAAGATGTCAACATAGAACACTTGTATTCTATGTAACATAGTATTACTAGGCAGAATGTTTGAGCTACCAGAAATAATAGTATATCGCTTATTTGAATAGTGAAAAACTACCACTGAAATCAAAAGCTACTAATAATTTGGAGACAGCAGGAAAAGAAATTGTAACTAACAGTGGGAAATAGTGGGAATAGTGGGAATGGCAAAAAAGTAGAAAAATGGTTTTTTAAAAAGGAACCTGATTAAATTTAAAACTTCCTAAAAATAATTCCCAGAATTACTTTGAAATTATTTCTTCATATATATTTATATGCTATTAATAAGCCATAAGTAACAAATTTCTTCATTATTAAAAACTGTTTACTTCCATGTTTACTTTGAAGTCATAAACTGTCTAATGTGATCATATAGTATTGCTTAATTTTGTGGACAACCAGTTTTTTTAGGTTTCAGGATTTTTCTACTGAGAATGGAACATGAACAAAGGTATTGTTATAAGTTAGTTTTCTAAAATATTTAGCTTTGAATTATATAGTTTCATTTCTTAAGTGGGATAATTTGTTCTCATTTATTAACTGTTCCATTCTTTTTTTTTAATTTAAATTTTTGCACAAAACTCTTATATCAGTGTCATTTATTGGCAGAAGGCTTTTGATCAAGTTTAAGCATCTATCGACAGGATGGCTGGAGATTATTCTCAATAATTAAAGATGGAGCTGACAGGAAAGGGTTAAGGCCACCTCTTCCAGTTATTTATTTTCTAATTAAGTTCAGTTTCCGCAGGGCTAAGTCTTCTGCATTCTATGGAGATAGCCTGTTACAATTCAGTCTTAGCTCTTCCATCTAGAAAAGAGGGACATTTCTTTCTTCTCGGCTTCATTCGGTCCCAAAGGCATCCTTGGACAAAGAATTGAAATAAAAGGAAACACATGAGCAACAACAAAGAAGAAGAGCTTGATCTCATAGTAGAGAGGAATGGCATTAGTAGCCTTTAAAGGAGGCAGTGATATTTTTCCTTTCTCCCTCTTTGTTCCCTAACCCTTGCTCTGGGGTGGTACCCATTTTCCCCTAAAGACCCCACACAAGATTACAATATTCATTTAGACATCAATTTGGGAGGAGAGCTTTTTCAGTAGCAGAACAATGAGTGAATCTGCCCAGTGTGCTATAGCCCAAATAACCCTAATTGTGGAGTGCTCAGGGGTTGAATGGTGGTCAGCTCATTTTCTGAACTATCACTCAAAGGAAAAAAAAATTGATCTATCTGTGGCCACCCATCTTTCTATGAATATCTGAAAACATGCAATAGACTAAATATTTCTGTCAGAGCTCGCTTCTCACTGACTCTCCTTTGAGAAGGGTAAGGGCTAACATTAAATACTTCATACGGACTATTCAGATATTTCCTTCTGAAATGTTGTGTCTCAAAAATACATCCATTGAATCAAGTGAAACTGGGAGCTGCTGTTTCTAAACATATTGCTGCTTTTCATTAACATGGAAATAGTGAAGCCTAGTTTTCTGCTATGTGTTAAATTCCCCGTATCGATAGATATGTGAGCTTAATGTTCTTGCTATTAACATTTAGAATAGAAAGCATATGGCACACTCTGAATTACCTGGTCTTGAACTCTTTTCCACAATGCTGAACTGACATAAAAAAGTTCCTTATATAAACTTGCACAGTTCCCATAGAACTCAATGAGGAAATCTTTTTCAGTGGTCCTAAAGTAAATTCAGATTAGTTATACAAATGCTAAACCATGTAGAATTAGCCCAGCTAAGAAGTTCAAAATGCAGAGCAGGTGTTGGCACAAGATAGACATGCCATTGGGCATACATATTAGCAGGTTTTGAGAAGAATGACTGAATCGTCAAATAATCTGTCACTTACATCCTGGTTACTTTGCAATTTGACTGTTACAAAACATTCTATGTGGGGTTGCCCTTAAAAATCAGCCAGAAGTTGTAGCTTGTTCAGAACGTAGCAGTATGATCCATAAGAGGCACATCTTGTTATATCTATATGGCATAACTCATAGACAAATCGCATTGGTTGCCAGACAGCTTCTAAGTGCAATTTAAAGTGTTGGTTGTCACCTGTAGAGCTCTTCATGGCATAGAACTTGATTATCTGAGGACTGCTTGTCTCTACCTGATATGTTCAAATAGAGTGATTATGCTCCTGTTTGTGTTGTGTGTGTGTACCTTTGAGTCAGTTTTTGATTCCTGGTGACTGCCTAAATTAGTTCCTGCAGTTTTCTTGTCAAGTTATTTTCAGAAATGATTTACCATTCCCTGCTTCTTAGGGCTGAGAGAAAGTGATTGGCCCAAGGTTACCTAGCTGAACTTGTGCCTAAAGCAGGACTAATTTCACATTCTAGCCTGATGTATTAATCACCACACCAAACTGGTTCTATCATGGATTCTTATCAAGGACTAATGGACAATGGATTTCTAGTACCGTGTTTCCCCGAAAATAAGACCCTATCTTATATTTTTTTGAACTCCGAAATAAATACTTGGCCTTATTTTCGGGGAGGTCTTATTATTTTGGAGCACGTGGAGCAAGATGGAGCTCCTCTTGCCATCTTACCTGATTTCCAGCTCTGCATTTAAATATTTTCGGAGAGGGCTTATTTTTGGGGGGAGGATTATTTTAGTGCATGTGCTAAAAAGCCTAATTGGGCTTATTATCAGGGGATGTCTTATTTTCGGGGAAACAGGGTACCTCCACTGTGCTTCTAAATTGAGAACACAGAGCTACCTCCGATCCCTGGATGAACTGATTTGAACTCTGTTTCATAGGTTGAATTACGGTAATTAAGATATCCATCACTTTGATATGAATATTCAGAGTCTATAACCTAGCTGTGTGTTGAGACCGCCTAAAATATTGGATTTCCGTAGATAGTGCCTAGAAAAAGCTCTAGTTTGTGTTCTTTTCAACAATAGGCAGCTCCAATGCCAGAACATGAAACTCTGCCCCCTGAAACATATACTTCCTCCTTCCTTAGTCACATTGCATATAATCCCATCCCTCAGTACACTGCATGTAGGGACTCTTCCTTAAAACGAAGCATTGTCAGACCATTTGTGCTGCTGTAACATAGACCAGTGGTTCGCAACATTTTCCACCCTTTAAATACCTTTTGTGGCCATGGACTATGACTTAAGATTTAAATCATAATATTTCTTCAAGCCTTCGTGGACCCCCTGTGACGACATTGCGGCCTCCCAGGGTTCCACGGGCCACAGGTTGAGAACATAGACAGTATGCCAGCCTTCTTGCCCACAGTATTTCCTTCTGAGGAAAGATCCCTCAAAACTAGACATCTGTTAGGTATTTTGAAAAGTAGACCTACTTTCTTCCTCACTGACCAGCCTAGAGAGGCATGCTGGCTATTTTCCAACTTCAGCATTTTATATATAAAGAAAGCATGTGAGCTATTTAGATCAGTGTTTCTCAGCCTTGGTAACTTGTGTGTGGATTTCAACTTCCAGAATTCCCCAGTCAATATGCTTAAATATCTTAAAGTTACCAAGGATGAGAAACATTGATCTGGAGATCTACCCATTTCCTTCTATATGAGAACCTAGTTGACATATTAGGCTCTTCTGCCTCTGAGGACACTATCAGCAGATAAATGTAGATCAGAATGTCAAACTCACGTCGTCATGACAGCATCACGTGATGGATTGGGACTTTCCCCCCCCCCTTCGCTAAACCGGGTATGGGCATGGCCAGCACGTGATGCATCCGGCCTGCGGGCTGCGAGTTTGACTGGTGTAGATGATGCTATACAGATAGTTGTGAGTGCATTCACTGTAATGAATGGTTTTGGCCCTGCTCTTTCTAGTCTCCTGTTTAAGATCCAAAATGTGTCTCAAGGGAGGGCAGGCATTGATTTGGAAAGTTGTCTGTGACTTATAAGTGAAAATTGCTACATATGATAGATGTCTGTCAGGCATCAAAATATAAAAAATAGCTAAGCAGTAATTTCACTGCCTTGTCACATCACATTCCAGAGAGATTAAATAATTTATCTTCTTAATGTTTATCTCAGTATGACACGCTATATAAGTTTTATTGGAAATCTTATAAAGGTATCGTAGATCAAGTATCAAATGAGAAAAGTAGCACAAGGGTCCTATTGTTACCTCATCAAATGTTTATTAAGGAAGTTGGAACACTGATTTACTGCAGTATATCAAGCCTGCTTGTCATTTCATTTTCAACATACATTAATAGTTTAAGTTTGGGAATAAAACAATCTATGAATCGTGTGATGCTTTTGTCTGTAGAATAATTTGTCTATGTATGTATTTTCAATATCACTTACGATTTCAGAAAGAAAATTTGATATAGCTTTATAGACTCTGGAATAATAAATTAAGTCTGTACATAATAATATTGAAATGTTTCAGTCTCCTGGTTATACTCAGTTAAAGAACTGTGTTTTTAAAAAAAAAAATGATTTTACCATAAGTAGTCTTGTATGGGGAAGGAGGAGGTTTGTATATAAGAATTTCATTGTTTCCTGATAGTCAAGGGAATATCTAAAGAGATGGCTATGCCTTTGCCATGTGCACTTTAATCTTTTGGTTGGAAGCCTGAGAAAGACAGATAGCATGCCGTTAAGGCTCTTTACTGTTGAGTCAAACACACCATTGAAATCAGCTGGAACAAAACTTCAAGAAGGCAGGCAGATATTGATATAAGGGAACTCTACAGAGAGACATCCCATTAATGGTCTTCTCTGATTTGTTTTATGTATTTAACAACAGCTAGAGAGTTGTGAGATTGTGTCTCACAATCAGAGGCATCCCAAACATGACTGCTCTTGGGGGGGTAGGGTAGGATATCAAAATGGTGTGGATCTGGTTAGAACTTGCTTTGGAGACTACCAGGAAAACCCAGGGTTAAAAAATTGGATTAGGTAATTTGTGTCCCGTTAAGATATTTTTTAAGCTATTTCTTTACCTAAACAGAGAAACAGAATGACTGCAGGCAGGAAAAAAAAGCTGTGGGAGTGGGGGCAACTTCCAAATTCCTGCCGGCTTTCCCATTGACTTTCCTTGTGGGAAGTTGGCAAGGAGCTTCAAAAATCTCCCTCCCTCCCTTCCTCCTTCCTTTCTATCCTTACTTCCTTTCTATCTTCTCTCCATTCCTTCCTTCTTCATGTTCCCTCCTTCCTTCCTTCCTTCCTTCCTCCCTCCTACTTTTCCTCCTTGCCCTTCCTTCCTTCCTTCCTTCCTTCCTTCCTTCCTTCCTTGCCTTCCTTCCTTCCTTCCTTCCTTCCTTCCTTCCTTCTTGCTATTCTGTCATTATTTTTCTTCCCTCCCTCCCTCCCTCCCTCCCTCCCTCGAATTCCTGCCAGCTTCCCCATTTACTTTGCTTGTCAGAAATTTTTAAGGAGAAAACCCGTGGGGAAGTCAACTGGAAGGTCCAGTCTAAGACATCAGGCAGGTAAGTGGCTGCTACCAGATAGGGAGGGAACAAAGGATATGCGGGTGTGTGTTAGAGAGTTGCTGTGCAAGAAGAGTGTGTGGGTACGTGCAAGAGATGCTCTGCAGATTGGGCACAGCATATTGGTGCAGTGCAGGTTGAGAAGGGTTCAAGAGGACCCCAGAGATGTTACAGATGTGCCATACAGATTAGGGAGGGTACATGGAAATTGCATAGATCAGGAAAGGTGCATAGGGGTGGTGCAAGAGGTGCCACATGGGTCAGGAAAAGTGCTTGGGGTGTGACATATATCAAGGGGTTCCATGGGGGTTCCTTTCTCTATGTCTGTCCCTTCCTATCCTCTCCTTCACTTCCCTCCCCTCCTCACCTGTTCCCCCTTCCCTTCTTAACACCCAAGCAAGGATTGGGAAACTGATTGGGAAACTGTCACAGACATTGAAAATGAAGTTTGTGTGACTGAAGCAGCAACCCAGCAGCATAGTAACAGTAGTGCTGAAACAGTCACAATTTTTCCAAATTTCATTCAGTTGGGAGTCATGGGTCACAGATTTTGGGTACCCAGGCTCAAAAAGTGTTGCCCTATGATGCACTGTTTTGCACAGTTTTTTTTTAAAGTTTTTATTTTGTCTTATACATCCAACAAACGTTAACTCTATTGTGGTCTACATCATAACCCGAGAAGGAAATAAACTTGTCCCATTACATATATACAGTAACCTGCAAAAGTCTATTTATAGTCTATTTATCTAATATCTCTATTTACAGCTCTATTTGAAATCCAATTATACCGTTGACTCCAGGATATATAATAATCTGTGTCCCCTCGTCCTTTCAGAATCATAGTAAGCCGATCCGATTCTGCACAGTTCATTATTTTCTAGATTATTACTTGTTCGGGTGGGCTAACATCCATCTTCCAATATTGGGCCCATGCCAGTCTTGCAGCTATTGTTACGTGTAACAACAGGTACCATGCCATTTTATTAATATTTACGGGTCTTATCCCTAATAAAAATACTTCAGGACATAGTTGTATATATTTCCCCAACATCTCATTGAGCCACTTCTGAATATTCTTCCAAAATTTCCTTGCCTCTCAACAGGTCCACCATTGGTGGAAATATGTGCCTTCTTTAAAGCCACATTTCCAACAGGTTGAGGATGCTCCAGGGAACATTTTGGCAAGTCTGGCCGGCGGTGAATGCCATCGATACACCATTTTCTATATATTTTCTTTATATCCTATTGACCGGGTTAATTTCAGATTCTTAGTCCAGATTTCATTCCACCTCTCAGGCTCAATTGAATGACATAGATTCTTCTCCCAGGCATGAATTGAGGTCTTCGCACCTTCCTCTCCTACCTCCATAGCCATAAAGAATCTATAGCATCTAGATAGCATCTTTTTGTCCACCCCCATTAGAATCTTATCTAAAATCTTCATCTCTCGGCTGATCCCCATTCTCTGTCTGTCTCTTGTGTATTTACTACTGATTTGCGTGTATGTCCACCAGTCTAGGTTCACCCCTTGTTCCTGAAGTGCCATTTTTGTTTTTAGCTTCCCAGTTGTATCTAATATTTCTTTATAGGTCATTTTTTTCTCTGGGTTATACAAAGTCGGATAGGTCATAGCTTCCACAGGTGAAACCCAGAGTGGTACTTTATTATGATACGTTTTCCTAATTTCCATCCAGCTTTCAATCAGGACTCTTCGCACGTGGTGTTTTATAAAATATGCTGGGGGCTTGCCTCTCTCCCACCAAAGGTGGGCATGCCACCCCTGTTGGAGATCATGACCTTCAATTGCTAGCAGACGTCTCCTTTGCAGTGTAATCCATTCACGGATCCAAACCAAAACTGCCAAATTATAATAATATTTCCAATTTGGGACCCCTAACCCACCTTGTTCTTTCGGTTTCTGCATCACCTTCAACTTAATTCGCAGCTTCTTGCCCTGCCAAATAAACCTATTTGTGGTCCTGTCCAAATTCTTAAAGAAGGTTTTATCCAACCTAACTGGGGTTGTTTGAAAGAGAAATACCATTCTGGGCACTGCGTAGGTCTTAATTAAGGCTATTCGTCCCATTAGTGACAATTGTATCTTCCCCCATTTCTCCAAATCTTTATCTAGTTGTTCAACTAATTTTAAATAGTTATCCCCCTTTATTGATGAGCATCTATCAGACAGCCAAATCCCTAAATATTTGACTTTACGCACTACCTGTAGGCCCAAAGAATTTTGTAGTTCTGATTTTTGTCTTTCTGTCATATTTTTTGCTATAATATTTGTTTTTGTCCTATTTATTTGTAATCCAGCTATTTCACCAAATTTCTGTATTGTGTCGATAAGTCGCCCTCCGGAGATTAATGGGTCTTCCAGAACAAAGGCCAGGTTGTCCGCGTATGCCTGGACCTTATATTCTTGCTCTCAGATCCTTAGTCCTCTTATGCTCACCTCTTGTCTTATTATCCTAAGCAAAGATTCTAGCGTTAATATAAACAGTAATGGGGATCAGCCTTGTCTCGTTTCTTTCGCTATTGTCACCTCCTCCGACTCTTCTCCATTAACTAAAATCCTGGCCTTCTGTTGGTTATAAATTGTCTGAATTGCGTTAATAAAATGATCTCCAGCCTCCATCTGTTTCAGTTGTAATATTAGATAGTTCCAATTGACTCTACCGAAGGCTTTCTGGCCATCCAAAAAGAGAAACGCCGCCTGCCTCTCAGGGTGGGTCGGGTAATATTCCAAGGCATCCATTATAATCCATACATTATCTTTCAGCTGTCTAGCTGGTAGGAAACCATTTTGATCTATGTGGATAAATTCACTAAGGTATTTCTTAAATCTAGCTGCCATTACAGCTGCAAAAATTTTGTAGTCCCCGTTTAAAAGTGAAATAGGTCTGTAGTTATGTATAAGTGTTTGGTCCACTCCTTCCTTAGGTATTAGAGAGATATAGGCTTCTAGCCATGATTTGGGAGCCTTGGACTCCATCAGTACCATATTAAAGATTTCCTTCATATGTTTTATATACAAATCTGAAAAGGTTTTATATATCTCTGCAGGTAAGCCATCCGTGCCAGGGGTTTTACCGGTCTTCTGCCTTTTGATCGCAATCTCTATCTCTCCTTTCATAATCTCCTTATTCAACAGCTCTTTAATTGATTCTGGGAATTTGGGGAGGTCATCTGTTCCAAATATACCTTAATTTTCTCATTCGGCTCTTGCTCACTGGCATACAATTGTGAAAAGAATTCCTGTGCAATCCCATTTTTCCATTCATTATCTACCCATATGACTCCTGTCCTGTCCTGTAATTGATCTATCCTCCTACTTTCCCTCTCCTTCTTTAGTTTATAAGTAAGCCACCGGCCGGCCCTATTGGCATGTTCAAAGTGATGCTGTCTGGCCATTCTAATATTATGTGCTATTTCCTCCTGGTCTAATAATATGAGTTGATGTTTACCTTGCGTCTACTGCTTCCTTAGCTTTAGCATCTAGTGGATTAATCTGTAAATTCCTCTCTGCATTTCGCAGCTTCGTTGTCCATATTTCCTTCTCCTTAAGTTTCTGCCTTTTCTTCCCCGCAGTGTATTTAATCGCTAACCCACTCATATAGGCTTTCGCCGTATCCCACAGAATCTGTATTGATGTTTCCTTATTGTCATTGACCCTAAAGAAGGCTTCCATTTCTCTCTTCACCATTTGTTGAAATTCCATCTCTGTTAGAATGCTTGCTCTCAACATCCACCTTTTACTTCTTTTAGTTATATCCATTTTCCACCTAACCAATAATGGACTATGGTCTGCCCAGGTATTAGGTTCTATCTCTATCGCTACTGTTCTGGTCTTTAACTCTGTAGTTGCCCACATCATATCCAGCCTCGACCAAGATTTATGCCTGGGAGAGAAGAAGGTATATTGATTTGTCTGAGGGTGAAACGTTTGCCATAGATCCGTAAGACCTAACTCATCCTTCATATCTGCACATATTTTCGGAAGAATTCTCCTATTTTCTCTCTTTTGAGTATTTCCCGGTAAATAGTCCAAATCCCTGTCAATTACTGCATTAAAATATCCCAGTATGGCTATATGATCATATTGCAACTCAAAAAGTTTTTGATATACCTTTTGATAGAAATCAGACTGTCCATTATTTGGGGCATATATTCCCACCAAAAGAACCCGTAGCTGGCCTATATATATCTCCAGCATTAAAATTCTGCCCTCGTCGTCCATATAGATTAATTTAGATTCCAGATAGTTCCTAACATAGAAGGCCACACCTCTTTGCTTCTCATCAGCTAACGTAGCATACAGTTTACCAAGTTCAGGACATTGCAAAACACATTCACATTGTTTTTTAATATGCACTACCTGGAGGCATACAACATCCATTTTTAGTTTTATTAAATTCTTAAAAACCCACTTTCTCTTCACCTGTGCATTCAAACCATTTATATTTAGAGAAAACAAACTGTTTTGCACAGTCAAAGATTATAGAAACAAGAGTTTTAGTATATATATGTGAAGAGTTAAAATAATATCTAATTACTAGAAGATGAATTAAGATTGAAAAAGGTTTGACTCAGCTCAACTTGACTTTGCCAGCTATGTAGCACCAGTAGCAGACACATGGGTTGTTTTTTTTTTTGTTTTGTTTTTTTGTTTTTTTGTGTAAACAGAAAGATAAAGAAAATGCTAAAATGTTGCATCCCGTATTTGAATAGGTGCTGTTAATTAAACAAAAACCAAGCAAACAAAAATCAGGACTTCTCTTGTTTGTGAAAAAAAATGCCTAACTATGATTTAATTTCATATGCACACTATGTACATATGAATGTATGTACGGTATACAGATTAGCAGATATCCTATGTCATGATGCTGTGGATTCCCGCTTTCTGACCTATTTTTTCTTATAATGTGTCTTTGTGACTTGATATGTTATTTTGGTTCCCCTAAATGGAAACGCCTATATGCAAAGTCCTGTTAATGATACCTGAATATTTTCAGTTATATACTATACATATTTTATTTATTTTTAATCTGATTACTATATTGGATTTGTATGCCACCATTCAGAATCTATTATGATTATATATCTTTAACCCCAGTAAACAAACAACTAAGCAGATAAACTCATTTCTACTCAAAGAGCCGTGCTAAGCATGTGCCGATAATTTTGTAAGTCTTTGTGATACACCTTTCTTTGGCATATAAAGTGGAGATTTAGTTTGCCATTTAATGCTATAAATATGGCTTATAGCATCCCCCTATTCATTCATTTATTTATGTATTTCCATTACGTTATGCACCATTAGGAATGAAAAATTCTGGAAATTAATACTAGGAGCAGATTCCTCACTATTGTGATGACTTAAAATGATTGCAAATGCTGCTTTTGCTTCTAGGGCTGTGAGTCCCAAATGAGCATGTCAGAGGCATCCTGCAGTGAAAGTATTTCCTCTTGTCAATCTTTGGCACATGGCTCAGCTCCTGAAATCCTCATTGGATTGCTTTATAATGCCACAACTGGAAGACTAGCAGCAGAAGTGATAAAAGGCAGCCACTTCAAAAACTTGGCAGCAAACAGACCACCCAGTGAGTAGAATATATATATTATTTCATCTTAATACTTCTGCACTTGGGGGGATTTCACTGGTAGGGACTTCAGTCCTATCATTTAGCCTTACCCAGTCAAACTGAAATAGTATAATCATCAGCTAATCTGTTTCATGTTTTCATTGGGGAAATGGCAGTAATCTAAAATTCTAAATATTGGTTGCGATTCAACAAGATCCTTTTAATTTTTTATGATTGACTGGCTGATAAATTGCCTTTATCTTAATGATTAACTACTAAACTATTAATGTCTCATATAACAAAGCCATTATAGAAAATTATAATGTATTTTAAAAGTTGTGTGGTAAATGTTTATGTAAATGTGTTGCTATCTCTGTGATTAATAATACTAAAATAAGATGTTATAAATCTATGAAAATTTGATATCAGCATGTGGTAATATACATTTGATATTCTCTATGGTGATTAAAAGTAGTATTTATTCTTCATTCCAAGTAAATATGCATGAATGGTCATGTATATTTGTGTGATATATATTTTTCAAGGTTAAAATTAAATAATGTAGTAAGATGACCACAACTAAATAGAAAAATAGTTACAATTGGCATAATTGATGTAACTTTTTGTACATTTCTAATGACCAGATTCTGCAAAAAGGAATCAGAAGTACATCTGACATCTGGATCCAAATCCAGATGTTCCTACAAAAGTTTATAAAACTACAAAACAGTCTAGCTACCATATATCTACAAAAGTCCATTTAAAAAAGTACAACTAATCAAGACCAATATTTATTTATTTGTTTAGGAAACTTCTATGACTTCCTATCCTATATAATATAATCCTAGGTGCTTACAATAATATTAAATAAAAATAATATAAACAAAACTAACCAAATCCCATTATATACATGATTAGCCTAGTTGTGGTGCTGCAACATCACATAAACTCTTCACAGTCTTAGATGTGCTGGACCTCCATCTCCCCGTAGTCAAAAGCCTGGTTGAAGAGCCAGATCTTCATAGCCCTCTAGAAGGCTAATAGGTTGGAAGCCCTCTGAATCTCAAAGGGAAGGCTGTTCAGTCTCAGAGGGCAGCCACAGAAAAGGTACACCATAGTTTTTATCATGCCCACAGGTAGGCATGTTTCAGGTGACAAGGTCCCTTCTCAGTAATACAATGAGACCAAAAGGAGCACTTGACATGATGCTGTTTCCAAAATATTATAAGGGCAGAAATATGCCCTTATAATATTGAGACCTATTATCTACTGCTTATCCATTTTGA
Source organism: Masticophis lateralis (assembly GCA_030761175.1). Taxonomy (NCBI): domain Eukaryota; kingdom Metazoa; phylum Chordata; class Lepidosauria; order Squamata; family Colubridae; genus Masticophis; species Masticophis lateralis. The sequence continues at coordinate 48,090,994 of JAUDYJ010000001.1, forward strand.
CAGCAAATATTTAAATAATTTATTTTTAATCTATGATATAGGACCAAGAAAATTGTACCAATAAATATGCATGAAATGATACGAACATGACATCAAGCTGCTATTTATTGAAAGAAACATATGGTTGTGCTTTAAGGTTGCTATAATGCTCAAACAGGTTGGTCTGAAGAGCAGCTAAATCATGTCTAAAAGTGGCAGTTTCAGCTTTCTGATGTTATGCTTATATTGTCCTAACAATAACATTTTTAGGTATTTGTTAATCATTTCTGCTTTTTGATCACTCAAGATATTGTTTAAATTATATGGTTAGCAACATCATTACATTTAATGTTAAATGTGGAGAAGTCCAATTTTCATCTCAACCAGAAGTAATAAAGAAGGAAGTCCAAATATCTCATTTCCCAGCCATGATCAAAATACAAAACTTATCATGCTAAAATTACTTAGCATAAGGAAGTCCTCATTTGCACTCATGGTTCACCGCTCCCCTACTTAGAAATTATTGCAGAGTAGGGATCAATTTCCATTCAGATTATTAACGGAAGCATTATGGTCGTAATGAAAATCGCCTCTCCTCCATAGTTATTAGTATATTTTTAAAAATCTGTAGAAGAAGACATACAAAAGTGTAACACATTTTTTGGATGCAAACTTTCAGAATATGTATTTCAGATGAGAAAGCAACTCAAGAACAGAATAAAAACCAATAGATCAGTCTACATATTAGATGGTGTGATGCCTGTTTGGCTGTCTACCTATTTACCAATTACTGGAGTGGTGGTGGTGTAGGAAGATCTTACATTTCACAGTTCTTCATTACACCAAATCAATTTATAAGGTTATTTGCATAGCTCATTTAAAGCGTTCTCCTCTCCTTGAGCCAGCAAAAAATTAAACTGGTTTAAGTCTGCAGTCTCATTGCCCATGCCATTTGCCTCCATTCCAGATTTGAATCAGCTCAGAGTGTTTGTGTGTGCACACATGCACTTCCCTTCACAACTTCAGAATAGAATAGAATAGAATAGAATAGAATAGAATAGAATAGAATAGAATAGAATAGAATAGAATAGAATAGAATAGAATAGAATAGATTTTTTTATTGGCCAAGTATGATTGAAACAAAAGGAATTTGTCTTGGTGCATATGCTCTCAGTGTACATAATCACTTTTGATCAGATATTTCTCAGATTGTTTCAATCACAGATTTATCACTTTCAGCAAATGCTGAAAATCTGTGTTTAGAAGCAGTCTAAACAGCAATAGACAGGCTTAGTGAGAGAGGAATTGTATCAGAAGTGTCTGAAAATTAATTATTTCTTTGTATGCTTCATCATACAGGCATCCCTGGTCAACTATTCAGGCCAATTCAAGTTCCTTGAATCAGAATGATGTGTAGAACATGTACAGAGGGAAGACATAGTGGCATTAGAAAACAACACAGAACTCGTTGCTACTCAAAGCTGTATGAGTACAATGCCCAGGGCCCACAAAAGTGTACATGTACCCATCTTAAGTCGCCATTAGTTCCTGTGCTGATAAAACTCCTAGAAGTCCTCTGACAGCACAACTGACAAAATGATTAGTAAAGTATATCAAACTGTGACTGTACTAAAATTGCTTTTTGGCTGTTTAAAATACTAGTTTAATGCCAAAACTAGCAAAGGATGACTTTAAGCTGTCACGTGTGTGGGTTGAAGACAAGATGAAAGCAATTGTCATGGCGGAGAAAAGAGATTGCTGGGGAATATCCACACCATTTTTAAATGAAAGTAGCAAATGACCTTTGTTGCAAAACCAATAAAAATTTATTTTGATATTCGTGATATAACTAAGAAAAAATTGCTTATTTTGTTTATTTTCCATTTCATGTGGACTCACACTATAGTTTAGGGAATCTTGTGCACATAAGGCATTGCTTGTTTATTAATTATCATTGTTTATTTAGTGCTATCCCAATGTTACAATTTGAATTGGAAATTTGAACTTCTGGGAAACTTTTATGTGCACTGAAGAAACCATGTAGCTTTGAATTTTTTTTAAAAAAAACTTTGATCTAATAAACTTGCATTTTAGCCTAAATCGTTTTCTCAAATGAAAGATGCAGCAGAGTAGCAATAAATGAATAAAGTAGCCAAAGTAAATTAATTTAACCAGATTTCATTATTTTGTTTACAGTACACACAGAATGCCATTTAGCAATCATTTATTTTACTGTAATTCTATTGACCTTCTCTAGTCTGAGTTTGTTTAATTGATCCTTAATTTAGAAAGCTGGAGTTTGCATGAAAAAGAGGAAGGTCTGCTAAAGAACGTATTTGATTTCTAGTTGGTAGCCTGAATTTTTTGCATGAATCTCCATGCACTTGTGTTTTAAACCCAACAGAAATTACTATTAAGATACTACATTATTTGAAACAGTGTAATTTTTTTGTTAAAGATTACACAGTGAACATAACAAAATTCATTCATTAATCTACCTACCCATCCTTTTGCTCAATTCTTTTCTCTAAAATTGATTTCTTAAGGTGCTGTTTTCTTTCACTCTGGTGAATAGTGTTTCCTCTTAAACTTTAACCTTTGATCCTGTGTCACCCAACTATTGACATCTGGTCATTATTTCTTTTACTGCTTTCAACCCCACCCCCGTTGTCAGATGGACTGTTCTGTTGTCTAAAACACTTGATAGGTGGACAGGTTTATATAATACGAGGTGAGTTCCTGTGGAGACTAATTAGATGTTGTCTTTTTCATGCAAAAGAAATCTGCCAGCTTCAAAGCTCTCCACCACTTTCTACCATGTTGATTTCTGATGATGTACAGTAGTTATTTCACTGTTATATTGGAGACAGAGCTGATCTCTGACTATGGATGGTGGTATTTCAAAGATTTATAAAATAAACATGTGAATAAATGTCTGGACATTCAATTTCATTATTGCATTTCTTTTTTTAAAAAACAATCCAAATTTCTTTTTTAAAAAATTCAAATTCATGCCTATAACAAAATAAACAAAAAACAGAAAATCTTTCTGTTTTTAAATAAAAACAAATATTGAAGTACGTACACAATTCAATAATTATGACTGTATTTTCTCAGGCAAAGTGTTTCCACACAACAGTAACAATGAACATTTTGAATATCAATGCTGTTTCACTAAATTCATATTCATAGTCTATTAGCCCCAATGGAGCTTCAGACAGAGGGGGGGTTCTTCCTTTTCCTCTATGGGTATGGAATGTATCCTCTGTGCATCTAGGATTTTTTATTGTACTCTGAATATTTTAACTATTATATTTATTAAATCTATTTTATACTGCTTCCTGTACAAAAATGTTGCAAAGATTTTGTACTTGAATAGTATGTATGACATACTATTCATTAGAATTAGTACAAAATAATTATGTACTAATTATTTATTGTACCACATATATGCATGCAATAATCATGCATGGCATTATTCACGTGAGTAAATATAAACTTTTATGTGGATAATTTTATATTTTGGCACTTTAATTGTATAAAGTCCAATAAAAAATCTTGACAAAAAACCACATCCATGTAGAGAGATTTTTAAGCAAACATTTCATTATGAACACTGTGATGTTATCACTGCACTCCAATCCCATTCTTTTACCTGTAATTTCTTTTTTCATGTCATTATACACCTATTTATATGATCTAAAAATTCTGATATGCTTTACAGTGCTGTGCCAGTTGTAGCTTGCTAATGCTATATGTATCTGCTTGGTGCAAATGAGCAAGGGATAATAGTAGGATTATGAGGTATACCTCTAAATCAATTTATCATGAGAGAATAGGTACAATTAAGTAAAAGTCATAATGAAATATTTTTTCTCTGTCACATTACCAAGTTTAATCAATTGTTCAAATCCAATATGGTATACACCATAATCTTAAAGATAGTCTGATATATTTTGGGAGGTGAAATGTTTTGTCCAATACAACTCATGTATCAAATTGTCTATTTTGTAGATACATTTGTTAAGCTGACATTGCTGAATTCCATGGGTCAAGAGATGTCCAAATGCAAGACATCCATCCGAAGAGGGCAGCCAAATCCAGTCTACAAGGAGACCTTTATTTTTCAAGTGGCACTCTTTCAGCTTTCTGATGTTACACTTATATTATCTGTGTATAACAAACGCAGCATGAAGCGAAAGGAAATGATAGGCTGGATTTCTTTAGGTTTGAACAGTTCTGGTGAAGAGGAGCTGAACCACTGGACTGAGATGAAAGAATCAAAAGGACAACAAATATGTAGGTGGCACTCTTTATTAGAATCTTAATGTAGAATTGAAGCTCCACTGAATGTCAACATACAATGAGATTGTTTTCGTACAGCTAAGAGACTCTTACAGAAATTACAAGTTTTTGTATTTCAAATTAACATTCCTCTTTAAAAAATGCACAAAATGCTGTGAAGAAGTATAAACATTCACATTTTCATTTAATATTACTGATTTTTTTTTAAGCACCAGATACAGAAGACAGCAACCACAAGTCTTTATCATGAAACATTTAGGATTCTCTCACTTATTCTTATTTTAGTTAACATGCAACTTTTATGTAAATCCTTTATTTGTATGAAATTCTCTGACTGTTTCCCCCCCTGTTCCTTTTAGTAGTGTTAAGCTTCATGTTGCAGATGATCTATCAAGAAGCAGATCTAGAGGGGGAAAGAAGAATGGTTAAATGGCAGAAGAAAGCTCAGGAGAGAAATATTGTAGGTTTGCAATAGTAGAAGTGTTATTTTTTTTCAATTCTTAGTGATTTAACATTTCTGACAGTCTGAAGAGTTGCTATGCAAGAGAAGCTAGATGCTGACTACTTATGAGGTTCTCTCTGGTGTCTGTTTTAAATATGCCCCCCCCAAGAGAACTGAAACTGTTTTGAAAGAGAATTACCATTTATGGTGTAAAGACGCATAACTTTCATTCTTGATAAATAGGCTTTTGTATTATTTCAAAAGCTGTAAAACTTGTTTCACCAGACTGTAAATCTCACCTCTTAAAAATTACTGGGATGGTGTCTTCAGTTTTAACATATCTACGATGCAGGATTATTCATTGTGTGCCTTCTTTGGATCTTAATGAAATAGGACCCAGTGTAAGCACTGAGCACTTTTCAATTTTCTGATTCCTCATTTGCCAGCTTGAAAGCACAGGATCCAAAGATTTGCACAAGGGAGCTTTGGATATGTGATTTTGAAAAGCAGAATTCTTTTCTTTGAAACTGTGCTTCCACATAGATGTTTCTAATGGTACTAATCAAAAGATATTGTATGACTGTTCCATCTTTCCTTAATAAAATTTCTATGCTCAGAAAAAAAAAAGAAAGAGAAACTGAGGAAAAAAGCATGGCAGTTTACAAATAGAAGACAATAATATCTAATTTCTCCATAAAATTCCATGAATGCAGTAGGGCAAAGCAGTGTGATGTTGTGGGAGGTCTGCTCTTCAAGGGAAAAAAGTAAAACAATTCACTGGGCAGCCAGAAGTTCCTGGACATAAGTAAAGTAGTCCCCTTACCCATTTATAAGAGGCTTGGAGAAGCTGATGACAACTTGCAGGCAGTTTCTTCTCATGGATTTCTTAGTGAGAGGTACTTTAGTTTAAGTAAGAAAAAAGGAAAAATTTCACTGATAGATGCTTTTTAATTAAAGCATTTGGTCTTTATATGAATTATGGTTATTGGCAGTTCATAATCTAAGAAACACATAAATATTTTTAAAACAGAAATTACCGTAGGTAATTTTAGATAATGAATTAATCCCAGCAGTTAATTCGCTTTCTTTCTCTCACACACACATGCACACAAGCTTGAAAAAGATAGTTTTGTGAATTAGAACAGTTGATATATCCAAGGAAGTATTATGAGCTTGTTTATTCAAGAATTCTTGCAATAAATGATTTCACCTCTTTCTTTTCAACAATTGCAAGATTTCAGTTACGTTGAAGGTTAAGATACTGCTTGCCATGAATATAGTATTGAGATCATGATAAAAGAAAGTATAATTTAAACACTCACGATGTCTATGGAGTCTATATTGGTTGTAAACATAGCCAGAACTGATGAATTCTATTCAAGTGCTAGTTTTGGCACTAGAGAACCTGAAAAAAAGAAGGATCAATGCATTTCCTTTTATACTTAAAGTAGACTGATTAAGTACATGTTTAATACTCTTACCCACAATAGTATTGAATGCTGCTATGTTTGAGATCAAAGATGTTGCAGACTTGCATGAATGGATTCAAGTCCATCATGTGAAGGTTGTGTAACGTTCCCAGTTTCAAAATTTTTAACAACCTCCTTAAAATTTCTCAGCCGTAGTCTTAAAATTGTTACTCAGTGCCTTTCATGTTTCACCACTTAAATTTGTAACTATAATGTGATGCTGAATTGGTTGATTTTAAAAGTTTATCAAATGATTTTTCCTGTGTTGCATGAAATGTATAGCACAAGAAATGTAACTTTGTTAATAAATACTGTTCAGGATCTTTTGCAAACTTAAATGTAAATAATGTTACAATTTATTGTATTATTTCCAGTTCTAAATCTTGTTAATTTGCCTTCATACAAGCCTTGTTTTGTATTTCGAAAATCCTTACTAGGTTGCATTTCAGTTAAAATTTAAGCATTTGGATTTTATTTATGGATTTTAGCTTCAATTCCAAACTTGCTTACCATAAAATATTTACTTCTGAAATGCATGTTTAGAATTACGACTTGCAACATCACAGTGCCTTGAAGAATGGATAAAGTATTTTTACAGAAGAAAGAAATGATGAAAAACTGTGATTATGATCCAGGAAATTCCTGATTCTGAAAGTTTCTTAGTCTGAATTGTTCCTCTATATTTTTCTTTTTAAAATATAGTCTATTATAGACACAACTATTGAACTGTTTTGTTGGAAAGCAAGATAGATGTGGAGCAATTAAAAATATATATTTGTTTTTCTGCCACTGTCACGTCAATACTTTTGTCTTAATTTTGAAATGGTATACACCTTGCTTGGAAATTACAATGTATACATAAATAATGTTTGACGGTCTTGTAAACATAATAAACCTTTGATTTGGCATAAAACATTGGATGGGTGCCGGGAATGGAAAACATCCGTTATTTTCTATAGGATTATACTATAAAACAGCTTAAAGTTTACCACAAGATATTGGGCAGACCTAGTGAATTCAAAACTCAAAAAATGACATAAAATCAAAACAGTACAACATTGTATAACGGTGATCTTTTTTGTTTCTTTTATTACTGAGGTTTATTTGTTATGGATTTCTATAAACACGTTCCCCTTTCTGTTAGATCAGAGACTGCTGCCAGTAAGGAGATTTTGTATACAAACTGCTCTTTTTTAGTAGTATCATTTTCAACTGAATGGGTCATGAGATGATCTATTGATAAAGCACACATTTTATACGTTTGATGTCCTAAAATATTTTTTACATATAGCTTTTTTGATATAGGTAAGCCATATTGACCCATCTGTTTCACCTTCCCTGCATGTGTTTACTTCAACTTTCAGAATTGTGCAGCACAATCATTTAGCTGGGACTTCAGCTCTCAGAAGTGTGCAGCTTGATTATTTAGTTAGTCATACATGGACTTTTGAAATATCATATCTATCACCCTGGAGATAGAGTCAGCCTTGCCTTTAACCACTTGGACTAGCCCTAATAGACAGTTGTGTGCTTCCTAGTAAAATAATCAGTCTGCAAAACACTTAATTCACAACTAGATGTTTCTTAGTTCAAGACTGAACCTTTTGATGCCGCTTTCAGAGTACTGGTCATTGGGGCAAATGCATAAGAGAAGAATATATGATTTGTATCTATATACGATTTCCAGGATCAGAATTGGGTTGCACCAACACACAAATTTGGTGAGTTTAATTAAAGGTATCTTGTTTAGCTGCCATCATAAAGTTGCTCCTTTGAATTTGGTCTCACAGACCCTCACATGGGCATACCCTATGCTAACATTTAGTTCACATAAGTATTTGAAATACCTACTTATTCTGGTTCTTTCTCCATTTCGATATCTTTCATGTTATTGGATTACAACTTCCATCTCATTTTATTATTGGATATACTAACTAGAGATGCTGGGAATTGGTGGAGGTTAAATTGCTTTGTCCAATTGATAAAATATTAATTACATGGCAGGAGAAGCAGCAAATAAAAATGACCAGGGAAATCACTTAAAAATAACATATGCGTTCTTTGGTAGAGTTTGACAGCTTCCAAAAGTAGATTTCTTGACCTCTTTATAGAATTTTTAGATTTGTAGTATGGCAAAAGAGCTAGTCAAACGGAAGTAGAATTGTGGCCATATCCACACAATAGCATCATATGGATCAGACCATTTTATAATTTAAAGAGATCTTTTAGAAAGTCATTGAAAGCTCATGTATAATATTCATTAATTTCAGATTCTTGTACAAGTCTTTGGGATTGACACATTTTAATGTACCAGTTTTGGATTATTTTGAAACTTTAGATATATGGTTGACTTTGCTTTAAATTTAACTATTTTTTAAAATTATCCTATTTTTCAATCCTGCCATGGGTTCAGGGAGCCTCTTAATGTGTCAGTTGGTCCCCTAAGCAAGTTAAAATAGTTAACTTAAAATAGTCTGGTGGCACTTCTTTTAAATTGCTGCCATAAAATTAAGGTTATGTATGAAAGAATGAGGCAAACCTCTTCCATTCCGACAAAAAAAAAAGCTATCTTCTAGCAAAAGAAAAAATGTCTTGAATTTATGACATTGAAGTTGGGCTGTGTTAATGATGATGATAGATTTGGGGTTGCTTGATATGAGATTAAAGGTATAAATGGAAGTGGTTTGCCTCACAGATTCAATTTCTGACTTTAAAACACAAAGCCCCTCCCCCCAATAATTTCAGCATGTTGCTGCTAATTGAAAGACTAGAAAGCCAAGTTATGGCATTCAACCCCTTGAATATGATCTATCATTCTAGTTTTAGTGATTTTTGCTACATGTCAATTTGCCTGTTAGAAAGACCATTTATTTACTGGGAATAAGGGAAGTTTTATAGAAGACCCAGATTCAAACCTTGGTACTCCAATTAAAAGGATCACAGATAGCATGGAAATCAGGAAATGTCCTCTGACTGATCTAAGAGAGCTAATCTGGGTAGGCCCACATTTTGGTTCAACATCAACCTCACTTTCTCAAATTCATTAAGAAATGTATTTATTTACACATTGTTTAGCCTGCTCAACTCAAAAACTATTTATAAAAAACTATTATTAAAAAACTATTTATAAAAATAACAATAAAATAAGTTAAAGGTATGAGAACAACAGTAGTGATAAATCTTCTGTTAAAAAAAGTCACGTCTTTCCCAAGATGGACTCCGATAAAACATAACCAGAGTTGATATCTGGTGAAATAAAATTGCCTTTAAAGATATTCTTAAAAACACAAAGGAGGGAGACTTATAAATGGGTGGGGTGAAGAAGTTCCAAAGTGTGGGGTTACTACTACATTGCCCACGACCCCTTCACTTGGAAGAGCGGGAGTGGTGAAATCTAAAAATTGTCGCTACCTGTTCTGTGGGTGTGGCTTGGTCATGTGACTGGGCGGGTGTGGCCAACTTGACATCACATACCTCACCCAGTGTTAGAGCCAGGAGCTGCACATTCTGAAGCACATTCTGCCCTTCTGAAGCCCCCAACACTTTGAGTTTCCCTCTGCCATTTGGCTTGACTGCCCAAGTGAACCTCGTAGCCTTCTCTTGCCCAGCTCTCCATCCCAGAGGGCCACACATTGCCTCCCTGCCAATCCTCTGTACAAACCACCCACCCTGTTTCTGCAAAGGCAGAGCCCCCCCCCCTGCAGAGTGATCCAAAGGGGAGGGAGATGCTGCAGAAAACGTTGCCTTCCACCTATGCCTCCAGTTGGCTCCACAGGGCTTGGGACTCCAAAGCAGCCCGCTGGATTCCCACCCAGCCACCTGCCTACTCTCTTTGACCATTGGTGCCATTCTGGCAACTCGGTCCACAAAGTCTGGCGCTCCAGGAGAAGGAGGCTCAGCCTTGCCGCCGCTTCCCAGCAACAAAGAAGCATAGTGAGAGGGGCAGAAGCCCTCCATGCAGGGAGAGGGCAAGGCCCGGCTGCACCACCACGGAACCTGCGGTGCTTTCCCTTTGGCCTGGGTGGCACCACTTACCCAGGCAGGCCTTCATCTTGGTGCTCCCTTGCCCACTGCTGCCATTCTCGCTGCCATCCCTCTCCACCTGGCTGCAGACTTCTGCCTGCCTGAAGCAACCTCCCAAAGCAACTCCGTCGCCATTCACTGATTTTGTGGTGGGAAAAGGAAGAAAGTAAACCAGCAACGTGGCGGTGCTCTGGGAGGGCAGGCGACCGTGAACATCCTGAGGCTGCTGCACATGCGCATGTACATGTGCCACGCCACCATTGTTTGCTTTCTTCCTTCTGAGCCTCCTTCCTCCGGAGCACCGGACGCCACGGGCTGAGTTCCCAGAGTGGCGCCAGCAGTCAAAGAGAGCAGGCAGGTGGCCGCATGGGAATCCAGTGGGCTGCTTTGGAGTTCCAAGCCCTACGGAGCAGGCACCAGAGGCACGGGTGGAAGGCAGCTTTTTCTGCAGCATTTCCCTCCTCTCTTTGGATCGCCCTGCAAGGGGGCCTCTGCCTTTGCAGAAATGGGGCAAGGTGAGCGAGTGGTGACTAGGGGACCGGTTCGGGGATGTGGCCAGCCAGCGGTTGCTACCGGTTTGGCAAACCAGGCCACATGTTCCCTACTGGTTCTCCCAAACTGGTCCGAACCGGTAGCATTTCACCCCTGCTTAAAAGACCTTCCTTTTAAGATATTCTCACTGGATAGGCACATTCAATTCTGGCAATTTGCAATTACTCTTGATTTCCTTTAACAAAGGAGAATGCACACTTTACCTGAAAAAGTAATACATTATTTCATGCTAATATGAAGAGTAATATTACTCTTATTTTTGCAGTTGGATATTTCATAAAAATGAAAAAGTGAAACTGAAATTAATAAAACATTACTAATATTACTGAGATACACTGCTATTATTTTTTACATGAAGCATTATGAAACTCTCCCACCTTCATAATCATTTAATCTATAGAAGGGTGGAATAACTATGTTTATATCCATGCAAATTCTTGAAGGAGTTTCATTCAAAGATTGACTGTAAAAAACTTTTAGGAGAGAAACAAGTCATAGATTTTGTCCAGAGAAAGTTAAGCTCAGAATGTGCAGAAAACTATTTTTGATTAAAGAATTTAAGTACTGTATATGGGCAGTGTTTGTTTCTATGTTGCTGGAACAACCCTCTGGGACCCTGTTCTGTTTTTATAGTCCCACTTTTTAATATTCTATAGTATTCCTTTCATTTCTATGCTACGGTAGGGATATACATTATGACAAAATGTGATTAAGTGAATTTGTAATTGAGGACCTCTCTACACTTCTTAAAATGCCAAAGCAGTTTTTTTCTTAGCTGAGCACATTGATTTCTCGTTCAGTTGAAACTCAGGTGGAAGTCTGAAAATATATTTTGCAGCACTGATACTGAAGTTGTGAGGTGGGCTGTTTCTCTTCATGAGAACTTTTGCTTCATCCCCCACTGCTTGGCTCCTCTGCTCTTATTTCTCCCTGCTGAAATTAAGAAACTATGTTGCCTCACCTCTCTTTTATTATTCTTTTTACCTTGAGTAATCAAGGTTTTTCCTCCTCTGAGTGAAAGGAAGACAAAGCCTGGGGGCAGGAGGCTGGTTGGATGCCCTTTTGAGGGGTCCGTTGGTAGGAGCATTGGTCAGTACAGAGGCAGGATTCAGTATTGCCAAAACAGCAATGATGAGGATAGTTGAAATAATGGTTCTAGGGTTGAAGGTAAAATCAGTGATTAGAAATAACATGAATTCAAATGTTGGAATGTAAATAAATCCAAGGATATCAGCTCATTCCTTTGTTGCTCTTTGATGTACTGGTGTTATCCCTCCCTGTAGGGAAACATGACCCATGTAGGGAAACATGGTCAGTCTGCTTCAGACATTTGATGGACCCAGTGGGTTTCCAGAGACAGCTTGGGATTTTCTCTGAGGAACTGGTGGGTGGGCTTGGCTGAGTCATTATTTTTTGCCTAGAATGGACGAGTGCTGGGGTCACAGTTTCCACTATCCCCTTGTGGCTTTTTCCCATAACATGGTCACAGAGTGCATCTTGCTTTACGGAGGAGCTCTGAAAGATGAAGATCTGTTAGATGGAAAAGCCATAGTTTGTTACTCTTTCCATGGCTAGGAATTTACAATGGATAGCTTTTGTATGGACTCTGTGAAGGAACAACTTCTCAGGAGTTTCTCAGGCACACTGATATTCATGCAGACCAGGTTTTTATAGGTATCAAAAATGAAATTAGGATCCAAACTTGGTTTGAAAAGGAGTTAGAAGCCAGCATAATAAAACTAAAAGAAAACCCTAAAGCAAGATAGCATCCTAAAGCTCCAAGATCACAATAGTGGTCAAAGGAAAGAAGGCAGGAATGCCCGAGTCAGGGTTAAATGGATTAAGGTAAAACAGGTTTCAATACCAACTATGTACAGACTTTGGGCGTATAACTAAGTCCATTTATTAGAGAATAAGTATCTGTTAGGCAGAAATTAGGGTCATATACTCAAATTCATTGCAGTAGGTATTTACTTATTAAGCATTTATTTTCTTCTTTTCATTCAGGGAGTAGGAGCAGGTGAGCAATCCTATTTGGATAGCACATCCACTTTCTTTATATATGAAGCCATCCTTGTCCTCTAGGAAAGGCAAGTATATAATTCAATTCTTTTTAATATATATGGATTCAATAAGTTTTAGAAATATTTTTCTCTTAAGATATGTCATCTGCTTCAAACTACGGGGCAGAGTTACATAAGAGACGATACAGCTTTCTATTCATGTAGAGATAAAGCTGCAGCCTCATGGTAAGAATGAAATCATGCTTCTTTGAGAAGGAAAAAAAAAAGACTGGAGCTCAGCCAGAGGTTTGGCTTCCTTGGCTGAATCCTGTGGATCTATGACATAAAGCCAAACCTTTTCTCCCCTAGACAACTTTTCTTCTATCTCCCTTGAATTCAGTTGTGTGTGTATGTGAGCATGTGCATACACGTGTACATTTGCATGATGAAAAGGACTAATCCACTAAATGTTGTACTAGCTTGCCTGCTTACACATTTTTGGCATAACCTGCAACACCAGAAGAACCAAGTCCTTCAGTTTATCAACTGTCTGTGTGTGGTCACTTGGAGGCAAATATTACTTGCCACAGGAAAGGCCCTATTGACTAGCTTGGGGGTGGTCAAGATTTGCAAGCATAAAACCTGGTAATAGGTAGTTTTTCTTTCATGTAAATCCCTTCCTTTTTAATTATATATAATCTATTTCTGCAAATTTTCTCAGAACACACATTTTAAACGTTCATTCACATTTTAGTGAAGTAAGATCCACATGGTAAATGCTACAATACAAAAAAGTTGTTTTATGAAGAAAAATCAGTAATAAAATGATATAGGAATACAAACCTATATAGGGACATGAGAGCTTGTAATCCATATTCCACAGCTTGACAATCAAAGGCCTTTCTATAATCGGTGGAGTACATATTGATTTCTTTAGTAGTCTTTGGATTTCTCAATCATTCAGGTGCATCAACAACAATTTTTCTTGTTCTTTAGCCTTGTCTAAAACCAGCTTAACATCTGGTATCTCTCTTTCCTTGTAACTTCTGTTAAGCATTAAGCATTATGGTACTTGCATGTGAAATTAAGGATAGTGTATGATAGTGTATGTGCTCTGTTAAGTCTCCTTTCTTTGGTATTGATGTATAAACTGTCTTTTTCCTATTTTTGAGCACAAGCCATTTGCTGATATAATTTGGTTAAAACTTTTACTAATTCTTTTTTGTTGCTAGCCATATTTTTGTAGGTATTCCATTAGTTCCTGTGGCCTTCTGATTTAATAATAGCTGGAATATTAATCTAATACCATTTTCTAGTACTAGAGATTCTTGTAAATAGAGAGGTCTTCCCTATTCACAATATGTTGACATTTCTGTAGTTCAGAATTTCAATATATTCCTTTGATCTTCTATGAATCAGTTCTGTCTGTTGATATCTTTTAGCATACCAATTCAAAGTTGGAGCCTCCTGATTTCAGAAACATTTTGAAAAATATTACTTGTTTTTCTATGTTTGTTTCCATCTTTCCTTCTTTCTTCACTTAAGTACCATCCCTCAAGCAAAGGTTTGGAGTTACTTTTCTGAAGCAATTACAGACCCTAATACCAAATAAACATCAGCAGTTGTAGCTAGTTAGCTAGTGCAGTCATGTGGCTTGGTTTTTTGCCAGGCATTTAGAAATACTTAAGATCCACCACCAAAGATTCTCTCCTCTTCATTCCACTTGGCAGTAAGTCATGCCAACTTTGATAATAACTTTATTGCTTCTACCAACATTCTGAGCTTTAATGCATCTTCTTCATTATGGCCTAAAGTGAAAAGGGAAGACACATTCCATATTGTTTTTGAAAGGGAACATAGGCCAATAGTATGTAATAATTTCGGCTGGAATTTTGCCAGGGCATTTGGATTAATTACCTTCATGTAGAAAATATGGCCTCAGGTCTTTAATTAACTGAGGTAATTATCATCTCTTTTATATCTTATCTAACAGATGGCATCTACCAAAAGGAAAAAAAAAAGAAAACCAAAAAGATTTTCCTTAATATTCCTCCCTTACCAGAGGCACTGCAGCTTTTATAGCACCAAGATGATACATGTAGCTGAGAGAAATTAGGGAGGCTCTCCTTACAGTGACTGCTCGTAAGAGTCTATAGATTCTCTTAGCTGCATGTGGGGCTTTTTACAATAGAATGACTGAATAAAGGAGCACCACTTTTAATCCAACTGATTCATATATTCCCAGAATTGTTATTATATAGCTTTTGAAATTTATGTGCCGATATTAAATTACACAGGATGCTACTAAGAAAATAATGATCAGGTATGTTTGAGCTTAGTAGCTTTTTTCCCTCAGTTTCTATGTGGAACAGCATTCAATTTTTCATAAAAGGTTATATTTGAGTTTAGGGCATGAAATTGCCAAAGTGGACAGGACCCCTGTTTTTAATGCATGATATACCTGCTCTCTATACAGCTATTAAAGTAAGAGCCTATCTGGCCACAACCTTTCTCCATATTAAATATATAAAATGGATTTATTTAGTTATTGCCAAAAGGACTGCAAGACCAGGAAATATTTTATATTTGATGGTGAAATATATTAGGTCAAATATTATTTATTTGTTTATGTCAGGAAATCAATCCTACAGTTTCTGAGTTCAATTTCATTGCAAAAAAAATACACTAACCTCCCATTTATTGCAAGCTTCATTTTTCATAAAGTACAGCTGATACTCTATGACAGCTTTATTACAGATACTGAACATGGTTGTTTGCACTTGTATACTTGTATAATATCCATCCTCCTAAAGTGGTCCAGTGGCACATTATTCTACTATTAGATGCTGACAATGAAATACTTTTGTCTCTGATTCCTGTCAACCTTAAAAAAAAGCCTTGGGTGCTCTGTTATTTCATTACCACAACAAGAATCTATTTATAATCTATTCCAAATCTAAAATCCTAGGGTATTTTCCCCAAACATCCAAAGTCACAGAACTAGTAAATAAGTTTGAGCACACCATCAAACAAATCAAAAACCTTTAAATGCTTAGTTTTCCATTCATGTGGCACCTGAAATATCCATCTGAATTATACATACTGAAAGATACCCAGTCATCAACCTCAGCCATTCAAGTCTCCTATTTTAATCAAGGCACACATTCCTTTTTATAATCCAGTGAATTAGGGAGGGATCTGCCTGAGCCACCTTCAAATGCTATTTCATTGTTTTGGACTTTAAAAACTATTTCATCCATAACATTTCCTGCAAATTTCTATTGAGGTCATCTTTCTTTCTACACCTTGTGATACAGGTGCAATAGAAACTACAGCCAATATTTTGTTATACTACCAGTATAAGAAACAGTTGTTTTCCCCTCTCTTCTTTAAGTTCCCATGCATTCTGATTTATTTTACTTACATTATTTATGAAACAATTCTATTTCCTTATGTTATTGCATTTTGTTATTTGGGATATATACTCCACTCAACTATGAGTCTTAATTGTTAAGGCTCTTTAAGGCTCTTACTGTGGTCTTCTGTTTAGTTTTTATTTTGATCTATGACTGTAATAAATTCTTATCTGTCTAACCATCTATCACAGGGTTTGTTTTTATAAAACCACTTTGTATGTTGAATTCTTGCATATATGAAAACATTCTTAAGTATCCAACAATCACATCACACTCAGTTATATGAATCCCACTCAAACATTCACATTTAATATATGAATATGTCTCCAATAATTCCTAATCCTACAGAGATTTCTCAAATGACATCAGACTTTGGAAAACATCTAGTCACATGATATCCACAACTAACAATGCCTTTACACATATGACTCTGCACACAATGGCTTCCACACAAGCAAGAATGCCACATAACAGCATTTTTCCTGTGCAGAGGCTAGTGTCTATTAAGGTGTCTATGTCCACGCTGGCCATTACAGTAGGTTTTTTGGGACTGGCACGCTTAATATAAATCATTAAATACGTTAGCATTTTATTATGATATTATGATGATATTTATTATTATTTATTTATTTATCATTTATTATTATTATTATCATATTTATTATGATATTATTATGATACATTTTGTGTTGTTTATCCATGATTTTTTGAAAATCTAAAAGCTATGTCATTACTATTGTGTATACATTATACCATGGTATAAAGAAATAATCTATATCATGGTTCTCAACCTGTGATTCATGGGGGGCTACAATGTCATCACAGGAGGTCTGCAAAGTTTTGGAGAAATGTTACGATTTAAATATTGAATTAAGTTTTGGTGGTCCATGACCATGATCACAAAAAGGTATTTAAAGGAGGTCTGTGGTAAAGAAAAGGTTGAGAACCACTGATCTACATTACATACGCAAACGTATCAGAGATTTTAACATAGTGAAATCTGATGCAAGACAAAGCAAACAGATAATAAAATAATAGAGGAATTGATGTTTATTTTCTGGGGGGGAAATGAAGGATTAACAAGAATGAAAGCTGAGGAAATTGGCATGATATTAAGAAACGATAAAAAATAAAAGGGCATGGATTTGGGGAAGGTAAAAGAAAGCACCAGATCAAAAAGGAACCTGCCTAAACACTTTCTAATAGAAGAATATGACATCACAACAGAACTTACACAAATAAATAAAACCTATTGCCATGCTACCTATTAACACTAGAGTAAATTACATCATCAAGCCACCCTTCCCAAATTTCTTCAAATAAAAGAAAAGGTAGAAGTGTTTTTGAGATACCACAAAACCTAAAACATAAGAAAACCTATTACATTTCAAATGCATTTTCAAACCTGTCAAGGTCTCAGGTTCAATGCCAAGATTCTATTAATCTGAATTGATGATTTTCTCAAATTAATAAATCATTGTAAAGGAAATGCAACTTATTGCAAAGCTCTTCATTAATTTTTGGTCCAATCCACAGAGTCACTATCTTGAAGAGATTTAGCTTCAATTTCCTCATCTATTTTTTTAATATAGCATAACTGCTGTGCTTCAACTTCTCAGTCTGCATGGAAAATGTATAAATTTATCTGGGTGCTATCACCAAGGTCGTGTTTAAAAATCTTTGTAGCATGTAAGCTGCTTTTTAAAATGCTCAATGCTTTGAATGCTCATCAACTTGTTTCTTTACAGTCTGTGTTTCATAGGCAAGCAGTAAGTCTAAATTCATGTTCTTTACAAGAAATACGCTGCAAGTATTTGAAAGATCTCTTACTTCAGACATCTGGAAATATTTGCTCTGCAGGCAACTTTCTAATGTGGCTGCTTTCTGAGTGCATTAGACTAAATTAAGGAATTCTCTCCACCCCCCCAGCTTATCATTATGGGGTACTGTTTTGGGGCAGTGGGATGGTAATATTAAGTGATATTTAGTGTATGGTTAGGTTCAGCAAAACATCTTTACAATTTACACTTCAGATATAATTACATTTCTGAAGTTTGTAAATCTTTATACGGCTTCTTGCACTCTTAACAATTTTAGGCTTTTGTTTGCAGACTTATACAAAATCAGTTCAATTCATTTCAGTTATACTTGTGTGTTCATAAAAGTACATGGTATATTCGCAAATACAATTTACATTTACAAAACAGAATCAGCTAGCTCTAAATGTGAAATAAAATACTTCTAAACACCCAAGTTTTAAATTGACTTTTTTGGTGTGCCCTTGAGTCATTATTGATTCCTGGCAACTGCCTGGACAAGTTCCTGCAATGGCAAGATTTCGGAAGGGTGTTGCCTCCTTACTAGGAAGGAGAGACTGACTGGGCCAAGGTCACCCAGCTGTGTGCCTAATGCAAGATTAGAACCCATGGTCTCCCAGTTTCTAGCCCAGTGCTTTAAACCACTACACTAAATTGGCTCCCAGACTTCTTAATTATTACATGAATTTAAAAATAGATAAAATATAATTGTCCTTTTAGTATATACATAGATATGAACAAGCTAGTCAACTTTTGTTACTTGAGATAATCTTGTTTGCTTGTCTGCATGCTTGCAAATGAAGATTTCACATTAAATAACATTTTTAGTAAGTCACTGTTTTCCTTTCCTCTAATTAACATTTTGTAGCTCTATTCTTTTGCAAAACAAACCTCAGTCTAACTTGTGCCATTATGTGTAGTATATGTGTATTATTTGATAGTATCATGATTTAATAATTCATGCAAAATAGTTGTCCTCCTTGTTTTATTTGCTTATCTACAAAGCTTTCTAACTGGGTTTGAAATTACAATATTCAGTTACATTTTTCTTCTTTTAAAGTTAATGTAATAAATGGTTTCATATTCATAATCACTATTTTACCACCTGCAGTGCTTTGTTCTGCTTATTCAGTTGAGCCTGGAAACACCTAAGTTTGAAAAGAAAAAGGAACAAAAAGGTGAGAAGATTCACATTTATACATTTCACAGATAAAATAAGATCAAAATATTCTCTTAACATCCTAATAAATCCTTAAAATGGAATTTAATGCTAGTGGTCTTTCTGAAATTCCTTGATGATATTTCAGATATGTTTTAGATCAAAATAGATGTTTTAACCTGTCCAGAGTCCTGAAGATAGTCATCTAACTAAAGATGATTATCTAATCATCTTTTCAAAGCAATTTCCATAGATTGATCAAAAAGTAAAGCTGAGCAAAGCAGATTTTACAGAATGTATTCATTAACCACTCATCATTATCAGCAGCAGTTAATTAAGAAGTTATTAGCTCAGCCTTTTAAAAAAAATTGGCAGCTATTCACAGGGTTGCAGAACTCCTGGAAAGCTTATGGTAAATAAAGTCTTACTAAATTGGACCTGATGATGAAATTGATAACTAGTTCTCAGTTCCTTATCTGCATGAAACTTTGAAAGGAGGCTGGTATATAGAGCCATCATTCATATAATGCCGCTAATATTAAGCACAGAACTATCTTTTGTCATAAATTGATTTTATTTACTTTTAGAAATCTATAAGGCTGTCAAAACCCACTCTGGGCCAGAAAGCCCACCAGATACAAATAGGGCAAAAAAGCAAAAATGAGTCGCCCAGCAGCATCTGGTAGCCAAAGGGGCTGTATTGTGCCTCCCAGACCCAGGAGGAAACTCTTATTCTGCGGATCAGCCACCTCCTCTAAACCGCTTGGCCTTCCAGCTCCTCATCTGGTTCCTATCTGCGCTTGCCTTGACTTGAGGAGATGAAAGGACTGCTGGAAAAAAACAAAAACGCAGGGCTCCGTAACCAACAATGGTCTCGTTGAGCCGAGCAAATTCAGCCGTAGCCCGTACAGCAGCAGGAGGAGCCCTTCTGCCCCGCAAGGATGCGGGGAAGAGGACGGGGGAGGGCGAAGGGTCTTAACCCCTCGGGCGCGAGGGCTCCTTTCGCCCTAGCTGGAGGTGGCGGAGGGCTGGAGGTTTCTCGAGAGAGCCTTTCGTTGCTTTCCCTCCCCTTTTGCTTAGCCTGCCAGCTGCGGCGGGAGCCTTTAGAAGGCGCGGGTAGCGTTCCTTTCCCTTTCTAACCCCGGGGGCACCCTGAGCTTAGATCTCTCTCTCGCTCGCTCGCTCTCTCTCTCTGTGTATGTGTACAATATCATATCCAGGAGTTGTACATGAATGCGCAGAAACAGGACCGACTGGTTTCACACGCTCCTTCGCTTTGGGAGCGAGAGGCTCTTTCTTCATCAGCATCAACCACAACAGCCTCCTGCACACTAGCGAGGGCGGGAAGGAGGAGACTATCCTCCTCCTCCACCCCCGCCCCCCACAACCCCGCCGCCTTCCCCGGAGAAACAGCGGGCACTGAGGGCAAGCCTAAAAGAGGCCGCCAGCGGGATTCAGAGGGAGGGAAGTATCGCCGCCGCTAGCCACGCAGAGCCGCGGGTAAGAAGAAGACGGTCCGGCAAAGCGACTCGGCGTTGGCTGGAGAGGGGAGGCCTTTACAGGGCGGGGGTTGGGGTGGGTGAGGGTGCGCGTGAAGGGGTCCAAGGGTTGGCCGGGAGGTGGGCGCGATTTTTCTGGTCTCCGCTCCGCTTCTCCAAGGCGGCATCTGCTTTCTCCTCAGGCAAAGGTTGCGGGGGGGGAAGGGGGACACGAAGGGACGGGACATAAAGCGGACGTCCCTCTTAAGGTGTCGGGGCGGGGGGAGAGGGACGACGGACAACAATGCGGGGGGGGGCCTACGGGAAAAACCACGGGGGGGGGGGGCTAAGGGAAAAACCAAAGAAGATGCAGAGTGACCGATGGTAAGGAGAGGGCGGGATCCAGTTGAGGACTCAGGTTGGCCTTTTGGAGCGAAAAGGGGAGACAACGAAGAAGGGGCGTCCGGTGTGTTTGTCTGGGGTCTTCACCGTGAGAGGCGTAGCCGCCTCTTTTCTCTCACCAGCGCCGCCGTCATCACCAGCCCCCCCCCCCCCCACACACATACACAAAATAGTCTTTGGAGATGTGCGCGCGTCTCTGTGTGGAACTGGCATCCTCTGGCCGTTTGAGGAAAGGGAAAACCTGGCGCTCTTCTTGCCGTCTTCTCGCGCTCTCCTCCTTCTGTTTGTCTCCCCTCCTTCGCTCCCCTTGGCTAGAAACCGCGCCAGGCTCTCTCGCTCTCTCTATGAAGGAGAAGACTCCCGACCCTTTTCCTGAGGTTATAAATAACCGGGTCGCTCCTTCTCAAACAGCCCTCTTAGTTCAGCCTCCTTTTCCCGGGGGCTCCTCGTGTGCTTAGGAGCATTGCCCCCCCACCGCAGTTTCTGCAGCGGAGTGGGGGGCGGAGAGCAGCCGATCAGCCACTAGCTTCTCTGAGGCTTACTAGGACTGGCTGGCAGCGTCTTCAAAAACCGTGGGTGCGATTTCTACAGACGTGTTTGTGCGTCTGGGATCATTAATAGGCGCGTGTTTTTGGACAATCACACACACACACACACACACACACTTAATTATGTATATATTTTATAGAGATGAGGTGGTTGGCAAATGGGATTTAGGCAAACTGAAACATTCAGTTAGAGTTTTACTACTGACTTTCAGATACTATAAATGTAGACTGTCTGCTTCTCTTAGTGTAATGTAGAAACACAAATAAAAAGCATGATTAATAGATTGTATATAAAGACACAAATACTGTACACTAAAGTAAATTTCTGAAGCCGAGAAGAAAAAAAATGGCTTGTAATGTTTTGAAATGAGCTGGTTTAGCTTATTTGCTGCCAGTATAGTTCTGTTAATCAAGTAACAATAGAAAAACAATACAGAATAGTACTAAGGTGGTACAGGTGCTAACTATATTCTGTTTTAACTGTGTTCTGCTAATTATGTCCACCGTCACCTTTTGTC
Source organism: Masticophis lateralis (assembly GCA_030761175.1). Classification (NCBI taxonomy): domain Eukaryota; kingdom Metazoa; phylum Chordata; class Lepidosauria; order Squamata; family Colubridae; genus Masticophis; species Masticophis lateralis. The sequence goes on from JAUDYJ010000001.1 coordinate 48,113,105, forward strand.
CTAGCCAATTTGGGGAGGTGTTTATCTGTAGTAGTTTGCTGCAGTGCCTTAACATTTGAAGATACATGATTCCCATTTTCCTTGCTTGCCATGATGACACAATCATTAAAAATGTACAACTTAAACTTAATAGCATTTTAAGTAAAGCCCCTAAGGTAGAGGGCAGGAATTTAAAAGAAGAAAATATAAAAAAGTTGTTATAGTAACTTACTCTATTGATTTTAATTGAAATTAAGAGGTGAAGTAGCTGATGTAGACTTCTGCAAAGAATGGATTTGGTCTTGAAAGTCTGTTGCCGATATTTGTGATTCACTTCCTTGGAATTGTTCTTTTGGTATTTATTTCTTTTAGTAGGAATCTTCTAAAAGTATAATAATAGCTCTTAAACTTCATGGAAAGTAGCACATGATACAGCAAAGACAACTTGCCTTTTTTCAGAATGCTTAACTTTGGTTTTGTTTGCATTATTCAGTGGACAGAAGATAAGGCAGGAATATAATTAACTCATAAACCATCTAATTTATTGTGTCAGTGACATTTGTGCACTGTTTCATTGGGGTACAAAATCAGTTGGAAAAGCAATTTTAATTGGTACTTATTTTAAAGAGAGTAATTAAAGAATCAAAAGAACCAACATGTGATTTTAGAAATCTTGGTTAAGAAGAGAAGTTTATCAACCCACTCAGGACTCCCTTGACCTGTTTTTCTTTAAAATTAATATTATCAACATGCCATTTTGGATTTCATACTATATAACAACATTTTTCTACATGAAACTCAATTGTTATAGAGATCTATAAGGGATGCTGTATTAAGATTCTTTCCCACAGCATCCATGTGATAAATGTGCCCTTTAAAAGTAATCACTCACATAAATCATGTAAAATATTTCATAGAGATGATTTATCTATGTAACTTTTCCAAGGATGAATTCATACCAAAGACAAATGTAGTGGAATAAATCTAAGCCTGTTAATAGATGCATCCCAAAGTACTGCTGTTCTATTTAAAAATTTTATATGAAATTGCTTTTAAGATAACTGGTACATTGTGTCAGAAATAACATGTATATATGCAAAGTATCAATTATCTGTATCTGTTATCAACAGCTCGGTAGCAAAGTGTGGTACATGGAACAGAATAATTTAGAATCTTGAACATTTTATTCTCAAAGTATGTATGGGTTCTTAATTGTTGTATCGTATGGAAGTTTTCCTAGAACTATGGGTATTATTCAATTCAAATTCCTAGATACAAACAAAATAGAACTTACAAATTTTCATGAATCTTCAAACTGTGTATCCATTTAAGTTTGAAAGGAGACCTACAGGTAGTTTTCATTTAGCAACTGACTCATTTAGCAACTTTTGCAGTTATGATTGTATAAAAAAGTATCTTTATGACCAGTTCTTATATTGTTGACCTTGGCAAGTCTGTAAAGCAAAGGAAAGCTGAAGTAAAATAGTAAATTCATGATGTGGACACCTTAGTGTACTTAATCCTTAGTCCACATAGTGGACACCTGTTATGCACAAGCAACCACAACCTTTCAGGAATAATCTCAAAGCAGAATCTTTATTGTTATTCACCTATGTTACAAGAAACTTGCCAAACTGATTGTATTCCCTGGGGAACAGTCAGATAAGTCAGATTTACCAGGTACTTAGGAGCTGAGGGCATAGTGGCACAAGGAAACAACAACCAATGACTTAATAGCCAACCATCACCACCCTAATTAATAACTGAACAGCTACACCAAGCACCATATAAATGCAAAGAATTTGTAGAACAGCTCGGTGCACTTATTCTGGAGAGAGAGAAGTTCCCTGATGATGGACATATAATTATTATATTATATATGGCATATATAATTGACAGCATGAGCTTGAAAACTTTAAAAATAAACCTTTGGTCCCAGTGACTCACTCAGACTGGACCCTAGGATCCAGGACATTATCCTGGGATATGTACATTTTACTAATCCCTTCATTTACAGTCAGATAAGGCTTCAGGGATTCTGAGGGAGATTGGGTCTGTGCTACTCTCTGCAGTATAAGGATCTTAAGCTTGGCCTCCTCTTAATATCTTCCTCCTGAATAGTTGGATATTCCATCATATCACTTCACTTAATGACTGAATTGCTGGTCCCAGTTGTCAAATGAGAATTAGTACCTGTACTCTTCTCATTTCTTTCACCAGGAGTCATTTTTCAGGGACAAAACTATGTAGTGTGGTCCTATTAGAACTGAAAAGTGAATGCAACATTTAGATATACTTTGTACCTTCAGTGACTCTGTCCTGATGTAAAAACACTTCAGTTTTATTCATTGTAACTACTGCAGTTACATCTTTTTTTGATGGCATATTCTAAAAAACCTGTGTAAAAATAATGCCAGCTAATTGACACTTAATTAATCCCAACATTTTAGAAAGAAAGTGCAGGAAATAAAAAAAAATGAAATAGCTGTTTGTAGAGATTTCAGAAGAATAGTAAGGAAACCTAAGGCTATACACTGAAGAAAGAAGCATAAAATGGAAAGGTTTTTTTAAAACAAATAATTTGGGGCTTGGAGGGCTTTTTTTTTTTTTTTTTTTGGATAATTGGAACCCTTAAAAAATAACTTAAAATCTTTTCTGAATAAGACCTCACTGATATTTTATTTTGGGCCTATGAATACACAGATTGTTTCCCCATTTATCATTGCCCTAAGGAAAAATTAAAAAGTAAGAACATTTTAAAAAATGTTTTAAACTTTGGAGAACATCGTAATGTAATGTAATTCTAATATTTTTGGAAAGAAACAGAGGAATGATAATTTTTTTAAAAATGTCACCAATCCTTTTTAATAATTTTATTAGTCTATTCATAAAATGTTAATGCATTAAAATTTTATTATGCACCCAGAAAATATTAATATTCTTGAGCTATTTTTAAGTCTGTACATATCTCTCTGTATATGTTTCTGCATGTATATGTAGAGAGAAAGGAAGCCTGTAACCATCCAGATGTTGCTAAACTACAATTTCCGCATTCTTAGTCAGTCTGGGCAATGGCAAAAGATGCTAGTACCTGTAGGTCAAAAACTTTTGAAGACTGTTTTATATTTCTAATTGTCCATTAAACCATTTCCAGTCCAGCAAGCCTGTGAAATTTCTCTGAAAAAAACAATTACCAAGGCTACTGAATTTGTTTAAAAGATGAGTATAGGGTATCAGCACTAGAATGTGATTCTGTACATGAATGCAGAAACCTGATTTAAACCTTGTGCTGTTTTAGGGAAATAATACACATGTAATGCTATTATTATCTTAATTTCCAGTGCGATACTTAACAGAAACAAGCAGAGTAATAATTATGTTGCCAGTCAGCACTTACATGAGAAAACTATGAACCAGTGAACTAATACATATGATCTTATATACTTATCATATATATTAAAATTTCTTTTGTTTTAACTTATTTTTTATTTTACCATTCCGTTCAGCCCAGACTAGAAGGTTCTTTCTTTAAACTTGATTACCTGTGGACACATGTGGTTTCCCAGATCTGTTGGTGTCTCCAAAATTGCTCCTGAATTGGAATTACATGCATAGGGACATGGATTTCACAGGTAATAAAGTTTAGCCTATGAAAGAATTCATAGTTGTATATTTGGTAGTCCTTTAGATTTATAGAAGACATGCTGCTGTGCAGTTCATCTATGGACACAGTGGTGGTTCTCCTGTTCCAGTCTGAAAGCACAGAATCTAGTGCTCATGGTTTTCTATCAGTTTTTGATGGTGCCTGTCTTCAAAGCTGGTGGAGACTTCATAACAAACGACTCAGTGGTGGGTTCTGTCAACAGCTGAAGCTGCTAGTTCCTGTGGCTAGGATTTCTTTCACAGTGTAGAGCAATGCTTGTGTGACTGATCTGAAGATCTTTTACCAGAGTTCAGTATATTATAGAGCAACTGGCAAGGTATATAATGGTCATCCATTATGATGATGAGTCCTACCCATATTATCTGGGCTCTCATAATCAAAGGCCCAATGCAGATTTATTCTTTGTGAGCCAAGACCTCCAGATTGGAGACCCAGTCTTGCCAACACATGCCAAAGATGGAGTGCAAAGTGCACATGTGAAATTTATCCAGTTGTTTGATGTGCCTTTGGTACAGAATTGATAACTCACATCCATATAGGAAAGAAGGAATAATACAGCTTGTAGATTTTCAACTTTGTGGAGATATGTATGTTGTGTTGATTGAGTACTCTAATATGAACCTGCCCCAGTGCCTAGCTGATTTTTTTAAATTAGATTTATATGCTGCCCTTCTCTGGAGACTCAGAGTGGCTTACAATGCGTTAAGCAATTGTAAAATTGCTTAATTTTGCTAATTTTGGAGTCAATTTCTTTGTCCAAAGATTTATTATTCAAGATGATGTTTACCAAGTATTTGAAGCTGTTTGCATTTGTTAGCTGGATGTCATTAACATTGTTTTTTGGTTCTATGGACTTGATGTTTGACACCAGCTGGTAACATATTTCAGTCTTGTTCAGGCTGATAAACAAGCTGAAGAGCATAGCAGAATCTGGGATCTTGTTCAGCTGTCAAATGTAGATTGCTGACTTTGTGCACCAGGAGCACACAGCAAAGAGGATTTCTTGAATGACTGTATAAAGGTACTTTGTATGTTGAAGTGGCAAAAGTCAAAGAGAGAACTGTCCATTAGATATTTGATGTACACTCCTTCAGACCCTGGATAGCACGTAACAGCATGTAAGCAAAGGATAGATTGAATGGGATTGGGACTAGCACAAAATCCTGTTATCCCACTGGAAATGGCAAATGCAGCTGATGTATCACCATTGTAAGAACCTGTCCTGTCATTCTGTTGTGGAGTAGCTGAATCAATTTTATGAATTTTCTCAGACATTTATTTTAGGATGATCCAGAGAGCCTCCCTATTTACAGTATTTATTTATTTGTTGATTTGCTCATTCATTCATTCAGTTTCAGTAACTGACACCTAAAACATCTATCTTAGTTCATCACAATTAATACATGGCACAGTATTGGCTAGATGCAGAAAGTAATCAATGTTTCATATCTAATTTCAAAGGGAAGCAATTTTGGCCATCTGAAGTATCTATTAGAGTATTTTACAGGATTTTAATGATTTTCTTCTAATCTTGAATATAAAGATAACTATATTTCTTGCACCCCTACCACTTTATGTCTTATCTGTTCTTTATCTGGTGCCATCCAGATATACAGGATTGTACTTTTCATAATTACATATGAAATAAACTTTTCCAAATCTCCAGTTAATATGGTCAAAGCATACATGAATACATTGCCAGACTTGGATAAAGCCACATAGTTGCCTATTGGTGAAGACACTTGCTTCCCACCCTGAAAATTGAGAGTTCAATCTTAGGTAGCAACAGATGTTGCTCTCCTAGGGCACAAAGAAAAATATCTGCTGTGATCTCCATATGGCATCCGGCCAGTAAATACTCAGCTCCATCCAGTTGCCCCAACTCTACCCCAAATTAAGGGATTACAGGATTATAAAAAGTGAGTATTGCCAGACACTTGGCAATTGCTTTTCTGCTTCTGTATTCATTCATTCATTCATTCATTCATTCATTCATTCATTCATTCATTCATTCACTCATTCACTCATCCACTCATTTAATATGTTTGACTAACCACTTGCCATGTAAGTGGCTAACATTCATTTAAATTATCATTTAAAATCACCAGCAGAAATTAAAATACCTTATACCTCATACATCAATAATCTTGCTACAGATAAAAAACCATGACTATATGAGCTAAACCTATTTTACTGTAAGGGTACATGAACAGAATGTTGCAAGTCACAAAGTAAAAACTTTCTGTTGCCACTTTTAACTATCTGATTTATTAGGATGGGTCCTTCCTAAGTTTCTTCCTCTGACCATTAAGCCCTTGTTGGTTCCATACTATTCTCTGATTGTTGATCAGTAGATTGTTGATAGGCAACATTGCTTTCCACTGTCCCCCAACTCCATATATTCCATTACATTTCCTTGCCTGAGGGAAAAAAGCAGCACTTTGGGTTCATCTCTTAGTTCTTTAAAGATATATATCAAGTACTGTTTGTCTTTACATATTTTTCAAGTCAGCTTTACAATGGAAGGGAGGAAGGAAAGAAGGAAGGAAGGAAGGAAGGAAAATTGTGAATACAATAAAAAATCTATACTTATTGTATTGGATGGTAGACATAAAAGGTTTGCATAAAATATTGCAAGTCTATCAATTATTTATTTAATTTATTTAAAACATTTATATAATTACCCATCTTATACCAAATTCTGAGTGATTCCTAATCTTTGACAACAGTTTTCTCCTTAAATTAACCATTCCCTCAATGTTATTTTTTAAAAAATAACAAAGGATTCCATATTGGAAGTATATGAATTCAGGGAAAAAATCAATAAAACCAAGATTCCCTGAATTCATATGGACTATGAATAGCAGTGCAGTTTCTGCCATTTAAATTATATAATGGTAGGTATGGTGACAATTCTGTATTTTGATAAATTGTTGAAGGAGTAGCGGTTTTATTTCATATGTAATCTAATGAGAAAATACATTTATTATTTAAATCAATCAAAATATGTTACTGAAAAGAATTCAAAGTTCCATAAGCAAACTAGTATGTGAGATATAACTTTCTCTGAAATCTGTGTATTTGACAGGCATAGTGAAATACTGTGTTGTATTACTATAAACTACTGAGTTACCTCAATAGTTTGCAATACATAAAATTGAATGTATAAATGAATGAATGAATGTGTTTGCCTTGTTGTGTAAAATGTTTTTCAGTGACTTACCTTCATGCTGAATTTACTGGAAGTCCTGCCCTGATGTTTTAAATGCCAAGTTCTAATGCCTTCTTCTAGATGAATGTATGTGGAATTAGGTATACTTGTCAATTGTTGGAAACATTAGAATTGTTCTGTGTTTGATTTCATTAATCTTAAACATAAAAGAAATAACAGACAAAGATCCTGGAGGAAACAAAAAGACAGATTGAAAAAAAGGAAAGAAAATGCTAGGGTTGTTTATATATCCACAATACATCACTTTCAAAATAGAACATATATATTTGATTTGTATGTAATGACTTTCTCCCCAATTCACATATGTAATTAAACATTGGACATTGGAGACATCTCTCCTTCAGATTAATAAGGTTCTGCATTGTATCAGCCTTTTTTTTACTCTGCATTAGATGAAATGGATATCTGCTTCTACAAATTGATCTTAGATTTATTTGTTTATTTTTATCATATATGTATAGCTGCCCATCTCACATGAAAGTGACTCTGGGCAGTGCATAGGACTTAATAAAAAAACAATAAATATATAAAACCATCAATTAAAAATTATAAAAACAGGAGAAGATTATATTTTAGTCACTAAATTTAAAATCAAGTAATGCTATTGTCAAACAATTATAAATACATACTTCTTGATCCAAAGATGTAAATTCAGTATACTTTTCCTAAGTACTGATAAAAAAGAATAACTTCATACAACTAAGAAATCAAAGAGTTTTAGAATTAGTAATGCCACATGCTGTTGCTGCAGAATGTAGGGTAACTAATGAGGCCCTACCAATACCCCACATTGCTTCTATCTTCACTCCACTTTTTGGCCTGTAGGGATTTCAGGAGATTTGCAGCATTGTTGTAACAAGTATTTTAAATTTAACTTCTGTTTTAGTGGTTTTCTAGAAATGCATAAATACCTTTTTTCCTTGACATTGTGAATGGCATCATTACAGTTCTCTCATTAGCATCATAATGACTCTAAAGGAATAGTAAGTGAAAATGGAATAGTTGAGAAAATGGAACAGTTGAGAAAATGGAATAGTCTATCACCCAACAGAACTGCACACATGTAATGAAATTTTAACCTTCAGGCTGCTTGGTTGCCTCAGGGTGTTTTCTTAATGTATTCACTTGGCTGGCAACATGGAAAACCTGTGATAGCCTAAGGATTATAAACTGAATTCAATTCATATTTCATCTGGGCTTCCATACCACTGAAGTTCAGACAAAAATTTGCAGTTATCAACAGAGTTATAGTATAACTTGAAGCTTGCAAGCATGCAATAAATAAATAAAAATTGAGGAGATGGAAAAGATCATTTCCCCAATAGTCCACAGAATATGAAACGGAATGATGGAGAGGGAAAATAATAATAAAATGGGAGGCCTGTAGAAGTGGCTAGCAGGATAAGAGTAGATATGTAAGATAGCTCATACACTTCGGTGGCCTTAACAAAAGCAAGAATCTTATACTATAGTTACACTACTGAAGAATTGTTATACAGTATCTATGTTAATATAACTGGATAATAGCACTGGGTGACATGATCTGTCACTATGAGTTGAAGTATCTGGAATATGCTGATGAAGCCCAACTCTATATTTCCACCCCTGGTCATCAAAGTGATAATGTTGGTGCTCTCTTGTGGCGCCCGGCAGCTGTGGGGATAAATGGGGGACAACAGGTTTTGACTGAATCCTGGCAAGACTGAATGGCTTTTGGTACATGGATCTCCAGGATTCAGGACTTTGACACTGTAATGCTGCTTGATAGAGTGGTACTAACCCAGACGGATCCAATATACAACTTGCGGGTTTTCCTGGACTCATGACTCCTGTTCAAAGACCAGGTGGAAGTCATGGCTAGGAAAGCTTTTGTGTAACTTCAGGTTGTGTGCCTGATCTAGGAGTGGCCTCTCCTAGATCAGGAGTCCCTAGATCAGTCATTCAAGCCCTACTCATCTCACAGATGGACTATTGCAACATACTCTACATGAGGCTACTCTTGAAGACCATTTGGAAGCTACAGCTGGTGCAGAGTGCAGTAGCACTGGCAGTTTGTGTAGCCCCAAATGTAGTGTAGATGGGTTTTATATTTCAAGTTTTTCTCTTGGTAATCCTATAATCATTAGTGGGGAAATCCCAAAATACTCCTCTATTGTGGAAAGTTAGTCTACGTTCTCAAGGAGAAGATTAATTTTCTGTAATCAAAGGTACAGTAACAAAATAACAAGAATATCCCACTTCAAGTGCACTAAAGATAGTATGCCTCCCACAATATATCAGACATAACATTTTAAAGAGATTTGGGGTGTAGATCCAGATTCAGATGAACAATTTCCTACAATTGAGTGTCTTGTTCACAGACATTATGTTATGATGATGTGAAAATGATGAGACATTGTGTAAATGACACAATTGTTTAATTTGAATTCATTCTGCTACCTTCCTTTGACATGTAGAATATGCATTGAGGTAAAAGTGGAACACATATTTCATCCTTAGCCCAAGAGAAATATTGCCAAACTTTAACCATTCATATTTGTCAATTAAGAGAGAGAGACAAACATTAGCCTGTGAATCGAGCTGTAGTCCTTCTTTGCACAAGAGTAAATGCAGCCTCTTTTGATTGTTAACTGAAATGGCAAGATGGCAAAGACAGGCATGTAAACACTATCCAGAGGAAATCTGGAATGCCCCTCATTTGTAATATTTAATTAAATTTATTGCATTTCTATGCCGCCCAACTCCCGAGGGATATTCTTAATCTCTTAGTCTCATAAAAACAATGGAGAGGGTGAGAGCACTTCTTCATTTTATCAAGGGATGGATGGAGCTCCAGGTTGATAAAGCCTACAAAGTCTACAAAGAACTCTCTTTGTTGTCTTAAATGAATTGAAGTTTCCAGGACCAGGCAAATTATGTTGTAATTTGAAAGAGCTGGCAGAAGTTATTTCAGAAGAAATGATTGTTATCTTCAGGGAACTAGTATAAGGGCAAACATAGTTCTAATATTTAATTGGGATGAGGTTTGGGGAAATTACAGAAATATTTGTTTAATGGCTATCCCAAAATAAATTGTGAAGCCACATTTCTGTGAATTCTTGGAAAACAGTAGCATTATCAGTGAGGGGCCAGCATGGGTTTGTCAAAACCAATCCATATCAGTTATATTTTCTTTTATTATGACAGAGTGATTAGTTTACTAGACTAAGTGAATGCTGTAGATATCTTGATTTTAGCACCATATTTGACAAGTTCAGATATGATATCCCTGTGGATAAAATGGATAAATGTGGAATAAAAGAAACTTGGTCCACTATATTTGCAATTTGTTTAACAACCATACCCAAGGAGGTCCTATTATTTCACTGGTCTGGAAGAAAGTTATCCCTGGGATTCCATCATCATATGAATGATATTTAACAACATTATAAATAACTTAAAACAAAAGGGAGGGAAGTTGTACTCTAATATGCAGATGACATCAAACTAGAGAGACTGGCTACTAATTTAGAATACAAAATCATAATCTAAAATGAGCTCAGTAGACAAATTTTCAGAAGTGGTTTGCCATTGCCTGTTTCCTAGGGCTGAGAGCAGGTAACTGACCCAAGGTTATTCAGCTGATTTCATGCCTAAAGTGGGACTAGAACTCATAGACTCCTAGTTTCTAGCCTGGTGCCTTTAATCACTGCATCAAACTGGCTCTCTGACCATTACAGGACCAAAGGGGATGCAGCAGTTAAAAGACCCAAAGCAATTTTGGGTTGAATTAACAGAAGTATTGTTTCCAGATTGCAGAAAGTAGTATTTTTGTTGTAATTAAGCTGATTTAACTGTATTTGGGAGTATTGTGCCCAGTTTTTTGAATCACACTTTAATAGAGATGTAGACAAGCTAGAATATATTAAAAGAAAATTTGTCAGGATGAAAAAAGATTAGAAGCCAAGCTTTATAAGAAAAAGTTAAAAGATGCAGGCATATTTAATTTGCCAAAGTTCTTACTAGGAAGAGATATGTAGGGGTCTACAGATATCTAAAAGACTATCCTATTTAAGAGGGGCAGATCTGTTTTCTGATGAAACTGAAGATTGGATTAAATGATTTAAACAATCCCTGTCAACTCATCCATCCTTTGAATTCCCCTTTAACTTTAATTATTAATTTTGCCAGACAGATTATAATTCTTAACATAATATCAGCTTTTGGTTCTTTATTTATTACCAGCATCCGTGCACTCTTACTTTGGAGAAAACATGCCTTTTGGCAGTCATCAAATCTCTTCAAAATATTCAAGATGGAAAACAGAATTATTCTTGTTTCTTGAAGAGTAGGAAATAGAGCTGAGGAGACATCTGGCTTGTGTGCCAAGAAGTATATGCATTACTGTAGAAAGCACATTGTAATGTGGGTTGCCTCTCCTTCTCAGAAATGCTGCTTCTCCCTCTCCCTTTCCTTCTCTTGCAATGGGATTGGATAGATGGTTTACAGCCTGGCTCTGGCCCCGGAATCCCAGCTCCTGTTTAATATTCTGCTTGCTCCACTGATGTTGTGCTTGGCTCCTGTGGGATTGCAACTCACCGCTTGAAACCAGAGCCAATTTTCTGTCTTAATCTCAGTGTTTTGACTGGAGGCAGATCCAGTTCAACCCAATCGGAGCTGGTGGAAACAACTACCTAAGAGTCTCGCTCTGTTTCGCTTGGGGAGGGAAAGAAGAAGGAAGAAGGAGGGGGGAAGACAGACAGACAGACAGAAAGAAAGAAAGAAAAGAAAGAAAGAAAGAAAGAAAAGAGAGAGAGAGAGGCAAAGAGAGGCAGGCCAACCAACAAGCCACTCGTAAGAGACAAATACACAATGCAGTCTCTGGGATCGCTGTATCTGTAGAGAATAAAGTGATTCCTCTGCAGTTGGATATATTGCTCAGATTGGTTTTCTTTCTTTCTTTCTTTCTTTCTTTCTTTCTTTCTTTCTTTCTTTCTTTCTTTCTTTCTTTCTTTCTTTCTTCCTTCCTTCCTTCCTTCCTTCCTTCCTTCCTTCCTTCCTTCCTTCCTTCCTTCCTCCCCCCCCCCTCTCTCTCTCTTTCTTTCGCTGTAGAGGAAATCTGAATTAAGAATCGTGAGCGGCAGCCAAGGGCTTTTGGGCAGACGGTCAGTGAACGGGGAGAAAGGGTTGCCTTGCTTGGGGAAGGGCTGCGATCCTGAACCATTTGGCTGGACGTTAGACGAGACCCTGGGATCGGCGGCGCTTCTACATGCATCGCGGAGGAACGGGGGATTGAGTTCTCGGGATCGTCCTCCCCATTTAAGCAATAGGTGAAATACAAGGTGCTGAAGGGAAAATCGGAACCGACGGAGACGTTCTGAGCCGGCTGCGCGAACTGACTGAGGCAATCGGCGTCGAGAGGAGGGTGAGAGAGGGCAACGGGTGCAGAAGGCAAGCGAGAGCGGGAGGCACCGGTCCCTCGGGGCCGTAGGAGAAGGCCAAGGGCTCGGCGGAGATACCAAATGCCAGCTTGACTGCAGAGCGCAGGCACGCAATGGCCGCTGCCGGATAAGGGTACGCCAGGGCAGGGCGAGCTTCGCGGGCGCGTGGCGGGGAGGTAGGAAAGGCGGCGGCTGCCCGACCTGACCGGCCGCGCTATCTTTGTCTCCGTTTACAGATCGGAGGCGCCGCGATGACTCTGGTGCTGCCCCTGAGCAGCTTCTGCGAGCCCATTGTCTCTTCCGAAGGAGCCGGCGAGTTCCAGCCGCTGTGGGAAGCGCGCTGTTGCAGTAAAAGCAGCCCCGCCTCGGATGCCGTCGCCGGCAGCAGCAGCACCAGCACCAGCACCGCCCAGGGGCAGGCGCAACAGCAGCCGCCGCCGCAGGGCAGCGAGGACCGGACACCGGTTGGGCAGCCTCCGCCCTCAGGTAACGCTAACAGAACAGTTCGCCCTCCTCCCCAGCTTCTCCTGGAGCGCAATGCAGCGAGTGTAGAATTACTCCCGCTGGGTTCCTCCCAATCGTCCTGGGAGGTAGTGGGTGCTCAAGGACTGACTGGTCAGAAATCCCGCAGAAAGCTACCACGATGGAGGGGACGTGGGAACAAGTCCCAGTCCAACGTCTTAAGCACTCCAGCACACTGACTCGGTGGCTCTTGCTAGGTTCTGCTTTCATTTCTCTCTGTAACCAATTTGTCAGGCAGATTTAGACTGGGAACGTTTAGCTCCGGATTATTACTCGAGATTTAGGAAAGGCCTGAACTGATTCATAATCTTTCTGCTTCAGGATCTTGTTTGTAAAGGGGGTGAACAAATCGGCTTCCCGCTAATGGAAATTTCACCAGCAGGGCAAGAGGCAAAAAACCTTTGGTTTTGGCTGCTGCTTTCTCTCAGTTTCTGGTACTCAAAGGAGAGCTTTGTCCAAACATGGGCATTTCATGCAGTTAACATAGTAAGAGGCCACTGATGTTAAAGGCAGGGGTGGGTAGGGGGCTGATGAACCAAAAAGAGATGCATTAGGACAAACTGCTCTTTAGAAAATCTCTTGTCAGGTAAAAGTTAATGCTTTTCATGGAGAAGCTTTTGCTTGAACTGATCCTATGGTTGCTGGATAACATTGGAGGGTGATCTCTGTTCTCTTGGCTGCTTTGCTTTCCATATTGCAAAAGCAAAAGGGGGGCAATCTGTGTGTTTGCATACGTGGTGCAGCAATGATTATGACTTGTGATGATGAATTAGATTTAGTGCAGGCAAAGGCTTCCTTTGCTGGTTCTCTTGTCAATGGATTGTCTCTCTAACATCCTCTTTGTCTTAATCTATTCAAGGGTAATCGTTTGATTACTTTTTTAAAAAAGCACTTTTCATAAGTTTCTCAAATTTTCTTTCTTAATTGTTAAATTTTTCTGATTCTGGTGAGAAAAATATGAATGGAGAAAATATGAACTTCAAAGTAAATTCAACTTCTAGTCAGATGCTTGATGGTTTGTTTTTCAAAATGAGAGGCATTTTCCAACTTAATCTCCATTGTCCTACGTGAATGGTGCAGATGAGCTTTGGAATTTACATAATATACCTATATTTAAAGAGAGAGTGGAGAGAAGTGGAGGCGGGTGTCTTTTGAGGGTAGACCTTATGAACCGAGGATGGCATGATAAAATTGTGCCTGGATTGTATCACATTAGGCAGTCTGGTGGAGCTCCTTGTATGATGCTCCATAAAAGGTGGACATTTTTGTTCCAAAATCAAACCACAGTCACAGAACTAGATATCAAGTAGAATTATAGCGCACCTTTATTTTTTGTCATTTTGAACTATTTTAGTTTTGTATGGCAGTATATTTAACGACAAGGCTCACCCGGTAAGCTGAAATGTTATGGACTGCTTAGACAAGACTCTTATTTGATCCCCATTTAATAATAATTTCCCTCCCTCCCTCCCTCCCTCTCTCTCAGTGTGTGTGTGTGTGTGTGTTTCATCCCACTGAGTTCCTACGGTAAGCCCCATCCCATCTGAATTTAGGATAAATCCTGGGATTTTTAGGGAAGAGGCTTTGACTTCCTTCCAGAGGCAATTTTGAACTGATCTCAGTGTGATAGTTTAAGAGAGTGTTTCTCCCTTTACTGCTTTTGTGTTTGTGAGAAGAAAAATGAAATAGTTTATAGAGCAACCCTTAGCTTTGTGTTGGATCAGAACTTGCTGAATTAAAATCTCCTTATTAAAGTTATCCAAAACAAACTGGAGCCAAGTGGTTTCACATCTATGTGAATTAACTAACTTTAATTTAAATGAATAATATTTGCCCAAATTTGGACATAATATGGATTGCTGTACATTACAGTAAAAGCAGAGCCTTTCATATTACTTTAGGAAGAAAACAGACAAAGCTGAGGCTTATCATGATCTATTCCTAATCACTTGACTATGGTTCAGATGTATGTGTAGAAGAGCCTTTTTCTATAAAAGGCCATTGACCCATGAGGAGAGTCACTGGGGGAGGCTGCTTCAAGTGATGATGAATGAAGTGAGAGCTGCTGGTATATGAACCTAGTGCCAAAAATAGAGCTTTCTGCCTTGCAAGCTTGCATAGTTATCTTGCTTTCTGTTTCTGCACATTAAATGAGACCATAGAGTACATACAGTCACTAGCTGCAGATTTCTCATCCTGTGTTTAAGTAAGCATTTTAACTGGACTGGAGGCCTCTCTGGTTCTTCCTTACTTCTGATTTCAACTATATATGAGCATACTATAGTTGTTTTATGATTCTACACATGCTTAAAGATGCCTTATGTTAAATTTGGCTTTAGATTTCACACAAGAAGCATGATTTAAATATATGTTACAAAAGACCTCTAAGAAAGAAGGCTAAAATTTAAAATCCATATTAATAAAACAAACTGGATAGTGATCTATGAAGCATTCCCCTTCCCCAATGTTGGCAATGGTTTAAATGTTTTCTTTGTAATACTACAAACATTTTTAGTTGCCAAAACAATATTTTAGACATAAAAAAAATCTTATTCCAATTTTGATAGTTAGCATCAAAAACAATAATAGGGTTAAGGCCTTCAGTACCCTCTTTGAAAATGAAGTTTGTGCCCACTTCATTTTGTACAGCTTTTATTTCAAGTTTTAAAAAGCATGAGGAAAATACAGTGATTCTCAAACAGGTGCCCATATTAAATGCTAGCAATAATTAAAATCTTACTCTCTGTGGTAGCACACTGTCTGATTGGAATACCATGACTCAGACTAAATTGTGGTATCCATTGGTCTCTAAAGAGTTCAGAGTAATTACATCTTGGTTACCTGTTCCAAATCACTTCCTTTTATTGAATTTAAAGAACATTTCAAATTGGTTTAGAGCAAATTATGCATATTTGATACACAAATTACAAATAAGATTTGTCTACCCGTAAGGACATTGTTCCTTCTTATCAGA
This sequence comes from Masticophis lateralis, assembly GCA_030761175.1. Taxonomy (NCBI): domain Eukaryota; kingdom Metazoa; phylum Chordata; class Lepidosauria; order Squamata; family Colubridae; genus Masticophis; species Masticophis lateralis. The sequence continues at coordinate 48,128,896 of JAUDYJ010000001.1, forward strand.
AGGGGTCATACAAATCTACTTTATCTTCTACAATAAGAGAGCTGTTGTGAAAGAGATAAAAATCTGGAAAAATAAAAAAAATGCATGTACTTGAGACAATAACAGCAGCATCTTCCATTTGTCTATTCACATTTCAGGGAAAATTATTTATTAGAAGGTTGGCCAATGAGAAAGCAATATCTCATTTAAAATACAGTCTTGTGGTTTTTGGGGTGGAGAAAGCATAAAATACTGTGCAATACCCTTTGTCGTACAAGAGAAGGCAGCTTATGGAGATGGAAGTTGGCTGCAGAGGTTGTTGGGGAAAATCTGCTACTTTGGTGCTTTCAAGGACCAAAAAGGTAGGATCTAGGCCAAATAGAGCTTTTAGGTCAGAAAAAAATATATGATAAATTTGACATGATATGATAGCATCCAAAAACCAATGGGAGGAGACATTTCTAAAAAGTGGAAAATATTACCACTTTGTCTCTCTTCCCTAGCTGCCGCAAGCTCAGCAGGTTTTATAAAGTGGGAGTTCCCCTTCCATAGAGGAACTCTAAGAGTTTTAGCTTCCATAGAATTGGTTTATCTCAGCATTACTCATTCATCCTTATTAACATTTTTAATAGCATTGTTCAGGAACATATAAGCGTATGATAAAATATGAGATGATGAAATAGGGATATAAAAAGTTTTATTTTCAAGAATATCTGTCATAATTGCAATAAATATATTTCTGGTTAAACCAATCTTGAGGATTATAAGTAGCTACTGTTCATTAGCAATATATTAAAATTATTGGTCTTTTTAAGATGGCATAGGTGCTAATTTTAAAAAAGAGTTCAGTGATGAAAGCTTTAGGGGTTTTTTTTCCAGATGGGTTGGACACATAGGATAAAACTTTCTTAAAGTCAAGTATGTAAAGAATGTTTAAACTGACAACGATGCTTAAATAAACAGATTTCTTTCTTATAAATCTTTTGAAAAAGCTTCTATTGCTTCAATTTATTTTTCAGATAAACTGTTATTAAATATGATAGATAGACGATAGATAGATAGATAGATAGATAGATAGATAGATAGATAGATAGATAGATAGATAGATAGATGATAGATAGAGATTCCTGTTTCTCTTTACTGCATCGGAACACACACATACATATATATGTCCAAAGCAGTAAAGAGAAACTGGAATATTTCTCTTTTACATTTTTTGCACTGGTGATATTACCTCATTTGGTTAATGAAAGATCAGCAAGAAAACAACCAAGCTCAGAGAACACCAAGGATCCCTTATTTCAAGTATGAGCTACAAACATTCTCCTTTATTGGTCTTTGTACCTGTCAGTCACAGTTTATACCATATGTAATCTATTTCCCACAGTACTACACCACAGAGGAAATCCAAACCCTGTAGCACCATCTAAGGTCACATATTTTAAAAGAAAGTATGTGGAAGAAGAAGATTTTCATCCACCACTCAGTAACTGTACACCCAAAGTAAGTTTAAAAAAACTATTACTTCTGAGTTTCTGATTTGAAATTGTATAATTTCTATTTGCTTGAGCGCAATGCATTTCAGTTTCCATAATTAGTAGTATGTTTTTTGGGGAAAAAAGTATGTCTGCTTTTTCTAAACATGTAATCTGTTAATATGAACTGTTCGATTCTTTAATTTTCTTTATTCCTATCAATTCTGTTTTAGTGAAGAAAATTTGGACTGGGCAATTCTTTTGTATCAACTCAGAAATTAATAATGTCTTGGCATCATGAGAATGTAACTTTCCCTCTGCTGTTCATTGAACAAATGGTTTGTGGTTTGTTGAGTATAGAATCTTTCTCACTCAAAATATTGAATCCACCTTACATTGCATGTAAATTTATTTATTTATTAAACATGCATGCTGCCTAACTCACCTAGAGATAACTCTAAGCAGTGTACAATCAATAAAAGCAAGAAGATGAAATATTAAAGCATGAATAATGAAGTAATGGATACTAAAATTGACTTAAACCTTAACAAAGATGGCAAAGAAGGAAGCAAGATGCACACGGGAGGTGTCAGAGATAAATCAGAGATGGCCAATAATATTGGCTATGTTCCTACATTATAGAAAGCCAGAACCTGGAAGAGTCCCTGGTGTATCATGAACAAAAGAAACATGCAGATCTATGCTCCTACCTGATTCTTCTTGCCCCAGAAAGGGCTCAGCAAACCCATAGATGCTCTTTCCATGATGTATTTACTGTGATGTATGTGCCAGAGCTGGAAGCCATGGGTTGTCCTTGGATCCCATTTGGGAGTCTCAAATCAGGGTTTATAGTTGACATATCTTTTCTTCCCAATGTTAGTTTACTGTACCATACCATGTGACATATAAATGGAGTCAGTATCTTGGCTAGCTCTGATTATTTTCAAGCTAGGGGAACATGAATTCAATATTCTGATTGAGATATAAAATTTGAAGCAAGCAATCTAATTCTAGATGTCTAATAATAACTTGAAAAAAATTGCAATTTACTGTCTTTTAGAAACAAAATGAAATCTAACTTCTAGGCCAAGTTGTCTGGCTTGTATTAGAGGACTGGCCAAACCTTAGCATTCTATACAAATTTGTATTATTTTATAAATCCAAGATCTCCTAATTCAAATGTTAATTTTTATTCATAACAAGGGAAAGAAATGGACCAAAGAACATTCTGTTATATGGAGATGAAGACACAAAGGTTCTGTCTAATGAACCTGATGAGCTAATTTAAATCCCATACAATAAGGCCAATTCATTAAACCTTTAGAAAATAATATCCATCTCTCATTTTCAAATAGAGGCACCATTATCTTTATGAAGTTATGAAAATGACAGGAGATCTTAATTATTAGCATGGATATGTTTAGCTTGCTCAAAAAAACTTGTGCTAGAGTGATGAGTAGCCACAGGGAATAAAGTCCCAACTTCAAGTGGCACAAAATCCTTTCCCTCCAGAACAAGATCCTGCTGTTAAAAAAATACTGCCTCAAAATCACAGAATAGATAAACAGGATCATGTAAACCATATTGGGGGAAAAAATCCTTATTGGATTATTTGTACTATCCAATGAGTAGTCATAGAGTCCAACCTGACAAGATCTTAAAAACTCATGACGGTAAATTAAACACATGAAAAATGAGGAAAAAATGTAGCTCAGATCATAAGTGACCATCTTGATTTAATATAGCACTAGGTTGTGCAATTTTGGTTTAATGTAGTCAACCACATTGAGACTTGAGTAGGGGGCACATTGTTTTTAAAGTAAACAAGCATTGTATAAAAGTTTGCACTGAATGACAAGAGTAGTTTACTCTGGCCCTATGATCATATAAACCAGGGTCTAACCTTGAGAACATATAATCTTGTCTAACCTTGAGAACTTTAAGACTCAAGGTTAGACATGATTTCCAATTTTTGGAATTCCATGGCCTATATTGCTTGAGGAAGTTTCATAGTCTTCCAGAAGGGTGTTGAGGAATACAGTAGAAAAAGGTGATAGAAAAGCCTTCTGGGGGGTTTTCTATTTAGATATTCAGCACCCATGTTAATAATAATAATGATGGCAATCATAACAGCAACAACGAATATACAGCAACAATATTAATACTGCAGTTGCTTTATACTTAACTCTGTTTGGTGATTTAAAAAAACCCTCAGTGACATTAAAATTTGTTTCTATTCACCTGGCTTTCTTTTTTGGGATAGGTAGTAAAATTACTATCATTGTGTTAATTGTGCATAGATGCTAGTTTATAACAAAAGCATAATTTCTGCAAAGAGGAAGCTTTATTTTATGGCTTTGTTTAGGAATCAGTGATACAGAACATGTTTTTGGATGCACTGTCTGAAAACTTAATATTCAAGAGAGAACTAACACAACACACACACACGAGGGAGGGAGGGAGGGAGGGAGGGAAAGAGAGAGAGAGAGAGAGAGAAGGAGAAGAAATTGCTTCTCCAGAACAGCACTATAGTGCAATAGTATTTTACTGCATAGCTGCACAGATTTTCACCTGTTCTCTTCTCCATTATCTCTTTCTTTTTCTCATAAGTATCTCATTATGAAATTTGACACCAGGGTAACAATCCTTGGAACTATTTTTTTTCTCTTTCCCACCTGAAATAATACAGATAAGGAGAACATTGCAAGGTTGTTATGCTGCCTGGACATCTGGAAATTCAAAATTCATTTGCCAAGGAATGTTAGAATTCATGGTTCATTTAGACCATGACTTTTTTGCTAAGTAAGGTTGCTAAAAATAATAGTGATTTTTTTTGTAAAATAGAAAGGATTCCTATGGGAACTAGAACAGAGACCAGTAGATAGCTTTACAGCAATCATGAAACAGCCTACCAGATATTTATCAGTTTGTAACTATAAGCAATAGTCATTGCAATTGAATCAGGTTTTGAAGTGAACAATTCATTCTTTTTAAAATTACTTTACCTGATGCTGAAATTTTATAAGACATTTTTATATAGAAACATATGAATTAGTGTATGTACATGTTTGAATTAGTGTATGTACATGTAATTCTGAATAACAGATGAATTAGTGTATGTACGTGTAATCCCAAATTCTTATAATCTGCTATTTTTGTTGCTTTTCTAAAATTATGGTACGTAATTAATATTAGATTTAGCACTAAACCTACTAATAGTTTATTTATTTATTAATTAAATGTATATACTGCTATATCTGACATGATAACATTTTATAGCATACATTAAAAAAAGTATACAATTAAACTCACCATCAAGACATAGCACAAAGTATCATTAAACAACCAAGGCTCCGTTATAGTCAGTAAAATAATATCAAACTTCAACTGTCCTGCATAATAGCTCCGTCTTGAAACTCTTATGGAAGGACATCAGTTTTGGTGCCAGCCAGATCTCCAGAAGAAAGCTGTTCTCCTAAAATTATTATACTTTTTCACATTTTGTTCTATTTAATAGCACATTTCTGTTAAAGGACTCTTCAAAGATGCATTGGTAATGAATTACTAAGCATCAAGCACTGTGGTTTCTTTTAGTTGCTAGCTAAATCCAGTTTCCTTCATTTAGGAAGTCTTACTTTGGTGATAAGGTTGAATATACTCAATATTAAGCCTCACAGCTCCCAATGAGATTTGTGAAAGCTGAATAATAATGGACAATAAACAACAAATGAACCACTTAACCATAATAATATAATAATTTATTAAACTTGCAGGCTGCCTCTTTAATAGGGCAGCTCTGACTCTGGGCAGCTCACAATGATCAAAGAGATTGGAATAAAGTGAATAGAAGATAAAAATAAAAGATCTAAACTCTCCTGTGCCAAAGAGACTGAACTGCCCAAATACTATATGATGCATGGATGGATAAAATCTCAGTGGCATGATTCAATTAATTAATATTGCATTCATTTTTATTATTATTTCCTCTCTCTTGTTTAGACAATCTCTGTATTTGAGGAGCGGGCACATATTCTTTACATGTCTTTGGAAAAACTGAAGTACATTGATGACCCTGAAGTCTACCTAAGGAGATCTGTTCTCATAAATAATTTAATGAAAAGAATTCATGGAGAGATTATCATGCAAAACAACTGGTGCTTCCCTACTTGCTCTTTTGGAGGTACTTCAAGTCAAGAGTGGTTCATGTCTCATGACTGTCCTTATAGGAAGCGTCTTCGGATGGCACGGGAGGACTGTGAAAAGATCCACACATGCTGTTTTTATCAAGAGTGTGGCAGCCATTATTTAAGTTTACCATTATCTACTAATTCTGCAGTGGGGAATTCTGCCGCTTCTGTATCTTTACCAAGTTGTTCCCAACAAGTGGAATATGGTAGCAACAGTTCCCCTGTTTACAGGAGTGATGAACATATACATGCCAATGAAATTTTTATTACAAATGCTGGGCCACATGGTAATCAGGACAAGTCAATATTCAGTACTGAGAAAGGAGGCCATGATATAGATCGAGAACATGCTTCAGACTGGGAATCTATGAAAAGTGATCATGTCACAGAATGTAAAAACAAATATTACAATTATTTTGAGATGGGTCATGATGACAAGAGCAACATGAATGAATCTTGGAAGAAGTGTTTACGAAAAAGGGAGTGTTTACCAGGTAGCAAAATTTGTTGCAGTAAAGGAAATAAAATATGAGCCATCTTCTGAATAATTTCAGTTTAGAAGCAAGCACAGTGTTGACATTATCAGAAAAAAATCAGTTTGGATCAATTTTATTATGCTTTTATAGAACTGGTACAATTGTGTCATAAGCTTCATGGAAACTTTCAGTGACTGTGGGGCAGATTCCATCAAAGTGTATGTATGGTCTGCATCATGAGCTATTTATAAGTACATGGGATCCTTACAAAAAGCACAGTTGCATTGTATACTTCCATTGCTGGAAGAACCAATAAACCAGATGGAGAAAATACAATTCCTTTCATGCATCCCTTTGGAAACCTAACATGAATTAAGAGGAATCTTCTTATGCTTATCAATGAATTATACATTTGATAAGCAAATTGTTACCAGCGAAAGGAAGAATGCATTTCACCCATCAAAATAGCTGTGAGAAAGACTGCATAGAAATGAAATGAAATAGGCCCACTTTATGGTCCAGAAGTGACATTATTCTAATGTATTTAAATCTGATTTTATTGATAGGGTACAATAACATCTTTTTATGGAGACGCAATTTGAAATGCTACACACAGTTCCAGCACATGCACAGTTTTCAGCTAAACTGCAAGAATGAACAAGCCTTATAGTGGTTTATTGCTATAATGGCAGAGATTTTTTGGTGCCTTACTTTTAATCTTAATTTTTCCATGGTGAAAATTAAGTTTAAGAAAACAGCTACAGCAGGGATGTAACCTAAACAGGAAAAAAATAATAACAGGGTGGATCAAATATTATTAGAATTCTGTCTCCTTTGAAATACAAAGCTTGATTTCCTATTCAATTGCCGCTATTCATTCTTTTTGCTCAGTCGCTTTTTGATTTGCCATTTTAAGAAAAGGATTGAAGGAAAAAAAACAATAGAGATATGTCTCTTGTAAACAAGCATTAGCTCTTTGAATATTTCTATGGCAACTGTCTGTTGCTTTGATATTTTTTTCCCTTTTTCTTTCTAGTATAATGAAGTTCATGAACCAGTGGCATGCTTTATATTTTACTCTGTTTCACGTCATTTTCTCTTTTCAGAAAAATGTAAAGAGCATGTACTGGGTTTTCATATAATTGTAGGGTTTTTTTATTTTGAAAAAAGCACAATGTTAATAAATGATGTGGTGATATAAGATTTTTATCTGAAATGAATGTAAGAGTTTCAATCTTTTTTTTAAGATTATCTTGGAGAAAGAGGGGGATAATTTTCAATTATTAGGATTATATTTGAATCGTTTCTGGAATTTTTCTTTTTAAAAATGTTCTGTTTAAAATTCAAGATCTTTAATTCCAGGTAAAGTACACAATGAATTTTGTTCCATTTAAATATAATTTTTATAGCTGAAGGAATCAATAAATGGGAATAATCATTATTACATCACGCCTTTTAAAGATCAGGCTGAATTAGAAGCAATCATAATTTCCACACAGTTCATTATTGCTGTATCACACCCTTACTTTTTTACAGAAATGAATGAAAAACTTTCATTTGGATCCAACTTATGCTTTAATAGAATTAATTTAACAACATTTAACCCCCTTAAAACTATTTACATTTTTCTCTACAGCTACATGAATTATTCAAGCAATTATAAAACAATTTTCAGTTCTTAGGCTTTACCTTATAACCAATAATTCCTGTTATTCTGTATGAACATCTTTGATGCAATTAATTACGAAAAACATGAATTCTTGAATGGAGTGCTGCTTCCTTTATATAGAATATGTTTTGCATAGAAAAATCTTAGATTCATTCCTTACATTTTCTTTAAGATATGAGGTGATAAATTAAGAAAAAAAATTGCCAGAAAGTTACTGTGAGTCAGAGTAGACAACACAGGGTTAAAATACAGTTTTCTTCCCTTCATTTGGGGTCTGATATGGAAGCAATTTAAATTGCAAATACTGGGAACTGAAATATGTACTTTTTAACACTAGAAATTAGCTAAACTATCTATTAACTGATGCTAAATATATGGCTTCTTTTTAATCCTTTCACCAACATGATATGCAGAGTGTGGGTTCAAAACTACAGTAAACCATAATATAGTTTCTTTTGGTCTTAGAATGTGTTAGACCAACATGGCTTAGTATTGTATAAATCCAGTCAATTTGGACAATAAGCTGTGTATTAGTGCAACATAAACAAAAAACCTGAAGCAACTACACCTGATTGGATAAGAAGTAGCATTTTCTAGTTGGGTAACTTCAATATATTTTTTCCCTTAAGCCACACTATCTGTCTTAAAAATGTGCTTAACTTTTTTACTATTATAGAAAGAACATTCTTAATATCCAAAGAGAAACCATGAGAAAGAGTTAATTTTCACTAGAAGTACAGATTTAAGTTTATTGCATCATGCCAGATAATTAGCACAGTTTTTTAGTCTAAGAAATCTAATTTATAATTATTAGCATATCCCTATATCTGGAACCAAGTGTTTCCTATAAGAATCTGGCAAGCAAAGAAGCTATAGATTGGATTAGGGGCAGGAGTGACTGTGTCAGAAAAGTCATGATGGTGTTTTTAATTGCACAGCCAAGGCTGCCATTTTGACTTTTCCCCCTTCCTATTCTGCTATTCTGCTGAGAGGCTGCTGAAGCAGAGTTCAGTTGCTCAAGACTCAACAGGAAGAGCTTCACTTCCTTGGCTATACATCTAAGGACCAGGAACCAGTCGAATGAAGTAGTTAGGAAACATTTCAGCTCCAATAGCCAGGAAAGGGCCCTGCAGTGCAGAGCTGTACTGAGGAAATGCAAAGATTTCTAGGGCTGGGGCACTCAGTGTGGTATTGGGACACAGAATCAATAGTAATGATTGGATCATATTGTGCTTCTCTCTTCCCTATGCAAATGAATGGATTTACTTGTACTGGGAAGGTAAAAATTGTATTATTAAAAATGGGAGCCATTAAGGATACTTACAGAAAAGAGTTTTGCCACCACTTGGACTTTCCTTTTTATTTCCAACTAATTTCAAGTGGAGGAGAAATCAATGGACCATTCTAGTCCCCCCCCCCCCATTTTTCTATCTTCCTTCCCTCTGTCTTTGTTTTGTATAGGACAAAGGAAAACTGTGATGAAGTGAATAGGAGCATTTCCAACTTTTGTGACTGGTTATTTTGACCAAGAGTCTGTGGTCTGTTTTCATGACATGAACGATCATTCACCCTATTTCCCCAATAACAGACCTATACTATGATGCGTCAGCAGCAGCTGAATGAGACTAAATGAATCGGTGAATGAGGACAATTTTAGAATCCTGCTAGCTGCTGCAAAAGGAGTCAAAAGTTCTCAGCCCTTGCTTTGCTTCCCCTTCCAGTTTCTCAAAGTAAAAAGAAAGAAAGAAACCCACACAGACTTCAAATCATTACGATTAAGGGTGAGGGAGTTCCTTACCCAGATTCCATCCACTTCTGCTAATTCTTCATTACACATGTGGCAACAAGGAGGTGGATTAAAAGCCAAAATAACTACAGAAATGGAATGTATAGAGAGCCTTCCTCCCCCCCCCCTTTTTTTACAGGACTTCTTTAAATTTGTCATTATCTTAGGAGAGACAGGAATTAACTAACCATCTGGCTAGCAGTCTTGAATGGTGTTAATTTAACTTTAGGCAAGACTGTGCCTCCTTATATCTAAATCCATTCGCCAGGGATTAGATTGAGTCGACTCACACGTTTTTAATGCTTCTATGACACATAAAATGTATGAATATTCAAGGTTCCCTCTCCATTGTATTGCAATGTCACAAGAATATGTCATGTGCCCATAGGTCCTGCTTATAAAGAAATAAATATAAAATTCATATATGCCAAAATGGGAAATTTTATAAGGCTGACATTTACATTTTAAAAGGTTGTCCCACCTTTTTTTCTCCAAGACAAAAGCATTATTATTGCTATCAATATTAAATATAGGTCTCATTCATACAGTGTATGAGTAGGATCATTTAGTCATTTGTCCACATGGACCAATTTTTTTTTAAAGTTGACTTTCCTTGTGTTAGATTCAGTTGAGAACAGAAAGATCTGTTCTTCTTTTTCCAATATATGTCAAACATTGAATGTTTTAAGCTTAGATATTTAGATATTTGTATACTAAGGTGATGTTGTAGTAAAGTGTGTTTTTTTCTTGATATATATTTATTAAAATTATAAAACCTTTTCATTTAAAAACTTTAACTCTGTTTTTTCCTTTTTTGCCATCAAGAAAACATTTACGCAAATATTTGAGCAAATAAAATGTGACTGGCATGGTTTTAATTGGTTAGATCAGCTAAAGACATCAAAGCCCCTTTTTATCCTGGAACATTTTATAATACTGTTTTGCTTTGTACATGAATTGTATATTCTGAAAGCATTGCTAAATATAAGTTGAACTTAGTTTTGCTTTCCTAATTTGAACATAGTTTATAAGCATATTGTATGTTGTCAACTTGCCCATTTTAGATTTACCAGCCAGGTTGTTCCAGTAAAACCCTCCCTCCTGAACTGAAATTGGCTTGGAATCCCCAGGTTACTGTAAGGCTGAATTCCTGTTTTCAGTTTTAAGGAAAATATTTCTCATATTTATAGTCTGTTTTACTGAGGAGATACAGATGTACTGAATTAAATTGAGAGATTTCTTAGGAGACAATCTGTTCATTGAAACTTCCTAATAATGGAAAATGAGAAAGCATTTTTGTGTAGTCTCTGGAAAATCTTTAAGCGATTGAAGGATCCACTGATATGGCTTAGAACAATTTATCTCAACCTTGGTGGCGTGGAGATGTGAGGATGTCAACTGGCAGAATTGCCAGCAAACATGCTAGTTGAGGAATTCTGGTAGTTGAAGTCCACACATCTTCAGCTCATCAGGTTGAGAAACACTTGCCTAGAACAATTAAGCCATAGAATACAAGGGGACTTGGTTTTTAAGAACTATAGCCTCTGTTAGGTTAACAACCTCCGAGAATTTGTTACTAATTGACACAAAATCGTGTTTTCAACTAAAGAGCTTCTAGTACTTAGCTATTTTGTCTTTGCTTAATGGACTTTGTCTAGGAGAAAAATGAGAGGTCATGGAAGGTGACAAATGAAAGCCAGTTTTCTTTGAAATCTCTTAATACTCAGTGGATTGGTCAACGTGATTAAATAACAATTACCCCTCTAAATACACCCTTTGCGGTAAATAATAATGTGGTTTGTTTGATTAAGAGCCAGTACTAGTGTGATTTCTAAATGTCATCCACATTCATAGGTTTATAGCTTAGCACAATGTATGAATCTAATTTTAATTTTGTAGCTGTTTAAAAGAACAAAAAAGGAATAATTATTCACTTTTCGCACAGAGACTAGTATCACTACATTTTAATTATGAAAAGTACATTGTAGCAAAATAGCCTTCTCTAATCTGTTTTAGGTTGCTTTTCCTAGTTTTAGATCCCCAGATGATTTTGAGCAAAATAGCTCCAAGTCAGCATTAGCCAGCATCAAACTTGGTAGGAGTTATAATAAAATTTCTGCTGACCCATAGTTGAAGAAGAGAATTAAAAAAAAAATCCAAACATTTCAGCAATGACGCAGATGAAAAACGTTATGCTTTTAAATATCACTAGAGGAGTTTTTATTTTTATTTTTTTTAAAGAGTGCAGTACAACTTGATTGAGTACAACATGATTGAGTATTGTGATAATAGATCTGCACCTTTTAGTTTTTTCATATTTTTAAACAGAAACAAATTAAAACTACTGTATACTGTTTGATTAAATAATATGCCTGAGGATAATAATTAGAAGACTAAATGCCTTGTCATAAACAAAATTCAACAAAATTAGAGCAGATAATATATTAAAGATAGGATAAAGATATGCTATGGATTATTTTATTTTACTATTTTTTAAAATTTCATGCTGCTCAACTCCATATGACTCTGGGTAGCTTATAATATGCCAGAGAATATAAAATACAATACAATAAAAACATTATGTTTCTTACTAGGGTTAAACAGAAATGACCATTATACTTTTAATGACCTAACTGGAACTACTTAAATCACAAATGTCATCTGATGTTTTACTTTGTACATTAATTACACTGTACATTCTAAAAATACTGCTACATTCCTGGATGCAAGTAGAACTTAATTTTATTTTCCTAATCTAAAAATTATTTTAGTGTATCTGTATTTTGTCAGTTGTTCCCATTTAAGATTTACCAAATTGCTTCAGTAAAATCCTTCCCCCTAACACAAAATTCATTCATTTTAACACTGAGACTTCTATCATGGAAAGGCTTGACGAAACATACAAACATGCTCTCTAGCAGAGTCTTGTTAAAGAACAATGCAAAACACATGATTTATATTAAGCCATACTGTGATTTCTTTAGTTTGGGCTTAGCATGTTGAGCAAACCTAGCAAATTGTGTTTTGTAAAATATAGTTTATAATTTAGTATAATGTGTGAACTCAGTCAATAGAAATTATTCATGAACATATCTTATGGTTTAGTGTAATATATGAACTCAGTTCATTATTGAGTTAAATCGTGTTGAATAAAGGAAAAAAATACACAGGGACATAGACATAAAAATGTATATATCAATGTATATTATAGCATTTTGCCTGGCAATGTTATCAAATAGGATATCCACTTCTCAAATAATGTACTAATTTTCAAACAGTTAATTAGAATTCTGCTGATTTTCATGGTAGCATGTAAATCAGAGATTGAAGGAAGTTGATGGTGAGGCATTAATTTTCTAACGATGATTCATAAGATAGATAACCACATTTTTGCTTCATATAAAGACAAATGATTAAGCATTTTGCATGCCATATTTCATTCTTTGTTAGTCTGTGATGAAGACATTATGTCTACTTTACCACAGTAATACCAATCAGCAGTGCTGATTCTGTCTTTTGGCATAGAAAAGTTACCCTAATTAGGGCCTAATCCTGTGTACAATCAAATTTTGACCTTGGCAAGAGTTCACTTACTTAGGAGGCATCATGACTAAGCTTTACTTCCCGACAAATAGACTTCCAAGCATGAAAATGACTGACTAAAGAATCTCTCCTTTGTTATTATGATCTCTTTGCTATCATAAAATATGCATATAGTTGTAAAGGAAAAAGAATAAGTCGAGCAATACAATGAAGACAATTTTTAAAATATGTATTTTGATACTTCGAAGCATCATGCAAATGTACACAAACATAGTACTATGAGCTAAGTGAGAAGTCTCAAGTATGTTCAACACCCCTATGAAGAAATGGATTAGCACTTAATATTGTATACAGTCGTATACAATATTGTATGTGGTGTGTACAATTATAAAATTATCCCCAAAAGATAAAGAGATAATTATTAAATAATTACAGTTATGCTGACTAGAAATTATGAGAGGTAGCCTGAATTCTTAAAAAGTGAAATTTGTACATGCCATTATCAACAGTGAGTTTAATTAGTAAATTTTGATACAGGCATTTCTAGTTATCATTATTTTTTTAAAAAAAGGAAACTGTGTGTGTTGCTGAAGCAGATGGAAAGCATTGACTGATCTCTGATACCCAGAGATTCCCTTGTGATGTTGCAAAATATCTCACTTATTTTAATGCATACTTTGTCCTGGCAGTCTGCCCAGATGTGAAGAAGTTAATCTAACTCAAGATTAATCTGAGAATGTAAGAGACGCATCCACGACCATGTAAGGCTCTGTTTTGGCCCTTGTGAACTAAAAAGCTATAAATGCTGAATGTGGAACAGCTCATGAAGGATGTCAGAATGAGGTCTTCTTGTTTTCCAAGTTGAGATAATACAGACTCTTCAAAGCTAGATGAATTGACTTTTAAGACTATGATAAGTTTGTAATCACATCTATCAGCCCCAATGATGCATTCTGGAATATTAAAAGTAGTCCCACTATTCTAGGAGGCTGTGTTGATTATTGATAACACAGTGTTGAAAACTCAATACTTTAATTGCCTATCTGCTGCAGAACAGTGTTGCTCAAACTTAACAGCTTGAAGATGTATGGATTTCAATTCTCAGAGTATCCCAGCTTCCATGGTATAGAATAGAATTATACTGTATAATTGTCCACTGATATATCCCATTCACCCAGTTTCAAAAGGAATACATTGCATTAGAAGTATCAATATTCTTGAAGAATCTGGCAAACAGATATCTATGGAGAATGAAGTGGAGAAGAGACCCAAATCATCCTCAAAACTATGTACATAAAAGCCTTAGAATGGAGAGGTAAGGAAACAATGAACCAAACTCAAGAGTAGGAGGTATACCCTCACTACCTCTGCCACCAGCAATCTTCCACCGTTTCCAGGCTTTAGCATCTACAGCAGCTATTACCAGCTTGCATCCATCAAATGTTTCTAGATGCAGATTTACTTCAGTGATTAATTCCCAAAACTAAAACCATTCAGGGATCTGAATCTGTGCTGAGGAACTACAATTTTAGAAGTAGCAGAATATTTAATATAAAGCTGCCCTTTCTGACGCCCTCCTCCGCCCCCCTGCCACCCATGTAATGGGTTGGCTGCCTTTGGCTATGATTGCAGGGCAGCTTGAAGCAGCTGGCAAGCAACTATTAGCATAACAAAGAATGGTATTATAGCATTGTTCTATACACTTGTGAGCTTTCAAAATATCTTGATGCTCATGTGCGTTTTACACACAGTTAAATTCCTTTAAAACTGGGCAAGTTTAAAATGTGTTTTGGGACATCCATGGGAGAAAAATTATAGCTTTGTAACTTTGTCTCAATTTTCCATAGATATATTAAGTTTTGTAATATCTCCAGATAATTGTCACCTCCTCACCAACTTCTCATTACAGCTATAATGCTGTATGCTTTAAATGGAAGATTCTTATATATTCTTCATAATTGAAGATTCTTATATATTCTTCATAATTGAAGATTCTTATATATTCTTCGTATTCTCAAAGTAGAGATAGTACTGGGATGAGACTTAAGACTGAACCACAGTATAAATATAAAGGTGCATACAAAACATTCAATGCATCTGAGAATGAATCCTTGATCGCTGTTTAAATTTAGTGACACTTTAGAATAGCTGAAGGTATTCCTTGTCATGGTATTCCTTCCATGCAGGGGTGAAATGCTCCCGGTTCAGACCGGATTGCCTGATCTGGTAGCAATGGCAGCGGGCGGTTCAGAGAACCGGTAGCAAAAATCCCTTTGCCCCCCCCTCCCATGCCCAGCTGAACCGCATGATAATCAGAGGCTGGTTTTTTTTTAATTTCTAAAAGCATTTTTTCTACAATCTCTTCAGCTGAAAAAATGCTTTTAAAAATAAAAAAAAAGCCTCTGATGATTGTGTGGCTCAACTAGGATCATTAGAGGCTTTTAAAAGCATTTTTTTTACAACTTCTGCTGAAGAGGTTGTAGGGAAAAAAGCCTTTAAAAGCCTCTGGCGATCCCAGCTGAGTTGCCTGATCATCAGAGGCTTCTAAAAGCATTTTTTTTCTGCAGAAGAGGTTGTAGAAAAAAATGCTTTTAAAAGTAAAAAAAAAAAAGTTGACCACGCCCACCCAGTCACATTACCATCAACCCCTCCCCCAAGCCAAGCCAAGCCCACAGAACCGGTGGTAACAAATTTTAGATTTCACCCCTGCCTCCATGTATGCTTGAAATTTGATCCTTCTCTCTGCTAGTTAGTGTTGACCACAGGATTAGTGATGGCTAGTATGGAGTCACAGAGACTCCATAAACTAGGCAGAAAATGACTTCATATTTGAAGGATCTGTTGGCAAGTCTTTTTGGGAAAACTCCTTGTGGGACAATAACTATGATCTGATCAGCAACCACTTTATTTGCCCACAATGTACCTGATGTGGCATTTTCCAAGACACTGTGGCTAATTGTAAGCTACTTAGAAATGTTTCAGATACAGATGCATCTGGCAGAGTACACACAAAAGTCCTATCCATATTGATTACACAATTTCCATATATTACGTAATATATATGGAATATATAACATATATTCTATATTATGTAGTATCCAAGGTGTCTGATAATAAAGGCACACCTTCACTTATGGTGCATAAAAATAATCAAAATTGAAATTATTTTAGCTCAAATTGAAAAACTCTGGTTGAAAGGAAAAGTCATGATTCCTGTCCTGAAAGTGGAAAGAATTGGGACTGAACATAGTACTGTATTCAGAGAGAGGGTTTCAGCAGGTTCTGACCAGTTCTGGAGAACCAGTAGCGGAACCTTTGAATAGTTCAGAAAACCAGTAATAAAAATTCTGGCTGGCCCCTCCCCCATCTATTCTCTGCCTCCCAAGTCCCAGCTAATCGGGAGGAAATCGAGATTTTGCAATAACCTTCTCCTGCCACACCCACCAAGCCACACCCACCAAGCCACACCCACAGAACCGGTAGTAAAAAAAATTAAAACCCACCACTGACTGTATTGCTTGAAAGTATCTATGAAGATTCTCAGTCATCCAGGTCATGGTTGTCTCAAACGTGCTTTATTTCAAGAGGCAACTGGACTTTCTGGTTTTTCTTTGAAGACGTTTCACTTCTCATCCAAGAAGCTTCAGAGCTGAAGAAGCTTCTTAGAAATGTGAGGACAGTCATAAGTTTAAGGACTGGTCAAAAGTGCGAGGACCAGTCAAAAATAACTTTTTCAGCCCTCCGACTAGTCCATATGCACAAAAGGACTACCCAGAGGGCTTAAAAAAGGTATTTCTGATAGGTCCTCGCACTTTTGACCGGTCTTCGCACTTATGACTGGTCATCATTTATGCCCATTGTAGCATTCTTAACAACCGTGTCACTCATTTCACAACTGCTTCTCTTCACTATGGTGACAAGACAGGGCAAAAACATAAAATGTGAGGACAGCTGTAAGTTCGAGGACTGGTCAAAAGTGCGAGGACCAGTCAAAAATAACTTTTTCAGCCCTCTGAGTAGCTCATATGCATAAAAGAATACAGCAAAAGAGAAGGATGAAGGAAGGAAAGGAAAATTAGAGTAGGAGTGACGGTAAGAGAGGGAGGAAAAGAGGAGGTGAAGGACAAAGGGAGAGGCAGTAGGGAGAAGAAGAAGAGGAGAAGGAAGAAGTAAAGTAAAGTAAAAAGGAAAGAAAAAAGAGAGGTGGTAGGTTTGAGGAGAAAGATTGCTGTACAATAAAAAAGATGAAAGGGAAGAAAGCCAACCCCAAACAAATATAAAGATATTAAGATAAAGAATGAATTGTTAAACTTAAAGAATAAAAGAGAACAAATATGAATAAATAGCAATAATTAGAAACACACATTCAAACATACAATTATTTTCTTTGAACAGAGTATTTGGCCGGTTCACAAATTTAAACAGTGTTTAGTCATTTCAATTAAATTTACAATTTCTATATTTCCTTTTTGCCATATTTATTCCTCATCTCTGTTTTTAAAAAACCTAGGGTTTTTTTTACCTAAGGGTAAAAAAATATTACCCTTCATCCTCATCTCTAATCTTAATCAAATTCAATTTTTCCCTTCTGTTTTATATTATACCCCTTTCCATTGTCATCTATTTTTATATCCATCCTCACATTGGTTAATTATGTAATGTTACAGTTGTTTAATACAAATTCAACATTTTAATATAAATCAATTAGTTATATAACTATCTTTTTTGTATATTAATCAACATGAACATGAATATTCCAATTATTTCCATGCAATCCAATTTCTTACAAATCAATTAATTATATTTATCAATAATAATAAACCAAATAATTTCCCCTATATATTCCTCCAAACCACAACTTAACCATTTCTGCTTTCAACACAATATACAATTAATAGTATCTCAATTATTACAATTCCCTAGTTAAATAGAGCTTTTTTTTCTTTTGTGTTTTAAAATCTTGAACTCTCTTTTTTGGTGAGGAAAAAGAAAAAGAAATCTCTCTCTGCCTCATTTTGTCACGTTGCAGCAAAAACCCTGCTTTACTTTCAGTTTCATTTTTTCAGCATAGCTAGGGGAAAAAGATCTGGTCCAGCACTCTTTGCAGCTAGCAACAGAGTCCTGCACAAAACAGCTGAGAGCAAATCAGCTGAGAGTCGGGAGGCCAATCTAATCAACTTGTGCTAATTAACCTATGCTGAAGCTGAAAGAGGCTGTTTTTTCTATTTTTGCAGGCACCGATCTACTCATTTGTTTTCTTTTAACACTGATCAGTTGTAGGGTGGTCCTTTGAAGGCACATTCCTGATCCCTTGTGTCAACCAATGCCATCTAATGAGAACCAAGAAGTTGTCTTTTTTGTGGTGGCAACTGCCTTGTGAAACAATTTACTCCCTGAAATTTGACAGTCCTGATCCTGTTGGCCTTTTGAAAGGTGCTGAAGACCTGGTCATTTCCACAAATGCTGAGCTAATATTTTGAAAAAGTCAAACTCTGAATGAAATTTGTTTTTAGAAGTTGAGTGATTGATTTTGGTTGCTAGTTGTTTTGTTGTTGAGATTTGATGATTTTAATCTGGTATTTAGTTGTAAGCTGTCCTGACTAATTAAAGGAAGGAAGGAAAGAAGGAAGGAATTATGATTTATGCCATGACAAAACTGTATGCTGCCATATACGGCAGTGCCATATATGAAAAATGGCTATTACTCTGCTGTGAATATCTAGACATGCACATTCAGTATACCATTTTAAAGAATTACTGCTTATGCTTTGAATTGCCTGACCATGGATGGTATTTTGCCCAATCCTTACCCATCTTTCCTTCACCTCAGGCGTTGCTCTTCTTTTTCTCCAAATCCTCCCTGAATCTGCAAAAGCTGTGCCTGACAGGTGGTCTTGGCAACAAATTCCCAGATCTATAAGATAGTCACTGTTCAGGGACAATCACCTGAGTCAACTAAGGATCAAAAAGTACCTCAAGACAGGAGGCAAATGGTAAAAGGATGCTGGAAGGAATTTGCAAAAAGCTGCTTTGTTTAAGCCTTCTAAACAAGACTGGACAAGAAAGTGAAGAAAAACACCATAAGGAAGACTTCCGCACCTGCCCTCAGGGAGGAATGGCCTGACCGAAGAGCTCTTTTCTAACTTTAATCTCTGTGATCTCGCAGTTAATCATCACCTGTGAAATCCTTGCTCCGAGGGAATGAGATAATTTCACTTGTGGCCAAAACATTCGTTAAATCTTTTTCTAATAAGAGGAGCTTCACATTCAACAACAAAGAAAGAACTTGGGCATTTTTTTCCCAGCAAGCTGAAATTATACAGACTACCTGAAGTTAAAACACTTTTATTTTTGACAGGTTCGTTTCATTTTACAACGGAAGCCCTTTTGCATTTCAGTCTTGATTTTTACGAATGCTCTTATGCAGGAAAGTTTGTGAAATGAAATAGGGAAGTATTAGTGTTGATTCAAATCTCAAAGAGACTCACAATACCTTTCACTATGAAATGAATGAATGTTGGAAAAGGAAGCATGAAATGATTGATTCAGTTGCTCCAAATTGTAACACCTTACCTCCTCATTTACAACATACATGACAGAATGAATCTAAATGCAGAGACTGGAACAGGATTAGAATTCTGCACTTGGAATAACCTTCTTACTTTTAGTAATTTATTGTTAAATGCTCTTAATCCCACCAGATTGGATCATAACCTAAAGATTATTATTGAGGTTTTTTTGTTTGATAGATTGTGTTTGTGTGCCTATGAGTGAAACTTCAGCTCTAAAGCAGAGGAAGAAATCTAGGGTAAATGTAAAATAATATACATATCTGGATGGATTAGCTGTCTCTTGTCCAGAAGTACCACACCTTGTAATTAGAGAGTCTGTTAGTCTCTGACACAGGAATGCATTGGGTGTGGGCCCTCTTAGATTTACAGGCTTTGGGGCTTGTGAAGGAGCCTGAGCCCTTTTGGAGCTGTAAAGTTGATGAGGCCTTTGTTTAAACTACAATGCTGTTTAAAAACTCTGGCAGTTCCCAGGGCAACACAGAATCAAACATTTTCTTGCTAAAACCCAAGGAAATTTAACATATAACAAAAGACTGCTGAGCCCATCATTTATAATAGTAATGACTCTTGATAACCAAAAGTTATCTGGCCAATAACTTCAGATCTGGGAAACCAACATCTACAGCTAACGGGCATTTTTAATTAGAAATTGGACAGTGGCTTTTCCTTCTTTGGTTATTAAACTCCCTTTTTGTTTAGTTTCTTTTTTTCTATTGTTAGCTGGATGGCGCCTTTTCACTGCAATAGTACCAAGAATGATTAGACCTAAAGTGAGTGTAGCCTTCTTGAATGCAGCGGCGTTCAGACCTGCTGAAAATGCTATTTAGGAAATTCTCAGCATACTTGGGCAGTTAGCAAAGGCTAGCAAAACAGGTAGAATAATCAGCCTTCCCCAACTACATGATTTTCAAATATTTTGGGTTACAGCATTATCAAGGTAGCTAAAGAGGATGAGATTTGTTATTTAGCACATCCTCACACTGCAAGGATAAAATTTTGTTATCACTTTACTTGCTACGAAAAAGCCACATTAAAATGGAAAAATAGAATAATTACTATCAAAAACCTATAGGCCCATGATGCCCAATAATATTTATTTATTTATTTATTTATTTATTTATTTATTTATTTATTTATTTATTTATTTATTTATTTATTTATTAAATTTCTATACCGCCCTTCTCCTGGCGGACCCAGGGCGGTGTACAGCCAATTAAAAACCAGTACATAAACAATTAAAAACATCCTAAAATCAATATAAGTTAAGGCCGAAGGTATAAGAACCGACTAAAAACTCTAAAAAGTTTAAAATTTAAAAATGTGTAAAAATATTTAAAAATAGAAGGGATCAGGCAAGTCCGGCGAGTTGGAAAAGGTGCGTCTTTAGAGCCCGACGAAAAATATATACTGCTGCATACATTACTTTGCTGAAATTTCTGAATTGAGGACTTTGGGCACATTCTTAAATATGCAGGTAAACAACAAAAGAAATAAAGATACTAGGAAAATTTTTCCACATTCAGAGGCTCATAACATATGTAATGCCCGGAGACAGTTTTTTTTAAATAGGCAACATTTTTCTCCTTGGGAATGATGATGGCAGTGCTCCTAATAATGCCATCTTCTATAGCAATATCGCGGAGAAAGCACGGCTGCTCCTTTCCAACTCATTTCTGGCAAAAAAGTAACTGTTTCTCTCCCCCTCCCACTCAAAATTTCAAAAAGAAATTAAGGAAAGGAAGAAGACAAAAGCCACATTGCCCAAATTGGCTATATTTTAATTGCCCTACACCTAGTAGTGAATGGCATTGTGTTTGTCAAAATCAGCTTCTGGTTTGGCCCTAAATGTCTGTCTCAATAAAATCAAAGCAAAAGCCCCTACTTTAACTACAAAAGAAAATAAAGGAGTAGTTTTTGGCTTCTCGGCTTCTCTTTTGCAATAGCTATTAGTTGTCATCTTGTCAAAAACTTGCTCCATGGTTTTCTGCAAAACTATCCTCATTATGTCACATGGACCAGGAGTTCGATGGTTCTCTTTTGAAAGGATTCCACATATGACTCCTGTCCTTTATATATGGAAACCTTGCAATAACCACTGGCAATTTAATGGTTTTAGCAGACTAGGGTTTGAAAGTTGAAGAATGACCCATATTGTTAACTGTTTCTTATTCATTATTTCAGGCTTTTAAAATGCTTGATTTGCAACTTGGATTGTTATAGCTACTTACATTGTAATCCTGTATCCTACATATTTAGGACAATGCCAAATTAAGGGGAATTGGTTACCTACAGTACTCACTGAACATGAAGGCCTTGTATATCTCATCATAATACTTAAGTCAGTTTGCTTTTATTTTATTTTAAATTAATTCCCAGAGTTTTGAAGGGTGGTTTATTACAGACGCTCCCATATGGCTAGTCCACCCAAAAAACACACTTTTATTTTTCTGGCAGGCTTTCTTTATCTTTGTACCATAAATGTATGACACATGGAGATTTAGCAGTTGTAGTTTTCCATGACATTTGTTGTCATGCTGGGAAATGTTTTACCAATTGAATTCATGTCTGTTATATTCCTGCAAAAGAAATAGATTTCCTGCTGGGTAAAAAAAGATGGCAACTCTATACTGCTGTGAATTTTCTGTTGGAAATACACCTTTCTCTTCAGTACAGTGTGATGGCCATCTGTGTGAACAGAAGGAATGGAGACAAATTTTATTGGCTTTGCATTTTAATGGAAACTTATCTAATTCATAGTTTCCAAACCAATTAATGAAGTGAAATTGGTTCTTATTTGGTATTCCCATTTTACCAAAGTTTGATGCAGTTTTCCACTTAAAAATGTATATGAAAATTATCTATTTACTTAATGTATTTGTGGGCCTCTTTTCATTAAAAATAATGCCAATGGGAATTTTTTACAACTCCATTTATCTGTGAAAATAATATCTATAGAATGCATGCTATATGGGGAAAGGGGTTGTAAAATGTGTAGGTGTGCAAAATTATGTTAAAATACAGATTTTAGGAAAAATGTGCTCAAGAATTTGTATAACTTTATTTTTAAAGAATAAAAATTATGGGCCAAACAATTATTATAGGAAGCAGAATGCATAGATTGTGGAACAAACTATGAACGATTGGTTCAAATATAGTTCATATGACCATTCAAGAACTGAAGGGTCAAGGCGATTGTCAGTAAACAATCTGGAGACAATATTGTTAAAATATAAATTCTATGTATGGAAAATAATCCATATACTTTATTTATGAAAAAAACAACCTGGGGAATTATGGGAAGTAATAAGAGACCTAGTAAAACATGAAGAAGAAAACTCTTCCCCAGATTTGAAAGGATAAATGCTTTGTCTTTCAGAAGAAAGTGAAGAGTTAGCCAGGCAGAGACAAAGGATAAAAAGCTTCAGGCAACAAGAAGAATGTGCTATAAATTTGTGCATTTACAGAGAGCATGAAAACTAACATGAACTAATAAGAAGGAAAAACACAAGAGAAAGAGAAAAAAGAAAAAACAGACAAAAGTGCAGAAAGAAAGAAAGAATAAAAAGAAATAGAAAGAAGCTTCTGATTTTCTTTGCAGCAAATATAAGAACAATTACAAATGCTGAGTATAAGTAGCTCTTGCAATGCTGAGCACTGAGACTTCATTCCTTTCATTTTTTGTGCAAATGGTAGAATTCATTGACAGTTTATGAAAGGAGGTTGATATGCACAAAAAAAGCCTATGATATGAGATGTTCTCTTTCCCTTTCCCCCCTAGTAACACCGAATAAACAAAACCAGACTTCTTGCATCTGAGATGAAAAATAAAGGATTTTAAGGCTCATTTTTTCAGATCATCTTGAGCCTCAAGAACTCTCACTTTAAATGACCAATGGTGTTGCCTGTTGTAGTTTTTTACTAGTTAGAAACCACTGCCTCCATATTAACAAAATCAAGCTCACAATTGTTTGTGCAAGTCTTTCTCCTCCTCTTTTAAAAACAACAACTAGAAGAAATCTGGCTGCAAGCTGGCTTGTGTCTTCTTGGAGCAAGCTTATGCTTTGTGTGTTCTAGTCTGCGTTGAATGCAAATTGATCCTCGTATAATAATTCTGTGGGAAAATCCAGCCCTACCGGCATAACTGATTTGGCATGGCACTCGGCTTTAATTGCTTTCAGGTTTTACTTGTGAAGGCCAAAAAAACCTGAAACCCCACATAGTGTTGTGCTGCTTTTCCTCTGCAGATGGAGTCTCTATGGAATATATGACTGAAAATTGAAATGTGCACATTGAAATGCAGTGGGAGACTTTTAAAAAGCCCAGCAGATGTCTGACTGGTGGGCCTCATGGCAAATTAATGTTTTATTAGGCAGATTCTGTTACGAAGCAGGAGCATTTCCACTGGAGCCAGATCTTTCTCAGGCTTGGATGGACTTAGGAGGCCTGAGTTAAGAATGCAGCTTCAACAGGGCCCCACAAAATAGATCCAACAAGTTGCTTTTCCTCAGCTTTAGTTTCATAACTGCAAAGTGGGGATGAGAATTACCAGTTGGCCCTTTGCTTCTGACAGGAATAAAGGGCCAAAATAGCTGAAGATCTGTGTAGTAGAATAGAAATCTGTACCTAATCATCATTTTTCTTCTCTATGTGCTGTATGTATTTATTCAGACCAAATAATTTTGTTTTACCATCCTGCATACGGATTTCTGATGAAATCCGAATGAACAATGTTAAACAAAGTGGGAATTATTTTTGGATATAATTTGCCAGGTAGTTTATTTAGCATAATTGAACTTTTTTAAAAAAAGAAATCTAACATTATTAATGTTAATAGGAGAATAAACATTTACAATTCTTTTTATCTAATTGTTCATAGATCTAAGAAATAGTGCTGGGCAGCAGTTAAGGCATTACAGTACATTATATGACTGCAAAGATACTGATTTGAATTTCCACTTTCTAGTGATCTTGTGCCAGTGATCTCAATCGAATCTACATCATGATGCCACAAGGGAGAAGAAGGGACAAGTTAAGAATGCAAGAAATAAAGATCCTGGGAAACATCCATTTGTATACTTAATAGGATGATTCCTTGGGGATGTTTCACATCAAAGTGGTTCCCTTTCTTTTCCCTCACTCCCCCACTTCCGTTTAAAACATTTTGAGCCATTTTCCAAAGAACTGCAGTTTTTCTGCCAGCCACAGAGGAGGTGTAAATTCATTTACACTGGTGTTGGGAATATAGTTGGGAATGACAGCGTATTAGAGTTCAAGGATGCAAAATATATAATCTACCTCTCCCATATTTCCAAATGTAATCCTTTTTTAATCTTCCCAGATGACAGCAGCTTCAATACTGGTGAGATAAATAACATTGACCTTCTCAAGTTTTGCTTTACTGGTGTGTGTGTGATGTGTAATGTGTGCATGTCTATGTACATCCTGGAAGAACACTGGAAATGTATGTCAAGAATATATAATCTCGGCATGGTCACCCAAAGAATGAAGATCACCCCAACAGCCTCTGCAATGATACAGAAAAATGGAGGAAAGACATAATTTGATATTGCATGAAATAAGTAAAGCACCTCTGTGTTATACCAAGAAAACCACATGGTTAGACATTACAGTATAAAGTAAAGTATACAGTATCCATACAGTATGTGGATCTCTCAGGTTGAATGGCACTCAACGTGCTACTGAGGAAGAGCTGTGGGTCTTTTGGAGAGTTAATAGTGTTTATGACCTACCTAGGTTAAAGTCTTTGGGATGTTTTGTTGCTGATGGTGCCATGCAGGACAAGAAAATGCAAAGACAGAATTATAATAAAAAGCATAAACAGCAGGGGTGAAATGCTCCCAGTTCGGACTGGTTCAGCCAAATTGGTAGTGATGGCGGCTGGTGGTTCAGAGAACCAGTAGCAATGGCGGCGTGAGGCTCCGTCCACCCACCTGATCATAGTTATTTCCTGGTTTTAGCCAGGAAGTAACCAGTTTTTTTACTCTGTGCGCATGTACAGAGGATCCATGCATGTGGCGTGTGCAGTTCCGAACCAGTTGGGAAGGTAATTAGATTTCACTCCTGATAAACAGTATTGCTTTCATTGTCAGGAAGAATATAGCAAGGGTAATATTTGGGCAAAATGCAATCAGTGATGAATATTATCAGTAGACTTCACGAATGGCCCATTAATATGATTATATTCCAATCAATGATGCAGAAGAAATTTGGTTTGATGAGTTTTAAGATCAAATTCAATCTCAAATCAACACAACATGCAGGCAAGATTTGTTGTCTGTGATTGGAGATCAGAAGACTAGCATTGGAAATAATATGGAAGAAATTGTAGTTGAATAGCATGGCCTAGAAAAGCAGGAAAATGATTTATCAATTATTGTAAATCCAATGATCACCAGAAGCACACAGAAATCAAATTGAATGTATTATTGTCACAACGTCACAAGCAGTGGAACAGCTCAGTTAAGTAAGGTGCTGACTGTGAAACAGATCATGAACTGCTCATGTGCAAGTTCCAAGTCAAAGTGAAAGAAAAAAGTTAACCAATTTCCATGATATGATTCTGTATATATAACCATCACTTTCAAGAACATCAGAAATTGTTTTGAAGCCCTGAACCTCATTGATAGGAACAAGGGGCATTACATAATTATATCAAAGAAGTTATTTGAGATAAATGTTGAAAGAGACTTCCAAAGACCAAGAAAGAGAAGAAAGCAAATGGGATGTTAAAATGAACTGTGGAAATTGTCAAGAAGAGAAGACAAGACCAGAACAAAGAATTTCAGATAGGTGTTAGAAGACATATAAAGAAATATTACAAACAACATTTACAAAGACATTGAAGAGGGAAACAGATTTGGAAAAGCAAAGATAATTCTCCAAACTATCTATAGCAGTGATGGCTAACCTTTTTGCCATCGTGTGCCAAAAGCAGGGGGAGCGCGGGGAGGTCACCTACGTGTGTGCCCACACCCATAATTCAATGCACCCACCCCCTACTTTTAGCATGTGATGGCACGGTGGGCCCGGTAGACCTGTTTTTCACCCTCCCCAGGCTCCAGAGGCTTTCTAGGAGCCTGGAGAGGGTGAAAATGGCCTTCCCCACCTCCCTGGAGGCCCTCCGGAGGCCAGAAACAGCGCATTTCCCAACTTCCGGTGGGACCGAAAGGCCCAAAAATCAGCTGGCTGACACACAGATACGTGCTGGAGATGAGCTACGGCAACGCTTCTGTGCCCACTTATATGGCTCCGTGTGCCACCTGTGGCACCTGTGCCATAGGTTTGCCATCACGGATCTATAGGTTACAGGTATTAATAGGATCTAAACTATAGGTTACAGATATTAATAGAATATTTAGAGAACTATGGCAAGCAACAGAAGGATTAGCAAAGGCTTTGGCCAAACTATGCCAGCAACCCTGAGTTTATTGGACCATGATGTCACTACTTCCTATGCTCTTTTAATTTTGGTAGAATTGTAGCCACTGTGGGATTTATTTCTTTTTGCCTGTTACACATGCTCTAAAAGATGTCAAAACATGAAACATTTGTATGTGCTCATTTTTCTTCATGTGACTTTTATTTTTAAAGACTTCTATACACTCCAGCTAATCTGGAAACAGCATCTCCAGGAAATTACTTTCTAGTTAAAGGGGTACTTGACATCTGCAGAACAGCAGAAGTCTGCCAGCTATATTTTTGGGGCCTGGCAGTGTAGGTACAGTATTGGTGAAGCCCTCTGTGGCTCATTCTCAATGCCTCTATTTTCTTGCTCTCTGATGTTCTATGGCTGACAAGAGCACTCAAACACTGGCACATTTTTAAACAAACAAGTTGGAGCAAATAGTACATGGTTTTGCTTTGCTGACCTACTTAATTAAAAAAACAGTTTCTAAAAATGGAAATGCTGTTTCATTTAATATGAAGACGGGGCTGTGTTTTTCCAACATCTGTGTCCAGAAAGGAAGAAAAATCCTGTTTTGACTGGCCTTCCTCCATCACATCCCCCCCCCCTTTCAATTCGTGTCTAAAGCACAGTAAGTTACATAAACATTCCATTTCTTTCCATAAATTGGCTTCAGTTTCTGAACAATAGAGTCACTGTGAAGAAGTGAAAAACCACAGACACACCCCACAACTGCTGGTCACACAGCCAAAAAGAACTAAAGATGCATTCTTTGAAAGTACCCAAAAGGAAATCCATGGTCTTAAGGCAAGACCTTTTAATGTTATACTTGGAAATGTTCCTCCCTGCCACCCCCAATCCCGCCTGCTCTTGATTTTCTTCATCTTTGGCTGTCTGGTGCAAAATATTTGACAGAGAGAGAGAGGGAGAGAGAGTGAAGGGGGAGAACAGAAGAAAAAGAAAAGAGGGTTTGGAAGCAGAATATTATTCTCTTTTAAAATGTTGATAATAGCTGTCAGTATTCACTAACTTCTGAATGGTGTGTGCCAGAAATTTGAAGCACCTCACAAAATTGGGAAACGATACAGCTAATTTACATAATGCAAGTAATGCTGTTGAAAATGCCCCCAACTGTCTGCATAAAATGTTTTTCTCTGAAAATAAATTTACCAAGTTTGAAATTTTAAATTTTAGCAGCGTGTAATGATATAGCCAGAGAGAAATAATTCAAGGCCTTCTGATTTAGACTACAGTAAGAATGTACATTCAAGCATTAGGAATATAGCTGCAAATTGATAAGAAATAAATCCTAGAGGCAAAATATGGGAAAATAAAGATTACAGGTAGTCCTCAACTTAAAACTATAATTGACAGTGTCTGATTTTATGGTTGCTGTTGTTGTTGTTTTTGTTTTGCAGTGGCTGTTAAGCAAATGCCACAGTTATTAAGCGAGTTCATTTTCCTCAGTGGCAGTTTTTGCTGGAAAATAAATGCTTGCAAACTGGCAAAAAACACTGAAATTTTTTCTAAACTGAAAGTTGTAGTCATGCGACCGATGATGCAAACAGCTGCAAATGCAAGCTGGTTGCCAAGAGGTCAAACTGCAATCACATGCTCACAGGTGTGGGTAGGTGAATGGGTTGTGGCCATTGGAACTTCAAAAACTAGTTGTGAGTAGCTTTGGGGAGGTCCATTGTGACCTTGACTGATCATTAAGTGAGGACTACCTTCAATTTACATTATTTACATACTGTTCTGACCCAGCTCCCCAAACATGACAAACCCTCTGAAGTTAACTCAAAGATTCCTTTATTAGGAGTGTCAGCAGCCCTGGCAAAAAGTTTATCTCTCATTGCAGGCTAACAAGTCCATCCGGCTAGGAGATGAATAATTGTCTGCCACATCTATTCATCGCCACCCCCTGCTTTTCATCCCCAGAGCTAGGGTGGGGCTTTGCTAGCAGAGGTGGTCCTTCCTTCACATGATTGGCACCCCCAGGCTTATGGTCATGGGGGATTTCAATCTGCCATCTATCGGCGAAACATCTGAGATAGCTCGGGAGTTCATGGCTTCCATGACGGCCATGGACCTGACCCAGGTAATTCAGGGCCCAACTCACATTGGTGGACACACCCTGGACCTAGTTTTTGTCTCTGGGCAGTGGTTGAGTGGTCTTGATATTGGGGATATAGGCTTAGAACCCTTGTCATGGACTGACCACTCGCTCCTTCGGCTCGACTTTCTGACCGCTGCACCTCACCGCAGGGAGGCGGAACCGACCAGATGGTTCCGCCCCAGGTGCCTGATGGATCCTGATAGGTTCCAGACGGAGCTTGGGCCATTTCCTGAGACACTGACACACGACTCGGCCGAGGACCTGGTGGCTGCCTGGAATAGAGCGGCCGGTGGGGCCTTGGACCGTGTCGTGCCTTTGCGGCCTCTGACCCGGTGCCAAACCCACTTAGCTCCTTGGTTCACCGAGGAGCTGAGGGAGATGAAGCGCCGGAAAAGACGCCTAGAGAGTGGTTGGAGGGCCAGCTGCTCCGAATCTGACTTGACACTAGTAAGAGCTCATATTAAGACTTACATAGTGGCGATAAAAGCGGCCAAGTCTAATTACTTTGCCGCTCTTATCGCGTCATCAGATAATCGCCCAGCCGCCCTGTTTGGGGTGACCCGCTCCCTCCTCCATTCGGGAGCGCGGGAAGATCCCTTACAGGGACGTGCTGAGGACTTTGTTCAATATCTGGATGATAAAATAACTCAGATTCGGGACGACCTGGCCGCTGACTGGGTGGGTTCAGGTGGGGTGACTGAGCCAGGTCTTGAGAGTGTTATCTGGGCTGAGTTCGATCCTGTGGCTCCCGAGGACGTGGACAGGATTCTGGGAAGACTGAACGCAACCACATGTTTACTGGACCCGTGTCCCTCCTGGTTGGTGCTGGCCTCCTGGGAGGTTACACGAGGCTGGCTCCAGGAGATTATAAACGCCTCTTTGAGTGAGGGTGTCCTTCCGCCTGCCTTGAAAGAGGCGGTGGTGAGGCCCCTCCTCAAGAAGCCCTCCCTGGACCCAGCTGTTTTAGCTAATTACCGTCCTGTCTCCAACCTTCCCTTCCTGGCGAAGGTTGTTGAGAGTGTGGTGGCGTGGCAGCTCCCCCGATACCTGGATGAAGCCGTCTATTTAGACCCGCTCCAGTCCGGCTTCAGGTCTGGGTACAGCACCGAAACGGCATTGGTCGCGTTGGTGGATGATCTCTGGAGGGCCCGGGGTAGGGGGTATTCCTCTATCCTGGTGCTGTTAGACCTCTCAGCGGCTTTTGATACCATCGACCATGGTATCATATTGCGCCGGTTGGAGGGACTGGGGGTGGGGGGCACCGTTTTACGGTGGTTCTCCTCCTACCTCTCCAACCGGTCGCAATCTGTGTTGACAGGGGGGCAGTGGTCGACCCCGAGGCGCCTGGTATGTGGGGTGCCACAAGGGTCGGTCCTCTCGCCCCTCCTGTTCAACATTTATGTAAAGCCGCTGGGTGAGATCATCCGTGGTTTTGGGGTGGAGTTCCATCAGTACGCTGATGATACTCAGCTGTACATTTCCACTCCAGACCACCCCAACGATGCCGTGGAAGTGATGTCCCAGTGCCTTGAAGCTGTGCGGGTCTGGATGGGGAGAAACAGGCTTCGACTCAACCCCTCCAAGACCGAGTGGCTGTGGCTGCCGGCGTCCCGATATAGCCAGCTGACTCCATCGCTGGTTATTGGGGGCGAGTCATTGGCCCCCACGGAAAGGGTTCGCAACTTGGGCGTCCTCCTGGACTTGCGGCTGTCTTTAGAGGATCATATGACGGCCGTGGCCAGGGGGGCTTTTTATCAGGTCCGCCTGATTCGCCAGCTGCGACCCTTTCTAGATCGGGACTCCCTACGCACGGTCACTCATGCTCTTGTCACTTCCCGTCTGGACTACTGTAATGCTCTCTACATGGGGCTCCCCTTGGGGTGCACCCGGAGGCTCCAACTGGTGCAGAATGCGGCCGCGCGGGGGATTATGGGAGCGACGGGACGCTCCCACGTGACACCTCTCCTGCGCGAGCTGCATTGGCTGTCGGTGGACTTTCGGGTGCGTTTCAAGGTGTTGGTAATCACCTTTAAAGCGCTCCATGGCTTAGGGCCAGGGTACTTACGGGACCGCCTTCTGCCGCCAATTGCCTCCCACCGGCCGGTTCGCTCCCACAGAGAGGGCCTCCTCAGGGTGCCGCCAGCCAGACAATGCTGGCTGGCGACCCCCAGGGGGAGAGCCTTCTCTGTGGCAGCACCCACCCTTTGGAATGATCTGCCTCCGGAGTTAAGAACAATCTCTGACCTCCCAACCTTTCGGCGGGCTTTAAAAACCCATCTCTTTCAGCTCGCCGGCCTAGCCTGATTCCTATAACATTTTAGCATTTTAGAGTTGTATTTTAAATATGAAGTTAGTTTTTAAATTTTATGGCCACTTATATTATTATTTTATGAAATTTTAACTTTTGTATGTTTGTTTTTAATTGGCTGTACACCGCCCTGAGTCCGCAAGGAGAAGGGCGGTATATAAATTCAAATAAACTAATAAACTAAACTACCAGCCCACAGATTTTCACTGCTCTCCTCTCCTCTGCCTTCTGTGCATCCATACATCAGACACTAGACCCAGCTGTTCTTTCTCTTCCTCATCAGCCACCACCAGACCTGGGAGCTGTTGACTCTCCATCTGAGAGCTGACGGATGGCTGAGATTCTGACTCTGTCTCTCTCTCTCTCTCTCTCTCTGCCAGCTCCTTTCCCTCTTCCTCCTCGGAGCTCTCAGGTTGCTCTCTGATTTGGCTGCTGGAGGGGCCGTCGGCCGACAGGCCACAACATATACATTTTCCATATTTGTTGCAATGATGTTGTTACTGAAGGAAAATCCAGCCTTCCAATATTTAATAAGCCCCAAGGACTTGGTTTTGCCAGCTGGCCTGGATAACCCAGTGTGGGATAGAGCCTATCAAATGGCTTATTTAATCGTGTGTTTTTGCCAGTGGGTGGGGGTTGTTTTTTATTTTTTATTTTTAAAAATTCTATACTGTGTTTTTATTGTTTGTAAGTGGCCTAGAGTCACTGTAAAAACATTGTTATTTGAGCAGTTCTTCTACATGAATAACCTATTTTTGCTTTTCTCACAGGCTCTAGAAAATATCCCAGTTCTATAGGCATTGGGCATAGGAGCTGATGGGTACAAGAACTGCAAGAGTCATAGAATCCATTCAAATGAAGCTGTTGTTGTTCTGGATCAGCAGTTGTGGGTATAACTCACTCTTTTCTCATTTAAACTCAGGGTGAATCATCTCTAATACTGTTAACAGAATCCTGACTAATATTACCACATTGGTATCTGCACAAAGGGGTAAGAAGGGTCAGAGTGATGCATGGATTGCAGCATTATGATGCAAAACCAATCCCTTTTCTATATGATTGTGATATCATGCAATAGCAATAGTACTTAGACTTATATACTGCTTCACAGTGCTTTATAGCCCTCTCTAAGCACTTTACAGCATATTTTCTCCAACAATCTGGGTCTTCATTTTACTGACCTCAAAAGGATGGATGGTTGAATCAATCTTGAGATGGTGAGATTTGAACTGCCAAACTGCTGGTAGCTGGCAGTCAACAGAAATAGCCTGCAGTCCTGCATTCTAACCACTGTGCCACCATGAATCCACTCCAGAAGAACAGCCCACCAGTCCCAATCTATTTGTCATTAAGGTCTCTATGCTAATTTAGAGTTATAGTTATGCTCTGTATAAAAGAATGTATTCCAATCATCTATAGCATCTACAGTTGATGGTTCTCAAGAAGCAAAGCTGGGAAATACCTTAGTAGATAAATATAGGTAGTAGTTTTCAACCGATATAGAGATAGAGCAATCTTTCAGCTGGCATAGGAAGATTCATAAGAGGCAAGTATTGGTACCATCAGCTAATCTGGACTGTGTATACCATCCCCCTCTTTAGATGGTATTATCTTCTAAATGCATTTGATTTAGAATAAATAGGTTGATAGTGGCTCATGGTGAAGAGGATGCAAATAGGATAAATTTAATGAATCAACTATCTTGGTGCTGTGTGCTACTATCTATCAATGCAGAGACTAGACTGTTCCCTGGAGGAAATCACCAATTTCTGCTGTATGAAGAGAAAGGTCAGGCTAAGCAATTTGCGAATTCTACCTAATGAACAGGTCAATTTCTATAGCAATGATGAATCTATTGCAAATGAGTTCAGTAAAAACATCAGACAATACAGCTACCTTTTTCAAATGGTATCTTTTGGTGCCAAAGAAGTCCTTCCAATGAGGAATGGATGGAATCCATCTGTGATTATTCAAGGGCAAATCCATCATTACATCAGACATTTAATGTCAGACCCCAATCAGCAAGCCAAATTTATTTAAATTTACTTCATGGAAAGACAAGACAGGGTAGACTTGAGAAAGGAACACTCCACAATGATGTAATTCAATGTGAGATTTTCGAATTATTGGAGAAACTACCATGACAACGAAACCTAACATTGTGTCATTCAAGATTGAAGATACTCCTCAAAGTGAATTAAAATGTTCATTGTAACAGCAGAAAAAATCTCCAGTACTTCAAATTTGCCTTTGTAAAGTTTCAATTGAAGAAAAACATGCAGCTGAAGAGGAGGAGAAGGAAGATAGAATATCTTATTGGGTGAGAAAAACAAAATTCAGAAACATCAAATGATGAAATAGAATTATCTTCAGGTTTTCAGAATTACCAGCACGATTTATGGAATAAGGTATAGATTTTATCTAACCCAACATTTGACAATCCTGCAGAACTGTTCTCAGAGAACTCTATCTTGGTTTCCCTCAATGAAATAATGAGGAAAAATCAATTCCATATGCATTAGATGCTTCTCTGGAATGATGAAAGAATATTGTTAATGCAATGCTGTCAGTGAAGGAGCTAATGCTACTCATTTTCCAGCATAATTTTTTGATTCAATTTAACTGTCTGGATTGCCAGCAAATACACTGGAATTGAAGATGAGATTCCCATCATTTTAATTAGGAATTTGGCTCTTCAAAGGCTTTGCAAATGGAACAAGGATGATTGTGAAAGAATTTTACAAGAATCACATGGTAGCAAATATAAACATTGGTGCATTCAGAAGTGATGTTGTCATAATTCCAAAATTTATGTTAATCCATCAATCAGAAGGTGAAGTTATTCAGCTTCAGTGGACACAGCTCCCAAAACAATGATGCTTTGCGTTTACTATGCATAAACTGCAAGAAAAAAACCACAAAGATCATGCTGATTTATTTGGATAAACTGTATTCCATCATGATCAGGTCTATGTCACTTTAAGATGAGGAAAAAAAAGTGAAATGTTAGAATATTCTTAAAGAATAGAAGATCAACCACAAATGTTCTCATCAAAAGCATCCTTTATTAAACAAAAAGCATCTATATTTGTTTTGCTATTTCAATAAATACATCAATAAAAGTTGTTTTCCCTTTAATTTTAAAATGAAAATGATAGCAACCTGCCCTGAGTCATTTTATTTCTTTGTTCAGGTAAGGAAATCGCTCTGAAAGAATGATCAAATGGGTCACCCACTTTAAACCACTCTGTGTGATGGCTGTCACCACATGAGTGTTGATTTGGATGTAGTGGTTGACTATGCGGGTGGAGTCTGGCAGTTTTAGTAAAAAAGCCTTTAGAAAGAGTTGTTCCTTATCCTCCTTTTTTCTTTTTCCCTGAGGAAAGGCATTTGTGGTAGCATACAGAAAAATTCCAAATGCTTGTGGTGAACTGTAGAATACAAACAGCAAACCATGTTTTGACAGCTGCAACATGGAATAATTATAAGTGGCCTCTGTTGGGTGGCCACAACAGAAGCCCTTGCCTTCACTAAGTATGCGATAGCAAATGTAAAAAAGTAAGTCAGTAAAAAAGCCCAGTGAGGTGCTAGCAAAAGTGTAATCACACCCTGAATTTAAGGCAAGAAAAATGCTATTTTCCAAGACAGAATGGGTGAGAAAACAAGAGGATAGGAGGAGTGCCTGCCTAATAAAATGCTAAGTGTGTTTTAATTTTCACAGTCCAGCATATGCTATGAACATTTTCTTATGCATGTGAAGCAGAAGTTATATTCAAAAACACTTTCGTTAGAAAATTCATCCAGCAAATCTCTAGCTCTCATCTATCTAATCTAAGCCTAAACTACTAAACATGCTATCTTTTAATTAAAACAGAATCTCACATCATGCATATCGGCTTCATTGAAGTCAAGTTGGTATACTAATTTAATAATTAGCCAAATCTCTGCTCCAATCAATATTAAAGTAGGATAGAATAACAGAGTTGGAAGTCTTCTAGTCCAACCCTCTGCTTAGGCAGGAAATCCAGCCTACACCATTTCAGACAAATGGTTATCCAACATTCAGAGATTGCTATAGATTTACAATGAATGCATTGGGAACCAAAATAGTTGGATTTATACCACATTTCATTATAAATGTATATTTAATAAAACTACTAGCACTGCTATTATTAACTACTATGGATTGAGATAAGGCTTAGTGAAAAATGACTTAATATAGTGCTACAAATAACAGCTTCTAAATTTGGTTTTGTTGCCGGTTAAATTTCTGGACATTAAATATATATATTTAGATATTTAAGGACTGCTAGCAGCAGATTAAAACATTTAGCAAATATTCTCAGAAGATGTTGATGCTTTTTAATACAGTGCAGTATAGAATAAATTATAGCAGAATTTTCCTAGATGGTAAATTCTATAAAGAATTTAAGTAAACCTAAGAAATAAGCACACGACTTTCACTGAAATGCATTTGAATTTCTTCTCCGCTGAGTCAGGCTAAGAACAATGAGAGGACAAGCATTCAACAATGAGACTAGTCCAGATACGGAAAGCTTGTAGTCCATAACTTTTTATTTCCTTTACCAGTAGTATCCATAGGAGGTGTTTATTTTCTTCTCTGTAATTAAATAAAGTTCTGTGTGTCTGTGTTTTGTTCCCTTCTCATGTTGCAGGTCTGTGTGTTTGTGTGTATGAATGTATGGCATGAGAACTAACTGCATGTCTTCTGCTGTGGCTCATGTGACTAAGATGGAGGAGGCTTAGAATGGAGCAGCTGGCAACATTCTGAACCATTGCCTACCGTCTTCTTGCTTGGGGCATTTTTCCCAGAATGCTTTTCTTTGCAAGCCCCCTTCCAGATCCAGCCCATTTTGAACTTGATATCTCCACTCCCAACTATTCCCGCCATGCTGGTTTGGTATTGTTCTATGTCCTATTACTTATGCCAATTGACAGAAAGACATATATACACACAAACTCATACTATCACTTGACAAAATTTCTAATCAAGCCAAGGGCCTAGTCTGGCCTGCTTGACCCTGAGAAGGGTGAGGTCAGTGATTGCATTTCAGTATTGCTGAGGCATTGTGAGGATGCTTTAACTCCCATTCATCATCATTCCTTCTTTGTATGTTATATACCATATTCATCTCCCGCTTCTCACAACAGCTACAGTAGTAGCAGGACAAGTTTGGAAGATATTTTTATTCATTTATAAAATAACGAGTGTTATGTTGTTGCTGTTTAGAGCGGGAATTTCAAAATAAAGGATGTTTCTGATTGGTTACTGACCAGCAGCCCAACTGTATATAAAGAGGGCTGCTGCCAGCATTGGGTAGCTGAAGTCTCACCATACAATAAAGAGCTGTTGTCACTAGCCTGTCTGTGCTGCTTCGTTATTGCCCAGCCACTTCATTTGGCGACGAAGGTGGGATAAGCACACAAAAGGCTCAAAAAGAGCTAACGATCAGAAACGGTGCCCACCAGGACCGTAGACTTCAGCCATGGAAGCGTACGTGCCACCTACGCCGTTTGATCCAACTCGAGAAAAATGGGGGTCCTACATGACCCGAGTGCTCGCTCGAGGTGAGTGACATGCACGGGCTCTCAGCAAACAGTAAACGAGCCCTGTTCCTGAGCCATTGTGGAC
Organism: Masticophis lateralis; assembly: GCA_030761175.1. Lineage (NCBI taxonomy): Eukaryota > Metazoa > Chordata > Lepidosauria > Squamata > Colubridae > Masticophis > Masticophis lateralis. The sequence continues at coordinate 48,166,086 of JAUDYJ010000001.1, forward strand.
CGGATGTCTTTGAAATGGCTGAGTCGCTGTGCGAACCAAATCCGGTACAAAGGGTACTATGGGACACACTTCAAGCAACTCTCAGGGCGCACTATCCAAGTTTGTCCAGCGTAACCAACTAAGGCAAAGAATCCAGAAAGAGGGAGAACCGGTGACTGCCTATGTAGCAGCGCTCTGCAGGGCCACGACCCACTGCGACTACCGCGACCTGGACGATGCGCTGCTAGAGCAGTTGATCTGCGGCGTACGAGACACCAGGCTTCAGAGAAGGTTGCTCGCAAAGCCGGGACTGACTCTTGCCAGTGCCCTAGACGAGGCCAGGGCACACGAAGCATCGACAAAGGCGTCGGAGGCTCTACAGTGTCCTCAGCCTGAGAAGAGTGGGTCTAAAGCAGTCCCAGTTCACCGCGAGGAGACGAGAACAAGTTCGGAAGAAGAGTCGGATGAAGATGTCTTCCGAACAGAAAAAAGGAAAGGCGAGCCAAGCCACCGTAGAGAGAGCTATCTGAGTTGCGGTGGCCAGCATGAAAGACAAGCCTGCAAATATTGCGAGGCCATCTGCAGACGATGCGAGAAGAGAGGTCACTTGGCGTGAGTATGCCGGGCGCAACTTCCGCGTTCTTCTAAACCACGTGAGCCGATCAGCCAATCAGAGCTGCCGCCACCTTCAAAACGACCTATCCAGAGCAAGGGCGCTGAAAAATGCCGCAGAATTCAAACTTACAGCACGAGAGTCAGCCAAGCCAGCACAGCAACCGAAGAGAAAGTCTTCACCACATTCAAAATCAACGGTCAACCCTGCAGCATGGAGATCGACACCGGTTCTGCACTCTCCATCATGTCGTGGGCTACGCTACAGTCCCTGCTTCCGGGCTACCGAAAGAGCCAGCTATCCAAACAACACATCCGTCTGCTAGACTACCAGGGGAACCGCGTTCCAGTCGAAGGCGTCGACACCTTCACCAGCAAATTCGAGGAAAAGCTACCACTAACCATCATGAGAGATCCACTACCCAGCCTCCTAGGTCTACGCTGGTTCCAAGCCCTCGGCATGGTCTTCACGGGGGGTCCACAGCCTCAGTGGATCATTGTTAAAGGAACAATTCCTGCACGAATTCCGGGACGTTTTTGAAGACACCTTGGGCAAGTACGTGGGGACCCCAATTTCGTTTAATTTGGACCCAGGGGTAGCCCCAATTAGACTTAAGGCAAGGAGAGTCGCTTTCACACTGAAACCAAAGATCGACGCAGAGCTAGATAAACTATTAGCCAGGGCATTTTAGTGCCAGTTGACCACGCGAAATGGGAGACCCCGATAGTGACTCCACTTAAGGCAGATGGGTCTATAAGAATTTGTGCTGATTACAAATGTTCCATCAACAAAGCGTTGCAGCAAAGCGCTTATCCTGTTCCCGTTGTTCATCACTTACTGCACTCCCTAGGTTCAGGGAAAATCTTTGCAAAACTAGAGCTTTCGCAAGCTTATCAGAAGCTGCCAGTAGACGATGCTACGGCAGAAGCGCAAACGATTGTGACTCACAGCGGGCTTTTAAATGCACTCGGTTGCAATTTGGAGTCAGTATAGCCCCGGGCCTATTTCAAAGTACAATGGAGCGCCTTCTACAAGGCCTCCCTGGAGTCGTCCCGTATTTTGACGACGTCCTAATTAGTGGCCATAATGAAAAGCAACTGGCAGAACGAATCAGGTCAACCTTAACAAGATTCCGGGAAGCCGGCCTAAAACTAAAAAGATCGAAATGCAAAATTGGGGTTCCCTCAGTGGAGTTCTTAGGCTATAAGATTGACGGGTCGGGAATCCACCCCACCAAAAGCCAAGTGAGAGCCATTAAGAGAGCCCCCACGCCCAAAACCAAGACCGAACTGCAGGCCTTCTTAGGCCTTCTGAACTTTTACACAATGTTTTTAAAGGACAAGGCTATGGTAGCCGAACCCCTACATAGACTACTAGGGAAGAATGTGCCATGGGTTTGGGGCAAAAGAGAAGCGGCAGCTTTTAACGCAGTGAAGAGGCTCCTCTCCGAGGACAGCTTTCTAATGCAATATAGCTCTGAGCTGCCGTTGGTCTTAGTTTGCGACGCCTCTCCGTTTGGCGTCGGTGCCGTGCTCAGCCATAGACTACCGAATGGCCTAGAGGCGCCAATAGCTTACTACTCCTGGACTCTGTCATGCGCAGAGCGCAATTACAGTCAACTTGACAGGGAAGCCCTAGCCGCCATCGCAGGGGTAAAAAAATTTCACGAGTACTTGTTTGGTCATTCTTTTGACTTAGTAACTGACCACCAACCGTTGCTGGGCCTCCTTGCTGGGGACAGGCTCACCCCTGCCGCTCTCTCACCTAGAATGACTAGATGGTCAATTTTTTTGGCCGCATACTCCTATAGACTTATTCATCGTCCTGGAAAAGCAATGGGCCATGCAGATGACTTGAGCAGGTGTCCCCTGCCAGACATTTTAGACAACCTGACTCCCGAAGCCCCAATTCTTTTACTGGATGCTGTGCCGCCAGGTCCCTTGTCTTCGGCTGAGGTGGCCAAAGCTTCCAAGAGAGACTCGACCATTCGGACTGTGATGGGCTGGGTCCTGCGTGGCTGGCCTACTCAAACTGACTCTACTGTATTTAAACCCTTTTGTACAAAGCAGAACGAACTTTCCATGCTGGGGGGGGGGTGTTTACTGTGGGGAGATCGTGTTGTTATTCCTGAAAGTTTACGGTACAGAGTTTTGGAAATGCTGCATGTGGGTCACCTGGGCATGGTTAGAATGAAGGGTCTTGCCCGTAGTTATGTGTGGTGGCCACATTTAGACCAAGACATTGCTGAGTGGGTGGAGAAGTGTAGGTCCTGCCAGGAGTCATGTCCAGATCCCCCGGTCACCCCAGCAAGGGAATGGGAGAAACCCAGGGGCCCATGGGGGCGATTCCACATAGATTTCGCTGGGCCATTCCATGGCCAGTCATTCCTGATAGTGGTAGATGCATTTTCAAAATAGCTAGAAGTTTTTCTAATGCCCTCAACTACTTCGGAGGGTGTGATTAGGGTCCTCTGCCACCTTTTCGCAATGTATGGCCTGCTGAACACATTGGTCTCAGACAATGGGCCGCAATTTACCTCAGTCCAATTTGAAAGTTACCTTGCCGAGCTGGGCATTCGGCATGCCCTATTGGCCCCATTTCACCTGGCCTCTAATGGTCAGGCAGAACAATTTGTGAGGACCACTAAGAAAGCCTTGTCCAGGTTAGAGTCCGGTGATTGGCAGGCCAAGATTGACCAATTCTTGGCAGTACAACATGCCATCCCCTGCACAGCCACTGGCCCCAGTCCGGCCAAACTCGTAATGGGCCGTAAACTAAGGTGTGTTCTGGATTGTTTGCATCCAAATTATTCGGCCGATAAATTTAAGGGAGAAGAGGGAGGCCTCAGGCAATTCCCAATTGGTACCACAGTCTATGCAAGAAACTATGCCACTGGTCCCTTGTGGGTAGAAGGTATTGTAACAGGGGTGTCTGGACCGAAATCTTACACAGTAGATATCGGTCAAGGGAGAATTTGGAGGCGTCACATTGACCAGCTAAGGAGGAGGCTAGTTAGCGAGAACTCAGATACCGAATACAAACCAGTCCCTAACTACCAAGGTCCTTCCAATACAGCTACCTCAAACCCGAGTGAGCCGGAATACTTATCTGGCAAGCCGGAGTTCCAGCGTTGTCCCAGCGAGCCACTCCTCCCAGCCGGGGAAAGTCACACCTCCGAAAGAATCCCGGAGGTTCCATTGGTGGAGCCAGGAGAGACGGGAGGTCCCTCTGACCGGCTCAACGCCCCGTCTGCAACTGAACTGCGCAGGTCGACTCGGACTAAGTCATACCCAGGTCACCTGCGCGACTACGTTTGTAAATATGTTAATGATTTTGGTAATGTGCATTCTGGGAGGGGAGGAGTGTTATATTGTTGCTGTTTAGAGCGGGAATTTCAAAATAAAGGATGTTTCTGATTGGTTACTGGACAGCAGCCCAACTGTATATAAAGAGGGCTGCTGCCAGCATTGGGTTGCTGAAGTCTCACCATACAATAAAGAGCTGTTGTCACTAGCCTGTCTGTGCTGCTTCGTTATTGCCCAGCCACTTCAATGGACAACATTTCAAAAACAGTAAAAGAAATTGCTACTAATCTTTATAGATCCAGCTTAACTAAAGTGAAAACTTGTAAGATGATCATATAGCTGGCAAAAATGAACGAAGTGATTTTGTTTTGTTTTTTGCCTGCCAAATTGTTCCTTTATTTATGATATCCAGCTTTCTAATTCAGAAGTCAAAATTAGTGGGCCTCAGATAGATTTCTAAACTGTGGGAAGGCATAGCTCAACATGGGTACTATTGTTTCTCAGTAACCTTATACTTGGCACTTAATGTCTTCAGAAATTCACAAAATGCTCAGGATTGCATTTTGGCATTTAGACTTGGGAAATCTTGGAGTCAGCCAAGTTACCTTTTTGCTGAAGTGTTACAAAAGAATAAATTAATCAGTCATTACACAGTTCTATATGTTTTCAGAAGGACTTTTTTCTTTTGTTCTTTAAAGACACATTTTAATTTGAATACTAGAGTTTGATTAGTTGAATATTAAAACTTGATCAGTTGAGAACTGTTCCTATCATTTTATGTATACATAAAATAGTCATAGTTTAATTCTAATCATTTCACCGTGATTTTATTCTGTAGTTCATTTTATTCTATTTTCAGAGTTTGTAATTTTAGTCTTAATGTAAATAAATCTTTATTAAAATCTTACACTTTAAGTTTAACACATGGGAATGCTAACCTTTAGGTACATTTTACATTTCATTGTTTATGATTTAAATAGTGTAATATTTATTGATGTCATTTTATATTAGCCTATGACCAAAATTTAAAAAAAGATTCAATTTAAATGTTAGAGCTATTAAAACGAGACCCAGAGTGCTAAAGAAATTATATGGACCACACAAGTGAGATAAAGTGCTTATCAAAGGTAGGCTGCAGTTTGATCCTAAGCTGCCTTTCCAAAGGTGTTTGTGTGTGTTATAAAGTCTAAAAAAAAAATTTGTGGAATACATTTATTATTAACCACTGTAAATTGATATTAATGCAGGGGTCTCCAACCTTGGCAACTTTAAGCCTGGTGGACTTCAACTCCCAGAATTCCCCAGGCAGCTTTGAATTCTGGAATTCTGGGAGTTGAAGTCCACCAGGCTTAAAGTTGCCAAGGTTGGAGACCCCTGTATTAATGTATTTCAGTTAACAGTGTCTTTCCTTCGTTGGAAGAGATAATCCTTGTGCAGATTAGGTTCCTTATTGACCATTCCTCTCCCACTCACTGCTCTGGAGAGTTAGGAGGCTTTGCAGAGATTTGGATGTATGAGGGAGGTTTTGGAGGAGGCAGAGCAGGTAAATCTATATTTGACTGGTATCAATGCCTTTTTGACTGAAAGATCAATGCCAGGTTGGAAATCTCTTTTGCTATCAGTGAAAACTGAAGGCCTTAGTCAGTCTAATATCAGGCCTGGTCAGGAGAAGGCTTACCACATTGTGGGAACACAAGACTTTGCCTGCAGTTCTTCATGTCTTTGTAAAAAGCTAGTAGGAGCCATGCTACAGGAAATACCATACTTGAAAACCTCACAAATTGTGAGCAGAGTACTCTTAAATCAAAGACAGACTATCTCTTTTAGGTTTGCGGATTGTATAATGTGTATGGAGTAGGCTAATTTGAGCTTAGTCGTTTGTGCCTCAAGGGATAACTCTGGATTTATTTGTTCAATGACCCATTTGTTTGTTTTCTTGGCTGTCCATGGAATTCTCAGGAATCTTTTCCAACTCTAAATAGTGGAGATCAAAAGTGCCAATAATATTCCTATTAGACCCCTAATAAAAGCTATCTTTTCTTTCCCTGCTTGAAAGAGAGAAAAGAGAATATTAGGAAAGAGGGAGAATGTGTGTGAGAGAAATATGTGGGTAAGAAAAAAAAAAGGTATATTGTGGTGATAGTGTACATTAGTGATGACTAACCTTTTCCGGACTGAGTACCCCAAGCGTGCCCGCACAAACCCCCCAAATGCAATGTGCATATGGTCCTCGTGCATGTGCCCCACCCCCTGCACATGTGCGTCCTGCTCCCCCACACCCCTGCCTGCATGCGTGCCCCCCGTCTGCGCCCCATGCATGCACACACAGGCCCCCGCACTTGCCCCAGCCCCCAGGCATACACAGCAGATACCCAAAGACTAGCTGACCGGCGGGAGGCACATGTGTATGTGCAGCGGAGCTGAACTGGGGCGACGGCTCATGTGCCATCAGAGTGGGCGGTCCATGCCACCTTTGGCACGCGTGCAATATGTTTGCCATCACGGGTGTAGATTCTGTTCTACTGCTTGTTCAGATCGTAGCCATCGCTTGCTTCAGTGTTGGCTACTGTGTAGCCCCCAACAGTTTATCTTTAAAGGAATATGACTCTTTATATTAATTAATCCCTCCCTCTTCCCTCCCTGCAAAGGAATAGAAGTTGGTCATTCTTGTCCTTTTTCCGTAGAGATATAAGAAAAAAAAAGACTCCTTTTTTCACCTATATGTGACAATATAGACTCAAATTTGCCTTTACTTTAACCAATCTGGACAGGCTCAACATTATCTATATTATAATCTTACTTGTGAGAAAAATCCCTTCAGCTCTTTTCTGACTAACATTAAAATAAAAAGCCGCAGATGCTTTGATGGTGGTGCTCCAATTCTTTCAACAGCATGTCATCAGTATGAAGAAGAGAGAAACCCATTTGGCTCTGTCTTAACATTAGTTTCCTGAGCCAATATGTCAATGAACACTCTCCTTTGTACTGACAGCTCTCTGAATTTGCAATGCAGTTTTTCCATCAAAACTTGCATTTAAAAATTATACATTAAGGGAAAGAGCATTTAAAATGCATAGATTAGTGAACCTATGCAAAATTCATGCTTGCAGAAATACATATTTAGACAAAATATGTATAAATTTTCACATTGACCTCTTTATTTTGACAAACATTTTAGCAAATTAATATAGTAGGGGTGAGACAAAATTCAGTTAAATTTAGAAAAGTTAAGAAGAAATTTAAGTTGATAAGTTTATCCATTATTGCCCCTATTCTGTGGAGATGAAGGAAAAAAACAGTAAAGAAATGACAGTTGAGCGTTTCCGTTGTATGAACTGTTGGGGACATATCATAAGAAAGTTTCAAAATATGATCGAAATGAAGTGATGTAGAAGTGACTGCATGAATTGGCAGACACCTGAGGCAATAACTTTGAGATATGAATAGCCCCATTAATTTTAATGAATGCTAACTCAAATGCCAGTTATTTGGATCACTACTATTCTGCTTAATTATTTCAGAGATGGGAAAACTTCAGATTTAATAGATTTGCTTTCTTTTTCAATAAAACCCTAGATATAAACAGTGTAAGTCAAAGCCTGGTACACAGAACAGGATACTTCTCAGCATGTTCTTTTTCTAGCAATTTACTCACAGAATGGATTTTCATCCTAAAATCAATATAATTCTCAAAGGTTTGGAAATTACAACCCCAACATAGCTGGACAGTAGACAGAGCTCTCCAATGCTTTCACATATATCAAGTAATTCTAATATTGGAATTCTGTTATAATTGGGATCAAAGACCAGAGCCAATCTTTTGCAAGTCATCGAATGACTTGCCAATTCCAATCTCTCTACCCATTCTTTCAAAAAATAAAATAAAATAAAAACAAATAAAGAAAATGTTCCACCACCACCACCACCACCACCACCACCATCATCATCATTTTAAGATAGGTCTTAATAAAAGAATCCAAACATTAAACCAGAAGATGAAAGAGGCACAATTCAATTATTATTATTATTATTTAATTAGATTTGTATGCCGCCCTTCTCCGGAGACTCAGGGCGGCTTACAATGTGTTAAGCAATTATTTACATATGTAAACATTTATGCAAGTAATAATATTTCAGTAATTCTTGGTGAGCATTAATTCTGATCACTGGGGGCTGCATGTTCCTTTGTAACTAACAGATTGTGGCTAGACAATCTAGAGCCCCCTAAACCAGAGTTTCTCAACCTTGGAAGCTTGAAGATAGGTGGACTTCAACTCCCAGAATCCCCCAGCCAGCACTGGGAGTTGAAGTCCACGCATCTTCAAGCTACCAAGGTTGAGAAACACTGCCCTAAACATTTTGAATTATAAATTTCCACAATCACTTGAATTGCCCTTCTGGAGAGCAACCAGCTCTTGAGAAACAGAATAATGATATAAACAGTTAGTTCTCTGCAGGGTCAATCAGTAACAGGTAACCCTCTGCTTAACAAACCATTGAGTCTTTGGAGAAGAATGAAGATGTTGCAGCCCTCCAGATTTTGCTGCATTACTACTTCAAGCCTCTTTGAACTGATTATCATGCGGGTCAGCAACTTCACAGGATTCCCAATTTTGCCTTAAGCGTGTCCGTAAATTGATTGCCACCAAGTTGGTATTAATCTTTAGTGACCGTATGGATAGATTTCCCCCCCTGAGTTTGTTGGAATTTGACTGCAAATTGCAACTTGATTCATATCCCAAAGTAAGCAACATGTCTTAAACTCATTACTATGCTTACAGGAAGTGAGAAACAAATCACTAATGTTTTTTTTAAAGTACAGAGATAATCCTTCTCTTGTATATTCTTTTTGACACCATTTTGATCCTTCCATCATTCTAAAATAAAGATTATCTGTGACTTTTTGGTATATAAATACGTTTGTACTCTGCTGGACATGTTGATCACCTTCAAAGAGACCAACCTGTTTGAAAGCAATCATATATGTATTATGATGTAAAATAAATTATGCATTCCAAATAATATTTGGATATTTTATAAATGTTTATTTCTTTCCTAGAAAATACATGCATATTGTTATATTAATTTTAACGATGTCTTTATTACAAATGGGAAACATTCTTGAGAAAATTGGAATGCCTTCAGATATTTCATTGTAAGTGGGAACAGTAGAATTTGGTATTTTTCAAATTGCATTTTTGTAATTATTCCCAACAGAGCCCCACCTGTCACTGCCAGTTATGCAAGTAGTAGACACAACAAAACCTTCAGAAATGCCTACTGGGATGGTTCTCCTCTGTAACATGGTGTAAAAATGCAGGGGATTTGGGGATTTTGAATCAATTTATCTTACAGCAAACATGGTAGAAATTACCATACATGTCCTTTTACAGATAGAAATCTCCCAAGTGCAAATACTTTGTAAAAAATCTGGTAAACTAAAATAGGTTTCTAAATGACAAGAAAATTTGGTATAGCCGAAGCTATTATAATATTAACATTGAATATAGTATTGTGAGTGTAACAGAATGCACTTATTAACATATTAATATAATACTGATTACAAAAGGATTTTGAATAGTCAAGACTTAGGAATTTGGCCAACTAAAATTACAGCATGGGCAAAAATCGACCAAATAGGCACGGATGGTTATTTTTAGCCTGATTGCCAAGAAATTAATCTATATAGATAATACATATAACACTGGGTTTCTGTATTAGGCTTTGAGGTTGGTTCTGCCTTAGATACCAAGTCAGCTGGGTGACTTCGGGTCAGTCACACTCTCTCAGCTCTAAGAAAAAGGCAATGGCAAGCTGCTTCTGGTAAAAAACATTGTCAGGAAATCTGCAGGAACTTTTCTGGGCAGTCATAATGCTCAAGACTGATTCAAACGTGTGCTGTGTGTATGTGTGTGTGTCAGTGATGGGTTGCTCCTGGTTCGCCCCGGTTTGGGTGAACTGGTAGTGGCGGTGGCAGGAGGCTTTGCCCACACACCCAGGAGGCTTTGCCCACACTCATGGCTTCTGCGCATTTGCAGAAGCCATGCACTTGCAAAGTGAGCCCGCATGCTACTAATAGCAAACCGGTAGTGCTGGAATTTGAATCCCATTACCGGTGTGTGTGCACACGCGCATGTGCACACACAAAATACATAAACTGAAAGAGTTCATGAGATTTTTCATCAACATGTTTAGGCATTTTTCAATTTTGACCGCTAAAAAAAAAATGAAATCATTATATTTTTCTAACTTCCTATCTGTAGTTACTGGCCCTTTTCTTTTCTGTGCTCGCAATTTGGAACAAATTCCAAGAAGGAGCAGTGGGACTTAAAGCAACCTGTGCCATTATCAGAAGTGCCCCCCTTAGATGGGTTACTTACTACAGAATATGTTTACAGAGTGAGGCTTTATGGTTATCCCAGTCAGAAAGAAGGGGGAACAAATGATTTTTTTTCATCTTTTGTTCAATCATGTCCAACTCTTGGAGTCTGTCTGGACAAATCCCTGCAGTTTTCTTGGCAAGGTTTTTCAGAAGTGTTTTGCCATTGCCTCATTCCCAGGGTCACCCACTTAGCTTTGTGCCTAAGATGGGACTAGAACTCACTCTCCCAGTTTCTAGCCTGATGACTGAAACATTATTGATTCTACATGATGGTATCCTCATTACTTATGTGTAAAACACACAGCAATGGGCCTTGCTAAACAAAATATAAGCTTGTGACATTAACAAATTTATTTTATTTATTTTATTTGTTTAAATTTGTATACCGTCCTACTCCCAGAGGGACTCAGGGCGGTAAACAGCCAAAAATAAAATACAATTTACATACAAAAGTTAAAAACTATTAAAAAAGATTAAATTTAGGCTCGAAAATTTAAAACCACCAATTTATATAAACATTTAAAAACCCAATTTAAAACCAATTTAAAAGGGAGAGTTAGGCCAGCCCCGCCTGTTGGAATAGAAGCATTTTTAGGGCACGGCGGAAAGTGCGTAAGTCCTGAATCCTCCGTATCTCTGGGGGGAGCTCATTCCAGATGGCAGGAACAAATAATGGTTAAAAAACCCATCCACCTGACAACTTACTATCCCTGACCTTGCTAGAACACTGCAAGCTACACAGCACCATGTTATGCATGAAGAGGCAGAAAAAGCAAGATACAGATGCAAGTGGCAATGTACAGTAGTAACCAAAATTGTGGAAACCTTTTGGGAAAAGGTGTGTTTTCTGAAACTAGCTGATAATACTACTTTTCTTTGCGGTAGTGCCATAAAATTATATATCAATGGAAAGATAATTTAATCAAGAGTGTAACTCAATAGCTTTTATGAAGGATTTGCTATTAGAATAGCAGTTATAGTATAAAGAAGAAAAGTGAAACACGTAGAAAAAACGAGATATACAAAAATTACCATAAAAAACCAGAGATATACAAAAATTATCACATCAGTTAATACTTAGTTGGGTAACCTTTGGCATGAATTATGGCCTTACAATGTCTTCCCATGCAGTGAACCAAGTTTTTTAGTTCTGCAGCTGTTATGATGGGAAACAGAGATTGAACGATTGCTTCTATTAACTGGGTTTTATTGCTGGGTTGCTTCTAACTAACAAGTTTTTTTTTAATCAGCTCCATAGATTTTTAATTGGGTTAAGGTCTGGGCTATTGCCAGGCCATTGCAGCAGTGGAATATGATTGTCTTGAAACACCACGAAAAGTGGTGTCGTTAGCCATCAAACCTCAAAAATACACTTTTCCCAAAAGGTTTCCACAATTTTGTCCACTATTGAAATTTTGTCCAATATTGAAAGACAGAAGCAACAACATCAGTGCTAAGAAGTCAGTGCATAACATGCCTGTGTACCATGCGGAATATTTGTACTTGAGAGTCATGGAAGCAAACATGAATGTCCACCTTTCAGTTTCATAGAAATAAGGAGTCAGTATCACTTTCTCAAAACAGCTTTATTGATAAATGCCAACACAAACTGAGCCAAAATATGACCACTGAGAAACAAGAGGGAAATCATCAGCATGTTTAATAAATTCTGTGGTTTGCAACTATTCAAATCTGGTTAAAACCCACTGAAGGATAGAAAACCTTTGAAAAAAAAAGTTGACATGGATGAAGTATGCCCAGTAGCCATAAACTATTCAGAGTGAGCAGGACAAGAAACAGGAAAAAACGACTGATGATGTGGAATTTTCTGGTTGGAGAGAATGTCTAGCAGACATCCTGAATAGCACCACCATGCAATCTTTGGCAGCCCACTAAGAAGCCAACCTTGTCCTACTGTTTTAAGTAATGACAGTAAAAGATAGGTAATAAGCACTCTTTTGAAGTTATGACAGCAGTCAGATGCAGTCAGTCAGAAGAAGAGATTTACATCTTAATTTGTAAGGTATATTCCTGACATTCACCAGCTCAAAAAAACTGACAGTATATATAACCTGCTTTCAGAGTATTACGTGCAAGAAAAACTGCATGAGTACGTGCTAAAATTGACTTTAACATCCACAACAGTTTAGTTTAACATTCACAATCTCTCTTTCCAATAATCACTGCCTTACTTCTGGCTGTCCATTGGGCTATTACAGAACACAGATCAGATCATCCTCCAGCTTCAGTGTGTGCCTCTTCTCACATCTGAAGTTTCTCAGCTGGGTTGTTTTTAGATTTGGCTTTAATATTTGTTGAAAAAGTGCCAGACATTTGTTCAGAAATAGCCTGTTGTGAAAGATGGTGCCTACGCAGGGGGAGCTAGTGAGATGGACTACTGTGAAATGGTAGTTTCCCAAGAAAGAAAGAGTACCCTACAGAGAGGAGGGGCAGATAAGAGGCAGCACAGTCCGGAGCTGGATAGGAGATGGAGCAGAGCTGGTATTCAGCAGGTTCTGACCAGTTCTGGAGAACTGGTAGCGGAAATTTTGAGGAGTTCGGAGAACCAGTAAATACCACCTCTGACTGGCCCTGCCCCCATCTATTCTCTGCCTCCTGAGTCCCAGCTTATCGGGAGGAAATGGAGATTTTGCAGTAACCTTCCCCTGTAGTGGGGAGCGAATGGAGATTTTACAGTATCCTTCCCCTGCCATGCCCACCAAGCAGGGGTGAAATCTACTTACCTTCCTTACCAGTTTGGAAGCGCACACATTGCACATGCGTGCGTCATGTGTGTACGCATACCTTCTGCACATGCACAAAGCCTTCTGCGCATGAGCAGAAGGTTAAAACCAGGAAGTAATGACACCTGAGTGGCGATCGCTACTGGATCGCCAAACAACAGGGAAAAATCGCTATCGGATCAGACGTTCTGATCCGATCCAAGAACATCTCACCCCTGCCACCAAGCCATGCCACGCCCACCAAGCCATGCCCGCAGAACTGGTAGTAAAAAATTTGAATCCCACCACTGAGACAGAGTATATCCATTACGGTGAGAGTAGCAAGGGCTTTGTTTGGAAAGATTATGTCTATTTTGTGTAAGCAGTGAGGAAGTAAACTCTGGTTGAATTCCTTTGTTGTCCTTGGGTTTAGTCTGACACTAGTTCCATCCAAGCATGGATAAGAGAATGATAAGAGGCAATATTCCTAGCCAGCAGATGACACTCAGTGGAAGAGAACTGAAGAAGATAAATCCCCCAATTGATTTCCTTTATTGTCCCAAATTAAAACAATAAGAACAGAAACCACTAGACTCACTGCTGAAGCAAACTGGAGTAAAGCACTTTTCTCTTGGCTCAAAGGCTGTGCTCATCATTGGAGGAGAACCCTAATATCCTTTCAATTTTGAAATACATTCTTTTCATATAAAAGATAAATTGTTGAAAGAATGACATCATCTTTGCATTTTCTTAGAACATCCAGTTTCATATACCAATTGCTTTTGAAGTCAGTATTTATTTATCTGTTTAAAATAAAATCAGACAGAAATGTACAGAACAGATAGAGAACACGTATTGTAAATGAATTGGCCTAACTGAAAAACTATCTGAAGAAAAAAAACAATGCACACAATATTGAAATAGGTATATTATTGTTTGTATTATATTGATAATTTATTCTACTTTTGTTTAAGATTATGGTAATATTATCACAAATATTACCTGACATATAGATGGTAGTAATCTTTTCAGTTTACTGATTCCTGATTGACTGCATTCATACAACACACCTAATGAATTAACAGATTTCTGGGTTTTAATAATACACTGAAGAATGAATTAACCAAATAAACTGAATACACACAATATGGTAACTTGCTCCCCAATAACCAAGATTAAGACAAAGTAAAATTTTGTTAGCCCTCCGAAGTAAACCAGACAGGAAACAAGATCAGATGACTAATTATTCTTTATTATAAGACTGCATTAACAGAATCTTGCAAGTCTGAAAGTACAAATCTCCTGCCATCCCTTTTTACTGCCTGCTAAATTAGGGCACATATTTTCTAAATTTCTTTCTCTGCTTGTTAATCAGTTACAAGCTCCTCCCTCTTTTTTTTCTGATTGTTTCCTAGGCAACATTTCTTCCCTCTGTCTTCCAAGGCCATTTTCACATTCCATTAGAGATTCAAATGTTAGACAAATGTATTTTTCGGTCACTGTGAATTATGAGACTATGAGAACAAATGGCATTACCCTTACACCTTTTTCAAAAACAGAAATGGAACAAAATAAAGTGCAATATCTAAACATATGCAGCTGTGGTGTGGTTTTTGCAAGGCTCATGCAGACATTTTGAAAGCTATTCTGGGCTTCTTGCTCTGTGTGTACATGTACTGCCATTTTGCTTTGCTGTGAGGAAGCCAGGCTAACAAGAATTTTTATAAATTCCATGGCTGTTATAACAGTTTGAAAAGAGGGGTTCATTCATATTCCTATGTACTTGACCACTTCTACTTTGGAAGCTTTGCATAGGCCTATTAGTTACCAATCAACCTGCCACATTATATTTTATTTTTAAATAAAATCTGCATACATCCAAGGATTGGACTTTGAATCAAATGACATATTAATAAAAAAGTTGAATTCAGATATAATTATTAGTGTAATCTCTTTGTGAACAAGAACATAGCCATAAATCAACTTTAAAATTGTCTAAAAAACACTGTTTAGTAGTCAAATAATTTTGGTTCTTCGCTTACTGCTGACAGACGTATTAAATATTATTGTATTCTGACAAAGTAGCATAAATGCGTAAAGCACTGCTATGAATTCTTTATGGCTATTTTAGTAATGCATCAGGATGTCTTTCTTTCCTCCTGAATTAAAGACATTATCAAGACAGTTGTCAGAAAGCATCAAGTGATGAAATACAGATAGCATACTGTACATTTGTTTACCTTCATGCTTATTACAATCATGTTTTAAAAAGCACTTTATTTAGGCTTAAAGCTCTTAATAAACTCTCTCAATTATTCAGTTTTGTGTAGTCATAATATTGAAATACACAATCATCTATAGATTCTTTAATTCTTTTTAAAAAGTGCAAACTCATATTTTAAAGCTAAACATTTTATTCTGAATTATTAGATCAGAGATATATTCGGACGATAAAACTTCCTATTGGACCTTTCCAATTATTTAGGCTATTATATTACAAAACATTAATTAAATAATAAAACTATGTCCTCAAATATTTTTGTTGAATAATAAAAAACATGAAATCATTACATAATTTGTAATGGTATGTGCAAATGACTTTGGGAGACCGGATGAAGAGATGCTGTCTAGGAAACAGTCAGATAAGAATCATAGCCTATAGATCAATGGTGGGCTCCAACTAATTTAACAACCGGTTCGCCCTAAAGACAGGGTGGGTGTGGCTGGGGCGGGTCATGTGACTGAGTGGGCATGGCCAACTCAATGTCACCCACAGCAAGCTGGGGCAGCACAGGTGGGCCAAAGCAGCGGTGGCCGGAGCCTTGGACTTACCTTTGTCAGTGGTGGGAATCTTAACAATCAGTACACCGAAACCAGTGCAAAGCAGCAGCAGCCCACCTCTGCTACAGATGCATGTTCAATGGAGCAAAAGGTTCAGGAAGAACCCTCCCTAAGTTTTCACCTGTAAAAGGGATTGCAGGAGAATGACACTTTCAGACAAGCAAGATTCTGTTAATATAGCTTTGCAATAAAGTAGAATTAGCTTATCTGATTGTGCTTCCCATTTAAGCTATTTGGTAAACTGACATAATTTTATGTATCATATTTTTGTTGCAAGTATGCTTAATGTATTCATTAGGTATTTTTTCCTGATACATCAAAGAGGTTGTTCTTGTGTTAACTAAGCGAAGTGTGTCAAAGTTCTGAATAATGCCAGAGTAACTGTTAACTCTGAAGCGAACCTGGCTGAAGCCATCTTGTGCTGCCTCATAGTTGCCAAAGTGGTTTTAGCACTGCTTCAGTATGCCAATAATCAGATGATATTTTTGAATAGCTTGCTGAATATAATAATAATATTGAGAATTTGGGAAATAATAGAATAATAACATTGGGAAAATGTTAATTATTACAGATAATGAACAATTATTACAATTAAATATTTAGAACCTGATGTATAGGTGAACATTTTTTTAGGCATTATAAAAACATTAAACATTTTTAAAGGGGGAGAGTTGAGCAAAAAATACGAAGGGTATTTTTTGATTTTGGCTTAAATCTAGATGTTCTGTTTCAGCTTATTAGAAATGTAATATAACGATCAAACTGAAATGATAATGGCTTAATCATTATCAAATTATGTTAAACTCTTCTTTCATTTGTAAAACAAAGAAAGAGTTTAAATTTGATGCTATTTTAGTTGTACAAATTAACCTAAGCAATTTTTCTTCTAGTTATTTTTTTTTTCCCAAGAGGCAATTTTTTTGTACCATAAAGTTTTCTGAAGCAGTCTTTCTGAGTAGCTTGCTATCAAATAAGGTAAACTATGACTCTGGCTAACAATATGTTTAAAAAAACTACAAATAATTAAAACAATACACGTGTTTGGAATGACTCATAACAACACAATCACTTCCCAGAAAACAGTCTCACAGTTTCCTGGTGGACTGCCCAAGGGAAGAACCAGATCATTAACAACTTACAAAATGCCAGCAGCATTTAAACCATTCAGATCTTGGGGTGGTGGGGGGTGGATGGGATTATTATATAAGTTTAATTTATATGTACACTGTTCCAGTGGTGGGATTCAGCCAGTTCGCACCACTTCAGGAGAACCAGTTGTTAATTTTCTGAATAGTTTGGCGAACTGGTTGTTGGAAGAAATTATTAGGGCAGAGAATTGGTTGTTAAATTATTTGAATCCTACCACTGTACTGTTCTATTTATTCTCCTTCCTACTCTTTCTCATCCTAGAGTTAAGAAAAGCCTTACAGTATTAGTGACCATTGTGGCACAGTGGTTAGAATGCAGTATTGCAGGCTAATTCTGCTGACTGCCGACTGCCAGAAATTTGGCAGTTCGATCTGGTTGATCTGGTCGAATCAAGGTTGACTCAGCCTTCCATCCTTCCAAGGTTAGTAAAACATGGGCCCAGATTGTTGGTGGGGGGACACTTTTCTGACTCTGTAAAGCACTTAGAGAGAGCTGTAAAGCATTATGAAGTGGTATATAAGTTTAAGTGCTATTGCTACAGTATGATTATTTTTCTTTTCTTTTTCCCAGTCAAATGAGAAGGCTGTTGGTCTTGATCTAGCCAGTGATCTTTTGAACCTTTTTGAGCTCTGTGTCTTTGAATGTTGATAGATTTCATAGCAATCACAAACTCCTGTACTACAAATTTAGCAGTACAAATAATCCATTTTAGAATCAGTAGCCACCCTTTCTCTCTTCAACAACCACTAAAGTTCCTGTTAGCCATTTGAGCTGCTAGACATCATCTCTTTTCCTAGCTACTTTTCCCCCACAGTCCTCCTAGGTAATTTTTTAAAAAATATTTTCCTCTTTGCCATCCATATCTGCCAAATTGCTCTTATCTCCCTAGCAGCAAAGCAAATACAAGCTGTTTTGTTTGGGTATGTTCGTGAATCATGTTTTAGTTAAAGCTTTCTATAAACAATGCAAAATATAAGAGTATGGTCACATTAAAGAGTTAGATAGACAGAGAGTCAGACTCAGATGATAGGTGTTGACTTCTGACAACTGTCTGGACCAGTCTCTGCAGTTTTCAAAAGTGCATTACTATTGCCTACTTTCTAGAGCTGAAAGAGAGTGACTGGCCTGAGGACCCCCAGTTGTCTTTGTGCCTAAGAACTCATAGAAAACTCAGTCTCCCAATGTTTTGCCTGTTGCTTTAACCACTACACCAAACTAGCTCTAAAAAAATAAGCAGATATTACCTAATATTACAGCAAATATTGCCTGTATTGTCAGAAAGGATACAACAGGGAGAAAAATAGCAGGTAATAGGTTGCACCTCTTTGATCTCCAATTATCTGAAACCAGAGAAATTTTCCAATCCATGTCTTCTCTAATCTAGATCTCTCTAGGTGCCTTGGATTTCAGCTTCCATTGACCTGAGCTATACTGAACTAAATGAACTAGCAGTTAAGGCACTGGACTAGAAGCCAGGAGATTGTGAGTTCTAGTCCTGCTGTATGCAGGAAGGCCAGCAGCTGGTAGCTTTAGTCACTCTCTTTCAACCCAACTCATTCATCTCATAGAGTTGTTACGAGGAAAATAGGAGGAGGAAGGAGTATTATGTGAGTTTACCTTTATTTATAAAAATAATAAAAGTGGCATATAAATAAAATAGATAAACTTGCTATCTTTATCCAATATATACAATGACTTATTAGTATTTAATATTTGGTGAGAAAGAAGAACTATGTATGAAACGTAGCCGCAAAAATAGTTCTTTTGTTTTTCCAGGAATTAAAACCATGTTTCCTGTCTCAACTGAACTTTCATAACACAAGGAAGCTGTTCAAGTCAAGTCTAAAATGTGTACCAGTCCCAAACAGCTGTTTTAAATCTTCTTCATCCCTGTTTGTACAGCTGTAATGAAAAACTAAGGGCAGACATTATATTCTGTATCTGCTTCTCTACTGTTGTTCCCTTCAGAAGCCCTGGACTTCAAATCCGCTGGCCCTCATTCCTAGAATAACAACTATGCAGCTGGGACTTCCAAGAAGGAAGCTTAAGACACACCTGCAGGGCATCAGGTTGGTAGAGGCTACAACACACAGGCTATAATATGCTTTCAAAATGTTAGGCACAAATGTTTTGCATAAATTATTTAAAAACTAGGCATAAATTATACACATTTCAATAATAAATTATACATAATCTTAAATAATAAATTATACACGATTTATGTATCCATTTTAGGCAGAAGATAATATGCTGTAGCAGCCTCCTCTTTTATTACTAAAAAGTGTGCTATTTGTCCATCATATGGGGATTCAGGCAGGATAGGATACAACATTTTTATCTATGTCTGTCCAATTGAGATGCCAGATAGAACATTGCCCTATCTTATCATCTTGGAAGACAAAAGCCATTATCTAGTTATTGAAAAAAAAAAATCTGTCTGCTATAAATAACTTTTCCACAGCTCATTTCAAAGAATAAAAAAGAAATCCTCTGTTGAATGAAATGTCATTTCACTCTCCAGTTCTCTGCAGCAATAATCGCATGCAAAGAAAAAAAGAAGAAGAAGTATAATCTCTTTAACAGAAAAAAGTTCATATCTCCATGGGGATACATTTCCCTAGACAGAACATGGTTGTACCTCAGTATGTCGGTATAACAGCTCTGTTTTGTGAGCTGCATTGGTTACAGGCACAGTTCAGATACTGGCACTCATCTTAAAGTCCTACATAGCACATGACCTAGATATTTCAGGGGTCATCTGTCCCCAATTATTTCTGCCCATCATATAAGATCTAACAGGATTGGAGTCACCTGATGAGACCCAGAAGACTTGCCTTCTCTGTAGCCATATTGCCGTAAGGAACAGTATCCCCCCAAGATTTGATTGGTCCCAACCATGTCAGAAGTTATCATATCTTTCCCCCAGGGGCTTGGCCAAGGGATATATATGTCCACTGTGAAAATAAACATATAATTGTTTTGTTAAGCTCCCAAAGTAGTGTGATTTTATTTCTTCATTGTGGTTTGTATATTTTGTGTGGGTGTTTTTAAAAAAACTCTTGTTATCCCTCTGAGTTGCTTTGCTAGTGGGCAGCCATACAAACAAACAAACAAAAAAAAAACAAGTCTAGAAGAAATAAAGCATGTTAGATATGTGTGGGTACAGGTTCTGAAATTCAGATTTGTTGTCTGTCTGGGTTTGTTTATAAGAAGTCTATGATCCCCATATAAAGCTTTCTTTTATATCAATTATCTCTGTTAGTCATGCTGGCTGGTATTATTAGAGTTGAAATTGAAAATCTAGATAGCAAAGGGTAGATACTGACCAGTGGTCGGATACTTCCGGTTTAACAACTGGTTCGCCAGATGCGTGCTGTGTGCGTGTGCACAGTTCAATGAAAAATCACCTTCCGTGTTGGTACTAGGGAATTAAAACAGCTGAGGGGCAGCAATCCTCTCTGCCATGCTAATCTGCTGCTAAGATAAGGGCAAGTAAAGCACAGGAGCGGGTGGGCGGGCCCAGCTGATCATCAGAGCGAACCAGTTCGCTCCCAGCTGATTGTCGGAGCTACCGGTTCGCCCAAACAGCTCCAAACCAGTAGTATCCCACCCTTGATACAGACCCAGAATTTTTTACATGCTACAGGACAATATGAATGTATTTCTTGTACTATGTTTTTATTACCATTTAATTCCTCTCGAATCTTTTCAGCAGTACGACAGCTCCTCTTGATTCTTTCACGTTTTGATATACAATAGCCTTCATGATCAAGCCAAGGGATATTTAATCCAATATTCTATATTGTTCCATTACCAGTCAATTATATTCAGAAAGCACACAACCCTGGTCTTCTTCTACAGTTCCCCTCAGGTGTTGGCATTTAAGGTGTGCTGACTATAATTCCAGAGTTAGTGAACTATTGAGATTATACTATTGATAGTCCCTTCTATCAATGAATTTGTGTAGTCTTTGAAAACCATTTCAACTTGTGGCTGCCATATGCTAAGTAACTATGAGAGGGATCTTGGAGTCTTAGTGGACAAACGACTAAATATGAGCCAGTAGTGTGTGGCGGCAGCCAAAAAAGCCAATGCAATCCTAAATTGCATTAACAAAGGGATTCAATCAAGATCAAGTGAGGTACTAATACCACTCTATAAAGCCTTATAAGACCACATTTAGAATACTGCATCCAGTTTTAGTCACCACAGAATAAAAAAAGATGCTGAGACTCTAGAACAGGGGTGTCAAACCCAAGGTCCAGGGGCTGGATGCGGGGTGTTTACATCTGGCCTATGGGGCCACCCCGGAAAAAGTGAAGGACTGGCCCGCGGTCTGCACACAGCCCTCCTGAGCTCTGTTTTCACTGGTAGAGGGTTGCAGGCTGTCACAACCAAAAACAGAACTCGGGAGCCCATTTTCGCTGGCAGAGCGCTCAGGCCACCACAGGGGTCCCCGACACAAGTGACGTTGAGCTGGCCACACCCACCCTGGCCATGCCCATTCCGCCCCCCCCCCCGAGGTCAAAAACAACCCTGATGCGGCCCTCAATGAAATTGAATTTAACACCCCTGCTCTAGAAAGATTGCAGAGAAGAGCAAGAAAGATGATTAAGGGACTGGAGGCAAAAACACATGAAGAATGGTTACAGGAACTGGGCATGGCTAGTCTAGTTAAGAGAAGGACCAGGGGAGACATGATAGCAGTATTCCAATATTTGAGGGACTGCCAGAAAGGAAGGGTCAAGCTATTTTCAAGGCATCTGAAGGCCAGACAAGGAATAATGGATGGAAACTGATCAAGGAGAGATTCAACCTAGAAACAAGGCGGAATTTTCTGACAGTGAGAACAATCAATCAATGGAAAAGCTTGCCTTCAGAAGTTGTGGGAGCTTCATCACTAGAAGCTTTCAAGAAACTGGACTACCATCTGTCAGAAATGGTGTAGGATCTCCTGCTTGGGCTGGGGTTGGACTAGATGACCTACAAGGTCCCTTCCAATTCTGTTAATCTGTTAATATTATGATAGAAATTCCACATCTAAACCATATATTGTGTAAAAAGTACTTACTTTCACTGGTCCCAAATATACTACAATTATAGAGGAGAAAATTAACTTTCTGTACTACACACAATATCTGATTATTTACACCGCACATTTGCATTATACTGGGATTGTGCAGTGCTTCAGTTTCAGTTTTAGAAAGGTGTTTTGGAGTCTTCTACAGCTGCTACACACTCCATGAAAAAATGTAGCTGCTTTAAGGTGTTCCAGTGTAGCAGTGATATATCCTTCTACACTTGTCAACACTTGTTTCCAATGTGCACCAAAATCCAGCCAGTGCAAAAACCCCTTTTGGGGGCAAGCAACATTATTCAGAGCACAACAAGAGTAATAAATGCTAAACCCAAGAATTTAAAGACATATATTAAGAAGAAGAAAAGGAAGCATATCTAAAATTAATTTACATCAATATAATTTGCTGTTCAATTCCATACCTTTCCATCCTTGCAAAGGATCTCTGCTTCCACCACCACATTTGTGCCATGCTTCATATCTTTGCACATCATAACATTTCTCCATCCATTTTCCCATCATAAAGTACATGCAAAAAAAAAAAGCAATGGGATAATAATAATCATAATACCAATAAGAGGAGGTAGTAGAGAAGATAAGAAGGATAACAATATTACTACAGCTATAAAACATGAGTGAATATACTTAGGCATAAGACAGTATTGTGAGAATTAGGTGTTCAGAGAGTGATGGCAGGAGAGAAAAAACTGTCCCTGTGTCTTTATTTATTTAATTTTATACTGCCCTTCTCCCAGAGGACTCAGGGCAGTATATAGCCAACAGTAAAACACACTCAAATACAAAATTTAAAAGCAGTTTAAGAACATATTAAATAATTTGGCCCTAATCGTTAAAAGTATACCCCAATTAAAATTCATGTTTAGGCCAGCCCAGCTTGTTGGAACAATAATGTCTTGAAGGCACGGCGAAAGATGCGTAGGTCAGGGATCATCCGTATCTCCAGGGGCAATTCGTTCCAGACGGCAGGTGCCCCCACACAGAAGGCTCTCCCCCTGGGGACCGCCAGTCAACATTGTTTGACTGACAGCACCCTGAGGAGTCTGTCTCTGTGGGAGCGTATTGGCCATTGGCAGCAGAAGACGGTCTCGTAAGTACCCAGGTCCTAAGCCATAGAGCGCTTTAAAGATGGTCACCAACACTTTGAATCGCACATGGAAGGCCACCTGAAGCCAGTGCAGCATGCACAGGAAGGAAGTTACATGGGTGCGCCATGTTGCTCCCATAATTGCCCGTGCGGCTGCATTCTGGACCAGTTGGAGCCTCCGAGTGCTCTTCAAGGGGAGCCCCATGTAGAGAGCATTACAGTAGTCCAGACAGGAAGTGACAAGGGCATGAGTGACCATGCTCAAGGAGTCCCGGTCCAGAAAGGGGTGCAACTGGTGAATCAGGCGAACCTGATAAAAAGCCCCCCTGGCCACAGCCATCAGTTGTTTTTGCATGTAAGGTCCGATAGCAGTGTCCTGAAGGGAGGAGTTAAAACAGATTATGTTCAGTATGTGAGGGTTCTGTAGTTATTTTCTTAGCTCTTCTTCTAACCTACCCAATATACAGGTCTTCTATCTATGTAAGGCAGGTTGGTTGCAATTGTTTTTTCTGCAGTCCTAACTTATCTGCTGGAGTCTGTACCCATCCTGTTTCATTGCTATACCAAACCAGACAGTTATAAAAGTACACATAACAGATTAAATAATTCCTCTGAAGAACTGTATCAAAAACTCCTGGGGCAGTCTGAACTTTCTAAGTTGAAAGTTCAGGAAGACCAATCTTTGTTGTGCCTTTTTTATGATGGTTCTAATGTTAGATGTCCCTTTCAAATCATGGGAGATTATCTTGAAGGATTCTACTGCTGATACTGTGCTGTTGAATGTAGTAAGAACTGGTAGAATAGGATGGCTCCTCCTAAAATTCACTCTCACCTCTACAGTTTTAAGAACATTCAGCTCAGCAGAGAAATCCACTTACCTTTGCTACCGGTTCAGGAATGGGAGCACCTGGGAATGCGTGTGTGGGTAGCGCCCACACCTCTTCTGCGCATGTGCAGATGGTAAAAAACTGGGATGTAATGAAGTCCTGGGTGGAGCCTCCCGCTGCCAGTGCTACTGATTCAGCAAGCGAGATAGAACCGGGGGGATTTTACCGCTGGTTCAGCTCCAGATTGTTCTGGCTGCAGCAAAGGAACAGTTGTTTAACCTCCCATCTATATGCAGATTCATCACCATTTCAAATGAGATAATGACAGTTGTACAGTTGTAAAGTACAGTCAGTACTTTAACGGAAGGATTCTTAGAGATGCAGTCATTAGTATATAGAGAGAAGAGCAATGGAGAGATCACACAGCCTTGAGGGGTGTCTGTGCTATTGTCTAGGTCCGTGATGGTGAACCTATGGCATGCGTGCCAGAAGTGGCATGCAGAACCATCTCTCTGGGCACGCCAGCTGTTGCCTGTTGCTCTTCTGGGTTCCAGTGCGCCGGCCAGCTGGTTTTCGCATGTGCAGGCCTTTTCTTTGGCATGACATAGCTACTTGATTAGCTGCGAATCAAGGTTTATTATTACTACATAGGTACAAACTCTTGGTAGACACAAACAAGAGTATCTTTCTTTAGTCCTTTGTTGAAATTACTCCCTTTTATCATATTTTTTCTCATCAACCACATATTTCATTTTATTGTTCCATTAAATATCCTTTTTCATGTTTCCCATTACTATAACTGTGTACACTTCTGTACATCCTGTAACCATTCCTTTCATTTTGTTTCAAGCAGCCTTTTTTCCCATATATCTATTTTCAATTTTCTCTTTTGGGAGACCAATTCATCATCCAACACTTATTTATACACAACACATACTTTCTATTCCAGTACTTGTTCTTTTACTCCTGCTCTTTCACTGCCATTTTTTCTTGTCTAATCTTCCCTACCCAGATTTCACACTCAAAAATGGTCCATTCTACATTCTGAGATCTTCATTGTCCTTGTGCTCTTCATAATACTTTTGATTTTTCATCTTAAACGATCCAAGCAACCATGCTTTTACCTTTTAGACTGATATTCTTTCCCTTGCCATGTGTGTGGAAGAATAAACTTATCTTTAAACTACTTACTTGAGTGCTTATTATTCATTATACTCAGTGGTGGGATTCAGCCAGTTCGCACCACTTCGGGAGAACTGGTTGTTAACTTTCTGAGCAGTTTGGCAAACTGGTTTTTGGAAGAAATCAATAGGGCAAAGAACCTGTTGTTAAATTACTTGAATCCCACCACTGACTATATTCATTATTCACTATTCTGATCAGTCTTTGGGTCTTGGACGGTACAAATTTCCTCTACTGCATTAGCGCATTCCCACCCAGCCATTCCTTCTATCTAGCAGAATTAACTTTTCCCACAGAAGGACACATACTTTTCCTCTCAACAACCAATCAATAACAATTCTTCCTTTATCTTTATCTACCTTCATTCAGATCTGTTAGTTTTCATCTTTTTTTTTAGTTTTACAGCCAAGAAAGATATTTCATTTTCGTTCTTTCATTCATTAAAACTTGCTGTGTTTACTTCCGGTTTGCGATCCCCTCGTCGCAGGGCGGCTCGTTCGATCGACCGCCGCCCCCGCCGCCTGTAGAGCCGCTTTTTTTGCTTCAAAGCGGCTCGGAACGCTCCCCTTTTAGAACAGGTTGAGCCCAAAAGTGCAGCCAGGGATTTTTTTTTTTGCCCTGGTAACTGCCTTTTGTTGGGGCTCCCTCTTCAAGCTGCCGGATCTCCGAGCGGCGCGGGACTTCTGCTAGCCAGAACAAGACGGGGAGGAATCACAAACGAACGGAGCAGACCTTTAAATGATTGGCAACTTGATTGGTGAGATCTGGAAAAAAAATTTTTTGACATATATAAGGTTTTAAAACGACTTTTTTAACTTTGAAAAGCAAGCTGTTTGTTCGTAAAAGTGTTTGAAAATGGCGGCTGATTAAAGTAGTCAGTGAAAGCGGAAAGAAGAAAGTGTATTGGGAAAGAGAAAGTGTGCCTGCCTGTAATTGGATTGTGTATTTACAAGTTTTACAAGCTCTTTATCGTAAAAGTTAATGGATTTTGCTCCTTTTCTGTAAAACTGGGGAGGTCAGGAAAAGGAGGAAGATTTTTTTCTTTTTTTTCAAGACTTAAGTGTTCAGGCATGGCATCAAAGAGAACGGGGGGGGGGGGGATTCCCCCACGCATCAGACAAAGGAAAAGTCAGCCCCAGCTTTAAAACAGTCAAAACAATCACAGGATAGTGAAACAGAAGACCTGAAAGCATTTATACACAAATACTTGGGAGAGCTTTCTGGCCAAATGAGCAAATTGGATGAAAGGATGACTAAAAATCAAAAAGAAATCAAGGTGGTGGTGGGGGAAGTGAAGGAGTTGGTGGAGGAAAAAACTGAAGAATTACATCAAAGTGTGACTAAAGTGGCTACAGTTCTTACTGATGCTCTACTGGTGATTGAGAAAAAAGTGGAGGATTTAAATCTTGAAGTAGAAGCTAACAAAAAAGAAGTGAAAGGAACAGATGTTTAAGGTGGGGGTGCAGAACCAGAGACTTGAAGAGGAGGTTACCATGCTTCATTTTCGGAATATGGAATTTGCTATAAGATTAAGAGGTTTAAGGGAGAATAATCGTGAGAATCTGAGGGCAACTTGTGTGGAGGTGTTGGCGAAGATTTTAAAAGCTGAGCCAGAGGTGATTGATAAAAGAATTGATAAGCTGTACAGAGCTAATTCACGAGTGGCGAAACAGAGGAATCTCCCAAGAGATGTGGTGGTTTACTTTACTGAGAGGAAATTGAGAAATGATATTTTGCAGTGTTCCTTCCAGACCACGGTTTTGCATGAAGGCAATCAAGTTGGGGTTTACAAAGAGTTACCACCAAAGATGTTAAGGGATCGGAAAGATTTTGGATTCCTGGTGAATGAATTGAAAAAGAGGCAGATCCCATTTAGGTGGGATGTTCCCGTTGGCATCGTTTTACGTTATGAGGATGTGAGATATCGTATCAATTCGGTGGAGAAGGCGGAACAGTTCTACAATAATGTGTTGAAAAAAATCTCAATATCACCCCGCTCTTCTACATTTTTACCTATTGAAGATATCTCAGTTGAGAAGG
Organism: Masticophis lateralis; assembly: GCA_030761175.1. NCBI lineage: Eukaryota > Metazoa > Chordata > Lepidosauria > Squamata > Colubridae > Masticophis > Masticophis lateralis. The sequence goes on from JAUDYJ010000001.1 coordinate 48,193,309, forward strand.
CTCCTCAAGAGGGGATGCTGAAAGAAACTCAAGAAGTACTAAGGGAGGAAATTCCAGGTGCGGTTGGAGGTATTTTAGAAGATTCCTTGATAGAACTTTTTGAGGCGAAACCAAAGCAATCTAGAGCTACAAGAGAGGTGGAGCCTGATCTGGATTTGTTGATGCAAGAACCTAAGGATCAACGTATAACTCGAGCTGCAGGGAAGCAAAGATTGGAGACACAACAGGTGAAGAAGCCACAGGAGGAGAATGGAACAAAGGGGAAAAAATTATACTCTGAAGCTGTGGGAGGGGCAAGACCGAAGACGTCTGCGGTTGGCGAGAGTCTTCGTGAGATGCTTCAAGGGCTTCGACCACTTTCAGAATGATGCTTAGAATTTTATCATGGAACGTGAATGGTTTGAATTCACCGCAGAAAAGAAGAAAAATATTCCACTACCTGAAACAATACAATAATGATGTTATATGCCTGCAGGAAACCCATATTAGAACCCAGGATCAGAAATTTCTAATTTCTAAACTTGGATCACATTTTATATCTTCCAGTGCAGCCAAAAGGAATGGACTTGTGTTTTATATTTCTAAGAGAATATCAGCTAAACTTATAGAAGCGGATGATGAGGGGAGATATATCGCAGTCGTAATAACTGTACAGAATTCTACGATACTTTTAATTGGTATCTATGCCCCGAACCAGCAGCAGGAAAGTTTTTATAAAATGCTGAATGACAAAATATTGAAGTGGAATTATAAGTCCTTTTTGATTATGGGTGACTGGAATGGAGTGATTGATGCAACGTTGGATAAAAAGACCTTTGCTAAAAAAGGAAATAAGTTACCACAGACTTTTTTTTCATTGAAAGAAGAATTAGAGTTGAAGGATGTTTGGAGAGCTCATCATCCCAAAGAATTGGACTTTACTTTTTTTTCAGATAGACACAAATCTTTTTCAAGAATTGATTTTATGTTGGCTACTACGGACTTACTCACTATGGTGAATAAGACAAAAATATTTCCTAGAACTTTAACAGACCACAGTCCAGTTTGGATGGAGATAAATTTGGGTAAGAGAGAAAGGAGATCTTGGCGCATGAATGAAAACATATTGAGATATGAAAAGTATATTATGGACCTTAAAAAACAAGTTAAAGAATTTTTTGATATTAATTTGAATAAATGTACCCCTATTGAGATAGTATGGGATGCATGTAAGGCTTACATGAGAGGTGTTTTGATACATATGAATTCTAGACACAGATCTCTTCGTCAAAAGTCAAGAATAGATTTGGAGATAGAGATAAAGGAAAAAGAGCAATTGCTTATCAAGAATCCGGCTGATGAAAGGCTACTATTAACGATAAAACTTCTGAAAGACCAATTTCAAGTGTTGATGGCTGATCAAACAGCAACTAATCTGCAATTTGCTAAACATAATACTTTTTGCAATGCTAATAAACCTGGCAGATGGTTGGCTTACACTTTGAGGAAAAAACAAAATTCTCGTATGATAAATACCATTGAGCATAAAGGGAAACGAGTACACCAGCAGAATTTAATACATCAAGCCTTCTTAACTTACTATTCTAAATTGTATCAAGCTGATAAAATTAATGAAGATCTCATTGACAAATATTTGCAGACGAAGAGAGTTACAAAAATTTCTAGCACACAAAGTGATAGACTGGACCGACCTATAACATCGGAAGAGATTTTATATGCAATAAAACAACTGAAATTATCTAAAGCTCCTGGGACAGATGGTTTGACGGCAGTATATTATAAGACGCTGCAAGAGGAATTGGTTGAGTATCTTAAGGACTTGTTTTGTCATATCCAGCAGGGGGGTAAAATACCCCCCTCATGGAAGACGGCCTTTATTTCACTGATACCTAAAGAAGAAGAATCTCCTAAACCTGAAAATTTTAGACCAATATCCCTCCTGAATACGGATTATAAAATTTATGCTAAAGTACTAGCCAACAGACTGATGCCAGTTATTCAAGATGTGATTCATGAAGACCAAGCAGGTTTTATTGAAGGCAGATACATGAAGGACAATGTCAGGCAACTCATAGATTTGTTGGAATATCTTGAGGAAAAGAAACAGATCCCTGCGGTGCTGGTGTTTTTGGATGCGGAGAAAGCCTTTGATCGAGTCAACTGGGATTTTCTAAAAAAGATTTTGCATAAAATGGACTTTGGGGTAAAGTTTATACAAGCGATTTCCGCAATTTATCAAGAACAGACAGCACAGATTATTATTAATGGCAGCTTGACTACTAATTTTAATATACAGAAAGGGACAAGACAAGGCTGTCCATTATCTCCATTACTTTTTATCTTGACTTTGGAAGTGCTGTTGAATGCTCTACGGGACTCGGACAAACTGAAGGGAATTGTTGTAAGGCAAAGAGATTATAGAACGAAGGCATTCGCAGATGATCTGATTGTTACCCTAACACGACCTTTGGAATCAATCATACAGATGAAAGACATTATAGAGGAATACGGTCTGGTCTCAGGTTTTAGCCTGAACCAGAAAAAGACTAAGATGATAGTCAAAAATATGTTGGAACCACAAAGGAAAGATCTTGAAAGGGTGGCAGGCTTTGAAATAGCTTCAAGAGTGAAATATTTAGGGGTTCAAGTTGCAGCAACTAATAGAAAACTTTTTCAAAACAACTATGAAGAACTTTGGCATAAGATTCAAAAAGATCTTGATATATGGAAGAAGCTGCAACTTTCTCTGCTTGGTAGAATAGCAGCTGTTAAGATGAATGTTCTACCTAGATTCTTGTTTTTGTTTCAAATGATTCCGGTGCTCAAAAATGATAAATTCTTGTTGGAATGGCAAGCAGGTTTAAATAAATTTATCTGGAATGGGAAAAAACCAAGAGTTAAACTTAAGATTATGCAAGATGCTCGTGAGAGGGGTGGCCTTAAAGTTCCGAATCTACGTTTATATTATGAAGCTGCAGTACTGACACAAGTTGGAGATTGGATCGGAGTAACTAAAAGAGAAATTCTGAATATAGAAGGCCATGATTTGCAACTTGGATGGCATGCATATTTGCTTTATGAAGATAAGAGAGACAGTGTATTTAACAGGCATATTTTAAGACATGCTTTGCTGAGAGTTTGGAAGAAGCACCAGCTTCAAATGGATTATAAAATACCTTTGTGGTTGGATCTTGGGCATATTATGCCAAAAATAAAGTCACTCGGGGGGTTGTTGTACAAAGAGATACTTATTAATGATGGGGGTAGTTGGTGTTTGAAATCCTTGAATACCCTGTTGGAAGATGGAGTGAATCTAACCTGGTTGCAGTATTTTCAACTTCAAGCAAGATGGAGGGAAGATCAGAAAATTGGACTAATGTTACATGAAGAAGATTTGGTGACTCAGATGAAACGCAAAGGGCCGATGCATATTAAACGAGTGTATAATTTATTGTTAGAAAGAGACTCAGAGAGTGAATTGGTTAAAGACTGTATGATAAAATGGGCACAGAATTTTGCAGAACCAGTAATGTTGGAAACATGGGAAAAGGTTTGGGTCCAGAATGTTAAATTTACACAAGCACAGAATTTGAGGGAAAATTTTTACAAGATGTTTTATAGATGGCATCTAGACCCAAAAACGTTATCAGGTATGTATCCAAATGTTCAACCTAAATGTTGGAGGTGTGATTGTTTGGATGCAACATATTTTCATATTTGGTGGACATGTAGAAAATTGAAACCATTTTGGATTAAACTTTGGTGGGTAATGCAGAATATTTTGAAGAAGAAGTTGGAGTTTTCTCCTCAGTTTTTTCTGTTGGGAATAGTTAAGGGCTGTTCAGTAAGTGATACTAGATTAATATTGCATATGATTACAGCAGCCAGATTACTGATAGGTCAATATTGGAAGAAAGATAAGGTGCCCACTATAGAGGAATGGATATTGAAGATGTCCAATTTGGTAGAGATGGCAAAAATTTCTGCATACCTAAAGGAAAGGACCCATGAAGCTTTTGTTAAAGAGTGGAGGAAATGGGTAGAGTATATGAAGAACAAATACCAAAGCAAGAAGTTTCAATTAGTGCTCAGTTGAATTAGAATTTTAGTTACTTAAGTAGCTTAAATGTAAGGTATTGAATATGAAATATCTGGTTTACTATTATTAATAAGAGTATTAAATAAAAGTATTATTAATTGTCAAAGAGAAATATATAAAATGATATGAATGAAGAATGGAATAAGTTTAACGTATTAATGTTTGGAATTATAGTAAAGGTTATAAAATGTTAGCATGTGATGATGATGAAGTTTAAAATATTTTTCTAGATTTTTTTAAATACGCTTAGAGAATTGAATATGAAATATATTTTAGGTATATTTTACTTGATTTTTTAAATATGCTTAGAGAATTAAATATTGATGTTTAAAATATTTTACTAGATTCTTTTAAATATGCTTATTATGTTTAGAGTAAAGTGTTAAGTGTTTTATGTAAGGGGATCTCACTTTCAAAGATTGTTAAATATGTTATGTTTGTTAAACAGCGGAAGTCAAGGGGGGGAGGGAGGGAGAGGGGGGTTAGGGTGGGTTAGGTAGGGGGTGGGGAGGGGGAGGGGTTTTTTTTTTTTTTTATAAATGTAATGTAAAACTTTTTCAATTAAAAAAAAAAAAACTTGCTGTGTTTCCCATACAGTATAGTGAGCTGGCAACCTAGCAGTTCGAAAGCACATAAAAAATGCAGGTAGAAAAATGGGGACCACCTTTGGTGGCAAGTTAACAGCATTCCTTGCGCCTTTGTCATTGAGTCATGCCAGCCACATGACCGCAAAGACGTCTTTGGACAGTGCTGGCTCTTCGGCTATGAAACGGAGATGAGCACCGCCCCCTAGAGTTGGGAACGACTAGTACATATGTGCAAACCTTTACCTTTACCTTATAGTTGCATTTTCACATAAAGTTTTCCATTAAGATGAAGAAGCATTTATCTTAGTTGTACAGTTTATTTATTTGCTTATTAAATTTATATACAGCAGATCTCACTATCCAAAGCAACTTTAAATAGGCTCAGTTTCAGCACACTTGGGCCAATGTGCCCCAGATTAAAAGCAAGTCTCTTCCCTGAGTTTTAAATAAGACATATACCTTTACTGACTGTCCTGAAACTTAATATAGTAGGATTCCATGCTGTTTGATTTTATTGCTATGCTGCTGCTTTTTGCTTTGCAAAGTGTTTTTAATTTCAATTCATTGCTTTGTTATATTTTATGCTGCCACTTTAAATTCTTAATCTAATGATTTTTTTTGTAAGTATAGTACTAATAATACTACTCCTGATTCTAACAAGTGTGACATTTAAAAGCAACTCCACATGCTAGAAGTACCCCTGTGGTTTGCCATGATTCCCAGCTTTCAATGTACACAGGTCAGATCCATTCAATTCCTATTACTTCAGGACAAATATGCCATAAAAGCACCTGCTGCCAGGTCCCAAGACAGAACCTGAAGGGGATATTTTCTCCCCTTTTCATTTAGACATGTGAGTTGCACCTAAGCATTCCTGTCAGACGTTTGATGAACAAACCCCTCAATAAGCAGTTTGTTATTCTGCCAAGAATCTTTTACAGTTCTATATAAATAAGGGGCGGGGGTGGAGAAACAGCCATTCCTAGGCAGGGTCTGTCACAATTGGTTTTTCATTTTTCATGCAATCACATTTTACAAGTAATTTAATCTGCTCTTTTATATATTTTAAATGCCTAATAATATTGGGCTATGCCAGTTTTTTTTTTTTTAAGGGAATAATAAATCTGACTAATTCTCACATTTTAATGAACCCAGAGAGACTCTTATTGGATATCTTGGATAAATAAGTATTCATTTCCTTTCTTGCTAACATTTTTTTTTCACTGTTGACTTAAAAGGTCATTTTTGTGTCATGAACAAACAATGCCCACTACATTTGGTATTTCTAAGAACCGATCTGGAACTTTGGCTCTTTGAATGTGGATCCCACCAAAGGGAAGAGGAAACATTTGATTTATCATTTGGAGGAAAGAAGGAGGGGGAGAATTTATTCCTGGTGCCCAAGGATGACCCAGGGGCTCTCAGAACCTTATTATCATTTTCAGTGAATTTTTCTTTTAAATTTGATTTATATGCCGCCCTTCTCCGGAGACTCAGGGCGGCTTACAGTGCGTTAAGCAATAGCCTTCATACTTTTGTATATTTATATTTATACAAAGTCAGCTTGTGGCCCCCAACAAACTGGGTCCTCAATTTACCCACCTTATAAAGGATGGAAGGCTGAGTCGACCTTGAGCCTGCCTGGGATTGAACTCACAAGTAATTGCAGCAGCTGGATCTTAAATGCTGCCTTTGTAGGAGGCATTACTCCCCTACGCTACTCAGGCTCCTATAGAATTGTATAGAGAGGAAAATATTGATATATAAGGGTATATAAAGTCAATAGTCTCAACTTTTAAGGACATACTAATCTTTTGTTGCATCTTTTTGTATAATCCCTTAACACAATTCCAGCAATATAAATACTGGAGAAATGGAAAACTCTTTTATCCAGATCCGATAGCATTAATCCATCCACTCTAAGAAAGTTCTTCCTTATTTTCTACATTTAGTATGGAACAATCCTAAGTGGAATCAACTGAAGTAGGTATATTAAGTAAGTAAATAAATAAGTACACAAACCATAGTTCAACATGTGACATGTATGCATATGTCTGTGCCACCAGAAAGATTGATCATATTGTCAAATAAACTCACAGTTGATAAACTGGGTGTTGACATGAATAATTTATTCTGGGAGATTGGATGTGAGATTTATTTGTTCCACAGTAAAGTTTTGCTTTTTTGTTTACTGTCTATACCCATTGTTTGTTTTGTTTTTATATTTTAGGTTTTTGTGCCATCACTTTTTCTGTTCGAAAGACAAATACAAACTGTAGGTCTGTTTAAAGTATTTGAAAAGGTGCATCATTAGCTCCGCTGGCACAAGCAAAGGTGCTTCAAGGGTTTTCCCAAGTTGTTTCCAAGTTGTTTCTGCATGTGTGGGCATGATGTTACTTTGCTTTGCCAGAGGTCCCAGGAAAGCATAGCCTCTGCAGGCACATACCTGTACAACCAACCTGGGAGATCCCTTGGAGGAACCACACCAAGCCTTCTAGGGGATGCAGCTGCCTCAATCCTTAGAGACGAGGGGTGGGGGTGGGGGAAGGCTCATGCCAAGTACTTTCCAAAAATCTTGATGTTTTGCATCATTTAACCAATTGGGTCAATCAGTAGATGTTTCTGGGTAAACTAAATAAAAGCGAAGTTTGCAAAGGTTCACTTATAAATTATTCTTTCTGGAATCATGAGTATTTTTGGACACATTTTTAATCACCCCAGCTGCTTACTAAGGCAAACTGGCACCTACACTGGACAAAAGGGATGTAGGAAAATGCTGGAGATGGAAGATCTCTTTACATTTGGCTGTGAAGTGTAAAAAAGATATTGCTCCTAATTGTGAAAGATCTGTCCTGAGTTACTGATTGCTTATTATGGGTAACTGAATCATCACTTCTTGCTGGGTTAACAGAGGCTGCTGAAGTAACTTCAGAAGAATGATAAAGCAGCCAAGTTCTAAGGAAGGAGTTCATATTGGAAGTATATAGAGTGAAGAAATAGAGGAAACTTAGAACGTTATTTAGGACACTCAGTGATAGTTGTATACCATATGCTGTATTAAAAAAACAAACAGATAAATTTTTTTCTGTCCAAGAGGAGATGGGGAATAAAGTTCAGCAGAAGTGTTTAAGGAGAAACCCATTGCAATATTTCCCCCTATGTGAACAGCGTGTACATCAGAGGTGGGTTTCAGCAGGTTCTGACCAGTTCTGGAGAACAGGTAGTAAAAATTCTGACTGGCCCTACCCCCATCTATTCTCTGCCTCCCAAGTCTCAGCTGATCGGGAGGAAATGGGGATTTTGCAGTATCCTTCCCCTACCACACCCACCAAGCCACACCCACAGAACCGGTAGTAAAAAAATTTGAAACCCACTACTGGTGTACATGTAAAAAAAATTGAAACCTTTAAAGAAATAATATCTTCTTTTAATGATATGTTAAGAAACAAAAGGAACTGACAAAAAAAAAGCAACCCTTCACAAGGAAAAGAATCAAAGAGAGAAGCCAACCCAATTAGAAGTTTGCATTGCTAGAACCCAAAAACAAATTTCAAATCCCTGCAAGAAGACAAATAGCGAACTATTACAAGGAACTGTAGCAAATATATGCCAACTGATCCTATCAACCCATGAAGTGTGCTGTCTGCCAGGAGCATGGTTCAGCAATTTGACAGAATGAATCACAAGACTTATCACTTCTATAATCCCTTCTTGCTATTCCATGTAGGGACAAGCGTGCCACAAAGAGCAAGCACCTTCGACTTTGACAATCTAAGCAGGAAACTGAAGAACTGGGGAATTCAAATAGTGTTCTTGTTCTTTTTTCTTTTTCTTTTTCTTTTGATCCATTTAAGATGACCAGGAAAAAAAAAGAACAGTACTAGAAATCAGCAAGTGACTTGAAGGCATACAATTGTTTCCTCGGTCCATGTTTTGGGTTATCTGTATGGATTGCTGACATGGAATATCAATAGAAAGGAAGGAGAGTTGTACTGTAGGTATGTACCACATATGAAAAGTATCCACTTCTCAGAAATTCAGGTAAGTTTGACAATATTCAAGACCATAGGTGTTAATATAGTGAAAGAATAAATTGCAAGAATATTAATGATATCTATTATTGCCTATCTAGAGCGGTGTGGTGACCTAGTGGTGAAGATACTCACCTCCCACTCAGAAGGTTGAGAGTTCAATCCTAGGTAGCACGTAGATATTTCTTTATCAGGGTGCAAAGAAAAAATACCTGCTGTGAACTCCGCATGGCATCAGAAGGGCATCTGGCCAGTAAATGCATAGTTCCATCTGGTCGCCCTGACTTTACCCTGACTAGGGATTATAAAACCGTAAACAGGGAGGGTTTTTTTCACTATTGCCTATCCAATGAAGGAGAAGAAATGGGGGATACTTTTGAAAAGCAAACTGGAGATCTTTCAAATCTGTAATCAATAAGCTTCCATGGACTTGAACTTGGGCTTCCCTGGTGTCAGTTTAATATCTTGTCCTTTAGACCACATTGTCTCTTTGTCTCTCTTTCCACTTTCAACAACAAATTGGCAAAAAGAAAACTCAATGTATACCTAAACAACAAACTGCTCGCATACGAGGCAACACCAAAATACCTGGGGGTTACCTTAGACAGGACCCTGTCCTTTAAAAAACATATTCAGAATATGGCTGCCAAGGTTAATAGCAGAAATAACATCCTACAAAAACTATGTGGAACAACTTGGGGAGCTTCAGCCCCAACCCTTCGATGTGAAGCCCTTGGGCTTTGCTACTCTGCAGCGGAATACTGTGCACCTGTATGGATAAACAGCTCACATACAGGACTTATTGATGTTCAACTTAACCATACAATGAGGCTAATTACTGGGTGCATAAAATCTACACCTAGTTACTGGTTACCAGTTCTTAGTCACATACTTCCCCCGCACTTATGACAACAAGAAGCTCTCATTCGGGAGTATAGTAAGATCCTGTTAAATTCCTCTCTACCCATACATGGATACATTCCTGATCTCTTAAGATGCCGATTAAAGTCAAGAAATCCACCACTCTTGACAGCGCTTAAGTTGATGTCCGATCATCAGAACACCACACAAAAGTGGATGGAGGCGTGGAGTAGCTTTCCCCCAAGATGTGTTTGAGCATATCAGTCCTAGTAGTATACCTCCAGGATTTAGCCTACCCCGACACATATGGATGACATATAATAGAATTAGAACAACTCATGGGGTGTGTGCTGACTCCTTGTATAAATGGGGAAAGACGCCTTCAGCACAATGTGATTGTGGGGCCCCTCGACAGACTATCCAGCATATAGTGAGGGAATGCCCTAACAGAAGGTATCCAGGAGATTCTAGGGACTTCCTCTGCATAACAACGGCAGCGACTGACTGGATCTCCAAACTCGACATCAAACTTTGAAATGTTATTTCTGTTTTCCTTTTAGGTTTTCTTACTGCTTTTTTATTGTTTTAATTGTTTTTAGCCTGTAAAAATGAAGTGTTTTAATATTGTGTGTGACCAGCCATATACTAAATAAAATAAATAAATCCACTTTCTAACTAGTTCCGTTTAGTACATGAGAAATATGCAGTTTGCCTTTTCCATTTTTTCTTCTCATTTTCTCGTTTTGGGAGTACAATGTAGAACATTTTATTGTAGCAATGCTTGTGACTGCAATCCTTTAATATTTTGCTATAGAAGTTAATTAATCCTGTTGATTTGGCAGAGCGGGTAGAGATATTGCATTGTCTTGGGCTGCTTGGCTTACTTGTGCAACTGAATGAAATTACAGTCATTCAGTACTTCAGACAGTTTGTGAGAGGATCACATTTTTTAAAGTTCTGAAGCAGAAAAAAAACCCCATTCATATAGGAGTGCGTATATAGGATGCTAATTAGGTCTCCCAATGTATTACATTTTCGAAGTATACAAATATCATTTTCATAGGTCAATGTTGGTATTTCTCTATCACTGTTAGAAGTAGAACAGTTAATTTTATCACAGCCTGTTTTCTACGACTTTATTCTGTTAAACCTGTAAACTCAGGTTTTGGGCTGTGAGTTCATGGGATGCTCCAATCCATTTTCTTTTTATTAATATTTTGAGTGCTAGTAGCTGTTTCTTCTATTGAAGGAATGGGATCAATGTACCTATCAGGCAACCTTCTTTACTTCAAATAAATATTATAGAGCTTGTATATAATATTCTATAAATATTATAGAACTGGCTGTATTCCTGAATTGTGCTGATTGATAGTTTTTTGGGTTATGATTTTTTGGAATAATACAGTTGTTTGGGTTCACACAACAGAGTGAATTACCGTAAACTAATCCCATTGGCTGGACTTGTATAACCAATTGCACCACAAAATACCCAACCACAGTCTAGTTTGGGTGTATACATGTACATGGCAAGAAAAATGAATCTTGAGAGTTTACCAGATGGATGGCATAGGGAACAAAGCTGTTATAGAAACTGGTAGTCCTGCTAGAAATACTTTGAAACCTCCTCCCAGAGAGGAGCAACAGAAACAGACCATAAAGTGAGTGTGTGGGGTCTCTAACAATGCTTTGAGCTCTAAGCAAATAGCGCTTATAAGCAGTATCATGAATAACTGGAAGCAAGCTTCCTATTATCTTCTTGGCTGTCCTTACCACTCTCTGTACGGACCTTCTATCTGAGGCATTGCTACCACCAAACCAAACAGTGATGCAGTTTGTGAAAATACTCTCAATTGTGCCTCTGTAATAAGTGGCCAGGACAAAAGGAGAATTTGTGTTCTCCTCATCTGACACAGGAACTGCAGACGCTGGTTTGCACGCTTCACTAAAAATATTGTATGTTTATGATTGGGAATACCATAGAGGTAAGAGGGGTGGGAACTGGCAAATAAACTACTTAATTCAAGCCAGGCTTCTGAGAACAAAGGAGAAGAAAGATCTGTTTCTTCTCTTCTTCAATTCATTGGATTAGAATTGCAGCATTCAACCCATATTTAGTATACATCTTGCAGAATTTATCATCTTGCAGAAATATTTACAAATCAAGCATTGGGCCCCTTTTTTTGGTCCACTGCCAAAGATGGTCATCTTCATCTTAAGGACCATGTTTTATGGTGCACTTATGGCCATTGATATACCTTCTGGAGCAGGGGCAGGTTCAACTTACAACAGAATCGTTTCCTAAATCCACCCAGAATGTATTGTTTAATTTCCAATTTCTCATATTCTTTTTTTACTTAGTACATTACGTCAGTTAAAAATTTGAAGTAGAACTCTTGTGCTGATTTTTATTTATCAGACTGTCAGCATTATAAACAATTTCTTAATAGTCCCAACTGCAGTATGTATCTATGGGTCAAAAAAGGCAAAATTGCAGAAATGATATTGTGTTGTAATATGAATCCCACTACATTTGAGTATGCACACCGTATTGATGGCACATACTGTATAAAAGGGACAAGGTTAGTATTACAACATCTCATCTCCACCTAGTCTTTTTAATCTCCTCTCTGAAGAAGCCACTGCATCGCAGATAGATAGCAGTTTCAACTCAGCAGAGAATGTACACACACACACACACACGGAGAGAGAGGGAGGAAGGGAGGGAGAGAGGGAGGATTAATATAAAGGTAATAATATTCACTTATTTACTAGTGAATACTCCACCCCCAGAAAATATTGTAAGGGTTACTAGAAACAGAAGGAAAGCATTTGGAAGAGGGGAGAAAAATACTGCGTAGATGCTCAAATTAATATTAATAGCAGCACTGAACGCTTGCATCATATTATATAATTATGTCTAAAGATCAAATGTCTAGAGGTTTTAATTTCCCACAGATAATGCCTCAAATTCCCTATACTTATTACCCTGCACATCAAAAGACAATGTGAGAGATGATTTTGGATGGGGGAGGTGAAGGCAGACATAGTATTGTTATGCAAAATATTCCCGTGAGCATCCTTATTGCACAGATACTAAGACTGGAACAGAAAATGTATTTTAGGAACCTTGCATGATAAAACGCAGTAACTGTACTGACCTTTTGCGACTAATTGGGAAGATAGCGTCTCTCCCCCGGCAAACACTGGACATTGAGTGTGTTGTACTTGCACACTTAAATAGATGATAATTTGACTATTCAGCACTAAAGCAGCATTTACTCCAGCTTAGAAAGTTAATTCTTTTGCAAAATAGTCTAGATTATGTGCCAGGCCAAACTGAATTCTACAATCTTTGGGCTGCTCCTTGCTCTGCTTTAAGCTGCTGGACTCCCATGAGTGAGGCAGCTGAAAAGGAAATCAGCTCCCTTCCAGATTTCCACTCTTTCTTCTTCCTTGGTTATGGTGATGGCATGATGTTATATTTGGACTGTGTTTACTATGAAATCTGATTGGCATATTCTCCTTCCTTTTTTTAAAAAAAACTTTTCCTGCATTATCAAAATAACCACCACAGGAAACAGCAACAACTATTATCATTTTACCTTTTTCCCCTCTGTCACCTGGAATAGAAGGAGAGTAGAGTTCACTTTGTTGGGAAAAAACAAAAACAAAAATAGATCCAGACTAACAAGCAAATCCATGTTTTCATTGTTCCATCAGTGAACCTCTAAAAGGACCAAACCAGTGGTGGGTTTCAAATTTTTTTACTACCGGTTCTGTGGGTGTGGCTTGGTGGGCGTGGCAGGGGAAGGTTACTGCAAAATCCCCATTTCCTCTGGGGAGGCAGAGACTAAATGGGGGCGGGGCCAATCAGAAGTTTTACTACCAGTTCTCCAAACTACTCAACATTTCTTCTATCGGTTCTCCAGAACTGATCAGAACCTGCTGAAACCCACCTCTGCACCAAACCCACCTTTTCACCAGCCTACTGGAGAACTTGTAAGAATACATAGAGACCATAGAGGGCAATGACCTAAAGCCAGAAAAGTGGAGCACCATAACTAATAGGATTGGAGGTACAGTATTGGACTACCGTGAAATGAAATGCAGGTTAGGCAACACAGCTTTTAACATGTAACCGGAAAAGAGAGGCAGGAATTGCAATCCTGGTGGGATGGGACTTGGTAGAAATCAAGGCTTCCTTGAGAAAAAGACCAATAGCTTGTATGTGTGCTATGACAAGTTGGTCATCTGGTTCAGACTGCAGAGCAATTGAATTTGCAGTTTCAGTAGGGAAGAACAGAGAGACACGGGAGCAAGTAATCCCTTTCTATGACCGCCCCCCAAAGCCTTTACCAGTTAAAGCAGACAATGCTGGACAAGACTGTCTGACCGGAGGCCAAACAATGCCTTGTTTAGAAACAAGCAAATCCATCCTAATGATAATTTTTCAGAGATGAATAGAGTGTTGCTAGGGAGAAGCTCAGTGTTGGAAAAATAACTGCAGAAGTTCAAATCGATATTTTTAAGCAGCCTTTGTGCAGTATGATTAGTTGGCGTGTATAAGATGAATCAGCCACGGTTTCATGCAAGCGTTCAAAAATGAGCTGCTCAGCTACTCAGTGATGCTAACCAGATGTTTCACTTTTGTCTGTAGTTCATTTTCTAAACCCTTGAGAAGCACACATGTAACAGGACCCTTACCAAATTTACAGCAGCTACCCCAATGGCTCAGTTTTCCTCTGCTATGTGGAAGAAAAGGAAAATACAATGAAGCGACAAAACTCAGTAACTGGGGAGCTTTTCTTCTCTGTTAAAAACCTTATAAAAGTAGTGTTAACGCTTGAGGAGCCTTGTAGATATTAAATAGATGGGGTGCAGTCCCATGTGGACACAATTCAGCATAATATCTTCATATGCAAGATGAACATACACTAACTTATATGCAGAGGTAGGCTGCACTTTCTTTAACAAAGGGTTCTCTGGTTGTGAGCAAGTGAGCTTCGCTCGCGCGCACCCCCTTGGGAGAGAAACGGAGCTTCAAACAGGCTCCTAATCAGCTCAGGCAGCCCCGGTAAGAACAGCAGCCTGGCCAGCCAACGAGCCAGAAAGTAAGTTATAAATGGATAGCATAGAACAGGGGTGGGCCTAGCCAGCGATCAGAGCTAAGGGTTCGCCCGAACCCTTGCGACCATGCAGCAGCCCACCACTGCTTATATATTAAATACAATTTGTATAACGTTATAAGTGATGTATGCCTTTTAGAGTAGGGACACGGTGGCTCAGTGGCTGAGACGCTGAGCTTGTTGATCAGAAGGTTGGCAGTTCAGCGGTTCGAATCCCTAGCACCACGTAATGGAATGAGCTACCGTTACTTGTCCCAGCTTCTGCCAATCTAACAGTTTGAAAGTATGTAAAAAATACAGGTAGAAAAATAGGGACTACCTTTGGTGGGAAGGTAACAGCGCTCTGTGTGCCTTCAGCTTTAGTCATGCCAGCCATATGACCACAGAGACATCTTCAGACAGGGCTGGTTCTTCGGCTTAGAAATGGAGATGAGCACCACCCCTAGAGCTGGAAACGACTAGCATGCATGTGGAAACCTTTACCTTTATGCCTTTAGATATAATTCTGAAAAACATATATCATCTCTCATGTGAATACAATGAAAGAAGCAGAGAAGGCTTGAAGAAAAAGGGGACAGAAGTCGGAGATAAGATTGTGGTTGCCCTTCCCTCCCTTTCTTCCTACTTAGGGTTGCCAGGATGTTTCCCTATATAATGGAATGGAGGACTTTTTGTTGTGCGAGAGAGAGAGAGAGAGAGAGAGAGAGAGAGAGAGAGAGAGAGAGAGGGAGGGAGGGAGGGAGGGAGGGAGGGAGGGAGGGAGAGCAGGAAGCTCTAAACTAAGCAGTTCACACGACAAAAGAAGCTATACTGGTACTACACACAAATACCATTCCAAGACCAAGTTCTCCTAGGCAAGAGACTTTTGAACTTTTCAGATCAGTGGGCACATTTGGGATTTTTAGAACCTACTATGGATGCTCTCACAAAATTACTTCTGGGGAGGAGAGTGGCTCATTCATAAAAGAGCTTCCATGTAGGACATAACCAACTTCAAAATACAAATACAGTATATGAAGCTTGCCATCCCTTCAGGAGCATCTGGAATCAGTTTTGGAAACAGCTACTACACTTTTTATCAATCTGAGAATCAGCTCAGAATCAGCTCTCTGGCCAACATCCTGTCCATCCTACTTTGCTCACCATTGTCTTTTCTCTGGGCAGCTGGGCACCCTTCTAAATAAATCTGGAAACTGGGCTCCAGAGAATATTCTCAGAACTGAAGATGGTACTTGAGATTTTCCAGCATGCCAACCTGCCATTTTTAAATGTTAAAATTCTGGTGGGACAAAGAGTTATCAAAAGAAGCATCTGTAGGTACTTTAGGGGAATAAACTAATTTTCTCTTTCTTCCCATTTAATCTTTTAGAGGTTGAAGTAGGTATGAGCGTTCCTGAGAGTGAGAATCTATCTGGAGCAAAGATTAGTGAAACAGGTTTATAATTGTAACAGAAAAGAAATTTATTTACTGGAAATATATTATACTGCTAGGCAAAACATATCTTCTACCTAACTATATCCTATCAAGAGATGAGTCAGACATGTTCTCGTTCTCTCTTTCTCTCCCCCTTCCTCCCTTGTCAAATGCAGAAGGAAGTGAGCTCACATTAGTTTTTCTTGGATAGAGCAGTGGTGGGTTGCCCCGGTTTGCACCAGTTCTATAGAATCAGTAGTAAAACCGGTGGGAGGCTCGGCCCACTGACCCCAACACGATCAGAACGCTTCTATGCATGTGCAGAAGAGTGCATGGGTGCGCGCGCAGCCCCATTGTGAACCAGTAGTAAAGGTAAGTAGAACCCACCCCTGATACAGAGCAGGCAGAGTGACAGAGTAAATCCTTAAATCTCTATCTACACCCTACTGCCCTTTTGTAGTCAGTAAGTCATGAGATGATGACAAGTCAATGCCATTAGATTTGGGTCACCAACAATCTCTCTTCCTCCTTTCTCTTCTTCTCACTTTGCACCTGAAAGAAGATCAGCCCCATAATTTCCCCTCCAAACTTGACTTTTTAAAAAATTAAAATGTGAGTGCCACATTGGCAGAATATTCAGGGATCACAGAATGCTTATGAGAAGAATTCTTCCCCTCCCTAATGTCATACTATTCTCCTGCAAATCGGACTTGCTTGCCAATTGGTCTTAATTGTGTGATCAAAATATCTTCCCAACCCCCAACTTAACAAAATGACAGAGTTGGAAGAGACTGTGGAGCTCTTCTAGTCCAACCCCCTGTTCAAGCAGGAAACCCAGGGATGGCGAACCTTTTCGGCACCGAGTGCCCAAACTGGAACACATGTGCATGTGCATGCACTAGAGCCCCAGAAACTTGAAGACCAGCTGGCCAGTTGCTTATGCGTGCTGGGCACCTGGTCATTTGGTTTCTGGGCTCTGGCATGTGTGAAGATTAGCTGGCCGGTGCGCATGCGCATGCTGGAAACCAGAAGAGCAGCTGGCAATGGCATGTGTGCCCACAGATGGCTCCGCGTGCCACCTCTGGCACACATGCCATAGGTTCACCATCACAGCCCTCTATCATTTCAGAGAAAGGGTTGTCCAATCTCTTCCTAAAATTAGGAAGAGCACCCATAACTTCTGGAATCAAGTCATTCTACTGATTTCTGTGTCACGGAATTTCTCTTTAGTTCTAGGTTGTTTCTCTCCTTGATTAGTTTCCATCCATTGCTTCTTATCCTGCCTTAAGGTATTTTGAAGAATAGGCTGATCCCTCTTCTTTGTGGCAGACTCCTTAGATATTGGAACATTGCTATCATGTCACTCGTAGTCTTCTTCTTTGCATTAAATTAGACCTACCCAATTCTTCCTGTTTTAACCTCCAGTCCCTAATCATCTTTGTTGCTCTTCTTTGCACTCTTTCCAAAATCTCAACATCATTTTTATATTATGGTGACCAAAATTGGATGCAATATTTCATGTCTGATCTTACCAAGGCATTATAAAGAGGTACTAACACTTCACCTATTGTAATCTTGGATTCATCTATTCCAACACAGAGATATTATTCAGGGTGACTGCACGATGGCGTAGTTAACCCTTGTCTTCAGAGTTATAGTTCTCTGAACAACCCTAATGCAGGAGAATGGAGCAATGGAGAATCAGAATCTGGAAAAGAGATATGAGACACCCACCCACCCCAAATAGATTTAGGTCTTAAGTCTGCAGGACATGAAAAACTATTACTTCATGCACAGCTAGCTAGACTGGGAGAAAATACTCAGTGCAGAGATGCAATTCTCCTTAAAGCCAGACTAGTTAATGAAATATTAGTTCCAGAAAAGCCAAATCAAACAAGGAGCAGATGGAAGGATTCATAGTGTGATGAAACTGAATATTTTCCACTTGGTAGTCACATTTGGATACTCTGAAAGGAAGTGCAAGTTAGCCTTGACTGAATTGTATTTAACTTGGCAGCTAAACTGCCTCTTTTGGTAAACACCACACCTTTTAATGTATATTTTTTCTATCTTATTCATTTGGTATTTTCAATACAAAATACATTACTTTTTTTTTTTTTAAAGGGAGGTCATGGTTGATCCCATCCTATCTCATCCACATATCCTCTAAGTTTGGTTTACTGTATAAATGAGTAAAAATATACTAAAACATGTCAATGGATATTTGATCGGGCTAGTAATTTTGTTTCTGTGGAATATATGCCCATAAACTCTGCTTTAATATTTTTCCTTATTATCTTTGAACTTCAATATTCAATATTCTCTTGTCAGCCAATACAGGCAAAACCAGAGGGAAGAGTACCATGTATCCTTTGTTGAGCACGTGGAGAAAAGTTGGAATATAAATCTATAGAATAATAACAGATTATTGAAATATTAAAACCATAGACTTTGGGGATAAAAATAGACTTACATGCTTCTTGTGTGTTAATTCTGAGCTGAATTACTTTAGCATTGATCCACCTATGTTATAATCTGATCATCTGCTATAACATATATGTAGCATTAGGTGTTTAAAATGGCTTTTCAAGAAAAGGAAAAAAGGTCAATACAGTTCAAGATTTTGGAATTTTGGTAATATAAGTAACTGAAAATAAGATAAAGAAAATGCTGTCTTTCAAAAAAAGAAAAAATAATCCAAAAGTAAAATAGACAAAAGGGACAGGATGTATCCAACTGTGAACAAAAGACAGTGAGAGAGAATGAACAGAAAATAAAATCACCTCTCATCAAGGAGATTCAAACAGGAGTTCTATTCTCATTTTGACTTGACATTAAGAAATGTATTTGGAATTAAAAATACAGCATTTAGGATATCTGGAGAATCTGTGTAAACCCAGGCTACAAACTGACCGGAGGCAGACTGATAAACCAAGGCTAGGTAATCTGTCCTCTGTCTTCTGGGATGGGCTGGGGAAATCAGGTTGAACAGGAAGGGAAGAGCAATTCTGAGATGCCAAGGGAGTCGGCTCTTCCAGACGAGATCACTGTCAGGGATGATCAATGTACTGACCTACTTAATTTGACAGTACCTCTTTATCTATCAGAAAATGGTGGCTGATGCTGGTATAATAAATATGCATGATTTCCCCAACAATTTCTTCTCATATGTGTCAGCTGACTAGATGCCTTTTAGTACAGAAACACTGCCTGATCTTAAGTCATCTTAAATATGATTTTTACAGGGCACATTTTGTACTCTGCCACCATCTAGCGGACATGGTCTTCAATCACAACAGGTCTCCCCCTAGGAAAATGAATGCTGATAGCAGGACCATAGATGGCATTTGGTGACTCTGCTTGAAGTTGTTTGTAACATAAAGTTTAAACCACACTGACCTCTTGTGTTTGCCAGCTGATCAATATTTACTTACCGTTCTCTGAGTAGTTCAGAAAGGTAATGTAACAGTCCACTGTATAGGAAATTAACACTGTTAAAAACTACAGAATAATTTGAAAGGGAGCTCAATCTAAATGTCTTACTTCATTTTTTTAAAAAAATGAGTGGATAAGACCACAGACAGGACACCAGGCAAAGGTTTTTTGGGGAAAAAAACCTATACTATAACTAGGGAGTTACCACTGAAGATGCCATCTCTCAATTGCCACCTTTCATTTGAAGAGGGGAATTGAGTCAGGGCCTCTGGAGATGATGTCAATTTGAGGAAAAAGCAGCTGATCAGCAACCTAATCCCAAACTATATGAGAATTTAACTATCTCTTAGAACTGAGCTTGGAAGAAGATTGAAAGCAGGGCAGAAACAACATTTGAACAAAAGCATAGGTGGCTTCAGTGAAGGGCCAGCAATACTGTGACTTGGATTGGATGGATGAACATATTGTGATCAAGATCAGTGTCATTTGGCTGAATTGGGTGGCTATAGAAATGGAATAGACAGACAGACAGAGATAAGAAAGACTTTTTGGGACTATATTTTCTGAACTATATAAACAGTTCCTTAAAATGGACACCTAACATCAAAAATGTCATCAAAAAAGCACAACAAAGAATATTCTTTCTGCGCCAATTCAGAAAGCTCAGACTGCCCAAGGAGCTGCTGATTCAGTTCTACAGAGGAATTACTGAGTCTGTCATCTGCACCTCTAGAACTGTCTCGTTTGGCTCTGCAACTCAACAACAGTCACAGACTTCAGAGGATAATTAGAAAAACAATTACTACCAACCTGCCTTCCATTGAGGACCTGTATACTACACAAGTAAAAAAGAGGGCTGTGAAAATATCTATAGACCCTTCACATTCTGGACATAAGTTGTCTCAACTTCTACCCTCAAAACGAAGGTATAGGGCACTGCACATCAGAACAACTAGACACAAGGACATTTTTTACCCCCATCACTCTTCTAAACAACTAATTCCCACAACACTGTCAAGCTATTTAGTAAGGTGGTATTGCTATTTTTCTTCTCATGTTTCCTATTACCTATCTCCTTTTCTACTTATGACTATAACTTTGCTGCTTGTATCTTTACAATTTATGTTGTTTTTCTTAGTTTCCTGGTACGATTTACTGTATGTTGATTCTACCACTAAGTGTTGTATCTTATGATTATGATGAATGTATTTTTATGACTATGATCATGATTTATCATTTTTATGCAGTGGTGGGCTGCTGCATGGTCGCAAGGGTTTGGGCGAACCTTTAGCTCTGATTGCTGGCTGGGCCTGCCTACCCACCCCTGTTCTATGCTATCAACTTATAACTTCCTTTCTGGCTTGTTGGCTGGCCCAGCTGCGTTCTGTGCCACCCCTGCTGTTCTCACCGGAGCTGCCTGATCTGATTAGGAGCCTGTTTGAAGCTCTGTTTCTCTCCCAAAGGGGCGCGTGTGAGCGAAGCGAACCCTTTGTTAAAGAAAGTGCATCCCACCTCTGCTTTTATGTACAATGAGACCTTATGCATCGAAGACAAATTCCTTGTGTGTCCAATCACAGTTGGCCAATAAAGAATTCTATTCTATTCTATTCTATTCTATTCTATTCTATTCTATTCTAGTCTATTCTATTCTATTCTAGTCTATTCTATTCTATTCTATTCTATTCTATTCTATTCTATTCTATTCTATTCTATTCTAGTCTAGTCTATTCTATTCTATTCTATTCTATTCTATTCTATTCTATTCTATTCTAATGAATTCTATATAAGAACTATACAATAGTGTAAATGAGAGATAATCAGTAAATGGATAATTGCAATGAAAAAGCCATTTCCATCCAAATCATGTTGTAGTTGATGTATGCCTCTCTGTGGAAGCAAAGATACAGAATATAAATTTGACATCTGAGGAAGAAAAAGTTTCTACTACATCCAGAAGTCCATAGTCCTACAAAGTCATGTTCCCTCCTGTTTATCATGTGGAAAATATATTTTTAATTTAGTCTTTAAATATATTTCTATATTTCTTATTATACAATTGCATCTCAAACTGGTTTACCGTACAATAAAATTGTTATATAAAATATTAAAACTATATATTAAAACTATGTTCATTCAAAATACAAGAAAACAGGTCATGCATCTGGTATTACTACCGAATATTATTAATGGAAAGTGTGGATAAAATGGTAAGTTTTTGTGGGTTTTGTTTTTTTGTTTTGTAATGGATGATAGCAGTGAGGCAGAGATCAGACTTTTATTCAAAAAGGATTTTACAAATGTATACAAAATACTCTAAATCAGGGCTGTCAAATTCTCAGCCCATGGGCCGGATGCATCACACACTGGCCACGCTCATGCCCAGTTTAGCGAAGTCCTGATATGTCACGTGACACTGCCATGATGACATGAGTTTGACACCCTTGCTCTAGATTAAGGGTGTCCAATCTTGGCAACTTTCAGAATTATGAACTTCAGCTCCCAGAATTCCCAAGCCAGACAATTCCCCATGCTGCCTGGGGAATTCTGGGAGTTAAGTCCATAAATCTTAAAGTTGCTTAGATATTCCCATTCTAAGGACAGCGGCTTGCTATTTGTGTCACCTTACTGTGCATTTCTATGGGTTTCTTTTTTATATTATACTAACTCATTTTATATTTTACTAACTCAATTATTTTAAGTAAGCCTAAACAATACATCCTTTACGTCACTCCTCCTGTTCTCAGTCCTCAATTATTTGTTGCTAGTAAACACTTTGTTATTACAACATACAACTGTATGTGCTAGGTACATTTTATCTCTCAGACTTTGATCACCTTTACTAACTCTCCTCCTCCTTTCCCCAGAGACTTGCTTCTCCCAATTTCTTCCTTCAGGGATTTGAGTTGGTTGCTCACCATAGAATTCTCTCTTCTTCCAGTGATGAAATGTTACCTCTCAGCCTTGACAATCTCCCAACAGACTCTATGGGAATTCTCCTTTGGCTGAATGTAGGAATGTCTCCTGATGGCTGCCTCCTTCTTGCCCTGGGTCCTTATAGATTCCATGGTTACTTTTTTCTGGCCCTGGCAGCCATTAACCCAGGATCTATCAATCTACCAGATTCCATCTTCTCAGGATTCAACCTCTCGTTTATTGGCTATAATTGTCTCATTAGTGCATTCAGTCATTGGTTTCCAGTGGGTCAGGGGTCTGCAACCTTAAACACTCAGAGCCATTTGGACCCATTTCCCACAGAAAAGAAAACACCGGGAGCCACAAAACCTGGATGGGTGTAGCCAACTCAATGTCATTCACTTCTACCAGTCACATGACCTCCCTCCCCCCAGCCACGTCTACCCAACCAGTCATTAGGGCAGAGAACCAGTTGTTAAAAAACACAGGGAACCACAAAATCCTTTCAACATCTCTTCCCCCTCCCCCCCCCCCACTCTCTCTGTATCTCTCTGTCTCTGCCCTCGCTGCTTCTCTATCCCCCACGGTCACCCTTACCTTCTCAGGCCAGGTGAGGAGTGACTGGGAGGGAAGGACAAGGGGCAGGGCCAGCCAGTGGTGGGATCACCTGACAGGGAGCCAAAGCAGAGAGCCCAAAGAGCCGCATTAGGCTCTGGAGCCGCAGGTTGCTGACCCCTGCAATAGGTAAATAGGATTCCTGATCCAGATGCTATAGAGCAGGGGTGTCAAATGCACACCATCACATTGATGTCATGTGACATATGACTACTTCCTCCCCTTCACTAAACCGGGGATGGGCGTGACCAGGCCATGCTCTGTGAGTTTGACACCCCTACTATAGAGAAGCCTTAACACTCCTTAACACAGCTTTGCTGGCTGAGGAATTCTGGGAATTGAAGTCCATAGGTCTTAAAGTTGCCAAGGTTGGAGACCCCTGGTCTAGAATACTATTTGATTATAGCAATCTTCCTCAAATCATTATCATCTGTTGTGTTAGACCCAAGTTCTCATTATTTTCGCCCTGACCTTTGCATGGGTTTTTTTTTTTTTTTTTTTTTTTGCCCAAGACAGTTAATTCAACAAGGGAATGCCCCATACCCTTAGGGATGAAAGGGCTCCAAGCAAAATTAAGCTCAGCTTTCTCAGTTTCTGATTTTAATGAACTTCCAAGCAGGGGGAAAAAACAAAACCAAACCCGAAATCGGTTAAAATTCAATCCCCGGAGGTTTAAATATTTGTTTTTTGAGTTCCCACCACTTCGATTGCCAGATGTTAAGGCACATGGAGGTACAATGATATTGACGTAAGAATCAATGCCATTTCCGGTTTTTGCAAAAAGTCTTTAAAAATAATTTTTTAAAAAAGCTCTTGGCTTGCAGATTGCAGCAAACCATCATCGCTCTTGCAATGCAACTACTTAGGCCATCTTGGTCCTCAGCGCTGCTCGCCAGACGGGGGAACAAACC
This sequence comes from Masticophis lateralis, assembly GCA_030761175.1. Taxonomy (NCBI): domain Eukaryota; kingdom Metazoa; phylum Chordata; class Lepidosauria; order Squamata; family Colubridae; genus Masticophis; species Masticophis lateralis. The sequence continues at coordinate 48,217,301 of JAUDYJ010000001.1, forward strand.
AGTGTAAAGGAACCGGTTGAGGTGCGTCTCCTGAGTTATTCCCGCACGCGAACTGCACGGACGGAAAGAAGCGATTCCCTCCGTTAACACCCGAATAAAGCGACGGCTGAAAACGCCCGCAGTTCAGAGCAGGGCAAAACGCCCCGCCTTCAGCCAAAAGAAGAGGCGGCGTCGCGGCTTATTGGGCCGGAGCCGGAAGCGTGAAAGGCTGGGCTCAATGCCGCGCAAGGAGGCGGGCGATGTGGCAGGTCGGTGCGTTTGTTTTGTCTCGCGTTGTTCCTTAAGTTAAAGGTTGCTGGCGGCGATCTCCGGCACCGATGTTCCTTTCTGCTCTTTAAAAAAAAAAAAAAGCTCCTTTGTCGGGGAGGAAGGATGGTGGCCAAAGGTTTCGCGCCCGGAGACTTTGAAAGGCTCCGGCGCTGCGTGCCGGATGAAAGAACAAAGAAACGTGGTTAAAAGATGCATCGTTTCTGTACAGGGGGCAAGAAGTCCACGAAAAGTATAGGAGCGCTGCATCCGTTTATAGCGGCATCAGCTTCTGGAAGCAGGAGTCTGCCCGCGAGTTGCCTTGAGACAAAGCAGATGTGCTTAATTTTTGTGGTTCAGCCGCAAAGTCTTTGAGATCCTCCATGGACTAGAGCAGGAGACTTCAACCTTGGCAACTTTAAGCCTGGAGGACTTCAACTTCCAGAATTCCCCAGCCAGCTGGTTGGGGAATTCTGGGAGTTGAAGTCCTCCAGGCTTAAAGTTGCCAAAGTTGGAGATCCCCTGGACTATAGAACATCAACTCCCACCCCCTCCACTGTTTCCCGCTTTTGCACAAATTCTTCTTCATTGGGTTGATTGTCCTATCTAACCATTTCATGCTCTGCCGTCCCCTTCTCCTTTTTGCCTTCAATCTGTCCCAACATCAGGGTCTTTTCCAGTGAATCTTCTTTTCTCATTAAGTGGCCAGAGTACTTGACCTTCAACTTCAGTAGTTCTCCTTCCAAAGCACACAGGGTTGATTTTCTTTAGGATTGATTTGTTGATTTGATCTCCTTGCGGTCCATTCTTTCTTGAGAATCTTCGCCAAAGCCACAATTAGAAAGCAAAATGTGCTTAATATGGCTCTCCTAACTAAGTTTGCTTAGAAGCAAGTCGCCGCGTGTTCATGAACACCTGTTTCCTCTTGCGGGATCAGCCTGTGCCACAGTGGATGGACTATCCTCTGACATCTTTGCGTGGTTTCTGGTAGTGTAATGAGCCCCCTGTTCAAATGCCGCCTGCAATTAGGGTCATTAACTAAGTAGAACGTTCTTCCGTTTGTTTGGTAAAAAGTATTGTAAATTGGAATACGTATTTGCTTGTATAATGGATGTTTTACAAGCTATAATGCTGAAAAATACAGGGAAAAAATTGCCCACTAAGAAGGATGGCTAATATTTTTTTTTTAAAAAAATGATATTAATTGATCCACTCACCAACTGATCATCCATCAGCCCTTCCAGGGCAAGAAATCGAACCCCTGAGCACAACTGCTATCTTTATTGTAAGGTTACATACAGTAACAATGTTGCAAGGCTGAAAGTCACATTTCAGAGAACTGGAGAGGATCATTTCAGAGGTGCTTTCTCTATCGCCATTCCTGCTTTAGACTCAGATTTCTCTTACTGTGACATATTGTTGTCTAGGTTGCCTGTGGTTCTTCCTCCTGTCTCTGAAGGTTATTCTCACAGACATTACATTGTCTCATACTGTTTGTCTGTGGTCTGGTAGCCTGCTGGGTAATGATGGTGATATTTTGGTCTACTATTAGTCCCCTCAGAGCGCCACACAATCTTGCTTCTGAGTATGATCTTTGAGAGAAAAAGGTTTCTTCCCCTCCTACTGTGTACATATATGAAGAGGTAAGCTTTGTGGAGTTCAGTGAACAAATTGAACATATTCTGAGCTATATTAGTGGGTCCATGTTACACACTTATACATGTTTAGTCAAAAAATTGTGGAACAATGGGAAAGGAATTATAATTTAACAATGTCCACTGCATATAAGGAAAATCAATATAAAATGTTTTATAGATGGCATATGCCTCCTGAGAAACTGGCAAAAATGTTTAAAGATAAATCAGCTAAATGTTGGAAATGTCACCAATTACCAGGTTCTTATTACCATATGTGGTGGACATGTCCAGAACCTAAAAATTATTGGAATAAAATTAAGATATGGCTGGAAGAAATGATACAACAATGTATTGATTTAAAACCAGAACTGTTCCTACTGGGTATCCTGCCAGAAAATTTTCTACCAGAAAGAAAATATTTATATGATTATACATGTAATAACAGCTGCAAGAGTTGTTTATCACAACATTGGAAAGCAGAGAAAATACCTTTGGAAGGAAAAGTAATTAAAAAAAATTAGATTGTGCAGAAATGAATAGATTGACTATCATGATTAAAGAAAGAGAAGATTCAGAATATTTTAAGATATGGAATCAACTCTACTATTGTTTAGAAAAGAGATACAAATAAGTAAATTAATAGTTATGTATAAAAATGGTATAATAAGAATATTTTGTTAGTGATTAATTGTTGTAATTGATTGCATGAGAATGAAGATAGAAGAAATAACAAAAAGAAGAATGATTAGAGACAACACCAAGATTGCACACGGAAGGAATGACTGATATATTAAATGTTTATTTGTTTAAAAAATAAAAAACTTTTAATAAAAAAAATTGTGGAACAGGAATCGGTTGAATTTAGAAGAGTTTTCTCTCAGGGAACTGGGCATCAGATTACAGTCTAAAATTTAGTGTTTCCATTTTAATATTGTTCTTAATCACATAGTTAAGGATAGGAATGTGGAACCTACGACCTTCCTGATGATGCTTAAACACAATGGCCCAGGGGTGAAATGTAAAATTTGTTACTACTGGCTCTGTCAGCATGGCTTTGTTTGGTTGAGGGTGTGTGTGTGTTAATGTGACTGGGTGGGCGTAGCCAACTTTTTTTTAAAAAAAACTTTTCAAAGTATTTTTCCTAATGCTTTGAAAAGTCTCTGCCGATCAGGCAACTCAGCTGGGATAATCAGAGAAGCTTTTTAAAAAATGCTTTGAAAAGCCTCTCTGATAATCAGGCAACTCAGCTGGGATCATCAGAGACTTTTCAAAGCATTTTTTTTACCACCTCTTCGGCCAAGAGGTTGCAGAGAAAAATGCTTTGAAAAGCCTCTCTGCCAATCAGGCAACTCAACTGGGATCATCAGAGAGGCATTTTTAAAAAAGCCTCTCTGACGATCCCAGCTGAATTGCCTGATCGGCAGAGAGGCTTTTTAAAAAATGCCGCTCTGATGATCAGGCAACTCAGCTGGGATCATCAGAGACTTTTCCAAGCATTTTTAAACCACCTCTTCAGCCAAGGGGTTGCAGAAAAAAATGCTTTGAAAAGCCTCTGACGATCCCAGCTGAGCCGCGCAATCATCAGAGGCTTTTAAAAAAAGTTTTAAAAGATTTTTTTGATGGAAGAGATTGTAGAAAAAATGCTTTTAAAAGTTAAAAAAAAAGCCACTGATGATCATGTGGCTCAGCTGGGCATGGTGGGGGAGGAGCGCAGGGGTTTTTGCTACCGGTTCTCAGAACCACACACCACCATCGCTACTGGATCGGGTGATCCGGTCCGAACCGGGAGCATTTCACCCCTGCAATGGCCTCAGTCAACATAATCAATGATAAAGGATTCACCATGCTTCCCCATCCCTGCCACAGGCCCCATTGTCCAGTTGTGTTTCAGCAGCCAGGAACTTACTATTATACCTTTCTGTGCCCCTCCCCCATATTTTTTTTCACTTAGAAATTTCATCTTTCTTGAGAGCCAGTTTGGCCTAGTGACAAAGGCACTACTAGACTAAAAACGAGGAGACTGTGAGTTCTAGTCCCACCTTAGGCATGTAAGCTAGCTGGGTGACTTTGGGCCAGTTACTCTGTCTGTCAGCCCACACATCAGGCTCAGACAACAAGCCAATTCCTGTTCCAAGCAATGGATCGTTACAAAAAATTAACAATTTCTTCTGAAAAATGATTTCTTAGCTGTAGTTCAGAAACAAGCTGCCCTATTTCTAATCAGACAATGATATTGTCTTCTTCACTAATTGTGTACTTATCGTGGTCATGTTGATTTCCACCATTCCAGAAAGTTCTAAGAAAGGTCAAATTGTTTTGCTTCTACTTTGTGCATTTCAGGAATGGAAAAAGCCGAAGTAAATTTTGAAGGGGGGAGGCTGATTTTGGCCTGGAATTTAGTTAAAAAACAGTCTTTACTCATATTTTGTAGATATTTTGCCTATCAAGCTATCTAGGGCTTCTATTTTTACATTGCAATATCTCTTCTTAGGCTCTTAGGAACCTAAACTATAAGCCTCTTCCTCTTCCATCTTCCGTTGTCTGCAAGATGAAAAAAAGGAGAAAAAGTTTTGAAAAATAAAATTTGAAATTCTTCCTCAAGTTTCTGTGGTCCTCTCTGACATCTCTATATGGGGCTAACTAATTAAATACTAAACATGTTATCTCATTGTTTTTAGGTGTATTGCCAAGATGTCCTTCTAAGTTTTGAGAAGCCTAAAAATGTACTTCCAGTCGGAGATTTTGCCTAGATGGGAATTGTGTCTTTACTTGTTTCTTTCTTTTGGCTCTCATTTTTATTCTTTCTATGAAGTCTTCCAAGCTTCTCAAGGTAAGTCTCAACTTTAGGCCCATTATCTTTAGGTGTTATTTTTTGCTTTTGTAGTTTTCAATAAATTGAAGTAAAAAGTACAAAATATTTTCCTACAGTCCCAGGCAGAGTGTTGCATTGAGTCAGTTTGCTTGTGCGCATTTTTCTTAGAATAGTGAATAGATATAAGATTCTTTGTAATTCATACAACGGAAAAAGAAAATAAGCAACATAAAATAATCTGTATAAGAATAAATGGGTTTGTGATGAATGTGTAGGCTGGCATATCTGGTGCCAACATATCTTTTTTCATGCTTTGTTTGATTCAATTGATTATGTACCATCAAGTTGACTTGATTCTTAGCAGCTGCATATCCTGGAAAATGTCATCTGTTGTGATGCTCATTGGCAACAGTGAGGTGCAGAAGTATGTGAGGTCCTGGAAGCCAATTTACATAATGAATCTACAACTTATGTGTTAACGTTCTCCAAAAAGACTAAAAATTGAAGATTTTTTAAAAAATTGCTCCTAAGTAACTTCTATGTGGTATATAGTATATTTTCTCCAAATTGAACTTTCCAGCTAACACGACTCCTGAAACTTTCAGAAATTGGTTCACATTGGAAATCACCCACTTTGAAAAAGATTTAGATAAGTAGCATCTGCCATTGCATCATATAATTCACAATATACCTACCTACTTCAATAACTTCTGCACTACCAGAAAATCCTCTTTGCATAACCTGTTTCAAGTTTGAATAGCTACATGCTGTAAATTTTCCTTTCCTTTTCCTGGAATTCCAGAGGCCCTGAGATCATATTGCAAAAAAGATTTGTTGAAAATGCTGTGTAATTTTCTGCCAATTTTCAGTGAGAAATCAAGGGGGAAAGCGTGTAAGGTTTGGATTGGCTTAATGCACCTAAAATGCTCATCCCCTCAATTGAGAAAATAGAAAGTAGAAAAGTGGAAATAGAGAATAGAAGTAGAAATTCTTTCCTCAGTCAGAGGTCACTATGCCAGGTGTTTCAAACTTGGCAATTTTAAGACTTGAGGATGCCAACTCCCAGAATTCCTCAGCCAGCTATGCTGCCTGGGGGATTCTGGGACTTGAAGTCCACAAGGCTTAAAGTTACCAAGTTTGGAGACCTCTGCACTATGCTATTGCCCTGTGACTCAAGCCTCTTGGTTACTGTAGAACAAAATAAAACTTTGTATGCTTCTATTTAGTGATTAAACACAAATATTGTCACTTACCAGTTCAGTAATATGATATATGTGCTCATTCTTTAATGTATATGTTCAATTGTCTCCTCCTTTGGAGGAGTTTTTTAGAGTTGGAATTAGGTTACTCAATGTGCTTGGAATAATCTTGATTGTACTTGATATGTAAAATAATAAATGTTACATGTATTTGATATATTATTGCTTATTATCAAGGTTGTGATAACAGGGAAAATAGTAGAGAAGGAGTGAAATGTATGCCACCCTGATCTCTTGAAAAAAGCTAGCATCCAATAAATAGAATTACTTCTGTAAAGTGATTCCTGCTATTCTTCATTTTTTCCACTAGGAGGAGATAGCATAACAGTTTTTAGAATGTTGAAATCATAATCATTAATGTAGCCAATAACAAGGCGATTTATATAAACAATTATCATTAGGATGTTAGATGTTTTAACCACAACATTTCAAATTATTTTTGTCTCTGATTTTTGAACCGATAAACTATCTTTATGTATAGAAAACAAAGGTATTGATAAGAATATCCTTCATTATTTTAATAGCCTCATATTTCAACTGAGAACTCAATCATCACAAGAAATGTATAATTCATGGGAACAGATTGAATCTAAGCCTGGTTTTGAGAAATCTGAAACTCCACATAACTGTTCAACAATAATATTTTAGCACAAGAAGGATTCTATGATTGCTGCTGTTTTGAAAATGACCAGGCGTAGGCTATGATAATAGCAATGTGATTTTGTTCCAGAATAGTTCATAATGTTGAAAGGAAAGCTGAGTTTTCCAGAAGCTCAGTTCAAAAATGTTTGTACTAAATGGACAGCTTCTTGAAAAGTATGCTTAGAAGGTATAGTAGAAGATACTAAAATTAAACAGTCAGTGAAGTGTAGTAGTAGAATTTTGTCTCAGCAACACAATAGAAAGGTGTTAAAATGGAAGAGACAAAATAGAATGAGAAGAAGGTACTGGTAGTAATACAGAGCATTAATAGAGCATGTTTCATTAGAACGTCTATGGGTTATTTGGATCAAAATAGTAATTGTAATAGAATAAGAAACTTGAGTATCCACTTGAAATGTAACACAATTGGATAATGGTTTAATTTAGCAGATAGACATTAGTTATTTCTTTCCTCGGCTTATCCTAGGGTTGATGGTACCCATGAAAAGTCATAAATGCCTGCCATTATGATTCTTATTGCTGTTGTTAATGCTCATTTTTCCTCACTGTACTGTATGTGAGGGCATTACCTTCAAAAGAAATCTTTCTGAATAATATGTATGAGTATATCTGAAGTGGCAACAGAAACTATAGAGAGAGATCTTCAAAAAACATTTGCTCCAGTATTGCAGATTAGAACTATTAGATTTGACGGGAGAAAAATGATTTGGAAGACGTGTGGTGCCCGTGTACTATCTCTTGGCACTCATTAAATCAAATGTTTTGGCAGCTCTACAGTCCTAGTGCAAAATCTACATTTCCAGATTAGATACTAGGATGGGCATTTTTTAATGCAATTATTTACTTCCTGGGATAGGCACAAGAAAGCATATTTGTGGGGGTGGGAGGAAGGGATTGGTTAAAGTTTTATACAGACCAGCCAACGTCTACAAACAATTTAGTAATTTTGGTGAAGTTTGAATGAAAGTCATCTCTGTCTCTATCATACTGAATTAAAAATTGGTAGGTTAGTGTTTTGTAAGATGAAAGATCAGTAGTCTTTATTTGACTTTATGTGTTTCTGTCCCACTCATTTTCCTGATGATGATTTAGTTCACTTAACACCCTGCTGCAATTTTCATTTTTTTAAAATAAAGTTTTTTATTAGTAGTTCAAAATTAAAAACATTAGACATAGATATGACATCACTGGTCCCAAGCATCTTCCAACACTTTAAGTTAATACATAATATGGGTGTTAATACATAATATGAGGACCCAGTTTGTGGGGGCAATAAGCTGACTTTGTATAAAATATACAAAAGTATGAAGGCTATTGCTTAATGCATTGTAAGCTGCCCTGAGTCTCTGGAGAAGGGTGGCATATAAATCTATTTATATATATATATATATATATATATATATATATATATATATATATATATATATATATATATATATATATATGATAATATAATAATATATTCCTTACACCTTATATGTTATTTAAACATAGCATAATAATAGTAATTTATACCTTATTCCTATACAATTATACATACCTATACCTACATATACCTATCTATACAATTCACATACATATTTATCTATAATAATGTATATAATTCTAGTCTAACACTACACATTTGTCTCGGCTAACCCCTGCTGCAATTTTTAGTTAGGGATGGCTATCAAAGAAATTTACAATTAACAATTAAAGTCAGACAAAGAGATATGTAATTAGAGATACTGATCCCTAGTGATTGGTGATACCAAACTGAATTTTCAGCTCTCTCCTTTGCTGGATAACCAGGCTAAGAAAAAAAAAAAGGAAAGGAAAAATATTCTCAGAGAAGATGATGTTTATTTTGAGCATCAAAAAAATAAGAGGAAAAACTCATTTCTTGAAGAGATGAATTTCTTCAGCTAGATATTAAGAATCTCCTCTGAAAACCAAAGGTGATAAATCAAAAGTTTAGCTCTTCATCTTGAGAGCTGCTTCCCTTCTAAGCGGTGCTCAGTTAATAGCTTGAACTTTTGAGGCATTCTCTCTTGCCAGACTAAAAATGGAAATTGAATTTTGTTAAGGAATAATTGTTGGAGAGAATTTATTTGATATCCAAAACGTTAGGCATAAGAAATATTTGTAAAGCATTAATTCTTTTTTCTAGCTGTCTTTGTTGGTCAGTAAGGCAACATAAACGCACATATCCACTTATTGGAACTATTGGTTAATTAAGCAATTATTAGCTGATTTGCTCCAGCCAATAAATAAATAAATGAAAACTAATAAATAGCCATGGTAGCACAGTGGTTGAGTGCAGTACAGGACTTACACCTGTTCTTTTATTGACTATTCAAAGTTACAATGGCATTGAAAAAAGTGACTTATGACCATTTTTCACACTTATGACCGTTTCATCATCCTCATGGTCAAGTGATCAAATTTTGAATGATTGGCAACTGACTCATATTTATGACGGCTCCAATATCCTGGGGTCCTGTGATCCACTTTTGCGACCTTCTTATAAGAAAAGTGAATGGGGAAGCCACATTCATTTAACAACTATGTTACTAACTTAACAACTGCAGTGATTCACTTACCAACTGTGGCAAGAAAGGTCATAAAACGGGACAAAACCTACTTAACATATGTTTTCCTTAGCAACAGAAATTTTGGGCTCAATTGTGATCGTAAGTCTAAGATTGTAGTATCTTAGACACTGCCTGTACTGCCCACCCCTCTCTGCCCATAGCCTGGAGTTTGATCCTGACAGAGTGTCAGGTTCCAAACAAAAAGAAAAAGAAAGAAACACAGCCAAACACAAACCTGGTTTGTTGCTGCCTGCTTTACTTCTTTTTTTGCACTCACTGACAATTGCAAAAGGAACTTCTTGTTAGGGCTAATTGCCCGTGCTCCCCATCACTCTTTAAACTATAAGCACCACCCACCCACTCACGTGTTCAGCTCCCTCCCACGTGACCCTGAAATGAGCAGGGATTAATACATGTGAAGAAGCCAGCATCTGCCTTAAATCCAACCTATCTTTTCCTCCTCCTCCGCTGCCAGTAAGTGTTTCAGGAGGACTGGTCCTCTTCCTTTGCTACCTGTCAGCCTTTACTGCCAGTCAGCCTTTACAGGAGGACCCTTCCCAGCTGGTCATCCAGGACATTCCAGGACAGCCAGGGAGAGTGGTGGCTGCTTCCCCTTCAGCTCTGGGCCGGCCGGCATGCCAGAGCTGACACAAGGCTCAAGGTTGACTCAGCCTTCCATCCTTCCGAGGACCCAGATTGTAGGGGACAATAGGTGAATAATGCTTCTACATTTGCAAACCGCTCCGAGAGTGCTGTAAATCACTATGAGGTGATATGTAAGTCTAAAGGCTATTGCTTTGGCTAGAAGAAAATATTACAAGATACTATACTGCAGACTCTCATCTTCTCTTTTTAACTAACTTTTTTGCTTAATACTGTTAATATTGAGTCCACATGCAACTGATATCCACTGTTCTTAGAGCTGTGCTGATGTCATTTTAAAAAAGCCTCATTCGTATTATATTGTTGCTGCTGTTTGTAAATTTTTTAAAGATAGAGCATTTTGAGTAGAGAACTTGCTTGTATCAGAAGGTCTACAGAAGGTGGAGTTTTAGTAAGTGGGTTCTCAACATAGAAAAAGTGGCCTTTATTCAGATTTATCCTTCTTTACAAATTGGAAACTTTGCAAGTTTTATTTTTGTTCCTATTTACTTATTGACAAGTTGATCAAATTGGACAGGTTGTGAGAGTCATAGACCTAATCGACTGACAATTCCTAATCTATTAATGTATTCTGTAATAACTCTTACTTCCCTTAGAAAAGAGACTCACAGGCCTTAGTAGGCTTTCACTCTAATAATACTACTTGGAATTTATTTTTTCTTACGTCTTCTCTTTGTAAGAGATCTGATAATATTGTGCTATTGCTGTTGAACTAAAATTTTCTTATTTGTGCAGAATATGAAGAAGAACTTGATAGAAAATTTGAACTGGAGAAAAATACACTGGGGTTGAGGAAGGTAAGATCAATGAGATTAATTAAAGTGTATTGAAATGTGATTGAGAGTGAATGACAGTAAACAGTGCTTAGCTTTGAGGCCTAGTGTGTTAAATTACATTCAAGATGAAGGTAGAGCATTTTGATACAAACTACGATAAAACCTCTGTCCATCCAGTGCAGAATGGCTTGTCAAATTGTCATGCTATGACTTGTCAATTAACATGGCCTGTAGTACTTAAAAGAAAAATATCATTAACACTATGTTAAATTTTGCATATTGTTTGCTGTATAGCAGGGATGTCAAACTCAAGGCCTGTGGGCCACATTCGGCCCACAGGGCTGCCCTGGAAACAGCAAAGGACGGGCTTGAGGTGCCTCTGCCAGCGAAAACGAAGCTTGGGAGGGGAGCTCGGGAGGCATTGTGCGCAGCTCACCCGTGCAGCTCAAAACTTGTGTTGGGAAGCACAGCGCTCCCCAACACGAGTGATGTCGAGCTGGCCACGCCCACCCTGGCCATGCCCCCCCCCAGTCCTCCGAGGTCAAACACAACCCTGATGCAGCCCTCAATGAAATTGAGTTTGGTACCCCTGCTCTATAGCCTTGAGCGCTGTTTTCTCTGCAGGGTGGGTTAAAAGAGGCAATACTGTTCAGTTAGTCCTCAGTTTACAACTACAGTCAAGCCCAGAATTTATGTTGCTAAGTGAGACATTTGTTAAATGCGTTTTGCCCCATTTTACAACTTTTCTTGCCACATTTGTTAAGTCAATTATTGCGGTTGTTAAATTAGTAACACGGTTGTTAAGTGAATCTGGCTTCCCCATTGACTTAACAGAAGGTCGTAAATGATAATCACATGATCCTGGGAAACGTCATAAATATGATGCAGTTGTCAAGCTTTTCCAGAGCGCTGCTCCCACTATCCATGAATGGGTTAATCCTCTGCCTTTGGCAAACAACTGAGAGAAAAAAGAAAAAACAAGGGACCTTCCCCTTTCCCTACTGTAGCCACACCCCTTACTCCCATGAAACCCCAGTCTTCTCTCAGTTGTTGGCAAACGCTGAGGTATTTCCCTGGAGCTCCGCTCATTCAGGTAATTTCACTTTAAAAGTTTTTCTTTCTTTCTGTTGGGACCAAATTCTTTAAGTTCTCCCCTTTCCTCTTCCCCTTTGAGGGGCTTCTAGTTTTGTTTTATTTTTGATTAGTGCTTTTATTTTCGGGCAATTCTTCTGTTTTGCCGAGCGCCACGTGGAGGAGCGCTCATCAGCTGGCCGGGGGATTCCCCAAGCCGCCCACGCAGCTGCAAGCAAGCGGAGCTTCTTTATAGCTCCGCTGCCTTCGGAAGCCGTTTTTTTAAAGCCTTTAAAGGCTGCAAAGTGCTAAGAGGAGAGGGAGGCTTCCCTGGGAGCGCCGCTCACCACCCACCCTCAGGGGCAGCTCCCACAAGCCCAGGCACAGCCGCGCAGCGCTCCTACGCTACAGAAATAAAAGCGGCGGCCATTTTGGACTGGAGCCAGCCACCCACGTGGCAACGAGCAGCGCTTCCGCCCTACACTACGGAAAATTAAGGGAGGCCATTAGCGGGGCGCGGGTCTCAAACCCCCCACCACCACCCCCAGCGCTGCACAGCGGGAGCACCAACGCCTGCTCCAATTTGGAACGCCCCCCCCACCTGCAGAAGAGACCGCGGGGGGGGCTATTTAGCCCGGCATCTGGCTGGACCCTAGGGCCACCAGTACAAGCCCGAGGCTAGTGTCCCAGCGCGAAGCACGTGCTGCGGACAAGGCTCCAAGCGTGGCACCTGGTAGGACCTTCGGGCCGCCAGCTTAAGTCCGCTGCTATTGGCCACCACAGCTTGACCACACCCAGTGGTAGCTACCCCAGGTAGGCCTCCAGAACCGCTCCCACCACTGGGACTGCTTCAGAGCACTAAACGGCCAACTGCTGCCTACACCACAGTCAATTGCTCACCCCAAGCAGAGCCAAGGAGGCAGTGGCCCTCATCGGTGCAAACGTCCATTCAGACATGGCAGATTCTTCTTTATCTTCTGACCTGGAACTCGACCTAAGTCCTGTGCGCAAGTCAACCAGGTCGGGGACGAAGGGTAAGACATCCAGCAGAGCGGACAACCGCTCTTCCAAGTCAGACAGGCCATCCACAGTCATGGACAGGGACGTCCTAAGCCGCCACAAAGCACTGGAGCGGCAGTGCGACAAGACACAAAAGGCAGCCAACGTCTCGCCAGCCAGGGTGCCATCCGTGGCTCAGGGAGAGACAGAACGGGGCATTGCAAGCCTCACAGAGTTGGCCAGGACACCAATGACTCCCCCGCAGACCTTATCGGGCCAGACTTCCTCAAGGCGCGAGGCACAACCTGGACAGGTGCCACAGGGCCAAGGGATTCCGAGTCCCTTCCAGACACACAGCCGTTTCCAGGGATCCGCCGCCCCAGCTACCACAGCTACGACAGCTCAGGCGGGGCTTCAACCACCCTTTCCTATGGACTTCCAAACAATGTTTTCTTCGGCTCTTTCGACATTCCTCGCCACAAGCTGGCAACAGGCTGCACAGCAACAGCCCCTTCCACAACAACCGCAGGCGCATCACCGTAACCAACTACCACATCACCACCACCCCCAGGAGTTACCATCCTCGTCGGAGGACTCGGACCAAGCGGAGGAAGGGCCTGAAGACATGGAGTTCTCAGAGGATGAGGGGCTACCGCCTGACACCCCAACTTTCACCGGCCTATTCAGGCCAGCACTCTTCAAGTCACTGCTCCATAAGGCCCGGCTTACGACCAACCTGGGGCTACCAGGTGATGTGGGGCCCCCTGCACAATCATCAACAGCGGGGCCCCATGACGCTCTATTCAAGGCGTCTAAACCGGAAAAGGACTGTATTCCGTGCCCACAGCTGTTCACGGAGGTCATCCAAAACCCCTGGAGCCAACCAGCAGCTTCAACAGCGCCTAGCAGCCTAGACAAAAAACTTTTTTGTTCAGCGCCGGAGCTGGAGGACCTACTAGCCCTTCCAGCAATCGACCAACCAGTAGCCTCACTGTCCTCACCGTCACTCATCTCTACAGATGCCCTTGACGGTCTCAAAGCAGAGGACAAAAGAATGGAGGGGGCCTTCCGCAAGACGCACCAGGCGGCTGGCTGGGCGATCAGGACGGCGACGGCATCTTCGTTCTTTAGCAGAGCAGCCCTAATTTGGCTCCGCCAAATGCAGGAGCGGCTCCCCCCTGGGGATACCAGGTTGCACCAGGACGTCCACAAAATAATTGCAGCTACAGAATACACAGCAGATGCATCCCTTAATTCCGCCAAGTTCGCTTCCAGATCTCTGGCGTCCACCATCACTGCTCGAAGACTATTCTGGCTGCGCCCCTGGAAGGCTGATCTCAAAGCGAAGTGGAGACTGGCGGCAGCACCTTACAAGGCTCCAGACCTCTTTGGGGCGGCCCTTGATCCAGTACTTGTAGAGGACAAGGACAAGAGGAAAGTGCTACCCTCGGCTTACCGTCGCAGAGAACGCAGGTACTCTCCTTACCCGCTACAGGCGCCCTTTCGTACCAGCGCGGGCCCCAGGGGGCCCTCCTCACATCGCCCTCAATACCAAGGGGGGGAGAGATACCACGACAGACAACAGTTCCGGGACCGGGGTCGAAACCAACAACCCAAACGCCCCTTCCGAGGGGCTGGATTCAAATCAAACAAGAGGGGGAGGTGACTCCAGGCTCCGGGGGCCCATAGGAGGAAGACTCCGCCTCTTCCACCACCAATGGGCCCAGTCAACCTCGGACGCCTGGGTATCGCACACGATTTCTGCTGGGCTTTATATCGAATTTTTGGGCCCTCCCCCACATCGGTTTGTGCGGTGCCCTGTCCCTCACTCCAAAGAGCTCCAAGCCCTGATGTTGCAGGAGATCCACCACCTATTGCAGGTCAATGCAATCGAACCAGTCCCATTGACCCAGCGGGGCTTGGGATTCTACTCAAGCCTCTTCCTGGTGCCCAAAAACTCGGGGGGCTGGAGAGCCATCTTGAACTTAAAACATCTGAACCGGTCGGTCTGCTACCGCAGGTTCAAGATGCACTCCCTCCGTTCAATCCTGGAGGGAGTCAGACGGGGGGACCTCCTCCAGTCAGTGGATCTGCGGGAGGCATATCTCCATGTTCCAATTCACCCGCACCAACGACAGTTTCTCAGGTTCGAGTATGGGGGCCGACACTTCCAGTACCGAGCCATGCCCTTTGGCCTGTCATCAGCTCCCTGCACCTTCACCAAATTGGTAGCGGTAGTGGCAGCCAGCCTAAGGACCATTCCCGTGAGAATTCTCTGCTACCTCGACGACATCCTGATCCTCTCGTCGTCACGAGATCAGGCGGCCAGAGACAGGGAGAGCGTCCTGAGAGCCTTCCAGGCCCACGGGTTTACCATCAACCACGAGAAAAGCCACCTCCAGCCCACCACTCAAATTCTACATCTGGGGGCTGTGATAGACTCTGCGCGAGGCCAGGTGTCCCTGTCTCCGGAGAGAACCCAGAGCCTCCAGAGCCTGGCGCGCCAAGTGCTGTCAGCAAGGAAGGTACCACTAGTCCAACTGGCGTGCCTCCTTGGCAAAATGGTCTCCTGCTACGGTATTGTTCCGTGGGCACGCAGACATTCGAGAGTCTTACAATGGTTCCTCCTGCCTTACCAACGCTCAGGGGCGGCCAACTCTCGACAGAAAGTCCGACCCTCTCTGCGGCTCCGCAACTCCCTCAAGTGGTGGACATCCAACTCCCTGCTCAGGGGTTCAGAGTTCCTAGTACAGGACAGGAGAGCCCTCACGACAGATGCCAGCCTGCGAGGTTGGGGAGCCCACCTGAGCAACCTGGTAGCACAAGGTCAGTGGGCCAGCCAGGAACAACTCTGCAGCATCAACCTCCTCGAGCTGCGAGCAATAAGGCTGGCTCTGCAGCACTTCCAAGAACAAATACAAGGACGCCACGTGCTAGTGCTGACCGACAACATCTCAGCAAAAGCACACGTCAACAGACAGGGGGGCACACGGTCCCGGTCCCTGATGGCGGAATCCGAGGCACTGTTCGACTGGGCGGAGAGACATCTCCTATCGATCAGGGCAGATCACATCTCCGGGTCAACCAACGTCAGAGCAGACTGGCTGAGCCGGGAGACAATAAATCAGGCGGAATGGCAACTCCATCCAAGCCTGTTCCAAGAGATCATAGTCCGGTTCGGACAGCCGGAGGTGGACCTCTTCGCCTCCCCGGCCAACGCACAACTTCCCCGGTTCATAACCAGATACCCAGCTCCCCAAGCGGAAGCGCACAACGCCCTTCGGTGCAAATGGCCAGGGGGCCTACTCTATGCATTTCCCCCGATTCCCCTACTTCCAAGACTGGTCAAGAAGCTGCTCCTCGAGAGGGCCAACCTGCTCCTGGTGGCCCCAAATTGGCCCAGAAGGGCGTGGTATGCCGACCTCGTGTCTCTTTCAGTAGACCAACCGTGGCTGATCCCCCCCCACAAGGTAGTGCTACGCCAGGGAGAGGTACTCCATCCCGATCCGCAGTGGCTCCAATTAGCCGTGTGGCACTTGAGAGGATAGTCTTAAGGAAAGGCAACTTACCAGACAGTGTGGTCAGCACAATTCAAGCAGCCAGACGGCCTTCGACAACCCGTATTTACGAGGCATCCTGGCGGGCATTCTGTCGCTGGGCTTCTCGACAACATACTGACCCCACAACAGCCTCGGTACGGGAGGTGTTGCTGTTTTTACAGGCGGGGTTGGACAAAGGCCTAGCCCCAGCCACTTTGAAGAGACAAACAGCTGCATTGTCCACAGTTATCAAGTGCCCTCCTTTTCGAACGCTCTCTCACCATCCACTAGTCAAGGACTTCTTACATGGGGCCACGAACATGCGCCCCCCAACAGTACACCGCTATCCGTCCTGGGACTTACATCTGGTGCTGAAAACGTTGACAGGTCCGCCTTTTGAACCACTGGAGACAGTCGGCCTCAAGTTCCTATCCTTTAAGGTCACCTTCCTCCTGGCCATCACATCGGCTAGGCGGGTCTCAGAAATAGCTGCTCTCTCCATCCGCAAGGACTTATGCATCTTCCGAGATTCCACGGTCGTCTTGCGCCTCGACCCAGCCTTTCTTCCAAAGGTGAACTCCTGGTTCCATCGTGCCCAGGAGCTCGTCCTACCGGACTTCTGCCCGTCGCCGTGTGACGAGAGGGAGAGACGTTGGCACACCCTCGATGTTCGCCGTGCCCTGCACCTGTACATCAGCAGAACGGCCTCGTTCCGCCGCACAGAAGCGCTTCTTGTCTCTTTCAACCCCTCATCCCTTGGTCAAAAGATTTCGGCGTCCACAGTGAGTAGATGGATCAAGGCTTGCATAGCCCTGACATACGAATCGAACTCTAGACCGAAACCGGCCAGAATCCTTCCACACTCCACCAGAAGCGCGGCCACATCAGCAGCCTGGGCCACACAGGCGTCGGTGCTGGACATTTGCAGAGCAGCCACCTGGTCGTCTCTGTCGCCTTTCATCAGACACTATAAGATAGACGTTTATGCGTCTGCCGAGGCGGCCTTCGGTCGCACAGTCCTCCAAAGAGTCCTGGCGGACGAAGATGCGGAGGACAGTCAGCCTCCCACCCGTAGTAGTTAGCTTGGGTACATCCCATTCATGGATAGTGGGAGCAGTGCTCTGGAAAATGGACGTTGACTTACCTGAACGTCCCTTTTCAGGGCGCTGCGTACACTATCCATACCCTCCCTGGCTGAACTGGCTGACTGCTGAGGGGGGAAGGGCACTCCCCTGACTTTTACTTTGTCTTGCTGTTGTGTTGATTGTTAATAAAGTTATGAGTTGTTTCACCTAACAGCCGTTTTTATTCTCTACTCCTTCGTTCAGACTGGGGTTTCATGGGAGTAAGGGGTGTGGCTACAGTAGGGAAAGGGGAAGGTCCCTTGTTTTTTCTTTTTTCTCTCAGTTGTTTGCCAAAGGCAGAGGATTAACCCATTCATGGATAGTGTACGCAGCGCCCTGAAAAGGGACGTTCAGGTAAGTCAACGTCCAATCTGAATGGAAATCATGTGACCATGGGGATGCTGCAACAGTCATAAGTGTGAAAAATGGTCATAAGTCATTTTTTTCAGTGCTGTTATAACTTCAAATCAGGTTGCATAAAAATTGATTTTTTTAAAAAAATGGATTTTTTTATTGAAATCAGATTTTTTTTTATTTTTATCAAATTTATTTTAATAAAATGCTTTTGGAATAAAAATCTATCTAAAGGTAGTTGTCTATTCAGGCTGTATATTCTGCAATATCGGGACTGTCGGTGAGTCAACAGCAGGTCAGAGGAGGAGCTGCTGCAGGACAGAGATGACAGTTGCTCTTTAAAATTATGATTTAAATCGAGTTGATTTAAATCAAATCTATCCTGCTTCAAATGGTCATTAAATGAACTGTTGTAAGTCCAGGACTACCATAGTTGCAGCATCACAGTTGAAGCCCTGCATCTTTATACATGCATGCAACATTAATACTTATGGGGAGCTTGTTTTGACTCCCCTGTGGGTACTAAAGCTTGAGTGTGCAAATAACTACAATAACTGCTGCTGCTCACCTTTCAGTGCATTCTATTTCTTAATAATATAAGCTAAAATTGCTTGGAAACAATAACTGAAGTTATTTTTTCTTGGGGGTACCAAAAAATATTGAATATTATTATGCTAAAAAGTCTCAGGCTCAATTTCTTTTTTAATGTGTTGACTTATATCTGAAAACATGCCCATGTTTGGGTATGTTATCAGATATGTTTTTTTTTTTTACACATATGAGTATGTTTTCAGATACAAGGATATTTGGGATAATTGTGGCATTGTAGGTTTAGGCGCAGATGTGAATCAATTCCAACCTCTTTTTAATTCTTTCTGCAAAAAATAGCTTCAGCCAAATTTTCTTCCAGTCAGCATCTTCAGTAATTTTGCTTGTGCTGAGTTGAGCTAAGTTTCACTTTTATAAATTAGTTTCATTTGGAATACTTAGTGACATTCACCTTAGAAGACTGTTTTGGCATGGTAAGCTGAATAGTGGCCTATTAAAATACGTTTATTAACATATTATTTATTTTTTTTTATTTTTTTTATTAATCATATTTCTATGCTGCCCACTGTCTGAGGACTCTGGGCGGCTTACAACAATCGACAGTATACTAAATATACTGAGGACCCAGTTGTGGGGACAATAAGCTGACTTTGTATAAATATATAAAAGTATGAAGGCTGTTGCTTAACGCATTGTAAGCCGCCCTAAGTCTCCGGAGAAGGGCGGCATATAAATTAAATTTTAAAAAAATAGCATATTGCCCCCAACAATCTGAGTCACCCACCTCAGAAGGATGGAAGGCTGAGTCAACCTTGAGTTGGTGAGATTTGATCTGCTGATCTGCTGAACTAGCAGTCAGCTGAAGTAGCTGCAGTACAGCATTCTAACCACTGCACCACCTCGGCTCTATTAACAGAGGCATACCTTGCTGAATGGAATTAGAGCTCTTGCATCATACAACTCTTGAGAATGTATGATTTAAAAAGCTAGTGGCTTTTTGCATATCAATTCATACCCCTTCCCTTAATAAAATTACCTAAGTCAAAGAAATAACTTCTACCCAATAGAGGGATGTAATTTTACAATTCTTTCCTGTGCAATTCCATATCTTTCTAAAAACCAGTTGTCCACCATACTTTTTAAAAATCACCCATAAGTGTTTGTGTGTGCATGCATCTTGGGGATGAAGTATAATTGTAAGGTTTTAATATAAAGAAACTTTGACAAATTTTGGATGGCAGCCATGAGAGTTTGCCTTTCTTAGAGACGTATCTAGTTACTCTTTCACAACTGTTAATATTCCTGTGCTGTTGGTATGTTACATTTTAAGAAGCTTACTTATGTCAATTTATATGGCTGTAACTCTGGATGACTAACAACTATTAAAATAATGTGATATGAATATATATACTGTATGTGTGTATATATATATATATATGTGTGTGTGTGTGTGTCAGAGATGGGTTTAGCAGGTTCTGACCAGTTCTGGAGAACTGGTAGCAGAAATTTTGAGTAGTTTGGAGAACTGGTAGTAAAAATTCTGACTGGCCCCAGCCTCATCTATTCTCTGCCTCCCAAGTCCCAGCTGATCAGGAGGAAATGGGGATTTTGCAGTATCCGTCCCCTGGATTGGGGTGGGAATAGAGATCTTACAGTATCCTTCCCCTGCCACGCCCACCAAGCCACGCCCACCAAGCCATGCCATACCCACAGAACCAGTAGTAAAAAAAATGGAAACCCACCACTGGTGTTTGTGTGTGTGTGTGTGTGTGCGCGCGCGTGTGTGTATAATATCTACACCACTCATCTAATCTAAGTAACTTACACACACACACAATACAGTACATTTCCCAGCCAATTAAGCACAAATTGGCTGCTGAAAACACCATACATTAGCAGCATGGCTCTGTTGTATTTTTGTCTCCTATTTCTGTGGAAACAGCTAAGTCTTTAAGGCTTTCTAAAAAGTGGGCAGAATCAGATCCATTCACACCTTGAGAGGTATGTTTCAGAAGGCAGGTACAGTTATGGAGAAGGCAGGCTTTTTGAACCCCGACAGATAAACAGTCCCTGATTGATGGGATCTGGAACAGGCTCCTCTTGCCTGACCAAATGGGACAATAGGAGTAATGTGGTCCTTCCTTCAAATACCCTGGCCCATTCTATATAAGGTTTTATAGGTAACAACCAATATTTTGAACTGCACCGATAGAAAGTTGGGAGTCAGTGAAGTTTGTGAAGCAAAGGTATAACAAGACATAACAAATGACAACTATAATTACCCAGGCTGCTGCATTCTGAACTAATCGAAGCTTCTTGGATGCTCTTCAGGAGCAGCTCTATGTAGAGCAGTGGCCCCCAGCCTTTTGGGCACCAGGGACCACTTCTGTGGCGAGAGGTTTTCCCATGGACCTCAAGAGGCATGGTTTCGCATGCTGCCTGCATCCCACGGATGGGGCTTTGCTTGTTTGTGTGGCCTGGTTTCTGGCATGCTGTGGCCTAGTGCCTGGTCCATGGGCTGGGAGTTGGTGGCCCCTATGTAGAACACATTGCAGTAATCCACCTTTGGTCATAACCAAAGCACTGCCTCTTGATCCAGGAATAATGGTGCACTTTGTGCACAACATGAAGCTCTTCAAAGGCTCCCCTAGAATGGCTGGGACTGGCTCTTTGAATAGGAGTCATGAATCAAGAAGGGCCCCCAAGTTACATACTGATTTTGTCTGGAGGAGTAGGGAAGAAGAACAAATGACTGAAAATTACCAGATCCAGGAGGCCATAACATCCAAAGCCACTCTCTCTTGCTAGGGTTGAACTGAAGCCTGTTTTCCATCTGGGTATCTGCAGCCTTCAGGTGCTGAGAGACAACACTACAGCATCGCTTGGCCAGCCAGGGGCAGAGATACAACTGAATATCTTCAGCGTAATAATACTGTACTTCACCCCATGCCATTGAAATGACCTGTTTTAGCAGCTTCATATAGATGTTGAATAGGAATGGGGAAGGAGTCAAGGCTGGAAGTACCCAACATTAGAAGATCTGTGAGGCAAACTTTCCTCTTTCCTCATTACAGCTTGGGGTCCACCCAGGACAAAGGAAAAGAGCTAGTATAATATTATGTCTTCAGCTCTTAATTCATGGAGGCATCAGCAACTTAATAGTCAGTGGCATTGAAAGTTGCTGAGAGATCAAGGTGAGCATGTATAGATGTGCTATCCCTGTCCAGCTCCATCCAGAGATTGTCCACAAGCACATATTTCAGTTCCATATTCCAGAATGAAATTGGAATTGTTTCTACTTCATCTAGGGCTCTCTGAGCTCCAAGGCTACATGGCTACAATCACCATAAATCTGTTAAACAGACTGTGAAGTCATTTAAGGTATTTGTCCATCAGCCAGTTCAATCTATTTGTTTCTATCTTGCTTGTTATGTAACATGTTTAGTTGTTGTATAATGTCAAAATTGTGTGGCTTCAACTGAGCCCCAAATCTTGGCTAGTTGTTTCAAACCCGTGTAAGAACTTGATTCTATATTTCTGCAGCTCACACCTATGTATACTTTTCCTCTGAGTCTATTTTTCAGGCTTTCTTCTCTGTTCTGGTTGAGTTTTTGGAACCACTCACTTGCTGATTTTTTCCTTAGGCTTGCTGATTTTTTCCTTAGGCTTCTGTGTTTCCCATGGCATGTTGATTTCTCAAATGCCTGTGCATGTTTCTTGTTATTGACATTTGTGTGTTTTTGTGTTCCTTCCTTTTTAGAAGCAGAGTAGCACAATACAAGGAGTCCTCATTTAGTGATCACAGTTGGGACCAGCAACCTGATGGTTACGTCAGGCAGTCATTAAGTGAAACCGTGACTGTGCTTACTATCATACTTCAGTTTTCCTTTCCTTTATAGACTTGTGGCCTGTATTGTAAATGAGAGGATTGGTTGAAAGTTATTTTTTCGTCACCATTGTAACTGTGAACAGTCAGTGTACAAAGCCGTTTCTAAACAAGGACTATCTATAATTGTGGGGGGCAATTGATAGGGTTAGGATAGCTCAGCCAATAGGTAACTAATGGTCTATATTATAGCTTAGCTTATGACACTTGTGACAAGCTACCTGCTTCTCTCTGGTAAATAGAAGGAGCCAGCACTTATATGAAAATCCTATCGCTTACACACATTTTTATATTTAATATGAAACGGCCATTAGCTGTTGCACAATAGTTTCTTTTCTCATAGGTCTACAGCAATGGTGAAATGTAAAATTTGTTACTACCGGTTCTGTGGGCGTGGCTTGGTAATGTGATTGGATGGGCGCGGCCAATTTTTTTTTTTTTACTTTTAAAAGCATTTTTTCGGCCGAAGGAAAAATGCTTTTAAAAGTAAAAAAAAAAAACACCCTCTGATGATCGTGCAGCTCAACTGGACAAGGGGAGGAGAGTGTTGCAGGGATTTTTGCTACTAGTTCTCTGAACCACCCACTGCCATTGCTACCAGATTGGGCGATCCGGTCCGAACCAGGAGCATTTCACCCCTGGTCTACAGATGTTGAGAAGTTTAAAGCTGTTTGTTGTGTTATAAACTTTTATGGCAACATATTTTGAGTTTAAAGCAAGAAAGCAGTTCTTGGGACATATATTTGAAATCTGTGCCACACTCCTCAAGGAATAATAGAAGCATAAACAGAGACAATGATGATTGTCTGCTTTCTGTTCTAATTTGGAAATTCCTTTTGATCAGCACTGTGCAAAGGATGTGTTGTTCTTGGCAGGTTTCCTGGGAATAGATCTCCAAAAGTGAATATTACCTTGCAATTTGAAAGGAAAGCATTAGGGGACAAAAGGCAATAGTTTTGTTTATCTGTTGCATGTTATCTCCTAATTCTCTGCAGTTTGAAATAGTGACTTACAATAAAATGTAGACGTAAAGAAGAAAATATGTAACTAAATGCAGCTTTCAAATGGCAGTTTGTCATAGACCAATAAAAGAATTTTGCAGAAGTTTCTATTGGAACTGGGACCTTGCATTTAGAAGTCTTTAATACAGTGTTTCTCAACCTTAGCAATTTTAAGATCTGTGGATTTCAACTCCCAACATTTCCTAGCCAGTGTTGCCCCAAATGGCTGACTGGGGAATTCTGGGAATTGAAATCCACAGAACGTAAAGTGGTGAAGATTGAAATACACTGCTCTAATGAATATAGGAACGAGGGTGAAGCTTCATTCTCTGAGCTTGTGGAATGGTTTCTGAATGTTTTGTTACCAGGCTAGGTAACATTTTCAATATTTGTTACTGTGGATTTTAGGGGATGTCAATGTTAGTATTCTTCTTCAGGTGTGCGTGTGGTAAGCCCTTATAAACAGAAGACCACTGACATCCCGTAAACTCCACTGAAGAGCTCCTAGAGCCTTCATCAACAGCCTTGCTAAGTCTTACTGTTTCTATGTTCTATGCAAAAAAACATTTGCGTAACAGTCCTGTATTTTTTCTAAATCCTAGCATGAAATATTACAGCAATGTGATATGAGTTTCTCCAGGTTGGGTCTCTATAATGTGTATCCATCTTCACTAATATGGCAGTGTCTTGGAGATGATAGGAATTTCAGTACTGAACATCTTATATGTCCAATTTCTTTATAAGTAAGCTCATTTCAGAAGAGTTTGATGACCGTTTGGTTCCATTGATGTCTAGGATCCAGTTGATTTTGAATGGAGTTTCTGGATGGAATGGGGCAAAGGATATATACTGTGGCTTCTTTTTGGCCACCTGGTGGTATCACTGGTATCCCGCATTTATATGGAAAAGGTATGTGATTTTGTTTTCTACTAAACATTTTCTCATCTGCGTTCTAATAAAATTATAATAATCTGTAACTAAAATTAC
Organism: Masticophis lateralis; assembly: GCA_030761175.1. NCBI lineage: Eukaryota > Metazoa > Chordata > Lepidosauria > Squamata > Colubridae > Masticophis > Masticophis lateralis. The sequence goes on from JAUDYJ010000001.1 coordinate 48,241,440, forward strand.
AATAATCTAACTAAAATTACAATAATCTGTATTTAGAGTATAAATGCTTAAATATAGTTGTCAGTTTTTGTTATTGCTGTTGTATTTGCATTTTCTCTTACTTCAGTGATGCTTCAGACTGGTGACTGTTTTGGACAGTGGGATATAATATGTTACCCATGTGAAAGGCTTTCTTGTGAATGCAGCATTAGTTCCCCCCATGAACATAATCTTTGTGTTTATCAAAGATTGAAAGGGATTCAGCAATGCTTCTGGATTCTCCACTGCAAAACAGTTCAGGCTCCTAATCATATGAAGAAGCATCCAGGGATACAAACCTGAGTTGCTTCGATTTTTTCTTTGGCACATAGAATCAAGAGTCCAGCTTTGTTGCCCTTGAATCAAGTTGAGGTCTCTCACATAAAAATATGTGGAGAGGGTTACATTTTAAAAGTAAGACTATATGAGGAAAGTTTGACTGCTATCCCTCATTTCTTCTTTTTGTCTCCCCTATTACTGTTTTATTTGTTTTATTTATTTGACTATCGGAAGAAATAAATGTGTTATATAGAACATCACTGCACTGAGTTTCCCCTAGGTAGCAGTTGTGATATTATAGTGTTCCTTAGAAGAAATGTTGTATTTTATTTGCATGATGTCTTGGTAAAAATAGGAATTGAGGTTTTTTGTAGGATGAGGCACAAAACATTCACTTTGGTTCCCTTGCCACTCTGCAATCTGCCCTGCACTCCTGTCACCCTGCCCTCCATTGCCCCTGCCATCCCGCCTCCTTGCACTCCCCTGTCTCTGCTACCCTGCAATCTGCTGTCCTGCACACTACTGCCTCCATCAACTTGTGTTTTGCTGTCCTGCCATCCTTGTGGTCCACTCTGCGCTTTGCCTTGCACCCCCACTGCCCTGTGTTCAGCTGCCCCTGCTCTGCCCTACACCCTGGTGCCCCCCTCCCACACCCCCATGCTCCACCTTGGCCTCTGCTGCTTCTGACTTTGTGAAGTAGTGGGAAGAAGAAGGCAGGGGTTTTGTAGAACACAGGGCAGGTGGCAGGGAGGCATGGTAGAATGGCAGGAATGGTGGGGTAACTGGGTGGAGGAGTGCAGGGTGGCTAGAAGGGCAGAGATGAGGGAGATAGGCAGATGGGAGAATGGAAGCACACCTTGTAGTTGTAAAGACAGAGTGAATTTTAATCACCCGACTTCAGGGGTGCTGCAACGGCCATAACTTTGAGGACTGGGCATAAGTATAATATAATACCAAGAGCCTTAGTGGCGCAGTGGACTAAAATGCTGTTAAAGTAGCACTTAGCTGCCTACAATTACTGCGAGTTCAAATCTCACCAGGCTCAAGGTTGACTCAGCCTTCCATCCTTCCGAGGTAGGTAAAATGAGGACCTGGATTGTGGGGGCAATAAGCTGTCTTTGTATAAAAAAGAACACCGCTTGGGAGGGCCCAAAAGCCCTACTAAGAAGGTATATACAAAAGTACGAAGGCTATTGCTTAACGCATTGTAAGCTGCCCTGAGTCTCCGGAGAAGGGCGGCATATAAATCGAACCAATAAATAAATAAAATAAATAAATGTTTAGCACCTTTGTAACTTCAAATAGTCATTGAATGAATGGTTGTTAAACTGTATTCTCATTGACAGTGTAGGACAGCAATCTAAATATAGTAAGTCCATCTGAATAATAACACATTTTAAAAATACCTTGTGGACAACTTGTGGGAGGGTTACAAGTACCAGGTAAAACGTTGCTATAATTACAATGAAAGCAGTTGTGCAATTATTTTTAAATGAAAGTAGTTGTTTTAGTTTGTTGAGTTGAAGCCAGTGCTGTCAAGTTGATTTTTAAATCAACAGTATATGCTAGTTCCTACTGATTGTCTTAATTAAGCAAGGCTTGTGTATATTTTTAACTGTTTTAATAAGAACATTACTTTCATGTCAGTATGAAAGAATCCTTGTAGTTCCTCTGTTTCATCTGAAAGCTTTTTTAAAGATTTTCTGTCCAAATGAATAATTTCACTCATACAAAACTGACTGTCGTAGTTATGGTTCAGAGGATTTGTTTTAAAAGGAAGCATGGAGAAAAGCAAAATGGCTTCTATCTACAATGTTTTTACTTGTCCACAGCAGCATTATATTACAACCCTGATGTCACACAAGCCTGTGAGTTATCTCAGTGTTAAGGCATATAGTGTTTCTCAACCTTGGCAACTTTAAGATGGCTGGACTTCAACTCCCAGAATTCCCCAGCTAGCAATAGGAGTTGAAGTCCACCCATCTTAAAGTTGCCAAGATTGAGAAACAAAGGCATATAGTGTTTGGCTATTGCTCAGGTTCCTATTTAATCACACTGGTCTGTAGTTATGGGCCCAAAATAAAATAATGTCAGGCATGCTGGTCTGAGTAGAGGCAAATATGATAAATAAGAATGACACAAGATTTTCTAATGTTAAACCAAGCATCTTTCTCCTTATTCTACGTTTTGGCATGTTGTACAACTTAGTAAGGAACGTGCCCTCGTTTATGGCAATTATGGAATGCCTATGTAAAATTGGTTTTCTAGAACAGCTCAGATAGATCTGAAAGCAGATTCAGCACCTTTCTCTGAAAAAGCCCATGAGTTTTGAAGAAGGCTAGATTTCCAAACATATACTGTAGTTGTAAATCTATTGCTCTATCTCCTAGGATAGCCACCTGATAGTCACTTGATAGAGAGATGGGCAGTATACGTATTTAATAAATAATTACATACCCTGTTTCCCCCAAAAGAAGACATCCCCTGATAATAAGCCCAATCGGGCTTTTGAGCAGATGGCAATAAAGCCAAGTGCTTATTTCAGGATTCAAAAAAATATAAGACTGGGTCTTATTTTCGGGGAAACACAGTAGCTGTTTCATAGGTTTCATTATTAGCTCTATCTCTGTGGCTTATTGAAAGTGCTTGTGGGTCACCTCCTATTTGATATATCTGCCTAAAGTAACTCTATAAAACATGCTAACGTTGGTATGAGGTTTTCAGACTAAAAGATGTTTGAATCCCTCTTCTTCCTTCAAATTGCAGGATTGAAAATAGACTCATTTCTTCTGAAAATTCAGATTTTGGGCCTCACTACTTCTATCTATTAATCTTGGGCCCTTTGAATAGCACTTCAGTTTAGATATATTGCTCGCCCTGGGCATCCCATCCCACAGTTTTTGGAAAATAGTAATTATCTTCAAGTTGTTCAACAGTGGGAATAAGTTAGCAGGGTCCTCCACATCTTTCTTCATAGTTCACTTCTAATAAACTCCATGCTGAGTAGTGCTGGAAGAATGCTGCGCTTATTAAAATTTGAGGAGTGAAATTATTGAACTATGTCAGTAAAAAAATCAAGAAAAAAAAAAGATCTATGTGCTCAGTTTAGACAGGAAATGAATTTATGAGACCCAAGGGAGAACTAATTTTTGCTTGTTTCTAAACAGCAAGTTTCTGTGTTTTTCCTTTGCAGATGTGTTTTTTCAGAACAGCAAAGTTGTTCTTCCCATTTCAAATTTGCATTGGAAAATAATATTTTTTGTGCATTGTTTGCCTAATATATTCAAATTGTTTTAAGAGTCTGCTCTACAGTATTGTGTTTCATAGTTAGAATGATTTGAATAATTCTTGTCTTCAAAGGCAGACATGCAGAGAGGACATGTCTGGGTGAGCTTGAATGGGTACTTGATGTACCCTCAACAGTATCTGCAGTGATTCTCTTAGCTAAAACGCCTCTTAGAATCCTTTGAGTCTTCTTGAGGTCAGAGGATTGGGGTTTTTTTTTTTTTGAGTGAACTGCTCATTTAAGCACAGGGAAAAACAGTCTGGTGATGGGATAATCCTTCATTCAAAGATTAATTAAGTGTGTGTATGTATATACATGCATTATGTTTTAATTTATTTGTCAGCTTGTATACCATCTCAGTAATAGAATGGCTTGAGGAAACTTACACAGTAGGATTAAAACATCAAAAAATTAATAGCTAAAACCAATCAAAACCACGCAAAGAGCATTTCATGCACATTGAGGAAGGTAATGATATAAACAAATCCCCCACAAATTATCATTGGGGAGTAGACTAATCCAGCCCAGCCCAGCTCTGATAAAAGAACCAGACTGTTACAGCTTTGTGGAAGCCAATAGAATCAGCCAATAGAGTCAGGATTTCAGGGGCATGCTAGTCTCTAGATCTCACGAGATTACAGTGTTTTTAAGCTAATACTTAGAGTATCAGCTCTTCTTGATCTTATCAGTTAGGCTAAAACAACAGGAGGAGAAGAATCCCATAGGCAACCAGAACCTTGAAGAGTTTTATAAGTGAACATCAATTTGAATAGTGCCCAGAAGCCCACCACTAGCCTGTATACCTTGCAGAATAATTGGTATTACATGAATGAAATGAACATTTCCATACTTACCTACGTAGCTGCATTTTGGACCATTTGAAGGTTCTGAGTACTCTCAAGGTGAGTCCCATATAGAGCACATTGCAATCATGTAGATCGTTGTGGAATGGTGGAGGTCACTAATACAGTGAGTCACGTCCTCTTAGAGTCTTCATTCTGTTTTGCATAGATTCTGTTCAGATCTGCTCCTCATTGCTCCTTCCATAAAGAACGAGCCAAAAAGATCAGATGAAATTTATATCCACTTCCATTTTATATATCCCAGCATTAAGGCATTTTCACTCGCCAAAATTCTATTTGTCTGCCTACTAAATGTTGAACCAAGAGTCTTATCATTATTTGATTCCCTTTATTTAAATTAATATGGCATTTGACATAGGCAACCAGGATGGGTGCTGCTAAATATCCTATCAACTCTCAAAACTACTCTAGCTGAAACCATATTTTTCTTGCCTCATTTCTTAATTGTCATACTTATGGTGGGGGAGGGGGGCTTATGGAATGTAGAATGTTTTCCTCCAATGTTCCAGACATAACAATAGTAAGGCTCCTGAGAACCAAGGCCAAATCAGCATGTCCTAGCAACGACAGAAGGGAATGCTGAGAGGTTCATCACCTGCTTGGTTGCCTACCATGACCTGTGACATGAGGGGGCTGGACAGTATCTATTCTTTAATTATACCAAAAACATGGGGACTATTCAGTGTTGGTTTCACCTTTGACCATGCCAATATGATGTACCCAGTAAACTGTAAACTGTCAGTAAAAAACAAATCAACCTAATTATTGCAATAGTAATATAGCTCCTTTGAAAGAGTTGGATATATTGGTGATAGATTAAACATTCCCTTATTCACGTATGACATTTCATCATCCATTCTCTCTACTATTTCAGTACAAACCTTGGTTTCTGATGGTGTATGGAATTGCTGCCTGTTGGTTTCTACTGGGGTCCAAAGGACTGACTATAATTTTTCTACATGTCAGTATCTCGTATTTAGTAGCCCAGTTGAAAAATCCATTGCTTACATGGTTGACTTCTTTGCTTCTGTTGTCAACTCTGCGTCTATCTGCTGTAGAAGAAGTGAAGGTAATTATACATGTAATGTTTGTGTATGTTTAAACAAGTTATTTTGTAAAAGTCTGGGATTTTGAGAAATTTAGAGGAATCAACTTTAGAAGATGTTATAGTATTCTTAGAATGTTTCCACCTTAGAAATTTAGAAATAAAATATGTATGTATATACAGTGGTGAAGATACAAAGTTATTATGTTTATTTTACAAAAGGAAAACAACAACATTGACAAAATGTTGATTAATATTTTTTTATAAAAAGCAAGAATTGGGTTGATTTCTTCATAGCCAAAATGTAAGCATTAAAAAAAATTAAATACTAAGTGGCCAGTGGCTAAAGTTGGGATTTCTTATCTGAGGCTGATAGTAAAATATAGTGTGAAGGAGATGAAAATAATGTGAAGAAAAGCCAGATGGATTTTAAGTGGTTCTGAAGTAGCAGCAAAATCATATACCAGTTAATTATACCTATATCTCAGTAATGTAAACACAAATTACTACAGTATAGTTGGCAGCAACAGTTCTAGATTTCTGTATGTGCTTATTATTTGTAATCACTGTAAAACAGTGTTTCTTAAAGACTCAGTTTTGCTTATTTGAGAATCTGCAGCAGCATGTATATGTATGCAGAGATATATACCATACATATACTGTGTGTATATATGAATGCATATACATATATGTATATATGTATATATGTACTCCGTGTAAAAAGAAATAAATATTACTTTAAACTGTGGGCCTAAGTTGCATTCTGAGTCTGGCTTAGAATAGTTTCAATGAAATAATTGGGAGCTGTGGTGGTGTAGTGGTTAGTGGTTAGAATGCAATATTGCAAGCTAATTCTTCTGACTGCCAACAATTCGATTCTGATCAGGCTCAAGGTTGATTCGGCCTTCCATCCTTCCAAGATTGGCAAAATGAGGACCCAGATTGTTGGGAGCAATATGTTGACTGTGTAAACCACTTAGAGATGGCTATGAAGCACTATGGAGTGGTATATAAGTCTAACTGCTATTGCTATGGTCCTATAGTGCTATAGCTATGGAATAAATTTTTTGGCTTTATTTCAACTTTGTCTAATGCTACCTTTCACTAGTAAAACCCATTGGAAGTGTTTGGATAATATAAAGCTATTCTGGAGTCTTTCCTTTTATAAATCTGTACACATTTAGATCTCAGGTTTCTGGCTATGGAATATTACTTTTAATAGCTATGTTACTTTTTACATAATCTTCAAATTAGTTTCATTTTTTTCAGACAGGCTGGTATGCCAGTGAAAATGTGTATTATCTACTAGTTTTCACCCTGATTGTGCGCTGTCTCTATTATACAAGCTTCAGTCTGGAATATTGTTGGGATAGGACTACTGAGATGATACAGCATTCATTCCTTTGGATGTTGTCATATACATTCTACTATCCTGTGTTTCACAATGGACCTATTATCACCTTTGATGAATTTTATACACAGGTAACAACACTTTGGATTGCTTTGATGTTAATAATATGTTTTGGTATTGCTTCTCATGCCGCTTTTTAATATCTTCATGTTGGAGAAAGCGATAGGAACCAAAATGAATTTGCATGAAAGCTTTTGGATGGTTTCTGTCATAGTAGGAGTTTACATTAAATAAAAGCATGGCCATAGTATTGATTGGATTATATGGATTTAAAATTAACGTTCTACCAAAACAGAATTCATTATAAATAAATCAAATGTCTGCATTTATGCAAGAGGCAAAAATATGAAAACATACAGAATTGGGATGAGAAATATTGGTTGACAATAGTTCAAATGGAATGAATGTTAAGAATGCAACTAAATGTCAAGCATCAGTTAGCAATATGATGTTTCTGGAAAAAAAATCTCTGATCTGATTTTACTCTTCAGTAATAGATCTATAATTTTCAGATGATGATGATTAGCACGTGGTATTGTTACATTAGCCAGGAGACCACAATGTTATTATAAAATAGTAGTTTAGCTGTTAATTTACCAGCTCTATTGTGAGACACACTCACACACTTCCCAAAATATGCCACAGGAGGGCGAGCTGGCTTCACACCTGAAAAAAAGGTGAGCAGCTCTTCCTGAAGCGTCATCCAAGCTTCCCTCCTTTCCCTGGAGATGCATCACAAATGGGTATTGCAACCAGGAAGGTTCAGAACTGGCAGGAATCTGACTACTTATACGGAGCACCAATTCTTCTCCCTACCAAAGGGGTACTTATTTATCTACTCACATAGAACATGCTTTCAAACTGTGGGGTGGACAGAAGCTGAGGCATGTGATGGAAGCTCACTCCGCCACGCAGTGCTTGGACTTGAACCACTGATGCAGAGATCATCTTCAGCATCATTAAGCCACTGAGCCAACACACCTCTTATAATTTTCAGACCATGAAAAGTAATAATTTGAATTTTTCTGTGTAAGCCCCATGCCATTTTGGAATACTAAATTGAAAACATTACTTTTAAAAATCATACAGACAAATTCAAACAGGTTCAGAAGATGTATTAAAAAATTGTGCATAATGGCCCAGCAAAGTGAATGGGGATATTACTGTGTTTTTCAAATACCACTGACAATGAGAAAGACTTAGTCTGTGCTATCCCAGGAGCAGGGCTAAGTCTATTGGGTATAAATTCCAGAAATTATATTTCTAATGTCCTCTTGTGAAAAAAACATATGTAAACAAAATTAGTTTCAATTGAGTATCTATAAACAGGAGTGCAGCCTTATGTAAAAATTCCTTTTCTGATGTCAAACATCAGATTTTAAAAAAGACTTTTGCCAATTCAAACTAATAATGTTAGTTACCTACCATTATTAATTCTTTTTAAAATAATATTTCCATGTGTATAAATTTTCAGTTGCACGGCATCATGAGTTATATGATTTTATTATTACATAAAAAGAATGAATTCATCTAGCATTTTTAGTATAAGAATTCCATTGCCTTGGGCATTTTGATAATGTTATACAATATTTAGCTGTTGGATTACATAGATAACCCTTCAAAAAAAATTTTTTGACAATTTTTTAAAAAAATAAATCTTACTTTATACCACCAATGAATTATGATCATTGTCTTTCACATTTATGATTTTCTCTAAATTAAGCTTATGAAAAGTAAGCTAATTTCCCTGAACAATTTGATCATTCTGTAACATGTAATAGCTGGTAGAACTCATTCCAAAGGGAAGTATGCTATATTTGAATATCATCAACATTCAAGCTTTTATCACCTGTTGAGATAATAGTTTCTGAAACAAACTTTTTGTTCTCGGATATATCAATCAGGGAAGAAATATAATGTTTTCGATCATTTAGGCAAGTGGAGAACATATGACTTAAGTATCTCAATTTTATATTTCTTCCAATGTCTATGAAATTGTTTAATAGGATTTTATATCTGATCTCCTGCTCAACAGAATTACTGATCTCCTCCTTCCATGAGATTATTGTAGGCTTTTGTTCTATAAAATATAAAGTAGAATTCTGGGGCGTTTTTAAGAAGCTATTTCCTCAGTTGTTGTAGAAAAAGGAATGAGGAAACTCCTCATTTAGCCAACTTCCAATTTCTTTACTTGATTTTCCCCCCTCTATTTTTCCTCTGTTCATTGCTAGGAAGTGATTACACAGATGATTGGCTTATTCTCCATAAAGAATAGAAGATTGCTTAATGACTCTTATTACATCTTTCAACAAGCTTGCCAGATGCTTTCACTATACTGACTCATCTTTAATAACATCTCACTATCTGCAACTACTTTAAAGAAACTATCTTCAAAGTACTGTGGAGGAAAGAGAAAACACACCCCTCAGTGTTGTCAATTCAGTTATGATGCATGCCAATCAGACTTCTTAAGGCATACAGTCACACCTGTTTCCTGTTATATAGCCAACATTAAAATACTGAACCATGGATAGCAGCTGAGATGTTTAAGGCCACTTGGGTGACTAATTTCCTTGCAAAGTAGGAAGCAACATAGTTTCAAAACTCTGCCAACTTACCGCCACCAAGACACCGCAGGACAACTCTCCACAGCCAACTCACCACTGGCACAACTCACCATGGGCAGCTGGAGGGAGAGCCAGGCAGTGCAGGCGAATGGGTGGGCAGAATGCAGAGCATATTGGGACAGGCTGCAGAAAGGAACAGTGGCCTGGGGGGCCTTCCCATTTTCACACCCCTCGCTGTTGTTGCACCAGGCTCCAAGCAGAAGATGCCAGGGATGGCAGTGGTGGTAGTAAGGATGGGAGGCGGTGAAGCGATGGCATCAGCAATGGTTGTGAGCCCAGTGCCATGACAATATTGATGACAGCTGCAAGCCTGGTGCAGTGATTGAAGCTGCAGAATTGTGAGCCCGGTGTGGTAATAGCAGCAGTAGCAGCACACCGTGCTCGGAGTCGCTGCCACTATCACACAGGGCTTCAAGCCTGGTGCAGTAGGGTGTTAAAATAAGAATCTCCCAGCTGCCACTGCCTCCCCATCCCCCATCTCTCTCTCTGTGCGCTCTGTCCACCTGCTCACTCACCTGCCCAGGGCTTCCTCCAGCCACCCACAGCAAGTTATCCCTGTAGCAAGTTGCTCTGTGAAGTTGTTCTGCGGTCCTGTGAATTGGCAGCAGCAAGTTGGTGGTGGTGAGCTGGCCGTAGGGATCTGGCTGAAGCAAGTTGTCCCATCCTGACTCCAGGAAGCATACAGGGATTGATCAGAACTGCTAACAGCCTGATGTACTCAGTCCAATACCCAGTTCTAAAAAAGAGTAATGGCTTGTGAAAGGGATATTAAGAATCTAAAAACAGAGTAGTTGTGAGAGAACTAGGAGAGACACATTACAACACACAAAATAACTCCCTCTGATCAATGAACATCATATGTACTAATATACTTTTTCCAAATTTTATATAAACATATAGATCTCTTTTTATCAACCGGAATAGCAAACTGTGCTCAACTTTTCCCAGCTCCTTCCAGAGAAAGGTGATTTCTGTTTAAAATAAATTATGGAAACAGGCCAATATTTAAAACATTATCCATTTAAAATCTCATCAACATGAATTTTTCAAGTCAGAAAAATACAATTAAAATAGCTAATGAGAATAATCATCTAATATAAATTCAAAAGGAATTTTCCAGCATGAATTCCCAAAGGGGCTTGTACCAGAGCTATTAAAAATTCTCTCTTTGAATGCCTAAAACTCTCCAGGCCCCCACCCCTGACATGCAATCAGCTCTATACAGACACCTTTCATGTCTCACATGGTTGAAGTTATTTTTGAGAAAATAGAGCTACATCTAATAGCAAGCACACAGTATCTAATTATAAAAATCACCATAGCTTCAATTTACATGTTCACAGTTCAGAATCAAAAGGAACAGACCTGACGTAATAATCTAGCTGTTCAACACAGGAAATCTAGAGTTAGTGTATTCCCAACTAATATTCTACTTCCATGATAGCTATCTCCTTATCATTGGCTCCCACCATGAAGCTATACTTCTCAAGATTCAGCTAAATAGTCAACTGAAGTTAAATTTTCTTTAAGGAAAACAATTATGTAAGAAACATTATCAGTGAATATGGCTTTTGGGAGCAAGATGGCACATATGTTACCTGCTTCCAAATGCTGCTAGTGGAATCCTTTTAAAAGTTTGTAATCTTAAGAGATCACAAATTCTTATAAAATTTCAGTGTTCCACAGGAAATGTTTGGTGAGAATGCTAACATCCAGTAAGATTTAGTGTATGACCATTTACATCATTTAGACTACCAGTGTTTCTTGGATCAAAGATTAGGAATCATTGAATCACATTATTTGCAGTATGATGACAATATTACTATGTGGATAGCAGAAGCCCTGAAGATCTGGCGTATTATAATTAAATGCATATGTTCTTCAGATTACAAAAATCCAAGACTATCAGCAAGCACAATATATTTTATATTGTTTACATGTTTTAATTTTCAAACTCAAAGACTAAATAAAGATTCCGATTGGAATTAAAAAGGAAAGAAAAGATTGCTTGACACAATAATCAATTAAAATCCAATTCTATATAGTATTAATGTTTAATTTATTCTAATACAGATGAGCAAACCACAATCCTGCAATTGGAAGTCCAATCTATCTATTTTCATCTGGGGAGCCATTCGTATTTTGATTTGGTGGTGGTTGGCAGAATTGATGATTCATTTTATGTATATGCATGCTATCTACAGTAGCATTTCGCACCTGGAAGCAGTAACTTACTGGACATTAGGTGAGTGTATGTCATTGTGTGTAGAATTGATTGTTACAGTATGTATTTATTAGGTGGCTAATCCTAACTCAGTGTAGAATCTATGACCCCAGTGGGCTACCAATAACAGAAGCCACAGAATGGGTTTCAGCATGGGTTTATTGATTCAAATAATTACCTTTTTTGAACATTGCTTGGTTTCAACACAAATATTAGAGATATCCACAGATGATTAACATTGCCTTCTCACTAAGGGAAGCTGTAATGTATCTATGTCTTCATTGGGCTACTAGGAATGAGTTCTATTTAAGCTTCCCATGCTAGGGAAGCTGCATGCTTAGGTTAGAAAAAGAGAAATTAAGCAGAGAAATAAAGGGAGCATAAGTATTTAATCACCCTCATCAATTTTCATCTGTTTATACTCTTGCTCTACCAAGTGTGGTGCTTGATCAATGTAATTTGCCACTCAAAGAATGGCCCATGTGACGACTCAAGTTCTGGTATCATTACACTGCATAGACAACATGAGTCAGCCACCAGTAGTTATGTCAGCAGAAGTGCAATAGATTCTCTACCTCAAAGTGTATCGCTCCTCCCCTTCTCAACACAGCTTATCATGTTCTATGTTGCAATCCTTTAAGGGCTATATTTTGGGTTTTTACTCATATACTGTATATTGTACAGTGGTACCTTGATACTTTGGTACTTAATTGCTTTGAAACCCATTGAATTTGATAGTCTATGCATTTCAGCATGAAAAAATTGACCCGGGTACTCATCATTTGTTTGGTACTTGATTATAACTTGTCATTGTCATCTGTTTTAGGACTCACTACATTATTCCTTATGGGAAAATTTTTTTTTGGTATTCATTATTTTTGGCATTCATTGTGTCTCCCAGAACCAATTATCAACGAATACCGAGGTACCACTGTGCAGGCTGATGTAATCAAGTCCATCCATCTTGCTGATGATCATCCTCTTCTACTCTTCCATTTTTCCCACCGGTAGAGTCTTCTCTATGCAGCAGGGCTTTTGTAGGTATAGATATGTTATGGCATCTGAATATCTTTTTCAAAGCCTTTATTGCTACCCTCCCAAGTTTTAATATTTGGTCAATTTTTGATTATTGGCTGTTTTACTGTCAATCCCAAATGGCAGAATTTACCCACCACTTCAATATCTTCATTGTTAATTTTAAGACTGTTTATTGTATCTGTTGTCATTAATTTGATCTTCTTAGTCTCATTTTTCCACTGTGCTCCTTAATTTGTATTACTTAGCGCTTCCAGATAATTTGCATTTTCAGCTGTTAGAGTAGCATCATCTGCATAATGCAGGTTATTGATGATTCTTCTTCCAATTCTAAAATCACACTCATCTTCTTCCAATCCAGCTTCCCTTGATACATTCAGCATATGGATTGAATAAATAATGGGAAAGTATGTTGCTTTGTTGCAATACTTTGCTAATCTGGAATCTGCTTTGTTCTGTTCCAAACAGACAGACTGTGGCTTCTGGCCTGTGTATACTTTCTCATGGTGACAGTGTGATGTTCTGGAATTGCCATTTTCCTGAGGATATTCCACAGCTTAATATGTTTGGCATAACCAAAGATCTTTCCATAATAAAAAAAGCCCATATTGACTTCTTTCTGATATTCTGTGACTTTTTCAATTATCTAGCATCCATAAGCATTAAACATAATTACTTTGCTAGCATGTAAAATTAAAGATATTGCAGAGCAGTGCAATGTATACAGGTACCAGTTTGGATATTGGAAGATTGTGTTAGTGATTAAAAAATCATTGAACAGGCAGAAGTCATTTTCTTGCTTCATGTTAAATTCCTAGGCTGTGGAATCCAACTATGTTTTCCACCTTAATAACTTTGGTACTCTACTCTCCAGCCATAAGCAACACATCTTCTTTCTTTTAATTTCAGATTGAACCTGGCAATAAAATTCATCAGTCTCCTCTTTTTCCGCATCAATGCTTGCTGCGTGAACTTGAATAATCATATTAAAGTGTTGTCCACAAACTCTAATTGATAAAATTTGTTCCCAAATATTTTCCTTGTTATATCCTTCCTATGAAAACTATGAAAACAATACCATTAATTCTTCATTTTTCATATCTTGAATAGTAAACAGTAAGTTATTGTGGTTAAAAAGGTCCAATTCTAGTCCATTTCACACTTGGTAGTATGTCAGATTGTAGTCTTATCTATTTCATCTTTCACAGTTTGAGTTTCCCATATTCACTCCACATTTAGCTTCAGATTTTCTTTTCCTACCTGGCAACATCAACAGCTAGACATCCTAAAGGCTTTAATTTTGCCATGGCGTAAACACATTAGTACTCTGAGAGATTATTAGTTTTTTCTTAATAGCATATTGAATGCTATTCACTAGGGGAGGCCCTTCATCCAGTATTGTATCATTAATCATTCTATATTTCATGTCCTTGTGGCTTTCTTGGTAAAATACAGGAACAGTTTACCATTGCTTTCTCCAGCATGGTATGAAATGACGCCTTTTCCGTTGTGATCATCTCCTTCCAGCATCTTCCTGTATCCCTGCTGCCCAGTATACAAGCCTACTTGTTTTAGCTAGGTAGTTGAGATGACTTTCATGTCTTAGAAGTACAAATCTGGCCAAAGATATCGTTACGCTCATTCCCCCCCATTCCCCGGAATCTCAATTTGTTGTGAAATAAATTGAAAGAGACACAAGTAAATAATATCCAATATTTTACCTCCGTAATCCAAAGAATAGGCATTTTGCTTTTGATGTATGACTTACATCATATAATAAAAACATATTCTTGTAAATAATAATAAAAAAATGGCATGGAAATAATTATGGCACCCCTAACCTATTATTTCACAGCACATTTTTTCAGGCAATAACTACAATCAAGCACTTTTTTGCAACGTCAACTCTTGTCAACTGGTAATTTGTCACATTCTTCTTGAACAAATGGTTCCAATTGTCTTAGGTTTGATGTGTTCCTTCTTCCAACTGTGAGTTTTAGCTCTTTCCATAGATGTTCTATAGGACTTTGATTAGGATTCATAGCAGGCTACTTCAGAACAGTCAATTTTTTACTTTTCAACCATTCTTGGATTTTCTAAGATGCAATTTTTTTGGATCCTTATTCTGCTGGAGGACCTGTAAGAGGCAACTAAAGCAGAGCTTTCTAACAGTAGGCATTACATTTTGCTCTAGAATGCCTTAGTAGTCTTATTTCATTGTATCCTCCACAGATTCAAGGCATGCAAAGGAAAAGGTAGCAAAGCAATCGTAGCATTGTGGAACCTCCTCCATGTTTCATAGTAGGAATGGTGTCCTTTTTTTAAAAAAATATATTTTTTCCTCTGTGAACATAGAACTCTTATGATGTACCAAAACACTCTAATTTTGTTTCATATGTCCAACGGGTATCCTGCCAGAAGGGTATGCATTTAAAGAAACTCCAGTCTGGCTTTTTTGTGTCTATCTTTCAGAAATAGGCTTTTCCTGGGTCTTCTATCAGGGAGGTCTTTCAGTCAGACAATGAAGGATGCTTTGAATTGACATTGTTGTATTTGACCTTGATTTTGGTCCAAAATTTTTGGAGGTCAGCAAGAATCTATTTCGAAATTTCCTTGGTTCTTTTTCCATCTTTCAAACTATCCTTCTCTTCAATCTGGAGTCAATTTTCTTCTTACAGCTTTGTCCTGGAAGCTTTGTAAATTAAGATCACAAGAACATGAAGAAACCAATGTGGAGTTGGTTTATCATGTTTGGCTATCTTCTTTTTTCTCCTTTGGCAACTCTCTGTTTTTCTTTCTGTGGTCCATGTTCATTTTTTTTTTTTTGGTCTTTTAATGATCCCATGGTCCCTTCCGTCTGGGTGGAGTCGGGGCAACTGAACGGAGCTGAGTGTTTACTGGCTGGATACTCTTCTGGTCACCAATGCGGATTTCGCAGCAGATATATTCTCATTGTGCCCAGAGAGAGAAATATCTGCCTCTACTTAGGGTTGAACTTGTAGCCTCCTGATTGTGAGGCGAGAGCTCCACCTTTAGGTCACTGCACCTGTAGTCTGTAGTTCATGTTCATTGTGCTGCACAAAATGCCCGAGAGAGTACTTTTCTCCATACAGATAGGCTGAGTGATTAATTATGAGATTGGAGACACCTGTGATACCAATTAAACATTCTGCTTGAGAGATCTCTAAAGTCCAGTTATATCTTTTAGCTTCTAAGGGGAACCAATAATTAAATCAATGCTATTCTCATTTGCTATTATTTTTTATAGACATAAAAACTTGTTCATTATGTTCACTTCATTAAATTAATTCATCATCACTTTGTGAAAAATGGATCTTTAATAAAAAACGAATGCTAGTAATTAATGCTTATAGATTTGGAAATGTGGCCATTTGTTGAGCAGTTGTTAGGAGGTAGACTGTACCTCCCATTGTATTTGAGAAATTTTGGAATGCTTTTCTAATCCTTATTAGGAGTTTGAGAGCCAGTTTGGTGCAGTGGTTAAGGCATCAACCTAGAAACTTATGCCTTAGACACAAAGCCAGCTGGGTAACCTTGACCAGTAATTTTCTCTCAGCCCTAGGAAGGAGGCAATGGCAAACCTCTTCCTAAAAATCTTACCAAGAAAACTTCAGGGACTCATCTAGGCAGTCTCCAAGAATCAGACATGATTGAACAGAAGAAACAAAAATTGAGAGTTCAGGATCCTGTTTAGGCAATGAAAATAGTTTAGTTGCTGACATAATTTCTGTTCAAAATGTGTAAATGATGGGATATGTTACATTAATCTGAAGTAAAAGTCAGGATATTGTTGATAATTTCTTATCCTAAAGAATAAATTGATGTCTGGGAAAAAGTGATATAAAGAATACAGATCCAGCCCTCCCTATACGAATGAGGCTGTTTTCAATAGCAGCTGCCAGACTGTAGGATATTTTATTTTCTACAATCCATCAGGATCTTTTTCTTAGTCTTTTCTTTTTCTGCCAACTGATTTAAGGTTTCCTGTTTGTCTTGCCAAACAGATGGTTTTGATATGACACATGCTCCTTTTATGTTTTAGCTGCTTCCGATTTGGGACCGTTACTTTATTTCTTTTATGAGATTCCTTTGCACTTAATTATTGCAAGCAATAATTGAAATATGCAACTTATCTTGCCAAAAATAATGTCACATTTTCCAGTTTTAATATAGTTTTTTATAATTTCTAAAAGAGATAACATATAAATAATTTTGCTTTTCTCCCTTAAATACTGGACATTCAAATAATTATGGAACTAAGCCCAGTGAGTCCCTTGGAGCTAATATAATTAGACAGCAATGTTGTGATTTTGCTTTATTTCTTATTTTATTTGCATAATACTTATAATGGAGGATGGAAAAATGGTATTGCTTATTTTCCATAAAAAATAGAGCAAAATCCCGATATATGATAAAAGAAAATGCATCTATTTTGAATTGTAAAGTGAATTGTACTTTTATTGAATCCTCATAGTAACTTCTGTATTAGATTTTTAGTTATCCTTCACAAGGAGCTTTCTATGAAATATTTGGATTTTGTTTCTGTCTCCTTTTTATCCTTACAATAGTATGCTAGCATTTAAAAATATTTGCCCTGCTTTTTCTGTGTTAATAGATCAGAAAGTAGATTTGCCTACATTAAGATTTGTCTATAGAGATTTTCAGTCATTCAGGTCATGGCTCTTCCAAAGGTACTTTTTTCAAAAAGCAACTGAACTGAAGAAGCTTCTTGGATGAGAAGCAAAATGTCTTCAAGGAAAAACAAAGTCCAGTTGCCTTTTGAAAAAGCACTTTTGGGACTACACTAATATTCTCTAAATCATAAGTGATGCTCAGGACAGGTTACAGCCTTGGCATTCAAGAACAAGCTAAAGAAATTTATGTGTTGATTACTAAACAAATTTATAAAAGCAGTCTGGGTGGAAACCAAATTAAGACAACACAGAATCATCAAAAAAGGATCTCCTCCATCTCTCTCGCTCTCTTTCCCTCCTCATTTCCAATTTGGGTCTTAGAAAATCTGGTTGGTTTCCCAATTTTTGCACAAGTTTTTACATTGTACATGTGCAGATATGGCAAAGAAAGTGGGACACAGGATTTCTTTAAAACATCATTATCACCACCACTAATTTAATACAAGTGCATCTATACTTACATTCACTAATTAGACATAATAGGAATAATGGAATAAATCAAAAGATGAGTGGGCGCAATAGAGATTTTTTCTTCAAGTAAGAGTGTTCTCAATGAAGAATAAGAGTTCGTGCAAAATACATTGCCAAATTAGTATGTCGGCTGTTTGAGATAGACCAGGCTAGGAAATCAAAGTTATTCTTACTGATACTTTTATTATAAAGTATTCTGTTATATGGTAACAGAACCTTGCTATTCTGAATGAGCTTTCCCTCTCCCTCCCTTTATTATGGCGAGGAGGGCTTATTGGAAGATGCAACAGGTCACAACTCTGTCCTAGACTCAGATTTTCTTTCTCATGATTGCACTCTTTTTCCTGTTCCTCAGCATGATTCCTTCTGTCCAATACACAGTAAGGGAATATTTTAGTCCTTCTATGGATTTCAAAGAGAATCTTCTGGAATACAGAACTGTTCAATTTTATACTAACACTCTAATTTAAGTGTTCTACTTGCAATATTGTAATTGCATCCAAGGAAGATCCAAATTCAAATGTCTCTTGAGATTCTTAGTCATCCAGGTCATGGTTGTCCCAAAAGTGGGATAGCTGAAGAAGCTTCTTGGATGAAAGCAAAATGTCTTCAAAGAAAAAAACAGAAAGTTCAGTTGCCTCTTGAAAAAGCACTTTTGGAACATCCAAATTCAAACTTACTTTGAGCCATATAAGGTCATTGATGCTTTCTACCATCTACTATCTCTCAGCAAACCTTCTTCATAAAAGCTATTTTGGAAATGCTATAATAAAATAATCACTGCCTTGCAGCCTATATAAATCATGATGGGATAATTATGCAGTATATCTATCTATCTATCTATCTATCTATCTATCTATCTATCTATCTATCTATATCTGTTATTTTATTTTTGTAGGTCTTTATGTGTATCTTTCTTTATGCCAGGGATTTTCCTACGTATATCAACATGTTTCAGAGCCTAATTTTCAGTGAAGTCTCAATTCACCAGCTTTTAGGCCTTCCTAAACATTACAGCAGCCTTTTGCTATCTGTTTGAATTTGTCTATATCTTTCTTTCTTTCTTTCTTTCTTTCTTTCTTTCTTTCTTTCTTTCTTTCTTTCTTTCTTTCTTTCATCTATCTATCTATCTATCTATCTATCTATCTATCTATCTATCTATCTATCTATATCTGTCTGTCTATCTATCTATCTATCTATCTATCTATCTATCTATCTATCTATATCTGTCTATCTATCTATCTGTCTATCTATCTATCTATCTATCTATCTATCTATCTATCTATCTATCAATCAATCATCACATACATATATACAAGTGGAGCTTAAGATACCATATAAGGACTTTACTTTTTGAATTGATTTCAATTATTTTCTAGCAAAATATTTTTTTCAGCAGTCAGGACAAGTTTACAAATATAGCTTATGGTATGCTAATTAAGTTAATGACCAGCATGATATTATGCTATACCATAAGATGATACATTTGTACCCTTACCCGTTTGAAATCATCAATTTGTTGTAATGTTTATGATGCCTACCAATTGCCTTTTTTGACACATTGCACTAACAGATAAGACAAAAGAACTGTGTTATTGTAAAAAGTGTATGTGTTTGATCTTAAAAGATTCTTGTGGGGAAAGAAAGCTTTTAACCAATTTGGGTCGTGAACATTCATGGCCTTCAAAAAAGTTCAGTGTTTTGGGGTTGAAGATATTATTTGGCCTATTAGCTGGCCCAACTATCCTGTCTGAATGAGAAATCTCTCTTCCAGTGTTAGGCCCATCTTTCACTTCTACAGATACTTATAACCATTCATTTAGTCACTATTTGAAATTACAATGGCACATGACAGTTTTTTCACACGGCCATTGCATCATTCCCCATGGTCATGTGATCAAAATCTGGATGCTTGGTAACTGGAATGTATTTATGATGGTAGCAATGTCCCAGGTTCCCGTGATCGCCTTTAGCAACCTTTTGATAAGCAAAGTCAACGGGGAAGCCAGATTCACTTAACAACCGTGTTACCGGTTTAACTGCAGTGATTCACTCAACAGTTGTGGCAAGAAAGGTTGTAAAAAGGGGCAAAACTCACTTAACTGCTTTGCTTAGCCACATAAATTTTGGGCTCAATTGTCCTTTCAATAAAGGAAAAAGCACTGATGATGTTACCCAGGGGTGGGCTTCAAAAATTTTAGCAAGGGGTTCTCTGCCCGGTTGCTGGGTGGGCATGGCCATGGTGGGCATGGCCTAGTCATCCTCCTGCACTACGGTGGGTGGGGGCGTTTTTGCCCTCGCCAGGCTCCAGAGGCTTTCCTTGAGCCTCTGAACTGCACAGAATCTTAGCTAGAGGGTCTCCAGAACCTCTCCAAACCCCCAGCAGCCCATCCCTGATGTTACCTAGTTTGGGTAATGAAATGTCTGCAAGAAAACTACCAAGCTCAGAGAGTATCAAGGACCCTCAATTGTGACTTTAAGTTGAGGACTAGCTGTAATCATTCCTTGCTTTTCCTTCTGGGACTGGGGGAGGAAGAGAAAGCATGGCAAATTATCCTTGAAGGCAAATAGCCTTCAAAATACTTTCCATGGAGTAAGGCCATGGGAGTGAATGTGACTACTCATCTGCTTTATACATTATGAAATAAGTCCCAAATCCTTTTTTCATACATGAAAATTTCCAAGGAAATGAGGGTAAAGACAGAAGCCAAGAGTTGGTAACTAGTATCTTTGTCTTTGATAATTATTCTCTGACCACTACTAAGTTCTACTTGAGAACATCAAAACAAGTAGAAGCCAGGCCCACTAAGTTGAGGAGTGACATCAAGATAAACTCGACATTGCCTGTGTGTTCAAGAGAGAAAGGTGCTGCATGGGTGAAGTACTAATTTCTCCAAGAATTATCCTGTATGTTTCCCAAATAGAGTAGAAGTGAGATGGCTTCTGTATTGGTTCACTGGTCATGTACTTTAGTTCTCCTTTGAAGGGCTGAACATTTAGTCAACTAAGAACTAGCATAGATAGTATCTGGAGAAATGGATGACATCTGGGGGTAGAGCTTCCTTAATAGTTTTAAGAGTTAAGGCTTGTTTTTCCCTCTAATAACTCCCAGTCTTAGGTAGAAGCTAGGGGAGACAATTGGATTTCGTCCTTGGATAACATCTATGCCTTGAGCTTAATTCTGTGCCTTGAGCTTAATTCCAGCACCAAAATCAAGTTGACAACTATTAATTATTTTTGAAATTTGGCACCATTTGTTCCTGATAGTTTGTCCTAAGCACTAATCTAGCAGCTGTCTTTTCAGCTAGTATTGCTTCTTCTTTCATAGGCAGTTTCATGTAATATAGTTTTATGAGATGAAAGCATGAATAAACATGCCTCAATCTACATTTGTTGTACATCTAAAAGTGATTAGCACAATCTATTGATAGTAATTTGCATTTTTAAAAAAAATTACATTAAATGCCATAGTTACTGTAGCCCTATGGAATAAGAAAGTATGAATTTGCATTATACTTTGGTCATATTGAGAAAGGAATGATGTATACCACTGCTTGGAACCCTTTCAAGCATTAAATAGTACTATTCATTTTTATTGTTAAAATTGAAGAATAATCATTCTTGATTCAGAATTAATATGAAATGCTCTGGCTGATATCTTTAATTTATAGACTAATAACTCAGCAAATTATTTTTAAAATTGATTTTAAAGTTTCTATTTTTTTTAATGGAAGATTTTGGTGTCTCTGCATTCATTGACATTTTAATGAACTATTAACAAAGGAATGAATTTGCTGCTGTTGTTCAAATAATGCTGGGCAAGAAGAATTTTGAAATAAGTAAATACAAACTCTGGCACAAGATATTTAATGAGATCTAGTGCAGTTCAAGTACTATGCAAATACTTTTTTTCCTAAGGGCTGTAAATATCCTTAGAGTAAAATATGGTGGTTGCTTTATAGAAACAGACTATCATCATCAGTCCCATCTAATATACTTAAGTTGGGAAATATTAGCTGAGAGATGTGGGTGAAACAAAGTAGTTCCATGGCAGCTGGATTTAGATCCAGCTCTTCTTTTTCCCATCATCATCTTTGTGACTGTCAGTAGGTAGGCTTATGAAAATAAAATATGTATTTGAACTATAGCACAGAGAGTATTTAAAATGACGATTTTAAGGTACTTTAAGATAGTTATCCTATACTAAGGGTCTCCAACCTTGGCAATTTTAAGACTTGTGGACATCAACTCCCAATCAACTCCCATCAACTCCAATTCTGGGAGTTGAAGTCCACAAGTCTTAAAGTTGCCAAGGCTGGAGGTCCCTGCCCTACACTCTTCTAATTATTATATTTTGTGATTTTTCCCCTAGCTCTTCAACAGCCCTGATTAAATATGTCTTTGAACACTGTTTGTGTGTGAAATACATTTCAGTGTATTTTTTCATGTACTTTCTAGAGTTCTCCATAGACAGTACTGTCTTCCACATTTGATAGGCTAATAGCAAAAATAAATAAATAAATAAAAAAAACTAATCACAGAAGTTATCCACTGTTAAAAACACCTATGGGAAGAAAGCCAATAGGTTGGGTCAAACTTATATTTGAAAGAGTAAGATTTCTCTTCCTAGTAAAGCTGAAATGAATTCAGCCAAGCCTATTGCTTTTCATTGTGGTCTCTTTGGTCTTATTCATTGTGGATCTCTAATTCATTTAGGTGACTTATGCACCTGGAATTTTCTAAAGCTTATGGAATTGTTTTGTGGGGGCTCTGTATGACTAGGCAGACTGCCAGTCACGTTGACCTTGATTCTTTGTTTAGATCCTAGAGATCCTGAGGTGTATTCGGATGGATCCCATAGAACCTTTTTTTCTGTTGGCAACATTCTTGCAAAAATACAAGAAGGGACATGCTGCTAAATGCGAAAGACCAATAAATCCTGACAGTATGAACTCAGCATTTTTTCTGATTATGTTAAGAATGGAATCATAACATATATAAAGAGCATGCCAGGAAAAGACTATACCTTCAACCCAATAAAATATAAAAATCTTTTTGGAAGTAAATCCATCAGCAGCTGGTTTGATGCATAATATTTTAAGCACCATTGAAAATAATTGACTAGAGTAGAATACTGTTAAGGAGTTCCAGCCAAGAGCCACTGTATATAAATATGTCCATGGTGTATCTCACAGCTATGTTTTGATCTTGAATATAAATTACCATGTTATTTATTCCATAAGTAAGAAACATCTTTAGAACTCTAGAATGTATTTAGAATTAAATTATACTATATGAAATCAATGTCATTTTCTCATAATGTAAAACATCTGTATCCAAAATTATGCTAAAGGCTTTGTGTACAATAAGATAGTTAGCATATTATACATTTTATGAAGCCTTCATGTCTTCTCTGCTTCAAAATATAGCCACAAAGTGCTGAAATCATTTCAGAGAAAGAGGAATTGAATAACACAATCCTGAGTTCCAAAGTCTCAAAAGCTCCCATTCCTATTTTTTACTGTGCTGCTTGCAAAACTTTTAGAACTTCTGAACTGTATTTCAGAATTGTTTAGGTCACTACAAACTGACCTAAGCATAACTGATGGGCCTTTTCAGACTCTCAATAATTTTCAACATGCCAAAAGTTACTTCAACCTTTTTTTGCACATTGAAGCAATAACACAGGTATGGGACCTACCTAGGGAATTTTAAGCCAATATGTCTCAATCTTTTGCAGAGGGCCACTTCAAAACAATTGTGTTCTTCATAACACTGGACAGAGCAATGAGACAAATAAAACAGATTTGTTGGTTTAAATGAAGTGGTTTTTATATTTTCTGCACCACAGCCACCCATCCATCCACCCAATGTCAACAACTGATGATGTTTTGTATGTAACTGGAGAAGTTCTGGTTAAGAAAAATAATAGTGATTTGTCAGATATTTCTCTAAGTAATTGCTGTTGTACTGATCATTACAGATAATTTGATTCTGTTAAGAAAAAGAGGTTGCAGAAAAATTATTTGTTTCTTTAGTACTATTTTTTACTAGTACCTTCACACATTTCAGGTTAAATACAAAGTATCTTTAATAATGGAAAACCAAAGAAGATACTGGGAAAAATTAGAAAATATTAAAATTACCTGTAATTAACTAACAAGCTTTCTCCATGTATGTTGAAGACAAGGAATCACATAAGAATCTGTTAAGAATTAGTTTTGAGAGATATTCAGAACTGAATTAATTAATTGGATAAGTAGCTTGTAGATTGAGACTTTTTTTTTAAAAAAAAGGTTTAATCAAGGTAATATGAATGTGTCCTTAACGTGTCATAAAAGTACAAATGTATATTCTTCAAAAATGTATAAGATTATCCATTTTTACATTATACATTATACACTAATACAGTCAACATTATACATTATACACTAATACAGTCAAAAATTGGAAATGCAGAGTTGATGAAAGTGTTATATGAATTCCATTTTGAGAAGAGAAATAATAGAAGGAAAATCGAAATGAGTGTACAAAAACTTATTCCTAGATTATCCTTCAGTAACTTTATAGGAAACCTACTTAGAGACTACATCGTTGCCACCTCATTTTGTGCAGTGTAGAATTATTGTGTACTTTTTATGTTTTTAGTGGTTACTGTTGTGAGCTGCTCAGGATTTATTGTATATAAAATGAGTGGCTATATGTCTAGTAAGTAAATAAGTAAGTAAAGTAAATTCCAGTGAATGTTTCATATCTAACAAAAACAATTAATGTTTTTTGGTAAGAATATAATTCTGAAAAAATAAGATATTGTTAATGCTTTTAGTAGTGGCTGCTACACTTTAACCTTTAATCCTAAAAAAGAAATCAATTATCTGTATGACATTAGGAAAATGCAACAGCTGTGAATGATACAATGTTTGTGAAATAGAATATATGGAAACAGAGCCTTGATTTTTGTAAAATGTTGAAAATGAATTGATTCAAATTAATGAACTGTTACTGCTGGGAAATGTTAACATGAATTAACAGTATTTTTTTTTTTGAAAGATTACAGAATCAGTGAATAGTACATGAAAATACAATACTGCCTATCAGCTGTTCCAGACTGCAAGGATCACCACTGCCCATCGCTGCCCATCACTGCTGCTGCTTTTTGCCACCTCTGTACGCCCCATTTTCAGCCTCCATGCATCCCGTTTTTGGCCCATTCCAGGCGGCGGGGATAGGCGGCGGTAGCAGCAATCCCCACCACCTGAAATGGGACAAAAATGGGATGTTGGAGGCCGAAAATGGGGCATGCAGAGGCCAAAAACAGAATGCATGGAGGCCAAAAATGGGGCATGCAGAGGTGGCAATAGGCATCAGCAGTGATGGGCGGCAATGGCGGCAATGGGCGGTGGTGATCCCTGCAGCCTGGAACAGCTGATAGGCAGTATTCTGGGTGGCCAATCCATCCACCAATCAGCTGCTTGTGCTAAATCAGGCTGTGCTGAAGCTGACCAGGCTGTTTGCTGTTTGCTGCAAGAAGGTAAATTGCTGGGAGGCAGAGGCAGATTCCCTCCCCCCTTGTTTTCCTCCCCAAAAGCTAGGTGCGTCTTATACTTCGGAACATTTTATAGTTTGAAAAATACAGTAACTAAGAGGTTAATGTTTTCTATCTAAGTTCCATTCTGAAAAGAAGTTCTCTAAAGGCCCAAGTTTGAGTTATCTTGTCATGGAGATGAACAATTGAGCTTCCTCTGAACATTGAAACTTCAGAGGTGGCTTGGATAATGATCCATGCAACCTCCTAAAGCAGCAAAGAATGTTTTGTTGTACACAAAAAGCTTTATCTACCAAAGGTCAAAGCAATAATACCTGCCCAGTTCTTGCATCGGTGACAGATATTTTCTACTCCGGAATTGAAAAGACACTTGGCAATAAGAGAGTTAAGTACCATGGTCCCAAGGCTTTCTGAGCAATTTTGGGTAGCAGCTTCCAACAGTGTGTGTTTCCTTCAGGAGGGGGGAATCTGTCTATCTGTCTGCCTGATTTCTGAGGCTTTTCTGAATATAGACAACAAGTCTGTAAACAAAATAAGGGTTTTGGGCATGTTGCCATAATTATCACATTTAATACATGTAAGCAATTCTCATTCATTTCAAGCAGCACAAGCAGCTTGGAAAGGTCTGGTTTATGCATCTCAAAAAGAAAAGCCATCTAATCATTAGAAATATTATAAGATATTTCATATCCATCCAATAGTGTCTGTTTCATGTATTATTCAGCCTTAAGATAAGTGTTGTATTTGCTACAATCGCCTGAAAGTATTCTGTATGCTTTTAGAAAATGAAGCCTTGAAAAATATTGGGCCTGGTAGAGGATGGGAAAGATACTACCTAAAATTGAGGAGCACTGTGTTAAACAGGCTATGTACTTCCTATTCCCTGTTAGGGGTATAACAGTGCAACTAATACATCAATATTTTGGATAAGGCAAGTGGGGTAGAACAGAATACAATACAAATACAATACAAATCTCTACTTTAATGATCTTTACCAATAATATCAACAATATATTAGAAGAAAAAGAAAGAAATAGAGAAAGGACAAAGAGAAGAAGGAAAGTATCTCCTAACATTATTTAAACATCAAACTTCCAGACATCATTACATTCCTTTAGATCAAACTATAGTATTTTGTTATCTTGTTACATAATATAATCCTTTTTTTCTTTCTCCAATTTGTCTAAATACGTTTCTTTTCAATTTCAATGTCTTCAAAGTTATAAAGTTCTATAAAATTAGTTCCAAGTTGGCTATTTCATATATAGTATCATCCTATCCTTCTTTTGTTACCACACCCTTTTTCTCTTGTTGCCACGCTTATTAGTTCAGTTTTCATTATTCCATGTAGTTTCTTCTTTCTGATCTTCAATAAATCCTCCAATAAGCAGATTATATATCCAAAATCAAGCCTCCTGAATTTTTTCTCAATATAATCCACTTTAAGTAACAAGCAACTAAGTTTCTCTTTCAAGCAGTCTTTCAAACAGTAAAAGCAGTCTGGAGTTTATACTTTCAGTTCTCAGCTGTCAGCCATTTTCTCTGGCCCCGTTTGTCTTTTGTCTTTGCTTTAAAAAGCATGTTTGTTTCCTCTTCTCTTTCCTCTCTCTCAAACATAATCCATTCTCATTTAGCCACAAAAAAAGAAAAAAAAAGTCAAATCTGTAATAAAATCATTTCCAAAAAGTCAGTATTCAACGCTATCCATCAACAGGTCTTTTCCTTCCAGCAATTCTTTGAGTCTTTTTGCCCCAATAGTTCTCACTGTTAACACTGTGAGACTGTTCCACTGTTAAGGCTGGGGCACACTTTTTATAATCCAGAATTTACGGGCAGTTCCCACCTGGGCAGAAATCCACTCACCCGGCTTTCAAACTCTCTGCTCTGCTCTCTACTTCTCCTCCTGCACATCCTTTTGTTACAGTTGCCACGGTCTCGGGGCAGCCATTTTCATGGCTGCTGCATCCACCGCCGCCAGCGCAGAGGGCAATCCTCGGGCCCCGAGGAACCTGTCCGTTCCTCTCGGCCATCCGACGGGTCCCTCTCTAACCCCCTGTCCCTACAGGACAGGATAGGTCCACAGACCTGCCGCCGGTGGCTTAACAGATGGGGTTTTCACGGGGCTCCAAGGAGCCCTGCTAATTCCGTGTCTGAATTGCCGTGGCACCAACCGGAAGCCTATAAATGCTGTAGAAGGATGCAAATGACTGACACTCATGCCTGTCATTGCAATTTGTAGAATATACGTGGTTAACATGTGAAGAAACATGACTTACAGTACTCTAGTTTATGTACATAGAAGAGGGCTATCCCCAAATGTTGTTGAACTCCATTTTTTTAGCTTTTGCTGTCATGAACATTGATAGATATTGTAGACCAATCCTTCAAATTGCAGGTTACTGTCCCATGAGAATGCACTTAAAAGGAAATATAGCTGAGTATTTTAAAGACTCTTACTTTCAGACATTGCAGCATTCATCCTGTCCATCTGTGCACCCCCCCTCCCCCAAGTCACATATCTTTGAAGCAGCACAATATTAAAATTTAGGTGCAGAAGTAAAGCAGTATCTGTAATAACACTGAACATATGAAGTATTGACTTAATATTTAGGGCACATGAAGATTTATAGATCTTGGAGGATAAATATTTATCTTTCAGATCCATGTCTTGATTTACACTGAGAGGAAAATCAATATTTACTTATTATAACCATTTCAATCTAGAAATCCTAGCTATATTATGGAAGTATTATATTCTTCCTGTATTCTTACAGTTGTTGAACTGCATAATGAGTAGAAATGAATAGTTAAAAAAAAACCCTATTACAACTTTTGCATTGATGATTTTAAGATCATATATTGTTCCATAAATAAAATTTCAGCCTTGTTCTAGAATAGCAGTGTCAAACTGGCTGCCCACAGGCAAGATGCGTCATACTCTGGCCACACCCTGCTCAGCTCCGTGAATGGGAAAACGTCAAGAAATGTCATGTGACTGCAACGTGACAGCAACGTGACATAGCGAGTTTGATACCGGTGTTTTAGAAAAAGTGTTTTAAAAAAATCAGTAACTGGGCAAATGAGGGCCTGAGCAAACATTCTATTCAAATGAAAAAATAAATTTGGAAATTTATTTTCCAGTTTTCAGTTGGAAAGTACAGCAAAGTAGATGAAGAAGTCTGAATCTTCTAGACAGACTTGTGAAATGTGATTCACAAAGAGATTTTCCCTAAAGCTAGTGATTTGCTGAGAGTTGGCTCTCTTATTTTAAAAGCCAAATGTATTGTGAAACAGGCTGTAATTTTCCAAGATGCATGGTAAAAATGGCCTACGTTTATCTTCATTTTATGGAAATTCTATCTGTGAACCACTTCAGTTTCACTGTGAATTTGCCAAATTCTTCTAAATTGGCCCATCCTGCATCTGTCCAAGAGGTACAGTATTTATAGAAGAGAATATTTGTAGCTTAGAGTTGAACTGTGTGGTCCTCGGTGCTCTCTGAGCTTGTTACTTGTACTTTGAGGTACAGTTTGTGCGTATCTGATGCACAAACAGGCAGAAAAAAGACATACTGTATGCTTTAATAAAGTGCATTTGTAAAAACACAGTAGCATATTTAGAAAAAAGAGGACTGTAAATATTACGATGATATACTAAAGTAGAGCATTTTTCTCTTGCATTCTTACAGGTGGCCTTGCACTAGCCCAGGTCCTATTTTTTTATGTGAAATACCTTGTACTTTTTGGTGTTCCAGCACTTGTCGTTCGCATGGATGGACTCAAGCCTCCTGAATTACCTCGTTGTGTAAGCACCATGTACAGTTTTTCTGGAATGTGGAGGTTAGCTTTATTTGTTTGCTGATGTTTATTGCGCGAGCCTTTTTTTTTTTATGAAATAGCAGTTGGCTACTACAGTAGTCTTTGCATATTCATTACATATTCAGTCTTCTGTTTCCAGAATAATTTTCTATTTAATAATCACTGTCGCCTAATGCATAGAAAAATTCAAACCTGCCGTTGGGATGTTCTTGACGAACTGACACTGATCTGATAATTATAATTTTCTTATTCAGTTCTTTCTGAAATAGGATTCATTTTCCATTATTGTCCCCTTGAAAAAAGCACTTTGCCTAGAAAATTCATAAAGTCGGTTAAATAACATTTTATTAGGTAATCCCATAGGGACAGTACTGAGGATAATGTCTTCTGTGTCAAGTTAAAAGTAGTGGGATCTACCTGAAATTAAGCAACCAGAGTCATTTTGAAGATGTAAAAATTTGATTGATTTCAGTGCACCTTTGGGTTTCCATTGCTTTAGAAGGTTATTTTTGCTATTGTGGATGACATGTATAATGATGACAATCTACTTTTGCTGTCTGGAGAAAGGGGCTAACCTGTGAAGTGAACATCTGCTTAGCTATTTTGTCTGCTCTTGATAGTGTGGATTTAGCAGCTATTCCCTGAAATGTTTTATATCATCAACACTGTTTGTCAATTACACTGTCCTCCAGATGGCATCAAGCTTTCCACCATATGTGTATGATCGGTAACCTCCTTGTAACCGCCTTACAGTGGAATTGTTTTTTAAAACTGTTTTAGAACTTTGGCTGGTCCAATAATATGATGTCCATGCAATTTGTCCATAAGGTAACCCTAAATTAACATGACAAAAATAGCTTTCATACATAAAATTAAAACCTATTTGTTCATATATTGATCAGTCTGGCATCTCTGGGAAACCCATAAGCAAGACAAGAGCATTGGTTTGTTGTTTTCCTTACTTTATATAATGTTCTTCACAATGGTCTAATCCCATTTTAAAGCTGATCCCCTATTATTTAGGGAAAATGATTTCAGTTACATATTTTTTATACTGAGATCTGAAGGAAAACTCTTCAGGTCTAGAAACATTTGTTTCAAATTGATAGTAAGGAAATTATAGGGAAGTTATTTTAAGTTTCAGAAAATAGTTGAAAGCCTTATTTTATCATTCCTTGGTGGTGATGGGAAATTGAATATTGTGGCTTAGCTTTTAGGTCATCATTTATTCTAAGAGAGTTTTGCTACCTTGCTTCCCCGAAAATAAGCCCTCCCCAAAAATATTAAAATTCATGCGCAGCTGGTCCCCTCTATTTCCTTAGGTTAGGGTTAGGGAGACAGAGCTGGAAATCAGGTAAGATGGCAAGAAAAGCCCTGTCTTGCTCCACGCGTCCCAAAATAATAAGACTTCCCCAAAAATAAGGCCAAGCACTTATTTTGGGGTTCAAAAAAATGTAAGACAGAATCTTGTTTTGGGGGAAACACAGTATTTAAGCTAATATTATCAGATTTCTACATTTTATTTTATAATAACTATTATTTTCTTCATGTTTGTCTTGTTTATTTTGCTTATTTATTTATCTCCAACCCTTTGAATTTGAGTTACAAATAACTCAAGATGACGGACACATATAATACTTCCTCCTCCTCCTATTTT
Organism: Masticophis lateralis; assembly: GCA_030761175.1. Lineage (NCBI taxonomy): Eukaryota > Metazoa > Chordata > Lepidosauria > Squamata > Colubridae > Masticophis > Masticophis lateralis. Next base: position 48,272,435 of record JAUDYJ010000001.1, read on the forward strand.
ACCTACAACAAGTCTGTGAGATGAATTGGGCTGAGAGAGAGAGAGAGAGAGAGAGAGAGAGGGACTGGCCCAAAATCACTTAGCTGGCTTTCATAGCTAAGGTAGAATAGTCTCCCATTTTCTAACTTAGTACCTTAACCACCAGACCAAAATGTTACTGGATTGAACACAAAAATGCTAAACTGGCAAGATGGGAATGAGGAGGAAGAGACTTGCCATCTCTTTGAGCTCTTTCTCTTGTTAGTTTTCTTCCCATTTTGAACAATGAACAATAATTTATTTAGATTAGCTCTCAAGATAATGTAGATAGCTCTCTGGGTTGTGAGTGTGATCTCGTCTTCATCTTCCCCTTTCAGTCATCATCATCCAATGTCCAACTGTCACTGAATTTTCCTGTTTGAGGATGGAATCTTCCCTCTAATCCTGGGTCTCCAAGAGTCACAAGATTCCTGCCCAAATAAGCCAGTTTTTCAAATTGTATTTGAGCATTTGGTCTCTACATCATAGGCAAGAAGAAACTGCATGCATTCAAAGCTCACTAGGATTCAAACAAACTTTTCAATAATTAATCAGCAATATTAAAAGCTAGTAACAAATAACTAATTTTCAGTGGGACTGCATGTAGTTCTGATTTAGAAACAGATGCTACCTGACAGGGATGTGCAATGGAAAGACACAGATGTTTTAAGAGTTGCAGAGAAGTGGTGCATTTAGATTTCTGTTCCTGTTTTTGAATTAATTCTGAAGCACTGCAGAGCCCTGCTAATAAGATGATTAATGCTTCCAAATGTAAATGTAAATTATCAAACCTGGGAGGAGGATCCTTATGCTCAGAAATAAATATACTGCCTCAAACCAGCCACACTCTCTCTCAGCCCTAGGCAAACCACTTCTGAAATCTTGCCAAGAAAACTGCAAGGAACAGTCTAGGTCAGGGGTGTCAAGCTTGATTTCATTGAGGGCTGCATCAGGGTTGTGTTTTACCTTGAGGGGCCGGGGTGGGTGTGACCAGGATGGGCATGGCCAGCTCAATGTCACTCATGTCGGGGGATGCCCATGATCGCCTGAGCAAAAACGGGCTACCGAGCTTCATTTTTGGCTGCAACGGCCTCCTGCAACCCTCTGCTAGCAAAAACGGAGCTCAGGAGAGCTGCATGCGGTGCTTGTGAGCTTCGTTTTCAGCTGCGGTGGCCTCCTGCAACCCTCTGCCAGTGAAAATGGAGCTTGGGAGGGCTGGCCTTCGTGAGCTTCATTTTCAGTGGCAGAAGTACCACAGACTGGTCCTTTGCTATTTCCAGGGTGGCCCCATGGACCAAATCTAAGCATCCCGTTGGCTGGAGTTTGACACCCCTGGTCTAGGTGGTCACCATGAGTCAAAAATTAACACAAAGAAGTTAAAACACAGATTAAAATTAAGAATATATAATGTATAAATATAAATTAAGAATATATTTAAAAAGTCATTTAACGGCTACCAAAGATCCAGAGTGGTTTACAACTGATTATTAAAAGATCAATTATAGAAATAGTTCTTAATGATCTCACTAACAAGCTATACTTTCATGGATAATGACAAGTTGACAGCAGAAGCATCTTCAAAAGAGCTTCTTGTACAGAACAATACCCAACACACTGTAGGTTGTTCTGTAGGGGTAAGAAAAGAAAACACCATATCTCTAGGATCTGATCAACTCTTTGCTCCCTAACAGCATTTTGGATAACCTGCAAGCACATCATGTTCAGCCTTGATTATCATCTAGGTACCTAATATGAACTGAGACAGGAAGGAAGGAAGAAAGGAGAAGGGGAAGGGGAAGGGGAAGGGGAAGGGAAGGGAAGCAAGCAAGGAAGGCAGGCTTAATTGAGGTGAGGGATTTTAGATGCTGATCATAAAAAGTAATGAGCATGTTTGTAGATTTAAAATAAATCACAAGTAGATTCCATGAAAATATGAAATATTTCATATTTCCATTCATTACAAGTGGAAAGATATTATTGAGTGATTCAGAATGATGCTGTTTCAAATAATTAATGTAAGTTCACCGCCTTGAGTTATTTATATAAAATAATGAAAGCAGAATATAAATAAATAAAAACAACCAGGTTGCAAATGTAATAAAATGTGATTTTGGGGGGGGGGATGGGCGCATGACTATGTGTCATTACTGAAAAATATTTGTAATAACATGCCATCATTTCTCCCAACTTGGCATCAAGTTGGTTGGGAATATCAGAATCTTTATTCCAGCACATCTGCAGATGTCAGATTGAGGAAAGCAGATTTACAGCTTTGCCAATTTTAGTCAGCGATGAATTCATTGATTGTTAGACTTTTGAGAGCGAGATGTAAAGATAGCAAAAAAAGTTTTTAAAAGCCATGACTCTATATTTTCTGAGATGGGAAAGATTTTTTTTTCTGTTTCATGCTTGGAATTAGGCTAGACTGAGTATTGGAGCTTCATGAAAGGATTTCAAGCTGCTTTACTTCTTTTTCTGTAAAGCCTGGGGAAGCCATTTTTATTCCACAGTGGCATAGTAGTGGGTGTGGGAGGTTGCCATTTCCTTTCTAAGCTTAGATCATCCATTTCTGTTTCCTTTTGTAACCTTAGTAAAGGTGATATTGATTTTTTCCCCTGGGTTTAACTTCTCAATTTCTGCCTCTTTCAGAAGATTAAGGATATTTTCTGTCATCCCACCCCATTTTTTCCTCCTATCAATTTGTAAAAAGGGGGAGAGTCTGAGGGGGAAAATGTCTGGTCGCAGAATGTTGGTAGTTTTTGCATGAGTCTCTCAAAACTAACAATGATGGTGGAATTTAGCAGCTCCAGAAGGTTAAACAATAATGAGCCCAAACAATGTGGTATTGTTTCTATTTCTCTTTAAGATTATTATGGGAAAACTAATGAAAAATTGTTTTTACCCTTTCATTTTTGCTTTTTTCTTTCCTTTTTAAGAAACACATGAAGTACTATATTCTGAAAGACAAAATAATTAGAGTTCCTAACAATGTTCCCATTTGAATTAAATTCTCCTTTATGATGTTCTCAGTTATATTTGTGTAATTATTTCAGCGGAAAGTAATTTCTATCAATCTTTCCTTTGATTGCCTAATAATTAATTGAACTCAGTCCATGAATAGATGAAATCTTGGTTTTTTGTCCTCTTTGTAGCAATCCAATTGGAAATTCCCACCCTGTAGATATAAATTTATTTGGAAGGATGCACATCAAAAGAAACTTTGAGCTGATAGTGGATGATTTATTTAATTATTTATTTGCATGCCTGTAGGGTTAGTAAAACCGGTATTTGAGCTCCATTACTACTTTTATAAAATATTTCTGTGTGCTTTCCCTGCCAGTCATTAATCTATTCATTCTTCTGATGTTATAAATTGAAAAGCAGAACTATAAATTGATCTATAACTGGTTTGGCTGGTGGAGCATGAAAGATACTTTCAAAATGTGAGAAGCAAAATTATGAATACAGAGAAATTATCTATCTATCTATCTATCTATCTATCTATCTATCTATCTATCTATCTATCTATCTATCATCTATTTTCCTATCTTGCTCATCATTCTCATCATCATTCATCATCATCTCCCTCTCTGTCTCATCAGAAAGCAACTAGAGACAGTAAGTTTTAACAGAGTTTTAAACAATCAGTTCTGTTAAGGATATAGTTGTGAGATAACCACATCTAGTGGTTATCTCAACTGGTTAGTTCTGGTTGGCCCTGGGCCCATAACCAATGTTAAGGATATAGTTGTGAGATAACCAGGAACAGTTATGAAGCAGAGCATAGAGTTTTTGCGCACAGAAACAATGCTGAGAGTTGTTGTGAATAAACTGCAACCAAACTGCTTTTTAAAGTAGTTTACTTATAGAGCAAAGCAAATTCATAGTCTTTTTCCAATCCAAGTCTTAGCCATGCATAATCAATCCAGAGATACAAAACTTCTTACTGGTTTGTAGACAAGACATGAATCATTCAGGAACATTATAAACAGTTCATAAAAGCAGTAATAAATAAACCATGATCAAATTGACCATGTAAAGAGATCAAAGATATCTACAACATAGCAGCAGGTAACAATATGGTGAAATGTCCACATAGACCACAGTCAAGCTCTCCTAAAATACAGTTACTACAGAGCTCATCCAATCAGGATGCAGAATGACTCAGCAATACTCTTAAAGCTATACTACACATATTCATACTATAAACATATAATATTGGCTTATATATTACCTGGCCAACTAGCTAGGCAATGACCATTTTCTAACAAGTTCATAAAGATTTCTTTAGATTAAAACAGTCAAAAGAATATTAGAACTTCATCTCTGCCCACAAACTTTGACTATTCTCTCCTCCCCAGATTTGCCACCCCATTTATGACTAGCCAAATTGGGCACAGATTTGTCACATACTAATATAATGTTATTTTTTTCTGATTGTTTTTCAGCTATTCTCATTCAGTTTGATAGGAAAAATGCTTTCATTGTTTTCCTATAGGGAAAGTTGAGAAAGTTCTCCTAGTTGCTCCAATTACAAGAACACATTGGTGTGTAAAGCCCTTGTCTTGTGCTATCATTTCATCAATTTGCAGCTTACTTCTCTGCACTTCAAATAAATAAAATTCTATTGTTTTCATGGAATTTTTGATTCATAGCAGAGCACATACCCAGAGAGCTTTGTATTATTTTTCTGTAAAATAAATTCCAGTCCAGTACATATGCAAATCTTCATTAATAATTGTGATTTTATAAGCCACAGGAACTCTACCTTTAAGAATCCTTTTTTAAAAAAATAAATACTCATACTTGATGGGTAGACTTGGAGACATATAGCTGTGAATGTAATTCTTCTTTTTGGCCATGTAATTAATAGCTGTTTTGCTTTCAACACTCCACTCACTCCTACATTGCCCTCTTCACTCCTAAATAACAGCAGCTGACATGTGACTGGTCACTGTTACTGTCCTGACTGGAATTATTATATATATATATATATTTAAAAAAGAGCAAATGATTAGGTCAGTCACAAAGCATAGAACAAAAGGCATTATTCTATTCTTAGAACAATGGGATGCCACTTCAAACGGTCATTTCAGGTCAAAATATTTATGCATCTCTATGAGGTTAAAAAAAACCCAGCCATTTTCACAAGAGAAAGCAGAGGATAATATTCTTCATAGTATCAAGCAAGCAATTTGTTTGGGGAAAGTTTATTATCTACCTTGTTGATAGCCTCTATCTTTCTAACTTTTTCTCTCCAGTTTCTCCCCTGGGGAACCCCTCCCCCCGTCTCTCTCTCTCTCCCCCCCCCCCCCCCCAGTTCTCCGTAGAGAAGTGATGACAACAGTCATCACTTCTCTACAGAAAACCATGTCTTCAGTATTCATTTGTGGCAGCTAACTCATATGTATTTATTTTTCTCATTTGCTCATTTACTATAGTACAGCATATCTGAAAAGAACAATTGAATATTAGTGGTGCATAAGAACCCTGTGTCTATGTTTCTGTATTATGAAAGTTAGGCAGGAGCGGAATTTCCCCAGGGTTACTGGTGAATTATGGGTCAATTTCAATTATCTAAAAATCTTACTGAGCTTGCCCTCCACATCCCTTGAGTTATGACTCCTTCATTGCCTTTACAGTTAAAATAATGAATCACAGTTACCCATGGGAGAGAGGGGGAGAGGGAGAAGGACATTATTTCTTCTCTGCCTTCTGTAGGAATGTTGTCATCTATGTTGAAACGCAGAAAGAGTAAAATATATATTGAATGTGTCAAAGTCAGGCTGTGTAGTGCTTTGGATTTAGTTGAGAAGAGGGGCTTCAGAATGTGTAGGAGCATGAACACAACAGCTTTCTAATTCAATAAAGCTCCTGTTTCCATCTGTGTGGATGTAGCAGACACCTCTCCATCACAGCTGTGCAGTCCTAGAAGAGTTGTAGTTTTAATAACCTGTAGACTGGAGAAGTATTTTTATTTCTGCATTCCCAGAACTGCCTCTTGTCAAGTGAATCTGAGGCACAGCAGTGAGTAGCAGGCTGTTTTAATAGGGACTGGCAGAAAGCTGTCTTGTGCTGACGATTCAGGGGTCTTCTCTGGAGATTGTGCCTAGTTTATGCAATTATTTTATTTCTTTGCAACCGAAAAAATATGCTAGTAAATGTACAGAGCAGTAAATGTATTATTTTCAACCATATTCTAGTGTCCTATTAAAGGAAGACACCATACCAGCTATGTCATCTCAGCATAAAAGCACATGGTACACACTCAGCTGCAAGAAAAGGATTCAAGGCATGCCTAACTACTAAGAGCAATCACCCATCAGTCACTCCAAAAAGAAGTTGATAGATAGGGGAAATACATCACATTGGAGTGCAGTGATTACCTGTACAGCAGCATTTTTCCTCGTCCAATTTTCTATGGAAAACTCTCTTCCAAATCTCGAGGTGGAGATGGGGGTTGTGAGAAGGGAGAGGAGAATTGTGTGTCTTTCAGAACTATATGTACAAAGCTCCCTATGCTGGAATGCTGAAGAGCTTAGTTAAATTTGGGATCCATTAGCTCTCTTCTATTCTGAATTCCAGGGTCAATGTGAAAGAGAAGTTGTCTTTGTTGTGTTAGTTTATAGCGTCCAACTACATGGCAGTACTTAGCTTTCTAACATCAGCCAAGATCAACTAAATAGGATGAACCTGGCTAATACTTCTTTGGGGAAACAGCAGAGCTGTACAATGGATGAATAATTGAAACAAATAAAAGAAGGTTGCTGTGGCAAGATAATTTTGTTTTGTTGACAAGAAAGCCACATGGACCTGTTTATGAAATCACTAGGAATTAAGTTTCGTTCAAAAGGAGGCTCTACACTGATTTCTCAGTGATTATTCCTATAATGATATTGTTGTTGCTTTTATTATAACATGATCCTGTTTATGTCTACACAAGTTTGGTGTAATCCTATTAATATGTTGGGAATGCAGACTTGGTAATGAATCTCAGGCTTAGGTTTAAGCACAAGTCCTGATTAACATGTTATTTAAATGTCTGGAAGCAAAAAGGTGTTTCTAAAAAGTCACACACATTGATTTGACCATAGGTCATACAAATCAGAATAGAAGAATAAAGGGATCAATATCACAGATACAAAATTCATTTATAACACTAAGATACCCTTTAGCCTGACTGTGTATAAATCCCCAGATTCCACATTTCCAAAATCATTATAATGTAATAAAGGTAGCCTAGTTATGTAGGAAGCAACAGATTTGTGCATTAGTATTGAACTGCCATAAAGCTCTAAACAAATCAACCATGCAACGGAGAGTAATGGTTAAACCTGTGCCAGTTATAGTAGCTGTGGACTATTTTGCTCTGTCTCCAGAATAGAAAGTTAAGATGAACTAATTTTGACTGTCCTTCCCCACTGTGTAGAAAATCTGGGAGGAAGGTGCAGACTCCTAACAACCTTCAGATATGTATTTAAAAAAAAATGAAGCTAGATCAATATGCATATATTGTTGAAGTCTGCAACATTCCTCTCAAATGATTTTGGGAAATCTCTGCTGATTGAGCCAGATAAGAACAAGACTTTTTGCTCATATGGAATTCCTTCCTACTTTCCTTCCAAAACTGAAGACATTGAATGTAATCTTGACGGTATTAGTTCTCTCCTCAAACTGAATTTGTCTACTTCCTTCATACAGAGTTATGAAACTACTCTAAATTTAAGGAGCTTTAATCATGGTATATTTTTGTGGTTTGGGGCAAAGTAATTTTTCATTAAAATATCCTGGATCTGAGTTTTGATTTCATATTTGGCATTAATTGTATCCAAATATGCAAAATATCACAGATTTTTTTTTCAACAACAGCATTATGTACCTGGTATGGTCTTTATGCAAACTCAGAATTAATTGATCTTGTAGCTTCCTGGCAGGAAGGTGACATTCAGGCATCCTGTTTCAGCCAGTAGTTGAAAACTAGTTGATAAAAGATTGACTAATAAATCGTTATCATTTTGTAGTCCTGAGAAACAAGCAAGGTATATTTGGGTGTTCCCAGAATTAATCTTACAGTATATGTCTGAGCACTGTTGAGGTTGCTTTATTTATAATTCGTACAATAATTGAGATCAATATTTATAATCTGTTAGCTTGATAACAGAGGTAATTTACCTTTTCATTAATCCATTGAGCATGTCTTCCACCTTTAGTCTGATTGCTTTTATACATTATTACCACAAACCTTAGATAGAAAACATTGTTCCTAAATATCTATATTTCTTAACTTATTCAATGACATTTCTGCCAGTATGTCATCTGTCATCCTCAGTGCCTTTCCAAAACCAATGACTTTTTAAAAACAATAATTATCCAAACTATCTAATAGCCTTTTCAATCTTAGCTGAGTTGGGATACAAAAACCTTCTTATCTGCATACATTAAAAGATCAGGCTGTCTGGGATTGGAAATGGTGCTGGAGGGACTGTTTCTATCATTAGTGTAAAATTTGAATAAAATAGGACTGTATATAGCCTTGTGTGACTCCCCAGGATGTACTTATGGGTTCAGATAAAATTAAGCTAGAACCAGTTTAACTTTGAATGAAGTATTTGTATTTAATGCTCAGATCTGATTTTATTCCAAATTCTTATTATCTAACTTTTTCCATAGCAAATCTTGATTAATAGAACTGAAAGGCTGCCTTCAGGTCAGTGACTATAGCATAAACTCTGCCTTTTTCGTAGTTTATATATTTCATCATTTGTATATTTACATACTGAATGATCTAAAACAAATCCATTATCAATCATGGGATAACCATTCCTAAACTCAGCATGTTCCTCCAGAAAACCTACCACTTTGATTTCCTAAGTCTTCAATTTGGCTATCAGGAATCTAGCATACATTTTTGCCACAATATTGGTAAAAGTGATAGGTCTATAATTTGAAGGCAGTGACTTATCACCTTTAAAAAAAATTTAGGATGCTGCTTCAGGGCTCAGTTTTCTCTTCTCTCCTATTTAAAAATCTACAGGATGTCACTGGATGAGGTCTCTTCATACTTTAGGTGAAGTAACACCAATATTTGGATGATAGCCAGTTTTACATCTCCATCCTGGGCTGCCTGAGTGATGATGTGGATGTCCTGTCACAGTGGCTGTAAGCCTGAGGGGATGGATGCGGTGCAACAGACTGCTGCTTAACATTTATTTATTTATTTGTTTGTTTGTTTGTTTGTTTGTTTGTTTGTTTAGATTTGTATACCGCCCTTCTCCTTGCGGACTCAGGGCGGTGAACAGCCAAATAAAAATAGTACACAAAAGTTAAACAATTTCTTTAAAAAAAAAGCATATAAACATAAACAAAACTGAGTGGCTTTTGATATTTGGATCTCCCGGTACTGGCAGTTTCCTACCTTTGGCTCTGAATGGGGTGGCATTGCCTCAGGCAGACCTGATGTACAATCCAATTCATCTTGGACTCATGATTCCTGCCAGAAGAGCAGATGGCAGCCATGGCTAGGAGAGCCTTTGCACAACTTTGAGTTGTATGCCAATTGTGCTCATTCCTGGACCAAGAGGCCTGGCTCACTTTCACTCATGCCCTCGTGACCTCCCATCTGAATTACTGCAACAGGTTCTACATGGGGCTGTCCTTGGATAACATTTAGAAGCTTCAACTGATGCAAAATGTAGCCACAAGAATAATAGATGATGTCAGTTACTTGGCTTATATAACAACACTACTCCTTCAGCTGCATCGGTTGTCAATGTGCTTCTGAGTGCAATTTAAAGTGCTGATTGTCACCTTGAAAGCCCTTGATGGCTTGGGTTATCTGAGAGACTATCTTATTGTTTCTACTCATCTGATCTGGTCCAGCAGGATGGGTATGCTGTAGAATAAAAATAAAATCAGAATTACTGATAAAATTAGCAAGTATATCTAGTTTTCTTTCATCATTAAAGCTTAAAATAGAAATCCAGAATAGATATAATCCCACTTCACCTTTGAGTGGTATATGAAGCACATTTTTCATATATAATTAATGGGGTGAGTTAAGTATTTAATTTGATTTTGTTTACATTTATATGCAAACACAATTAATTATCATTAATCTTCATGTCATGTACTTGAGTGCTTCCCTGTTCTTCACATTAAAAATTATGTCAGTAATGACTTCTGAAGATTTCTCTTTTTTAAAGTTTTTTACTTTTTAGACAAACATTTAATACATCAGTTTTCTCTTCCCTGAGACAAATTTGGTGCTATCTTCCAACGTTCTTTCTTCTTCTCTATAGTTGTCATTACTTCTATCTTGATTCTTATCCAGTCCACAATATCAATTCATCACTAACATAATATTCAACTCATCACATATTTTTACATACTTATATAATTAATCATTTATATCTCTTCTCCAACCAGTAATAAAATCATTCCATATTTTAAAATATTCTGAGTCTTCTCTATCTTTAATCATCAGAGTTAATCTATTCATTTCTGCACAGTCTAAGATTTTTTTTATTACTTCTTCTTCCAAAGGTATTTTCTCCGCTTTCCAATTTTGTCCATAAACAATCCTTGCAGCTTGTTATTACATGTATTATCAAATAAACTTTTTCCTTGCTAATTTTTTCAGGTAGGATACTCAGTAGGAATAGATCTGGTTTAAATTTGATACGTTAATGTATCATTTCCTCCAACCAAGTCTTAAATGTAATCCAATAGATTTTAGCTTCCGGACATGTCCACCACATATGATAATATGATCCTGGTAGTTGATGACACTTCCAACATTTAGCTGATTTTTTGATTTCTGAAGATTTCTGAGGATCCCAGCCAAGTTATTTTTTGGGAGGGGGGCACATGTAATCCTTGGAATTCAGTTTGTATTCCTCTAATAGGAAATCTATACATTAAATAAAACAATCAGTATTCTTCAATATTGAAAAGTTCTGTTTAATCTGTATTAAAATACAATATTTCAAAATCAAATAACCCAGGGCAGACAGCAAGCCAAATGAAAGAGAGGGGAGAGAGGAAAACACTTCACCCTGTTGCTTTTGCAAACAGATTTAAAGTGGAAAGAAGGGAATAAAGGAGTTACAGCAAATCCAAGGCTACTGCAGAAATATGTGTTTGAGGTCTTGTACCAAGAATAGGACTACTGAGCTTTCTGGAATTGCCAGGATTCGGGTGACCACTTGATATAATTCCTTTTTACTAGCAGTGCAAAATTTTTGCCTTCATTCTATTCAGTGGACATAGAATATGGTTGCTCAACCTTTCAACTTTAGATGAAAGCCCAAACGGATTCAGAGTCAAACCGGTGAAATGTATAATTAAGTAAAAATGATGGTCTGTCTTCTGTGCTTTGATTCCATTTTCCACATCTTCCTCTATTTCATTTGGCAAGTATGTGCTCCAGTTAGTAAGGACCCCCAGGCTCCCATTCTCTGCCTTTGATGGCTGTTTCACATTGAGTTGCTACCATGAAAGGCTGGAGATAGGAAGGAAGCATTGAAAGCGGATGCTCAGATGTAATCATATTGGCCATTTATTTGTTTTGGTTTGTTTTTTCAAAATGTTTAATGAGGGAAAGCTGGCCCTTTGTTTTGTTTTTTCTTTTATTTTAATTGGAAGACATTGACAAGTGTTCTGCCCAGGTTTTCCCTTGTGGAAGAACTGTAAAACTCTGGTGTTTTGTCTGCTTGATTTTAAGTTCAGTGGAAGATGCTGTCCACTTTTTTATTTTTTTTAAAAATGCATGAGCTTGACAAGAGTTCTGCCAAGTGCCTTGGAGCTCAAGTGACTGGAAGAACTATAAAATTGATATACTTTATTTTCCTCGCCACCAGTGCTCAAAAACATGCTTACAAAAGGGAAAATAATTGGCATTTGCTTTTCTGGCAAGAGGGTAGTGGAGGAAGAAGCAAGAAAGCTATCAATCAAGAGTTATGGGACCAAACTATCAGGCTATCACTGAAGCCAAAGTGGACGAAGGCATTAAAAGTTAGAAAAGGATTTCTTCAGGCATATTCATTTCCAGCCAGTTTATGCATGGGACACATGCAGCAAAGACTGCAGTGAGGAAAAGCCTTTAGTTTATTCCAACACGTTAGTTGACTGGTTCAATTATTTTTTTAATAATACGTTTATTAAAAGTTATTGTTAACATTGATAAAAAAACTAATACAAACTAAAAAAGGAAAAAGGCACAGAAAATAAATAAGAAAAAAATATACTAAAGAACAAGAAAAGGAATATATAAAGAAACAACTTCCCTCTTGTTCCAACAAATTTAAGTGTTTTTATTTAATTGTAAAGTTTAGTTCCTTCCCACATATGTGCAACCTTCAAATTCCTATTCTATCCTGTTCAAAAGAAAAGCATTTTTCCATGGGAAGGATTATTATAATTAATCCCAAAGTTTTATTTCAAATCCATCTGGACTGTTTGTCCATTGTAACTTTCCAAAATCAAAGTTCTAATCACCCTTTTGTTATTTACCTCCTCCCCTTTTAAAAAAAATCTTTAAACTTGTATTTAAAATTTCTTTTACTAAGGATTGAAGGAAACCCATTTCCTTGTCTACTAAAGCTCTAAATCTACCAGAAATTGCTGTCTTTGGCTTCCTTGTGAAGCGCAACTTTCTGGAACACTTGTGGGTGATCTCAAATCATCTCCTTGTCCAGAGAGGAGTTAGGAAGAGTTGGCCTACTCAACTACTCTTCATTTCACCACAGTCGTCAACTCTGCTTTTTGCAGAACTGTTTTCAGTTCCCTAGTTCTTTCCCAGAAATCCCAAATAGGTCATTTATAATGCTGAACACATACAAACAGCTTGGATCTATGTGGTTCTTATATACCGGTAAGAGGAAAGGATAATGAATGTATTTAGCTGACTGTAAAGTAAACCAGAAGATGCCATCTTGCTGCTGGTTAGATTGAAGTTGGAAAAAGCAAAGTATGTGCCAATCAGCAGTTCTTTCCAGCACTGAACATGGTGGGAAGTAACAGGATTGCTGACATTCTATTGTATGCAGAGGTAGTGTTCAGCAGGTTCTGACTAGTTCTGGAGAACCAGTAGCGGAAATTTTGAGTAGTTCCGAGAACCAGTAAATACCACGTCTGACTGGCCCCATCCCCATCTATTCTCTGCCTCCCGAGTCCCAGCTGATCGGGAGGAAATGGGGATTTTGCAGTATCCTTCCCCTGTCATGGTCGCAATGCCATGCCCACCAAGCCATGCCCACAGAACTGGTAGTAAAAAATTTTGAATCCCACCACTGACTGTATAGCTCACTACTTTTCATGGTCAGTTGTTTGCAGACAACAGTAGAGCATAAAATTGTGCTTCAAAAGTTGGCTTTCAAAGTACAAGGAGATGAAAATATATTCCTCTACTTTCTTATATACTGAGCTGAGCTGGGAAGGGTATGAGTGTGTGAGAGAAGAAAGAGAATAGATTTACAAATCAAGTTATGCAATTCATTACAAACATTACATTCAAATCAGCTATTTTTTCATCAGTAAATCATATTTAAGCAAGTTTTGGCTTGGTGCAATGGGTGAATAAGATTAATGGTTGAATAAAAAGGCTTTTTTATATGTGAAAATGTGTGTATGCTCTTATCTCTATGTGAAAAAGACATGCATATTTTGCAAAAAATGGAAAATAACATTATACTTGTGCTGGACTTTCATTGATATGCAATTTATGGTTCTAAGTGATTTGTTTCTACCTGTGATTAGCCTTTTCTCTGCCCTGCCTTTGTTCCCTGGTATCTAACAAACAGTGATTCCTTCACCTCTGAGACTTTATTCAGCCACTGAAATCTGAAAGCAGTGAAGGGGCAGACAAGCTGACATATTCTTTTCTCTTCCTCTGTGTGCCAGCTTCTGAAGAGCTTCTGGTTCCTTTGTGCTAAATGGATTTCAATTGAGGACATTAAAATCTTGATGAGCCTGTCAAATAAAAAGAAGCTATTTTTAAAGATAATTTTAATACTTTGAATATGGTTCCCCAAATTATTTTACATGCTTTGCCCTCCTACACAGATTAAATCAAATTTAATACATGATTTATTCCTAAAGTATAGTGTCTGGGAAATTTGCCTATCAATAAAAGAGAATGTTTGTAGCTCAAAGTTGAAACAAGGGGTCTTTGGGGATCTCTGAGTCTGGTTGTTTTCTTGCAGATGTTCATTCCTAAACTAGGTTTAACATCATCAATGCTGGTGATGTTACCTAGTTTGGGTAATTAAACATCTGCAAGAAAGCATTCAGCTTCAGGGAGCACTAAGTATCTCTCAGATTTGTCTATATTTTGGAATTGCCCATGGTGCTAAGATACCCTAGCCATAGAATTTATTCCTTCAATTTTAAAAAAATGCTTTTGAAATCTAACCTTAAAAGCCAGAAGTCACTTATTTGAATCAGAGAATGTGTCATAAGAACTGGGTGTTTTCAAACTGGGTTTTACAGGTGAAAGTTGAAAAATTAGAATATCATGCAAAAGTTCATTTATTTCAGTAATGCAACTTAAAAGGTGAAACTAATATATGAGATAGACTCATTACATGCAAAGTGAGATAGTTCAAGCCTTGATTTGTCATAATTTTGATGATTATGGCTTACAGCTCATGAAAACCCCAAATTCACAATCTCAGAAAATTAGAATATTGTGAAAAGGTTCAATATTCTAGGCTCAAAGTGTCCCACTCTAATCAGCTAATTAAGCATTAACACCTGCAAAGGGTTCCTGAGCCTTTAAATGGTCTCTCAGTCTGGTTCAGTAGGAATCACAATCATGGGAAAGACTGCTGACCTGAGAGTTGTGCAGAAAACCATCATTGACATCCTCGATAAGGAGGGAAAGCCTCAAAAGGTAATTGCAAAAGAAGTTGGATGTTCCCAAAGTGCTGTATCAAAGCACATTAATAGAAAATTATGTGGAAGGGAAAAGTGTGGAAGAAAAAGGTGCACAAGTAGCAGGGATGACCGCAGCCTGGAGATGATTATCAGGAAAAGGCCATTCAAAAGTGTTGGGGACTTTCACAAGGAGTGGACTGAGGCTGGAGTCAGTGCATCAAGAGCCACCACATATAGATGGATCCTGGACATGGGCTTCAAATGTCGTATTCCTCTTGTCAAGTCGCTTCTGAACAACAAACAACATCAAAAGCATCTTACCTGGGCTAAAGACAAAAAGAACTGGTCTGTTGCTCAGTGGTCCAAAGTCCTGTTTTGTTATGAGAACAACTTTTGCATCTCATTTGGAAACCAAGGACCCAGAATCTGGAGGAAGAATGGAGAGGCACACACTGTAAGATGCTTGAAGTCCAGTTTCCACAGCCTGTGTTGATTTGGGGAGCCATGTCATTTGCTGGTGTTGGTCCACTGTGCTTCATTAAGTCCAGGGTCAATGTAGCCTTCTACCAGGAGATTTTGGAGCATTTCATGCTTCCTTCCACAGACAAGCTTTATGGGGATGCTGACTTCATTTTCCAGCAGGACTTGGCACCTGCCCACACTGCCAAAAGTACCAAAACCTGGTTCAGTGACCATAGGATTACTGTGCTTGATTGACCAACAAACTCGCCTGACCTGAACCCCATAGAGAATCTGGGGCATTGCCAAGAGAAAGATGAGAGACATGAGACCGAACAATGCAGAAGAGCTGAAGGCCGCTATTGAAGCATCCTGATCTTCCATAACACCTCAGCAGTGCCACAGGCTGATAGCATCCATGCCACGTGGCATTGAGGCAGTAATTGGTGCAAAAGGGGCCCAAACCAAGTACTGAGTACATATGCATGTTTATACTTTTCAGAGGTCTGATATTGTTCTATGTACAATCCTTGTTTTATTGATTTCATGTAATATACTAATTTTCTGAGATTGTGAATTTGGGGTTTTCATGATTTGTAAGCCATAATCATCAAAATTATGACAAACCAAGGCTTGAACTATCTCGCTTTGCATGTAATGAATCTATCTCATATATTAGTTTCACCTTTTAAGTTGCATTACTGAAATAAATGAACTTTTGCACGATATTCTAATTTTTTGAGTTTCACCTGTACATCAGTAGGAAAAGAATGCAGCCTCCACTACTGTTAGAATAATCCATATTATTCTGTCTTTTTCTATTAATCTATCTTTTATTAATTACTTTAGTGATTAGTGTGTCTAATTAGTGTGTATTAATTAATTTAGTGATTTAGTGTGTCTCATAGAATTAAATGAACTTTCCCCTCCACCTCTCCTTATATGTTATATTTTTTAATAGTTGTAAACCTGAAAAAGGACCCAAGTTATTGCTGATTTTGCCAACCTCACTTGGAGAATTTTTGACTAAAGAACAAGATAAAAGTGTATACATGCATCTTTACATAAATAAATTCGGTGTTGGAAAGGTACTTTGCAAAAATAACGATTTTATTGGGAGAGTGAAGGAAAATTTACACATTACGCAGTCTTTTAATTCTACAGAAATGTTGATTGCCCAGAAAAGAAATGGTAGGCGTAGATGATCTTCACATTTAAAATCAATTCATGGCACTCCCCTTTTTCTATTCCTGCAATTAAGTAAAACAATCTTCAGTACACAGAAAAAGAAAAAAAGAAACAAATTTTATATAATTAATCCAAAATGCAAGGAGGGATGTGCTCAGAAAAAATTATGAAACTCTTATTTTCTGAAATATCTGAAAATGACATTAAGATTAAAAATATTTTACCCATAACCCATTCTTTCTCTCCTCTCTCTTTCATCCCCCACCCACCACCCCATCCCATACTTTGGCTTATAAATAGATCTCCCTTTCTCAAAAAAAATAGAAAAGGCTCCTCTGGGTGAAAAGAAAAGGAGAAATTGGAAAGGGTTTCAGAAAACATTCAGTGGAAGGAATCTTTAGTTCTTTGTGACAGTGAAGATGATATCCTAAACACAATATAGTCAGTCAGTCAGTCAGTCAGCCAGTCAGCCAGCCAGCCAGCCAGCCAGCCAAAAAAAAAGTTTGGGCCTCCTTGCTTTACTATTCTCTGCATACACATCCTTCCTGGATTTCCACAGAGGTTTTTCACATTTCTTAAGCATCCTGTCACAAAGGATTCTAATATTTGCAAGTTCCACAGGAGGTAGAGGCCAAATTCTACTTCCCATTCATAGTGAATATTTTGCCAAATTCTATCCTTTCTTTTATCACATATTCTTTTATCACATATTCTTTTATCACATATTCTTCCCGAAAGAGGGAAGGAAAGATTCTGAGAGGAAAGGTTTATTTATCGTAAGAAAATACCGTAGTACCAATACAGGCAGATGCTTCATCATCTGTTCAAATACCCCTCTGGATGGAAATATTGAATATTGATGTTTAAGTTGTTTCTATTACTTCTTAACATCAGAAAACACAGGAACTCCTCCAAAGTTTAATTGTGTTTGTCTCTGGCTTTGTTTTCATTATTGATTTATTTTTAAACACATTTCTCTTTGAGCTGTCCTTTCAGATTCTTGAGCCAATTTGCTGTGAAGGAACTTTGCTTGACCCCAGTCCACATTGTTTTTTTCAAGCCTTTTAAACCCTTCATCTTAAGGTCAACCCTGATCTCCACAACTATTATTTTCAAATCTCCTGCGGTGTCTCTTCCCTCAGCTGCTCTTGCTTCCTCAGGTTTTCTTTCCTTCAAACCAAAGCCGATTTAGGCATTTAAAACTGAAATTAAGACAAAGTGGGCTTTCTATATACAAGTATATATTCAGCTCAGTCTGTAATCATACCAGATAAACACCTTCTCATTTGGTTGTTCTACATACTGTAGATCCACCTGTTTAACGACTGAATTAGGTAAAAAGCACACATGTCTAAGTTTTCCTTCTACAGAAATCCTGAAAATGATGATACCAGTAGTATTAGCCCAAATGCATGCATATTGATTGCTACATTATGAAGCTATGAATTGAGTTTTTGGTTATTACTAGCTTCAGTTTCCTCTTAAAGGATTACCTTTGGAAAAAGATGAGGAAAAGCGGTTTATTGGCTTAAATTCTTCAAAAGATTGTGATAATAAGCTAAAGAAAAACTAGGTACTTTAGCCATCTCCCATTCCTCCTGATTCCTGGCCATGCTGATTTGTGATGATGAAATTCAGGGGCATCTGAAAAGCAGAGCATCTTTTGACAACCTTGGTATGAAATTGTTTGCTATGTAAATAAGATTTCCTCTAAAAGATACTCTACCTTCCCTTTGCCCTCTCTTGTGAATGTGCAGCCCCTTCTCTTCTGACCAAAATTGTTTCAGTAAATACATGATGGGAGAAAAAGCCTCAGGGTCAGGTTTGAAGGGATATAATCAGACATCACGGAGTTGTGTCTGTTTTTATCAATTAGATCCTGAGGTGTAATAAGCACGATATATCCTACATTCTGTTTTGTAAGCTGCTTGGTAAGGCAGTAACAGTGTCAAACTAAGACTACTCTCAAAATGCTAAGAAATACTCCTGGTGAAATGAGAACTCTTGGCAAATAACTTCAGGGCATATGTGGCACCGTAGGACAGTGGTTTTCAACATTTCTCATCTCATGTCACATTAACAAGTGATGAAATTGTCAAGGCACACCATAGGTTTTTAAAGATCTCATTAAAAAAACAAGTCTTATGATTGTGCTTAACATTCAATAATTAAAAATAAATTCATTGGAAATTGTGCTTGGTGATGTTTCATGATGTCCTTTGTCCAAAGATGGATGGTTGACAAGCATATCCTGAAGTCCTTCTCTACTGTTTGAAACCACAATCTGTGGTTGCTCTTTATTGTGTCTTAATTGGAAACCAGCCTCACATAAGTAAGATGCTGAAAAAGGAAGAAATGCTTTAATTGATAATTGGAAACATTTTTCCTTTGGTTAACAGTAACAGAGTTGGAAGAGACCTTGGAGGTCATCTAGTCCAACCCCTGCTCACTCAGGAGACCTGTACTAGGGATTCGAACCACTGAACTGCCAATCTTTCTGATCGACAAGCTCAGTGTCTTAACCATTGAGCCACCTAGTCAGGCTTAATAGCTTTCATTTTATATGAACCAAGAAGCTTATTAATATTAACTGGGTGACCAGTTAGAATACATTTTCATTATCATAATTTTATCATGATTTCAAACCTGCATTTTACAAAACTTTCATATTATGTATATTATAATATTTTTCTTTCTTTCTTTCTCCTCCTCTTCCTTTCCCTTTTCTTTCTTCCACAGAAGTTTTGATGTTGGATTACATAGGTTCCTTATCAGGTAAGTCAAAATGTTTTGTTATATCATTCCTAATTAAGGCCTACAATCCAGTGAGTTATTTCTTTTTTTTTTATTATACTTCCCAGATGGTTTGTAGTACTGTTGAAGTGATCCAGTAATATTTGAGTTCTGTTTTATTGATTTGATTTTATCACTGCACCAAATGACTCTGTTAAAGTTATGGAGGGATTTCCTATTTAACAAATATGGTGAATTAAAATCCAAGGTTTTATGAGCAGACCTGTGTTCCCTCCGACCTCAAAAATGATTCTGGTGGTATAGAGAATGCGCTGAGTAAACTTTCAAAGTTCTTGACATTGACTTTTTCCTGGCCCCGGTTCTGCTAATAGAAAGCTTTGTTCAGCAGAAACATTTCACCCTCTATGTCAAAAAAACATGTAGAATGATTTAGTAGTAGAACTAGAAAACAGGATCTGAATGCAAATTGTTTAGCATTCTCTACTAGACAGCAAATTGATTTATAGGCTCTACAATACAATTCTGAGACCATGATTTATTTATTTAAACTTTATTTGATGCTAAGTACACTATTTCATCTGCAGACTGATAGAATAAATATAGAAAGGTGATTTTCTCTCAATATAAATATAATTTCTCACAGAAGTGAATATATGTAGCTCAGGATTGAACTATAGAGTCCTTGGTGCTCTCTGAGCTTTCTTTCTTTCAGACATTTCATTACCCAACTAGGTAACAACTTCAGTGTATTATGATGTTATTAGTCCATGAGACATTTCATTTGTGTAATGAAATTTCTGCAAGCAGACAACCAAGCTCAGAGTTCACCAAGGACTGTATAATATAATTTCTCAGATTTGTAGAAGATGGGGCAAAAAGAAGAATAAGCAATTATGGCCAAATTAGGTTTCTTAGTTCATTTAATATTTATTACTCAAGAAGTAAAATAAATGAAAGCAGCAAAAAACTGTATATATTTTTAATGATATACATAGAAATATTAATATGCTAAATAAGAAGGTAGCAGATACCTGAGAGAATCCCTGATATTTTGCTGTTTCATTAAACTGCGGTATGGGAAGGCATTTTGCTAATGAGAAGAGAGATTGGTGATTTGCAATCTTGCTTCTGTTCGCATTATTATCATTATACCTTCATGATAATGGGATTTGTGGGAATAGTTTCATCAGGAAAGAAGACACTTCATTGTTCTGATGTGTAAGAGGTTGGCATGACTGCAAAGTTGTTTTCTTCCAACCAGAGATTCATATGCAAATAAGCTTTTTTTAAAAAAATCCCTGAAACAAGTTCTTAAATCTGTAAAGTTGTTTGCTCACCTATTGCTTTCTGTAAGCACTATTTTTCTGTTGTTTGAGGAGGAAAAAAAGTAGGAAAAAAGTGGCAGGTTATATTTTTGTTTTGCACTTTCTTCATCTGGAGAATGATCTTATACTTTATATGCTTTATGATAAGACAATAAGATAAAGTACCTGTTTCATCAGACTTTATTTTTCTTAAATATAGTTCACAATTGTTTATAATTTAGAGGATATAATGTATATTTTGCTATGAGCCAATGGTTGAGTGTGTTACTGTTAATTATTACAACAGTTTATATCAGTTCAGCGAATATGGGTGGGATCACAGCTCTCAGGTGCTTTTATTTTGTGGGAAGTGTTGTATAATTCTGTAAATATATGAGAAAATAACCCTGGACATATTTTGGCTTAAGAATACTATAACAAGTAGCAGATTGTGACTAATCAGAATGATAGTGTCTCTCACTTATAAAAATGGGGCAGTATCTGAATGAAATAAAGACTCATGTGGTATCTAGCAAACCTCTGGGCCCATAACAATTGGTTTAACAATATTTAGTTCTTATTTTTCCAGTGTTCTGTACAATTGCCTGCATACAACTATGACTTCCTGCTGGCTGTTCACATACCCATGCAGATACCTAAATGCATATTCCTAGCCAGCTGATCAGAGAAACAGAGATTAGGAATAAATTGCATATTCCATTAGAAAATATTTACATAAGCAGAAATTTCCTAACAGTGAGAGCAATCAACCAATCAAATAGCTTTGCTTCAGACATTGTGGGTGCTCCAAAATGGAGACTTTGAAAAAGAGAATGGACAACCATTTGTCTGAAATGGTATAGGGTCTCCTGCTTAAGCAGGAGGTTGGACTAGAAGACCTCTGAGGTCCCTTCCAACTCTATTATTCTGTGTTCACCAAGAGCCATGGTGGCGCAGTACTGCAGTAGGGCTAACTCACGCCTCACTCCAAGAGTTTGATTCTGAGTGGTTCAAGGTTGAATCAGCCTTCTATCCTTCCAAGGTCAGTAAAATGAGGATCCAAATTGTTGGGGCCAATATGCTGACTCTGTAAACTGCTTAGAGAGGGTTGTAAAAAAAAAAGAGGTTGTAAGTCTAAGTGCTGTTGCTATTGCTAAATACTGTATTTTTCAGAGTATAAGACACACCGGAATATAAGACACACCTTAGTTTTTGGGGAGGAAAATTCCCAAAGCACAGACTGGAGAAGTAGAGAAACAAAGAGAGAAGAGGCTTTGAGACCCTTTACAATGCATCCAAGGTCCTCAAAAAACCCTTTACATCCTATAACCATACAGCAAGACTCATCTTAAATCATGGTTCCATATCAAGTTTTTAAAGCTTTTCGGTCCATTTCTAAATAAATATATACGGGATGCTTGTGATAATGGTAGAAGTATGTTGTTTTGGAGTGTGAGTATACTTTTGAATGCAGAAGTCACTAGGTTGGCTGAGAACCTGAATGATATTGAACGCTAGGTTACATGATGCAGTGACATGGAACTGAAAACCTGTGTATTAAAGACAAATATAATTGTAAGCGATAGGGTAAATGGAATGCATAATTGCACATAAATGGCAAAAAATAGAGCAAGTAGATGAATGTGTATACTCCAATAGAGTGTTTATATAAAGGAGGAAATGAAATTTTAAAACTGGCAATACTGGGAGAAAGAAGGTGGGTAATATGTGATCTGTTGCAAAGAATGATGAAAAAAGGTAAGAGCCTATTGTATCTAAGAGCCTATTTCCTTCTGTATGAAAGTGTAAGAGTTGTAAGTGTCAGGAGAAATGTAAACAATGTGATGGAGTGGGAACTGGCTACTTATGTATGCGATAAACTATAAGAGATAGGGCACATGGGTGCTGAAAGACCCTTTGCTGAATATGAAGGTGCATGAACCAAAGGAAAGAAATACATTGTGGTGGCTTGTGCATATGAAGAGAATGAATGAGGATCAAAACTCAAAACAAACCATTGAAGGAAGAGCAAATAACTCAAGAGGAAAGGGAAGAGTGAGAAAGTCATGGCTACATGGAACTGAAGAGATCCTGAAAAAAGGAAAAAGTGAAATGTTTAACAAACAAGAGGTGGTGTAAAAAGCAGTGCCCTGGTGTGATTGAAACAGAAATGGTTTGCCAGGATAGAAAGATACAGGAAAGAGTGTTGTGCTAGAAAATAATTTTTATTTATGTTCCTTTTTCTTCCTGCATGATTTTAATTTTGTTGGTTTACTATTTCATATGCTTTTTTTGAATTTTGCAGAATATGGTTTATCCGAAAGGGAATAATATTGTGGGTATACATATATTGTAATATGCAAGTATGCATTCATGCAACCATATAGTTGTCTGCCACAATCAATTTCCTCATGCTGACAGCTAACCATCCTTTGCCAGAATGGCAGATAACCACTACTGATTGATAGGTATCCCTCTCCCTGTCTCCCCCGCTCTCTCCCTCCTTCCCCCCATCTTTCTCTTCGAACTTGCTATTGTGTTTTTCTCAGCAAGTTTCTGAAAATCAGTTTATTATAAGTATCTTGCAGTAGATACTTATGTTTGCTGTGTTTTGTTCTTGCACAAATAATGCACAGTGACAGTTTCCTGGTATAACTGAAGTTCCCAAGGGGTGTAAAAAACCTGGTTCCACAAGGTAATTCTGTTAAAAAAATTGAATTATTCATTTTTTAAAACAAAAACCTATCATACTGTCACATGCAACCTTGTTGTTCCCAGTAATGTGTTTTAATATTTTAGATGATGATTTTGCATCTGTTCACTAATCTGGGTTATGAATCAGATGTTTGCAGAATGCAGAGTGAATGCAGCACTGCTATGACTCCGAAACAATTCACAGAGTCCACTGTATGAATTGATGCTTTTTTGCCCATTTGTTGCTTGTTATTATATTTGTTTCCCTTTAAATATCAAAAGGAAAAAATAGCAGTTTTCTTAACACAGCGTTGTCTTTGTTATTGAATACCAATATTATACCTGCAGATAAAGGTAGGAGTTAGCCTATAAAGGAAAAAAAAAAGGAATAACATGGAAAGTACATTTTTCCTTAGCCATTCAAACCAGAAGATTCAAAGGGGAGTCTGTTCCAGCCCAGTTATCCTATTTTGACATTCTTTGTGTTTTGAGATTGGCATTCCCACTAGGTCCTGCGTATTCCAGTACTATCCAAAGACTAACAGAATTTGAATAATGAGCCATCTGCTGGGTTACTAAATGCTTTGAGTCTGATACTGGCAAAGCTGGTGAAGAAGGAGGTGCTAACCATCAGCAGTGTACACACCTGTCTTGTATGTAAAAGGACATTGCAATGAGTTCAGTATGGTGAAGCATTATGCCTTTTTTGAAATATACAAAGCCTTGTTGGATTAGGACAAAGACCCAGGGAGTTGAACGTTCTGTAGAAAATAGTAACTGAGCAGGCATGACTGAGATAGTCCTCTTCATTGTGACTCCCCTGGCAAATAGAATTTAATTTTTGCTGCCTTTGTGTATTAAAGCATTCTTCCCTGAATATGTCCCATCCCATTTTATCATAGAATAGCACCAGAATTGGTGACCTTTATACATTTGATGAGAGTGCACTCCACTGTAGGTGCATGCTATATTATGAAGCACTCTGTTTTATAGATTCTTAGAGTCCCTATATTTAGCCTTAGGAAGTAGGAAAAAGTTTAAATATTAACATTTATCCACATATCACATAGCAATTTAAAATAGGTGGTTATATAAATAAATCTCTCTTCCTTCTGAATCTTTCCTCACCCACCTTCTTTGGAGAACTGCTGTTACCCCTTAATTATTTTGATTTTCCTACAGCACTTTATATAAGGATTTGCCTATTTGCAACTCCACAGTTGAAAAGAATTCAGTATCTTGCTACAGTCACTCGGGCAATCATAATTGGGTGATTATGGTAGCAACTCTCCTTCCCCTTATTCCTGTCCTTTGTTGGTACAGTTAATTTAAAATTATGGTTTGCTATCTTAAATCATGGAGAGAGAGAGAGAGAGAGAGAGAAGGAAGGAGGGAGGGAGAGAGAGAGAGAAAGAAAGAGAAAAAGAAAGACAGAGAGAGGAGGGACACACACACACACACACAGGTTTAGGTTTGTTCCTGAACTTTCAAACCATGGTTTTTAGGATTGTATGAATTCAGGAATTCAGATTAGTATTAATATGTACATGGATACCTCCTGCATAGAAAATTTGTTCTTTCTTTATTTTCACTTAGTATCATTTTCTTTTTCCTTTTTTTAAAAAAAAATCAAATTATGGCTTGCTTTTTTGTTTGTAATGATAAAATGTGGTGCAATAGCAGAGCAGATTTTGTAGGTTGAAAGTTAAAGGTCTAAAACCTCCTATCTCTGAACCATTTTTGAGTCTGTAGAATATGGCCTTGCCTCTTGCCTGGTGCAGCAGTTCAGTAATTCACATTGCCAACAACTGTATTCCAAGAAGCCTCTTGCTGACTCTGTTGTGTAAGAGAAATAGTACTGCTACAGCCTGGGTGCCCTTCTGGCAAGTAAAAGGAAAAAAACGATTAAACTAAAATATGTTATATAATGGCACCACTCGACCCTGTAGTGTTGTGATTTGTGGCGATAGAAATCAGGCTCTTTTTCTTCCCATCCTTATTTGTGGGAAGGTAGAAGAATGTCAGAAGAGCAAAATAAAATAAAAATTTATTTTAAAAAGTAAAAGAGAGAAGATGTAGAGAGCAAGGGAAGCAACCTTGTCTCCATTGCCAAGGCAACACGGACTAAAGCATTTTTAAAGTACAGAACAAAATAACATTCAGAAGTGGTTCAAGCTGATGCTTCCCTCATTCATTACAAAAAAAAAAAAAACACTCAGGAAAAGGTAACAGCAAAATCAAAATTGCAAGATTCTGTTGTTGTTATTAATCTGAATAAAACTAGAGAGCCAGTTTGATGTGTGGTGATTAAGGAATCATCTAGAAACTGGAACACTGCCATGAGCACAAGACCAGGAGGACCAGTCACTCTGTTTGAGCTCTAGGAAAGAGGCAATAGCAACTAACTTCTGACTTGTGCAAAAATCTGCAGGGACTAATTAACTTTTGATATTCCAAAAGACTCTTAAGACATGGTTATGTGATCAGGCCTGGGGCTCCCACTGAACAGAGCCTATCTAGGTGGCTAAAATAGCTAGACCATCTTGTAGACAAAATAAAGCACTCTCCCGTGGGAACCAAGTCACCCAACAGGTGGCAGTAGGAGGAAGAGAGGAACTGCTCGAGGACACTCGCCATCTGAATGGATTGGACAATGTGACCTGTGACACCTGGGGAGGGAAACATTTGCTCTTTTAATTACATGGTAACCACGAGAAACTTTTAAAGTTGGTTTTCACTGGCTGTGCAAATATGATATGCCCAACAAACATGTTCTCTGAGGAATATTCCTGCCTTGGAGTTCTGATTTCTTTGTATGTGTTACTCGGAGCGCTGACAATATAGATATTGTTCTACTTGAATGTATCCATGGCTTGTGATTTAAAAACAGTATTGTGATTGTGAGGCAGAATATTAGTTCAGCTGTTAATAATAATGGGAAGTACTCAACTTGTTGTCTTTGAAATATTTCCTGGAATGTTATAGTAATAGTGGCTAAAATCTAAAGAACTGTGTGGTTCTTCCATGCCTTTCTTAACATTTTTAAGCTACTTTTTGTTTTTTGGATTCTCCCCTCCCATTACAAAGCAACACATATAAAAGTAATGATATGGAGGCAGAATAGGAGAGATTACATATATTGTGTTATACTTACTTGTCTTACAAGCCTTTGTAATCTGCTTGGTTACAATGGTTAACTACATACATCAAATCAAAATACCCACAGTAAACTAAACTAAATAAAAAAATAGTACCTCAATAATTAACAACAAAAATTGAACAGATGAAACCACCTCATTCAACAAATGTTTTCCAGAAGAACTGTTTTCCTGCAGTTTCTGAAAAATAAAGAAAATAATCTGGTCACCAGGGTGAGTCTCTTCCAAAGAACCAGTGCTTTAAGAAACATCATCTCCAATCATCACACTCCTCACTTGCAGATAAAATGTCCTTTAAGATCAGTACAAGCTCCTATCCTTGGCGTTGGTGTCAAGGCTACTGAAGTTCCCAAAACCCTGGGGATCAATTCACTGATGACAGCACCAAATGATATTTTGGTAATGTATGTTAAATTCACCTCTGTGTATATCATAAGTAATGGATAAAAGTTTTTTTTTTATTACAGATAGAAGTTTATCCCAAATGACTATGCATCAGCAATACAGTCATGCTTTATAAACTCAATTGTAAGATTTTATTAATAAGATTTGTCAGTTTGTTAGTTAAAGTTCCCTTAGGGTTTTTTTCATGAAATATTTAAGCAGGATGTTTGTTTCCTTGAAATATATACCTTATTTTTCGCACTATAAGATGCACCCTCCCCACTCCAAAAGTGGGTGGAAATGTCTATGTGTCTTATAGAGTGAATATTGTGGTGGGAGGATGAAGGGTTGGTGTGGCAGTGGCCACCGTTTGCCGTTGCTACTGTTCACTGCTTCCATTTGCCACCGCCACCATTTGCCACCGCTGTTGCTGCCGCCAATTGCTGCTGATCACCACTGTCGAATGGGAGGCTGATCCAACCGCCAATTAGCTGCTTGTCAGTGAAGGCTCTAGTGTGCGGCAGCAGCGGCAGCTCAGCTCAGTTGACCTGTGGTGGGCACAATGGAGTGGACTCCTGATGAGCCATATGCTGAAGCTGACCAGGCTGTTTGCTGCAAGGATACTAGTCAGATGAATACCAGATTGATACTGGGAGACAGCGGGGGGTTTTTTTCCCCTTGTTTTCCTCCTCTAAAGCTAATGTGTGTCTTATGGTGCAAAAAAAATGGTATTTATTTTGTAACCTAACTATTAACTCTGTTTGGAGACATGGTTATGGGAAATAGAGAACTTCACAATGTTCCACTATTACATCAAACTGAAGAGTCAGAATATCTGTTGGTTAAAGCTACAATGGAGCATGCAGATGCATCAGCATAAAGAAGACTGAAGTGATGCAACAGCTAGCTCCAAAAGCCCAACACTAAGAGTCCACCATTACAGTGAAGGGACAAAAGCTGCAAGCAGTGGACCAATTTACATATCTTGGTATCACCGTCTCCCATGAAGTGACAATTGACATTGATGGACTGCAGAATTGCCAAGGCAAGCTCTGCATTTGACAGAGTACTGACCAATGTGTGGGACCACCATGGAATAAGCCTTGCTACAAAGCTCAAAGTCTACCGAGCAATAGTACTAACTAGCCTGATGTATGCCAGTGCGACTTGGGCTGTATACAGGAGGCATGTTAGGCAACTGAACCACTTCCACATGACCTGTCTCCGTAGAATTCTGAGGATCCGGTGGCAGGACACGTTGCCAGACACAGAAGTCCTCTCCAGAGCAGGCCTGCCATCAGTTCACACCCTGATGATGAAAGCCCAGACACACTGGGAGGCCATGTTGCAAGGATGCCAGACCATCACATCCCTAAATAGCTCCTCTATGGTGAGTTGTCTCAAGGAAAGTGATTGCATGGAGGACAAAGGAAGCAATACAAAGACACGGTGAAGGCCTCTTTCAAGTCCCTGGATATCAACACCACCTCCTGGGAAACCCTAGCACAAGAACGATCAACATGGCACACACTGATCCACCAAGGCTGCCAGACATCGGAGGACAGAAGAACAACCATAGCACAAGACAAGCGAGCACTCTGCAAAGCCAGAGTTGCAAATGCTGCAACAATGGTGCCCACAAATGTCTGCCCGACATGTGGCAGAACATTTCATGCTCGTATAGGCCTTACCAGCCACCTGCGGACACATTGTGGATAGCCCACAACCTATTAGATGTAAAGGTCCTCTTCAAACACGATGGACGAACATCATCACATCTATTTTAATGACATATGTTAATCTTATCTTTGGAAAACAGAAGGGAATGTCACTCTAATATCTAATAGCAATAGCAATAGCAATAGAACTTAGACTTATATACCGCTTCACAGTGCTTTACAGCCCCCAGCAATCTGGGTCCTTATTTTACTGACCTTGGAAGGATGAAAGGCTGAGTCAACCTTGACCCTGGTGAGTTTCGATCTGCCAAACTGCTGGCATAGGTGATCAACAGAAGTAGCCTGAAGTACTGCACTTTAACCACTGCACCACTGCAGCTCTTATGTAAATATGAGAAGTGCTCTTCCTTGACAATCCAGAAAGCTGATAAAAGTGCAGTCTAAGTTGTGGACTCTGTGGCTAAATTTCTGAGCTAAATGGGAGATATTCCAAGAAAAAAAAATTCATTGGGATGGATGCACTAGCACTAAGAGTTACACACCACAACAATTGCCAGATAGATTTTAACAATTGCCTGTTTGAAAAACAGTTACTGGATAGTAGGCCTGGAAGCTTAGTGGGCTCTGGAGCAGTTGGGTTTAGACAGAAGACTACCATAAATCAATCCATCCATCCATCCATCCATCCCAGCTTGTAGGATAAACAAAGTAAAAACAATCCTGAACAAGAGGACAGTACATGTTTTAGTTTGAAGGTATCTTTACTTTTTTACCTACACATTCTTGGGAGTACATCCTACTGAACTTGGATTTAATATATTTTCAAATAAATATGCACATGATCACATTGTTAAATATTTGCAATTATCATGAGGCATTATATTTTGTATTCACTTAGATGCTATTGTATCTAAAAGGCTTAGTGACGATCCTAAAAGGCATATAGCTAAAATTACTGATTGTTTTTTACCAACTAGAGGGGAAAATGTTTTATAGATGAAAGAGAAGGGGGAATGTTTTATTGACATTATTGAAACAACTGTGTCAGCATGAACCAACTTTTAAAGGACAAGAAAGGACTAAACTACTCCTTTAGAGACATAACTAGGGCATAGAAAAGCCCTTTGTACATTAGAGATCTTGAAATAATTTTTTAGTCTAGTTACATTTCAGCTTCTTGAACATTCTTTTATATTTAAAATGAGAATGTATGAAACCAGAAAAAAATATTTAAAAACAGGTAAAATCAGAGAACATTTTGGTTCTATATCTTAAACCATTCTGTATAATCCTTGAATGCCATTAATATGTTCACATATTGCCTGTATTGCTTCTTTCCTTGTCAATGTTTTTCTTATATGAATACTATCTAGATCGGTGTTTCTCAACCTATATTTTAAAAACTTTAAGATGCATGGACTTTTAACTTCCATAATTCCTCAGCCAGCATGCACACAGTAGAAGTCCACACATTTTAAAGTTATTAAGGTTGAGAAACACTGATCTAGATGATACTTTGCAAGCAAAAGCTTCATATTATGTGGAAGTAAGATCAATTTATATAATTCATTATGTTAACAAACTTTTGTGGCAAAATCAATGATATATGAGCATAGCTTTTGACAAGATAAAAGTATCTGGTATTATTTATTTGGAAATCAACTCGCTCCTTTTGTGCAAATGGTGAAGTCAGTGTCACCTAAAAATAGTATCAGTTCCAAATAAATTATTTTCAAATTCTTGCCTGTGTAGCGTCTTTTATGTCTTTCATTTTATTTCATAGTCCTCCATTTCTTATGTGATGGGCTGGAAGGCTGCTTACCTTTCCAAACAATTAGGATTCAATTGGCACAAAGCTCATTATTATGCTGTCAAAGCCAGGCAATTGGTTTCCCAATTATTCCATAAGCAGAGACATATATGTTTTCTGTGGACTTTAAAAAGCTGTTCGTCATATTTGCATCATTATCAATTGGGAATAGTTAGATTTGGACATGAGGAGAAAGAAAATGTAAAAGGTATCAACATTCAAGAATAATTTTAGTATACTTTTGTGTTGATGTGTCTATCTACCTATCTGAAATTTGTTCCTTTATCTATTTGTTAACAATTGCAGTATAGTTTTCTTCCCTTTTCTCCATTATACTTTACATTCTATGTTTTATGTGTGATGAGGACCCGGATTGTGGGGGCAATAAACTGATTTTGTATAAAAAAGAACACCGCTTAGTGGGGGCCGAAACCTCTACTAAGCAGGTATATACAAAAGTATGAGGGCAATTGCTTAACACATTGTAAGCCGCCCTGAGTCTCCGGAGAAGGGCGGCATATAAACTGAACTAATCATCATCATCATCATCATCATCACCATCATCTTTTAATTATCTCTTGTGCATTTTATTATTTTATCATGGCAATGAAATCTCAAGAAACACTTCTATTTGCTGATACTTTCTTGAGTGAAGGTATTATAGTCCTATTTATTGCTTATCTCATGAGAAACCAGAGATGGTGCTTTGGGAGGCTCAATTCATGTCTTAGCATTATTGGCAGCATGCTGACAAATGGAGATATTCAGATTAAAGTATTCCATCAGCAGCCAATCCACCTTTTTTACAGACTTCTTTCTTTTGTCAGCAGTCTCCTCTCTTCATAGGAAAAGCTTATTACATTTCTTTGTTCCAGTTAAAGTCCTGGAATGGAAGATTTTTTCAGCCATTTCATAGGGCAAAATTGCTTCATGAAATCCAGAAGATTTAAAGGCTAGTGAGAATAGCAGAATAGCATCTTATATCTGATAGATTCCTAGTTTTCTTAATTTCTGCTGTCCATGGTACTGAAGATTTCTTAAGAGTCACAATCAATAATACGCAGTTTAGTGGTTTGAATGTTGGACTTACATCATTGGGTGAAACAGTCTCCTAGCTCAACCTAGCTCACAAGGTTGTTCTGGGGATAAAATTAGGACAAGTCCTTGTGTAACTTGGCTTTTGCATTCATAGGTAAAGGTAAGGTAAAAGTGCCTTGGGATCATTGTGATCACAAAGAACCATCATAATTCTTAGCAGGCCATCTATTATGCCTTGCTAAGATATATAATAAAGTAAATTTATCATTTATCATAAATTGTATGTATGAATCGGAGTAGAGACAACTTGCCCTTGAGCAACAATAATTCTAAAACGTCTGCATAAGTGATGAATATGTAGATTGCTGAATTGTCTTTATCATGTAGTACTGTATGTGTGAGATAATTTCAACCATGCAATAAATTTGTTGTCACTAGAGGGACACCTTGTACTAATATTTTAGGGAACTGCTTAATAGATTTTCACAGCTGCATCACAGAGAGAAATTCAATTACTCAAAGCCTTGCTTTTCTCATGCAACTCCATGTTTTGGAACATTTTACTTTTAACATACGTGAAAGTTAACAACATTCTACACCAGCTTATTCTGCTACCTAAAATTAAATTTATATAACCATAAAATATAGCTGAAGTATATTATGCCTGCACTCTTCTCAGTTTACCTGTTTCTTCAGTATATATAGATTGTAGATGGTGAAGATGTTACCCTCGATAGGCTAATTACAAGCTCTTCCTCCTGATATACTTCTAACTGTCATTGTTTGCAGAGGCTGAAGAAGAATATGTATTTCTTTGTTTTCATTCTACATATAACCAGTATGTCCTTAGTTTCATTCTTCCCAATAGACATGCAATCTGTCTTGTGATTTGATTACAATTCATTTAAGCTGGTTTTTTTTTTTTAAATAACTTGATTCCTTTCCTGTGGATGTTTTTCAAAATCCATTTTTGGAATACAAGAAAATGAACTGAAACATTAGAAGTGAAGAGAAAGAATAAAAAGATTTAATCTATATATAGTTCAATCATTGCAAAAGTATGTTTGAATGATGTATTATCAACCACCAGAGGAAGAATATCAGTACTTATCAACTATACAATTTCTTGAGAGGTTTAATCAGTGCTAAATGTTCTATGTGTGAACTGCCTCAAAGGTACAGAAAGTGGTATATATTTGAAGTAAATGGCTTTGGGCCATGCCTAAATTCACATCTTTTGTTTCTTCTGAGTTAATAATAAAAGTTACTTCTATGTTTCTGGGAATTGGATGCTCCGAGAATATTTTATAGGTACAGGTAACAGCTGAATATCTAAAATTAATCAGTACTTCCACAGAGAACATCAACTGTTCCACTTCATAAAATTAAGATCATGAAGTCTTTCCTTTGATGAAGTTGCATCAAGCTTATGGAAGCATGACAGAAACCAAACATTGTCTTTTTCTCTTTCTTTCTGAATTACAAGAAGAGATTTGAAAGCAATGTCATGGGAAGAAGTTCAGCTGATCTGGTTTTCCTTGATATAACATTTCAGTGAACAGTTCTCTGCTTATCTCAGCACTCCTTGCTTTAGCGCTGAGTCATAGTAACCTTTATGGATAAAAACACATACTTAAGAACGTGATAAAGATCAGTAAATTCAATTTATTTTGGTATTATCACATTTTGAAATTTTTTAAAAATATAGAATTATATCTGGAGTTTTCCCATAATGGGTAAGCAAGGGTTCAATTATAATATATGCTAGAATGTATAATTTACATGTGAAACAGAAAATTTTCTGATAGCCTTTGTTGAAATCAAAGACTTAAATCTTTAGTTGCTTTTGAATAATATTTTGCCATCATAAGCAGATCAGTGTCATTTGTCTTAAGGTTTCCCTTCAGTCAATGGCAGATCTGTAATATTTGAGAGTACACTGAATATTATTTTTAATAATAATAGCTGTAGCTGATGGCTACGTCTCTCATACTCATAATGTAACTCACCATAGAATTTTGCATTAGGTAGATAGATTCAAAGACTACTCAAACATGAAGCACATAAGATGTCCTGGGGATCAGTCATCACCTTTCCCTCTTTGTGATAGCTTCCGTGTCTTGGGTATCTGGAGAACGAATGTCATGGTTGAAGCCAAGGAGCTACTGATGTATAGGATGGAGATGTCGTGAATTTTGCTATCATGGACAAGCAGAGTTGGAAAAAACTGATTCAGCAGCATGTCCTCAATTTAATATGAATCGAGAAATGAAAGATCTAATTTATTCCTTTTAGAAAGAAACTTAGTTTTCACTAAAACAACTGACCATATTATAGCTAATCCACAACTTTAAGTTATTGCCAGTTTCAAGTGCAGATTTTGTATTATAGCTAATCCACAACTTTAAATTATTGCAGTGCAGATTTTGTTTTCTACGACAGCAAACCCCAAATGATTTCTCTCCCAGATTTTTTTTTAATGGAATTACATTAAAATGGAAGTTGTAGTTCCAACACATTAGAGGCGTCTGAAGGCCAAATTAGGAGGTACTGTTCCACTACAGGATATGAGAATGATAAGATTTATGAGATTATTCTGTATGCTATTCTTGCAAGCCTCCAAAAGACAGAAATAGAAAAATCTACTAAATGGCTTCAAAACGGTTGTTATGGACAAATAACTGGCATTATCAGCATAAATATTTACGTGATCTTCCAGAAGATCTCATCTTACAAAAATGTATGGCACTCTAATGTTTTATTCATTTAATAGACAAAAAACCTCTTGGAAAGAAATTTGTTTAGATAGTTCAATTATTAAAATAATGATCTAATTCAGAAGCTGTGCTGTACAATTTTGTTATATTCATAATCAAAATTGTCATGCTATCACAAGCTGATTAATAGATGATTGGATTATTTATGTGCCTTCAAATTATTTTTGACTGTTAAGTAACCATAATCAATAGGTTTTCTCCATGATGATTTGTCCCTAACCTGGTCTTTCAGATCTTCCAATAGTGTGTTCGTTGCCATTGTAACTGAGTGCATCCAACTTTATCCTCTTCTTCTGTTCCATTCCATCTTTCCCAGCATTAGAACCTTCTCTAGAGAAGGGGTCTCCAATCTTGACAACTTTAAGACTTGAGGACTTCAACTCCCAGAATTCCTCAGCCAGCTTTGCAGGTTGGAGACCCCTGCTGTAGAGAGTTGGGTCTACCTGTCAGGTGTCCTAAATGGGATAATTTGAGCTTCTTCATTTGTACCTTGAATAAGAACCCTGGTTTGATTTGCTTCATAATTCTTTGGTTTCTTTTCTTGGCTGATCATAGTGTTCTCGGAAATCTTCTTCAACACCAAAGTGCAAAGCTCAATTATTCTTCCCATCCTGCTTTTAAAGTATTTTAAGATACTTATATTGTGCAGATTAGGTATCCTTTCCTTCTAATATAGTAGTAATTTTAGTCCACTGAAATCCAAATATTTTATTTTAAATCATATTTCCACACTGAGATAGAGCCTGAGGTGGGTGTTGCTGGAGGAGGGAGGTTGCATGAAGGCTGGGGAGGTGCAGTAGAAGCACAGGGAAGTTCAGAGAGGGTGACCCGAGGGTTTGTAGGTGGTGGGGAAGATATGGCGCAAGAGCAAAAAGGCTCAGGGATGGTGTGTTGGTGTGGGAGAGGGGTGGTGCAAGTGCAGCAAAGTTAAGATGTGTAAGAGTGGCAGGTGGTGGGAAGGCCAGTGTGAGCATAGCTATGTTCATAGATAGTATGTATGACTTTATGGCTGGCTGGCACAGTGCAAACGCAGTGGGACTGGGAGAGGGTGTAAGGGTGGGGAGACTTACCAGAGTGACATGTGACCTTCCCTGCTGACTTCCCCATTGACTTTGTTTGTGGGAAGCCGGCAGTATAATTAAACTGAATTGTAGTTTGTGGTTCTAGGACGCTGCAACCATCATAACATGAACCAGTTACCATGTCCGGATTGCAATCCCATGACTTTGGGGTATTGGGAAAGTCAGAACTTGACTGATCATAAGTACCATTTGTTCAGCACCATCACAATTTGGTCACTGAACATGTTGTCATTAACCAAGAACTACCTGTATTTTGTTGTTATTCCCACCCCTCTCTCACACTAGGTGCCCTATTTCAAGGTAATCTTTCTGCTCTATGCCTAAACATTACATTTGATCTATCAATAATTTCTATTTTAAATACAACTGAATTAGATTCCCTGTTAGTGCTAGTTTCATTTTTATTTTATTTTTAATAAGCATTTCTGATTTTATAGAAATTTATAGAAAAAATAATGGTAACTTACATGCCTTAGTTTTGGTCTTCTGCTTTCCTCTATTGTGCATAGCAAATGCCTTGATTTTTTTTTTTTTTTTTGCTCTTTATATTAAAATACTTTGTGATTTGCCATTTCAGATAAATTAGGCCCTTATACTGTTTTCTCACCAAAGAAATAGTGTTGTCTCATAAACTTGAATGAGAGGGCGCAACCAAAAACAATCACTATATATTCTGTTTCAGGTCTTTCTCCTTTATTAGCATAAAACTCCGGTGCAGTAAAAAACATCTGTGTGAAACTGAGAAAAATATGCATAGAAACGAAAGCTATCAGTCTGATAATTAATGTTTAACTTTTTGAAGAACATATTTAATGTGAAACATAAGCTTAAACAAGGGTGGAGCATAACACTTAACCTTTTTTCATTATTCTCTTTCAGTCTGTCCCACATTTTAAAAGAATAATGAAAGCTATTAATATTCATTTCAATTTTTACATTGAAAAAATGTAAAGTATTCCCCCACTCTGATTTTTTGCTTAGCAAAGATACAGTCTTACAGTCGTACAAACGGCTTAACAAAATAATAGCATAATATTTTTGTTCTTTCTGCTTTTAAATATCTGTTCGAAGAAAACAATGATAAACACACTCACAGACACACATACAATATCAACAGAGTAAGTTGTTATAATACAAAATACACTAAGAACAACGAAAAGAATTCTTGTCCTTTCCAAACTGACAATTATTATTTTAAACCTACACTCTTGTGTCTAGACTAAGTGGACTGTTGTCCACAAAAACTAATATCATCAAATATCTTAGTTTTTCAGTTACTAGGAAACAAATGTATTGTACACCTGGGTCCCATAATGTATTCATTTGCCCCATACCTGTATTCATTTCTGTCTTCATAAAATCTCTTTCTTTTTGGGTGGAGGGTATTCAAGGAGACTGTCACCTTAGATGCCTATCTACTGATTGAATACCTTTTCTATAATCTCCCACTTGTCTCTTTTTAATCATCTTCTCCATACCCCATTCAGATTAGTTTTCCTACCCATTTATTTATCAGAACAGCAACTTTCCTCAGACTTACCGGTAGGCTGTTGAGAATAATGGAACTACTGAGTTGTGACTTCAGTAGTTATTTTCAATGGAAATTCGGAAAATTGTAACCCCCACATATCTGGAATAAGCTAGATGGAGAAAGGAGCTGAGTTTGGGAGTTTAGATAACTTTTAGGATCTTGGACCTTGGTATTTAATTTCCCGTGGTTTGAGCTGACAATTTTAGAACTACCATTTATCTTAATTTTGCCCTAGTGTACACCATAATTGTTGAGGGCAATATGCTGACTTTCTAAACTGCTTAGAGAGGGCTGTAAAGCACTGTAAAGCGGTATATAAGTCTAAGT
Source organism: Masticophis lateralis (assembly GCA_030761175.1). Lineage (NCBI taxonomy): Eukaryota > Metazoa > Chordata > Lepidosauria > Squamata > Colubridae > Masticophis > Masticophis lateralis. The sequence continues at coordinate 48,309,512 of JAUDYJ010000001.1, forward strand.
GCTATTGCTATAATTCTGGTGTAATAAATTTCAACTCCCTCCAAATCTGTATTGGAGAATTAAGAAACCCCATGGAATAGATTCAGAAACTGCATGGAATTAGATGGGGAAAAGAGATTACTCTTCTTATTTCATCAGAGCAAACTGCTTTCCCTGCTGGAAATAATACAGTGGAATCTCACCCACACCATGGATGTTTATCTTCTTAATGTACAGTTGAGAAATTCTGTGATGATTTGTTACAGGCTATTGGTTTAACAAAAAAAAATGTGGTTGGTGTAACAAAAGTGCATTGTTTAAGACAATGAGTGATTGTTAACCATGCATTGTCCTGTTCTATATTTTTATAAATGGATTGACTCAGGCAGCCTTCATGTTCACAATTGAATAAACAATGCTAATAAGATTACTTGAGTCAGCTTTTCATTTAATTATACATACTAGAAATCAGTGTGTTACCCGAAATAATATTAATTTCTATTTCTTGGCAAATTTTATTTGCTGAGTGTCACAATATTATTGAGCCATTGTAAACACTAGGAAAAGATAAGTGATCCCTCTTCTAATTTATCTTCAAATTCCTGCCTATATTGGAAAAAATTGATCTAATCATATATCTGTATCAGTATCTGATATAGATATATGATTATTTATACTATATGTATTTATACCATCTATATCTCTCTATCTAAATAAGACCAGCCCTGAAAATAGGAATAATATACTGATGGCAACTTTTTCACATAATAACATGTCCCCATAGGTAGAGTCCTTTTTAGTGTTCATATTTTGTTGACAAAAATAATCTTTTGTTTGGCCCTTATTTATGGATTTCTTATTTTGCAAAGCTGCTTCTCCCCAAGTTTTAAAGTATTGAATATATATTGTATTATAATTTTAAATTAGATTGTTTTATAATATTAAATGTTTCTAGAATTCTAGAAATTCATGAATATTAGGTTTAAACAAAGCTGTTAAGTCTACAGACATGATTTATGACTCATGTTCATTTGAAATGGTTATAAATTTTTGTTTTTAAATTGAGAAATAATTTCCTTCAAGATGTGATTGGTAGCCAATCTTTCAAGAAAAGTATAATGGATTTGCTTCTATTTAGATTTTTCAGCCTTTATCATCATTTTCAAAGCAACATAATTTTTGATGCATTCAAATCTTCTCTTGTGAATTAAAGTGAATCTTTATGCCTTAATAATAAGAAGGGAAAGAGAGACCAGTTTTGCTACCAGATCACACCTGGATTTCCCAGATGATAAGGAATGACCTTATTTGAGTAACTAGATCAGCCTCATTGGTTGGAACTCAGCCAATCATTGGGGATTGTTTCAGAAGTCACTCCATTGCCTGTTTAGACCTGACACATGCCTGGCACAAGGTAAAAGCTTCATCCTGGTTTGCCAATTCATCCCCAATTTTGCTGTGCAAAATGATTTGAAAAATTATGTTATTTGACACATTTCCCAATTCTTGAGCCTTTCTGCAAATGAATGAATGGTGCTGAAGATTAAAGACTTGATAGAGATCTTGCATGCACCATCTCTTTTTCTTTCTTCATAAAACATTTATGTATAATTTGAATTTCAGTTCATTGCTTCTGTGACTTTTGGGGCTGTTGCTGCAAAACAAAAGGATATTAATTAAATATTGATGTAAAGCACCTGGCATCTTGGAATTATACACTTGCCAATGTCAGAAAAACATTCATGCCTTGGCAGCTGTACCTAACAGCAAGAAATTAGAGGGGCATTTTGGAAGAACCTTCTGAACCTATTGGGATTACATAATATTACCTGTCATTCACTGCTGTTAGCACAGCACTCTAATAGCTATGGAATGTTTATTTGTGGATATTGTTTTCTTCCTGAAGAAAAGGGGTATCAAGATATTGAATCTTTTCTGGTTGGTTTTTTGTTGTTGTTGATTTATGATCCAGCTAATAGCTCTTGCCATGCTAAAAAAATGGAAGCAGCTCACTTTAATAGTGCAATATATTTATTATAAATGTACAGAATTTAAGAAATGTACAGATCATAGTCATGATCAGCAACCATATTTTAAAAAGTGTAACATAGGTGATTACAGATAATCCTCAACTTTCAACAGTTCATTTAATGACCATTCAATGTTCTAACTCCACTGAAAAAAGTGACTTACGACCATTTTTCACACTTATGAGTGTTGCACATCCCCATGGTCACATCATCACAATTCAGACACTTGGCAACTGGCTCATACTTATGTCGGCTGCAGTGTCCCAAGGTCATGTGCTCATCTTTTGAAACTTTCTAACAAGCAAAGTCAATTGGGAAGCCAGATTTACATAACAACCATATTATTACTAAGTTAACGATGGCAATGATTCACCTAACAATTGTGGCAAGAAAGGTCATAAAATGGGCAAAATTCTTTTAACAACTGTCTTGCTTAGCAACAGAAATTTGGAGCTCAATTGTGATCATAAGTCGAGGACTACCTGTAGTAAGTACTGATAGTTTATATTAAAAACTCACATTTATTGGTAAAAGATGTCAGTAGTTTGAGTTAGGAAGTCTGCTGTGATGGATGTGGTCCATTACAAAATCCCAATTTAATTAAATGACATTGGGTAGAGAGCACTCTTTTGCTCTCCCATATAGATGTGTGTATAACACATCTAGAAAATTATAAAAGAAGACTTAATTTTACATCTCTTTTGCACAGACAGAACCACCTACTATGGGAGATATAGGGCAGATATTATATTGTGTTCCTTTCATGTATTAAAAATAGGTGTTTCACCACACTAAGGTAAATTAGATTGAAGAGAGTGATTATTAGATGAGTAATCCATATGAAAAATGACAGGAGAAGTGGATCATTTAATGTATTTAATAGAATAATAGAGTTGGAAGGTACCTTGGAAGTCTTCTAGTCCAACCCCCTGCTCAAACAGGAGACCTTACACCCGTGAGGGTGAACCTATGGCAAGCGTGCCACAGGTAGCACACAGAGCCATCTCTGTGGGCACGTGAGCCGACGCCCAGGTCAGCTCCACTGCGCATGCCCACGTGCCTCCCGCTGCCAGCTGATTTTTGGGTCTCTGCTGGGAGATGCAGGGGGGGGGACTCGGGAGAGTTACACATGCACATGTGGCGGTGAGGGGTGCGCAGGGGGTGGGTCATGCAATACTTGCACCTCCCGCACCCCATTTTTGGTTCCAGGGGGCTTCAGGAAGGCTGCTAGCACCAAAATGGGGGCCGTGTGTGCATGCGTGGGGCAGGGGAAGTGCAGGGGAGGGTTGTGCATGCATGGGTGGGTGTGGCCAGTTTGACATCAATCCTGCAGCTCTCTGCAAGGGAATACGCAGCTGGGGCAGCGTGCGCGTCTCCTCCAAGTTCTGTTTTCAGCTGCAACGGCTTCCTACAGCCCTGTGCCAGTGAAAACAGAGCTGGGGTGACAGCGTTATTGGTTTCATAGTGGCTTTTAAGACTAATTGTAAAGCTTGAAAGCCAGAATACTTAAAGACATCCTCCTTTCAGAATCTTGTCTTCCTCTCTTGTCTAATATGTTAATCACTGAAACGTCTCTTATGTGTCCCACTTCCTAAAATAATTTATTTATTATTTATGCACCTAAAGTGATCTCTTTTGCCAGTGATTTGGGATTGGGCTGCCATTTGAGTTACAAATTTCTTTGTAGATCATGTTCCTTCACTTTTAATTTTTGCATGTTAAGGCACATGTTATAAAGGCACAAAAAGCACCAGCAGGTGCAAGCAATAGAGCTTGTAATAATTCTTTTTTGTAGGCTTTGGAAAGCTTCACAAATCAGTGTTGCTTATGACACTCTGTCTTCCTGTTGCCGGTGAGGGCAGTCTTCTGAATCATAATACTAAAGAAAATTTGAAAGTCAAGATTCTAATGTTTGTATTGCTTTTCCTTGAAATCTCTGCAAGCAAAGAGAGATTTTTTGGCAGTTTTGTTCTATTGCTAAATTGCCCTCATAATGGAATTTTTTTCTCTTAAAATTTAATTATAGAACTGTCTTCCTGTATTTTAAATCCATATCTGATTCCTTGGAATATCTGTCATTGTCTGTACTAATTCATTATTAAAAGTACAACTTAAAGATTTGTAAATTCAACTTCTGCTGTTCAAACCACTTTTGTTTTTATTAGCTCAACTGAACTGATGTAATATATTTGTTTCCTTGAGCTGGAATTTTATATTCTCAGTAAACATTTGCTCTAAAACCCCACTAGAACATTAATTACCATCAACTGATTTATTCAGTTGAGTTTATCTGCAAAATGGCATAGCTATTGTAAGCAGCTAATCTCTCTTTTCTTTCTTCTTTTTCATTTTATTCTTTGTAGTCTCTTGGTTTAATATAGTCTTTATTTCCAGACAAAATGGGCTATGTTACAGATGAAAGATTCAAAAGTAGAATTTCTGCATCTTTTTACATGTGATTTACATGCCATTTCCCCTTCATTTATCTGTTATCTCTTGTTCTTTGAGTGTTGTATTGCATTCTGTTTTGGATATTGAAAGGCTTCAAGTGACAGGAAAACGAATATTTACTGGCTTTTGGCATAATTTTTGGCCCAGGATTTATTATTGTTTGGAGTCATCGACCCCTTGTTTGTGGTCTAAATTCCTTTAAATATAATGGTTGCAAAACTGGCAATTAGATTACATGTTCAAAATGGACAATATAAATTATATTCACTTTTAATTTTTAAAATGTTCATCATACCCCTCTAGTATTATATTTTATGATTGTGGAGTTTAAAGTTTTATTCAATAGAAGAAAAATCACAATTGTCAAATCATATATATCAAATATGGCATTTAACGTCATTGTTGTTGTTAGTTGTGAAGTCATGTCCGACCCCATGGACAACTTTCCTCCAGGCCTTCCTTCCCGGTAAATGCTCTACCATCCCACGGAGACCATTTAAGCTCATGCCAACTGCTTCAGTGACTCCATCAGCCACCTCATTCTCTGTTGTCCCCTTCTTCTTTTGCCCTCAATTGTTCTCAGCATTAGGCTCTTCTCCAGTGAGTCCTTCCTTCTCATTAAGTGGCCAAAGTATTTCAGTTTCATCTTCAGGATCTGGCCTTCTAAAGAGCAGTCAGGGTTGATATCCTCTACGACCGATTTAAAATCATTAGATATATCAAAACATTTCAGTGCCAGAAGTTTGTAATCCAAATCTATCTTCCTTTGGGCATATTTCTGAATGTAGATTTGTAAGGAAACCGAAGTGCATGTAGCAAAATACAGACAATATAAATTTCATTTGGTTGCATGGAAATCATACGTTAAAAATACAAAAGGATTAAGCAAAAATGTATCAAATGCAGGAAATAGCTAACATTCTCAAACATTGCCATTTTCCCTCCATTAAGTGCTTAATTTCATTATAATGTACAGATTAGTTAACTAAACTGAAATTTCAGTACAAATGCTTCTATTGAACAGAGCAATTTTCAAATTTAGAAACCAGCCAGCTCTTTACTACTTCTTTTAGACTTTATCATTTAGTCTACCAATTTATCAGTAATATTACCAGTAGAGTTTCATATTTACTTCCTTTCATCTTCACCTTCAATATTTTTTAATGTTTTCTAGTTAACATTTCTCCCCCTTTGTGATTTCATGTTCCTTGAAGTAGCCTTTATTACTTCTCCAGTGTTTCTTGACCTGCTAGCCTCAGGTAGTGAAGACTTCAGTGGATACAGGTAACAATTGAGGGCTCAAATCCCTGTCTCGTAGTATTTTTTGTCCTCCAAAAAATAGCAAGAGGTCCATGATATTGTGAGCTTCAGAATACTTCTGCAGATATAAATCATTAAATTTCAATTTAAGAACGCAAATTAGGAAATTAGCAACCGCCCCTTTCCTAGAGAAATGAAATATTTTGGGAAATATTAAAAAGGCAGAATATTATATTTCCCTGGATGAGAAATGGAGAAGCATGTTTTAAAGATGAAGCAGCTCCCATCTTCTTGCCCCCATCCTTTGTCAATGGACCAGAGGCAGAAACTCAATCTTTGTCAATGGACCATCATCTGCAACACAATAGGACCCATCTAGCATAGGAAACTCACCATATGGCACCTGGGAAGCATCAGCCAGCAAGGCTAGCTAAAACCCCCACCCCCTGGGAGTCTGATAACCAATCAGGATACTCGTTCTGGGCCCCAGGAAGTTCAAAGCCAGAGAGGGCATAAAACCTGGGGACTCACTGCATCTCGCCCCTTTTCTGTTCAGGAACTCAAACCATGTGATCCTATCCACCAATAAACCATCTTTCTAAGCAGTCTCCATGTTTTCAATGTCCTTTTTCCCCACTTGGAACTGAACCCAGAAGGATATTTCTTCCTACACAAACAGCAACTATTTTCAAGCATTATCAATTTCTGTTTCCAAAGTGTTCCATATGTACAAATATATGTTCTATATACTCATGCTGAGGCTGTGATTATGTTTCAACTTGTTTCCTGATGCAGACATTAAGATTTCTGTGCTAATATTGCCTGATTCCTGAAGAGACCTTGCTGTCCTGCTCCCCCTACGTATGGCAAGAGTTCTAAGGTGTTTATTCAGTCCCCCCACCCCAGGTCCTCAGAAGGCATCCATGTTGCACATGTCTGGATTCCAAGCTCAGTATAGCAAGAGTCACTGGGTAACTGAATCCAGTGGGCATACATGAAATCTAGGAAAATAATCCTGGATTTAATAGTCCAAGATACAAGGCACAAGTACACAAGACACAGAACTGGTCCAGCAACACTCAAGTCCTCAGAGCAGAGCAATCCTTCATGAAAGATGAGGTTGCCTCCTCATGAGTAGTCTAGCTGTGTCCTTGAATCAGTAGGACACTGTAGTCTTTGCCTGGAGTTTCCTAGCCGACTTGCTGCAGCTATGGCTCTCTTCCTTCAGCCTGTTCCTTGTCCAATCAACCCAGCTGAAGCTGCTCCATCAGGCTAGCATTCTCTGAGCCCCAATCCTGCCCAATACTTGCTTCCACGCTTTCCTGTGCAGATTCAAATGCACCTTCCTCCTCAGAATTTGCATCTGGAGAGGGATCCAGGCAGTGGATTCAAGATAAGACCTCTACAAAGAACTTAATCACTCAAATAACTAAGGCTACAGATGGGAAAATCTGGTTTCCCCCCCTCAGTTTGTTTTTTTCAACTCCATTTAGCTTCCAAATTAATGTGGTCTTTTGTTTTGTTTTTTGTCAGCACAAAAATTAGTATATTTTCTCACATGCATTTCCATTTGAATAAAAATTCTTCCTAAAATGCACCTGATTAATATTATTTTTCCTACTTCTTTCTTCTTAATATAATGCATTTCCTAAATTTCTTAAGGACTGCATTTGCACTATCTTGAGTTGTTAATTGCATTACAAAGTGTCTTCAAGTTTCCAGAAGGGTTAATTAACATTTCAAAAGAGCAAATATTTTGCCCCTCTGTTTAAACTTGTTTCCAATTCAGAAGTCCTTAAGTACAAGAGAAAAACAAAGATCTTAGTTCAGATCCAGATGTATTTTTGAAGAAAAATCTTGGGAGTCTTCTAGAAACAGAAAGTAGAAGGGTTTTTTTTTTTTCAATTTCCCCTACAGCTCTCTCACCACCTATTTTGATCTGCATTTTCTGCAACTCCTTATAAAATATTATTAGAATATTCTGTTCCATGAATGGGTAGTTCATTTACAAAACCCAGAATCATCATCATCATCATCATCATCACCCCTCCTCTTCCTCCTTCTCCCTCTCCCTAACTTCAAAGCCCTTTAAGAACCCATCTGCTTTCTGACTTATCTACCTAAATCTAGCACTTCTACAGAAAAAGTTCTTGAAAGCTAGTATGATGAATTAAGTAAGGGAAAAGAAACACACATAAAAACTTTTTTCTTTAAAAATTTGAACATAAATACATGAAGACAATTGGAGTACTGTAATAATTTCCCTCTTCTTGATTGTTTTTTTAAAGCTGTGCAACCCTAAAATGTATAGTGATTGCTATTCTGAGCTGTTGACATACAGATTGGTTTCTTCCTTACAAGCTGTATCTACACCTTTATTACTGTTTACATTGCTGAGTTAGGAATGGGAATGGGATTATTCCTGTGCATTTGCATTCAGAAGTGGTTTGACAGATGCATAGATATTGAGAACTAGCTTAAAAGCTTTAGGTTAGTTGTCTTAAGTAATCCTTTCTTATGGCCTCAGATTTAAGAGTGGATTATAATACAGCTGTCAAAAACTAAGAACAAAAAACAACAACTATGGAATATAGTCTTATTATGATATGAAGGTTCACTGTAACTAATTTTTACAGCTGATCATGAGAGAGAATCACTTTGCCATTTTTATTATCTCCAAATTATTCTTATACGTTTGCAGATCATCTTCCAAAGATTTTCATAGACTTGAGCTAAATGAAACTTCATAAATAATTGTGTGGGTTGAGGAGAAGAAATCCATTCCCCTCAGGCCAACTGTGATTTCTCTGTAGGGCATGGTAGAAAAGAAAGCAATCAAAACCCTCTTTATTTTTGTCACTACAAAGTAGGTGCAGCTCTGAATACATATCAGAGGCAGATGAATTGAGTTAAAGGTGCCAATGTTAGAACTTTCTGCACCACAAATCCTGTCTAAACCACACAGCTTTTTAAAGCTTTCGTTCTCCTCAAAAAATATGGATTTTGAAACAATGAAGTTATGTGCTTAGACTTTCAAGAATTAGGCTTGAGGATATTACCATCTTCACAAAAAAATAGAAAATAATACAGGTCATTAACATGATGATACACTTAAGTGGTGAATTATTCGATCCCTTAGGAACATTTGCATATTAACTTCTTAATAATGAGATGGGTGGCAAATAAATTTAATAAATAAATAAACTTAGTGTGTTCCAAAATATATTTCAAGATGGAAGGAAATATACTCCATCATAATATATTTAAAAGTCACTACTACTCATAGAGTAGTTATTTTCTTAGTTCTACATTAATAAATCCTCTTAAAAATCTGATTCACCATTAATATTTCCTTTAAATCGTGTTTGTAGGTTGAGCATTTGCAAATGACTTTAGAGAAAAATACTTTTAGCAGATTTTAAGTTTAGTTTAGACTTTTCTATACTATTAGTGAAGTGTTTATATTAAGGAAGTGCTATCAACTCCTAGTTGATTCTTAGCAATCACAGAGATAAAATATATCCAGGATCATTTTTTCCTATTCTAGTCTTACAGATCTTCCAATGGTAGATCCATCATCTCTGTAATTGAATCTATCCACTTTGCTGCTGGTCTTCCCTTTTCTTCCACCTTTAGCTGCATTATAAACTTACCAAAAAGACTAGGGTTTTGTATCCAAAATATAATAATTTCAGCTTCGTCATTTGTGCTCAAGAGAGAATCATGGGTTGATTTCTTCAGTAGTCTGTTGGTTTGCCTTCTTGGCTATCCATAGTATTCTCTAGAGTCTTCTTCAACATCAAAGAACAAAAATGTCAATATTTGATCTATCCTGCTTCTTCAAGGTCTAATTTTCACTTCCATGATGTCAGAGGGCAAACCATTTTCTGCACAATTATAATTTTTCTTGGGTAGACATATCATGGCATCTTATATTTTTTCTATGGGCATAGTTTGCAATGTGTTTCATAACTACTGATTCTTTACTGCTGACAATCAGTCCTAAAAGCCAAACTGTCATTTACTTCAGTATTTTCATTATCAATTCTAAGGCTAATTGCTATATTTCTTGTCCTTAGTTGGACTTCTTTATATTTAATCTCAGTCCCATTTTTATTGCATTCCTTGGCTTTCATTACTACAGGTTCCAGATGATTTGCATTTTTAGATTACCAGGGAAGCAACATCTTTCAATCCAGCTTCACAAACTGTAATAATTGTTTGTGAAGTTATTACATGACTACAAAAACAAAGTACTGTTTGAGCAACTAAAGAGGCAATTAAAAAAATAAATGATCGCAGGAGTGGCCCACTCTGCATGCAAGCATGGGAGCCAGTTGATCTTTTCTCCCTTCATCTCCTGCCCTTAATTCTAGTCAATGCAAAGGCTAGGGGGAAGGAAGAAGAGATATCCAATGGCTTATTAATATGTATACTTTTAGAAGATTTTAATTATTGGATGATTTAATTTATGGCCATCTTATCATTTTAAGAGCTATAAATGTTTCCCCTGAATTTTGAACTTCATTTTGATTTCTGCTTACTTGCAATATACTTATTTGTTCAAATTCTGAAGCGTGCTGTCATATTTTTGAAAAATTCACTTAAAAGCTCTGAAATTTTTCATGTACGGTATGTATCATTTATCTTTCTGTCTCACGGGTATCTGGTAGTATAATCTCCACACTGGAACTATTTATATGATTGAGCTATACTTATTACTAATACAATCCTAATCTTAGATTTGGCTTTGATTAACAATTTTCACTTGTATTCATAGCCACAGTTTTGTTGACCTGTGTATGCCATTAATCCTTTCATATCTTTCATAGACGTGTTGCCCTTCATTTGTTCTATAATCAGATATAGTTTGAATTGGCTTGTAAAGAATATATCAACACTTCCTTGCATTCTAGCAGCACTGTAACCATGTTCTAATATTACCTTAATATGTTCAGTGTATGTATTACCCATATTTTTATTCCACCATAACTAAAACGACTCTCAATAGCTCACATAGAAAACATATCATGTAAAACAAGTCCCCTACAAAAGCAAAAGCACAACAGTGCTAAGAATACAAAGGAAATTAAAAATGGTAGCATCACATCAGGAAGCTTTTATGTGAATTGGCAACATTAAGTATCTGTCCACATAGAATCAATCGTAGGCAAATTAGACCTTGTGATGTCAATAATTGTATTGTAAGCAAAGAGAGTATTGCTTTATTTGTAACTCCAGCATGGTAGGAGAGAACAGGGGCTGCTCATGAACTCTTCAGGGGGATTGTAATTGTCAACTGAAGAGTATTAAAAGTACACAAAGATGCAGTTGGATAATGATGACTGATAGCAAAAACAAGTTTAGCAAAATTACAAGAATGCACAATACTTCATAATGAGCTTCTTTGAAAGAACAATGGATTGTGAAGCCTAAAATTATAGTTATTAAGCAACAGAGTTTAAAGGTACAAGCAAATTCTTCCAAGAATTATGATGTTATGCTGTTGCTGATATTATTCATCCTTCTGGAATTTGTAAGAAATTGGAAGAGGTGGTTGAATGTGTAAGTTTTCATTTAATGTCATTCTTAACTTTTTTCAGAAATTAAGTTTGTGATACAGCAGGGATTTGAAGGGTAATATTTACATAATCTGTCCAATTCAGTAATGGGTATCTAGTGAATTAAAATTATGATGTACTTTTTAATTGGTACAGCTTGCTGGCAGGAGATAAGATGACTTAAAAAGCTGCCCAGTTTTGAAAAAGAAGCAATGTAGTTGTAAAAAAAAGTCCCTGTGGTATAGGCAATCGGTGCAAATTCTAGTCTTATTTTCAATTAACACTTTAAAATGTTTATTATTTTTGTGGCATTGCAATTACATTTTAAATTGGCATCATGGCTTTTATTTAAATAAGAATCTGTAGATTTTGTACACAATATGCAAAGATAGCTCCCTAGAGAAGGTTCTAATGTTGGGAAAGGTGGCCAGAAAGAGAAATGGATGACCAGAAATGGATGAGAAGTCGACGAACTCAGTTACAGAGGCTATGAGTGCATCATTGGAAGACCAATGGAAACTTAGGGGCAAATCATCATGGAGAAAATCTATCTAGGTCAGTAAGAGTCATGTTGATAACTCATAATCAGTCAGAGACTATATGGGTATGGATATGACCTCTAATCTTCACTCATATGTGTATACAGAAAGTTATATCAATCTACATTATGAATTATTATAGTTCAGATATTTACAGCACAATTTTTACAACTTCATACACACTGTGTCATAACACTTGGAAGAATTGGCTTATATTTTCAAATATTAGTAGTCATATTAGACTTCAAAATCAATTTGTCCTTTCAAAGTTCATCATGAAGAATAAATGTACTGTATGTGTGTTTAATATAAAGTATATATTTAAAATGCACTATATACTATAATTCCTAGAATCTGACCAGATTAAGACTGTGTATGATTTTTATGAATAAATAAAAAACATGAACAGAATTATATCTCCAGAAAAGGTTCAATGTGATACATGGAATTATATTGCAAATATTGTGATCTTGACTTGCTGAATTTATATGTGAACACCTACTTTCTAGAAAGTAGGTGTTCACATATATCATGTATACACCACTTGTTGACAGAAAAATGTGCATTTTTCTGATAACTTGGGTAAGAATTATTAAGTCTAAATCTGCAGCTTAACTTAATTGCTCTGAGTTCAAAAGCTATGCAAAATTTGCTTTCAGAGTCTTTAGGCTGGATCCTGTCCTTTGTCAGTTTTTATTGGCATTTATCATGTGGCTCTTAGCAATAATTTACACACCTCCCCACAAGGACACACCTCCACATTTTTTAAACAAAATAAAATTAAGCCTGCACAATTAACCAACTACATGTATTAGAAATAAAAGTCTGAAATGGATTCCTTTTCCTCTGAGAAGTCACTTGGGGAGGAATAGTCAATGTCATATAAATAGGACCATAATTGAAAATACAGTTTTTAATTAAAGCTGTTTTTAGCCTATTCCCGGGTATAGTCTCATCAGTGCAGTAATAGCAGTCGTGTTCTCTGATGTTAAGCAGGCTAATTTTTACTATAGTTAGAAGATATTTTTCATGGAAAATAATGAACATGAATGATCGTTTAAGAGCCAAGATTATACTCTGAGGGATTTACTGTACTAGCTAGTAGCATTAAAAACTTCCATTGATTTTAGCAGGCTTGAAATCCCTACACTGATACAAAAATGCATAGCATTGTACCTATTTACTTTTCAAACATGTTACCATATTTGAAGAAGGATCTGCCCTTCCTCAGTTTGAAAAGAAATTAACTGGATCATCAGTGGGAAAATTTAATGTTCATACTATATTTTTGATTCAGGGGTAGGAACACAACATAACAAAATTTATTACAGTTAGTAAGCAGAAGAAAGAGAAAAGTACAGCAAAGTATCCAGGTATATTCAACCTAGATAATTTATGTGAATTTAAGGTAGCTGATTTAATTAACTAACGCCATAAAAACATTCTTTATAAAAGTTATGTACTCTATTTGCTATTACTTTACAGTCCTTGTCTGAGTACATGTATGAATAAAATAGAGGAAATAAAATGGAGGAAGTAAACAACTTTATAGTATAAAACATTAAGGTAGGACAAAAGATTTTGCCTTGATGAGCTTGGTGTATGACTTGAGAACAAGTTTTGCAACTTGTGGTGCATTATTAATGGGTAAAGATAAAGCTATGTAGACTGTCCTTTATACCTTTTAATATAGGGCATTTTACTTCAGTGTCTGGCTTGCTCACAGAAAAAGCAGCTTAGAAGCATGTGAGCCATTGATCCCATTTCCCACTTTCCGCACTGACAGTCTTTCTAGGTATGGAATCTTATTATATCTGCTTTCCAGTATTGCAGAGGGAAAACATTAATATATGGCCTTGAAAAGATGTATCTACGATGCTTAAAAAAGGATTTTGTAAATTATTGACCTGGGCACCTTACAATAGGCAACCACATATGCCAATGTCTTAATGGGTATCTTTCTTGCTGCTAACCAGGCTACCTGTCCCTACTTGCTTTTTAAAAAACTATTTTCATGAATTAAGGCAAATATATATGTTGCAGGATAATTTTGCAGGATCCAATCTGAGTCAGAGACCAGGACCAGAGGTTTAGTGTTCTGAGTGTTTGGACTCATACTGGAGCCCATCCTCAGGGAACTTCTTTCTACCAGAATGTGTGCTTTGAACTATTCTATGTGCAGTATTTATGTGGTGCCTGATTGTGTGTGGCTTTTTATTTGTTGATTGGGGTGTTGATGGCTGATTATTAAGTAATTGGCTATTGTGCTGCCAAGTCTTGTGCTGCCAAGTCTTCGACTCCTAAGTACCTGATAAACTGGTAATAAATCAGCACTCCTGTTGACTGACAAGGGACCCATTTCCCAGGCTTTAATCATTTCCCTGGCTACCTTTGTACCTGCTCGGCCAACAATCTTAGTAGCTTGAATTTGAACTGAATGTATGTCCTTGTTCATTGCAAAGTGAGGCTACCAATGAGCTTGGGTCTCCTTGTTTGATGACTTCGTGTTCTTGTATTCTGGTGGTTAGCTTCCCCCTCCATCTGTGCTACATAGTCTCAGAGGCAATCCAAGCGATCTTTGAGTCACTATTTCACTCTTTTTAAACTCACCCTGTATTCTGTAATAGTTTTGCTACATAGTTGTCCCACTTTTGCCATTCTCCCTGCCAATTTGTTTTAAGACTAGGAAAATACAGAATGCCATGTTATCAGGATCCTTGATGATTTACAGAAAGAAAAAAACCTTAATTCTGCATTCTCATAATCTAGTCCAAATCTGAAGTGTACAAACAGCACTAGTGAAAAATAATATTTTAAAAATCCAGTTAACAAGTGTTTGAATTATTTGTAATAAAGGAGAGAGATTGTATAATATCTAGGATTTGGATAAAAGAATTCATTTTCATTGGAATATTCATGCAAAGCAGCAGGATGCTGCAGAAATGAGAAGAGGGAGAGAGGTGTGGGAAAACAGACAAAAACTATCAGCAAACAAGGAAAACTATCAGCAAGCAAGGAAAACTGCTGCTACTTTTGATAGTGGCACTTTTGAGTGTAAACTTTCACTGAAAACAAGAAATTATACTTAAAAATAACTTTTCTCATAAAAAAAAGATTGGATTTTACCTCCACTTTTCCAAACAAGAAACAAGTAGAGGTTCACAGTTCAGTTGTGGGTCCATGGAAAGTGATATAGGACAAGAGTTTGGTGGTACATCATCTGCAGGAAAAAAAGTGTTTTGACATTTGTTAAAAATGTTGTGATTCGCTCTGCTTGAGAAACTAGAGTGGATTGCAAATATAACATGTCAAATAATTAGTCAAGAGAAAACTTTATCATTAATAAAAACAAGCAACTCTTGGAAAGCTTATATCTAATTACTTTTATTTTTAATTTCTCTGGCAGGTATATTTATGTCCCAATGGGAGGATCTCATTGCAGCATATTTAAGATGTTGTTTTCGACTGCCATCACATTTGCTTTTGTAAGTTATTGGCATGGAAGCCATAGCTATCTTTGGTCCTGGGCTATGCTTAATTGGCTTGGAGTAACAGCTGAAAATGGAGTGAAGAGGATTGTTTCTTTTCCAATTGTCCATAATTTTATTGTAAGTTAATTCTTTTTCATGTTTCTAAGAATCATATTTAAGGTTTAGGATTAAATCTGATGTGTGTTTTCTGAAAACTTCCTGAGCAGGTTGAGTACTTTTTAGAACTGCTTGTCTCCTAACCAAAGAACTCAGGTATGGAACTAGCACTATATTGCCACTAAAGTTAAGAAAAAGTGGGACTCTGTAATGGAATGCAAGAGTGACCTTGAGGAAAGGATATAAAGGAAACTGACAGTTGGGGAGGACCATTTGTTTAATGGTCAAACAAAGAAACTAAGGAAGGACCTACCCTAATGGAGCACGCATTTACATAAAGTGATATGTGCTCTGTGTGATCTTTGTCATTTGCAAAGCAACTATGTGGTGTAGGACCAGTCTTGTCTTTAGCAACTGCTGGTCAATAATTTCAACAGCCATTGGGCAGTCTAGGACTTGAATAGGAAATTTGCTTCTGTATGGTTTCTATACCTATGAAATTAGTAGTTCTCCAGAGTGTATGGGGTGCTGCAGTGGCTCAGTGGTTAAGACACTGGGCTTGTCATTTGGAAAACTGGCAGTTTTGGTTTGAGACCCAAGCTTCACATGATGGAGTGAGTTCCCATCCTAGCTCCAGCTCCTGCTAATCTAGCACTTCAAAAGCATATAAATGCAAGTCAGTAAATGGGTGCCACTTCAGTGGGAAGATAACAGCATTCCATGAAACCATGCTGGCCACATGACCATGGATATGTCTACCGAAAGCACTGGCTCAATGGCCTTGAAATTGAGATGAGCATCGCCCCTATAGTCAGCAACAACTAGCTGAATTGGTAACAACTAGTTTTATCTTTTTACCAGAGTCTACAAGAGTAGAAAGTTCCACTTTCTGCCCAGAATCTGAAGTAACAATAATAGAAATAATTAAGTATGCTTGCCTACTTAATGTTCTTGGTTGGCTGAGTTCTCCTCAAATGGTTGATGGCCTCCTTTTGAAGCTCTGAGGAAGAGACAATGGTGAAGTTTCCCTCAGGCACTATGTGGGATTGAGCTAGGCAATTATAGGCTTTGTATTCCATTGATTTACAAATTCTGTATCTTATTATTGTGATCACTGCTGTTCTTTTATTGGGCATGATCTAGCTATGTGTCCAGGACAATAGTCCTTGCTGCCTTCTGTTTTGGTTGTCCCATACTGCCCTCACTGTTCTGCCGTGCTGGATTGGGTGGGATTGTATGGGGAAGACATTATAGGTTTTTTTTCTTTCCTGTTTCTCCCTAGCCTCAATTCTTCCAGCTGGCCATCTATAATTACACAATGTTGAAAAAGCTCTTCCATAGTATTTTGGGCTTCTTGCCTCACTAGCTTATCTCTCAGTTCATTGGCCAGCCTTTCTCTGAACTGGTCAATTAATGCTAAGTCATTCCACTCTACATCACCATCAAGTAATTTAAAACTGAAATATATGCTCATACTCTTCTCTGTCCCTACTTGAACTTCCGAATGTCTTGTTCAGTAAGCCTTCATAGTTATGATGATAATGAAAAAGTAGCTGCATAACCAATCTTTGCATTTATGACCTTCATAGGACTGTAAAGCAACGGAAAGCTAAAGTAAGATTGTAACTTTCGCTTAATGAGTTACCAGCCCCAACTGTAATCACAAAATGAAGAGCACCTGTAGTAGTTTAACAGAATAACAGAGTTGAAAGGGATCTTGGAGGTCTTCTAGTCCAACCCTCTGCTCAAGTAGGAGACCTTATACCGTTTTCAACAAATGGTTCTCCAGTCCCTTCTTAAAAGCCTCCAGTGTTGGAGCATGTTCAACTTCTAAAGGGAAGTTGTTCCACTGATTGATTGTTCTTAGAACTAAGAAGTTTCTCCTTAGTTCTAGGTTGCAACCAATCCTTGCATTTATAACATCCATAGGTCTGTAAAGCAAAGGAAAGTTAAAGTAAGATCATAACTTTTGCTTAATAACTGAATTACCAGTCCCAACACTGATCACTAATTGAAGAGTTCTTTGAATGAAAAGAATGTGAATGAAAAGTTCTTTTGCAGTAGTGCTGACCCTTTCAAGCCATTAAAGGGAGTGGCTTGGGAGGAGGGTGTTGATATGAGAGCTTCCTAACCTCCTTAAAGGTAATTGGAGGACATGGAAAATGGTTACACTTCAGGAGCCTCAGATAGCTCAACTGGCTGAATAGCCTGTTATTAACATCCAGCTGTCTGCAATTACACCAGTTCGAGGCTCAAGGTTGACTCAGCCTTCCATCCTTTCTAAGGTAGGTAAATTGAGGACCCAGTTCGTGGGGGCAATAAGCTGACTTTGTATAAATATATACAAAAGTATGAAGGCTATTGCTTAACGCATTGTAAGCCTCCCTGAGTCTCCGGAGAAGGGCAGCATATAAATCTAACTAAAAAAAAAAAGTTGCCTGGGCCTTTGGCATCATCATATTGCTCATGTGATACTAGGCAACCACAGGCAGTCTATTGAATATGGAGATGGCTGATTCTGTCAGGCATGCTATATGATCACAGCCATGGAGAAAGACCAGGGATAATAAATTATAGTGATAATTTATTTTGCTCTTGAAATGTTTCAAAAAATCCCTGTTTAATCATTTTAAAACATGTAGATGTTGCTTAATGGTGTAGGTGATCAATCAGCATATTTGTCTTATGAAAGGAACAAGTAGCAAGTATTAATGGAAAATCTGATGGCTGGCAGGTTAGGCCTTCATTCTTATCCTCTTATTTCTGTGCGGTGAACTGTTTAATCCTGGCTTAGATAAGAAGAAACAGCTGCATGGCGCCACAAGCAGTACATGCTAAAATTTCCTGGATAGTGGCTGAAAAACTGGAGATGAGGTGAAACTAGACTGAAGTAGGAATTAGCAAAAGAATATATATCACTGTAAAATATCAAGCAAACTAGGAAGAGATCCCACAAATGATATCCAAAGATGAAATTCAGTTGCTGTTTTTGCATTTTTTTAGGAGAACCAAGAAATAACCATTCTTTTTGCACCATTAACTACTCTTATCTGTTGTTGAAACAAGCCATAGGAGTTTAGAAAAAAGGGACTACCAGATTTTCAGTAAACTTGGTGGAGAGTTGCAGTGGGAGAGAAAATTGGCTCTTTTTATGCCCACTGACAGAAGAAATTCTGTAATTGACGAGTTGCCTTCAGCAAGATATATAAAAAATGAGCAACAAGCAAAGCTGCATAAAGATGAGTTATGTAAGGGTTGGCTGAAATTCAGCTCAACTGAAAATATCTCTAGAATTCTTCTCATGATTTTTGTTTTAGAGGGAAAAAAAACCTAAGCCTTTGTCTTCCAATAGATCAGAGTTCCCCAACCTTTCCAGCTTTGCAGACTGGTAGGGGCTGGGGATGGTTTGGTGCAAGCTTTGTTATTCTGTTAAATTGCTACAGATAGTCTTCATTTAGGTACAGTGGAACTGATAACTCAGTTATTAATAGCAATAGCACTTTGACTTATACAGTGCTTCACAGCACTTGCCAAGCAGTTTACAGAGTCAGCATATTGCCCCCCCCAAAATCTGGGTCCTCATTTTACCGACCTGGGAAGGATGGAAGACTGAGTCAACCTTGAACCAGTGAAAATCGAACTGCCAACTGCTGACAGTTAGCAGGAATAACCTGCAGTACTGCATTCTAACCACTGCGCCACCACAGCTCTTAAGTGAAAGTTATGATCTTACTTTAGCTTTCCTTTGCTTTACAGTCTTATGAAGATCATAAATACAAGGATTGGTTGTGCAGCTACTTTTTCATTAGTATCATAACTATGAATGCTTACTAAACAAGACATTTGGGGATGCTGTTATGGTTGTAAGCGTGAAAAATGATTGTGTCACTTTTTCAGTGCCATTGTAACTTTGAACAGTTGCTAAATGACCTGTTGTAATTTGAGGACTACCTGTAGTTTGGATTTTAAGAAACTACCCATTGCAATGAACAGGGAGGTTGTAGACTCTTAAACTATAGAGATCTTTGCTTTTGTTCTATGATCAATTATCCCTAATTACTAGTCAATTACTACTTCTTCTCTGGTAACATAGTCAAAACTAATATTTAAATACTCCAAATATCTTTATGCTTGTCATGTATGAAATACGGAATCCTAGAAGATAATTAAATGGGTATATTTATGAATTAATTAAAAATATCCTGCCCTAAATGCATATCACAAGGCATTCAAACACATTTTTCTTTTTATAATTTATAAAAAAATGACTCTTTTTAGCATTCCTATATCAACGTTGTTATAAATATCTGTTCAGAGTTTGGAAAAGAAATCAGTATGTGTATTTGAAATATAACAGCTGGAGAAACTCAGCTAAATTTAGCACAATGATTGAGAACATCATGCTGTTACAGTTCTTGTGCAAAACAAAAGCAGGTAGCACTGGTGGTGTTGCACAACTGTGATTTTCATGGTTACAATATTTTGCTAGTACATGGAAAATCCAGTGGCATTGTACTGATGTAGCTTGCTAATCTTAAATCACTAATGTGGCTAGATACTGCAGAGCCATCCTTTGTAAACTGGACTGCTTCTCCTTTCCTGGCTAGGAGTCAGCGATACCTGATAATAAATGTCTGGGTTTGTCTTTTCTTTCCCTTATTAGTGGTTGCTAGGTACCACAAAATAGTCTTACATGGGATTAACCAATATCCTCAAAGATTGGATCATAACAATACAGGGCATAGGAGACAGAAAGATTAATTTCTATCTGATGAAAGATAATGTGCTGTTTTTACTCACAAGAGTACCATAGTCTGGTTGTCATTCATTTTTTACCTTAGAATTTGATATTTAAAGAAAGCATTGAAATCATATTTTCCAACAGAGGCTGCCTTTTCTGTTGTTCGCGGAGTTCCTGGAAAACTATGAAAGGAATTTGTATTTTGGCATATCATTAGGCATGGCCCTTTTGAGACCTTTCTCAGAAGTTGGCAGATGATATTCATATGCAGCATCTCTTCTATCAGCCAGGCACATCCTTTGCTTAAATTCCAGGTTGCATTCAGTTTGTTTTGATGGAAAGGCTCCATAGCCAAATGTTCACTACCATTTCTCATCCAAGCAGTGCTGAGTCATGCTGTACATTGACTTCCAAGAATTGCAGACATTCTACATTTGAAGCAAACTGTTATACTCATGTGTTTCTTTCCTATGAGGTCCTAAGCCTTCCATTTTCATCACAATTTAAAACATCAGTATGCTTATGATTAAAACAGCTATTTGTGCTCTTTGCAATTTTTAAGCATTTAAGAGCAAGTTTGCTGCCATATAAAGTTTTTATCACAGAAGCAGTTATTAAAGTTAGCCAAAATTAAATTATCTCTTTATTTAAAAATGAATAAATAGTTATCACTACTTATGGCACAGGCTACAAACTGGGACCTCTCATAATGACAGTTCTGTTAGAGCTTAGCTTCTATTAGCTCTTTCTCAGCAAAGAATATAAAAATGCATATTGCAACATAATTAAACATATAGATAATCCACCCAACAATATAAAAAACTTGTCTGTTAAGGGGGCCACGTCCACACTACCCCCAAATTCTGGGAGCATATCTAGATTTTCAGGGCCTTGTGGTGTGCCCTGGGGATGGGGATCACAATAATTTCTGTAAGGATCTTATACCAGAGGCCATGACAGAGAAAGAAGGTTTCCTAGGTTGTGTTAGATGGCATTGTTTAATTGAGGGGTTCCAGAACATATCAACTTGGCTAGCTCTTGCCAAGCAAGCAGATACCATGGAAAAGTTATAGGCAAAACAAGATAGTGAATATTCTGCTATTTGATTTTTGTTATCGAAACTATGTAGTAGATTAGAAACAGGTTTATGTATTCCTAAAATTCATATTTAATATTAATATACGTTATTAAGACATATTTGAGACCTATAGCACATCAGATAGGAACATTTGAGAATAATTGTATTCAGGACTATCTTCTATCAAATAAGAAGTTAATAATAAATTAAAACTGGAATGCACTTTGGTGATTAAAAGATAAAGCAAGTGTTGAAAAAGTGTCAGGAGAAACAGAATGGTGATTCCCTTACACAGTTGCTCAGCTTTAGTCTCACCTGCTCAGGATTGACTCAGTCTTCCATCCTTCTGAGGTCTGTAAAATGAGGATCCAGATTGTTGGGACAATATGTTGACTCTATAGACCACTTAGAGAAGCACTGTGAAGTGGTATATAAAAAAGTATTATTGCTATAGGAAAATGCAGAAAAAGCAAATAAGCAAAATAAAACTTTTGCTGCAACAAAGAAAGCTACAAATTTGTAAACTTCCTGCCAACGGGGGAAAAAATATATCGTCCTCTCTCTCTCTCTCTCTCTCTCTCTCTCTCTCTCTCTCTCTCTCTCTCTCTCTCTCTCTCTCTCTCTCTCTCTCTCTCTCTCTCTCTCTCTCTCTCTCTCTCTCTCTCTCACACACACACACACACACACACACACACACACTGGTTGACTTGAATTAACTGCTATTCAGCCTAATCTAAAGACAACTTTCAGAACTAGAAGCATTTAAATACAATTTGCAAAGCCAATGTACTTGGAATATTACAAATTTTCACCTGAAAATTATTTCTGGAATGTTTTAACACAGTGCTGACATCCAGGTAATATTTAATCTGGCAACAACAAATAGACTTCAGTTAATCCAGCATTAAAATTTTTCCTAGCTTTTGTTTTAAGCTGTCTTTTAATTTTTATCTTTTTAGAACCGGGTTTTATCCCCAAGAGGGATTCGTCGATTCCATGCAGCAATGGCAGCTGTATCCACCACATTCTTGATTTTTTCCAACCTTATCTTTCTTGGTGGAAATGATGTTGGCAGAATTTATTGGAACAAGATCTTCAAAGAAGGCAAGTCAAGCAATTTTGAATTTTTCTTTAAAAATTATTTAAGATTCCTGCATGGACATACATTGCTGGTCTATCTTAATTTTGATACTATAACAACAACAACAATAATAACTCTCATTTGGCTTGTGGCTTTGAAACTGATTTTTGTTTTTATTTTGTTTTATTTGAGATGCATTTTCTACCAAAACTGTATTCAGATCCTGACGTTAAAACTTGTAATAAATACTGCTTTGTGCAATTGGAATCTAATTTAGTGAATTTATCAAACAGCGAATTATTTGTTAGTATTAGCATGAAGAGTGAGGTAAAAAATAAATACTTCCTCAGTGAAGAATATATTAGGATAAGAGTTATATTTTATATAATCGGACTGAAGAATTGTAAGAGTTTTTATAGTCTTTTGAAATTATAACATTGAATATTCAGAAAGCTATGCAGCATAGGGCTGTACTGCAATTAGGAGCATGTGAGAGCACAACAGCAACACTTCTGCAGCTGTGTTAGTAGGCACATCTTTTCATAGGATTTCTTAGCTGCCCCCTTGCAAACAGATGCAGAGTTTGTGTTTCCATATGCTTCACAGCATTTTGTTTTTGAAATAAAGCATTGCCCAGCCAATTATAGAATATTCAGATTGTTCAAACTCCTACATATCATAATTATTTCTTTTATTTACTGCATTTTACTCTTTTGTAATTTCAGTATATAAGGAATTTTATTACCAGTTTTAAAAAGTTGTGGGGTTGTTTAGAATTCTTGTTCCAAGAATTTAGAATTTTTATTCCAATGAATGGCTGATGGTGAATAAAACCTTAAGTAGGTTTAAATGTGATATGTGCCTGGCATAAGCAGTTGGTACCCATTCAAATGGTATACAGTGTACACTCACTTTCTTCAGTTCAAGGTTTCGAGATAACAGGGCTACAATTTCCACTGTGTTCAGCTGTCATGACAGCTCCATATATTCCTGTGATGCTACACTGAAAGCTGTTAAATTAATTAGTGCCTTTATGGAGATTTCTGAATCTGTTATTCCAAGAAACTAAATCTGTCCCCCTTGTTGGTCTTCTTGAAGATCCTAAATATTTCCAGTCCAATATATGTTTGTGGTATTTATGTCTTTATGAAATGTTTGTTTGATTCAAATGTTGTTTGAATCTCGGAACAATTATGACTTTTCATTCAAGCACTTTCATTTCTTTTTGGCCAATTCAGTTACATTCAACAATAGACATGTGTTTTTCATGTAATTAGGCATATGATTTTGAATGACAATACTTTGTACAATTGGTATGAACCCAAGAATGCCCTGTATGAATCACATATACAAATTTTCCTGGCATGAAGAGGGTCTACCTCTGTTGGAAGTCAAGTAGGATAGTTTTATCTCTTTATCATTATCTTTTTCAGTCCCAAATTGGGCTTGAACTTCTGAGAAATTTCACCAGTCCTATCAAGCCTGGCTTTGCTTTTACAAAATTTATCTGTTAATTTTAACTGACAGAGCCATTCACTTTAACTCAAATTTGAGTCCAGTTAGAATAAAGAAGTTAGTGAATTGGTCAAGAGCAATTATTATTCTCTGCAAGAACTTGAAAATAAGATTAATTGCATGATCCAAGAATTCCCCTGTTATTTACTTCCTCCTATGAATTCTTACCTTTCTATATATGTGTAAATCCAATAATGACTGAACATATATTATAGTTACGTATTGCTTGATTCTGCATTTGAGAAGTTTTATGCAAACCAATCTGCTGCTTGCTTCTCATTAAAATTATGATTTTTAAAATTTGCTTCTTATTTTTATAAATAATTCAGAGTAACAAACATTGCTAATGCTCCTTCATCTTCCTATTTTCCCCACAACAACAACCCTGTAAAATGTGTTGGGCTGCTGAGAGAGAGTGCCTGGACCAAAATCACCCATCAGGCTTTCATGCCTAAAGCAGGACTAGAACTCACAGGTCTCCTGGTTTCTAGGCTTTACCAGTAGACCAAACTGGCTCTCATAATTTTAATTGATTTTCATTATTAAATCTATTAACTATGTAATCATAATTTAATAATTCCATTATCGTTTAATAATTTAAATCAGTTCTCATAATATTGCTATGAAGTTCTTACTTGTTTAAATATGAGAATTAAGTAATATTTGGAATAAATAAAATATTCTGTAAACACTAATAAATTAATATTAATAAAATACAGTTGGAATGGTTTTCTTCCAAAGGAAAGGCTTTTACAGCCTTTTGAGAGAAGCACTTCCACGTATATGCATTTCTTACAATTTTTGACAGTTCTTCTTTTTTAAAAAAAAGCAGAATAGGCTTTGGAATGACTCTGACATGGACACACTGGAAAGAAAATAGTCTATCCCTTGATCTTTGTCACATAGCTATATGTTACTTGCTCTTTGTTTTGATTCTTCGTATAAAAATAGAAACCTAGTCATTTTCATGATAAATTAAGAATAATATTTTAAAAATAATTTACAGATTATTTTTAGAAATAAGACATGAAAGCATGATTTGCTCTGAGATTACCAGAGTGTCTTGGCTGTTCAGGCTTCTGTTGAATGAAATTATTTTGGACAGGCATTGCATTTACAACTGATCTGGAAGACTGCAATTTTAAATCAAGGAAAGCTGTGTAGATTTATAAGCAGCTATCCTAATCTATATTTATAGATTCTCATTTTGCAGTGGGATTTGTTGCTCTGAAGTCTGCAAAAGTTCTGGAATAGCTGCCTTCAATTTTTACCTTAGATTTGGCTTCCTTGTTCCGCGAAGCCTTGTAGCTAACAACTACTATGTATACTAGAAGGGAAGCAAAATGGATTCTTTTGAATTATAATGTTAATTAGCCATCTATTGTTTTCATTGAATAAATTGTGGTGAGGGAAGCTTTGAGATCATCCTATTTAATTCTAGGAGTTGAAACAGGTTATATTGGAGCACAGGCATTATCATTCTCCAACATGCAGTTTAGAGATTGACATTTGACAACTGCAGGAGGGCCATAATCCACAATGTACAGATTTGGCTTACCATTAATTACCATTATTTAGAATTGTAATATCTGGTGAGATGGACTGATGCAATAGCATTCATAAGATCTGTAAGAAACCTCCAGTGTTATACTCAGTAACAGAAACACTGAAAATACCATTGTTAATTCTGCTCTACTTCCAGCTTTTCTTTTATCTGAACCATTTTTTAAAAAGATGAGAAATAAAGCATTCATAACCATGATGATCAAATGAGACATTTCAAGGTTTATCATTGTGGAAATGATTTTGTCCTGGGTTGGCCAGTACATTAGAGAGAATATGACAGCAGCCTCTAAGAGGTAGATGTTAGCGCCAGTAAAATGGAAAGCTGTTGTCAGTTAACATGTACATGTTTGTTTTCTTACAATTTGAAAGCACCATTAGGAATTATCATTTGAAAACTATACCTGGGCAATTTTACACAATTGTATAAAAGTGGAAGTGTTAGATATATTCATACTAATTATTGTGCTGAGGAATAGCAGTAAAAGACCACTAAGAGGTTTATGTAAAAGCTAGCATTTTCCTTTTAAGCTTGTTAAATTAAAAGGAGTAATAAATTAGACATTCAGCTGATGTGAATGAAGAGTATAAAGTTCTGAAAAAATCTGATCGTGGACAAATAGCTGAGCTAAGTAAATGCCTTCCACTGGATGAAATCAGAATTAAAACTTAACATGGGTAATTTGTAAATCAAACTGAGGAAATCAGATCTTCTGAACAGCAGAAAACTGTTTCACAAGTACTTACAATTATCTGAGATGACTAACTAACTGTAGATAGAACTTCCCAATAACTCTCACAGGGAATGAATGGTTTTTAGTCTAGTCATTTCAGGGTGAAGTGCTTGTACACAAATATTATTTTTTTAAACATTATTTATTTAGACATTTTCTTCTCTAAAGAAATCAAGTGTAAATGTTAGGTAAGGTAACCTAATAAGATAGATTCTTAAGTGTTTTGATTGATTCAGTTCATTACAGGATGGATAAAAATGGATGATTTTTTAAAAAATCAAAACAATTGGATTTTTTTTAAAAAAAATTGATTTAAATCGGATTTTTAAAATCAAATTTATTTTAATAAAATGCTTTTGGAGTAAAAATCTATCTAAAGATAGTTTTCTATTTAAGATATATTAATAATTTAATTTATTCAGCATGAAATGGAGCTTAATTATATAACATGAGGCTGTATGTTCTGCAGTATTTACATTTTTGGTAAATTTATTTAATAAATCCAAGCTTTGCAAGCTAAATAGGAAACCTTCATTTTGTTTGCAAATAATAATATTAAAGATTCTAACTACCAGTAAGAATGAGTCCTTACATTTAAAGACCACCTCTTATTTCAGATCCATTATGGCAGCGCCTGTTAGCGGGCATCCACTCACCTGCTGCCCGCCACATTCCTCACCTTGTTGTTCCCTGACCCTGCTGCATCACCAGCCATTCCATTAAAGGGAATGGGACTGTTGATGAGTCAACAGTGGGTCAGAGTAGGAGCTGCTGCAGGACAGAGATGAAAGTTGCTCTTTAAAAGTTATGATTTAAATTGAGTTGATTTAAATCAAGCCTTTTTACTAATGATTTAAATCAACTTGTAATTTCATTAATGTACTAAAATATTCAAACTGTTTGAAATGGATTTATCAAGTAAAAGATAATCCCCATTGGGGGGGAGGCACCTTACAGTGGTGGATCATCATATGATAATGCATAAATACAGAAGGTCTGGAAAATTGTCAGTTCCTGATATATATGTCTGTCAAGTCCTGTTGAATTCGGTAGACTTATGGATCATCTTGTTCATATTCTGCCTCCACTCTGAGAAAAGAGGGTGATAGCAGAACATTTATCAGTGCATAATTCAATCATGGATTGTTGCAAACAATTTAGTTCCTAAGAATTTTGAAATTATATTTCATTTGGACATCTTATGTATGCTTAATATTTCTCAACAGTAACTATTAATGTGTAATTTTTCTACACTATATAATTATATTTACACTATAGTTGATAAAGAGTAATAAAAGTACATTAGGTATGCTATTTGCAAAACTATTTTCTTGCATAGTCTTGAACTACACATTAACTCAAAGCTTCTTTCCATGTGATTGTCAGTGTAACCAGGCCAGAACTAATTATGTATTCAAGAATGACTAATTTATTCCTGCAAGGCTAGTATAAGATGAAATTTGAAGATTCTTTAGATACAGGGTGAAAATTGTTGACCAGTGAAGATTGATTAGAATCCTATTGCAAAGGAAGGTGGGCAGTAGATTAAGAGCAATGGAAATATGTTTCTAATAGGGAATTGTGGACTTTACCATCAGTAATTCATATTCATTTCCATTTTATGAAGCTTTGCTACTGATTTGAGTGTTAGTAAATGTGTATGTGTAAAATGTTTTGTATATGATTCATATTTATCCAGATCTGTTGAAACTGCAGTACAACTACCTTCTCCACCACCTTCTCTACAAACCAGATGAAAACTGTTCAAATTGGTTGGGCCAAGCGATGGCCCCTTTAGTAGGGAGCACATCACTGTCACCTTGAGAGTGGACAGAACCACCCTTAACTCAAGGAAGAATTAATCATCACCCAAACCTTCTCCCTGGAAACCTTGACCAACTAGGAGGGGGTGGATCTAATACAGATATGTCTGAACTAATCGTAACTATTACGATGCAAACATGCTTTTTGCATAGGACAATTTTCAGAATTTTCCTGAGGAGCAATTCTATAGATACAGCAGGGGTGAAATCTGAATTTTTTACTACCGGTTCTGTGGGCATGGCTTGGTGTGGTGTGGCTTGATGGTCATGTGACTGGGTGGGTGTGGCCAGTTTGACATCATTCACATCACTCTGCTGTGCATGGGGCACTTAGAGAGAGAGAGAGAAAGAACAAGACAGCTTTCCAACTTCTGTGGGTATGTGTGTGTGTGTCTTTGAGGGAGGGAGGGAGGGAGCGATCTGAAGCCGAGGCACCCAAACGTCTGGCAGCGGCGTGGGCAGCTTCTGAGCAGCCAGCTCCACCTGACCTACTCCCTGAGTTTTGCCGTTCTCCTTGCCCCCACCCCCACCCCACACAAGCAGCGGCTTCCCTGCTCAGCCCCAACAAGCTATGCATCCATGGTGCCCGCACCAGCATCCTGAGAGAAGCAGAGAAGATCATCGTTTGCAAGCAGAGATAGCAAGCGTATGCCGTGCTATGGAAAAAATGAGAGGTCCTCTTGTCCTGCAGAACCTGCCGCTGCTTGAGTGGGGTGTGTGTGTGTGAGGAGAACAGCGAGATTCAGGGAGTAGGTCAGGTGGAGCTGACTGACTCAGGACTGCTCAGAAGCCACCCGCACCGCTGCCAGAAGTTTGGGTGCCTCAGCTTCAGATTGCTCCCTTCCTCCCTCCCTCCCTCCCTCCCTCACACAAACACACACACACACATACACACACAAACAGAGGTTGGGGAGCTCTCTTGCTTGCTCTCTCTCCGAGCGCCCCATGCACAGCCTATTTGAGGAAAGGGCATGCACGCCTGGGTGCGTTTGGCTGTAGAAAGAGGCGCAGCGCAATGGGATTGTTTTGTTCACTGAGGTGATACTTCGGGGAGGCAGGCGGACATGTGCAGCTGACAACTATAATGAATATGTCCACTTGCCCTCCCGAAGCACCACCGCGGTGAACAAAACAACCCCATTGCTAGGGGTGCATAGCTTGTCGGGGCTGAGCAGGGAAGCCACTGCTAGCTCCTTCCCCACGGGTCCATGGCCCGCAGTCCTGCCATGCTTGCCTGCCTTCCACATGGACTTCTGCTTGCCTGCCTTCGCAATCTGGCCACCAGGATGCCAAGAAGGCAGGATGGGAGGCAGGCAAGCATGGCAGGACTGCGGGCCATGGACCGGTTCAGGGGCATGGCCAGCCAGCCATTGCTCCTGGTTCGGCGAACTAGCCTCAATCTCCGCTACCTACTCACCCGAGCCGGTCCGAACCAGGAGCATTTCACCCCTGGATCACAGATGAAAAATGTATATAAGATGATCTTTTGGTGATGGTTTCATTATGCCAGAATTCTTTATTCTTCTGCTTGAGTATATTTAATTTGAAGATAAGCATAAAAACAACCTTGATAATCGACCTTTACAATACCCAGGATTCTCTTAGAAGCAGAGGCAGTCAACTGGTTTCAAGCAATTAACTCCAATTGTGAGTAGTCATGACTCCAATGAGTGAGAAGCTTCAATTTACAGACATTAAAATGAAAAGCCAAACAGAACTGCTTTGTGGGGGTTTTGCCTCACTTTCTTTGCAAACCTTCAGAATAGATCTTAGCACTGACTCTTGATTAACTTAGTATGCAATACTCCATCTACTGATCATATTTGGCTGGAGATGAAAACCTTTTACATAAACCTCAGTCCAAGGATCTGAGTTGTCAGTGTGCCACTGAAGTCTCCTAGCCATGCTATCTAGGGAGCTTTCTTACATTTGTGGGAAACATCTATCAGTTTCTTTAAATAACAGTTTAGAAGTTATACAGAGGAACAGAAAATCAATGTTAGCTTTAGCTGTGTTCACCTCTTGAAAGAAAAGAATTGGAGGGGAATCAAAGTAATCTTAAATGAAAATTATTTTCTCTTATTTTTCTTGTGGTATTTTTAATATTCAGGATATATAAGGAAAATGTATGTTGAACCCATAGTGGGTTGCCTTGGTTTTTTTGTTAGAAAAGCATTTCTAAAATGTTTTGTTCATTTCTGAGGTAGATTCTAAAATGTTCATTCTGAAATAGATACTGAGTTAGCCACTGTCTGTAGAGTCCAATTCTCAGTCTTTCCAAAGTTAACTTGTTTACCAGAACCATGTGGTAAAGTTACAACTGGAAGAAGCAGAAGCATAAATTTAATAAATAAATAAAAATAATTGAACTATTTTAGTAATAACCACATCTTACAAAGCCTTGTAATTTGTTTTCCTAATACGAAGAGTCAAGCATTTAGGCTTAACACTTAGGAAAGATCATAGTTTAAAAAAAAATCTTTTTCAGATGATGCAGCTAAACTACCAAATAGTAAAAAGTTGGGGAACATTAGAAAACAGAATGAGGGAGGCACAACGTAGACATACATTTCCAACCAAAGTCAATAAGATCAATTTATTGATTAGAGCCTTCATTTTGTGCGGAAGTTTTATGCAGAAATGTCTGCTCTCCAAATAATCAGGCCAGAACATTTAAGTTAGCCCAGTTGCTGGTTATCTTTTTATTACTGGATGGTATCATTTGTGTGGGGCACCATGAATTGTTTCTAATTGTTGCATTTTAACCTTTTTATGCCACCCAGAGCAGTGGTGGGTTTCAAATTTTTTTGCTACCGGTTCTGTGGACGTAGCTTGGTGGGCGTGGCATGGCTTGGTGGGCATGGCAGGGGAAAGGATACTTTAAAATCTCCATTCCCTCCCTAATCCAGGGAAAGGTTACTGCAAAACCCCCATTTCCTCCCGATCAGCTGGGACTTGGGAGGCGGAGAATAGATGGGGGCGGGGTCAGTCAGAATTTTTACTACTGGTTCTCCGAACTACTCAAAATTTCCACTACCAGTTTTTCAGAACTAGTTAGAACTTACTGAAACCCACCTCTGACCCAGAATCATTGATGTGAGATGGTTGGCTATATAAGTCTATTAAATAAATTCAACTTGTATGCAAGGAACAAAATATTCAGGTGAATTTTCATTAGTTTATTGGAGTTTCCAGCTGGTAAAGATACCACTTGATAGAGTGTTGTTTAACCAAGCATGAAAGAAAAATCTCCACTTCTGCCTAGAATTTTTTTTTATCCTTAAACATTTTTACCTTACATTTTATGAGAATCAGTTGATTTAGAATGAATATGTCACGATGAAAAAGGGATTAATTTAAAAATACATGTTTGGGAAGCAAAGCTAATACCTGCCTGTTCTTGATTTCCAGAAAAATGTTCTCAGCAGCTTCTTCATTTGTTCAGGGGATAGACATTTGTCACAGCAGTGATTCCATTCAGTAATTCAAGATAGCAGCATAACTCTCTAAACAGTCCCTCACTACATTTCTAGCAAATGGGATTTGGAACTAATCCTTGCTTATAATTCAGTTTGTAGATCCTGCCCTGTGGAATTATCTTTCTCCTCCCAAGAATCAACTGCGTCCAGTGCTTGTAACCTTCAGAAAGGTTGTGATAAGAAGTTTGGGGAGCTCATCCTGGAAAGTGGGGTGTCTGTTGGTTTGCCCCACCCATGTATTTTGTTCTTAATTTGTTGTTGTTGTTGTTGTTGGTACATCGTGATTGTTTTTATTGATCTACACTACCCATGTTTGTGAGTTGAATAGCCATATAATTTCCCTTCCTTCTTATATGACTGTTCATAGTGACAAAGCATTTTTTAAAAGAATTGTATTCATTTCAAAATGTAAGACTCTTTCCTGAAATCAAATTTATATACATAGGGATAGACAAACTATCCCAGAACTAGAACTTCTATAAGCCTCAACACCAGACAAATTGTAGACAAGTTGTATGGATGAAGTTTTCTTAGAGACTGGGAGGACAATTTTGTTTATCTATCCATTTTTAAAGTTTCACCTACACCACAAGTCTTATTTTTTTTAAAAAAACAAAACCCTGTCAATTGTAATGATTCCTACAAGGTGTGCTCAATTCCTATTGACTTCATGGAAGCATCAGCATAGTTTCTTGGCAGCCACACAGAAGTGATTTGCCACTATCTTCTTCAAGCATGTTTTTCAATAACTTTAGTGTTAGTGGTTTCCGATATAGCTACAATCCAGACCTGACCATGTCCTATCTTGTCAGAGCTTGATTCCTAGTTGCTATAATTTGCTTACTACTTTCTTCAAGGCCTTGTTTTTTTTTTAAGTAATTGTAACGATTTATATTGTTAAAAGATATCCATGTAAGCAAAAAGGAAGAGAAAAATGGAATGACATTTGGTTAGCATCTAAGATTTAAATAACAGGTTTTTGGGATAATGGTATAATTGATAGAACTTAGAGAAATAACTGTGTAAAATATTAAGTTGTGTTAATTGGAAGTTAAGAATTGGCTTTTTTGGCTTTTTTGGCTTATATGCCACCCTATCTCCCAATGGACTCAGGGTGGCTCACAATAATAAAATGCACAAAGCCACAATACAAAGTTAAAATCTAAATAGACACAATAAAATTTAAAACCCTTAAAACCCCATCAAGGTCAGGGAACTTGAATAACCAAGTTTTTAATTCACAGCGGAAGGTGCAAAGTTCAGGAGCCAACCGGAGCTCCAAGGGGAGTTGATTCCAGAGGGTGGACGCACCCACAGAGAAGGCTCTAGCCCTGGGGGCCGCCAGATGACACTGTCTAGCTGACGGCACCCTGAGCAGGCCCTCTCTATGGGCGCGGACCGGGTGATGGGATGTCGTTGCTGGCTGTAGGTGGTCCGTCAAATATCCTGGGCCTAAGCCATGTAGGGCATTATAGGTCATCACCAGCACCTTGAATCTCACCTGGAGGGCAACCGGTAACCAATGCAAGTCGCGCAGGAGGGGTGTAACATGGGAGTATCGGGATTCTCCCATCACAACCCACAGGGCTGCATTTTGCACCAGCTGAAGCCTCCGAGTGACCTTCAACAGCAGCCCCATGTAGAGAGCATTACAGTAGTCAATATGTGAGGTGACTAGCGCATGAGTAATTGTGCGTAGGGCATCTCCGTCCAAGTAGGGACGCAACTGGCACACCAGACAGATCTGGGCATATGCCTCCCTGTTAGTTATTTGTATTAATTTGTGACCAGATCAATGCTTCGTTTTGGAAAATATGTGTTTTATGTTTGTATTTTAAAAAATTAAAAAAAACCTTCCAGGCCTTGTTTTGATTTCCCTGTCTAGCTACCAGTACTGGAATTCCCCAGTGATTTCCCCCATTCAGTTATTCACCAGGACCAACTCTGCTTAGCTTCTGAAATTAGCCAAGTTTGTCTAAATGCTGCCATCTGCTGAGGATGAACATGTATATGCCCACACTTTTTTTCTTCTCCCCAGTCTTCTATTTCTCAATCATCTTCTCCTTCCATATCTGTTTCACTTTCTCATTTAAAAAAAAAGAAACAAATGAAATAGTTATGATGCTTTTGCTGGAATATATTTTTGGATAAAACCCAGGCTTGGAGATGAAGTAATGGCAATTAGAAATTTGGACTAAATGAACATTGTATTTCTCAGAATAGTATTGTCTTAATTCAGTACTAAAGTGTTATTAAATACAAATACTATTAAAATGCAGTAATTTGCAATGCCTGAGTAAATAATGAAACATATTACAAAAGCATATATAATAATGCCTCTAT
This sequence comes from Masticophis lateralis, assembly GCA_030761175.1. Lineage (NCBI taxonomy): Eukaryota > Metazoa > Chordata > Lepidosauria > Squamata > Colubridae > Masticophis > Masticophis lateralis. Next base: position 48,343,276 of record JAUDYJ010000001.1, read on the forward strand.
TACGAAGCTATTTCTGAATTAGGCATCATTACAGAAAAACTATAATTTTGAATTTGTATCACGCACTTCTATAGACAAAATTTGACAATTTGTCCTCCTGGATGCACAGCTGTCTTTAGAAGATCACCTGACAGCTACGGCCAGGGGGGCTTTTTATCAGGTTCGCCTGATTTACCAGTTGTGTCCCTTTCTGGACTGGGATGCCTTGCGCACAGTCACCCATGCCCTCGTCACCTCCTATCTGGACTACTGTAATGCCCTCTACATGGGGCTCCCCTTGAAGAGCACTCGGAGGCTCCAACTGATCCAAGCTGGTGATTATGGGAGCAACTCGGTGTACCCATGTAACACCTCTCCTGCGCGAACTGCACTGGCTTCTGGTGATCTTCCGGGTGCGATTCAAGGTGTTGGTTACCATCTTTAAAGTGCTCCATGGTTTAGGGCCTGGATACTTAGGAGATCACCTTCTGCCACTGATGGTCTCCCACCGGCCAATACGCTCCCACAGAGAGCGACTCCTCAGGGTGCCATCAGTCAAACAATGTTGACCCCCAGGGGGAGAACCTTCTCTGTGGGGGCACCCGCCTTCTGGAATGAACAGTCCCTGGAGATACGTATGATCCCCAACCTTTCATCATGCCCTTAAGACCTTACTGTTTCAACAGGCTGGGCTGGCTAAATAACACATTTTAATGGATGTTTTAATTTTTTGTGTTTTTAATATCGGGCCAAATTATTTAATATGCTTTAAACTGTTTTAAATTTTGTGGTATATGTGGTTTTATTGTGGCTGTGCACCGCCCTTAGTCCCTCAGGAGAAGGGTGATATAAACATTTAAATAATAAATAAATAAATAATAAATTTTAGAAAAGAAGCAGATTGATATATAAGAAAATACTCCAGATTGTTGTGCCTTGGCTTTAAAAGTAAACATCATCATCTTGAATTTTGGTTGTTGGCAAACAAGTAGCTAAAGTGATTTTTTTCAAAATTAATGTTGGCATAACTCTGCTAGTCAGATTTCTAGTAGCTGAATACTTTATGAATGTAAGGTTCCCAACTGTTTCTCAAGAGAGCATCTGGAAATTTCCAAAGTGTATATCAAAAAGGCCATGCACTATGAACTAATACTTCATACAACAAAGACCATTGATGAAGATGTTTGACAAATCTCAGACAGATTGACCCCAGAGGGAGCGCCATTCTTCTAATTTTCAAGCTTTGTCAGCATACATAAAGTAAAAGGTAAAGGTTCCCCTCGCACATATGTGCTAGTTGTTCCCGACTCTAGGGGGTGGTTCTCATCTCAGCTTCAAAGCCGAAGAGCCAGCGCTGTCCAAAAACATCTCCATGGTCATGTGGCTAGCATGACTCAATGCCAAAGGTTCACGGAACACTGTTACCTTCCCACCAAAGGAGGTCCCTATTTTTCTACTTGCATTTTTTACACGCTTTTGAACTGCTAGGTTGGCAGAAGCTGGGGCAAGTAATGGGAGCTCCCCCCCCCCCATATGGCACTAGAGATTTGGACTGCTGAACTGCTGACCTTTCGATCGATAAGCTCAGTGTCTTAACCACTAAACCACTGCATCCCTTGTCAGCATATATAGTAGGGTTCAACTTCAGTTTATAGACTTTCATGCTACCAAAAAATACTTGTTTGACACTTACATAATCTCAATACACTCTGATGATAATAGACAAATTGAATTACATACTGAGAGCTACCTCACTCAAAATCCATGGATTTCAAAATTCCTGGTTATGTAAATACATAATAAATATGGAGATACACGGAAATTGGAGGTACTATTGGAATGTCTTTCTTTTTGTCAGATTTCATCACAGTAACATAGTTTATTAAGTCAAAAGCTTCTGAATCAGTTGGCTGTCACGTCTCCTTGTAGTCTTCCATGACAATTACCAAGGCTGTTCCACTAACAAAACTTTTAATTTGAATTAAAATAGGTTTAGGTTACTGGTTTTATTAATAACACCTGGAATTGGGATGGTATCACTCCTTTTAGTATCTAGTTTATCATAAGTTAATCCTCTTCCTCCTAAGTAACTTCCAGCATTGCTTGACTCCCGTCTTGGCTAAGGAGAGCTGCCAGATGGTATTTTCACATTACAGAAGAAGACCCGAGCAAGTACTCACTGCTATTCTTGCCTATTGTTTTCTTCCAACTTCTGATGAAGTTCCTTGTGATAAAGAGGCATATTCCCAAACATTAAGCCCTCATGAGCAAAATGTTTTGCTGCCCTAGAGGTACTTATTTTATGTTTTAAATGCGGCATGCGCCCATTTCTCCATATGGTAACTATTTTCTGAATTATTTTTGAGTGCAAATATATGAGGTTTTTTCTTCCCTTCTTTAATTATGCAAATTAAGGGAAAGATGTGAACCATGTTCTGCATTTAGTATTGGAAATATTAATATGAACTTCTTTTCTGATTTCAGTATGATATCTTTGCTGCCGCTCATTAAATCAGTTTTTTTCTTGTTGCCAGACAGTCTTACTAGACTACAAGATGATAGGAGGGAGTTGATGGAGTATTTCAGGGGTGCTTAGATCTGGCCCATGGGGATGCCCTGGAAACAGCAAAGGACTGGCTCATGGTTCCCCTGCCAACAAAAATTGAGTTCAGGAAGGCCATGTGTGGTCCTCCCAGGCTCTGTTTTCAGCCGGGATGGCCTCCTGCAGCCTTCTGCCAGCAAAAATGGAGCTCAGGAGGGCCATGAGTGCCTCCTGAGCTCCGTTTTCGCTGGCAAAGGGCTGCAGGAGGTTTTCTTGGCAGAAAACAGAGCCTGAGGGGGTGCACATGGCCCCATGGCTCTGTTTTTGCTGGCAGAGGGCTGCAGGAGCCTGTCCCAGCTGAAAATGGGGCCTGGGGGGTGCACAGGACCCCCCTGGGCTCCATTTTCGCCAGCAGAGCAAAACAAACTAAAAGCAAACCAAACAAAAGGAAAAATGATACCCCTTTTGCATTTAAGCATCCAAGAAGGGACAGGAAAGGAGAAAGGGAAAGAGGAAGGACAAAGAAAAAGAAGGAAAGTTGGGAAGAGAGCAAGGAAGGAAAAAAGAAGGAAAGAGGGGAAGGAAGAAGAAAGAATGTAGAGGGAAGGAAAAGGAAGGAAGAAAGGAAGGAAGGTCCTTGGCCACCAGCAACCCTGCTGCCCTTTCGCCATCCGCTTGTCTCCTCCTCCTGATATCTCCTGCTGGTCTTCCATCCTATTTCTGAGGATGCTTTGGTCTCTTTGTGTGGAGAGGGAGTGGGCTTCCCTCTGACCCACACACTTCACCCTCTGATACACACTATGAGCAACTTGACCAAGGAGAGTGAGAACAGTAACAGCAGCCTCGAGGAGAAGGTAAGCGCAGCCAGTGCCCCCTCGGAGAAGCAGGGCTGTGCCAGGCTCGGTTGTGGGGTCCTGGTATCCTGCGAGCTTGAGGGCTGGGCTGGACACTTGGTCTCCACTGCCTAGGCTCTGGACAGCCTACACCACTGTCCGGGGTCCTCCAAGTGACCTGAGAGTGTACGGCAAGGCTCCTCTGGAGGACAAGGGTTTGGTGCTCTCCTTCTGCTCTCCTTCGACTCGCCTTCTCCACTGAAGACAATGGATCTCCCCAGCCCCAGCTGGACAACCACCAGCAGATCAAAAGCATGCAAATGCAAGTAGATAAATAAATACCACTTCATTAGGAAGGTAACAACACTCTGTGAAATCATGTTGACCGCATGATTGCAGAAATGTCTTTGGACAGCAGTGACTCAATAGCCTTAAAACAGAGATGCACGTCGGCCCCCATAGTTAACAATGACTAGCAGAGTGAAATCTGCAGGGAGTCATTTACCTTACTTTATTGTGTAGCTGATGTATGTCTCTGAAAGAAACCATTGAGAGGTGATGGTGAAGCTCAAAGTGGCTTTTTCCTCCTGAAATCTTGAATTAAAAGATGACCATGCATAATAAATGATACCAAATGTTCTGTGGGGAAATAGGAAGACATCTAGTGCTCATTTTAAAAAAGCTTTTTCCCGTTAAGGGATGAATAAGATGCTAAACACTCAACAATGTTTGCATAACGATTTAATGTAGTCTCTGACCTTGTTCTACAGCTGTTACAGCAACTCATAAAGTTACTTTCAGTTGCAGGACATGAACAGGAGAAGCACCTTGTAGTTGTGAGTGGCTATAATCCAGAAAGCTGTCATTTATTCCCAAAAATGTAAATGCCTTGAATAGTATCGATGTATCCTGGGAATCCCTCCATTTAGCCAGGAGGTGCCCATTGATAGTGGTATCATCTTTTATCTCTGTTTCACAAGCTCTCCAGCAAGAACTGGACTTGAGCTTGAGTCAGTACTAGCTTTTCTGATCTTGAATGACGTAGTGTATATTGATGGTTGGTTATGATACAAAATAGTTAGAAGTCAGAGTTTCTTCAAAGCCCATCATAAGAAAGGTGGGGTACACAGAACTAAAAAGCATAAAAATACATCAAAATAAAACTACATTAAAAAATACATCCCCACCCCATATGTAGTTCACATCATACACCTAGTCATAATGAAATTTGTTTTCTTGTGGCTCCAGCCATTATGGTAAATGAATAATGTTAATAGAGTAGGAAAATGTGTAATTTATAGCTTATTGCACAAGCTATTGTTATTTGTTTTCTGGGAATCCTTTTCCCTCTTCTTATCCATTAGTATATGCTATATCTGGGATTCTTTTTAGAGAGCTTTTTTAAAAAAAATAGCAGAATGGAAATTTATAGTTTTTTTCTTGATTACTAACATTGATTAATATGAGAACAGAAGTACAAATGCCTCTATGTTGCTAAGTTATAAGAACATAATAAATAAAATTGCTACTACTACCAATCAGTTGCACTCCTGGGACTGCATATTATATGATTCTATTCTACTTAAAAAAAACAATGATAAGCAGGTGACCCCTTCAAATTCACTTCTCATGAGGTTGTTGAATGAGACGGCAGGGTACAATCACTCCTCTTTAAAGTCTAAACCATACATTCCATCAGGCAAACTTCATAGCCAACGAGGAGCATTTTTGTAAAACCAAAACAACACAATATTGTAACTATTTTAAAAGCCATAATATGAAGAAAGCAAATTGGGAATTGTTTTCTAGTGAAGAAAAATTGATGTTTATCTCACCCTTTTAAAAGATAAAAATATATCACTATTTCTATTTCCCAACAATGCTTCATTGTTGAAAAATTAATTATAATGACAGTTGACTAGATCAGAAGTAGCTTGTAATTAATTAATTTTATTCACTTTTCAGTGTTAGTTTCTCAGTTTCAGCTTTACTCTTACAATCTTAACCTCAAAAAGCATTGACTACTAGCTGGATGAAAAATTCTAGGAGCTCCAAATACAACCCAACTTGGGGATAGATGCTTAATTTTTTCTTCTGATAATTTTTAAGTTTCTTTGTAAAGATGGAATTCACATGGATAATGCTTGTTTTTTTAGAATAAGACCTGTTTATTTGCAAGCTTGATGTTGTCCTTCTGTGGCAGCAGTATCAGCATTTACAGACAAGTATAGGACAAAAGATAACCAGAACAGAGAGGTAATACTGAAAGCATCTAACTATTCACTCCAAATGTTTTGAACTATAATTTATATCATTTCCAGCTAGCATTTCTAATGGTAAGAGACTATAAAACCCACTGCTATTTTTTTAAAATGCAAGTTACATACTTCAGGTAATTGCCTTTTCCCAATAAAAATGTAATTGCATTTGTTGCCGCCATTGGGTGGTTTTATTAAACTTTTTATCAGTTGCGAGTTATAATTGATACATATATATGTATTCTCAAAATACATCGTTATTTTCAAGGAAACATGAGTATTCATCCAACACTCATCAATCCCAGAACTACTTATAACCAAAATGCTTACTTTCGTTTTGTAACTTTTGCTTTGATGCTTCCAATATCACCAGTTTAATTTACCATAATCAAGTTTTTAAAAAGGTATGAGAATGTAGCAATAGCGATGTTGTTTGGTTGCAAAAGATAATTTTACAAGCCACCCCATCCCCAATGTGACATTTTGTTCAAGTAACATATCCACATGTGCACAAGAACAGTGGATATAAAATATGAAAGTAGTTTATGTCTAATTAATCTTGTTATTTTATCACAAATAATATCCTTGTCATTGGAGTTTTATGGAGTACAATCTGTCTGTTTCTTGCTACCATCTTAAAAAAGGAGAGAAGAGGAAACACACCAAGAGGCAAATAATTGTAAATCAGTTTCACCATTTTCATTTATCATGTTTATAGGCATTTGGAAGGAAAGCTAATTAAAATCATTACAAATTCTTTTTGGTTTAGCACATATTAAAATCCTCTTGAATATATAATTGGTATCATTAATATGACAAGAAAAAAGTAGACTGGATGTTTCCAACATATTTTCCTCCGCGTTAATCACTTCAGATAGTATAGATACAAGGCCCCAAAACTGTTTTTCAAAAGGCAACTGGACTTGGTTTGTTTTTTCATTGAAGATGTTTCACTTCTCATCCAAGAAGCTTCTTCAGAACTGCACCTTTGGGACCACCATGACCTGGATGGCTGAGAATTTCCATAGACATATAGATACAAGGCTAATGTTTATTTTTAAGTTGCTGTTGTGTGTTTTTTTTAAAGTTTCTGTGTCAGTTGATATGGCCAGCATCTTATGTGTTGACAATCCAGCAGGAACATAAAGTTGCAACAATGAATGTACTGCTTAGCATCAGTGCAATTATAGCTGCATGTCTCTCAGCTGCAGTTTTACTAGAGATCTTTAGGCTAAATGAATTTATCAAGAACACAGGATTATCCCAGGGGTGAAATGCTCCCAGTTCAGACCAGATCACCTGATCCGGTAGCAATGGAGGCTGGTGGTTTGGAGAACTAGTAGCAAAAATCCCTGCCCACCGCCTAACCACATGCCCAGCTGAGCAATCATCAGAGGCTTTTTTTATTATTTTAAAAATATTTTTTCTACAACCTCTTCAGCAGAAAAAATGCTTTTAAAAGTAAAAAAAAAAAAAGCCTCTGATGATCGTGCGGCTCAGTTGCGATTGTCAGAGGCTTTTAAAAGCATTTTTTCCACAACCTCTTTGGCCGAAGAGAAAAAAATGCTTTTAAAAGCCTTTGATGATCCCAGCTGAGTTGCCTGATCGGCAGAGGCTTATAAAAGAAAAAAAGCCTCTGCCGATCAGGCAACTCAATTGGGATCGTCAAAGCCTTTTGAAAGCATTTTTTTACAATCTCTTCGCTGAAGAGGTTGTCGAAAAAATGGTTTTAAAAGTAAAAAAAAAAAAGTTGGCCACGCCCACCCAGACACATTACCCCCACCACCACCAAGCCACGCCCACAGAACCAGTAGTAACAAATTTTAGATTCTGCCACTGGATTATCCTAATAGTTGACAAACATTAAAACTACAACATTGAAAAGGAAAGTAGATCAGTAGAAAAAAAAGACCAATGCACTGAAGAAAAATAATTTACAAGGTGAACAATATATCCAGATACACAGTATACAGGTGGTCCTCAACTTAGCAACACTTCGCTTAGTGACCGTTCGAAGTTATAACCTGACTGAAAAAAGTGACTTATGACCATTTTTCACACTTTTGACCGTTGCAGCATCTTCATGGTTATGTGATTTACATTCGGATGCATGGCAACTGACTCACATTTATGACGGTTGCAGTGTCCTGAGATTACCTTTTGCAACCTTCTGACCAGCAAAGTCAAAGTCAGATTCGCTTAACAACCATATTACTAATTTAACAACTGCAGTGATTCACTTAACAAAGGTGGCAAGAAAAGTTGTAAAATGGGACAAAACTGACTTAAAAAATTTCTTTTAGCAACATAAATTTTGGGCTCAATTGTGATTGAGGGCTTCCTGTATTTATTTTTTGTCATTTTTTTCCCAATTAAAGCAGGTTTTTAAAAACATTTCTAAATATTGGTGCCCCAATGAAGTATATATTTTGTTTTTTCCCCATTTTGTAGCAGCAGAGCAAGCATTGAATCTTTATCTTATGCTGCATCCATTCCTAAGCTTTAGGGAGCATAGCCAATAAACCAATAGCAGGATTTGTTACAAAAAACTGTTGGTTGATTTTCCAATTTGTTTAGAAACCTTCAGCCAAAAGAATTGACTAATTGGACATTGCACCAATGAGTATAACATGTCAATTTGCTTGCAACACAATAGTTTCAATTTCACTTGCTGAAATAGATTTCAGAGAAATTCTGTGTTACAAAGAGGTATATCATATTTAAATTCTGTATTATCTTCCCAAAGTCTTGTTCTCAAATTTTTCAAGAAACCCTATCGTTTTGAATATAAAAATTAAAGGTCGGAGATCAGATATAACTGCTGTTAAATTGAAATGAAATTGGCAGCTGAAGTGAAATGAAGTGTGCCTAAAATCAGTAAGTTTCACTTACTTTGATCTACTTCTAGGGACCAAATTAAACTGAGAGAGTAGATGCATTTAAGACTTCTCAGTATATAAATTAAGAAGTTTCTTTGGAAATATATCTGTTGTTTTTAAGTGCTGGGATAATTTGTATTAGCAACTTTTTAAAGCTAATCCAACCTTTAACTTCTGAGTAGTAGATCTGGCACATAATATGCATTTAAATATTGCTTCATCTCATTTTTTAAAGATAACTGTTACGGACCAATTCAAGATGTTGGTTTTTCTCCCACCCAGGTTCTTTTAGACTTGACAGGATTGCCATTTATCATGGAGTAAATGACTTTTAATCTTTGACTTGCAACTGCATCTGGGACTAGATTTCTGGTTTTAAATTGTTATGTCCTTACGTTAAGACACCCATGTGATTGTACCCAATTTTAGGACAATTTTTGTGAAAGTCATCCAAGGCTGTTAGACAAATGTCGTGATTCTAAGTGTGAATGTATCCTTCTGAATACTAGAACCCATTAAAAAAAATCACAAATCGTAGTCATGTAATCACAGGATCCCACAACTAGTCATAAAAGCGAACCAGATGCCAAGCACCCAAAATATGGTCTGTGACTTTTGTTTTATTTCATTTTGAAATTTAAACACCACTCGTCTTACAATTGGGAGGTTTACAAATAAAATCTATAAAAGCATATTAAAAGGCACATTTAAAAAACAGTTAAAAACAGTGTTAAAAGGCAGAGGGAGCCCCTTCAAGCTACCAACCACCCCCCAAGATTGCATATCAGTCTCCCATCCCCAATTCCCAGAGCCAGTCCCAAAGGATACCATGGTTGATGGTATTGAAAGCTGCTGAAAGGTCAAGAAGAGCAAAGATGGATGATTACCCAAATCCCACTCTCTCCAAAGGTCATCCTAAAAGAAACCAGTGCCATTTGTGTTTCATATTTGCATATTTGACTGAAGGGGTCCAAATAATTAGTTTCATCCATGGTTCTCTGGAGCTGCAGTACCACCATCATCCCTGGACAAAAATTACCCAGAACAATGGAATCCAATGATGGCTTCTTGAGAAGAAGGTAAACCAGTGCGTCTTTAAAGGGAGCCAGAAACTTCCCCTCCCTTAAAAATAAGTAAACCATTGCTAGACCCACCCATATGTCACCACCTGGGAGCATGAATTTAGTTCACAGTTGGCCATATTAATAGTTCCTAGGTCCTTGCCCACTTCCTTAGGTCCAACAGGATGAAATTTTCCAGTATAACAAGATAAGTCCATTCCCCAGGCTTTTTCAAAGGACCTGCAATATCTTTGGTCTCCAACTGAGTGGATCTGAGTGATTTTATCAGAAAATTCCTCTACATGACCCTGAAGGTAAACCCCCAAGCCCCCTTATCCAGAAGAATCTGGGTTACCCTAAACAGAGCCAATGGGTGGCATTTTGTGGAAGCAATGAGCATGTTTTGCCATTCTTACAGCCACAAGATAGGTCTTAATAGTGACTCTAAATTATGTTTGACCGTAGTTATCCCTTGTCTTCTTCCAGAGGCATTCTAGATGTCTCTTGATGCTTTTCAGCTCCCATAGTTCCACAGTGAGTATCAGGTGATGGACCAAGAGAGGTTTCATGGGCACAATCCTATCCAAGGCCTCATCCCACCTCCATATTTTTGGCAGCAACCAAGATCTCAGGAGGACCTTGCAGCAGATCCTCATGTAGAACCCCCAGGAACCTTTGGACCCCCACTGGGTCCATCAGTGGTGAAGATGGACCAATTGAATGGGTCCTGCCTCCCTGCAGCAGGAGGTTGCATAAGAGAATTTCAAAGTCATCTGTTATCAACACCAGTTAATGTTCCTGAGGATTTACTTTAAGATTAGAATACAGGATTTTCCTGTTTGGAAATGTATGGTTGTCCTGCATATTCAGCAGTGATGATATGTTGAATGTTCCTTTGGTTTTAATGTAGAATTAATTTATTTCCCAATCTTTAATTATAGCACTTCTATACAGTTATATGGAATTTCCCCCCCCCCCCTTTTTTCCCCATGAAACAAATCTATTCTGTAGCATAGCTGTATTTCAAATGTTCAGAGGAAGATGACAAGCCATTGAGGTGCCAGGAGAGCCTTAATTATCTATATATTTGGGGAGTATAAGATTCAGCAACAACTTAGTTCTTGGGAAGGTGGGAGAAGTTTATAAGAAACACCAATTTCTTTTTAAATCCACATTTAAAGAGTTTTTGGTTGCAAAAAATAAACAGATGTACTACCAATGTTATTGAAACAGCTGTACAGAAATACAGATGGTTAAACAGAGCACCTTTTAATGTTGACACAGGTTTTGTCTGCTTTAACCTTTATTAGAAATCAATGCCTTCCTCTAAAACAGGAACTTATACTGCAGAACTGGCATTCAGACTATTTCCTTTCCTTTCCTTGCACAACACTCTGCACTGACTTTATTTCCTAGAGTTGCTTTTGAAGGTCACTACTGCCAGTTGTCAGTATGGAAGGCACAGTAGGTATTAAGCAGGTCATTTGCCTCTCCTGGTTGAAAATAATCCATTTCTTCTCTTTTTTGTCCTTGCACCAACCCACCAGCTTTTCTTTGATTCTGTTCCTCTTTGGTCCCACTAGTCATCCTAGTTACTCAGGTCAGAACCGACAAGGCTCCTATTCTCCCTGCCAACTCTTTCTCCATTGATCTGTTTGCTGCCAACCAAACCGCCTTATTTTCTTGCACTCCCAGATTGGCCCTCCTACCTCTTTCAATAGAAGATGGAATCCCTGCTAAGCAAGCTTTGCTATGGGGGGGTTGGGGGTGGGACCTGTCCTCTGTTCCTCCTTTTTATATACTACTGTTACCAAGAGGGAAAATACCCCCCCATTTTTCTCCTGATAGCCCTGCTTACTTTTAAACACTCTAAACTCCTTACTTCTTTAATCTCCCTCAGTTCTAGCTTCCTTTCTTTTTCTGCTTTCTTGCCAAGACTCTCTTACCTTTTTGGCTAAAGAACAGTTATCCCTTTGATAGATTCCCTCCTTAACTTTCTCTTTCAATTTAACACACTTTCTGCATTTTGACTGCTTAGGAAAAATCCTTTCTCATCCAGAATCTCTCCTTGATATTCTTTTTTTTTTTTGGCTGCAGTAATAACAATAGTGCCTGCTATTTATCCTGTCCTATCTCCAAGAAGCCTTGTTCTCTGATTTCTATAAGAACTATGACTTTATGGCAACTTGTTTGCCATTGCTTTACAGTCATCCAGTTACTTTTTGTGGAATGGCCAACCATATAAATTTGATTGATTAATAAATAAATGAATATGTTCTTGTTACAGAACTTTGCATCAAAATGTTAACTCTCTTAGGTATTCCTAAACTCTAATCACAATTGAAGTGTGTGCATACACGAGAAATACATTGGCTTTATTCCCACAGAATGCTTAAGGGGGGATATGGTATTGTGGGAACACCAAAAGGATGTCAATCCACAAATTAATTAACCACCATCAGATAACATTTAGCCTCAAACAGATGAAGTGACATAGTCTCTACTCAGTCAATTATGTCATGGGAATCTCTAGATATCAAATCCGATTGCATTGCAGGCTGTATCGTGACATATCAGGATTGTTTTTGCACTTGTGGAGCCAAGATGCGCGTGGCCTGCACAGGTCATATCTGGCCCATGGGCTGCATGTTCGGCGCTCTTGGTCTAGACCCACTCAAGTGACCTATTTTCTGGAAAACAAATTAGAGAGAAAAAGCAGACCCCTTTCTTAGAGAATTAACTGACAAAGTCTGGCAATGTATTTATTTGTTTGCTTGCAGTGACTTTGTGTGGCTTACAAAATGATAAAAAGGTACGAAAGATAATATAAAATGATTAAAATTAAGAAGATTAAACAAACTAAAAACCAAGAGGACACTCAACATGGGGGGCTTAGAAGACATTTTCCAAATATTGATTATCTGCAAGTGTTAAGATGTGAGAATTGCTGATGGCTTGCCAAGAAGGAAAGTTTGAATGATATCTTCCTGTAGAAAGTAAGTGGGGATTTTGCATTCCCAAAAGGGTGATTTTGGGCCCAGTTAGTTTGATCACATGCTGTGGGAATCATCCACAAGGAGAACTGACTAGTTTAAGTGACACGTTGTCACAGTGGTGCATTGTGGATGAAAATGCCTCCTGTGCAGATATTACTCACTTTAACTGTTCCAAAGCAAACACCTAAATATCATTTAGGACAGCTAAACTTCACTGTATCTTGCTCCTCTGGAATACACTGTCTCCCTCCCAGATTACATTCCATCACACATACAGTTATGATGAAAATTCAGCCCAGGTAGTATTATTCATTTTTAAAAAATTAAGATGCTTTAAACTATCTGCAGGGTGTGAAAGCAGAAAAGAAAGAACACATTTCAAACTTGGCAGAACAAAGAAGAAAAGCAATAAAAAGAAATTGATACTTTTAATCAAACAGCTCTTGTTTGATGAATGACACCAGTTAAAGTCAGACAGTAAACTGTACAGCCTATTTGCTTCCTACTTACTCTTCCCAAGTATTTAACAAGTAAATAAACACTCCAGAAATAGTTCAAGAATCCCCAGAATTTTCTCATGTGAATTAATAAGCATGATAAAATTAGCTCTGAGCTGTATCTTGATCAGAAAGCTAAGTAAATAAATAAATAAAATAAAGTTTGGGAGTTTTTATTTTGGAGACATATATTTCAGAAACAATGTATTTTTACAGGAGCTAGTCAAACAGCTCCATAATCTGCAAAAAGACTAGGAGCCGTGGTGGTGCAGTGGTTAGAATGCAGTATTGAAGGCTAATTCTGCTGACTGCCGGAAGTTTGATCTTCACTGGCTCAAAGTTGACTTGCCTTCCATCCTTCCAAGGTCAGTAAAATGAGGACCCAGATTGTTGGGGAAAATATGTTGACTCTGTAAACTACTTTAGAAAGGGGCTGTAAAGCTCTGTGAAGTGGTATATAAGTCTTAAGTACTATTGCTGTTATCAAACAGCTTCCGTTTCATTGCAAGAGTTCATTTATGTTGCTCCAGCCAGTTTCCATCCTTGGGTTCTCAATATCATCTGGCACATCAACATCCATTCTCCTCAGGAAAATGCTTTGGCTGAGTACTTCCTGAGAATAGAGATTCCAGTTACAAAAATGGCAAGTTAGACTTTCGTTTGGCTGTTTACTGGTTGCCAGTGCTTATTATATTCGGAATGCATAGGGCCTGCTTATTTACAAAGGCAAATAATGAAACTCTGAAATCTCAGGCTCACATTAATAAAATATCCAAACTCTGCACATTCTCTCTAAATCAGTTTTGACAATTCTGTTTCATGCATGATAGTACATTAAATTATAAGGACTTGAGTTATATGAACAGTTGATTGTAAAATGTGATCCTGCTGTCATTAAGGAAAATAATACTGATTTTGTATTTACTGTGGTACAAAAGACATTATATTTTCTTAAGTCATTAGAATCTATGGTAGGTGATTGATGATACGTTTTGGATAACGCTGATCTAAGCATGAGCATAAATGTTGCAAAAATAATTGGATGTTCTTGTTTTTCCTACTAGAGTTGGATTAAAAATGTCCCCTTAAAAGCAAAAATTGACTTTTTATGGCATGTATGCTATTATAATAGAACTCATGTGACTAAAAGATTGAAATTTGAAACTAAAAGATTCAGTATTTGAAAATGTTGACAAATACATGCGTGACTGAGATATAGGCTTTCTTTAAAAAGCGGGGAGAGTCCATTATACCAAGAAATCAAATTCTGGATTGTGCACCAAATACCAGGACAAAATTTTCATGACAAAATGTGTTGAGTACCAAATTCAACGACTTTCAAAACAGTTGAGTACCAAGTTGGGTACTATATAATGGAAATCATGATAGAATAGGAATGCAATATAGTAATTGGTAAACTTATTTGGCTACTCCACAAGTATAAACTGATCACCATGCTCCAGAATTAACTCTTCGGCAGATAGTGAAGTATTGAGGGTGCACACAAGAAAATGTTAGCCCTTTTCAACATCTTAAAGAGAATGAAGAATGAGCAATGGAGGAATGATTTTATATCATCTGATATTTTGATGCCAAAAGTGTAAATGATACCTATAAGTATGCAAATGTATTTGTGAGATTAAATTAAAAGTTGTATATAGGTGTTTTAATAAATTATTATATATATAAATATATAATATATATAATAAATTATATATTATAAGAAACAATTATACAGTGTGTCTCCCTGTGTGTATACAGGAGAAAGGAAGCATCTCACATTTGCTGTAGATATAGCTTTATGCCTTTTTAGCATAACCTGGATAGAAAATGCCAATAACTGGGAAGTTAGAAATATTATGTTAATTGAAACCCAGAATCCTGTGCAAAGTGTCAAAGTGGCTTTGAAATTGCAATTTCCACGTGGAACATGGCCTCACTGAATGAACATTCTTGGTCTGAGAATTAGCTCTTGCTAGGAGAGAGGTGTTTGAGATAACAAACAGAAAGATTTCATTTCAGAAAGCCAAGGAGAATTACATGTTTCAGGCCTCCAAAGGGGTTGACATCTTTTACCAGTTCGTTTTCTCCAAATACGATATAGCTGTGGTTATTATCACAAGATTCTTATTTCAGCATTTTAATGGATACATAAATATGCAATTTTACAGAATTTTGTGATTTGGTTTGCTTGCCAGAGATCAGTTGTATCTGGATACTCTTGCATTATAATATGTTTGCAAAGCTTTTTAAAGGAAATAACCACAAATGTGTTCTCTAAAGCATGTTATTTGTTTGGCTTTGTAAATTTGAATATATATATATTTCCCTATTCAATTGTATTTGAATCTCGGAGACTGCCGGGATGAGTCTCTGCAGTTTTCTTGCAAGGTTTTTTAGAAGTTGTTTGCCGTTGTCTCTTTCCCAGGGCTCAGAAAAAGTGACTGGCTTTGGGCCTAGGTGGCCCCTCAGTTTGATGGAAGCATTGCAAACTGGAGTGATGGCAGAATTCCATGAGTGTTTACACAGATCTTCATAGACAAAGTGCTGAGATTCATACCAAGGCCCATGCCATTTGGGGCAGGGCCATACCTTTATTGTCCAGCATGCTGCCAAATAACTTCTATCCTGCCAATGATTTCTGAAATCCTTAACTTAGCTGCTCAGTTTAATAGCTTTATTCCTATTAAATAATTGGTATTTGATTATATTTATGTCTCCTTCTCTGATCTAGATAGTTTGAACTATTAGCTGCATAATGTTATAAATCTCATCACTTTTGGCTTTGCCGTTGAAAATGTTTGAACTAAAATTGATTTAAAATGTCAGTAGCAAATGGAGCAAATGAGCACTTTTGGGCAGTGAGAAGTAAACCAGCTCCTGATGCTAACCAGCTGACTTGATTAATTACTATTATTATTATTCAATTTAATTAATTATTTAATTAATAAGCTGAATTAAATTTACATGTTTAATTGAATATTACAACAAATGCGAATCAAAAAACAAATTTTAAAGCATCTGAGCCACTGTTCACACACACACACACACACACACACACA
The DNA here is from genome assembly GCA_030761175.1 of Masticophis lateralis. Taxonomy (NCBI): domain Eukaryota; kingdom Metazoa; phylum Chordata; class Lepidosauria; order Squamata; family Colubridae; genus Masticophis; species Masticophis lateralis. The sequence goes on from JAUDYJ010000001.1 coordinate 48,359,383, forward strand.
CACACAGAGACAGAGAGAGAGAGAGCTGTTGTCTGGAACTTTCTCATTCTGCAGAAAAACCATTATTGATAACAGGCTGATGGGAAATAGTCTCCTTGCTTCCATAAATCAATTTATCCCAGCAGCTGTTTAAACCTGAGCTTTATCAAAAAGCTCTGGAAAGCTTAATGGAAACCTCTAAGCTTTGTACTCTGCATCCCACTTGCTCTGCAGCCTGTCTTGCATTAATTTGCACATACAAGGCTGGAAAAGAAAAATAATGACAGCAAGACATTGTTCTTGCACGAAATCTTCTTCTAGCAGCTTAGCTCTCTGACAAAGCAAAAAAACAAACAACCCAAAACTGATTTGGGAGCAAGCTGAATGCTGGATTTCAGGCGGCTATTTCTGAAGTGCTTCCTGCCTTAAAAGCTCCTGACGATCTATTGCCTATCACCAAAAATGGGGAGGGGAAAAAAATCCCACTCCAACTTTTGCAACATCCATTCAGTGCAGGAAATTGTTGTTTTCAATTGCTGGGCTGCTTCTAGTTCTGGCAGTAGCACACAACATCTTTGATAGTTTATATAGCTTGAGTGAGTGCTTTTTAATTGTGTGGAACATTAAAATGAGAAAATAAACTTTGGAATCAAACGTCACCTTTAGTCAGCAGCATGAAAAAATGATTGTTGAGTTTAGCAACAGCAACAAAAAAAAATTCTGCTGTTTTATTTAATTGAAGAATAAAAAAAGCAAAGATTTCCCTGTCCAGTTATGTGCCAGTCTGGGGCATGATTCCATCTCCATTTTTTGGCCGGGGGTGCCAGCATTGTCTGGAGACATTTTCTGTGGTCATGTGCCCAGCATGACTATACACCAAAGACTGATGTTGTTACTCCCATCAAAATGGTACCTATTAATATAAGTGGCAGTTTATACCAAATCCACCGTTATCAACAAATAGAATATGAGACATAGTGTGTATTTGTGTAACATGAACTCTAATAAAATTTCTCCACATTAAAAATTGCAGCAGATATTAGGAAAATACTCTTTTTAACATCTACATCTATTGGCAATATTAAATATAAATGCCATGAAACACATGGCATCCCTTCAACTTTAATGCTCTGAACTTAGATTTTATTTGAAAAAAAAATAAGATTTTATGCTATTACAAAATGCTATAGCTGATTGTCCTTTGCTCCTGTATAAGGTTGCTGACACAGTATGACATCTATAGCTCCAATAGAACAGAACACATATAATTAAAGGATTGAACTCTGAAGTCCTTGGTGCTCTCTGAGCTTGGGTGTTTGCAGGCTTTTCATTACCTGAATGTAACATCCGTCCTAGTAAATGTGGGTTGCTCCCTGTTTATAAAGAGTAGCTTGCTGTTGTAGGGCAATCCAGAACATCAGAAAAATAGATACCCACACAACTTTATTAAAAAGGGCCTGACACTCAATCCATTATAGCACAACCAACCCAAACTATGAAAAAGTAACACAACCATATATCAAATTATCTCCAAAAAACCAACAGACTATTACAATCACATGGCATCATCATACTCACAAACTAAAGACTTTCAGAACATTTTAAGTAAAACAAATGACTTAGTATTCCAAGTAAGAAAAACAGGAGTCATCTACTACAGTGTAAGGTTACTACATGTAACAGCCACTATGTATGGCAGGTAGGCAAAAGACTAGCAGAGCGCATCCATGAACACCAACTAGCAGACCAAGCTAAATTCAAAAATGCTAGGGAATTCCTGGAAGCTTGGGATTCAGATAAATCATCCATCAATAGGTATAAAAGAGATAAACCACATTTACACACTATTCAAAAGAGACAATAAAAAAACTATGAAGGAAAGAAAAGGACCAGTACACTTCATCTCCAGAGCCAACACACAGATAAGCAGGGATTTACACTAGACGAACAAGCCAAAAATAATGATCAAGGAACTACCAAGGAGAAAACCACATTCCCATTAACGTTAGCAGGGCAAGCTACTGTATATACACAGGGACAAACCTCACATTCACTAGCATTGATGAAGTTACCTAGTTGGGTAACATCTGCAAGCAAACAACCAAAGTCAGAAAGTACCAAGGACTCTATATTTATGCTATTTGTTGTATATATATATATATATTTAACCAATGGGCCCAAACTAATTTCTATCTATCCATGCCTTGCAATCCTTCAGCAGCCTCTCAGAGAATATTTCCTCTTTCTATATTGCACTGCATGAAATATTGTTGGAATTAACATTGTTGGATTAATCTATTAATTAAAGAACTAAATGTAAACAGGCATGATTCAATATAGGTAAATGTACATGTAATTTACTTTTGATGTTAGAATGGAAGTAACTTTCATTTTAGTATTCAGTAAATCAGTAAATAATATTCATTTTAAAATTTAGTATTCAAACTACAGTACTTATGTGTGGCTGTGTGTGTGTGGCATGATTAAATTGTCATGTTGTTTGCTATATCTGCACATGCTAATGTTGTATTGGTGGGGGGGAGGACCTTAACATAACCTGTTAGGGTAACTTAGTTTATTGAGTGAACCCTGAAAATGGGATAAATGAATAATTCCATCTGACTATAACCTACTTTGAGTAAACTCAGAAACATTGCTGTCATTTAACTTCTTATTTATTTGCTACCCCTGATGTAATCATAACAGAACAGAATAACAGAGTTGGGAGGACTTCTAGTCCAACCCCCTACTCAGGCAGGGAACCCTATACTATTTCAGACTAATGTTTGTCCAGTCTCTTCTTAAAAGCCTCCAGAGTTGGTGCATCCACAACTGCTGGAATCAAGTTGTTGCATTGGTTAATTGTTATTTAGTTCTAGATTGCTTCTTTCCTTGATTGGTTTCCATCCATTGCTTCTTGTTCTGCTTTTGGGTGCTCTTCTTTGTGGCAACCCCTGAGATAATGGAACACTGTTATCATGTCACTCCCTAGTCCTTCTTTTTATGAAACTAGACATACCCAATTCTAGCAACCATTCTCTATATATTTCACACTCCAGCCCCCTGATCATCTTTGTTGCTCTTTTCTGCACTCTTTCTAGAGTCTCCACATCTTTTTTACATTGTGGCAATCAAAACTAGATGCAATATTCCAAGTGTGGTCCTATCAAGGCATTATAAAGCGGTACTAACACTTCACATGATCTTACGTATATATCTATTTTATATATATATATATATATATACATATATATATATATATATATATATATATATATATATATATATATATATATATATATATATATATTCCATTGCTCCTGAAAGCACGAAGCCGAGAACACCAGCCTGAAGATGACGAATGAGACTTCATCGAAACGTCGCCAAGACACATCCAGTTCTACGCGGGAGAACACCCGAATAACCAAAGACCTACATATATATACATATATACATATACATATACATATACATATACATTTACATATACATATACATATACATATATACATATATACATACATACACACACACACACACACACACACACACACACACACACATATATATATATACACCTTTCAACCTGACATATGGATGAATAAACTTCTCAAAAAAAGTGTTACAGCTTGGCTTCCTTGCACAATATCTACCCTCAGTTGGACATCAGACCAAGGCAATATTCAAACAAAGTGTCTTGGATGTTAATGCCCAAATTGACATTGAATCACTTAAACTTCAGGTCATTGAAATGGCTGGCCAAGAATAAAATTCCTCTTCAAACAGAAAAACCCTGACAAAGGGTCTGAGTCACAGAGCAAAATTTGCACAGCTGGATTTTGTTTTTAAATATAATGACTCTGCCAAGTGATATGGTAGAGAGAACATGTTTTTGTGGCGCTCCAGAAATAAAAGACATTGTGCACATCTTTTTCAGTGCAGACTATATGTTCCAGCCAGGACATAGTAGCTGCACATGACTATTTGACAGAACTACACATTGGGACGATAACTTACCTTAGTTCCTTCAGATGCAAACACATATGTAGTAATTAGACCTGCTAAGTTTATAGTTAGAGCTGTTCTGCTATGGATACATTTTACAGAACATATTGGGTTGCTTGTAAAGTTGATGCATTCATCTAAAAACATATTGTTTTGTATATTTCTATTCATCTTGTTTTTCTTTACTCTTTATTGCATTATTTTATCTCACTCTTTTATTTTTATCTTCTCTTACTTTTATTTTATGTCTTCTGGCCTTACATTTAGAGTAGAAAAGGAATAGAATAGAATAGAATAGAATAGAATAGAATAGAATAGAATAGAATAGAATAGAATAGAATAGAATAGAATAGAATAGAATAGAATAGAACAGAACAGAACAGAACAGAACAGAACAGAACAGAACAGAACAGAACAGAATAGAATAGAATAATAGAGTTGGAAGGGACCTTGGAGATCCTGTAATCCAACCATCTGTTCAGGCAGGAAACCCTAATGGTTGTCCAATCGATTCTCCTTAAAAACTTCCAGTGTTGGAACATTCATAACTTCTGGAGGCGAGATAAAGTTGTTTATCTTATCATATTCTTTTCTATTATAGCTGATGCTTCTTCATATGGTCAGTTAACTAATCAATAAAGTTATACTCTGCTATGCTATTATAGCAAATAATTTAAAAATGGATCCTACCAGTTAATCAAACTTTTAAATTGCACTCCTATGGCTCCCTGGAGAAGTTTTAGTCTCTCCCTCTGAGATCAGAGATACAGTTTGTCAATTCAGGAAACAACATGTAGGCTGAAAGACAATAATTCTGAGCAAGCTTTTCTTTCCTGCTTCCACTCAGCTGGTCTCCTGCTTCCAGAAATGTCAGACAACTTTGATGTTGGAGAGAATTACTTTGCTTGTTGTTTAATCAAGGAACTAAAATAACTGCTAAATCAGTTCAAAAATTTTGTAGCTCAGCGGCAGAGCATCATCACCAGTTAAGATCAGACTACTGGTGATGCAAAGATGTCAGCTTCAGGCCTTGGAGAATCAATGCAAAAATAGGCAATATTGGATTGAGACAGCATTCACTGAAATACTTGAGGAGATGTTTAAAGAACAGCATAAAGGGTCATTCCATTCCTTAGAAAAGCCTTTTTTTCATGATTCCTTTCTCTTTCATTAAAAAAAAATACATACTCCTATTGAACCTTGCTTTATGGGTCCAATTCAGAACAGTTTTATCTATTTTTTCCATATGCCTTTTATTTAATAAGTTCTTAATGGAGAATTGGGAGAAACCTCCCCTTAAAACTATTCAAAGAGAATACACTTGTATATATTTGTTCCAAAAATGCTGCAGTGCAGGAAGATGCAAGCTCTCATTCCAATGCCATACATTCTTTGCCTGTTGCATTCTAATGAGAGCTGAGACTCCATCACAGCAGTGCTGATTCCTGTTTTTCCTTTGTTCACTGCATGGCCCAATGACTAGTTCTCTCTTGTTACAAAAAGAGATTAGTGTTGATAGGGAAACAGAACAGGGATATCTGAATTATCTTGTTAGCGTTGTTATTACTAGAATTTTGGGGCAGTAATGAGGAAGTGATTCATGCAGATTTAATGGGTCAGCATGTTTCTAGACATGGTTCTTGATGTTGCTTCTGTTGCCAGCACCTCCTCTTAAAGGAAATACAATGTGCTGGGGAAAACGTCTTTGAAGAGATGGATATCCTGTGCCCATTTGAGTAGACAGATTGAATTAGGTCAGTTACTAGAATATTGGTTCAATATAAAGCAACTTCATAAATGAACCAGATCTATCTATACCTTCCTATAGTAATCAGGAAAACAGGAATATCTCTTATCACATCCTCCTTTATTGCACAATGTTTATACCTATTGGTACATTATGTTGTCTCCTTCCTGTCTCATTTTCATCTGCTTATACTGGAACATTACTAGATTTCTATAATATAGTAGCACTTGATGTGTTTGTCTAGTTAGTTTAAATAATACGAAAACAGATTTCTTTAAACCAACAGACAGGGTGATGTGTAAGATACAACCTTTGTCCACCTTCAGATTTTTTTAATTTGTTTTGCTTGCCATTTTATTCAAGCAAATTAACAAAAAATACTAAACTTTTAATCAGCATAGAATAGGTCATTTGGTATGGTTGATTCATCCATACAGCCTTATGCTGCTCAATCTTGTGGTCTTCTTGTGCAAAAATGTCTAAGTATAAATGTACTTTTTTTCTGAATAGATTTGTACCATTGACTCTGGCTGGCCTGATCATTTTTTGGATGAGGGACTGAACTTCCTTAATTTGTTCTAGAAATGGTTGTGTGATGTGTTGTCTTGGGCTGTCTCCTGGAGAGGGGAAGGCTATTATTCTGCTAATTTGGTTTAGAGCTAAACAATAATTTGTGTTCCCAGTATCTTTTTCCAGAGGCAGATCGTCTCTCCTAAATATGAATACACATTATCTTCTTAAAGTCAACCTTAAGAACATCACTGCAGACTTAGAGTAGAACACTTGGCTTTTGGTCGTCTGCAGATTTTTCTGAATGTAAATCTGGAACCCATTTATGAATAAATACATACATTATATATTGCTTGTCTCTCAGATTCTGAGAAACTAAGCACCATGAGCCCATATTCCAAATCAGGAGAGTCATATTCATACTTCCTAGAAGGGAAACATTTTTTCCCAACATCTATCTGTTTAGCTGATGGAGGATATGGTTCTTCAGAAGAACCATTGCCTTTTAAATAAACAAGGACCTTGTCCCTCCCTCCCTCCCTCCCTCCCTCCCTCCCTCTCTTTGCTGGCAAAACCGAGAAAGAGAAATTGCACCAAGTGAAATTATGCCTGTCATAGCTCAATCATGAGACTCTGTGCTTTACAAGCATGTTTCAAATTCAATCCAAATATACTTGAAAAAAATCTGATCTGAAACTTTAAAGAGCTCTGTCAGTCAGTTGAAAATATTGTGCTAAATGAAACAGTTGTCTGACTGGGAACAAAGCATGATCCTCTTGTTCCTCCTCTGCCTCTCCAAGATCTATTTATATTGCTGATTTTGTCACTTTGTCTTCCTGCTGCCTAGCCTCCCAGCATGCTCACCAACCATTTAAGGGGCAAAAGTACAAAAGGCTATTATGAAACCTGCAATTATTATTTGTTTTTAAATATATATATCTTCTGTCTGCCGTCTCTACTGTAGAACCCCAATTAGTGAACACATCCAGACAAAATACCCAGCAAAATACAATCGAGACTACTACACCTTCATGTATTTTTGCACATTAAGCTGACCACCTACAGCATAATTTGTTAAGGTACAGCCCTTTGTTTGGATTTTGCACATGAATACATTTTTAGCATCTCAGGTGGTAAAAGTGCTCTGGTTTTAGTTTGAGGGAAGATCAAGATCATATGGAGAAGGAAGATCTTTAATAAACTTAAATGACGTCTCCAAAACATTAATATCTTGATAATGCTTGTATGACATCATGTACCTTTCTCCATAATCAGAACACAAGACTGCACGCCCCCTGCATCAGCAGCAGTTATTTCAAGAATGTTTTTGCCATATGCAAAACATTTAGTCCTTGCAGATCTGGGCAAGCAAACCTATAATGATATATTAGTCTAAATGGAACAACATTTATCATCCTGCTGTTTTGAGACCCACATCCTTTGTGTGTGTATGTGTGTGTGTTATATCCTCTCACACTCTTTCATCCAGAAAGTTTTTTTTTTAAATTAAAGTTGATTTTATTTAAGTTCCTTCTAAAGTCTTAGTGGATTGCCAAAGTCAGAAAAGTCACCTGATTGATTAAACCAAAGTCACTCCATGCTAAATCTTTTTTGGATGATGTTTTCCATTCAGAGGAAGATGAAAGAGACAACTAAAGAAAGGCTGTGAAGTGGCATGTCTGATGAATTGATCTCATGTCAATTCAATTACATAAATAAGCCTAATGGATCAATCCTATCAATTGATGGGATACTGCCAATCGCTAAACTGGTGGTTTTAACTGTTCTTTTTTTGCATACATAGATTGCTACATTCATCTCTTTGCAGTGGTCCTTGAAGTGATTTACAAACTTTTATTTTAATAACCTGAACAATTTGGTAGGACAAGGAACCTTTGCTATCTCTTTATTTTTGTACTATTTTTAGCTCACTGATAAGCAAATTTTAAAAATTAACCCATAACATTCTTATTTCTCCCAGGGTGGAAAGCATTTATTCTTATTCTCTACTTCCTCCCCCCCCCCACTTTTTTTCCTTACAGATCCATTAAAAGGTTTCTCCCTTTCTGCTTCGGTTGCTAACATCTTTAATGGTTTTTGATAAATGTTTTGGTCAACAGTTTTTAGAAAAGCCTTATATGTAATTCTAGCTAAAATGTACAGCCCTGAAGGGAAAAAATGCTGGAAAGGAGGCAACTGGGTGAAAACTTAGAATTTGACTTCATTCTTTGTCTAGCAATTGATTCTTTCAATCTGGAATCAAATTCGTTATCTATTAAACAGGCATTTGCAGCACTTAGTACACAGCGACTCACCTATACTGCCTTCATGCATCTTTCTCATTTAACATTTTAATATGCCAGGGGAAAAAAGACCTCCCTAATCTTGGCTATAATTAGAATATGAATGTGAAAACAAGAAAAAAAAATATGGGTGTTGGTTTTTTTTCTTTCCTCAAATTCTTTAGAAGGCAGAATGTTTGCTAAGGGGCACACAGCTCATGGCTTTTTGCAATTTTCTACAGCTTTGGGGTAGCCTGCAGACATTCTCCCCAAAGTGCTCCAAATTGATTGTGTCAGGAGGAGAAATTGTTGAAGAATGGGGAGTAATCATATTGACTACATTTGTTTAACATAACTTCAATTGATTTAAAATTTAATTGAATTTAGTTTTCTTTCTCAACTCACAGGCAAATGACAGATATTAGCACATTTTTAAAAAAAGATTGCCTACTTCTAAGTAGGCAGCCTTGAAATAGTTTTAACCCTGACTTAACTGTAAGCACATTAGTTATAAAATAATAAAGCACTCACATGCTTGTCCTACAACTTCATTCTGCCTGGTATTAAAAGCAGTCTGGAGGTAAATCATATATTACTGACTGTTCAGAATGTTCAAAATCTTTGCCTGGCCTTTTCTAGCCGTGCTACAAAGATTATTAAATTGGAAATAATGAAAACAATTGAATTAAATAATTTATAGTCCAAAGGAGTCTCAAAGCAACTCACAGGTTTTAAAACTGTTTAATGAATTATTGGCAGAAGTAGAAAACAATCCAAAATTTAAAGGAACAATTTAGATATTTCAGATTTAGAAACCAAAGGTGGCAACCATGACCTGGATAACTGAGAATCTCCATAGACATTCAGATCTAGAAGTGTGATCTTAAGCCAGATACTGAAGTGACAGTAAGCTTAATTCCAGGGAAATTACTTATTGTTTGTTTGTCTGCCTGCCTGCCTGCCTGCCTGCCTCTCTCTCTCTCTCTCTCTCTCTCTCTCTCTCTCTCTCACACATGCTGCCCATCTCAACTAGAGGCAATTCCAACTTGATTCTGAATAATTTGACTTAAAGGAAGGAGTATATGATGGATTTTTAAAGGCAATATCAGGTAGCTTTTTCTTGTCCTGTAGATTTTATCATTTAACAGCAGCCCTTTTAGAAAAAATACATGGCAGCTGTAATCAGTATTGATTTTAAAAAAATTGAAGGACAATTAATAGTACATTTAACCGGCTTTCATGCCTTAAATGAAGCCTCACCTGATTCGTGTTATGTAGATATAGGTTTTAGCTTAATTATGTTTACCAGCTCTGCCTTTTGTTTCAATAAGGACAATAGGACTTTTTGCATTACTACTCTCTCACACTCTCTTTCTCTCTCTCTCTCTCTCTCTCTCTCTCTCTCTTCTGTTTTTTACAGGTTGGCCCTGGGCAACGTTGTCTGTTGTTGGAATCTTATATTGTTACTCTAATGTTGGGATTGAGTGGCAACACACACATGCCAAAGTTAACAGTCCTGTCCTTAAAAGAAAGGATAGTGGAATTTTGACACGGACGTTCATTTCTTCATCAACAAAACAGCATTTCAGTTTTTCAGGAGAATCAATGTCTGGTCGTGTATGAATTCCACAAGTAAAACCAGGCAACATAAAATAAAAGACATTCTGGTTTCTAAAAGACATTGTAATATTTGATTTTATATCAATTCTCTAAAATATAACTAGTTTTATATATATTTGTTTCCAAAGTTTCTATTTATAAGGAAATTGTGTTTGTAACTAAGTGATGTGTATTTAGGAAACTATTGTAATTTAGTCACAAGGATGAAAAACAATAGCAATGAATCTATAACATTTGTCTTCCCCCTTTTAGAAGAGTCCCATAAATAACTTTGAAATAAGAACTTTTAATGAAATCCAAAATTGCATGCAATAAAGCAATTACTGGCTCCCCATCTACCAGTTCAAATATTTTTGGGTGGTTTGTTCTTTTTATATGTGAATCTCCTTTCCTCACATAACAGTGTTATACTGTGTATCGAAGAAGGTGAATGACATTGTCATTCTTCAAGGAAAAATATTAATGGTATTCCTAGAAATAATACATGGGGCCTATTCAGGCCTATTCACATTAGAGGAATAAATCAGTCAACCATCAAGGTTGGAAAGATAAAGGCTCATCATATACACCTTTTGGATTCAAATATGGATATATTCATCAGTTTGCAATAGGTCTTCAATAAACAGTAATATTTCCTTGACACAGTTCTTTGAAATTTGCTAATATTTCTGTTAATGATGGCCCGCACACTCATAGCCAGTGTCATACCTCTTTCTGAAGGAACCTCTGCCAAAACAGAAAAAAGAGCAAGTATGAAAAATCTATAGATTCACAACTCCAGTTTAGGAAGAAGCCATTTCATTCAGTGCAGTGAAATATTATAGGTGGGCCCTTAAAATGTTTTACAGATGTTTGGTTAAATATATGGTATATTTAAACAGATGTTCCAAAGCAATGAAACATCAGGAATGTTGTTTTTAAATAGTCAATTTCACAATAGATGGTAAAGAAATAGGAAATAGAATGTTAGAAGTAAAAAAAATGCACAATTGACTGCTGTCATATACAATAACATTTCTTCAAGGTTCAGGGTTGAGCAATGAGATGCCCACTGTTACTTGATGTCACTTAATTCCTTTTGCTAATAGGAGTGGATGAACAATAGTTTCCTTACTGTGACTTCTGATTTCTGTCATGTTACAGTACAATCAATCATAGCGGTGCAGTTCATTCTCACAAAAAACTTTTTGTTTTGCAACTCAGTGTGACAACAATGTGCTTCCATGTTTCTATATTCTCAAAATAATTCTGATCCAAAAATAATGGAACCAACTGAAAATTAATTAGAAGGCAGAGCTTAGAAAATTGTTCTGGAGAGAAAGTCCTAAATCTTACTACAGCTGAGCTGTAGGGAGCAGCATTTGCTATGATAATTCTAAGTCCTGGTAGGTGCATTGAGGAACTAGGATCTTTCTTGATGAGAAAGATCTATGTATATTACATCAAGACAGAATGGGGCTAAGACAGAATGTTTGTTTCAAAGTCTATTTCATATTCTACTACGCATAGGAAATTGTACTTCCCAATTTCTGCCCAGAACTTTTCTCAGCCCTACAAAATAAATTCTTTCCATCAGTTGTAGTATCCTAATGGTGCTTTGTGAGGCCACAATACACCAGCCTATGACAAATGTCATTCTGTAACAACTATATCATATTGGTACAATTAAATTAATTCATGCTTTCATGAAACTTTCCTCAATTACAGAAGGGTGTCAGGCTTTGTTCCCAGATCACTTGCACCTTGGATAATTAAAATCCACTTAGTTTGACTAATCTGCTTAAAACAGCTCACAGGAAAAAGGCATATAATCTTTAAAAGTCTTTGAAATACTAATAATAGCATTAAAAACATTTTCCCCCTTACTGTATTTCCACTTATGTACATCCTGGTTTTTTCCCTTTAGGTCATTTGATTCTGAATAAATAGAAAAATATTCAAAAAATGGTTTGTGCAAGGCCTCATATTTATTATTTCAATTTCAGCCAGTCTAGCTAAAAAGTCTGTAGTATCTGATAATGGATTTTGTAGCTGGCTAGCACTGAAATATTTTGTATTAAACTCTGCTCAGTCACTCTTTGAAGTCATAATTTATTGTGGGAGGGGGGAAAATCAGGTTTAAATATAAACTTTGTTTAAACTTAAATATGTTTAAAGGCTGCATTTACTGGAAAGGAAGAATGAACAAATCAGAGGAACAACAACAACAACAACAAAAGCAATACAATAATTCATGGGACTTGTAAACTCATTCCAGCCTCCTTGATTGATGTTGGTCTCTGCATCCAAGAGATTCTTCCTTCCCATTTTGTTTTGCTACAGTGATTCACTTGAAATGCCCTCCAAATCTGGCTATACTCCAAATTGAAGGGAAATGAACCAAGACCTGATAAGTTATTCTGGAGAAGGTAAGATAAGTAATAAATAGTATGTATGTATGTATGTATGTATGTATGTATGTATGTATGTATGTGCTGTTTGTACTGTCAAATTTAACACAAGAAAGAAAAACCTTCAATGGGAAAAGATGTTGCACTGGACATACAAAAGAAACCAGCTGATGTCTTAATAATTAAAAGGGATATGCAAATAAACCAATGAAGTGACCTGGGTAATTTCCCTATATTGGATTTACTAAACATGACATGTTAAGACTCTGGAGAATTTAGTGAGAAGGAACAAAGAAAAAATGAAAATAAATTGAATTCTAGGACATTATTTGAAGGACCCAAAGATAAAAAATGTTAGAAGTAAAAGAAAGGAAGGAATATAAAGTTGGTTTATTTGGGTTTGGGCTTCTGCTTGCTGGCAGCTCTAACCATGATCAGTACCTTGAACACTAAACTCATATCTTTAGAATATCCCTGTATTTTCTCACTTTCTTGTAAAATACTGGCAGTGTTTTAATAAGAAAGAGAAACATTTTTCTTGGGTATGTTTATGCTGATCAAAAACATAATTTTTAAATGGCTCACAGTCAATGATACAATATGATCATGGAAGACAAAAAAGAGTGGGTTGCCATTGAAATGTATCTAAAATGTTTTTGGGAAGAGTGTATTTTTGATATGTATTGTTAGGTATACAAGGACCACTCAGTCAAGCATCACCCATCCCCCAATTCAGGGGTAAAATCCAGCAGGTTCTGGAGAATTGGTAGCGGAAATTTTGAGTAGTTCGGAAAACCAGCAAATACCACCTCTGGCTGGCCCCGGGGGGGGGGGGGGATGAAAATTTTACAATATCCTTTCCCCAGGAGTAGGGAGGAAATGGGGATTTTGCAGTATCCTTCCTCTGCCATGCCCACCAAGCCACGCCCACAGAACCGGTAGTAAAAAAAATTGGATTTCACCACTGCCCCAACTGGACTGTGGAAAGAGCTTTCCTAATCCAATTGGCTATAAATCTTTTGTCGTAAGCAATCACAGAGAAAAGTCATATGGATAATCTATGTTATCTATGGTCTATAAATTTTGTCTGTGATGCTTGCAACAAGGGAGCGTGTCATTTTCCACTGAGATTTACTATTTTGTTAATCAATGCTGCATTAATAAAATGACCTGTATTATTTAACTGTGTGTGTTTTGCTGAGCATATCAATATTCAGCAAACATTTCAATGACTCCCATTTAATGATGTCAAACCCCTAATAGCAGTTAACAATCAAGAAAGGTAAAGTCTCATTAATTAGGTTTATTGCCTGGAAACAGTTTACTGAATCTTGGAAACTGGAGATGTGTTCCTTAGCCCTTATTTATCAGTGAATATGTTATAGTAGGACCCCCTTTTGATGCCTTTAATTCTCCTTCTGATCCTTGCCCCAGAGAGGATGTTGTTACCTGTTTAGGATATATGAAAGGAAGATCCTGGGTTGTGCAATGTTTTGAAAGTGCCATCTAACATCTACCTACTTACCTGTCTTCTCTCTCTCCCTCCCTCCCTCCCTCCCTCCCTCCCTCCCTCCCTCCCTCCCTCCCTCCCTCCCTCCTCTCTCTCTCTCTCTCTCTCTCTCTCTCTCTCTCTCTCTCTCTCTCTTTCTCTCTCTCTCTCTCTCTCTCATGGAAATTTTTTCAGCAACAATATTTCTTTCCAAATTATTCCCTAGATTTAAGAATGAATTCTGATAGATTATCTCCTTAACAGCATATTTCTGAAGCATCAAATCTAAATCACAAAGAATGTTTGCCAATTCCTCCCCAGATACAGATATCAATATTGAGTGATGATTATTTTTTATATTACATAAATGAAATGATATAACCAAAGTCTTAAGTAAGACTTAATTCTTACTAAATCACATCTATCTGATGGCAGAAATAAAAAGGTGGCAACATTCACTTTTAGCAACATGGCGAATCATTACTCATTAAAGGAAATAACTGGATAATCAATCCAAAATCGTTGAATAAGATTTGATTGATTGCTCTGCTTGAGAAGATCTCTGATAAAATTCACATGCCTGTGAAATTGTTATATGAAATTTTTATTTTATCGCGATTGGTAGGATTTCATGTGTTTTCTAAATCACAAAACAAATACCTATCAGCATGTATGAAACTAGTGTGATACAGGATTGCTTGTTGTAGACCGCAGAATTAATGACAGCTGCTTCCGATCATGAACATCCTAATGTATCTGCCAGTTACAGAAGTTCAACAGGGCCTGGTGGCTCAGTAGACTAAAGCATTGTGATTAACATCAGCTGTCTGTAATTACTGTAAGTTTGAATCTCACCAGGCTCAAGGTTGACTCAGCCTTCCATCCTTTCTAAGGTAGGTAAATTGAGGACCCAGTTTGTGGGGCAATAAGCTGACTTTGTATTAATATACAAAAATATGAAGGCTATTGTTTAATGCATTGTAAGCCGCCCTGAGTCTCCGGAGAAGGGCGGCATATAAATCAATTTTTAAAAAAAAAACAGATCTGAAAGGCACTGTGTGCGCTTCAAAAATGGCTCAAAAGAACAGCTTTGGACCTGTGAGCACAGCCTTTTTCTGACAGTCATTAAAGTGGCCTGTTGTTTTTAGATTTTTGTGCAAAATTGAAAAATGATGGTGCAGCTTTAGAAAGCAAATTAACTTTAATGAGTAGATGCTTAGAGTAGCAGATGTTCTTTCTTCTTTCAGGCTGATGCAGAAGCCCTGGGAGGTTGGAGAAATGCTGTGCATATTTGTGTGGGATTTGAAGTACTGGGTGCAGGACCCTACTAGATTTCAGGAGGCTGGTGTTAGTCCATTATATTTGTAAATCCACACATTGATAGAATTCTTCTCCAAAGAAGAAGAAATGTCCTGGGAGAATGATATATGGATAAATCCTATGACATGCATTTTAATTAATTTGTAAATTAAACATCTGTAGGACACTTGGAATGTTTCGTCTCTTTATTTTATTTTATTATTAAAATTTGTATGCCGCCCTTCTCCCTTGGGACTCAGGGCAGCTCACATAGTAAAAGCAGTCAATAATACAACTAAAACAATCCAAATTATAAAATCCCCGATGATAAAACCCCTTAACCGGTCATGGGATTTAGTGGAACAGCCATGTCTTCAAACCAGCACGAAAAGTGCGGAGATCTGGAGCTGTTCAGAGCTCAGTGGATAGCCCATTCCAGAGGGTCGGTGCAGCCATAGAGAACACCCTGATTCTGGGGATCACCAGCCGACATTGTTTGGCCGATGGAGGAGGGCAGCTCTATGAGACCGCACAGGGCGGTGGGAGGTCGGCAGAAGGTGGTCCTGCAAGTACCTTGGGTCCATGCCATGAAGGGCTTTCTAGGTAAGCACCAGCACCTTGAAGTAGATCCAGAAAACTACTGGTAGCCAGTGCAGCTCACGCAGGAGAGGTGTAGCCCGGGAGTAGCGGGAAGCTCCCATAACAACCCGTGTGGCCTCATTCTGGACTAGCTGGAGCCTGCAGGTGCACCCAAGGGCAGCCCCATGTAGAGCGCATTGCAGTAGTCCAACTGAGAGACAATGAGAGCTTGAGTGACTGTGCGAAGGGCATCTCTGTCTAGGAAAGGCCGCAACTGGCACACTAAGTCTACTTGTGCAAAAGCCCCCCTTGTCACGGTCGTCAAATGATCCGCCAGTGACAGCTGTGAATCAAGGAGGATGCCAAGATTGCAGGCCCTTTCTGAGGGAATCAGCAACTCCCCCCCACATCCTAAGTGATGGGGTAACTAGATCAGAAGATGCCGGAATCCATAGCCACTCAGTCTTGGAGGGGTGAGTCAGAGCCTGTTCCTGCCCATCCAGACCTGCACCATCTTTCCTTTTTCCCCACCACAAGGTTGATCAAGTCATTTAGGCACCTGAGGCAGGCAGGTCAACAATATATTTTCTCTTTCTTCATAGCAAAAATATAACATTAAATAAAACTTCTCTACATTTTGCTGGTGTAAATCTAGATGTGTAAGTCAGCTACTTCACTCTGCTTAAGGGGTCT
This sequence comes from Masticophis lateralis, assembly GCA_030761175.1. Lineage (NCBI taxonomy): Eukaryota > Metazoa > Chordata > Lepidosauria > Squamata > Colubridae > Masticophis > Masticophis lateralis. The sequence continues at coordinate 48,375,976 of JAUDYJ010000001.1, forward strand.
GGTGGATGAGTGGGGGCGGGGCACTATACAGTATAAACTCGGAATGCCTAATCCTATTCTCAAGCCAAGATGCTGGCAGAGAGCAAAGTGAGACTTTGCACGTTATGGTAGAGTGTTCTTCCAGTCATTTTTAATGCAAGCGTCAGCACAAAATACGTTTTGCTAATAACTGAGATCTTCTGTTCATCAAAGCATTTTACTGTTGTCCACATTGCCACTGTTGTTGCCACAATTTGCCTCTTGTCTTTTCTAGGAGAGAAGTTAAGGAGGGGATGGTCTACAATTTCCCACTAAGAAAAATCAACGGGCAGTGTTAATTTTCACTCCTTTCAAAATTTGGCGTTTAGTCAAATGTTAGTTTTCCTTTAGTCCTTCTGTTTCTTAATTTCCTCCAGCAGCATATGGCATCATTTCCTAGCCATTTTCAAGACCTGAATAAATATATTTGAGGTCATGACAGAATAGATGATACAAGTGCATGATACAAGTATGACATCATAAATGGTGGGTTGGCCAAGTGTTATTATACAATTCTAGGGATGTTGTATAATTTGCAGCACTGGCTTGTTTATATGTGTTGTTTTGTCAACATGTGAAAATGGTTAAGTTTAAAGTGTGGCAGGTGTTTGGGTAAAAATAAAAGGAAAGAAAAACAAAAGCATTTTCATTTGAGATCATTATAGAAGACAACTGGAAGATACAGATGAGACCTTTCTAAAATCTAGATGACTAGTTTTTCAAAGAGGCATGCAATAGTGATAATGGAAAATTTAAATTATTCTGACATCTGCTAGGTATCTAACTATGCCAAGAATCAGGAGACCAGAAAATTCTGATGACAACTTCATTTGTCAGAAAATGGAAGAAAGAACAAGAAGTTATGTTATCCTGGACCTGTCCTCAGCAAGAGAAAGGAAATTATTGAAAAAATAACATAGAGTGGTATTGGGAAATAAAACTCATAATTACAGTGGCTTCACGATATCCAGGGCAGGAGGAGATAAAAGGAACTGACATTTACATTGGATTTGGGGAAAGAATGGATATCCAGAAAATATGGGAAATAGTGAGACTGTAAAGAAAAAGGATTTCTACAAGACAGAAAAGTAGAAGATTTCTAAAGCCAGCACAGATACATGCAGAGCTCTCTAACATACCAAAGAGAAAAAAGAACATGCTGGGGAAATAAAATGAGGGGAGCATAACAAAAGAACATCATAAAATGTAGGAAAGATAAATCTCATAGTAGGCCAAGGTTTGCAGGAGAATCCAAAGGGTTCTTTGAGTAAATTGGAATCAAAAGAAAAGGCAAAGAGAATGTAGATTTTGTTGCAAGGAGAAAATGATGCCGATAATGAATTTAACTCTATTTTTGGTCTGTCTTACCTCAGAAGAGAATAAAAATCCTAGCTGCTCCTTATGCCAGTGGAAAGAAGGAAGAGGGAACTGCCATTTAGAACAGGTAAGGAGCAGGTAAGGGAGAATGTAGCTGATTCAAGCAAATTCAAGTCTCTAGGGCCAAATGGATTTCAACCTAGGATCTTGATGGAATTAATAAAGTAGATACCAGAACTGCTTTCAGTAATCTTTGAGAAGTGGGGGACTGGTGAGACCCCAGAAGACCGGAGGAGGGCAACTGTCATCATTATTTTCAAAACGGTGACTAAAGAAGGCTCACAAACATTTCAGCTTGACTGTACTGGACAAACTCTTCAAACAGAATGTTGTGAGCAGTTGGATATACAGGTATGTGTCATAATTAACAAAAGCCAAAATGGTTTGTCACAGCAAATCATGCCAGATTAACTGCACCTCTTTCTTCGAAAGGCTTACTAGTTTATAAGGTCAGAAGAATCTGCAGACATACTATATCTAGACCTCAGCAAATCAGTGTGCCACATGATTATTTTCTTCATTAAATAATAAAATATGGGCCAGTTGGATTCAGATTTGACTGAATGACCATAGTAAGAGACTATTCATTGATGGTTCTACTTCAGTTCGGATGGAAGTATCAAATGGAGTCTAAGAAGGCTTTGTCTGGGTTCTCTATTCCTCAACATTTTTATTAATAATTTTCTATAATCGAATTAAAGGGGCTTTTATAAGTGTGCAATAACAGGAAACTTATACTTGAGTTGTAAGTAAAAAGATTCAAAAAGGTCTTAATATTTTTGTGCCAGGGGAGGGAAGGGAAGGGAGATCTTTATGAATCTTTCCTTTCTTGCAAAAATATATATTTAAATGTATAAAATAAAATTCTCTTGACAGTGAAGCAGTAAAAGAAGAAGGAAGAAATTAACATCCAGCTGCCTGTAATTCTGTGAGTTCAATCTTAGCCAGGCTCAAGGTCGACTCAGCCTTCCATCCTTTCTAAGATGGGTAAATTGAGGACCCAGTTTGTAGGGGGCAATAAGCTGACTTTGTATAAATGTGCAAAAGTATGAAGGCTATTGCTTAACACATTGTAAGCCGCCCTGAGTCTCCGGAGAAGGGTGGATATAAATCAAATTTTAAAAAAAAATAGCATCACTGGTTGAGTCAAGAAACAAAAATGCTTCATATTGTTTGCTATACAGCATGTCTTGATTTATAATTCTCCAGGACAAGGAGGGCTTTATAAATATATACAAAAGTATGAAGGCTATTGCTTAATGCATTGTAAGCCGCCCTGAGTCTCCGGAGAAGGGCGGCATATAAATCAAATTTTAAAAAAAAGAAGATAAAATAAAATGCATAGTTACTGTATATACATTTATCCTTTCCCTTGGGGCATAACCAATGGCTAATCTCCATTTCCCTCCTAAGAAAATTTTAAAAAGAGCATTTAAAAAGAGATAAGTTCTGTCTTCTCACCCTCCCATATTATCATTTCACCACTTTCTCTTTGCAAATGGACTTACATTCCCATTGGCTTCCATGTTTTTTTTAATGTACTGTTATGTTTTGTGTGGTTTTGATATTACTGACATAACTTTCTTGAAGCATCCACTTATTCTGAGCTTTAATATTTTGGAGGCAGGAGCGTAGCAAAGTTCCTTGTTTCTGGAGACAAGCTTGTATTCTTCTTTTACATTTCTTGTATGTTTCCTGTTTCCATTTCTGATGTTTGTATAACACATATAATACAATGTTTGTATTATATGTGTTTTAAATTTGGTTGTTCACCGCCCTGAGTCCCCCTCCCGGGAAGAAGGGCGGTATATAAATTGAAATAAATGAAATGAATGAAATGAAATGATACAAGTTTCTTTTTGTTGTTTTAGAGAGCTCTGTATATAACCATGCTGGCCTCTTTAGAACTTTTCAATTTTTTTTTCTTTCCTAAGAGAAATTGTTTGTGGCTGCATCTTCCGTGCCCAATTTTATAGAATTTCCCAGCTTTCCTGGACACTTTTTTCCAGAAGAATTTTAAACCATGATAAGCTTGGTGGGCGTGCAAAAAAAGCTAAAAAAGCATACATGTTACAGGGGATTTTAAAAATTAATGTTCAGTTAAATCCAGAACCATTTTAGGTTTGATAGCCTAAACAGTTAGAAAAACCATGAAAATTACTCTAGTAAGATTACTATATGCACAAAGATAGGAAGATGCAGCATGAAGGATTGGGTGGTGAAATTGATTGAAGTTGCTGAGATGGACAAAACTGATTTTTGACAACCAAACTTTAATATTAGAGAAAGAATAATATGTATATTTATTGATGATTGAAATCCCCTTATACATTTTTTTGTGCGTAAAAATAAAAAAGAGCTAGATTATAGCTAGGATGATTAGACAGGGTAGATTATAGGACGAAGAGAAGTATGTTGTAACCATAGAGTAAGAGGTAAATTAGTAATTGTATATTACTGCTGTAAAGAAGCTACTTCTTTGTATTTTTATATTTTTCTTTATATCTTTTTTCTTATTTTCTTCTACTTTTTCTTATATTGTACTTTTAGCTTTTTCTGTTATTTCTCTCTTTTTGTTTTCTCTTCTCTGTTTTAATTTCAGTTATTATTATTGATTTTAAGACTTTTAATAAAAATTATGTTTAAAAAATGCTAAGCCATGGGATTGGATTTACCTTCTTTTATAAATATCCTTCTGAAGCTGTCTGCTTCTTCTTGGGTCCTCATTACCTGGATTTCACAAATTTCAAGGATAATTTTCCCTATATAAATGAATGGCTTCCTTCCTTTCAAATATCTCAGCCCTAATTGCCAAAGATCTATGCAATGCATTTGTTCTTTTCTGAATAAAATTCCATATAATATAATAATGTCTTATTTTGGTAGTATCATGTAAGTAGTGCAACTAGCAGCTTTGTGATGGACAGCTGCATAATGATTCCCTAAAGTACTCTGCATCACCTAATTAAACTTGTGTGATTTCTAAATGATACCTCAACATAAACTGTGATGCCATTTTATAAATAAATATGGCTAAGTGGTTACCATTTCAGTTTGCAATTAACTAATTAGGCTGACCTACTTTAACTTTCCTCAATTATGTTATTTTGTAGCTCCCCTTTGATGTTTGGTTTTAGTAAAACTTTCAGTAACATCAGTGAGGACAGCATTGCTCATACATATTGTTATAGATTAACAGATTTGGAAGGGACCTTGTAGATTATCTAGTCCAACCCGCCCACCCAAGCAGGAGACCCTACACCATTTCTGACAAATGGTAGTCCAATCTCTTCCTGAAAGCCTCCAGTGATGAAGCTCCCACAACTTCCAAAGGTAAGCTGTTCCATAGGTAGATTTTTGTCACTGTCAGAAAATTTCTCCTTATTTCTAGGTTGAATCTCTCCTTGATCAGTTTCCATCCATTATTCCTTATCTGGCCTTCAGATGCCTTGAAAATAGCTTGACCCTTCCTTTCTCTGGCAGTCCCTCAAATATTGGAACACTGCTATCATGTCTCCCCTGGTCCTTCTCTTCACTAGACCAGCTATGCCCAGTTCCTGTAACCGTTCTTCATACATTTCATTTCTCTACGTATTTCACATTTTTTCATATGGGAGATGACCAATTTTCTATTTTTCTTAAGGTTTCTGGGAAAAGTCATTCCCCCAATTCTTTACATAATCAATTGATGTGCTCAGAATCAGGTAAGTGGGAAAATAAGACTGCACTTCATGTAAGAGCACTGAAATCAAACCTAAAATTCAGAGGGCCTTGTGAATCTGGAAAGGGGACTTCTAAACCTCTCAGCTCTGCCTGGCCTACTGAGCAATCATTGTTGGCATCATAAGAAGTGTCTTTCTTAAACAGAAAGCAAACCTCAAAGGCAATGGCGCACAATTGTTTTCAAGCTCATCCACTTAGCCTTTGGAGAGAAACAGTAAAAATGCAGTCATTTATCCAAACAGGAAAGCACACACTGCTGAGGAAAGGCATGGTAATGTATAAAATAGTTTATTACTATAATAAATAAAGTTAAATTTTGTTTTTACAAATATTCTTTGTGCTTGTTTAAAAATGTCAGTAAGGGAGTATTAATGTTGGTGATGGCAATTTCATCAGAACATTCCAAACAGAAGATATAGACTTCTCTCTATTGGCAGCTTCTTGGCTGACCACAAAAATAGTTTCTATTTATTTTGCTTTATTCATGCTTGAAAAGACAAAGTGACAAATGCAAATCATCAAAAGAGAGAGGATTCTGGAAAAAAAAATGAAAAAAGTGACATACATTTGTAAAGTGCCAGAACAACTGCATTACGGTTTATTCATCAAGTGTCCATGCAGTGGTGGCAATGGGTTTGACCTGTTTCCAGCCAAGGGGAAAAAAATACAGAGCATGTGAAGATACAACAATATAACACATTCATTATGAAAAGTCATATTACTTCATAGAGCAGTTCATCCTGATACAAGATTATTGAAACATACTACCTATTATTCAAAGGGTTATTCTTTTTTTAAAAAAAATGCTCATTTTAAAGTTAAGTAGGAATTATACCAAGGTGGGGGGGGGGAGGGATCATTGCCCTTTGAAATTTCACTTTTAAAAAAATCCTCCCAACATGGGGCATCCCAAATCCAGTTACAATAATACGGTGGGATCCCTCACATCAAATCATTTTGTACAACATTCAGGAGTCATGTGGAAAAAGACAATTACAGCAGCAGAGAGAGACACCCACTTGGTCAAGAGATAATGGAAGGATGGGGTCGGGGGAGAGGTTTTGATTAACATACCAAGACAAGGCCCCAATCTTTGAAAGTGTCCATGATGAGGTGATCTAGGGTTTCCCTTTGGGGAAAGGGGGAAAGGCTATAGCAAAACTAGTGCGAAGGCAGTATGTGGAAAAATCTATATAATTACTGACAAGTTATTCTTATTAGATTTTAAGAAATCTAATCAAAGTGCGTTATATCTTGAGGCAACACTGTAGTGATCTGCATTGTACAAAACATTATAAAGGGAGTCCACAACAGCATCACAGTTTCAGTTCTATCACTTACAGAAAGGCTCTTAAGGCTAAATGTTAAAATATCTTATTGCAGGAAGCTTGATTTCTACTTAGCTTGAATAAATCCACAAAATTGGGGTGGGGGGAAATACCCACAGATCAAAGAAACGGTACTAATGATAATGCGACTTATACAACTTGCATTAAATGCTTGGAGGCATCCCACTGAGCCTTCCTTCCTTCAAAATGCTTATTCTTACTTTGAAAGTTGGTGCCTGGTCACTACCCTTGTAACCTCTGAAAGCTGCCTTCCCTAATGGGTTTCCATTGAGTACATGTTAGCCACTGTGGCACAAAGTTAGAGACTTCAAAACAGGGAAATACAGCACTGAATGGGTGCTCCTCAATTTAGCATTCCTCCCCCAAATGTGATGACAACCCCCAGGCAGCTGTCTATGCTGCTGGAAATCCTACAAGTTGTAGCCCCAGTGCAACATGAGGACATCGGGAATTGGGGAAGACTGCAGAGAGGGATACCTGAAAACAGCGGCACCCAGAGAGACTCTGTTTTGTGGAAACTGCAGTAATAATAAGCACTTTGGGAGGCCTTCTAACAGAGAGAACACATCCTACCTCAGTGGAGATATAGATGTTCTGCTCACAAACCAACTGTGCATTACAGAAATACAGTGGGAATCAACATAACATGAAAGCCCTGCTGTGAACATTAGAAATCTCAATGCAAAACATACAGAATATCACCTGATTATATTGGCACGTTTCAAGAAAAGATGGAGGCAGGCCATTCTTGAAGTTACTAATGACATTTTCACTCATGAGACTTAAGGTTGCTCTTGCATCCACTGATCTACTATGCACACTGAAAGCTGTATTTCCAGTTAAGGAACACTTTTCCACAAGTATTTAAGTAAGTTTAATTAATAATGACCAAGTGTCTAAATATTTGAAGTGTGATTTAGCGCTACAGTTTAGCAAGATCCGGTTAAGTAAGTTTTCGTGGATTGAGCGACCATAGACATCATTACATTTCTTCAGCACTGAAGGATTGCCCTAACGAAATATAGCCTTGATTCCATAGTTAGGGCTCACTCCTGTGCCTGTTTTTGCAGAAGAAAGAATTTAATGTCTTCACTTTTGCTAAACATATTTCAGATTGCAGCCTAAATATTGTGCATTATATCCACTTATAATTTTTCAGGTTCTCCTGTCATTTTTTCATTTCCTAGTTGTTGGGCAAAGATCAGCATTACAAACTGCAGGTCATAATTTGCATGGTCCAAAATAAGCATTTGAACCACACGATAGGGAGAGAAATGCTATTAACAGTTAATTTGACAGGAGAGCAATATTGTAAAGTTTTCCTTAATATGCTAACACAAGCCCTACAATTCCCACTGACATTCATGCAAACTATCATGATGTAGTCCTCGTAAAAAGCTTGGAGAAAAAGCAGGAACTTGTTGTAGGATCACGAGGTCATGTACACTCACCGACAGATGTCTTTAAATTTAGTTCTCAAAAGCCAAAAGGAACCAATATTGCATGTGTGCATCTGTCTTGACTGTTTTGTTGTTCCAAATAATCAGTACATGATATTTCTAGCTGAAAGCAAAGGTTTCATCTGGCTGTCATCTTTCTTATCCATGGTTGTATAAAACCCATGCTATGGTGTACACACATACACACACACACACACACACACAAACACATAAATTCTTTTGGTAGCTTTCTTATTGCAATCTTGATATACGTGTGATATTTTAGAACGTCAGTTTGGAGAATCAGAACTTTTCAATACCAAAGCCATCTGATTTGTGTACAGTGTTTATAATTCCTGTCCACTTGATACCACATGCAATAATTCATGGCATCATGCATGCTCCCTTCCATATCAATAAAAGGACATCAACAATCAGATTACAAGGCAAGTGCAAAAGCTCAAACTTGTTTCAGGCTTGCATCTTTACTGCACGGTAAATGGATTGTTGACTTATGACAATACTGAAAATGATATTTTTGGGCCTCGTTCTGTATGCTTGCTATCCTACACTGACATTTTAATCTTGTCCTGAAGATGGACCTCAAAGTTTGATCCTTGTTCTCAACTGGACAAAAACAATCCATGGATGGAAAAATGCCTTCGTTTTTGATGCATCAAAGGACAGAAATTAGTTGCCCAAAAGCACCTGTTCTAAACTAATACCTGTATGTGTGTGTGCTGCATCTGCAAAATCCCATGACACTCCTTTGTTAATATAAAAAATAATGTCCTATGTGGTTTCATGCCAAAATCTCCACTCAGTCAAAACAAGAAAACAAAAATCAGCCAGGAAGTTCACAGCAAAATGCTCTTTCAAGTCCTTACAGTGAAGTACTGTAGGAGTAGAACATCACCTTCTGTGCGGTTAAACTGGATGTTCTCTGGAAAATCAGGACAGCGCTGTAAATGAAATTTAAAGCAAGAAGTGTGTTTTTAATATTGAACATTATAATTGTAGATACAAATACATATATTCCAAAGACACAAAGGGCTTTTAAAAATGATTCTAAGTTGTATCATTTTAAAAACTAAGCCTGAAATTTAAACAAAAATCAAGTATTTTATCTGAACACCTCCAAGAAAATTTCAAAATATAATTTGTCCAAGTAAGCATCTTTTTACCATTATAAGTTTTTACCACTATAAATATCCTGTAAATCATGAAAACGCACTATATTGCTCCCAATGGGGTCAATACTTACAATGGGCTAATGAGTAATCTCTCATATATACATGGGGTTGACCAATCATACTTAAAGATCCATTGAAGCAATCTGAAATCAATTCTCTTTTCTGACTTTTTCATCATTTTTCACCACGCTGAAATTTTTGTCATTATGATGATTTATCAACAAGTATTCTCAATCAATCCTTTTGTTTGAAGCTGTAGGCATTCCGTGTTACAAGGCTTTTCCCTTTTTCCCTGAGTAGATGGAATTTGTGGTATTTTTATAATAGCATTGGTGAAAGCATTAATAGCATCAGAATATAGACAAAAGATAGAAAAGCAGTAAACAAAATGTCTATGGAGATTCTCAATTATCCAGGTCATCATTGTCCCAAAGGTGCTTTTTGTAAAAGGCACCTGAACTTTCTTGGTTTTTGTTTTTGAGAATGTTTTGCTTCTTAACCAAGACCTGAAGAAGTTTCTTGGATGAGAAGCACAATGTTTTCAAAGCAAAACCCAAGAAAGTCCACTTGCCTTTTGGAAAAAGCACTTTTGGGACAGGAAACCAAACCCAGTCATATTTATTTATTTATTTATTTATTTAGTATAGGGTAATCAATGTTCTGAAGACAGAATTGTATAATCTGGGACATCAGTGATGGCTGCTTCTATGGGAGTCAACAAAACATTTTTTACTTATAGCTGTGTTGCAAAAAATATGCATACTATTTGAGAGAAATAGTATGCATATAAAATTCGGGGGAAAGGTTTCATCATATGGAATAAACCCTGATTTAGGAGCTTCTTGGCTCCAGTGTCTTCAGGCCTGTGATGAACAAACTTCAAATATCAACATGTCATACTTAGGAACTCCAAAAAACTTGTAGAATATACTCATATCCTTACAATGAAATTAAATTAGCCTTATTCCAAGACACAGGAGAGCAGGGGGAAAAGTCTGCTCTCATACCTGATCCTGCAAGTTGCCATTGTCAGTGCATTAAAAATAATCTGTTGTTGATTTTAGTGATATTACATTTTCCCTTGTAGGGCACAGCGGAATTAATGGGGAATAGGAATGGAAAGGATAGCAATGGTCCTATGTAGTATTGCCGCTGTTTTTTTTTCCCTGTAAAAAGTTTACAGACTTTATACACTTGCTCTGTAGCAAAGCCTGTGGGCAGGTATTCCTGAACCAAATTGACTTCAAAGTTGGACTTCAAAAACGCTTAGAATTTCAGTGTCTTGTTTTCCTGCATTATTACTGCTGTTCTGCACAACCTCCTCCCACAAAATATATCAGCCTGCCAATACCTTGCTTTTGCAATCCTCTATACTTTTAAAAGTCACCAGGTGGCAAAATATAGACAACACGGATCAGTCGAGCCTAAACTGGGTTGGTCTGATTTAATTCCATCCAAAATCTCTGTTTAAATTCCCTTTATAGACTGGAGCTTGAAATTCACAATCTTTGGGGATGAACTGCTCAGAAAGCAGAACAAACAGCCACAGTGCTCCTTCCCCATTAGGGTATTTCGCCCTAGAAATTGCTTTTGGCTAACCAACCAGAAATGCAATTAGTCAAACCAGAGTTCATGTGGCCGTTGATAGTATATCATAATCTAGCAATGTCCCTCTCAGTGACCATAATCCTTCCATAGTAAGTGGGCAACTCAGTACATTAGACTTTGGACTTAAGGACCTCAGGGCTTGCGATGCCCATATGTCTTACCAGAACTAAGCACCATTTTGTGGCTGAAAAGAATTAAATATTTTAAAGCAAAAATATAATAAAATGAGCACCAATATTGGCCCACCCCATCTATGGATTATCAAATAATAAAACAATCACTTGAAATTATGCCCTATTGCCACCCATAAACTCTCCTCTCTCTCTCTCTCTCTCTCTCTCTCTCTCTCTCTCTCTCTCTCTCTCTCTCTATATATATATATATATATATATATATATATATATATATATATATATATATGTTTTCTGAGGTTTTCGCGGGTGTTTGTATGTAGGTCTTTGGTTATTCGGGTCTTCTCCCGCGTAGAATTGGAAGTATCTTGGTGACGTTTTTTGCTCCTGAAAGCACAAAGCCGAGAACACCAGCCTGAAGATGACGAATGAGACTTCGTCGAAACGTCGCCAAGATACTTCCAATTCTACGCGGGAGAAGACCCGAATAACCAAAGACCTACATACATACATACATACATACATACATACATACATACATACATACATACATACATACATATATATATATATATATATATATATATATATATATATATATATATATAAAGAATATTGTAATGAGCAGCAGCAGCCTTTTTGCTATGTTAACATACTGCAATACGAGGGCCTTCTATTTCACGGATATTAAACTACAGCATCATTTTTTAAAATCAGAATGCTGAACAGTATTACATTCTCTCTCTTTCTCTCCCTCCCTCCCCCATGTCTCTCACACACACACTTAAAAGCTGATGTAAGGCTATCACTTTTAATAACACATAGTACCTATAAAAGCCTTAATAATATATTAATTACATTTCTAAACTACTTTACTGTAGATGATAAATCTATACAAGATTTATCTTCCACATCTTCCTTTCTTACAAATGGCTATAAGTATGCCAAGGCAATTTTAAAAAAACTTGATCAAAGGTTTTCTACTTTCAGTATACCTTTGGTACATAGTGCAAGAATAATTTCCCAGTTGTACACATCTTCAATTATTAACTATATGGCTTTATACTGATTAACAGATTAATAAATTTAAAACTACATAATTTTGCATATGGATAAATGATGATTTGAAGAAAAGAAAGTCTATTTTCAATAATGCACATCATATGTAATTTAGGATTGAAATGTTTGTGTTCTTGGTATTCTCTGAATTTGGCTGTTGTCCTGCAGAGGTTTGGTTGCCAGGCTAGATAACATCATTAACCCAAGGACTGCAGGAAAACATCCAAGCTCAGAGGCCACTAAGAACCTCAAGGCCCATTTTCTTCATTTTTGGTTGCTTCCTATATGACCACGTTAAGGCTGTGAGAAATATGGCATCTTCACCTGATTGGAGAGAAGCAGCAATTTATCTTCTAAGATGGCTGCTCCCACTTAGTTTTTATAAATTCAGACATTCAAACTAACTACATCGACAGGCATCCAAAGCTCTTATTATATAACCAAAAATAAACTTCTGTCTGAAGTGGAGAAACTTTTATTCCTTCTTCCAGCTGGACCCTACACATTTCCAAATGATGCTCTAAAAATACAAGAGGCCACCATAGAAAAATGTTAGCAGATACAGTAGGGTCCAATAGGAAAGAGCTGTATTCATATACCATTGGATTTGTTTTTTTAAAAAAAAGTTCTATTAAGTGGAAATGCCTTTTAAAATATGATAAAAGGCCTTTAGTTTGTTTTTTCCTGACTGAATCGCCACTAAACACTCCACTTCTAGAACTTATCGATGCAAATGACATGCATGATATATTCAGCAAAATGGCACTAATGTTTGCACAAAGCTCATGGTTTAACTTTGTGATATAACCCTATACAGAAGATATTAATTTTAAAACTAATCTCTTCCACAGTTACTTCCAGAACTTCAACAGTTACTAACTACCAAACATTATGTGATGTATATATATATATATGGAATCAGTTTCTATTTTCATCTCTAATAATTATGAAGATGAGAGCAAAAACTCTGTCTGCATTCTTGCAGTTCAACAACCATTAAATCTTTCTACAAAGATCTTGGCTGGAATTCAAAAAGCCCCTTTAGAAATTAGAATGGTTTGCAGAGGGGAGAGTGGGATGGCATAGTGCAAGATCTTATTATTTAACCTGATTAATATATAGGGAAATCTGTATTGTCAGATGTCAATGAATAAACTGCTACTGTATGAGAAATTATTCCACAGGTCAATTGGAATCCCCACCATTATCAACTTCATGTGTATGCATGGAATACAGAAGTATTACTTTCCACAATAGAAATGAATGCTGTGACAAGATGAAAACTCTGAAAATCTTGAATACAGCTCGAAGGGATTTCCAAATGTAGTAATATGGTTCTGCTTTTCATGTTAATGAAATCTAGAATCCTCCGGGTCCCCATGGCCAGACAGTGGTGGCTGGTGGTCCCCAGGATGAGGGATTCTCTGTGGCTGCACCAACCCTCTGGAATGGGTTGCCCACCAAGCTCCGGATGGCCCCCGACCTCCGCACCTTCTGCGCCGACCTAAAGATATGGCTCTTTCAGCAACTTCCCTGATATGCCGTGTATTTTAATCAAGGGTTTGGGAGATTTTAAATTGGTTTTATAATATTATTTAATTTTATCTATTGTTGGGTTGTTTTATTGTTGTGAGCCGCCCTGAGTCCTACGGGAGAAGGGCAGCATATAAATCTGACAAATAAATAATAAATAAATAAATAGAATAACAGTAGTCCTACATTTACAACCACAATGGTGACTGGAAAATTCATTAAGTGAGGCGGTCATTAAGTGAGGCATCATGTGACTGCATCCAATTTTATAACTTTTTTTTGCTGTGGATAACAATAGCATAGACTTATATACCGCTTCACAGTGCTTTACAGCCTCTCTAGGCAATTTACAGAGTCAGCATATTTCCCCCAACAATCTGGGTCCTTGTTTTACTGACCTCAGAAGGATGAAAGGCTGAGTCAACCTTGAGCCTGCTGAGATTCGATCTGCCAACTGCTGCTGGCAGCCGACAGTCAGCAGACATAGCCTGCAGTACTGCATTCCAACCACTGTGCCACCACGGCTCTTGGTGACCATCACATGATCATAACTTTTGACCTTTCCTGCTGACTTCCCCATTGATTTCGCTTGTCAGAAGCTGGGAAGGTTGCAAACAATGATCACACCTGAATCATGATCATGTGACTATGGAGATGCTGCAATGGTCTTAAATGGATCAGTCATAAGTCACTTCTTTTAGAGCTGTGGTAACTTTGAATAGCTGCTAATTGAATGGTTGTAAATCAGACTTTTTTTGTGTCCTTTTTCTAGAAAACATCCTGTACCTCTCTTCCATATACAAAGAATCAGGAAAAATTCTACAAAGCAGAGTTGAAAACCAAAAAAATATTCCTTTGCAATCAAGCTCTTTGCTCCTCAGTCTTCCTTCCACTCCCATTTTTTTTTGACCATGGTTTAAGATTACAAATGCATTGAGGTTAATTAGGCTACACTGACTATCTATTTAATCTAACCTATGATTACTGCCAGAGTGCTGCTAAACTCTGATTTAGGTAGGCAGAGAAGGGAACAGGGTTGTTGCATTGTAGAAGGAGAGAGGGGAGGACAGGGGAGTAAAATCTTAAACTTGGATCCTTGTTTCCAAGCCATGGTAAATAGGGAGGCACTATACCTATATTCAATAATGTTGTTTTTATGGAAACCCTGTTCCTGTCTAATGATACAACAGTGTCACTAAATTTAATTGTTCTGACATAATTATATGCTGGATGTTTAGGCACAAATTCCATGTTTAATTTAGAAAGATCTATTTGTTTGACTGAATCTCCTGGTCTCAGAAACAAACACATACATTTAGAACGGAAAGGCAGATACAGTGTTATGTATCTGATCCAGGAAACTAAGGAAGTTATGTCCAACAGCCCATAGACCATTCCAAAAGAAGTATATAGAAAAGGGGGGGGGAGGTAAATAAAGGTAAATAGACCCAGCTGGCGTTGAAAGCTATGGGTCTTAATTGGCTAAAGCTATGTTATCTTTCTTTTATCTGCAATTGCTGCAGGATTAAATATTTCAAGACACACTATTTTATTACTATGGTTGCTCCAATTGTATACTAGCCCTGCTCTTAAAAATCAATACTATAAGTTGCAACAGTTGGCTCCTTTATATGCTTTGAAATTATCATATGATATTCTACAGATGACAGGTGAGTTATTCATCCCAATAACCACCAATCCATGATTTTTCCTTACGTCCAATACTATGCCAGGAATTTAAAAACATAAATTACTAAATAAGTCATTGTGGATTATTTTGTCCATAACACTAAATCATAATGGTGTGTATATAAAACAAAGAAAGCACATTATGGTTTAGTATAATCACATTCTGATTGTAAAAATAATTGTGGAATCTAAGAAATCTTGCTGAATCACAGACCATACTTTCTTTGTCAAGCAGATTCTATTTCTCCTTGACATGATTGTATTGGAACCTTTGCATGTCTTCCCCATTATGTGTCATTCATGCCCTAATCAGGTTATCTTAAGAAAAGATCAGAGAATAATCAGAGCTTTTAGAATAAGAATAAATACTACAACACTTCTTCATGAGGTACTGGAAACCATTACAATGAACAAATACATTGAAATGGTTGGTTTGTTATTAATGCATCATTGCTTCTAATGTATAAATATTTCAACATCCTTTGGTGTTTACAGTGCTGAAAAGAAACTCAATGATAAAATAAGTAGGGCTTTTTTTAAAAAAAAATGAAGTAAGTACAAAATGTGATAAATATTTAGTGTGGGCAAGAAAGCCATTTTTCTTGTCATTAATACCACTCTAAGTAGAAGCTTTTGTTTGAAAAAAGCTTCACTACTTTGGAGAGCTGAGCTCCTTGGCCAATTAATATTCTATTTTTGTAAAGAGATATTACCAGCTATGTGGTAAGTTATAATGCCTGCTATGAATCACAGCTGAAATTAAAAACTATACTTCTTGATAACAAATTACATAAATGTCATCTCATTTCTGGGTCTTTTCTTGGTTACTACAACAGGAATCTCTAAAAATTCTGATGAAGGTGGGGGGGGAGGGCGGAGGCAAAATAAGTTCATTTCACCAGGCAAGAACTTATTCAGCTACCCACCAACAAATTTAAAAAATGTAAAGACATTTCCTGAAGCTTGGAAAGGACATAGTTGAACTTCCCTGGTCCAATTGCCTAAAACTTGAGTATTTTTAAAGAGGAGTGGAGGAGATCTCTTCCACCACAAATACACAATAACATCTCACATGAGAGGGCCATATGAATCTTCCCATTCAATAAGGACCAAAGTTTTCACAAATTGAGTCTTTGTTTTTGTGGAGCCCTTCTATAGATATTATCTTATGATCAGGGACAATTGGGTCTCACACATTCCATTTGAAGAGATTCTACAAACTTGGTAAATATTGTATATGAAGCTAATGCTTGAACTGCAGTTCTATAGTTTTGTTTTTGTCAAAAATAACTTTGAGTGGAAAAGGATGCATGAATGAAGTAGGAAAAACATTATAAACTGTACCCTTGCTGTCAAAAAAGACTTCAGAGTCAGCTGCCATCTTGACATGAGGTTGCAATTCTTGTCACTGTACCATTAAGAGAGAGGGGACATGGTTAACAAGCTGGCCCCTCAAATCATGATCATCAAAAAAAAAAAGATTAAATGTTCATTTCCTTAAACACATTAAGTGGGTGTTGGATAGTGTTTTTAGGGATATTCAAATCACTCATGTTTAAAGAACCACTCAGCTTGCTCCAAACATATCTTTTTCTGATTCTGGAGATTGGGGTCTTGATATTTCATACAGCTCCTGTGGTGTCTGAGAGCTTCTTCGAGAGGCTAATATCCTTAGTATCTCAGCAAGCTGTTTTTCTATATTGGTCATTTTTGTATTTAAAGCTTTGATGTCCTCCTTCAATTCATGTTTCACTTCCAGCATAGTTGCCTGGAGAGTCTGTTCAGGGATAGGGTAGAAAGAGTGTTTGACTTCTGCAAGGATGGGACTTCGATCCTGAGGACTTCGTGTTTCCCCCACATTGTCCAAGCGCAGGTCACTTTTTGTGATGCCACTGTCACAAGAGTCTGTCTTCTTCAAAGTAGCTTCACCTGTTGCTTTTGTTCTTTCTGGCAACGTTTCCATGGATTCAGCTTTGGAAACTTTGTTCCAGTCCTCTCCCTTGGCACAAGCATCTTTGAATTTTGCCCAGCCTTTACGCTTTGGATAATCTCCTGCTGCTTTCCCACCAACGTAGTCTGAAATTGGAGCTTGTAGTTTGGCCTGATCAGATACACCTGATGTTGAAGCAGACTGATAGGCAACTGGGGTTGCAGGGCTTTCCCTTACAGTGACAATGCTGGCTTTGACCACTGTGTGAGAAGAGTGGTCTCCTAAAATGTTGCCCTTTTCGACATCAAGGTCTTCTCTGCCTCCTCTTTCTGCAGCTAGTCGGGCTTCCTTCTGCTGCCGAAATCTTTGGAAAAGCCGACGGACTGGATGGTCAGGTGGCAAGACCAAAGGGGCTTCATTCTTCCTTTTCATTCTCTCTTCTTCTTCTCGTTTTACATCACTGATCTTCCGAAACACAATCTGTAGAGGGAGGGAAAAACATGACAAAATAGGATATTCATTCCTGCATTTTGAGCTGATACATATGACTGCTGTATCACAGATTATCTATATTGAGTTCAAAAGATGTTTTCCTATTATTTAAAAATACACAAGTTTTCACATTAGGATTACATCCAACACAATAGGACAATATATGTACAGTATATATTTTAAAAAAACATTTGCTGTGGCCACTGGAGTACATGAATTTGCATCAATGCTAGCATTAGATGAACAAATGAAAATTCATAGTTCAAATAGTTATAGAAAATATATTTATCATGATTCCCAAGAACAAATTATGAGGATCTTAGTTTGCCTCAGAAAATAACTGAACACACAAATGTTTCCTACTGTAGACAATCATTTAGTGTTAATTCTTACTGCTTATATATTTTGATTACCCATGAGACCTCATTTCACAATAAATTGGTAAAAAATTGAAGGGCCCAAGATTGCTGCTATATTTGTTACATAATATATTCCTTTGGTACAGAATGTCATAGAGCTGAAACAATCAGTGGTCTTTAAATTAAAATAAATAAATAAATGCATATTCACTTCTTAGTCTCCTATCCAAGATTTTCATAATACATCGCAATTAACTAGAATTAATTACTCATTTTGTTCTTACCCATTTCAAAATGCATGACAAAATTCCTTTTTTCATCATGCGGACCTAGTTCTGTGGCTTTAAAAAATATTCCTTGCTCAAAGTAGTACTGTTCCATCCATTAATGTGGGTACTTGACTACTTGTCACAAAGTAATATTTTGAGAGAAAATTCTTTGCCTTTGTAATGAGAAGCTAATTGGTACTTGTGAGAGGATGAGACAAAATATTTTTAGCTTAGAGACTTCATTAATTAAAACATTACCTACTAGTACTACTGCTGTGTCACCACTTTATCCAAATCACATACTCAAAGAAAAATATGTTTCTGTTGGTTTCTGATGTAATGGATTAATCCTGGAACTTTTCATCAGAAACAATACATAGTGGAAGTAACTTAGATAAAAAGAGTTAACCAGTTTAGATTTTTAAAAGATAAGTCTTCTTCAAAAAGAAACTGGCTTAGCAACCAACAGACAGTTTTATTAATGGACAATTTTCATGGAATATGAAATCCTCAGTTGGCTAACTTGTTTCTGTGCACATGCATATAGATAGCTGGGTAATCATATGATGATGGAATTTTAAAAATTTCCTCTTCAAGAAGTTTAAAATAAGCAAGTTTAAAATAAATTAAGCAAAGATATACTGCAATAACAACTGGTTGTCTGAGCATTGTTAAGTGAAATGCCTTTATTCAATGCTTGTGGGATATGAAACTTTCCTCTTAATTCCAATCCAAACTGATAGAATCAAACATCTTGAGAAATTGGTATGCCTCCCTCTCTTCATATTCAGGATAATGGAACAATTTTTTTTAAAAAAGTAGAACCAATGTGATGGAATTGTTAAGTTTTAGGTCCAAATCATCAGTCATCCATCAGATACTGAGTATCTTCCTGGCCACTCTGAAGTTCCCTGAAAAGTGTAAGAAAACTGAAAGGTAAAAAGAAGAGGACAAAAATGCTGGAATGAAACCTTTTTCTATAGAAATACATTAACGGAATTTAGTGTCATGTTTATGACACTGTGATTACATGGCATCAGGCTAAACAAAAACAAAAGAACAACGCCCCCAAAAATCCTGCCTAGATGAAAGTCTTGAGTAGAAAAAAAAAACAGCTGGAAGAATAGAGTCATCAAAGGTATACAACAGAAAAAGTTGAAAAAGGGGGAAATGCTTATATAAGATATATTTAAATCCTAGTGGACCAATTAGATAAAATGGCATATAGAAATAAAGGCAGGAGTGGATTGCAAAACAACTCCAAAACTTTTGGAACAATTAGTCAATAACTTATTTCCAAGGGTTTGTGGTAGAGAAAAACCCACAACCCCCTAGGTATAATCATATGAACAGGGACTGTTATTTTTCTCCTACTTACACTGAATCCTAGAACTCCTGAGGCTGAATGAAGAAATGCAGCTCTCTTATTTCCTATAGAAGCTCTGGTGGTTAATATCAGACCTGGGAGCCGAGCTTGTTAACAATAGCCTTATACAATTTTCAGAGCCCAGCCTGACAGCTTTTAGATTTATAGAGAGTTTCCAAGTCCAGAATCCAGAGACCACGGTCTTATAATGGCACATTTATTATGATACGTTGCATTTATTAAAATTGTTTTGTGTGCTCATGCACCTTCAAAAGCATACATGCACGGAAGTTCAATGGTGAAATATCATTAAATAATTTACACTGTAGATTAAAATAGTTTTAATGTGGACAATAAATGGCAGATTCTACACGGAAACTGTGGCATGCTTTAAAATCTCAAAATTAAAATGCGTTGAGCAGAAAAATATGAAGATTCGTAAGTTCAGTTGTAGCCTCCATGAGCCATCCGCCCCTCTACCCCTCCCCATCCCAACATCCTCAGGGGGATATCATTTAGCTTGCAGCTACTCTCTGACACTTTCACTTGGCACAAGCATCACATTGTAGCAAAGACTGAAGCTATTATGTGGTTGGAAATAGCTACACAGCATGCATTATTTATACCTTTCACTTTAAATGCACTAATGCATTGCCTCTAATCCCTCAGACTCCTCAAACATTTGGCATATAATGGACTGTGGGTGAGGCAGCTTGAAAAGGAGCTATTGAACACCTGGTCCCCTAGGATGAAAACATTCGGGGGTGTGCCTAAGTGTGATTACCTGATGCAGTTAAGACCAGTCTAGCTGAGAAGTACATTCATCTAATCTAATTTCACAAATCTTTAGTGAATCAACTCAGCAACCATGTTTTATTTGTTAGCCATATTCAGGTATTTCCAAACCAAGCACAGATCACAACTGTGATGAATAGTTTTCAAACAGCCTCTTTA
Organism: Masticophis lateralis; assembly: GCA_030761175.1. Lineage (NCBI taxonomy): Eukaryota > Metazoa > Chordata > Lepidosauria > Squamata > Colubridae > Masticophis > Masticophis lateralis. The sequence goes on from JAUDYJ010000001.1 coordinate 48,396,465, forward strand.
GAATTTGATGGTAAACCATAGTCAGGGATACTGCCATATCTTCTCTGTCATGACTTTGATGGTACTGTCTGTCCTCACTTTTTAATCCAGTTCCATTGTACCCACAGCTGTCTCTTCTAAGCCACGGAACTCAGGCACCCTACTCATGCAATTCATACTTGCACCAGCTTCCAACCACCCTTGCCCCTCACAGCCACACCCAACAGCCTCCCAGACTTGCTTCAAGAGATTGAGCATTGGAGGTTTTAGCAAGTTCCACCAAATATAACCATCATTCCTCATTCACCCTGGTGTCATCCAATATCAGTGAGTTAAAAATCCAGATTGTTGACAGATTAACAACACCAGATCCAAATCCAACACAACAGTGCCAACCAAGGCCAAAGTATGGAGAACAGCAAGCCACAGCAGCTGTAGTAATCTGGTCAAAGTGAGCAAACTCTGATCTGATAGGGCTCTGTTCCCTTTACCTCCCTCCTTTGCCACTCAATACACCACCTTTATTTTCTTGTTTGGCAAGAAGTATCTCAAGAAGTGTTAAGAAATAATCATCAGCCACTACATCTAAAATTCCACGCTGGTCCAGGATAAAGGGGGGAGGGGTTCTCCACCACAGCACACTAAGAATGGGGTTGCAACCAAAGCTACGAGGATTGCAGGTCTTCCAGGTGATCGGTAAATGCCATTCTGGCAATTCCCAAATCTCCCATTCACTACATAACCAGGGAAGCAATTCTGAATCCCACATAGCTGGCATAAACTTCTAGACACCATTTTTTTATGCTTAATATCCAGGAGTAAATCATCAGAGTTACTGAAATAAATAGAAGCATTTAATAAAGCTTATGGATAGAGTATGTGAAAGACTAAACAAGATCAGCCATGGTTTTAATTAATGGTAATGATATCTTGAATTTTGAGAGGACTCCATGGAGATAATATAAATTAAAGCATAACAAACACGTCTTGATATTCAAATTGATTCCTAGTCCCAAAAAGTAAAATGATACCCTTTATGCAGGTACTTCTTATACTGGTAGCTTGTTTTTAACAGGTTGCCTTCCTCATTTTTTTAAATGGTAAATTTTATGTACAGAAGGAAAAAAAGATCAGAAATAGACAAAGTATTTCAGAAATATCCCTTTTAAGCAGGGGTGAAATCCAGCAGGTTCTGACAGGTTCTGGAGAACTGGTAGTGGAAATTTTGAGTAGTTTGGAGAACCAGCAAATGCCACCTCTGGCTGGTCCCAGAGTGGGGTGGGAATGGAGATTTTGCAATATCCTTCCCTCACGAGTGGGAAGGGAATGGGGATTTTGCAGTATCCTTCCCCTATCACGCACACCAAGCCACACCATACCCATCAAACCGGTAGTAAAAAAAATTGGATTTCACCACTTTTAAGCAAAGACTTGATAGTAGTTCTCCAGTAGCTTGAAGGACTCTCACATGGAAAAGGTGTGGATCTTTTCCATAGAAGCTGAAAATAAAATAAGAATCAGAGGAAGATCCCAAGTTGAAAGGAGGAGAAGTTTCCTGACTAATAAGAAGTGGAACAGTCTGCTTCCTAGAGTTGTGAGTGCTCCATCATTGGTTTTCTGTGCTTGCACACCTGTTCATTTGGAATGGGATGAGAACAGTGGTGGGATTCAGCCAGTTCGCACCACTTCGGGAAAACCGGTTGTTAACTTTCTGAGCAGTTTGGCAAACTGGTTGTTGGAAGGAATCATTAGGGCAGAGAACCGGTTGTTAAATTACTTGAATCCCACCACTGGATGAGAATTGCTACTTTGGGTAGGGATTGAACTAGAAAATGTCTAAGGTCTCTTTTGAATCTATCATTCTATGAATATAAATATTTGAAGTACATTCTGTGTGAGGGGCAGGGACCCATAAGCATTTGGTATGGACACATTCTCTATGCCAGTGTTTCTCAACATTATCAATTTTAAGATTTGTTTACTTCAACTCCCAGATTTCCACATATTAAAGTTTTTATATGCATTCTTTGTGTTTCCTCTTACATTTTTAATATTTTATTTGTATGAATAGCAGTTTTAACCAGATTGTATTAATAAGGTGAGCAAACATGTTAGGATTGAAGGTTCTAAAATTCTCTCATTGGGATTCCTTACCAATTTTCCACTCTTTAAGGACCTTGTACTTTACTATATACCACAGCAGAAAATGGTTTATGTAATTTACAAAAGAAAAGTCTCTTTCTATAAAACAGAAATATATTGTGCTTAATATTGTGCCCATGGAATATAATGTTCTTTGCCACCCCCATGTATTCCCTTTATTGTAACCAATGACACAAATCAAATATAGATATAGAACAAAAAACAAAAAACAAAGGGCACTAGGAGAAAGGTTTTGCATTTAAATGAAAAGGAAGCATTAAAATAGAAAAAGAAAAGCCACCTTAGAGCTAATACAAATAATAAGCTTTGTAAAGTTTTCACCCTGCCTAGTGCACCTGTAGCAAGCAAAGATTTCATCTAAATGGTGACATGAGCAAGATCAACAACATTTGTATATAAGTTTGATATTGCAATGGGTGTATGAAAGGGATAGAATTTAGTTGTAATGTCACATTGTACATTCTGTCATTTGACTCTGCCCACCATTGTCTAACCTCCTCCAGATGTCCATGACTACTCCCCTTTGCAGTAAAATGTACCAGGAGATGATGAGTTCTAGTCCTGCATTACACATGAAAGCTGGCTGGGTGATTGTAAGTCATTCACTCTCAGCCCAACCCGCATCAGAGGCTTGTGTTATGGGGAAAATAGAAGGAAGAAGGAATATTAGATATGCCTGCCACCTTGAGTTATTTATTAAAATAATAATGGCAGAATTTTTTAAAAATCTAAAAGAAAACGAAAACCATTCTAACAAAATCTTCCATCATCGCTTACAAATCTAATGATCGATGAAGGTGGGTATAAGCCAGGATAGAATTTTATTTGATATTTCCCATAAGAATATATATACTTTATCATAAAATTTATTTGGAGGCTTTTAAAAATTGCTGAAGGGAATTTGGAGGCATTTAAAAAACGGCAGATGAGAGTGTGAAGAATAAAAGAAAGACTATGAAACGAGGCTGCAATGATGAAGCTATTCACTAGCCCAACAGAAGACTAAATGACAAGAAGAGCCAATGGAGATACCCCAAATGGGAACCAGTCAGAAGATAATACAACATGGAAGGAAACAGAACCCAAATTAGAAAAGAAAATTCCTTTTTCTCAGGACACACTGGCCATCTCAATGTATGACATTAGGAGAGATTTCAGGAGGATGCTAGTTTTGTTCACATTTAGTTGTAACTTTGGGGTAGTATTTTTACATCTTTTATTTATACAAAGTGCATATTCCGGGAATCTTATTCACTTAAAATATAACAACCCTGCATCCATCTATTTTTTTTTCTTACAAAACTGTCCTGATTATAGAAAGAATGATGTCAAAATTCCATACCCAATCAATTTGGCATCTGCTGCTTGCACTTATTTTAGGAGCATATCTTATTTTAAATACTGAGCCAAAGATGCATTTAATGTTACTAATTTTTTTTTAAAAGGGCATGAATCATTAACATAATTTTGTTCAGTGATACATCAAACAATGAAATGACAAAGGAGGGCAGAAATTAACCAAGAAAATAAAAAGAATACATATATAGTTTTTTCACTACCGGTAGCCAGGATTTTCAGCTCACTGGGGTCTACAAGCAGTACAGTTAGGATGCAATAGATTATTCCATAATAGTAGTATACAACAAAAGCGGCATTTATTGCTTGATTTATACAATCTTAACTGAGTTCCAAAATAATTTTTCACTCAGCCTGATAAATCAGATTTCTGAAATGAATTCAACCAAATTCAGCTAAGGTATAAATCACTGATAAATTATTGAAGCTTTTTTTTTCCATAATAGGATAGTGCTCTACTTTATCAAAAAAAAAAAAAGTCACATTACATAATTTTATTGCTCACACATACAAAATAGGAATAACTTCATATTATATCAAACATATGGCTGCACAATGGCTCAGTGGTCAAGACACTGGGCTTGTCGGTTGGAAAACTGGCAGACCAGGTTTGAGACCTGAGCACCACAAGATCAGGTAAGTTCCCATCCTCGCCCCAGCTCCTGCCAACCTAGCAGTTCAAAAGCATGCAAATACAAGTAGATAAATAGGTACTACTTCAGTAGGAATGTAACAGCACTCCATGACATCATGCTGGCCACATGATCGTGGAAATATCTTCGGACAGTGCTGGCTCAATGGCCTTGAAATGATGAGAACTGCCCTCTACAGTTGGCAACAGCTAGTGGAGTAAAATTTTCAAGGCTTTTTTTATATCAGACATGTCAATTTTAAAATTTGCTTTATATCTTTCTACTTACAGGTATCCTGTATTACTGATGAAGTGTGAATTTTCTTTAAAATAATACATCCATATTATTTCTTCTTTTCAGATATTTCTATGGAGATTCTCAATCATCCAGGTCTCATAGATTTTCAAAAGGCAATTGGATTTTGTTTTTTTCTTTGAAAATGTTTCACTTCTCATCCAAGAATTTTCTTCCATTCTGACCGTATGATGGGGAATGGAAGGATTTATATTCTTTGCAGTCATATAAAGGAGTGTCTACTGAGTGTACAGATAAACTCCCAAGTGGCCTTAATGACTCCTAGAGAACTAAATATCAACTTTCAGACTGCAAAGAATATAAATCCTTATATTCCTCACCATTCAGTCAGAACTGAAGAAGCTTCTGGGATGAGAAGTGAAATGTTTTCAAAGAAAAAACAAAGAAAGTCCAGTTGCCTTTTGAAAAGCACCTTTGGAACTCTCTTCAGAAAGCAAATATGAGAACTTGGGGACAACAAAGAATACATGTGTTCTATGAAAGAGAGGAATGATAATCACAGAATCAAAAAATAATTCAATTGTATTTTAAACTGAATTTTCTTATTTGTCTAATGTAATTCATTCTCCAAGGAACTAAAAAGTGTACTGGAAACGTTAATAGAATTTTATTTAAAATCTTTTTTCCATTACTGCTTAAAATCAGCCACCTCTACAGGGGAAAAAAATCCCTCATATTACTTATACCATTCATTAAAAACATGTAAAAACATCAAGAAAATGACAGATTCTAGAGTTAACTAGAAAGAACAATGATCAGAGATAATACTTTCAAAGTTTTTGGCATTTATCATTATTAGAATTAGAATTAGAATTAGAATTAGAATTAGAATTTTTTATTGGCCAAGTGTGATTGGACACACAAGGAATTTGTCTTGGTGCATACACTCTCAGTGTATATAAAAGAAAATATATGTTCATCAAGAATCATAAGGTACAACACTTAATGATAGTCATAGGGTACAAATAAGCAATCCGGAAACAATATCAATATAAATTGTAAGGATACAAGCAGCAAATGTAAAAATAAAATGTTAAAAAATGTAAAAATTATGTAAAAATAAGAGATCACTGAGAATATGAATGAGGCAATAAGCATTTCTTTTTATAACACAGAAATATTATATTATAATGGCCACAGTAGGATGAAAAAAGTATGTTGGATGAAAGTTTACTTATAATTTATTATTTTGAGTTGGAATAAATGTACTCCCATATCACTGATTAATGACATTGAGGAAAGGCTTTGCATTTTGAAAGGGAAAATACTGTTAAATTCAACTCACATGTATCATCTTTCAGACTAAAAAGCATGTTTGCTTCCAGATGCTGTTCTGCATTTGGGAAAAAATATATTATAAGAATGCATCTTATACGATGTTAATGAATAAGTTGGGATCAGAAACAAGCTTATCTTAGGATGTTCATCTTAATACAGTGGAACTTATTTTTTGAGAAAAGCAAGCAAGGAGATATTACAGGATTAAAAGGAGGGGTGGGAAACAGAAGTAAAGGAAAAGAATGTTAAATTTTAATTAAGTCATAATCTCCCCTACATATATTCTCCAGCAATAGTATAATAAAGTTCAATTTAAAAAAAAAACAAGAAAATGAATTCTGGGCATTTTTTGCAGACATTATTTTTTTTTTATGACAAATCTAAACCCAAAACCAAGAATCCAAGACTGAGCCCCTGGAGTGAGTTGCCCCTATGCAACACACTCCAGGGTCTCTCTCTATGTCTTGGCTTTTATTGGTGTGATACCCAGCTTTAAATCTTGAGCTGGAGAGGTGAAGCTGTCAATGTTCTGATTGGTGTCTGGAGGCTTTAGATTTCTGTATGGAGCAGAAGATACTTCAACTCACTCCTGACAAGACTGAGGGGCTGTGGCTGGTTGGCCCTTGGGGTTGAGGAAGTTTCCATCTTGGATGGGCAGTACTGCCCTGTTTGAGGCTATGCACAACCTGGGGCTCCTTCTGGACCTCCAGCTACTCTTTGAAGAAACTGGTAACTGTGACTAGGAGGAAAAACCACAACTAAGACAATGGTCATATAAAAGAAATTTGAGTCTAAAGCAGAAATATAATTTTTGAAAGCATTTCAGATTGGATCATCTCTACTTTTCACAAAGATAAAGAGAAGGGGTAAATGTATTCAGACTTCAGTGTAATGTAATAAATTAATATAATTAATATGATGTAATATAATATTCATTTATAACTTTTGTTTTTTAGTCTGGTCTACCTTGAAGAACTGACACAAAGAATTTAATAAAGAATTTAATGTTATACTGGACATACATACAAGTATGTTCCCTTTACCATTTTTCCCTTTGTGGATCTCTTAATTTCTTCCACAGTATTTTAATTTATAAGGGCTTATTTTTCTCTTTCTGGACTTATGAATATTGATGCAGTAGATTTCTCACCATACTTTTTTCTCCATCCACACCTTCTTTGTTTCTATCAGATACTTCTTCATACATTGCTTTTTATTCTTTCAACTTCTCACCTCCCCCTTTTTCATGGTCTCATCAATTCTACCCAGCCCTGTCTAGTCACAGCTTACTCAGTCTTTCCCTCAACCCATTACTTCTTCCTCAATGTATTTGTTTCATATCTCATTCTCTTTATATAGTCAAACCACTTTAAAGTACTTTTTTCATATTGTTAATTCACATTTGTATTCAATCCACATTAACTGAGCACTTATATAACAGAGTAACAGCACTGGAAAAAACCTTGGAGGTCTTCTAGTCTCCTTCTTTATGACAAAGCTCAGTATCTGATTCCCACTGCATTCAACCTGTTTCAAGTTTATCCTAACAGCTCCAACTCACTATTGCATAACATACTGGGCAGAAACTTGCTCTGTTACTCACTTGCTGTCTCATTATCATCATCATCATCGCCATTTCCATCATCATCATTCTAGCCATTGTCTATCAACTGCAGGTGAAGGCTGCTTCTGCATGTTTCCAACCAATACAGTCCTGAGCTTTCCTTTGCCAGTTGGGTCCACAACACTTGCTGGTGCCATTACTCCATCTTGTTTTACATCTCTTTTGTGGACACTTTTAATCAAGTGAAATCCATTCTATGACTGCCTTAGTCCACCTGCCATCACTTCTTCTTGCTATGTGAGCAGCCCATTTCCATTTCCATTCTTTTACTTTTATTATGGCATCGTATATTCTTGTTTGTTCTCTAATCTATGTGCAGGTCTTTCTATCTTGCTTTATGATGCCGAGCATGTATCTTTCCATGGCTCTTTGCACCACTCATAGCTTTTGTATTGATTGTGAAGTTAGTGTCCATGTTTCTCTGGCATATGTTAGAACAGGTAGCACACATTAATTAAAAACTTTTCTCTTCAGGCATAGGGGGATGTTGTTCTTGAAAATTATGCTTAATTGCTCTTTCAACAAACATTTATTCCTTGCAACAGAAGGAACTCCTTCCATTACATCTTATTAATTGCCCTTCTATGAACATTTGCATTTCTTAAAATGTCTCCATCTATTTCCCCAGCTTCAATAAGTATCAACTAAAGCATACAAATTCATCTACTTGCTTTTCTGCATTTATGTGTAACATAGATCACTTTTTTTCCCCTGTCGAATATCAGTACTTTGGTCTTGGAAACATCAATTTTCAGTTCAAAAGTCCTTGTTGCATCATACAGGTTATTTAACATCTACTGCAAATTATTCAGGCTCTCAGGCTGATAGCAATTTTCTTTCTAATAGCCTTGCTCTTTTCTTAAACGAACAGTGGTCTTTCTGGTTGATGGCTAACAACAAAGCAATACTAAAACTAACCATTAAAACCCACCAGACAAATTTAGACAACAGTCATTAAACAGGAGAGGACTAAACATTTTTTTTATAAAAAAACCAAAGAATAGACAGAATTAGCTAGAAGAAAACAAATTCAGAGAGCAACAAAAAGTCCTGAAAAAGTCTTACCTCAGTCTGCTATAAAATTGCTAGCAGAGAGGGAAATAGATCCAAACTACCTTCTACAAAACTAGAGCTACCATATTTTAAAGGAATTTTTAATTGGCAGCTTGGGAATGATACCCTTTTCAGTAGAATGTGCTCAGTTTTATGGTGAATATCAAAAAGCTAACACCTACTTCCATTCAGAAAAATGTGTCAATGCCATAACTAGATGGAAGAGAATAACTTTTTTTCTCCCACATACAGAAACCTCTTTTCCATAAAATTTTTGTTAATGGATGCAATTTTAGAAGTACTTCTGTTTACTTCATAAAATGAAACACCAAGGTGATAAAAGAATAGGAATGAATAGAGAAGGTGTACACTTCTAACACCTCATTATATCCAAGAGTTGAAAACATTTAATTACTCTTCATAGCATTCCCTGCATATTCTGTTGATAAAACAATATGAATTAGTCTTAAAAGTATAAAAAATGGATTTTTGCAGGAAAAAATCAATTTCGTAGAGGAAACGGTGGCAGAAAAGAAATAGCACTTAATGTGTAAGATCAGGACCAGCCAGTATTAAAAACTTTGTGTTTTTAACTTAGTTTTCTTAAAACAGGATTATGGGTTTCTGCATTTTTTAACTTGAAGAGCTGCAAGAATTGACGGATACTTTTAACAATGGTGACTCTCAACATCACACAAACCCCTTGATTTTATAAGCAGTTACATACAGTATGTCAAAAGAACATAGCAATTTTTACCAGTCTGATGCTATGATACACAAAAGATACAGTAAAGAATTAGTACCAATAGAGGAGAATATTTGTAGCTCAGGATTGAAATAAGGTTCCTTGGTGCTCTCTGAATTTAGCTGTTTTCTTGCAGTTTTCATTACGTAGGTAACCTCATCAGTGCTAGTCTAGGAGTTCTTCAAGAAAACAACCAAGCTCAGAGAGACTCCTCAAGACTTAGTATCTTGTGCAAGTGGTATTTAGCTGCTAGAAGCTGACACCAGAATGTGTAGCTTAGATCTTTTATTTATTTGTTTGTTTGTTTGTTTGTTTGTTTTATTAGTTTGTCAAACATGTACAAGATAGCAGGTATAAATATGAACATGGACATGAATGAAGGAAATGAATACAAATAAATAAATAAATAAATAAATTGTGAAGATTGTTAACTGCAATTTCCGAATTCAAATGAAATGGGAAACTATGGCTATTGTTAATAGAAGACATCCTTGTTGATTTATTGGCTCACAGGAGAAAAGATGCAAAATGTCTGTGTTTGCTCAACAGAGCCATCCTATATGCTTCCCCACATGGCTCACAAATCAGTTGTGGGTTTCAAATTTTTTTAGTACCAGTTCTGTGGGTGTGGCTTGGTGGGCGTGGCAGGGGAAGGATACTGTAAAATCTCCATTCTCACACCATTCCAGGGGAAGGATACTGTAAAATCTCCATTCCCATCCCACTCCAGGGGAAGGTTACTGCAAAATCCCCATTTTCCTCGAATCAGCTGGGACTTGGGAGGCAAAGAATAGATGGGGGCGGGGCCAGTCAGAATTTTACTTTACTACTGGTTCTCCAAAGGACTCAAAATTTCCGCTACCAGTTTTCCAGAACTGGTCAGAACCTGCTGAAACCCACCTCTGTCACAAATATAAAGAATTTCTAATGAAGACTGCATGATGTAAGACAATATGAAAATGTTGCTCTTTGAACTGAGATATTTGCCACATTAATGTGAGTTAATTAACCAATGGAATAAGTTGCTTTCAGAAGTTGTGGGTGCTTCATTACTGAAGGCTTTCAAAAAGAGACTGGACAACCAGTCATTTATATCATTTTATATCATTTCTATCATTCAACAAATTTGTCTGAAATGATATAGGGTCTTCTGCTTGAGCTGGGGGTTGGAATAGAAGACCTCCAAAGTCTTTTCCAACTTTATTGTTCTATGTTCGATGTTCTAAACTCTTGATCTGTTGAATGAATGGATACACCCACTCCAGTGATTTAAAACTTCTTTAAAATCTGAATTCAATAATATACATTGATATTAGTTTTTGATTGAATTACTAGTACCTAGCTAACCCAGTGTGTCAAATCCAAAGGAATAAATTAACTCAAAAAAGTTCAAAAATATTATAAACAAAAATAGACAAATATGCATTTCCAGAAATGTTGCAAGATGTGCTGTCTATTCAGATGGAAAACATTTGACTCACAACTTTCATGCTAGATAAATCCAGTGCAATAATGCCTTTTGTTCTCAATAATGTTATCTACCTTCCCAGTGCCAAAGCCTATTTTAATGAGGGAGATGAAAACACTATGTAATCTCCACAAATCCTGGTTTTGCAGCTCTATGATACTGGCTTCAGGATACATTCATTAAAGGAGACTGCAACAAAGCAAACAGAAGATACTAAATGGAATCAGATGCTTTATCCTCCAACTCTTTTTGATATTGCACTGATCCAGAAATATACTTCATTTATTATATATAATTTCTATGAAGAATTTTTGTTATAATAGTAAAATCTAATGTAAACTAATTTAAAGAAAGAAAAGAGAACAGAAAGGAGTAAAAAAAATTGAAGAAAAAAGAAAAGAATAAAAGGAAAAGAAAGATATAAAATTTTATATATAAATATATAAAAAAATGACTTCAACCTTCATCATAACAAGTATGCAGTAAACAAATGCAATGACTCTTCAACCCCTCTCTTACTTATAAACACATTCGTAAAACATCTTTTCAGTCTGGTGACAGCAAGGAAGTCTATAAGGGGTTACCAGAAGTATTCAGGTCACTATCTTGGTTTGTCATATGTATTTCCCTTTTAAATTTTAAAACCTTGTTTCTACTTGTATTTCCCTTTTAAATTTTAAAACCTTGTTTCTTTTATAGATCTAGTGAAACATTCTTTTCTAAGTCAGTATTTTGGCCTCTCAGTTGTCAGTTCATTTTCTCTATGATTGCTATTTTGCCAGAAAAAAATATTCTGTATCAGTTGTTTTTTTCTATGGCATCTTTTGAACATAGGCTACACATAGAAGCAGACATCCTTAATGACATGGGTGATAATATTTTGCTACTAATTGTCAATTCCATTCTTCAAAAGTCTCTTTCAATATTTTATTGTTATAACATTTTGCATCATTTTACAGACTTATAAATCTTTCTCTACCTAAAAAATTTAGTCTCCTCTAATGTACAGTTTTTGAAAACATGAAACTGGTTATCTTGATCATATCTTATAAAAACTAACACAGAAATTATTTCCCGTATCAGTTTGCTTTTTATAATTAATTACAAAATCTCTCTGTGTCAATATTCCAGTTTTATCTAGACCCTCAAACTGTTTATAACTTTCTAAGATAAAAATCTTATTTAGCTTTCTGCTATTTATTTGAGAGTCTTCCAGATTCTGTTCTGTGGTCTCTTCATGAGGAGCAACCATTTGGAAAACATGTAAGCAATCTACTGTCCTTTTATTATTCCGAGGAACTGGTCTACTAATCAGTTCCTTGGTTCCTTGCCATGGTCATTGGCTCCACTTTCACAGAACCATCTTAAGTTTGCCATTCCACCCCCAGAAGTCTAGAAATATACTTCAATTAAAAAGATAAAGCAAGGCATGATTGGATGCCAAATCTGTTGTCCATGACTGTGTATTTCTTCTACTTAGATGACAAAATAAATGGTTGCAATCACTGCTTTGTAGATTATTGCAAGCACTCTCTTATTCATATTTTATATTTTTGAATTTTCAGGACATTTTTAACAAAATAGGTAGTAGGGAATGGTGCTATTCCACAAATAAATATTTTATGTTGTGCTTGGATTGACAACATCTTTAAGCAGAGTCTAATAATTTTACTGAATCAGACCAGATCATCATCACATATGGTTTCAGATCACTCTGTCTAAGATGAATAACCTACAATTTGTTTCCTTAATTTATGTAATCCACTTTTATACACATCTATATCAGAGCCATCATCACTGTTTGTGGCATTCAAGTTATTTATTATTAGCAAATAATATCTCGGTTACAATATTGGATAACTGTCAACTCAATTGTTTTCATATTTTAATGCAAAATTCCACATTTTTATCCTGATAAAGCTCTTAGAACAATTGATCACATATTTACAGATTTATAATTGAAATGACAGAGTAAATACAGCCAGGAGATAGAATATTAAAACCACAAACATCACAGAGGAAGAATCAGTTTCAGCACAAACCAAATGTCTGGCAAAATTAAATGGCTATAGATTGATAGTATGTTCAATGGTACTTTTTTAGGAAAAAAATCCTTCAGCCCTATATATAGCATCCTTCCTTGCATGTATACAAAGTAAGGTGAACCTGAAGACAATTCTTTCTGTAATGGCCATCATGTTTTGGAATATCTTGGCCCCAGAGATTTTTCTACTGTATTTTCCCGAAAATAAGACTCTGTTTTATATTTTTTGAACCCCGAAATAAATGATTGGCCTTATTTTCAGGGAGGTCTTATTATTTTGGGATGCATGGAGCAAGATGGGGATCCTCTTGCCATCTTACCCGATTTCCAGCTCTGTCTCCCTAACTCTAACCAGAGGAAATGGCAGGGACTGACTGTGCATGCATTTAAATATTTTCAGGGAGTGCTTATTTTGGGGGGGCTTATTTTCAGGGGAGGGCTTATTTTTTGGGGAGGTCTTATTTTTGGGAAAACATGGTAGCACCGTCTTTATTAGCCTTCTGTAATAGTTACAGTGATTTTATTTGATTTTGCATTTGAAATTTAGGCTGACTTTGTGTGTCACCATATTCTCTCTGATCTTTAACCCTGTCCATCATCATAACTTTTAGAGATACATGGTAATAAAGAAATATTTAAGTTTGTCTATTCTAATGCCATTCTTCAGCAGTATAGACTTTGAATCTGAATGTAAGTATTATGAAAAAAGGGGGCACAGTCAGAATGCTTTCTATCAACAGGATGGTTTGCATATGAAGCTCATCAGCCCTACCTGTTATCAGCTTCATATAGTTGGAGAACAGGGATGTCTACAGGGAAACTGATTTCATTGAGGGCTGCATCAGGATTATGTTTGATCTCGTGAGGGGAAGGGGGCATGACCAGCTTGACGTCAATCATGTTGGGACACTTGTGGTGACCCAAGGACTCTGCCAACGAAAACAGGCTCCTGATCTCCATTTTTGGCTGCAACGGTTTCCTGCAACCCTCTGCCAGTGAAATTGAAGATTGGGAGGGCTGCACATGACCCTCCTGAGCTCCATCTTTGCTGGCAGAGGCATTGTGGGCCATACTTTCACTGTTTCCAGGGCAGCCCCATGGGCCAGATCTAAGCACCCAGCAGGCTGGATCTGACCCACAGGCCTTGAGTTTCACATCCCTGTTGTAGAATAATCCAGAGCAGGATCTGGATCCTTGTGAGGACAATAAGACAGTATTGTTGCAAGAGCAGAAATTCAAGGGATATCATGAGTGCCTCAGTACTTCCATTTAGATTCAATCTTAGAATGACTTACAATTGTTATCAAAAATATTTTGCATATTGATCAGAACCATCCAGCAGTCACTCTAACTGGCCAAAAAGAATCCCAAAAACAGCCTCTTGCCAAAGCAGTGACCCACCATACCTCATTTGTTATATATGATTTGTGGCAAGGCAAACAACAACAACAATAATAAACCGAAATAAAAAATAAAAACCAATTTAATGAAACACTAAGAAGTCTGGTTTTCTCTGAAAACATATGCATACACTGTATGTATAATCTCATTTTTCTCTCCATTATTCATTTTTATGTTACCTTCTTATGCAGTATCCCTAAAAGACATAGCTACATTTTCTGATAATTCTGCCTTTACTTTCTTTTCCATTATGTATGCTTAATTTATATATTCTCTCTTTTTATGTATTTATAGTGTGACAGCAATTTTAAATCAGATTTTTCTTCTTGTGAATGCAGGGGCGATTTCTGAAAAGCTAATACTTTTAATACCCTTTTGCTACTTTTTTCTTTTTTGCTAAATAAAAATATTTCATTTTATTGCTAATCTTCTTGTCAGTTTTTGCAAATATCCATGTTGTATCACTGACACTTATTGAAAAAATGGTACTGGTAATCCTATTTTTTCCATACAGAACTTTTTCATTCTAACTCCCACCTATGTTTTCCATGCTATTTAAAACCTGAGATTTCAATTTCATGTGCTCCTTCCAATAACTCACACACAGGCCCCATTTTTTTTTATTTAGCTATTCTAGCTAAATACAGAATGGCTTCAGTTCAGTACAGTCCTGCTCCCAATATAGTTTGTCAATTAATTTGGTTTTTAAATAACTAGCAAATTCAGAAGCTATTCAAACACTGGGAGCCTTTTAGCTAGGAAATACAATTTCTGGGGCCAAATACAAAGGTGACTGAGTGAGATGATAATGACTAGCAAGTAGTATGGACCAGTGGTGGGTTCCTCCTGATTCGGCCCGGTTCTCCGAGCCAGTAGTGGTGACGATATGACATCACTGAACTGATTCTTCCCCCCGTCCCCCCTGCCCCCACCCTCATGCCCCCCACCCCCGCGTTATTCTTAGCTTTTATTTGGCCCCACCCCCAATCTATTACTGCCTCCTGAGTCCCAAATGATGGCTAGAGGGGAAAAAACTGTTTAAACTCTTGCCGCGGGGCTTCAAAGGGCCGCCCTACAGCTGATCAGTGTTAAAAGAAAACAAATGAGTAGACCAGTGCCTGCAAAAATACGAGTAGATCAGTGCCTGCAAAAATACATGAGTAGATCAGTGCTTGCAAAAATAAATGGGTAGACCAATGCCTGCAAAAATACATGAGTAGACCAGTGCCTGCAAAAAATAAATGGGTAGATTGATATAGCTCTGCAAGCAGTTAAAAGCCTGGTAGACCAGTACCTCTGCCAAATCCTAAATAATTGTCACATGACCATCAAGCCACACCCACAAAATAAGCCACGCCCACAGAACCGGTAGTAAAAAAAAATTAGAACCTACCCCTACTATGGACCCATTTAAAACACAGAATAAATGAGATTTGCACCCAGTTCATTAAAGACCTGCAAGTATTCTTTATATCCTAAAATCTGGCCCATTAGGTTAGGAAATCAAAAGCAATGAGATTTGAAATAGTCTCATGATACCTTTGGGCAGTTTGCACATTTGTGACAGCATAGTCATCTTGGTAAAAGTCTTTTTTTTTTAATTGATCCTTTTTTTTTTCTTGAAGCAAATGTGCTAGGAATCAGGTACTAATTGATTCTTCCCCCCATCCCAATCACAGCTCTTCCATTTGATTCTGCTCTCAGATGGGGCACTAGTTATCTAAGACACGGGTCTATCCAAAATAGGGTGCTTGAAATGATAAAACAGCTTTTTTAATCACAGATGCAACTGACTTGGCTAGTTTGCTGCTCCGGTCAACTGTGCATTTGCAGATAACTGGGAAAGATTTGGAAAATAGTTATACTCAGACTTCTGGACAATGCAACAGCCTCAGAGTTGGAGGAAGTGTGTTTTATTTGCTCCAATGTACTTTGTGAAGCACTTTTAATATTTGCTTTCGTATGCTGAGTGTTCAATCTCTCCTTGTTTATTTTCATATGCTGAGCATTAGAGTAAAGACGGGCTACAAACTTCATTAAATAATTGTCTTTCTGATTTTTCACCTAATAGTTTAATACAGCCCATTAAGCTATAGTACACAAAGCTTTATTTGATCAGGATTTTCGTCTCCAGTCTCTCCAGGGTTCAGTTTAAAGCTTTCTAATCAAACCTGTGATGCTTTCTAATCAAACGTGTGATGCTTTAGCTAAAACCTTTTATAATGCCTTCTATTGGTGCAACTCATCCTGCAATCCATCCTTCAAACAGGCCACTCCCCCTACTTCTTTCTTTCAAGTGGAAAGAAAGCAAAACTCAGAATGAGCTGAGGGTAACAAAAAACACCAAGAATAAGAAGAAAGGCTTTATTTCCTTTCAAAATAAGAAGAAAACATTCACACCGCAATGACCAATAAAGAAGGGAAAATGCTGATAGGTGGCAAATCAAAGACAGAGCTATCCAACTCCTATTTTGGTTCATTCTTGTTCAGCAAAAATCTGTGTGTATTTCACCAAGAAACTGCAAAGTACTAGGGCAGAATGAAAATGCTGTAGTGAACCTTGAGATTGATAGGAAACATGATCAAAGAAGACCTGTATTTTGAATGAGATTAACAGGATCAGAAGAATTGACTGCAAGAAATCCTGGAGAACTAGCAAAATGCAGGAGAAGAGAAACTACTGTCCTTCCTTTAAAGGGGTACAAAGGGACAATCCAGAAAACGATAGAGCAGTGAGAGTTTGCCATCATCAACAAAGATTCTACAGCAGGTTCAAAGTTCAGGTGGTACAAAATATTAGGGATGTTTTAAATCAAAGCTGAAAAACTGCTTCAAACTGGCATGACTAATATGCTGTACATATCATAGCGTCCTTAAAGAAGTATCTTTTCTTGGACTTATCCAATAGCCATATGATGTTATTATGGTTCATCACACAGTCCACCATATGTTTAGACTGGATTTTGTATTTTTGTCCCGTTAAGTCCTTCCCAAGGACATGGGATAGGGCTAGGCAGATGTTATTCGATGGTTTTAAAAGTATCACTGTAAGCGGTTCCAAGCAAAGGTGTCTTTTGCAATTGACCAATGAAATACTTGCTTGTAGTCATTCTATCTCTATTTGCAGATCTTTGCATTTTATCCATTTCTTTTTCTATCTCACTGTTTCGAAGCACTGCCATGTCCACTATCCAGACCGTTTTTGTCTTTATTATTCTTAAACCTGGGCTGTTATTATTATAATTTTAACAGACGTACAGAAGTAGTATCTCCAAAAAATGAATTAAACATGAAATTTCAATACCAAAATGAAGAAAAAAGAAAATAAACAGAACCATTACAATTAAAATGCTAATATATATAAATATATACTATATAATATAATAGCCACATAATTTTTTAAAAAAATGTCCTTAAGGACGGCTCTAAAAAGGTGCAACAATATTCAAAGCCTGTTTTTGGCTTAAGATTTCAGGTATCTGGATGTTCTTACAAAATGTCTACTGCATATTCTGCACTCATGAGACACCCCTGGACACCATATTTCTATAATGTGGATTGAATATAGGAAAGAGATAAAGATGATTCAACATCATGTCTTATGAAGATAGGCTGAAGGAATTTAGGATGTTCAATCTGGCCAAAAGAAGATGGAGGGAAACATCTCTTTCCAGATATATAAAAGTATGCCACTGGGAAGATGGTTCAGAATTTACCACTGTTCCAGGATCAGACATAATGGCTTCAGGTGGCAACTACCTAGATTTTCTCCCTTGGACCAGCTCTTTTGTTTCCTTATGATAGTTGCTGGTTTTGTAAGTGTCCACAGTAATTCTTATATTGTTTTGATTGGATAAGCCTTAATTCTCTCATCAGAAGAAATATAGGTATTTATTGGTTCAATTCTTTTTCTTTAAACACAATTACAGATTTTAACTTGGTAAAGGCTGTTTTGGGCAAGAACACAAACATGTCACAAGCATTGCAGAATCCTATTCATTATATTTACCTTTGTTTCGTAAGGCATCACCAGTACTAAGACTTTTATTTCTTCTTAGTTTCTTTTCAGGCTTTCAGATTAGGCAATTGCACCCTTTCCTCAATTACAGGAAAAAGTATTAGTAATTTCTCATTAAACTCCCCATCTAACTCCACTGGTAAATTCTTTTGTGCTTTACCTATTTGTTTATTCACTTCTGTAACAAAATCAGCATTTTTCAGAATAGCAATAGCAATAGCAATAGCATTTATACGCCATTTCACAGTTCTTTACAACCATTTCTAAGTGCTTTACAGAGTCAATATAATATTCCCAACAATCTGGGTCCACATTTTACCAACCTCAGAAGGTTGAGTCAACCTTGAGCCACTCAGAATTGAACTTCTGGAGTGAGCAGTGAGTTAGCCTGCAATACTGCAGTCTAACCACTGTGCCACCACGGCTCTTACTTTAAGATTCTCTTCATATTTCAAAAATTTGTGCAAACATGTATAGATGAAGTATTATATAAAAACACCTTTATGAGAACTGTACTTGAAGATGCATACAGATTCTTAAATGGATTTGGGTCTTCTTTTTTTTTCAATAGACTGACATGACTACCTTATCAGAAATCAATTTTGGTATAGCCATCAACTTCAAAAATTTACAAATTGATCACTTAGGCTGAAGTAATGGCTGGAATTAACAATGTTAAAAAAAAGATACATGGAACAAAATCACTAGGTCTAATTAAGGTCACAATTAATCTTGTTGACTTGCAACTAACATTATTTTAAGGAATGCTGTGCTGTGGAGAAAAGCAGCTCAGGAAGCGATATCTTGTTTAGGCAATCCACTTTATGAGGTAGGAGGAGGGAGAAAAAAGTGGCTCAGACATAGGAAGACATTTACTAACTGAATGTAATAGCAAACACATAATTTAGAGATACTGCAAAGCTTGAAAATGTGGGCATTGGTTGTGAAATTACTTCTCTATCATCATTATTGCAAATGGTCAGTGTCTAAGGCAGTTGCTAAATGACAACTATCTGTATCTTTCATTTGCCATCATATATTTGAGCTAAAGACAGCAAAACCTGTAGCCTTGTCTCATCAACTTCAGCAGTACTTCAGCAATGCATAACTGTCCAGAAAACTGCTTAAAAATGTATTTCCTCCAGTTACCTTTCACCAATTTGTCAGCTTCAGTGATTTGCAGCAAGCCATTAATAAAAAAAGTCTATGCTAATTATGCCAAGTCAGATTTTCTTTCCAGCAGCAGCAGCTTCCTGAATCCTGACCAAAAACTAACAAGACTAATTGATAGAAAGATAGTAATAAATCCCAACTTGTTTCTCTTTTGATGTACAAACACAAAATCATAAACTTCCAATGACATTGTCCAATATCAAAAGCAGTTATGATTTGATAATGTTTCCTTGGTTCGATTTATTTAAAAGAAGCAAAGCCAGTAATAAAGGATAATTTTCCTTAAATAGCAGGACATATATTATTTCAGATAAGGGATTATGTTTCTCTACTGATAGATGCAAAATCAGTTTGAGGGTAAAGAAGAGCCATCAAGTCGATAGCAACTTTGTTAGATGTAGTGAAGTCATGATTAAGCAGAAACATTCATTTGTAAATTTAAAAAACAATTTAACCAATAAGTGAAACTTTAAGACAGCTCAAGAAGAGCCCATGGGATCATTTTTGTTTGTTTTATCAACTTTATATGAGCATCCATCTGATACAAGGTGACTCTGAGAGGGGGTATATAATAAAACCAATTAAAACATATAAAGTTACTTAAAACACTTAAGGAATAAGCAGAAGATAACAAAGAGTTCGATTCAAATTCGAATGTAAAATCAGAATGTAAAATCAGAATGTTATTCACTACAGGTTCCAGGCAAATGTACAGGGTCCCTGCTGCCAGGGGAGGCCCAGACCTGGTGGGGGAAGAAAACACATTTTGAGGGCTTTCTAGAATGTCATAAGGGTTGGGACAGAGTTCACCTCAGTGGAGGGGTTCAAATTACATAGGGCAGATGTCACAGGAGAAAAGACTTGTCTCCTAGATCCCATCAGATGAAAATCCTTAGCAAATGGAATCCACATCATGCATCTCCAGTCAAATCTGATGGACAGGTTGATGTAATTTGGAGAGGCAGTCCCTCAAATAATCTTGCCCCAGGTTACGAAGGGCTTTAAAGTTCAAAACTAGCAGCTGGAATTTGCTCCCAGAAGCAAACTGGTAATTAATATAGTTGATAGAGCAGAAGTTTGAAGTGTGTCCTTCTTGCATTTTATACAAACTGAAGCTTCCAGATACTCTTTAAGGGCAGCCCCATGTGGAGTGTATAACATCCATGAAGTGTTCATCAGTTACAAAAAAATGGGGAACAAAGAGAGAGAGAAAGAAATTTGGCCTGCCTCACCTCTTAATAAGTAGCAAAGGCTGGAAAAGGAGGACCTAAATAGGGTTATGTGCATGGTGGTGCTCTTGCCTTTTTCCCTTGTAGTATCTACATTAAGAATATTCTCTAAAATGCCTCCTTGCCCTGTGGCTTTAACAGCAGTGCAAGGTTCCTCCCCAGGAACTTTCCATTTAGATGCTGGCATTATGGTGCCACTTTTTGTGTCAGACCTATACCTGTCATACTACTATTAAGAATTCTGGTTGTTCCCTGTCAGAGACATGGTTTATCTACACTTGAAAAAGTCTGTCTGGGGACATATTGGACGAGGCATCAAGAATTGAAATAAAATGATGCTTTATATAGCTCCTGCTTCTTCAAAGCTCTTTGCCTGTAGCTGTCTTTACACTGCTGTTTAGTGAAGTGGAACGCACTAATGCTGCCCGCCTTCTCCCAGCTGTAACCTTCAGAAGGCAGTTCTGAATGCGGTCGGCATGTAACCCAGTGCACGTAGTTTTCCTGGCTGTTGACAGGTCTCGCTAGGTTAGCAGCTAGATTCTAGGCAGCATGAAAAATCTGTGCATTTAATGGATGCTTAATGGCTAGAGTTTATTTGTTTGTGATGAGACCTTGCCTTCAACGGTGTTCTAAACAAACCCCTCCCTACCAGCTCCATTATGCTTTCAGTTTATGACTAGGAATTCACACTGGCCAAAAAATTAATAAATAAATAAATAAAAAGCAGTTATACCATTCTGGTGCAGTAATTTGCTGCAAGCATAGATGCACATGGACTTTCCCACCTGGAAATACTATACTGTTCACTTCTTTTAAACAAAAACTCTGGGCCTGGGTTCTTTATTGCATGCATAACTCTTCTCCTGTATTGGTGAGTAAAGTAAAATCTTGGTTTGATCAGAAACAGGACAAAAGTTTTTCAGAGGAAAAAGTATCTATGAAGCCCCTGAAGAAAATGATGATATTTCCTTCAGCCCTTCAATAATATTAACGGCAGAGATTGATAAACATTATTTTGCATTCAGGCAGAATAAATGGTCTTAAATTGTAATGTAGGAACGTAATAGAGAAGTTGCAAACTATGGCTCTCTCTTCTGGTGATTTTAAAGTCTAACAGAGAATCTTTAATGAACTATCAATTGGAAAAACCCTTATAAGTCACTTAAAAATCATGAACTTGAGTTCTTAAATTGAGCTTCTTTAATGATGGTTCAATAGTTAACAAGAATAGTTGTAAAGAATTTAGATCATTGACTAAAATGTAAATATCTACTTTGTCTCTCATTTATTTGCATTGAATGTTTTCTAGTGAAAATTGGACAGGCCTCATGTAATTTTCATTAATGTCACACTTTCCCTTCTATACACATATTAACTTCTTTATTTCTGTAAGAATATTTTCTCTACCCAGAATCAAATCTTTATATTAACATCTTCCTTCTAACCAGATCTTTTTCTTACAAATTCAGGGTTGCTGAACTATAGTTCCTTGACAAATGCCTATATTAATACTAATTAATTTAATTCTTAATTTATAATTGCATTCTCTTGAGCTTAGTCAAATTACAACTGCAGCCTGAGTGGCGTAGGAGGCTAATGCCTCCTACTAAGGCAGCATTTTAACATCCAGCTGCCTGCAATTACTGCGAGTTCAATCCTAGCCAGGCTCAAGGTCGACTCAGCCTTCCATCCTTTCTAAGATGGGTAAATTGAGGATCCAGTTTGTAGGGGCAATAAGCTGACTTTGTATAAATATACAAAAGTATGAAGGCTATTGCTTAACGCATTGTAAGCAGCCCTGAGTCTCCAGAGAAGGGTGGATATAAATCAATTTTTTTTAAAAAATAGCATCACTGGTTGAGTCAAGAAACAAAAATGCTTCATATTGTTTGCTATACAGCATGTCTTGATTTATAATTCACCAGGACAAGGAGGGCTTTACTTGGAGAAAAATATAAAGTAAAACTTCAACTGTCTAAAAATCCAGCTCACACCACTGTTAAAAAGGGCAGAATCCCAAAATGAGGCCTTCATTCTGTGAAATTACTAATTAGCACTGAATATTGCTTGTGTAGAGAGGTTGAGAGGGGCAATTTAGTTTTCCAAGACACACAGATAATATTCTTTCAGAAAGTCTATATCAAAATATTTTAAAAATCAAAATGATTGTACCAGTAGAAGGCAGTAATATAAATTTGAGGTATTATCATACCTTTGCACTTTTTTAATATAAAAACTTCTCCTAATATAATATAATGGTAACAAGATGATACATATACTGCATTTTAAAGTTGAGAAACTGATTAAATGTAGCTGGTATTAAACACATATTAATGTGTTTAAATATTAAAACATATAAGTTAAGATTATTACTGTATTTTTACTGTTTATTTTCTTTAAAAAGTGTGTACTTTATTTTGGAATAATGAAAGCTGCATATTTATAAAGAGTACTCCTTATATGGGCCTTTTATAAAACTTGAACATCATCATATAGGAAATGGTCAACTTACAACTTAACTTATGTTAATTGGAACAAGAATTTCCATTCCTAACTAATGAGGCCAAAAAGTGTGACTGTATCGCTTAGCAACAGCAATCCTGCATTCCAGAGGTGGGATTCACTTACCTTCCTTACCAGTTTGCAAATGTGAATGTGCACGCCCACCTTCTGTGCATGCTCAGTGTTTCATGCATGCTCTTTGCTGACACACGCACCTTCGGTGCCTGTGCACAGTCTCCAAAACGTGGCTAAATAGGACAGCATTACATCCGGGTGAGTGGGCGGGGTCGGGGCCTATCACAGTTGCCACTACCGGTTCGCCTGAACCAGACAGAACCCCACCAATGCTGCATTCCCAGTTGCCATTGTTTTAATCAAATGCCATAGTCATTAGGTGAGGCAACTTCCTGCCAGCGTCCCACAAACTAAAGTCAATTGGGAAGCCAGCAGGAAGTTGCAAGCACATAGGGGCTGGGGGAGGATGATGGCCCTTCCCTGCCAGCTTCCCTGTTGACTTTCTGGTCCTAAGTGCAAACCAGTTGCCAAGAGCCAAGATCATGATCTTGATTCTGTGAGGGTGCTGGGACAACTGGAACTCTGAGGATTGATTGTAACCACCATTCATGTATAAGTTTGAAAGGTAGCTGAACAAATGGTCATATGACAATGATTACCTGTATACCATTACTCTCTCCGAATACTGCCTTCCAAATTCTGTTCACCTCAAAGCCAAATCTGTCAACAAACCATTTTTCTAGGGCTTTCTGATTTACAGAAATGATTGTTTAATGTTATCAAACTTTAGATTTAACTATGACAAACTATATAGATAGCAACAACTTCAATAGCTTCAAAGGATGAGAAATCTCTGGGGAATAACCTTATCAACAGTTACTACTTATTGAGGAGACAAGTTGGACCTTCAAGTTAACATTGATGCCTGGCAACTGCCAGAACCTGTCCTTATAGTTTTCTTGGCAAGTTTTTGGAAGCAGTTTGTCATTGCTTCCTTCCTAAATCTGAGACAGAATGACTGGCCCAAGGTCACCCAGTTGGCTTTGTGCCTAAGGCGGAACTAGAACTCTCAGCTTCCCAGTTTCTACCCTGGGACCTTAATCACTACACCAAGCTAAATCCCATGATGCTTATGTAACAGTATGTATCTTAAAATCCAAGAGTTGGAAATAGCATGCTCCTAAATACTAATTCCTTTGTGACTGCTATTGTTTTTGTACTCTGCTTGTGAACATCCCAAAGGCACAGAATCAGCTGAAAAGGATTCAGAAAGCTAAATAAAATGGACTTTTGATATGATCCATCTCTGCATTTCATATGTCCTTAGCAAATCAGAACAAATTTCACAAGAATTAATAAATGCTGGCTACAGTGCTATCATTACAGATAGGCAATAATTGAAGACAGCTCTCACACTGTATATACGTCAAGACCTGTGATTTCTCCATAACAAGGAAAAAGGGAAAGGAACCTAGATTTTGAAAAGATGACATCTTTTTGGTTAAATGCAGAATATAATTGGCCGAAATAATGCTGAAAATAGTAAAGGCAAGCTAGCTCTTCTTGTAGGCACAGAAGATTTCCCATGCAAACAAAACTCCTGATACTTATAAACAATGGATTCCTTGAGATGAGTAGAACTGTTCCAAGTACAATAGCCAATAAAATGGATTAGGATATATGGCTTCAGAGGCTTGCTTGTTCCATTGAACCAAAATGGCATTTGAATTTTAAAAACTAAAAAGTTTGAATCAAAAAAGCATTAAATGTGAACAAATATACTGGTCAGGCTGTTGGAAAGGCAACTGTGTTCTAAACAATATACCAAGCATATCTTTTCCCCTAGTGTCTCATAAGATCGAACAGCACTGGGACATTTTGTTAGAATCCTGAAAAAGATTCTAGGACAGTCAAATGTGATTAGCTGCCAATAAAAAAAAGCAGGTGAAATATACATCAGGTTTTGTTTGCAAGATATACTTAATGCATCTTCTGAAAGACTTTCAGACAAGTTCTTTTTCTGATTGCAGCTTAATATAACTGCCTTATGGGACAATTTATGAGATAGATAAATAAACAAAATAATAGTACTGTCATATCACCACTGTACAGGCGAGATGTCTCGTTTGCGAAAGTAATGTTTGAACTACAGAATCATTATGGTGATTCACAGAATTCTTGATATTGCATAATACAACCAAAAAGGATTGTGCTCAAATTGGCTATTATTTGCGAATGCAATTACAACTCTAAGTAGACTTAGGCAATTTGTAAATGGGCTGTGCTGCATGTAATAAGTCAGTACGATGGAAAGCAAATGCAGGAAAGTCATCTTGTTATGTAAGTCAGAAGTTTGACTCAAAAGCTGAAACCAGAATCTGATGATAACAAGGAAGGAAATAGAAAACCCAGCTCTTGATACAACAGTAAAAGTCCAAATAAGCATCCTTCTTTTGTCTTCATGCATGTTGTGTCCAAGGAAATTAGAAAGAATTTACAAATATGGACGCTGCAAAGCTGTGTGGCTTGCTATTGCTTTTGTTGAAAAGTAGGCAGCAATCTTGTAAATATTATTGCAAATAACACAGCATTTTATATGCAATTAAATCAATTGTTCTCTTACACTTGCAAGTGAACAGAGAAAAAGCCTCAATTGATTATATAGGGCAATATGCCACAGTCTTGCAGTTGGAGGTCTGAATGTTGGTTTCAGACTTCTAACATGCCTTTTTTATGCTCTTAAAACACTTGGTGATATTCATCCATTTTGTCCGATTAATTTGAAAGTATTTATTTATTGGTTTGATTTATATGCTGCCCTTCTCCGGAGACTCAGGGCAGTTTACAATGCATTAAGCAATAGCTGTCATACTTTTGTATATACCTGCTTAGTAGGGCTTTTGCCCCCACCCCCAAAGCGGTGTTCTTTTTTTATACAAAGTTAGCTTATTGCCCCCACAATCCGGGTCCTCATTTTACCTACCTCGGAAGAATAGAAGGCTGAGTCAACTTTGGGCCTGGTGAGATTTGAACTCACAGTAATTGCAGGCAGATGGCAGTTAAGTGCTACTTAATAGCACTTTAGTCTACTGCACCACCAATACAAGTTCAATACAACACCACCTCCTTCTCAATACAAGTTCTTAAGTTACTTATTAATATTGCTAGACTGCTCCATTCCCAGTCTACTCTGAATGATAAAGAATAAATAGTACAATTAAAATAACCACCATTCTACATTTACTTTGCAATTAAAAATCAATATAGCAATAGCATTTAGACATATATACCACCCCACGGTGCTTTACATTCTCTGGGTGGTTTACAATGTCAGCATACTGCCCCCAACAATCTGGGACCTCATTTTACTAACTTTGGAAAGATATAAGGCTAAGTCAACTTTGAGCCAGTCAGGATCGAACTCCTGGTATGTGGGCAGAGTTAGCCTGCAATACTGCATTCTAACCATATGGTCAGGGACATAATGAATATGAGCTGCATAAGTAGTCTAGAAAACTGGAGACTACTACTGAAAAGATCTGTCCATAATATATGTTCCTCAAAAAGGCAGGGAACACTCACAAGACCCTCCCATAATGACTGATTCAGATTGGCACTTTTGATTCTGGCATCACCTGATGTATGACTACTGGTAATAACCAGTAGTTTAAATTGAGTATAGGAGCTTCTGGTCATTTCCAAAGACAACCCCATCTACATGTTGCTTTAGTTCAGGCAAGCTGTTATTAGGGTTTGAGTTATTATTGTCAGGGCATCCTAGTCTAAATATTGCCATGAAGCTGGGTAAACATGCCTCATACCAGCTTTCATCTACTGTTTAAACAGAAGTCATAAATCCAGGAAGATTCACAAATCACAAACTGACTCTTTCGGGGAGAGTGACAACAATAACTGCTGTTGTTTGGGTACTACATTTCTTTGTTGATGGACAAAGTGCTTCATGTTGAAAACTAAACTTGTTTCACCCCATCCAGATTCTCAGACCCTCCATGCCTGGTTTCATAACATTCATGATATTTCCAACTTAGCTCAACATAATAAGGTGACAACTGGGTGTCATCTCTACATCAGAGAATCTCACCCCAGTCAGCAAATGACCCCTATTAGTAATTTCATTAAATTGACATTTTTAAAAATATAGGGAAGAACCCTGAGCAACTTTGCACGGAAGTAACCAAGAACCAACTGGTATTGTCCTCTCAGGTAAAGGCAAAACCACCACTCCCTTCCCTGACAAATAGGCCAAGAGAATGTTACAGCCAGTGTCTCTGAATGCTACTGAGAGGCATTAAGAGGAATGCATTGCCCTATCTATGTCCTAACAACGGTCACTCACCAGATAATAATCTGAAATTTGGTATAGGTGTGATCTTTCTTCAATGACATCCAATTCTTGTATTTCCCAGTACTAAGTGAAAATTTCACAGTTTCTTGCTGAACTGCATGTCCAGATAAATGGCTTTATTTTGAGCTCCCTGTTTGTTCTGGTTGCCCTTCATGATGCCATACCTGATAAAATTAGTGACTACAGTATGTCTATCTTGTCTTCTGGCAACCCTTCCCACTTCTCAAAGCAATTACCCCTGCTCTTCTTCAGTGTGCAATTTTATCACATTCATGGTGGAAGGAATCTTGGTGTAGCTCTACAGCAGGGGTGGGGAGCTATGGCTCTTTTATCAGGGGTGAAATGCTCCCGGATCGAACTGGATCGCCCAACCTGGTAGTGATCTTGGCCGGTGGTTCGGTGATCCTAAAGCAAAGGCGGAGTAAAGCTCCGCCCACCTGCCCGGGTGTCATTACTTTCTGGTTTTAACCAGGAAGTAATGTGTTTTTATCACCTGCACATGCGTAGAAGGTTTTGCACATTTTATTTTATTTTTATTTAGACTTCTATACAGCTTCATAGTGCTATACAGCCCTCTCTAAGCGGTTTACAAAGTTAGTAAATAGCATATTGCATATTAGCATATTGCATTAGCATTAGCATATTGCCCCCAACAATCTGGGTCCTCATTTTACCCACCTTGGAAGGATGGAAGGCTGAGTCAACCTTGAGCCGGTGAGATTTGATCTGCTGAACTACAGTCAGTCGAAGTAGCTGCAGTACTGCATTCTAACCACTGCGCCACCTTGGCCACAGGTCTGTGTGCACACGTGATATGCACATGCGCAAGAGAGCAAAGCAGGCGTGTGCGTGCGGCGTGTGCACTTCTGAACCAGTAAGGAAGGTAAGTAGATTTCACCCCTGCCTTTTATGACCTGTGGATCTCAACTCCCAGAATTCTTGAGCCAGCTTGGCTGGCTCAGGAATTCTTGGAGTTGAAATCCACAAGCCATAAAGGGACCGTAGTTCCCCACCTCTGCTCTACACAGAGGACTTTCATTGCCATTCTCAGCTTTTGCTGTCTGTTGTCCTTCTCAGTGGTATTTCCACATCTCTTTTTCCTTTCTCCAATGAGCTTTTTAATTGGACTCCTATGGATCCATCCTACATCAACCTGAGGGAGTGCTGTTTGTTTACCAATGACTTAGTTTTAGAAAATCCCATATTATGCACTTCCATTAAAAACCATTGAAACAATAATTTACGCAAAACAAAAAACTTCTAAAAGTTTATGGCATAGGAAATGCATTCCTATTCTGTTGAAAACAGCTATTTGTATTTATTCCATGTGAGATTATGAAGAATTATCTACTTTTTCCTTCTGTATGCCAGCAGTACATTATGGGATTATTTTAGAAGCACCTGAATTATACACTGATGCACAAATTGAGTTGTCTTCTATACATTCCAAGCACTTGCACATAGAGAAAAGGGGAGTAAGTGAGTCTGTGCTTTGGGATGGTAGGTGGAAGGGTTAGATAGATATTTCTCAAACTTGGCAACTTTAAGATGTGTGGACTTCAATGCCAAAAATTCCCCAGCCATCCTTTTTCTTGATGGCATTTCCCATGGATGGGGAATTCTTAAAGTCCACATATCTTAAAGTTGCCAGGTTTGAGAAACATTGGGTTAGATAAATGTCACTGGGGGAAAAGTAGCTGACAGATTGCTTTAGAAAACCTTTCAAGGGAGATTTTTAAAAAGCAATTGTAAACATGATAAATATTGACTGCATGCTGTTCTCACATGAAAATGCAATAAAATCTGCTGTTTGCCAATCAAACAAAGGATCCAACAGATACAGTATTAAGCTCCTCCAGATGACTTAATCCAGCTCAGACAGACTTATGTAGGAAAGACTTTCAAGCTCACCTCCTGGTGTCCATGTGAACATATCTGTGTAGTGGTTGGTGGTTTGTTTTGTTTTGTTTTGTTTTTTAGCAACAAGCAGTTTGCCACTCCCGTTTTCAAGGATCCTTTTTCAGTTTCTCCATTTAACCTACAGCTCTGAAATTTCCTGTTTTTGAAGTATCAACCAGGGCTGGTACTGCTTAGCTTATGTTTGTTAGGAATTGCCACCTGCTAAGGCTACATATCCTTTGAAAGAAGCAATGGGAGCCAGTGGAGGCAGTGAAGAGACTGCAACATAATTAATCAAAAATAAAAATAGTTCTTATCTTTGCTCAGAAAGTAAACTTCAGAGCAAAACATAACAAGAATTTTTCTAATCAAATGAGATGCTTTCATAACAAAAAAGGTATGAATTTCCACAGATAATGTGAAACTTCACTATGGGTTCTACACATTTGAAAACTTCCTGAAGATACAAGCTGACCCTAGGCATATGTATTTTGTACTTACAAAGAGCCTGAATGATGAGTGATAGAGAGCATCCTCTTGCTCTCTCTGTATCAGTGTTTATACAACTTTATTTTATTTATTTATTTATTAGATTTATATACCGCCCTTCTCCTTATGGACTCAGGGCGGTGAACAGCCAAAATAAAAATTCAATACATAAAAGTTAAAACTTAAAACACATATACATTAGGCTGAGAATTAAAACCAAATAAATATTAAAATGCGACGACGCTACAAACATTAAAAATTTTAAAATTTTAAAAATTCTAAAAATGCGGCAGGGATCAGGCTAAACCGGCAAGTTGAAAAAGATGCGTCTTCAGGGCCCGACGAAATGTCCGGAGGTCGGAGATAATTCTCAATTCTGGAGGAAGATCATTCCAGAGGGTGGGGGCTGCCACAGAGAAGGCTCTCCCCCTGGGGGTCGCCAGCCGGCATTGTCTGGCTGACGGCACCCTGAGGAGGCCCACTCTGTGGGAGCGAACCGGCCGGTGGGAGGCAATTGGCGGCAGAAGGCGGTCCCGTAAGTACCCGGGTCCTAAGCCATGGAGCGCTTTAAAGGTCATTACCAACACCTTGAAACGCACCCGGAACTCCACCGGCAACCAATGCAGCTCGCGCAGGAGAGGTGTAACGTGGGAGCGCCCCGATGCTCCCATAATTCCCCGCGCGGCCGCATTCTGTACCAGTTGGAGCCTCCGGGTGCACCCCAAGGGGAGCCCCATGTAGAGAGCATTGCAGTAATCCAGGCGAGAGGTGACGAGTGCCTGAGTGACTGTGCGCAGGGAGTCCCGATCTAGAAAGGGCCGCAGCTGGCGTATCAGGCGAACCTGATAGAAAGCCCCCCTGGCCACAGCTGTCGTATGATCCTCCAAGGACAGCCGTGGGTCCAGGAGGACGCCCAAGTTGCGCACCCTTTCCGTGGGGGCCAATGATTCGCCCCCAATAACCAGCGATGGTGTCAGCTGGCTATATCGGGACGCCGGCAGCCACAGCCACTCGGTCTTGGAGGGGTTGAGACGAAGCCTGTTTCTCCCCATCCAGACCCGCACGGCTTCAAGGCACTGGGACATCACTTCCACGGCATCGTTGGGGTGGTCTGGGGTGGAGATGTACAGCTGAGTATCATCAGCGTACTGATGGAACTCCACCCCAAAACCACGGATGATCTCACCCAGCGGCTTCACATAAATGTTGAACAGGAGGGGCGAGAGGACCGACCCTTGCGGCACCCCACACACTAGGCGCCTCGGGGTCGACCGCTGCCCCCCTGTCAACACTGATTGCGACCGGTCAGAGAGGTAGGAGGAGAACCACCGTAAAACGGTGCCCCCCACCCCCAGTCCCTCCAACCGGCGCAACATGATACCATGGTCGATGGTATCAAAAGCCGCTGAGAGGTCTAACAGCACCAGGATAGAGGAGTACCCCCTACCCCGGGCCCTCCAGAGATCATCCACCAACGCGACCAATGCCGTTTCGGTGCTGTATCCAGACCTGAAGCCGGACTGGAGCGGGTCTAAATAGACAGCTTCATCCAGGTACCGAGGGAGCTGCCACGCAACCACACTCTCAACAACCTTCGCCAAAAAGGGAAGGTTGGAGACTGGACGGTAATTAGCCAAAATAGCTGGGTCCAAGGAGGGCTTCTTGAGGAGGGGCCTCACCACCGCCTCCTTCAAGGCAGGCGGTAGGGCACCCTCACTCAAAGAAGCATTTATAATCTCCTGGAGCCAGCCTCGTGTAACCTCCCGGGAGGCCAGCACCAACCAGGAGGGACACGGGTCCAATAAACATGTGGTTGCGTTCAGTCTCCCCAGAGTCCTGTCCACGTCCTCGGGAGCCACAGGATCGAACTCAGCCCAGATAACACTCTCAAGACCTGCCTCAGTCACCCCGCCTGAACCAACCCAGTCAGCGGCCAGATCATCCCGAATCTGAGTTATTTTATCATCCAGATATTGAACAAAGTCCTCAGCACGACCCTGTAAGGGATCCTCCCGCGCTCCCAGATGAAGGAGGGAGCGGGTCACCCTAAACAGGGCGGCTGGGCGATTATCTGATGACGCGATAAGAGTGGCAAAATAGTTGGATTTCGCCGCTTTTATCGCCACTAAGTAAGTCTTAATATGAGCTCTTACTAGTGTCAAGTCAGATTCAGAGCGACTGGCCCTCCAACCGCTCTCTAGGCGTCTTCTCCGGCGTTTCATCTCCCTCAGCTCCTCGGTAAACCAAGGAGATAAGTGAGTTCGACGCCGGGTCAGAGGCCGCAAAGGCACGATGCGGTCCAAGGCCCCACTGGCCGCCCTATCCCAGGCCGCCACCAGGTCCTCAGCCGAATCGCGTGTCCGTGTCTCAGGAAATGGCCCAAGCTCCGTCTGGAACCTATCAGGATCCATCAGGCGCCTGGGGCGGAACCACCTGGTCGGTTCCGCCTCCCTGCGGTGAGGTGCAGCGGTCAGAAAGTCGAGTCGAAGGAGCGAGTGGTCAGTCCATGACAAGGGTTCCATACCTATATCCCCAATATCAAGACCACTCAACCACTGACCAGAGACAAAAACAAGATCCAGGGTGTGTCCACCGATATGAGTCGGGCCCTGAATTACCTGGGTCAGGTCCATGGCCGTCATGGAAGCCATGAACTCCCGGGCTATCTCAGATGTTTCACCGATAGATGGCAGGTTGAAATCCCCCATGACCATAAGCCTGGGGGTATCAACCGCCACCTCGGCTACAACATTGAGAAGCTCGGGCAGGGTCGTTGCCACGTGGCAGGGAGCCAGGTACGTGACTAACAAACCCATCTGCCCACCACGACCCCACCTCACAAAGATGGACTCACACCCGGCTATCTGAGGTACAGTGGTCTCCCTCGGATCCAGACCTTCCTTGATAATGACCGCTACTCCCCCACCCCTGCCCTGAGCTCTCGGCTGATGGAATGCAAGGAAACCTGGTGGGCACATCTCCACGAGGGGAACCCCCCCCTCGTGGCCCAACCAGGTCTCGGTAATCCCGGCAAGGTCCGCCCCCCCCTCTTGAAGGAGCTCACATATGAGGGGGGCCTTATTGACAACGGACCTTGCGTTGCATAACAACAGCCGGAGCTTCGGGTCCTGAGACTCTAGACAACCAGGGGAACGGGAATGGCTCGGGGGACCGGGGCACGCAATCGCTCGAAGACAGCGAGTGCGAGCCCCCGCCACATGATATGGTCCCCTACCCACGCCATATCTGCCCCTCCCACACAGTATCTTAATCGCACAACCCTCGACAGAGGGCTTAGCAGAAGCCCTCTTGCCTCCAGAATCTTGACCCCCCGCGGCCCCATGAACAGCTGGGTCTAACCTTCCCCCCTGTGAGTTCTCCCCCAAACCCACTCCCACCCCCACCCCTGAACCCCTTAAAAATTTAGTAAAACACAAGTTTAAGAAACCCCTCAGTCCCCGTTTTTTGGCATGCCACCTCTCGGGGTCCCAAAACCCGTCATTAAGGTGGGCCCTCGATAATGTAGAGGGCCAAACCTGCGAGAGGGGGGAGTCTCGCAAGGCAAGAAGGCTGGACCTCGAAAACATCCGAAACACACAACGAAGATGGACAGAAGAAAGGCATGGCTAGAGTCTGTGCTGGTACATAAAAAGTATCGAAGAACAGACAGGAGAAATCACCGCTACCCTCTCACGGTAGCGGGAGGAGTCTATAAGTTCAAAGTCACTGCGGGGGTATCCGGACCGCCCTCTCACGGAGGTCCGCCATACAGACAGGAAGTTGGAAAGTCCAGGCCACTCTCTCACAGGGGCCTGGCATATTTGTCCTGTGAGGATAAGACTCCCCCATCAGGGATGAACAAAGGTGGAGCCAGCTCCATCAGTCCTCCCGTAGGCAGGCCTGTTCTGCGATAACGCCAGCGTGCGCGATGGTACTAGGGCCAAGTTCCAAGCTACTCCAGGAAGAAAGCGGATCGATGGTGCTACAGGCGAGAGAGCCAGATAGTCCCCGGCAAGGGGGGCCAGATATTCCCCGACGGGAGGGCCAGATATTCCACGGGCCAAGTGGGGGGGGGGAGGTTGCCGCCAACCTGCGATCCCCAGCGAGAGAGCCAGATATTTCCCAGCGAGAGGGCCAGATCTTCTGCGGGCCAATGGTGGGGGGGAAGGAAAGGGTTGCCGATGGTCTGCGATCACCCCCCTAGGCGCCGCTGGCCACCTCCCGCCACTCTCGTCGCTTGCCGCCTCTCCACCACTCCAGCGGCCTCTCTCTCCTCTCTCCTCTCACACAGGTGGCAGCAGCTCCCAAAGGCCAGTCACGTATGGAGAACGCTGGTAGGCACCCGCCCCCCAGCGAGATGGACCGATATTCCGTTGGCCGGGTGGGGGGGGTTGCTGATGGTCTGTAGCCGCCCCCCTAGGCTCCGCTGGCCGTCTCTCACCACTCTCGCCACCTGCCGCCCCTCCAGACCACTCCGGCGGCATCTCTCTCTCCTCTCCTCTCCTCTCCTCTCACACGGGCGGAAGCAGCTCCCAAAGGCCAGTCCCACCAGGAGAACGCTGGCAAGCGCCAGCCCCCCTGCGAGAGGGGCAGATGTTCCGTGGGTCGAGTGGGGGGGGTTGCGGATGGTCTGCAATCACCCCCCCAGACTCGTTGGCCACCTCTCGCTGCTCTCGCCGCTCTCGCCGCTTGCCGCCGCTTCTCACCGTTCCAAACCACTCCGGCGGCGTCTGGCGGCGTTCTCTCCTCTCCTCCCTGACACACACCGGCGGCGACAGCTCCGCAACTCCCCGAAGGCCAGCAACAGATGGAAACGCTGGAGGGCACTCAAACCCACCAGCGCAACGGCCACAAGCTCAGCAAGCCGGGTAGGGGGTTGCCGATAGTCTGCAACCCCC
Organism: Masticophis lateralis; assembly: GCA_030761175.1. Lineage (NCBI taxonomy): Eukaryota > Metazoa > Chordata > Lepidosauria > Squamata > Colubridae > Masticophis > Masticophis lateralis. Next base: position 48,431,112 of record JAUDYJ010000001.1, read on the forward strand.
CCAGACCCATTTAAAACTTTAAGGCATGTGGACTTCAACTCCCAGAATTCCACAACCAGCATGCTGTCTAAAATTGGCAAAGTTTGAAAAACACTGCTATGATATCACCTTTCAATTTTAGTAAAGGACTAAAATTTGACCTAGAAGTTGGCTGGAATCAACTGAACTAAGCTTGCCATCTGGCATCAACCAACTAGACCTTGGCATTATTAATTATGTCAGCACTCTTATCCAAAGGCATGTCTCCTGCAAGATTTGTTTCTATTGGCAGCCACCTAAATTGTAAGCACAAAGGAGGCCTTCGTACAGTACAGCACATCAAAAGCATGGCTACAATTCCCATCATCCATGTCTTAACAGCATCATACTCCTGGCAGTTGCATAAATAGTTTTATATTGGGGATTGGGGATTTTGGGCATTGCTAGAAAGTGTATTCAATCTTTTGGGATGGGAAGCGGAGGAAATGTTGCATTGAGTAAGATGAAAATGCAAAAAACCCCAAGCCATGCATGTTACAAATGGCTGGAATTGTGAAATTCAATATTATCTTCGACTATGTGCTATTTCCAAGGTTTTATTTCTTTAGAGTTTCCTCTAAAGAAACCTTTGACCCTGATGACACAGATAAACCTTCAAGTACCTCAACGACTCTCTAAAAGAAGGCAAATGACCAGCTGTCTGCAAGGAGTATAAATCCTTCCATTCCCCACCATCCAGTCATAGCTGAAGAAGCTTCATTGGATGAGAACAAAAAAGTCCAGTTGAAAAAAAAAACCACCTTTGGGACAACCATGACCTGGATGACTGAAAATCTCCATAGACACTCTAAAAAAAAACCTGTTTGATATGCTTTACATCAAGTGACAGAAAATTTCATCTACGTTATTGGTGAGAAATCTCAACATCAAAAAACAGCAATCAAGTGTCACCCAGTTTCATGGCATGATCAGAGGAGGGTCTAGAGCTACAATATAGTTGAGAACATAGGGTATATAAAATACGCCCCCCACCCAGTTCAGCTTTAGTATTTAATTTTCAAAAACCCAATTTGGATCAGTAGTATTTTCTTCTAAATAATATTTTCTCTGCATCTTTTTTTTTAAAAAAACACCATTGAAAACAATTAATTATGATTGTTGTAAAGAAAGCAAAATATTCCTTTAGTGCCATAGATAAACGAAAGCAGTTAAGAGCTTGAAAAGTAATAGCAAAGATTAAGTTTCCATATGAAGCTACTAAATTAGCTAAAAGGGATTAACATTCAAAGGTGTGTTGTAGACAGTTTAAATTCACATTTTGAATAGACCAGTTTACACCAGGGAGGATTTTTTTTTCTTACACCCAATGGTTAATGTGCTCAATTTCTTTTCTGCAGCCACCTTACACACTCACTCACACACACACACACACACACACACACACACACGCGTGCACACACACATACACACACCATTCTTTGTGGCTTCAGAGCAGTTTGCAAAGCACTTTCCTATCTTCAAGCTCTGTGCTATGACAACTCTCTGTGGACTGCCGTGCCCTGTGTTTTCTGATAGTATTAACTGCAGTTGTAATTTCATACAGTTTCCCATCGTCAGTGCTGCCAACACTGATCTCTAGAAGAAAATTGCAGGCAAAGCAGCAATTGGAGACCAACAAAATAGTACAGCACTGACACTGTCTGGAAACATTAAGCTTGCCACCTTATCTTGACTTATAGTGTATAAAGAGTCAATATCTATGACAGGTCACTTTCTATTTTATCAACAGCAACATGAGAACTAGGGGTGAAATTCAGCCGGTTCCTACTGGATTGCACAATATGGTAGGGCTGACTGCACAAAGCCCTGCCCACCCACGCGGACGTCAGGATGGCCCTTTTTTGCAACAATTTTCAGCCTCTGCGTATGCACAGAAGGCTTTGCACATGTGCGGATGATGGCACACGCACATTTGCGAACCAGTAGGGGAGGTAAGTGAATTTCACCCCTGATGAGAACCACATATCCTTTGCAAGCTTCTGAATATTTTTGCAGAATCCAATCTGCACCTCTGTACGAGGTGCAAGAGAAATACCTATTATCAGTGATCAGTTTTCTATTCAACTGTCTATGTAGCATCTGAAATTAAAGTAGCATAAATCAAGTTTGTTTTCACTTACAAAGCTGCCAGCAACCTTGACCCACACTAATATTGTGTTCAGCTTTGTCTTGACTCCCAAACAGATTTACATAACTGCCTATATAATAACCAATGTTCATATGTCCGATTAGGAGGTATGGTGATCCATGGAAATGGATTTTATTTCATAAAGGTATTACAAATTAGATATCGTAACAATTGTGGTGGCAAATATAATTGCAGGAAACTGATAAAAGTATCAACATCTACAGTATAATGAGATGCTAAAAATAACATAGGGAGCCCTGTGAAAGTGGTATAACTATTCAGAAATGGATTATCCCAAAATCATCCAGAAAATTTCCAGCTATGTGAGTTTGTGATATGTGAGACAAACAATAGGGGCCAGAATATAAGGTAGACCAAATAATACAATGGCAGATGTTAAAATTAACCCTGGGTCAAAACTCAACAAAATTTCATGTACTAACAAGACAATACAGTGTTCAACATTTGCTTAAAGGGAGAAATTTTAAATACAATTTCTCCCTTTAAGCAAATCAAGGAAGACAAATGCTGAAATAGTCTTCCTCAACCCAGTATTCTCCAGATGTGTTGGTATTGCATTTTAAAGAACCCAGTGAACACATCTGGAATGTGCCAGGTTTCATGAGGATGTAGGAGAAGCTGCTTCTAGTAGCAAGTCTACAATGCTTTTTTATTCAGCACTAATTAAATGTCAGTATCTCCCTTTTTACGACAGTGACAGCATTTATCAGTAGTAAAGTAGTTAGACATCTTGTAACAGGTATCTAATCAACATCCCTGAAAATATACGAACTTTGTTATGAGCATCACATTTCATTTGTAGGAAAGTGAATCGAAAATGACAGTTTTTACCTAACATTTTCAGGAAATGCATACAGAGGACACACTATGATCTAAATGGCTTAATCGTTTTCCAGTTTGCATTTTGATACTAATTTTGTGCAAAAGATGTTGATGTTTGTAACTGAGAAAAGTTCAAGCTGCATATGATAACAGGCAAGCTGTACATGAGTCAATCCAACTAGACTTCAATCAACAATAGGTCCAAGCATGGAAATAGGATTATTTCCTGTTTGCAATTTTCTCTTTTTTTACAAGTTTTATTTGTTTTATTTATATCATATTCAATTTTCATCAAACAGTGTGTGGTCTGGGTGCAGTTATATTTACCAGTAAGTAGTTATACTACAACACTTCATTGTAATATTTATCACCATAATATTATTGCAATTCTGTATTCTGTATGACCCTGTGGTAGAACTAGCTACAACTCCCTTGAGATAAATTGGAACTGGATAACAGAACAGCTGAGGATGATATTTTATGTAAAGTAGCTTTCTGGTTCTCCATAAATTACATAAATATTATGAAGGGGATAACACATATTCCCTAAAACAATAAAGGCGAAACAGTGATAGCTTTGCTCCAGCTAGTACACATTTAAAGGAAGTTGAAAGTTCTGCATGGCTAGGAATAGCCATTCTCCAATAATGGCAGCTTCTGAAAAAGTACAATTTACACACTGGTTTCTTAAAGTAATAATGTACTGGATAATCATAGGACCTGAGCTACACTGTCACAAATACACAAACACAGCAAGGAGCCAGATTTATTTGCTGTCAGATTCTCCTGGTGAGGGATCAGTAGCTTTACCAGCCATCATACAATATAGAAATATCCCTTATACTGGGTCAGACTCTACTTTATTAAGTTAACTATTGCGAGTTTGGACTTGTGGACAGAAAATCTTTCCCAACTGGAGAAGCTGGGGAATAAAACTGGCTTCTTTTGCATGTAAGGTATATGCTCTGTTCTGAATTAAGTTTGCCCCTGACAAAAGAATGATTAGGGAGGAATTAACAGTATATTTTTATCTTTAGCTCTGCTGTACCTCTATTTCAAAGTATCTTTTTCTTTCTCATGACTCATTTATAAAGATAGACCATAATAATGCTTGATTTTGTATTTCTCTATGGCTTGATTTAGAGATACAGTGCCTGTCTTTCCTGTGAGTGCTGTTAAGTAACAGTTTTTGAGGGCCTAGCCTAGTTTCATATACAATGTTTATCGTATAGTAAATATTGTTTTGCCATTTCAGGCTTCAGGTGAGGAATTGTATTCTTCAATGATCCCTGTATAAAAGTGTCCTGGAAGCAAGAAAAGTAGTATGCTTGGGCAATATATCCAATTACAAAAAACAAAAATAAAGACCTTCTATGTTCATTGCTGAAATGCTGTGTCTGTGCTTTGGAGATCACAGTCTATTTCATGCTTAATCAAGCATTCCCATCTATGAATGATTTGGGACCAAAAAACCCAAAAACACCTCTTGCCAGTCACTGTAGCTTTGAGCCTTGAGAATATGCCCACATCTAAATAAAGAGAATTAAATGTGCTTGTAAAGATCTCGGTTACTTTCTTAAATTCGACAGAAAATGAAGCAGCAAAGGAGAATTGATCTCCAAACTAAGAACTCAGTTACTGTGGCATTCATTCCTTTGGATAGAAAGAGCTAGTAAAAAAAAAAAAGGTTTTGTATAGAATTATGGCTACACTAAAACTGCGTAGATATTTTGCGTTATCAGTATGCTTACACCCTTTTATCAGAATCTAGAACTTGTTTTCTTGGAACCCAAACCACAATTCTTTCAGATCCTTTACACATGGCATTCCAGAACAGTGTTAAGATCTGGCTTTGCCAATTGGGCTGGAAGATCCAAAAGTATCGTGCAATCACTGGAGGTGATTGGTGGGCTGAAGATGTTTCCTCTGCATTTTAACTCTTGCGATTGTTCCTTTTAACTTTGTTTTCATCCGGGTTTTTTAACTTTGTTTTTAAATAGGGAAATAGAGAACTCCAAGGCTAATATGGAGCAATGGCAACACTCCTCAATTCAGATAATCGTACCATTACCCTGAGATACTTTTTTTTAAAAAAAGGTATAATATGTCACAGTTACCAAGTTTTGTGTTAGGTTCACAGCATGGTGACAAAGAACTCCTGAGCCTCCTCCAAGAAAGGAAGATTAAAGACTCGCAATATCGTAACCTTTGGGAATTCCAACACACAGCTAACAATGGCTGAATTTTATAGTGACGGGCAGGAGGAAAGATGCTGGGAGAAAGAGATACACTTGGGAAAGGTGTACTTAATGTTTTATCTCTATTCTGCTTTCCACCATCATGATGAGAGGCTTGACTTGGCTTGTATTACCATGACCGGTGGTATCCGCTCTGGCCACAGGAAATCCCCCTCTCAGAAATGGGGCCACCTGAGTTTCAAGTATGGCACCAGCCATGACCCAGAGTAGTGGGGTGGCTATAATTAATGGAAAGATCTTGTAAGCTTTAAGATGCAGCATTCCACAGGTAGCCAATTGTGAGCCTCTGCCATTGAGGTTGTATGGATTAGATTGGACCACTGTCACTATAGCAACCGCCTGGCTATTTAGTGGCTTCAATACTTGAATCCCTTGAAGCCATATCTGGAATATCCCAACTAATGGTACTGTGGACCTTAATGCGCCTTCCTTAGGCACAGATTCATGGACAGTTCAGGAGTTCATGATCAAAATGGATCTGCCTTCAGCGGCTATCTATATGTTGGTTGGCCTTGATTGCTCCTTTTATTGTTATTTACATTATACCATTATCTGGTTTTTAACGTTTGGAAACTATATTATATTTTATATTACACTGCTTTTTAATTCCTTGTTTTCATGTTTATTGACATTGTTAAGTTGCCCAAGTTAAATGTAATAAATCAAATATATAAATGCCAAAAGGGAAGAAATCCTGGTAGATTTTCAGATTTTGAAGTCTGATGATTGACAATAAGAAAAAATCAACTGTAAAGTTCAGCCTAGCACAGAGCCAAATCAAGCATCAAGCTTCAAACTTCCCTGTTTTCTGTGATAATCAGACAAGTGGCAATGACTGCAAAGGACAATACTTTGAGCCAAGCCTTTGCTGAGACACTTGCATTTACCAAGGTCCCGACTCTGGATGGTGGTAAATTCTGCTTATGTTTGTGATGAAGCTAATGTTGAATGATGAGGAACATACTGTTCAGAAAAAACTTTAATAAAGATACCTGTAGTCACAATTATTACTTATCAAAAGCATGAAGTGGAAAAGCAAGTCAATTTGCAAAGTTATTTAAAAAACCTAATTACATTTGGTCAGGTTGTAAATTGGACAAATTCATCATTTGTGTATTTTGTGATCAAAGAAAAGGTGTATGCTGTATCTAAGATGTTTAATTTGAAAGTAGAGTTGAGTTTTGATTCCTTTTCAGTTAATCAGCACATGAATATATGTATTTAAAAAATCAGCATTTCCCTATTAACAGGACATTACAACCAACACATAAATATCTAGTAGTATGAAATAATAATACTTACAGTAGCTCATACAATTTGATATTCCATAATTGGTTTGCTTTATTTTGGGTTAAATATCAGTTCCAAAAGCAATCTTTGGAGTTTGGCAATTATCATTTATAACTTAATATGTTATGAAACAAGACAAGTGTGGTTTATTCAACTATGGCTTAGCCTAATTGCTAAATACAACCTAATAGTAATAATTAGACAAAATTAGCATGTTTAAACATGAACATTTTAAAACAAGGATAAAAAATCAGTGCAGAAGTTATTATTTTCTGCTTACATAAATCATTTTTATCATATCTTATTTATAAAGTCTCTGGCAAAATGAAACAAGTAAGAGCATCCGACTAATTTATTATAAGAGGCTATAAAACTACCCCATAGTCAGGAGGAATATGTAATGGGTCAGTTCAGAGCTAGATTCATAGAATAGATGAATGCCGTCATTTGTTCTAGAAACCTGAGTGAATACATTTAATAGACTCAAATTTATTCTCAGAACTCAATTCTGCAAATGACTGTCATTTGATACTCTGTAATGATCTTGAATTTTCAATGGAAAAAAATGCACTCTGCACAATGAAAAAATGGATATCCTTTTGGCAAAAGTATTATGGGAATTATTATTATTATTATTGTTGTTGTTGTTGTTATTTAATCTGTAGTGAGATTCACAGCCTTTGAGGTTGGTTAATGAGGACTCAGCAGCTCGAGTCCTATCCAAGGACCTAGGAACTGTTAAGGTATCGTTGGAGGATGTTAAGTTGTTTCGAGTAAGGTGGTTTTTGTAGAGTCAAAATATTCAAGTCTGGTAAATTTAGAATTTCTAAATAGTGGGGTAGCTCTTTGGGTATTGCTCCAAGGGTTCCAATTACAATCGGGACAACACACAATTTCTTTTTCCACAATTTTCTTTTTCTGATTTTTTCTTCCTGCTTATCTTCAATCTGTGCATCACCATATATGTAATGTCAATAAACCATATTTTTTTCTTTTCAACTATTATTATGTCAGGTGTGTTGCGGACCAAGTGCCTGTCAGTCTGAATCCTAAGTCCCACAAGATCTTGAGTTTCTCATTCTCTAAAACTTTCTCAGCCTGATGTTCCCAGTGGTTTTTGTTGTACTCAAATCCAAACTTCTGGCATAATTTCCAGTGAATGATCTTAGCAATGCGGTCATGGCATTGTAGGTAGTCAGTTTGTGAAATTTTGCTGCATTCACTGATCAGGTGATCGACTGTCTCTTCTTTCTCATTGCAGAGGCAGCATTTGCTGTTGGTGGTAACATGTTGAATTTTTGCCTTCATGCAGTTTGTGGCTAGGGCTTGTTCTTGAGCTGCCAAAATAAAGCTTTCTGTTTCTTTTTTCAGTACTCCTGATCTTAACCAGTTCCAAGTTAATTTCTGGTCAGCTTTGCCTTCAGTACTTTTCAAGTATTGGCCATGAAGAGCTTTGCTTTTCCAATTTTCAGCATTATTATTTTTATTATTTTTATTATTATTATTATTATTATTATTATTATTATTATTATTATTATTATTATTATTTTACAGTCTATACTGTCAATCCTTTGAGGTAGGTCAGGTGAGGAAATAGACACTATAAAAGCTTTTACTGTACAACTTCATTTTCTAGACCCAGGCTTTAATAACTGAATTTTGAAAAGTTGACAATGTATCTCCTTCTCTCCCTCTTATACCAAAAGGAGTCAAGGTGGGGCAATCTTAAGATTCTTTCTTACGTTTTCTTCTTTTTTCTGGATTAAATTCTCATTTTACTAATAGTCACTATATTTTCTCCAATGAAACCCAATTAGTTTATTTCATTTAAACAGTCTATATGACCAATCTTGTCACTCCGGGCTGCTAACAAAGACAATAATTCAAGTAATTAGAAAAAATTAAATGGGCAATATATAACATGCCAGAAGTCCAATAACTGTCTTCTGTTTTATAGGTCAGTATGAAACAGCAAACACCAAATAATGTAACCAAACATTATTTGTCTAATAATCCAGCTTTGGTTCTTATGGGAAAAGCCAAGTCTTTAAACCCTACAAAGGGCCAATAGGCCAGGACCATGCAGATCTCAGCGGTATGTTCATACCCCTGAGGCTCATGCAACCAAGAAGTAATATCCATGAGTTCCACAAGATAGCATTGTTTAACAGAAGGACCATGGAGCTTGGCCACCTCTCAGATCTGGTGGGTAAGTAAACACAGTTCGAGATAAGAGGATCTACAAGTAATCTGGTTCTATACCAGGTAGGACTTTATAAGCAATAATCTATAAAGCAATTTACTGAGAGAAGTGCAGCTTGCCAATCAGTGAGATTACATGAGCACATTATGACAAGCCCAAAAGGCCTGCACTGCCTAATTCTGAACCAGTTGTGGATTCCAAATGCTTTCTATGCAGAGTGCATTATAATAGTTCAAATAGGAGATAACTACTTAAGACATGAGTGGCTGTGAGTTGGACCTCCTGATCTAAAAGTAGACATTGTGTCACTTTTATCATTGCAAGGTAATCTTTAAGAAAGGCTCTTTCCTTGTTCAATCAAGTACACTGTTCATTTTCTAAGAGCAGCACTCTAGGTATTACTTACGCTTCTTCACCTCTGTGGTCCACATACATCCATAAGGACAATTCAAGTTGACCTTCTGTTCCATGCAGCAAGTATGACTTTGGTCAAACCATTTATCAGAACTTCAGGGACAGCCCCACGATCTCTATTGAACCCAATAGGATCCAATGCAGGGGTGAAATCCAGCAGGTTCTGACAGGTTCTGGAGAACTGGTAGTGGAAATTTTGAGTAGTTCGGAGAACTGGTAGCAGAAATTTTGAGTAGTTCAGAAAACCAGCAAATGTCACCTCTGACTGGCCCCAGAGTTGGGTGGGAATGGAGATTTTGCAATATCCTTCCCCTGGAGTGGGGAGGGAATGGAGATTTTGCAATATTCTTTCCTGCCACACCCACCAAGCCACCCCATACCCACCAAGCCACTCCCACAGAACCAGTAGTAAAAAAAAATTGGATTTCACCACTGATCCAATGGGCTGCCTGCGGCAGACTGATTAAATTAGTCATATTCCCTGTAGCAGGGATTAGAGCCACTGGGAACTCCAAGGCTAACAAGGAGTAATCCAACATGGAGCAATGACAACACTCCCCAGTTCAGATCATCTCACAATTACCTTGAGATTAAAAAAAACCAGGTGTAATATGTGACAGTTACCAAGGTTTGTGTTAGCGCAGCATGGTGACCATGAATTCCTGAGCCACCTCCAAAGAAACAAGATTGAAGTCTCACAATATCATAACCTTCGGGAATTCCAATGCACAATACAGATGGCTGAATATTAAATTTAGTAATAATGTGTTTCTTAAAACAGTCATGGAGGTTAGAAACAAGAAAAAGATGTGTGATATTAAGATGTTTGTTTAAAGGTTTTTAAGTCAACCGCACAGCAGGTAAACATATGTTTAAACTATCACAGTTCATTTCCCATTAGGCTACAGGTGAGGACAATCATTTAAAGGATCTTTCCAGATATTTTTCTGCATAGTCAAAGATAATATTTTTCTTTTAATCTTTGGACTAAAAGAAACAATAAATTACAGAGCATAAAGTAGGATAGTTAAGTTCTAGGGGAAAACATGTATCAAATTGTATTAAATATCACCCAAAGTAAAGTTTAACTCAAAATGTATTAGTCTATCTCTAGACATATGGTATCTCAACTATCACCATGTACATTTAAAGCTGAAATACCTTCCAAGTTACCCATATTCTTTCCATAGCATGCTCATAATTTTAGCACTATTTGTATTTTGAAAGAATAAATGGTGACCAGAGATTCAGATAGACTTCTACGTTTCCCGTCAAAAGTCTCTTATCTAACTACTATTTGCCTCAAAAAATATTTCAAATATTGCTCAATGTGATTGATTTTTATCCAGAATTAATATGGTAATTCTTAGTTTGACCCCTTGACTCCACTATGGTCTCATTGCCCATTTATCAGGAATGAAAAACAGCCTTTTGCTTTCTTTTAAATAGCTTGTGAGAAAGAATTGGCCAGATTATTTGTGAACTGTATATCCTATGGTATCTAGATGTCAGTGACAATTACACAGTTAGTTCACTATACTTAGATACTACAAATTATCACTGTATTTAAGCAACAGTGTGCCATAATCCCATCATAGGTTTTTTTTTATCCCAATAAAAAGAATTCTAAAATGGGAAAGACATGTCAACATATCAGAAGTTAGTCTAATATTTATTTGGGATCAGTGCGGTCAGAGACTAACATTACTCTCATCGTATTGAGGACTTAAGTGGAAGAGGTGTCTTAGAATCAATTTTCCTTCTTTAAGCCCCCTTCTAGTGAAGATTTGATTTTAGGGTCCCAGGTGAAGCCAGAAGAAGAGATTGAAGGATAAGGTCACAGACGAAAACCAGCTTTTAAGTAAATAGATAAAGCACTAAGACTGAGCACAGCACTCAAACGGACTATTTCATAAAGTATTTCATAAATTTTGTCTTGCAAATTCCCTCTTCATTATTTGGCTGTATCTAAAGGCAAACAGCTGGAAAGCTTTTATGGCTTCCAAGCATATAATTCCACTCTCAAAAATCTTGGCTCAAGATACTTTGCTGCCCAATGAAATGCACAATGTGTCTCCCCTTTTAATGCTGATGGACAAACATTCTAAAAAGTATTGCTGCATTATGTAGACATCAGTTCCAGTTTTCAATTATTCACCACCACTCCAAAATTCTACCCTCTAAATAATCTGTTTTACTTGTTATACAGTAGAATTCTTGTGATGAAGTGTTTCTTTTTGTGGTTATGGTAGATAAAAGAAGCAAATGATACAAACTTCATGACCAAGTCAATCAAATGAAAGCCTGCTGTTTTTGCCATACCAAATCTGATAATTAGATAAAACAAGGAACTATCCTTTAATTTCAAAAGTCCATCTGTCATTGCAATGCCATGTTTACTCACCAATTAGCAACAGCTGCTCTGCCCTTATAATAAAACTTAGGAAAGGAAAAATTGTGGAGATTATCTTTAGAACATAATTACCAAGCCATAAAAATCCTTTTGCTGCTATCAACCAATGATCCCAAAAATATATTTGCAGACTAATGCTATTCCTTTCCAACTGGGAATTTGCATTATTTTTGTTTGAGGCTGGCAGTGAAAAATATAAACAGTGAGGTTCTTAAGATCACTGCAGGTGGCCAAAGTAATTATCTGCTTTCTAACTAATGCAGAGATTTATTTGATTCTCCTGGAGCCTAATTACATTTGCCCAACTGGACATTTTAGTCAACTGTAGATGTTTGAAAAAGTCTACTGCCAAACAATTGTACACTCCTTCTCTTACACAAATATATCAAGGTAATTATGGCTAAATGAAATTACATAGGGCCACATGGTATGAAATTGGAACAATTACACAAATTCCTAGATGAGTTGGATCATATGGAAACTTCATAAGGCTACCATGGGAATCCAACAGATACTTTACACCTAGGTGAAATGTTTCTCAATCTTGGGAACTTTAAGATGTGCTGTAAGAATGTGCTGGCCAGTGGAATTCTGGAAATTGCCGTCTGCACATCTTAAAACTCCTATGTTTGAGAAAAACTACCTAGGATGATTAGTGCTAAATACTGAATCTGAAAAAATTAAGATATAGTGAAGGGAAGGTTAGCACTCTAACTTAGAATTGTTAGAATGCTGTTTTGAATGCATTGGTTTTTAGGAATTTTTAATGCACTCCAATTTCCATTATTAAAGGAATTAACCCAAACACAGAAATCTTATCTCTTTGGAACATTTTGATCTATTTGTCTGGAGTAGCAAAATGCATGCCTTAAGAACAGTATAATCAGAAGATTTGAAATGAAGAGTTTTTATAGCATAATTTAGCATTTCTAAATTATGATTCTAAATTTATGCCATGAATGCAACCTGAAATAAATATATATCTTGAATATATTAGTTGCAGTATATATCTTGAATATATTAGTTGCAGCTAATACAATAACTAAATGGACATATTGATTCAGCTTTCCTAGCAATAGTATGATAAGAGTTTACTTCCTTCTGGAACTTCACTCTCCAAGTTTTAATCAGGCTCAGACCTGCTTAGCTACAGAACCCAGAGAAGGATAGCCAGCTGTTGCCGTGTACTGAGAAGCATCTAATAACGCACATAGTTGCTACACAAATATCTAGTTTCAACAAGCTTGTATCACAAAATTGACAAAATAGACAGGGAAAACAAATATATAAAGACTCAGCCCCCCTGAGTTTTCGGAGGGGGGGGCGACATACAAATTGAATTAAGAAATTAAATTAATAAAATATATTTCCACTTACACATTATTAATCTATTCAAAGCAACCCTTCCAATGTTCCATGGCTGCCAGTCCTCATGATGTATTCAGGGTTGTTGGGGCTTTTTTTTTTTTTTTTTTTTGTATTCACAGGGGATTCATTTTATAAAACTCCTGCTGAATTCAACTGGGACACTTGCTGACAGCTTGAATGGCATATTAGTCCTAAACAGAACATTGAATAGTTCCAGAAATAGCAGACTAGAAAGTAGCTGCTCAAGAAGCAACATACAGTGCATAGAAAAGGAAACTCAGAATTGGCAATTGGTTAAAAGGCAGTATATATTAAATGTTTTGATTATTACCCACCTTTATTTATGCCAATAGTGATTGAAAAATGTATTTGGAAGAGCAGGTTGTTTTTTTAAAAAATGTACATAAAATTGCTCAAACTATTACAAATTAATCAGGACAGACAAAAATTTAACATTCCGTATTGTTGCAGAGATTTTGCGCTTCTTTGTACTTGAGATGTTAAATGTTTCATTCATTCAAATTCATGATTCTGAGTTTAATATGTCATCCTTGAGAGTGCACGTTTGTTTACATTTTATGAGGCAGTTCTCAGCTAAAATAATATATATAGGGATGGAGTACCAAAATAAAGATATTAAAGTTAGATGGAACAACTATGCACTGAAAATTTTTACATTTACATGAAAATTTACAACCTAATTTCAAACTGATAGATCCTGGTTTCTTAATCTCAAGCATGCAATAACCTTCAGGAATATTAATACTAAAGTTGTCGTAATCAAACATTGTTTGTCTTGTCATGCATGCATCATTACAATAACCATGGTATAAATTAGTAAGAAGTTGCACATTTTATAGGAAAAGGTACATCTCTGTTTTTAAATATATGAAGATATCTGTTTACTATGATCTACATGAACCTACAGTACATGAGCTGTCTCATCCACAAAATGAAAACTTTGATCTTGAGAAATTGCTTGGTTATAGGAATCATTGGTTGCTGCTTTATGGTTATTAAGGAAGTATGAATACAGGAGTTGGTGAAAAAAAATTAAAGAAGTCTCAAAATTACGCAGCAAAACACTTCTGCATCTATCTAAGCGTAGTACATAAAATTATCTGCTACAATGTCCTACCTGTCAATTACTACTGCACTTCAACCACAGCAATTTACAGGCACACAATATATCCAAACTTAAGGTAAACTGCTCCAAACTTGATTGCAGAAAATACAACTTCAATAACAGAATGGTCAATGCCTGGAATGCACTACCTGACTCTGGTTTTTTCCCCAAACTCCCCAAACTGTAACCTTAGACTGTCTACTCTTGACCTCACCCCATTCCTAAGTGGTTTGTAAGGGGCGTGCATAAGCACACCAATGTGCCTACCGTCCCTGTCCTAATGTCCCCATTTATTCATACCCATTTCATGTATTTTATTTGTATCCATTCTATGTATTCATTATTATGTTTATACTTATATCTGTTATCTAATATATGCTTGACAAAATCCAATTTCATGTGATAATATCAAAATACTGATTTCCTAAAGTTCAAATGAGTCAGGCAGACATTCAGCCTAGGAATGACACTGAATAATTTTCAACAATACTGAATTTTACAAAACTCCTCAGCTGAGGACATTATATTTCCTCTACCCTGGCTAGCAACTGCTCATGTTAATTTGACAGGGCTGTGAAGAAATGTTGAGAAGCTGATAAAAGGAATCACTTGTATGGGTGAGTTGCCTGTTCATGAAAAAAAAATGAAGAAAACTCCTATGGAATAGGTAAAGGTAAAGGTTTCCCTCGCATATATGTGCTAGTTATTCCCAACTCTAGAGGGCGGTGCTCATCTCCGTTTCAAAGCTGAAGAGCCAGCACTGTCTGAAGCTGTTTCTGTGGTCATGTGGCCGGCATGACTAAACGCCAAAGGTGCACAGAACATTGTTACCTTCCCAGGTGGTCCCTATTTCTTTTCTTGCATTTTTTACGTGCTTTCAAACTGCTACATTGCAGAAGCTGGGACAAGTAATAGGCGCTCATCCCATTATGCAGCACTAGGGATTCAAACCGTTGAACTGCCAACCTCTTGATCAACAAGCTCAGGGTCTTAGCTACTGAGCCACCATGTTCCCAGATTCCTATGGAATATGGAAGCATAAAACTTCAGTTGTATATCAAATAGGTTTTGAGCTTTGAATTTTATATTCAAAAAGAACTTGTCATTAAAACCAATAAGCCCATTTTAATTTTTTGATATACAATGCAAATTTACAAAGAATAAAGGCTGGAATTCAGTTGCTCTTCTTCTGATTGAACATCTTGGTTTGTCGTTGTGTCATAAGAAAACAGAATTGGAAGTGATCAAGACTTAAAATCCCCTATATCAGGTTTAAAGTATTCTCATATTATTACATAAGAAAGCTCAGAAAATAGAAGTGGAACTGATATATGCATCTCAACAATCATTCTTTACAGTAGTTTCTTTGGCATAATTTTTCCAAAAGTCATAGATACATAAAATCTATGACTAATTCTTACCCATCTCCAATTCCTTCTATAGATTGTGCAGGTACATTACAAAATGTTATCTGACCACAACAAAGCAGGAAATAGCTGGCCACAAACTATTGTTAGGAGAGTTGCTTTCTCAGAAAGAAAATATGACTTGTGCTGATAAAAGAAGAAAATAGAGTTTTGAATTAAGACAAGATTTCACTCCATACAGAAAGGAATAAGATAGAGGACCAATGAGAAGGGTGGGCTTATAGCATAGCACTATAACCCAAAAGAAAGCTTAATAAGGGGAAGAAAGGAGGAAGACAGCTAGTCTCCCAGACTAGGTTGATCTGGCTCAACCTGGGTTGATCCCAGGTTGATCTGGCTCATTAGTTCCAGCTTCCCTCAGCCTCTGTTCTCTACCTCTGAGAAATCAATGAAGTACAAATGAAGAGTGAGAACTCAGAACATCAGAATATCCAAATACAGAAAAACAGTTCACCTTAGACATACCTTCACAAACATTTTCTTTTACTTGCCCTCCCTCAAATTATGATGCTGAAGTTTATAAACATTTACAAAACATCTAACATCCAATCTTGTAAGCTTTTATCCAGCCAAAGAACAACATGCCAAATGTGGTTTGATTCCTAATTCTCTCAATTTACTCAAATAGTCAAGAAAACTTGTAATGTGGATATGAATCATATGATTGCACAAGAAATAAAATGAATGCAGGATCTCTTAGCAGAGATATACTGGAAGATCCCACATCAATATACAATACAATATCCCACAAAATACAGGGTAAACTGTTCTGCTGCCAGTTACATATATAGAGCCAGAATCTGATCAAACTCAAAGTATTTATTATAGCAATAAATCCTTTAGTAACATAAACTTGTGGCAGACTTCAATTTTTCTGTGTAGACAATGAGGTTTTTTTCCAGATAGTCCTGAGGAAAAAAATACTTTTTCAGAAATTACTCAAAAGTGACCAGCATCTAGTCCAAAGTCTGACCTATCCAAAGCAGCATATGGATAGGCTCACAGGCAGACAGAGGTGGAACACTGATTGTCACAAAAAAATAATGAAACCACTGTTTCCTTTACTATCAGTTTGGCTAATTTGTTGAGTCATGCCTCTTCCTTTCAAGTGGATGTTTGGAGTTCCCTTGCTCTTCTCAGTTCATGACATTTCCTGTGATCTTGCCTTATCTAGCTAAATAGAGAGGACAATATAGTTCAGGCTCTGAATCAGATTTATGCCTTCCTGAGCATAATCTCTTCAGCTAATTCTTGGTACAGGGTGAGGCTGTCACTGGTCAAGCTCTTTTGAATCTGAAGATTCCAGACTGATCCATTCAAAAAGTAACAAATCCCAACAATGCAGGACTTCTCAGTAGTGAAAAGTTGCATCTGGTGTATGGAACTAACTGACAGGCTTTGATTGCTAAATATGGGACACCCTGAGGACCAGGTTTATTTCACAGAGGCAGGCTTGACTGACAGACTTTGGTAAATGCTGGATATTCAAAGAGGGACTCCAGGAAGGTTAGATCAACTGATTGACATTGTGTATATTTGAAAGAAGTGAAATAACACAACTAAAGCCCAAACCGTGCACAACAGAATGGATTTGAATTTCACGGTTTGTAATCACTATGTGGTACCAGTAAGATTTTTACTGTTTAATGATATTCCTTAAAATCATAAACTATTTATGTGTTGAAGGGGAATCTGTATCATGCAATCTGACAAGTACAGAATTGCTAAAATGTAAGTGTAAATGGTTTTAACACAGATTTTTCCCCCATATATTTGGAAATATGTGCACGCTGTAGCTATTGTCATCAAATTATAAGATGCTACAATATAAAGATAGAGGTTATTGGAGCTTCAGTGACATTAATGACTTGTAGAAATGATAGAAATGACAGTATACATAAAATATTTTCAAAATTATGATTATGAAAAAATTAACTATGATAGGTAGAAAATGACAAGCTTAGGCCAAAGTTTACAGAAAATTGCAAATATTTATATACTATGGGAATATACTGTAAAAAAGCCTACCATTTTAGGATTAAATAAGAATGCCAAATATGTATATATGCTTTCAAAGGCTGTATGCATAATTCTACTCATATATTTCTTAAGAACAATTATATTTACTCCAGCTAGATGGCCTAGAAGCACTTTTAATATTTATCCTTCCACCTTCCCTATCATGCAATTTCCTTTTAGGTAAGAAATGGCATGCAAAGCATGAAACTAGTAAGAAACAGGAAGCAAAAAAAATGTTGGCATGTGGTAAGAAAAGAAAATCTATTTTATGCCAACACCATTCACTCTGTACTTTCAAAATTGGCAAACCATCCCTCATGAATTTCATAAATTCATATCCTTCACACATTGTCTTTTGTTCTTTAAACCTTTGTCCCTATCTTTTTCCGGCTTTCATTAATACCATCCAGATTTGCCTCTGTCCTCTTAATATAGTTATACTTGATGCATTTATTTTGTGATTAATATCTCATTCATTCTCTATATAGTTGGAAAAAGGAAAGAGGAAAATATAGTTGGATTGCAGGGTTTACTGAAACTGAAATGAAGCAGGAGACTGACATATCGGTCAGAAGCCCTGATGGTGCAGTAGTTATAATGCAGTATTGCAGGCTAACTATGCCCACAGTCTGAAGTATGATCCTGAACAATGGAACGGTATATAAGTCTAAGTGCTATTGCTATTGCTATTATTCCATTTCTGCCATTCCAATGATTTTTTTCACAGCTAATATTTCAAACAACCAAAACAATGCCTTTATGCATGGACATCAACAGATGGAATACATAGGGAAATCAAACTGACTATATTATTTCATATTGTTATATTATTGCAATTATTATATATTATTATGTATTGCATATATTGATGCACTTACTAATTTAAAGAAATTTGTTAAGAATGAATGTGAAAAGAGACTTCCAAAAATGAAGAAAGAGGAGACAGCAAACTTGATGTCAAAATAAACCACAGCAATTGCCAAGAAGATAATAGAAGCCAAAGCCAAGAATGGTGAAAATCTCAGAAAGGAACTTAAAAAAGAATTTCAGAGACTAAAAGTATGGGTTTTCATGTTCAATGTTTTTACTGATGTTGTTGCAATACTACTTCTAGTCATGGAAAAACAAGAAGAATCTTTCAAAAGATCTTTAAAACTCAGAAGGAGGGTTCAATCTCTAATTGGTATACTATAGGAAACCAATGGACAGATTCAAAGGACATGAAAAGAAGATGAAAGGAGTATACAAATACTGAACTGAAACCAATTCAAAAGATTAAACTAAGATAGAAGACATATTCGGAATTAGGTTATGGATGCTAATATCCGGGATATGTTAGAAGATATACATTCTCACCTTAATGGGTTGTAGATACAATTTTTAATTCCATAAAAATATCACATTATATAATACTCCAAAGGCGGAAAATATATTTGGAGGATAAAGTGTTTGTTTGTAATATTTTGGACCAACTTGAAAAACTCAAAGGCCCAATGTCAGTAATGCATTTTATAACAGGTAGAAGGAATCAGATGCAACTGAAATGAGTGATTTCACAATCACTGGAATAATCCATCTGATTGTTCTCATCTTGTACATCAAGGACTATTGGTTTTAAAGGAGATTAGTCTCATCTGATCTTAAAGTGAGGTTAATATAACAGAAAGTGTTGCTGTGTACATATTGGATATCTCATAGAATAGCATAGTATACTTTATTACGGTCATAGACAAAAAATACCAAAACATCCAAGTCACATAGCTTGCACACAACCAGACTAAAGTGCAAAACGGCAGCAAGATCAGTGGTGGAAACCACTCCGTCAAACTCACAGTAAAGTTGTACATAGGGAAAAAATACTATATTGCAATTTACATAAATCCGCACATTGCACTTTATACAGCCACCAGCTAGCTCATCCCTGGCGATCAATAGGACTTGACCTCAGTCAGTGGGTCCATCCCTTCTCCCAGCTCTTACATCTCAAGACTGCAGCAAAAAATTTTGTTACCTCTAGTGTAATCTTAGAATCAGTATCTTGAAGTAAGAAGTGGAGACTAAGAGTTTCAGGCAAATGGGAGAGATAAGTTCTGACCTTATCTCCCGATAATGGGGACAAGTAAATACAATGTGAGCCAACGATTCCGAAGATCGACCGTCACATGAACAGTGGGTGGGTTTCACACCTCCCGAGCGCCTGCTATCCAAGACATTCAAGGGAATCACATTAAAAGGTGCCTTCAGAAAGGCCAACCTGTATTTAACAAAAGATAGTGTATAAAGATATTTGGGGGGTGCATTCAGAGAGTAATACCGAGAGAAAACGGAGGATATCTCATAGAATATTTAATAAGGGTTGGATGCATTCACCTTGCTACTGCAGATGCAATTCAGAAATTGGAACATTAACTCCATAGGATTGTTAACGTAACTTTTTATCATTGCTTAAGTATATATATTTTTTGCTTGACTCTGTCCCCAGTAATTAGAATCTAACCATACATCAAGAATTGCAGATATTGCACATACTGTATGGGAAATTTATGACATAAAATTGAGAAGTTAAATGTAACTCTAATTTGAAATTATGGTTTCTTGAGATTGTTTTTGTCAATATCTGAATTAGTCTTTCTTCAACAAATGGGTAAAAAAACCTCAATGTCCAAGCAAACTGCTCTAGTGAGGTCTTTGTATTGATGAAGTAATAATAATTTGATTTTATCTAGTGGGATTTCAACCCAATGACCATAGTTGTCGACAAACAATCATAAAATTGCATAAAATTGTAGCAATTTAATCAAGAGTCTTAATAATTAAATTCTGTTGCAAATAAAAATGGAATTAGCCATGACTTGCTTTTATGAAATTGGTAGTCCAATCCTGTGGACATTTAGATCAGAGGTTATTCCCAGTGCAGTCTCACAAACTTTCTCCTTGACTACATGCATCTCTATTAACATTATTTGGGGGATGTTTTTTTGCAGAAAATATGTATTCTTTATGTTTCAGACTATATTGGGATGAATGAGAGTACTCACGAAAGAATATTGTAAGGTCCATATTTATTAAAAAGAATAAGAGAGCAATTTGATTAATTTGCTACACTGTGAATCAGCTTTCCAGAATGAAATAGTGTGATGTCAAGGGCCATGGTTATCCTCTACCTCTACTCAGACTGATATTATATTCTGCTATTACTGAGCAATTTCTCATCCCCCCCCCCCCAGCAAAAATAGAGCCTAGCACTAAAGGGAAAAAAAGTAAAGGCTTCATAAAAGACTTTTTGCAATTTCTCAAGGTACAAAAAAGAACACTCTGACTGTAACACTGAACAAAATTAGACTATTATTTTAGTTCTTAAGATATTTTTCTAGACATTCAGGAGTAAAAACCCATTTTAAGTAATACGAGATTAAGGAGACGTATGTCAATGGAGAAGCTCAATCATGCAGGACATAGTTGTCCCAAAAGTGCTTTTTCAAAAGGCAACCGGACTTTGTTTTTCCTTGGAGAAGTTTTCGCTCTCATCCAAGAAGCTTCTTCAGTTCTGACTAAAGTTTTACTAGTCATGCACAGCACATATATCACACAAAAACACCATTTGTATCCAAATCAGGGATCCTAAACAACTTTAGTGTTTAGGATTTGTGTGCAACTGTGTTTCAAATATACCTTTTTGTACGTGCCATGCATTTGTTTTGGATTAAATAAATAAGGGAAGAGATTTTCCACAAAAAGACAAGGTGGGGTATAATTTTATTCATGTGTTACATTTATATTCTGCTTTTCTTTCAGGAGCCAAACATAAAATGCCACTTTCTGTGAGATAGGCCAGCATGAGGAGTAATAGCTGGTACTTTATGACTGTGACTTTGAATCTATTTTAGTCAAATATTCAGCTATAATAACATACTATTTCTTAATTTGAAAAACACACCAAAAAACAAAATGAAAACACTACAAGAATCAAGATGATTGCTTCTAATAGTGCAAAGCATGTAAAAAGCAGATTTAATAAAATTCCATCAGGATTTTGTGCATTCTTACATAAGTTAAGCAATTGACTTTTGTGGTCTAAAAATGCACTTTTGGAGAAGGAATGTGTGCTAATGGAAAGGTGTGGCCGTCTAATGGTTCAGGGCAGTCTTTCAGAGTTATTTATCAGAGCTGCCTACATCTAACTCATGCTAATGCTGCAGAAGGAAACTTGTCAGTCACACATTTGAGAAACTACATCAGGATTAAAGAAAAAAAATATTGCAAAATGAATTTTTGTAGTAAAAGCTAATGATGGTATGGAAAACTGGAACAGACATTTTTTTCAATGTTAATGCCTTACCCCAAGGGTGGGAAACTTTGGTCCTTTTATGGTTTGTGGACTTCAATTCCCAGAATTCCTGAGCCAGCCAGCTCAGAAATTCTGGGAAATGAAGTCCACAAGTCATAAAAGGGCCAAGGTTCCCCACCCCTGCCTTACCCAAACAGAAGATAAATATTAAACCAAATATTAAAGAGAATCTCTCATTTGAGATTCAAATGAAAATGTATTTGCTGTTACTAAAGCTATATAAAATACATAATGGCCCCAATACTTGAGAAATGATTAAATAATTCCCCAGCTGTTAAATGAAGGCAATGAAGGCAGGCAAGGGGTTGGTATACTGAGACTTTAATCAAGTCCTCTGTCAAAGGCTCTTACATAAATATAGTTTTGTTAGAGTAAAAGGAAACATTTTGTAGGAGCAAACAAAAATATCGGCTTTTTAATCTATCACATCCCAATCAGAAATGAAAAGCAAAGGATTGTAAAAATAATTTTTAGGATTGTTGTACCTCATTCATATCTGAATTGTCTAGAACAGCTTCCTTCATCCTGGCCTAGGGAATCAGTGTGGTTGTAAAGGTTGTTTTAATAGTTAGAATGTAGAAATTTTTGGAAATAAATGTCTCAGATAGGCTAATGTGGAAAGAAATCAATAGTCCATTGATGCTAGGAGGAAGGTTGATTTCTGGGAAATGCCTAAGCAAAGTGGGAAGCAACTTCTGGAAAGTGGTAGTAGGAACTCCTATTCTCCTCCTCCAGTGAAGCTACCTGCTAGGTTTGGAAACATGGAAAATGACTGCCTCCTTAGAACCAAAAGAAGAGCCTATTTGCAGTCTGATTGGGATTAGAAAAACAAAACAAAACAAAAAAATCCTTTCACCACTGCTTCCTCTTCTAATTACTACCTTCCAAAACTGCCTTTGGCCTTAAAAATGGATAGGGAATATTTCATAAACCTAATTTGACGCTCCAGTAGATAGCCTTGTAAACGTTGATAATTACTAAGTGTGGTAAAGTGCTAAGCAGGCAGTCAAAAGCTCTCAAATTGGAAGATGGAGCAATACAAGTTAGCACAGACAGGAGAAAACATTCCTGTCCTCCACAGGTTCTCTAATTGGATTGCTATAATTTGCTCTGTGTGGAGCTGCTGTTGAAAATTACTAGTAAACATTGGCTGGGGCTAATGTGGCTGCATACATCCTTACTGATCAGACTCAATATTATTTTGTGACATCTCTTCTTTGGGAGCTGCACTGACTACCAATCTATTTCCAAGTGCAATTCAAGGTGTTGGTTATTACCCTATTAACTTTTTGCAAGGGATTTGGGCCAGGTGTTGGGTCAGGGTAGAAGAGATGTCTTTGTATTGATGTATTTTTTCAGAGAATGATGTTATTGTTTATCCTTAGGCATAGGCACCGGGGGTTATATGTAGTGGGTTTTTTCTATATTTTAATATTCGTAAGCTGCCTATAATCACTTGTGGGTGGCTATAGGGTTATACAATATAAATAAATATTAAAGCCGACTATAGCTTGATGCCTTTGTATCTCTGAAGCTGCTTGTCCTGGTCGATCAGGGGTGTCAAACTGGTGGCCCATGGGCCGGATGCATCATGTGCAGGGCCAGGCCACGCCCACCCCAGCTCTGCGAAGGGAAAAAAAGTCATGAAAAGTCACGTGATGCTACAAGTTTGACACCCATGCAGTAGATTGTGCTTGGCAAATATGGCCAAGTGAAAAATGGCTAATAAAAGACCCTCCTAGCATTCTCTGTGGAGTTTCTCTCCTATTTCATGGTCCTATGGAGATTTGCCAAGAAATGGCTCCTCTGAGAGGCCTTTGGTTTTTGTCTGACTGAGACATGGTGTCAGATTTATATTGTTCATTTGATGTTACTATTTTGGTTTAATGACTGATTATATTTATTATTTATTGTGTAATTTCATTTTACACCTGTTAAGAGACCTCTTGTTAGAAGCAATATATCAACCTTATAAATAAACAATAATCTATAGCCCATTCAGTCTCAGCAGGTAGCAGCACTTTGCCAACCTCATCTGGGCTCAAAAACAAAGGAGAATCGGGCCTGGTTAACAGGTGAATGGGAGACTTTGGAGGAATACCAGGGCTATAAACTAGCCTGAAAGATGAAAATGTATCGCAGAAAATGCCACATTGCAGACCACTTCAGTCCTGCTCTTACAAAAACAGCATGGATATGTCCATAAAGCCACCAGGAGATAATTGAGCTCTTTCTGAAGACCTAACCAATTATACTTAGGCTATGAAAGATAATTCTTGAAAGTATATGTACAAAAGGACATCATAAAAATGATAGTTACAAATTAAATTAGCAAGGGGAAAACAGTATCTTTCCTGAGAAGAATTCTATCATAGCCAATATAACAATTCTGCAGTATTATGAAGCCAATTTTTTTTTAGAAAAAGATTTTTTGCAAATCAATATTTGCTTTTCAGAATTTAATATACAGAAACACCTCTAAAATTATTGAGATGTCAGTTTCAGGGGGAAAAAAATCTCATGCTTAATGCCATTACGCAACATCTAAATGGCCTGAAGTTTTCTTATAAGATTTTTCAGCACAAGCAAAGATACTGTGACTATTCTTTATAGAGAAAAGGAGTAATAGTTAAATATAAAGATAATTTTAGTTCTGAAGTTACAATATATAAAAAATGTGAATATTATATCCAAACACAAACAGTTAATACTGATTATTAATGTCTTATAGTTGCTCACACTCTACAGAGAGAATATTAGGACAAAAGGAACTTTGATCTGATTTGCAAGTCAATTTATCTGAGCATTCATCCTCTCATAGAAAGAAGTAATATATATTATGAAATACCAGTAACTTTTTAAACAAAAGAATCCTCTTCCAAGCCGATTTTTGGCAATGGTATTACTGATCAATAGAAGAGTATTTTTAGACTAAAATGTAGATGCAAAGATTTTTATTCAGTCTCATTAATTACTACAAAGCTTGGCACTTAAATACTTGGAGAGAGTAGAGGAGCAATAAAATACAAGTTAAATTTTCTGTTTCTCAATGGAATACAAGCTCTTCCATTTTTAAATGGCACTGTTCCCTTTCTATATTGATTACAATTGCAAAACTTAGTTCAAATCTAGCTACTATGGTAGTTGATTTGATTGATTGATTTATTAGATTTGTATACCGCCCTTCTCCTTGCGGACTCAGGGTGGTGGACAGCCAGATAAAAAACAGTACATAAAAGTTAAAAATTTTAAAATCCATATAACTTTGGCTAAAATTAAAACCATTAAATATTTAAAATACACAACCCTACAATACAAGATCTTAAAAATTCAACAAGGGTCAGGCTAGACCAGCGAGTAATCTTAAAATGAACATCAATGTACAAAATCAGTGTGTTTGTAGATCACTGCATAGCTGCTTGGCTTGTGGAATCACAGAGTTAGAAGGAAACTTAAAGTTCATCCAGTCTAACCCCTTATCTTGTTGCTATGTAGTATCTTTGGTACTTTTTCAGTTCTGTTAAGAGACCTAGAACAAGAGAGGCTTTATAAAGAGCTGAAGAATTTACACCCACAGAAAAAGTTTATTACAGTCCTTCTCTTTTCTATTTTTCAGAGCACAATAAATGAGTTCAGTTATCTAGGTGGCAATGAATTATACAATTTAAGATGACTCTTAAATAGCTTTGCTGTTATCTTTGTTTCCACCTTGCTCTTGGTCTGTACACTTCTCATCACCTCCAATACCTTTCTTCCATTCATGTTTGTTGATCCTTCTTAAACTGTAGGGGTCATGATATTTCAGATGAAATGTAACCAATCCAGAAGAGAGTGCAATTCTAATTTCTAACAAGACATTGAATGTTATATTCTGTTAAAATAACTGAGAATTGCATTATCCTTTTAAACTGATATCTATTACCGCTGACTTGGAGCATGGCGGTTCACGTGGTTAGAATACTGGACTGATGATCGACAGACTTGCATTCAAGATCTAGTTATTGACGCAGGATGGGATGAGTTCCCATTACTTGCTCCAGCTCATGCTGATTCAGTAGTTTGAAAGCGGGCAACTGTGAGTAGGTAGATACCACTTCAGTGGGCAGCTTAACAGGGACATGAAAGGAGCCCCCAAATGGAAATCTCCCAGGCAACAGTGATGTCATTGGCTAATCCTTTCAACTGGGAAACACTTCAGTGCTCCCAATATGACTGCAGCACTGCTGACTCATGTCTTGTTAAATCAACTAAAACTACTAAATTATTTTTATATGTAGTGTTGTCAAGCGAAGCATCATCTATCATGTATTTATGAAAGAGAGTCTTCCTACCTAAATGCAAAATTTTACCTACTTTTATTTGGGGGAAATTTGTCCTATCCTGTTAAAACTGGTGGAGCAGTGGAGCCTGGTGGAGCAGTGAACTAAAGCGTTGTTAAATAGCACTTAGCTTCTAGCTGCCTGCAAGTTCGAATCTCACCAGGCTCAAGGTTGACTCAGCCTTCCATCCTTCCAAGGTAGGTAAAATGAGGACCTGGATTGTGGGGGCAATAAGTTGACTTTGTATAAAAAAGAACACCGCTTAGGGTGTTGTATATACCTACAAAGCAGGTATATACAAAAGTATGAAGGCTATTGCTTAACGCATTGTAAGCCGCCCTGGGTCTCCGGAGAAGGGCAGCATATAAATCGAACAAATAAATAAATAAATAAATAAATAAATAAATAAATAAATAAATAAATAAATAAATAAATACATTAAAAAATTAAACTATAGTAAATATTGGTTGGTTGAATATAAGTTACCCCACCTGGCCCAGTAATTTCTTTTTCTAAGTTATTTATAAAGATTTTTAGCAACATTACAGCTAGAATAATACCAAGAGATACCAAATGAATGACTCAGATGACTTTAAATACAACCAAATACATCCAGCATGCTAAATTATCAGATATAAGCAATCTTCATGGGAGATAAATACAATTTTCCTCTTCAGAAAAAAACACATCTTTAAAGATCATTTGTAAGGTAGTAAGGAGTAGAGAATTCTTCTTAAGTCCCCACTGCCCTATTCTAATAAAGTCATGGTTAAATATTTTGCAAAATCCTAAGGATTATCAAAGTTTTATTCATCTTTTCTGGAAATCATACTTGCTGGAAAATGTTGCACATGTTTGAATAAGTTGGTAATTTAAATTTAGGCAAGTGATTGGACAACACAATATGGCCAGCCTTGTGGAGATCTGGAGAATTCTTATCTGCCTCAGTACAGGATATTATATCACTGGCATTTAACCCATCTACAAATTTCAAATACAATACGTAATTGCGATGCATGATACTATATAATCAAAAAAGGATGGTTTTTTTCATCTTTGGTGAGAATGCAGTTAAATCTCAAAATTCTGGAGGAAGAATTTAATGATAGCAATGATCACTCTACTGTTATTGCCCCCCTCACTTTTGAATTCAATCCAGATTAATTTAATACCCTTTCATTCTTGACACTATTTCTTCATATTTTCATTATATTCAATGCCTCCTTCCCACTGCATTCAACTTCCTTTCATGTTTCTCTTGAGAAATCAAACATTTCCATAATACGTAGTAAGCGGTTCCGTACAGCCAATTTAGCTTCATTTGACATTCATTCTGCCTTTTCCACTTCAGATCTCAATAGCCGCTTATTCCTAGAAGTGAGGATGGTTTGCAAGGATAGAAAAATACGGAGAGGTAGAATGAACTGTTTTGCCTAAAGTAGATTTAGTTGTATTTCCTTTCCTGTCCTTATCTCATGCCTTTACTTATTTAGCTTATTATTGTTCATTTCTTTGCTGTGCTTTAGATAACACTCCAAAATGGAACTATGTGATGAGTATGAAAAGGCTGCCTTTCTAATAGGGAGCATGGAGAATGATAATGTGTCTCATTGATTAAAGTTGCATTCACATTTCAGGGAAGAATAGCTATTTTAATAAGAACTGCCAAAGCGAGGGCTTCGAGTGATTTCCTTTCAGCTGTACATTATTAATAGAATCAATTAGTCAAATTTACACTCCAGGAAAAATATTGATAAGGTAAAGGTTAAAGAATGAAGAGAGGTGACTTAAATATGAAAAATGGCATACAGTTTAAATGCACACGCTATGAGTAGTATTTTCTTGTTTAATTCATAAGCAGCAGCACCAGGGATGGGTGCTAAAAATTTTTTACTACCAGTTCTGTGAGCATGACTTATTTTGTGGGCATGGCTTGGGGGTAATGTGACTGGGTGGGCGTGGCCAACTTTTGTTTTTTTTACTTTTAAAATCATTTTTTTCTACAACCTTAAGAGGTTGCAGAAAAAAATGCTTTTAGGAGCCTCTGACAATCAGGCAACTCAGCTGGGATTGCCAGAGGCTTTTGAAAGCTTTTTTTCCCCCCTTCAACCTCTTCGGCTGAAGAGGTTGTAGAAAACAAAAATGCCTTTAAAAGCCTCTGGCGATCCCAGCTGAGCTGTGCGATCATCAGAGGCTTTTTTTTAACTTTTAAAAGCATTTTTTCAGCCGAAGAGATTGTAGAAAAAATACTTTTAATTTTTTTTTTAAAAAAGCCTCTGATGAGTTGGGCAGGGTAAGCGAGTGGCGACCGGCCCAAGGACCGGTTCGGGCACATGGCCAGCCAATGTTATTATGGTTCTCTGAACTACTACAAATTTTTACTACCAGTTCTTGCAAACTGGTGTGAACCAGGAGCAACCCACCACTGAGCAGGACTGCTAGCTTTTCTAAATTAAGTTGCTGGGGGAAAATGAATATATATAGCAGAATGATAGAAAATGGAAACAGCTAATGCATTGTCTCTGATATATAGCTTTCAGATCCCAGAATTCCACCGCCATTTATGAGAATTCTGGGAATTAAAGTACTCACCCCTGAAAATTGTCAAATTTGAGAAACACTTATAGGATTTTCCCAGTTCCAGCCTGTTTGCCAGTAGGTGGCAGACTAGTCAATGCAATCACAGAAATAGACTTGAGCAACATAATTTAATACTTTGGGCATGAGAGAGAATTATAAGCTTTTTGTGTAGAAAGAGTTGTGATCGCTTTGAAATATAGGCACACACATATGCTTGAATCCCATTTTAGGGCATGATAGCCAACCTTCCATCATTTCTGGCATTTAAGGCTCTATTTGCAACAGCTAAAAAATAGAGGACACAGGAGCTGATAATTGACCAGCTCCCTGATGGAAATTAATCCTCCAGCTTTTGTAAGATCTCACAGTAGATTTTTTTTTGCTACTGCTAGCAAAAGCAGAACACTTCCACCAGCCTCTGAGGAATGCTGTCACAACTAGAACAATGGGCAATAATGTATGTTTTGCATCTTAAATGACAAGTTGTGATTTAGTCATCCAAGAGTTTATAACACACACTTTAAAGTAGCAAATAAAACCCAAATTCTGAGACTGCAGACAGGCAAGATTACCTCTGTGTGTACAAAGATACTTCAGGCATTTCTCTTGAAGTATTGAGACTGCCTACTGTGAATCTCTTTCCCTCTGGTTCTTTTAATAAAAAAGAGGAAAAGCTGGATGATTGGTGCAAAGCAAAGTGCCAATCTCCAGCCTATCCATTTACAAACCCATCAATTTGGGGTAATATGATTTTTCATTTTATTCTACCTTCAAAATATAAAACTTGACTTATTTTTTAAATCCCAGATTTGTGACCCAGAAGAGGCCAGTCACTCTATTTTAAGAAGTACATAGAAATAAAATGGTTCTTCTCTCCTACAAATCCAAATGGCCAGCAGAGATAGCAGTAGTCATTTAGTTTCTCAAATTATATCTAAGCAGTATGCTGGCTGAGAAATATTGTATATTTCTCTTGGAGTGCATTTTTGCAGAGTAGCAACTTGAGGAAAATTGAGAATTAGACTAGGGAAACTTTCATTCTAATTTCCATTCAGCTAAAACATATGTTAGATGACTGTGGACCTTTCAGCCAATCTAACTGGAAAGATTGTTGTAAGGATAACAGAATATTCTGGATGCAAGTGAGGAAGGGTGGGATAAAAAGGTCAACTTATTCTAGGAACATCTACCACGCTACAGACAAACCTAACCATACTAATATGGTGCGGATATATCAAAATCAGGGGTTAGTTCTAATTTTTTTTACTACCGGTTCTGTGGGCATGGCTTATTTTGTGGGCGTGGCTTGATGGTCAATTCTTTAGGATTTAGCAGAGGTACTGGTCTACCAGGCTTTTAACTGCTTGCAGAGCTGTACTGATCTACCCATTTATTTTTGCAGGCACTGATCTATTCATGTATGTTTGCAAGCACCGGTCTACTCATTTGTTTTCTTTTAAAACTGATCAGCTGTAGGGCGGCCCTTTGAAGCCCCGTGGCAAGAGTTTAAACAGCTTTTTTCCCTCTAGCCATCAGCTGGAACTCAGGAGGCAGCAATAGATTGGAGGTGGGATCAAATAAAAGGTAAGAATAACGCGGGGGGTGGGGAGGCACCAGGGGGGCAGAACCGATTCAGTGACATCATATCGTCACTGCTACCGGCTCGGGAGAACCAGGCTGAACTGGGAGGAACCCACCACTGATCAAAATGGTAATGTTTTGATAAGAAAACCCTAGAGCAATGTAATATTCTGCAGTTACACAGAGGAGCAGACATATCTTTTCTTGGAATCATAAGGCAGCTATGAAGGACATCTGTAGGAATATTTATTTTTCAGATATCCAATAAGATCTAAACTTACTACATCAAAGTTGAATTTTGGTCACGGGAGCATTTTTTCTCTCTTCTTCTCTCTTTACATACATATCATGAAGATAATATGGCCCAGCCTCCAACTACATTTAGAAAATTGCATTTCATATTAATCACACTAGAAGCAATTATCTGTACACGCGAGCCTATGGCATTAATCAAAAGCTTTGAAACGTAAACTATATAAATACACTTCTCTCAATAAATGCACATTTCTAAAATAAATTGGATCTGTACATACACAATATGACCAGTGTTGTGCCCCAGGGTCATTTGATCACCTTTTGCGACCTTTTGAAAAGCAAAGTCAATGGGGAAGGCAGATTCACTTAACATCCATGTTACTAACTTATCTACTGTAGTGATTCACTTAAAACTGTGGCAAGGTCAGTCATAAAATGGATTAAAACTCACTTAACAAATATTTTATTTAACAACAGAAATTTTGGGTTCAATTATGGTCGTAAATTGAGGACTACCTGTATGGCAAAGACCAAGGAACCAGAGAGTAGACCAGCTCCTTGGAACCTCTCTGGAGAAAGAGAATATGGAAGATCAACCACATGTGCTCCAGGCAGCTACTCTTTACAAGGAGATTGCAAGTAGCAATTTTCTGTGGGTTTGACCACTGGGGAATGACAGGATTAGTCATCCTGCTTGCAACTGTAGCAGAAATGTTTAAAGAACACTAAGTTTACAAACTTCCTTTCAAATCACTTTCAGAAATTTCTCATTAAGTATTTTAAAGCTAATAGAGACCTTCAGAACCTCACATTAGAAAACTGAGTCAGTCTTCAATCCTGTACAAAAGAAAAATTTAGTCAGAAGCTTAAGAATTTAAAGAATCTGAAATAAACAGCAAAAAACTAAATAAGATTTTAATCTTAGAAAATTATTCGTAGACTAAGGGTCCAGGTAAAATTGGAATACTGAATCTTTTACAGTAAGATTTTGGAATTAATTATAAAGTACAAATAGTTTTTCATGGAAAATAGATCCTGTTTTGGATTTTACAAAACATAACATAGATAAGCGGTTTCATGATTTCAAAAATTGGACACTAAAAGAGAAATACAAATGACAAACCAAGAGATATTTTCCCCTATTGGATTTGCAAAAGAGGTTAAAGCTTTGAAGAACTCTGCAATGAGACAAAGAAGAAATGAAACCAAATCCTACAATAATATTTGAACTAAGATTAAGACTGTCAGAAATAAAAAGGAGGAATATAAAGTTGGTTTATTAATCAAGGTTAAAACAAGAGTTGTTATGCTGGATAAGCCCTTTATGGACTTTCTGCAGACATCAAGACTGAACATATTTTCATATTTTATGGATGTATTTCTAGATACGAGATGGAATGTGACATAACTTTAGTGGTGGTAATCAGTTACTAACTTAGTGTAAACTTGTGATAAAGGTTGGAAATAATTTCTTTGTATGCTACTCTTCTTTTTATTCTGATTGTTCTCTTTTTTCTTTTTCCATGTACTTTTTATTTCTCTCTATTCTCTTTTCTTTCTTTAAGTTTAGTTTATATTAGATTTTACTATTATAATCAAATGTATATATGGAACTCTTACATATGCATTTAGAAGTACACCAAATTAATTCACTGGCACTTCTATCATTTCTTCTTTAACAAAACCATTTTTTAACAATATGTTTCAGATCTTCCAAAAGACCTTACATAAAATATTTTATGTTTTAATTATGAATGTTTAAGAAGCTGTATGATTTTTAAGCTCCCCATATGCTGGTGTAATGATTGGATTTTGATACATTTGGTACTCTTGCTAATTTCCTGATCATTACTGTTGATGTATTGGCATAATGGCTTGCAAATACTAGCAACCTTCTGTAATATCAGAATCTTTTGCTGAAACTTTTTTTAAAAAATTAAAAGAACAAAAGAAATAAACCAGTGCAGACACGGAGTTCTTGAAGCAGAAGACAGTATCTGACAGTATCTGACCAAAATTTTCAGGATGGATACTACTACATGAACGAATGTCAAAATGACATAATACTATACAAACATTTAATTTACATCATCTGCCAACTTTAAAGGAGAAACACAACATGAAAGCATGATGGGACAATAAATGGATTGTGTTAAAACCCAGGAATACAGCCTCACGTTTCTCAAATGCAAAAGGATATAATTCACTAGCATTTCAATCTGCAATTACAGTACAGCAAGATTATAGTTAAAATAGGACTTGAGGCAAAAAGTCTTTTGAAAATCATGACATGGTTGCCAAAAGAAAAATACTGTGTTGAATGTGACAGTCAAAGAATGCTAAAATGCCTCCTCTATTGATCACACAATATCTCAAATAATCTATGACACATATTCTAACAGGTTTATCATAAAATGAAAAGCTTTATACTCTATACAAGAGCTGGAGACATACTAAATACTGCTATAGTGACTTAAACTCAAAACTAGGCTAGGGATATGACACACCATTGAGGACCATCTTGTTTTCGTCCTGGGTTTTTAAAGGAACCTCAGTAAAGCAACGCCTAGAATATCGTGGAAGAGAAGAAAAGCTATGATTTATATTTCAAAAGCAATAACTATGTTGGGACTGTGATACATGAAAAAGGTATTTCATGTTAGGTGTGAAATGGAGTGAGACTTGAAAAGAAAGAGAACTTTGGATTGGTTTCATAAATCACATATGAGTTTGCAGGATGATTTACATGTTGATCTTACTCAATTTATAGAAGTTAATCTCATGTTAGTTTTTGGAAGCCACATTTCACTGAATGCCTTGGAAGCAAATATTGCATCACTCTCAAAAGTCAGGGAGTTTATAGAAACAATGACAAAATTGAACACTTTTGGTGAATGTTAAAAGTTAAGTGAGGTAAGTGATATGGTAAAGGAAAAATACCAACCTCCCCTGAATAAGTCACAAAAGCAGAAAGTAAGCCACAATATCAGAGAATGAGAATTGACACACTTAAGCTTAAAAGCTATCATGATAATGGAGCAGATTCAGTGGTTGGGGAGGAAAGTTGAGGTGGCTGGTAAACGTTGTAGGTTGACAAAAAGAAACTTAGAAACAATGCACCTGACAGACATATCAATTCTGTATAATTACATTACCCCATCTTTCTATGTTGTCTAGCTTTGATAAAACCTATGGTCTCTAGACTAGTGGCCTCCAACCTTTTGGGCACCAGGAACCATTTCCATGAAGAGAATTTTTCCTGCGGACCAGAGGGGTGTGTGATTTCATGTGCTGCCTGCAACCCCTAGATGGGGCTTCACTTGTTTGTGTGGCCTGATTTCTGGCATTCCATGGAGTGGTGCTGGTCCATGAACCAGGGATTGGGGATCACTGCTCTAGACAGAGAATAGAACTAGTTGCTGAAGCTGGAAAGTCTTAACCAGAAGGAAAGAAAGGAAACCAGAGACTACAGAAATAAGTACTTGCTTATATGTTCATTGGAAGCCTCATTGGGGCTGTTGGTGAGAAAGTAACTCCTACATCTGTGATGATGAATGGTGGGCACGCAAGATCAACTCCGGCACACGCCAGCTGATTTTTGGGCCTTCTGGGCCAACGGAAGTCGGCAAATGTCTGTTTCCGGCTTCCAGAGGGCCTCTGGGGGGGGAAGCCATTTTCTCCCTTCCCAGACTCCTAGAAAGGCTCTGGAACCTGGGGAGAGCAAAAAATGGGCCTACCAGGACAGTAGCATGTAGGATAGTGGTGGCTAATCTTTTTGCCATCACGTGCCAAAAGCGGGGGGAGCACAGGGGGGTTATGAGCACATGTGCAGGGGGCAGGGCACATAAAATGATGGGTGGGCACATGTATGTGCGACCACCCTCGTGCTCCACCCGCTTTTGGCACGTGATGGCAAAAAGATTAGCCACCACTGTCCTACATGCTACTGTCAGAAGAATTTATGTTCTTGGTCAGGCATTTTATTTCAAACATGACTTTGAGCTCTTAATTTGGATAGCTTAGGTTCTAAAGAATCTGTTTTTGTCCTCAAGTCCTGTTCATAAATTCTCAAAGTTTTGGGGAGAATAAACTTCACTAGGTTCTTTCCACCTTTGGAGACACTGATGTTTACTTTCTCTTATGTGTTGCCCATTTCTCTGTCTACAAGAGTCTCTGAAAAGCAAAAGTCTAAAGTATATCTCCCATTAAGATTTTAGTTCCAAATGTTCAATGAATAATGAAAAAAGACTTTTCAGCATAGATCTTACACTTTAGATATGATCAAGTGTATATTTGTCATCAAGTGTATATTTAGCATGAGGATCTAACCAATATAACTTTTTACTGTAAATGTAACAGATGTAGGTTCTTCTTATTCTCATGCTACATTCACATATGGAAGTTTGCCTCCAGATTTTTTTTAATCAATAAACTTAATCAAATACTCATTCCCTATAATAGTATTTTATGCATACTCAAGTTGATTACATCAGGTATTTTATAGACAAATTCCTGCCCTTCACTCAAAAAAAAAAAAAAACCCCTACAGCTTTCTCCTTTCTCAAATATACAACCAATAGCTCCTTTTTCCAATATTCCAAGTCAGTTTAGTCTCTCATACAGTCTAAAAGGCTTACATTTTAAATGATGGAGTAAAATGTTAAGGCACAAACTGTTCTTAAAGGAGCTAATGAGTCCTAGTAAGTAAGCAGACACTCTCTCTCCCTGGTAGGACATGAGCAATCTTTTAATAGGATCGTGTGTGCTATGACTTGCATCTGCTTAAGAGAAAGCACATGCACCCAGCCATGGCTGAGAGAAAGTAAATTGAGAGCAATTGAGTACAAGAAGTGTGCACATTACACCAAAGCAAATATTTGCTAAAACAGAAGAGATAAGGCCTTTGCCAATGAGCCAATTAGGGGCATTCCACTGATGACTGTCAAGGATGTTATTAAAGTTCCAAACCAGAAAGAGCAAAGAAAGGAAGTAGACTAACAGTTGTGTAGATTTTCTCACAGAAACCTCTGTATACTGCTAAGAACTTTTCCAATAGATAAAATTATATACCAGAAACCAGGTAATAGCCAAGTATTGTCTCACTGCTGGTGCAACTAGTGACAATAAAAGAATGATTTAGTGTTTTTGATGAGTTGTCTTTCTGCAATGGTGCAAATATTTCTTTGGCTGGGTATATACCAAAAAGCTTAAATATATTTATTCTGATTATAATTATAATTATCTTATTGCCAATGCAGCTGGTTCTTTACAGAGCACACAAAAAAGTAAAGGAGATTTACCTCAGAAAGCATATTTAAGGAAGATTCCAGAATTTATCCATTGGGCACATTCATCCCTTTGGCAGCCTAGCTGTTTTGAGGCTTACATTTTTTTTTACTCAATGCTCAACTGCCATGTTCTCTACAACAACTATATACTGTATTTACCTTGATGCTGTTTTCCTTTGTGAAAGAATCTTCCCTTTCTATTTTATTCACAGAGAATTTGAGAATTGCTTTCAAATGATTCTTTATGGTGCCTTCCTACCTATTTTAATGTTGGAGATAAGGAAAGACACCACTCCTGTTGCTTTTTTAAAAAATATATATATATGGTTGGTGGTATATTATTTTACATTTTTTCTTCCACCAACCTGAAACCTCCCTGGCCACCTCTCCTACTACATTTGAAAAAGTCCAATGAAAAGACATTTTCTCCAATGGCTTCCCTTCAGTTTTAATTGCAGTTGCAGAGAGGTTTCAGAGCACTGAAGAAATGACTGCACAGAGAAGGATGGAGCATTCTCCAGCAACTGTTGTCTGTCTCTTAACTAACAATGTACAAGATAGTCCAGTACACATCACCACTGAGAGTTTCACTGACATTTGCTTTTCCTCTGATATGTTTTCTTTTCCACACAGAAAATCAAGGAAAAGCTTTCTGCACAGTGGTAGCTGAAATCCCATCATGAGTTTGCACTAAGCCCTGAAATCAAAACAAAGATATATCTCAAACAGTGGCATATCCTTCAATGTCTGCTTCCTTTCTCTTCTCTCCTTTACTTCCTTGTGTGCTCTATAAAGAGCCAGGTGCATTGGCAGTAAGAGAAGAAATTATAGTCAGAATAAATATATTTAAGTTTTCTGGTATATACCCAGCCAAAGAAATATTTACACCATTGCAGAAAGAAAACTCATGAAAGCCCTAAATCATTCCTGTATTGTCACCGGTTGCACCAGCAGTGAGGCAATAATTAGCTATTACCTGATTTCTGGTATATAATTACATCAGGCTTGCAACACTCAGTCTGAATTGTAAATGGGCTGTCATTTCACCAGATGTTTTGCTAAGTCTCAGAAAGTCAAACAAGATTCATAATTAGCACTAGCATCCCAGGCCCCTAAAATCAGCTGCTCTTGCAGATAAAAGAACAAAAAGTTCTTTTATGTTGCTTACTCCCACTGAAGTTTCAGCTGACTGCTATAAGCATGAAGTCTGCTGCTTTGTAAGTAGTTGGGCAAAAGGTTTTGCTGACATTCACACTGATTGTTGGGTATTATATGATCAAACTATCTGATCAGGCAATCTTTTGTGCGTTGGGCATAATCTTTAATTGGGTCAATAATCCTGTTTCGTAGCTTTTTTTTTTTTTCATAACAGCAATTAATGTAGTTGCCATTTTAGTTCCAGAACTGTTTTTCCAATAATGTGTGTGATTACTGGGTAGGTGGGTTGGCAGGGGTCTGTAAAGGGTGGATTTCCAAGCAACTCCCAGCCAGAGTTAGTGTTGGGGATGATAACTACAGCTTACCATGGCTTTATGAAATAATATTTACTCATTCAAATAATTTCACATTAAAGCATTAAAATATAAAATAAAATAAAACATAAACAATTTCACTAACTTTTCAAGCATTGCAATAAGCATTCTACACACACACACAAATGCATTTTCTGCTTAATCCATCCTACCAGGGTTCATAAATACTGATTTAATTGACTTAAATTTAAAGGCTTTGCCTGATAAATACACTAAAGAAATCTTTCCTTTGCCTAAAGTTTGAGTTACCACTAGGGCTATTTCTCCACATAAGCACAAATAACAAATTCAATGAAGGACTTGTAAACAAGCATTCCCATTAAGAAAGCTTCTAGACAGTTAATTGCTATGCCAGACACCTTCAGTGACAATTAGATAGGCTTTCGTGAAAAATATAAACACATTGACACCCAATCAGACAGGGAAGGTATATTTTAGATCCTGTTGGTTAAAGAATTTCAGCTGGTTAGTTCCAGGAAGACAACCTTCTCTGCTGTTGCCCTGCACTTTGGAACATCTTACCTGCAGAGGTGAAGTTGGCCCCCATTATTCTAGTTTTCCAAAAGAGTGTTAAGACCAGAGTGCTAAGACTCTGCCAATTGGCTTGGAGATTGAAGAGAGAAATGTGATCCTGGGGGTGGCTGGTGATATGAGGACACTTCCTCCACCTTTTACATCTGTAATCGTTTAACTTTTTAAAGCTCTGTTTTATCTTTATTTTTAATCTATGCTTTTATACTACTTTTTACATTTTTACTGTAAACCTCTCAAAGTCACTTAGCTGAGATATGCAGTGTATAAACAAATAAATAAAAGACTTAAGGCTAACGGATAAGAGATACAGTGAAAGCATGTATTTAGGAAATTTCCCTTCTCCCCAAGAGCCACTATGTTAGTGCTTATAATTTTATACCCCTTTCTAAAGGTATAATCACTCATTTATTTATTTCTCACCTGTATTATTTTTACAAATAACTCCAAACATATACAATACTACTTCTTTCTCCTTTTTTCCCATCAACAACCACCCTGTGAGATGAGTTGTGCTGAGAGAGAGTAACTGGCCCAAAGTCACCCAGCTGGCTTTCATTCCTAAGGTGGGAATAGAACTCAGTCTCCTACTTTCTAGCCTGATGCCTTAACCACTAGACCATGATTGCTTGTTTCTACAAACACTGTTAATTGTCCTTCGATTTAAAAAGGCCTGTTGAATGGGAATTAAGTTCAGTTAATTAAAGCTGTGGCAAACCATTTCTGAAAAACTTTGCCAAGAAAACTGCCAGGACTTGTCCAGGAAATCTCCAAGAATGGGACATGACTGAAAGGAAGAAAAAAAATGGCAATAGCACTTAGATTTATATACAATCTGGGTCCTCATTTTACCGACCTCAGACAGATAGAAGGCTGAGTCAACCTTGAGCCTGTTGAGATTCAAACTGCCAAATTGCTGCCAGCCAGCAGGCAGCAGAAGTAACCTGCACTACTGCATTCTAACCACTGCACGACTACGACTCTCATGAAGGCTACAGTCTTATAGTCAATTTGCAAAGGTGTACATTAGCCCTGCACTTGATCTGGATTTATGCATCATCCTAAACCATTACTTGTTTAAACCTAAGTTTGTTGGATAATCCACAACTGTCTAGGGTGACACATCATATGGTTGACACAAATAGAATTGGCAAGCAGTGGTGTTATAAACCAGGGTTTTTTTTCCAAATATGGTAACTTTAAAATGTGGGCTGGAAAATTATAGCAGTCCATGCATCTTAAAGTTGTCACATTTGAAAAATACTGTTGTAAACCAAAGAAACAAATTAAAAATAAATAAATTTCTCAGTCCAAGTGATAGCCATCGAGACTTCTTAAAAGAACTTAAAGTATGAATTTGTTGATATTATATGCAATTTCTATTTAAGGCTGATATGCTCTCCATAACTGAAAATATGAACCTAGGTTTTAAAAATGAATCAAAGAGTGACAAAAGAAACTATAGACCAACTGAATATCTAGTCCTGTGAAAATGATTGAAGGAATTATTAAAAGGGAAAGAAGCAAATACATTTTTTTAAAAAAAAACCAGACTTGCACAAAAGGTACTAAGTTTTCTCTATTTTGTGTGGGGGCGAGGTCAATATGTAGAGGAAATCCAATAGATATTGTACACTATGATGTTTAAACTGCATTTGGCAAAGTCCTCCTGTGCAAACAATTGCAATGAGATAAGGGAACAGGTGCTTTATGGACTGGCAATTGGTTGAAAGGCTGGAAACAGAAAGAAGGAATAAATATGCCATTCTCAGTTTGCAAGGTATTCAGAGTGAGAGCTCACAGGAACTAGAGTTGGAACTGACTCTGTTTTAATTTGTATATAAGCTAAATACACCTTTTTTTTTAAATACGAGAACATTATTGTGTCAACTAATCAGTTTGAAGGTGGTTTAATTAATTCATGTAATTGCTAAATCAAAGTTAGCCCAAATCAAGAGAACAAGAAATCATCTTAATTTTATATGATGGCCTATACTTTCCTCACAATCCTTAAAATACCTTGGAATCAGTGAAAGAAAGTACAATACAAAAATGGACATCATTTTAATTAGTATTTTAATTTACATTATGTATATCCTGGATTCCCTAACTATAAAATGTTTTATAGTGTTTCTAAAAAAGACTTTGTATAAAATGGATTTTGGGGATCAGTTTATACAAGCGATCTCGGCAATTTATCAAGAACAAACGGCACAAATCATTATCAACGGTAGTTTAACCACTAATTTTAACATACAGAAAGGAACTAGACAAGGTTGCCCATTATCTCCACTATTGTTTATTCTGTCTCTAGAAGTGTTGTTGAATGCTCTACGGGACTCGGACAATCTGAATGGAATAGTTGTAAGGCAAAAAGATTATAGAACAAAGGCATTCGCAGATGATCTGGTCGTTACCCTAACACGACCTTTGGAATCTATCATACAGATGAAAAATATTATAGAGGAATATGGTCTGGTTTCAGGTTTTAGCCTGAACCAGAAAAAGACTAAGATGATAGTTAAAAATATGCTGGAACCACAAAGGAATGAACTTGAAAGGTTGGCAGGCTTTGAAATAGCTGCAAAGGTGAAATATCTAGGAGTTCAAGTTGCAGCATCTAATATAAAACTTTTTCAAAATAATTATGAGGAACTGTGGCACAAGATTCAAAAGGACCTTGAAACGTGGAAGAAGCTGCAACTATCTCTGCTTGGTAGAATAGCAGCTGTTAAGATGAACGTTCTACCTAGATTTTTGTTTTTGTTTCAAATGATCCCGGTGCTTAAAAGTGACAAGTCTTTGTTGGAATGGCAAGCAGGTTTAAATAAATTTATTTGGAATGGGAAGAAACCGAGAGTTAAATTTAAAATTATGCAAGATGCTCGTGAAAGAGGTGGCCTTAAAGTTCCAAACCTACGTTTATATTATGAGGCTGCAGTGTTGACACAAGTGGGAGATTGGATTGGAACAACAAAAACAGAAATTTTGAATATTGAAGGCCACGATTTGCGACTTGGATGGCATGCATATTTATTTTATGAAGATAAGAGAGACAGAGTTTTCAACAGTCATATCTTAAGATATGCCTTGATGAGAGTTTGGAAGAAGCACCAGTTTCAATTGGATTACAAAATACCTTTGTGGTTGGATCTTGGGCAGATTATGCCAAATATAAAGTCACTCGGGGGGTTGTTATACAAAGAGATACTTTTTAATGATGGGGGCAGATGGAGTTTGAAACCTTTGAATATCCTGTTGGAAGAAGGAAGGAATTTAACTTAGTTGCAGTATCTTCAACTTCAAGCGAGATGGAGAGAAGATCAGAAAATTGGACTAATGTTACATGAAGAAGATTTGGTGACTCAGATAAAATGTAAAGGGCCGATGCACATTAAGCAAGTGTATAATTTACTGTTAGAAAGGGATTCAGAGGGTGAATTAGTTAAAGATTGTATGATAAAATGGGCACAGAATTTTGCAGAGCCAGTGATGTTGGAAACATGGAAAAAGATTTGGGTCCAGAATGTCAAATTTACACAAGCACAGAACTTGAGGGAAAATTTTTATAAGATGTTTTATAGATGGCATCTAGATCCTAAAAAGCTATCATGTATGTATCCAAATGTTCAACCTAAATGTTGGAGGTGTGATTGTTTGGATGCAACATATTTTCATATTTGGTGGACGTGCAAAAAATTGAAAGCATTTTGGATTAAACTTTGGTGGGTAATACAGAACATTTTGAAGAAGAAGCTTGAATTTTCTCCTCAGTTTTTTTTGCTGGGAATAGTTAAGGGCTGTTCATTAACTGAAACGAGATTAATTTTATACATGCTTACTGCAGCTAGATTACTGATTGGACAATATTGGAAGAAGGATAGTGTACCTACTATAGAGGAATGGATATTGAAGATGTCTAATTTTGCAGAAA
The DNA here is from genome assembly GCA_030761175.1 of Masticophis lateralis. Taxonomy (NCBI): domain Eukaryota; kingdom Metazoa; phylum Chordata; class Lepidosauria; order Squamata; family Colubridae; genus Masticophis; species Masticophis lateralis. The sequence continues at coordinate 48,473,008 of JAUDYJ010000001.1, forward strand.
TGGCTAAGATTTCTGCATACCTGAAAGACAGGACCCATGAAGCTTTTACTAAGGAGTGGAAGAAATGGGTAGTATACATGCAGAATAAATATCAAAGCAAAAAGTTTCAAGTAGCACTTGAGTTATAATAATGTCTATTAATTACATAACAGAATTTATATTTTTATGATGATGTATTGTTTGAATCTGATATATTTTCATATTTTTTTTAAAGCCAAAAGATGTTATAAGTTTTGTCTAACTTTTTTCTATTATAAATGGTTAAATTTGTTACCTTATTTTATGCCATTTTGCTTATCCTGCTTAATGTTGACTTTTATATCTGAATGGTCAAGAAATATTATTAAGAGTAAATTTTGAGAATTATAGTTAATGTTAAATATTTATATGATATTTTAATTTTAAATTTAAGATGTTTGAGATGCTCAAAATTATGTTATTACTTGTTTTAGTTAAGTGTTAAATTTAGTATGCGAGATTTTTTATGAGTTTTTTATAAATGATTCATGTGGTTATATATTTGGCTAGGGGGGTAATAGATGTTATGATGTTATAAGTTTAGAATATTTTTTTGTACTATTTAAGCTTAAATTTATTATATTCTTAGCTAGATCTCACCTTAAAAAGTTGTTGGTTGTGGATTGTAATATATAATTGTTTGATAGTGGAAGTTGTGGGGGGAAGGGGGGGTGAGGGGGGATGGGAGGGGGTGGTTGTTGGGGTGGGAGGAGTGGGGGGAAGGGATATTAAAAACTGTATTTTAAAACTTTTTCAATAAAAAAAATGTTTTATAGTGCTTGATATTTCAAAGGAATTTGATATATGGGGATTAAGGATTATTAATTCAGAATAACCTCCAGTACTACTTTCTTCATTCACAGGAACTGTCTAGCAAATTAACCCAAATAGGAAGACTTAAGATGGTTGCCTGTTCCCTTCTTCCATTTTCTGCTATTAGGCCTTTTCTGTAAACTCTGACACCAGGTATTCTTCTTCTTCTTAAATGAAAACTCAAGTCAATTCTTTTGTCCTCAAAGCAAAACATTTCAGACTTCAAACCATGAGAAACTAAATGTTTATAAGAGTGCATTACTGTTTCCGACAGGATAATTAGTTGAGCACTTTTTTTCAAAACAAAACCATTTTTCCCCCCCAAAGTTCCCATCTGGTATGCTTCATCCAGATTCTTAACAAAACATTTCCATTTTCCCCTATTTACTTTTCTCAAAACATGCCAGAGTGAATCTGGATAACTGATTCCAATTTGCAAACAACTTTTTTTCCACATAAATAAATACTCAATATCAATCAAATTTAACTATGTTCATTATACACCAGCATCATTCACTCCACTCCAATTAATATAATTATCTCAATAATCAGATAAAAATTATTACAGACTCTTCTCCCTGTAATAAATGTTTTATTGGCAATAGACGAAAAGAAGAAAATTGCCCTGCTTAAAAATATCTTCTCAAATCAGTCCCCTGAGACACTTTTTAAGCTTTAAAAAAACACTAAGATAAAGCAATTTATTTCTCCTTTGATTCACTGTTCTGCTATAAATTTAAATGCCAGTTTTACTTTTCATATTTCCCTGTATATTGAGATCTTGAAGCACACAGGACACATCTATAGAAAGTGGACTTTTGTATTTCTTCTCAGGCATTAAGAAGCTCTTTGCTTTTCACAGAAAATTATATTTACAGGACTGACATTATTATTCCTCGTATTAAGATTAGGTTCATAATCCAAAAGACTAGGAAAGGGAAGTAAGTCTCATTTGCCAGTGGTGGGTGGATTTGTGTTACATATGTAGCTATGTAACACATAGCTGTTTTGCTTTATAAAGTAAAAACAGTCATTTTTTTGTGGCTACTGTTGTATATTTATTCTTTTTAGGTCCTCAGGGACAGCCAAAAGCCACAGAGGCATAGTTATGATATAACAGGAAGGGAGGTTAGAATTTTTCAGATGGATTTACCCTCACAATCCCCCCACTTTAAAAAAGAAACAGAAAAAAAATCTATAGACTTGTTAAGCCTTTGGAGAATTAACCCATCTCTTTTGCTTTCCAATTAAAAATCAACAAAAGCTTGTGCTTTGTTATTTGGCAATTTGCCAGAGATATTCACCAGTGATATCTGGGATGTGAGGACTTTAGATTGACAAAAAACACAATGTTGGAGGGACATTTGTCCCTAAGGTAAAAAAGCATTCTCAGCAGTTGTAACTCTGAAACAGAGTGCTTCAAGAGGTATCAATAATTATTCTACTTCTAGTAATGCCAAAGCCCTTCATTTCCTAGACTGCTCCAGAATCAACCTTGGACAACCTAAATCTGGAATTTATTTATTTATTTGTATGTTTGTTTGTTTATGATAATTCTGGTTAAAAAATAAAAAGTTAAAATCAGACATTTAAACCAGGAACACGTGGAGAAGATGAGGTCTGAATGAGGGGAAGTGGAATCTGTTATTACTCAATCAACCACTTCCATTGGGCTGTTCCCCCACTGGGGTCCCAAGCGGACTGGCAGACTCATGTCTTTAGGCCCTTATGGAAAGATAGGAAGGTTGGGGCCAACCTCACATCAGAGGGCAAAGTGTTCTAGAGGGCAGGAGCAACAGCTCTGAGGTCCTCAAAGAAGGAATAATGGAATAATAGAAAATGTCATCATGATATGAAACCAAAGAAGGAAAAAAAAATAAAGTTAAGTCTTCTCTACAGATTTTTATGAAAAAGTGAAAGTGCAATGTACAGTATTAAGTTTTTCCTATTTTTTTACGTTTCTTTTTCTCTTCCACATTTTGTGAGTATAACACCAAACCCCCAACAATTTTTTCTCTTTCAATTTTCACAGCATTTACAGTATACACTGCATACAACAGTTTGTACACATAACATAAATGTTCTTCAATGGACAAGCAAAATGGTACTGATAATTTGCCAATTTGATTTGACTTTTTTGTCTTGTTGCTCAAAAGCAATTAGTCTGCTATTAATTGTTATTTGTTCTTTTCACTTGTCTTTTTTTGGTATCTTACAGAATACAGAATAACAGAGTTGAAAGGGACCCTGGAGGTCTTCTAGTCCAACTCCCTGCCTTGGCAGAAAATCCTACACCACTTCAAACAAATGGTTATCCGATATCTTCTTAAAAACTTTCAGTGTTGGAGCGTATACAACTTCTGGAGGCAAGTTGTTCCACTGATTAATTGTTCTGTCAGAAAATTTTTATCTTATTGTCATTTATTTAATTCAAACAGAATCAAAGGAGTTGGAAAAAGCTATTTAGGCACTGAATCTAGTTTATTGCTTGGCCCAGGAATGAAATTTAAAACATCCTTGACAAATGTCTACTTAATTTCTGCTTATCTATGCATTGTACTGAAAAAGGGCACTACGTTGCCAACTTTATGCTGAGTGCAACAAGTTCCCATGGAAGAATTAAAGGGTTGCATCCAGATTACTTCCAATTCATCCATTACCTGATATTATGCTACAAAAATAGTTTTTAACAATATTATTTCCAAACCTAGACTATTTTAACATATAAACAAACCTAGACTATTTTAACATATAAGCATATAAGCACATAAGAAACCAATCAGACTCTGCAAAGAATTGGATTCATAGATTCAAGCAATATCATAAACAAGATATGTGAGTGCTGCCAAGTGTGCCCCAGGTGCAAATATATAAAATAAGAAAAAATATTAATGAAAATACTGCATTGGTTTGCACCCAACAAAGTAGCCACAGATATATGTTGAAACAGTTTTGCAATATATGTTAGGAGAGAAAAGGGAAGAAGCAATATGTGGGCTGATTAACCTTCATACATTTTCTTCTGAAATGTGCTTGAGCCTTGAAAAAAATGTTTATCTGATGTTATAGCAAACAACTCTATTTGAAATATGTCAGACTTCAATTCTACTCTATTCCATGCTCAATTTAGTGCTCATTCTTTCAGGAAGGCAAAATAATGACATTATTAAATCTGTTTGCTACCAACTTAGTTTTAATAAATGTTAGCTTTTCTCTGGCAGAAGCCTAAAATATACTGTATATTATTGTATACTGATTTTGTTTCACCCAAAGTTGTAAACAAAAGGATAATTAATTCCATGCTGAATTTGAATTTATTGTAAGAAAATGTCTTGCTAAAAATCATTGCATATTGTTAATCAAAAGTTTTACTCTTGGAATATTTTTTCAATCTATATATATCTACCATTCTGGTGGATAAAAATGGATGCAACAATTTTGTCAGATATGTTTCATAAAACAAAAACATACATCTTGAAAATATATTTTCCTATTTGTAAGAGAAGTTTCAGACCTAACAGAATACAATCATGTCAATATTGGCACATTCCATCTCTACTCATAAGAACTTTTGTAGAAAGATATATATATGGATTAGCCTTCACCATGAATAGTTTGAGATATACTACCCTATACCTTTGTGTGTGTGTGTATGTGTGTGTGTGTGTGTATGTGTGTGTGTGTGTGTGTGTGTATATATATATATATATATATATATATATATATATATATATATATATATATATATATGTATATGTAGGTCTTTGGTTATTCGGGTGTTCTCCCGCATAGAATTGGAAGTATCTTGGCGACGTTTCGACGAAGTCTCATTCATCATCTTCAGGCTGGTGTTCTCGGCTTCGTGCTCCCAGGAAGAAGCACGAAGCCAAGAACACCAGCCTGAAGATGACGAATGAGACTTCATCAAAACATCGCCAAGACACATCCAATTCTACGCGGGAGAACACCCGAATAACCAAAGACCTACACACACACACACACACACACACACACACACACAAAGGTATAGGGTAGTATATCTCAAACTATTAATGGTGAAGGCTAATCCATTATGGACTGATTCTTTTGTAAAATACCATAACATGAGCATGTAGTTTGTGTCACATAATTTACTCCATGTGTTAAACAACACCCAAACCAATCTATAACTTTCTTCAGTAAGATGAGTCCAGTAATCAAATGCTTGGATGTTGTAAAACTTCAAATTGCTACAAAATTTTGTAAACAGTCTAAAATTTTGTACTCATCTTATCATGGAGTAGTAACAAAAACTTTGCAGACAAACATTGGTCCTTGGACCACATATTGAATAGCATGTTAAATACAGGATGCATACACTTTATTTTAGTTGCATTTGTTAAATGGTTTGCTCTTGTGAAACTTGCTAAAACTGTCCTGAATGTTTATGTACTTAACTTGGGTGTTAAAAATAAATACTTTGGGGAAGATTAAGTATAAACTATTTTCCACAACTCCCAATTTGTGAGATCATTAAATTTTCTGTTCACTGGCATTTGTTCTATTTCAATTGGTTTTACCATTTATTTCTAAATACCTTATCTAGATTTTTGTTATAGACAATCCCAAATAATTAGGAAACTCATATAAGACAGGATGGAAAAGCAAAAGATCCCAAACATTTAAGAATGGGAACAATGCTTCTTGGAATTAGTCAGATGAGTGATCCAGGTTCGTTATGAATCATAGAGTAAACATGATGAAGTGACTCTAAAAGGATGTGTTTTTCCATACACCAATCTCATCAGCATTCTAGCTCTCTCTTGTCGAAAACAGAACTAAACAATTAGAAGGAGTGTGGGTGTGAAGTACTCACAAAAATGTCTCTGTTTCAATACATTTAAACACCTAGACTCCACCTGATTTTTTTCTACCATACAGTAGATTAACATAACTCTCCATAAAGAAGAAAACATGAAAGCCTTTTTGATGCTGCTGAAAGGACCAGCAAAAGAATCCCTTGCAGCTCAGATTGTGTACATATTTAGACAAAAATAAATCCTGATATGCAGAGGTCATAATTAAAAAGACAATACTTTTGTTGTATTTTGCTGTGTACATCTAAGGCATATGAAACAGTTTTTCCAAGGAGCAGTTGGAAACATATTCTAGATATTTCCCAGTAATTCTCACCTTCAAACCAAGCTCTGTCTTTTGCCACCATGCAAATCAGTTGGACACAATTGGAACAAAAAATAATACCACGCCTCTGATTTGTTTACATCTTCAAAGAGCAAATCTGAGGCTGGAATCAAGAGTCAACGAACCACGAAAAGGTCAGAGGCTTTTCACATCAAATAAACAATTAAGTTAAAAGCATTATTTTCCCTAGTTCATGAAGTTCAGAATTCTCAGCAAGGATTTCAATATATAATTTCAGATAGCTGCTGCACTGAGATAATAATGAATTAAAACAATTGTACACCTTTTGGCTTTCCACTCAAGTGGCGTGATTACAAAAAGTTTATCAGGATAAGTTGATTGATTTGAACATTGAATTTTGTTTGGGTCCTCTTGATGTCACTGGTTTTGGTTGTGATTTGAGTTTTTCTTTGGTTTTACTAATATACAATATACCAATCATTCATGTTGGGCAACCATTCAAATCTAAATAAATAAATAAATACTTTCTTCTTGCCAAGAAAACTTGAAAACTAGAGCGTAAAGTAGTACAGTTAGCATGCTAAGAATTTTCCATCCATACTGTTTATTATCTAAAACGGGGTGAAATCCAGCAGGTTCTGGTAGTGGAAATTTTGCGCAGTTCGGAGAACTGGCAGCGGAAATTTTGAGTAGTTCGGAGAACTGGCAAATACCACCTCTGGCTGGCCCCAGAGTGGGGTGGGAATGGAGATTTTGCAGTATCCTTCCCCTGCCACGCCCACCAAGCCACACCACGCCCACCAAGCCATGGCCACAGAACCGATAGTAAAAAAAATGGATTTCACCACTGATCTAAAAGTCCAATTCCAATAAGCTCTTAGCTCTTCTTTCCATCCATTCCATAATACCTTACCCTTTTTCTCAAATTGTAGGTCAGGATGAGATTCCTGGAGAAAGAATGTGAAAAGGCTGTGTAGAACTCCAGCACTTTCTGTAAGGCATCCCGTTTAATTACATGAAGGTCACAGTAAGTCAAAGCCCTTACATTCGCACAGGACTGGGCAAGAGTTGTCTCTTTCCAGAAGACATCACCAAAGACATCCCCTTTGCCTAAGGGGGAGAAAGGATCTGCAATCAATTAATTGCTTCCATGTTAAGAAAATTATCAAAATGTTACTGCAAATAATTCCAGAAAGTTTCCACTATTAATAAAAGTACATGCACCAAATTAAACACAAAGGAAAAATTTAACTAAAAATGAGAGACTGGATACAAACTTTCATCTTTTCAGAGACTGGATACAACCTTTCAATAAGCAGCCAATTAATATCATTTTTTAATCAGCACTGTCAGGCTTAATCAACAACCAAAAATTTATATAGATTCAATCAGTAGGATTCATTATTAGAATAATTTGCGTTCTTTTTAAAAAAAAAAACAGACTTATTTATTTATAGATATATTTTATGAACCTTGGAGCTTCACAGCAATTATAAATAAAACAGCCACAGTAAATTAAAATAAAGTTAGTTAAAATTACATAACACAACCCTGCCAATATCTTAATTCATCCAAGCGAATTGATTTGAAACATTTGGTGGACAGACAGAAGAGCAAAGTGCACTGGAGTTTGTAGTAGTTTACTGAAGTTCTGCCAGTGTAGCCAATGTCACCTCCAGAACTAGGATCATCTCAGACAAATAACCCATCCAGAGCCCACATCTCATTTCCTGGAAATGGGGTACTACCAAACACTTCTCCCAAGAAAGACACCTTGGGCAGGTTGAACTCAGCTGGAGGATGTGGTGCTGAGGAGATCCAGGTGTCAAGGTTTATTAAGTAATACAATGTATATCAAGAGATTTATATTTAACTCATTCTTCAGTATAATAATTTTGACAAAGGCATCTATGGATATATGACAAAAATTATAAATACTATCTAACAGATTGATTTCTTTTCTTTTACTGGGCTTCACAACACAGAAGGCAAAATAAATAAGCGTCATCGGAGATTCTTGTCTCAGACTTATTCTCTTCAGCCATATTTTTGTTTGATTTTAAGACCAACTGTCTTAAAGCATGTCTTTTAAGTTCTTTCACTGACGTCTCTTTTTTTTCTTTTTTTTCACCTTTTTGAAGAAACTCTGAAAGTTAGAATGTATCTTAGTAAAAAGATCTAGAGGATATAAGAATCTTGCCCCCAGAATAAAGAACATTTATTTTGTCAAATGTCTGTTGTGTAAATATATGGAGGCAAAATACAGACTACTGACCACAATCTAGCCCAAAATTTCTGTCGTTAAATGAGACATTTATTAAGTGAATTTTCCCCATTTTATGACCTTTCTTGCCACAGATGTTAAGTAAATCGCTGCAGTTGTTCAGTTAGTAACACAGTTATTAAGTGAAGCTGACTTCCCCATTGACTTTGCTTATCAGAAGGTTACAAAAGGTTATAGAAGATTACATGACCCCAAGATATTGCAACTGTCATAAATATGAGGCAGTTGCCAAGCATCCAAATTTTAATCATGGGACTATGGGGATACCACAAATGTGAGAAACAGTCATTGCAACTTCAAATGATCACTAAATGAACTGTTGTAAGTGGAAGACTACCGGTAGATAAATATGTTCACCAGATCCGAAACAAAATAAAATCTTAACCCTTTTAATATTTATTTATTTAATTTCCTGCTTTTATTACTTTTTACAAATAACTCAAGGCAGCAGCACACATAATATTCTTACTGACTCCTTTTTCCCTACAACATCCACCCTGTGAGGTGAGTTGGGACAAGAGAGAGAGTGATGGCCCAAAGTTACCGAGCTGGTTTTCATGGCTAAGGCAGGATTGAGCTCATGGTCTCCCACTTTCTAATCTGGCACTTTAATCACTCAACCAAACTGGCTCTCTTTTTGGAATCAGTTTAGTTTAATAAGAAATTAGGTTTAACTGAAAATGCTGAAAATAATTGCAACTATAGACAGGATTTTTGTTAGTTTTTTTAAAAAAATAAGAGGTTTCTAAAGATCTTTGCTGTATAACTTTCATATTGCACTCAATCTTAATATAGTAGGGTTTGCATTATTTTCTATGGTAGCACAGACCCACGTTATTAAGCTGCTAGCTACATGGCACCTAGTTTGGCTGCATGAACACCAAAGTTGCTGAGATTGTTTGAGGACACAGAAGAGTAGCTAGAGATTTATCTGGAGCACTTATGGGTTGAAGGTTCAGGTGACAAATGTCTGAATGGTGCTACAGCTATGCCTATGAGGTTAGGAATAGTTCTCCATCTGGGTTTAACGAAACTTGAAGAAATCGCAAGCAGGAACCATATTAAAACTGAACAGCACTTTCTTAGACCTACTTTGAGTTCCTTTTTCCTTTCCTTTTTCTAATGGGAAATACCAAATTTGACCTCAGTTTTTTTTTTATTCTACACAAATAGATGGTGTTTTCAGAGGGAGAGCTCTTTTGTTTTCTAATGGAAAATATCAAATTTGAGCTTATTTTTTTAAAAAAAAATCCTACACAAATAGATGGTGCTTTCAGAGGGAGAGCTCTTACTGTTATCACTCAAAATATATTATGTAACTATTCCATTTTTCTCTCTGCTAAAAGATATTTTATGGAAAAAGACAGAAACACAAAAGGGTTAAAGAAACAAAAAGGAGAGAACCATCATGAATATCCCTGCTCCAAATTCCATAAACAAAACAAGATGAGTAAAAAGCCTCTGGAAGCATCCAGAATATGAAGACTAGGGGAAAAAAATCCTTTTTAGAAATATGAACTTTGAAGCATCCTATAGCTTTATAATTACACTAGTCCTGATATTGTCTTAATTTAAAATTGAAGTGAAAACTAGTCGACACCAATTTTCTCCATAGTTACAAACCCCTGGAAAAGAAAGATGTCTTCTCATGTTGGACAATGTTTACTTTCCAGGAAAGGGAAAATCAGAAAGGCAATTGTAAGTCTAATGGTTCAAGATGCCAGCTCTTCTCTTTGAAATCAAATCAGAGCAACCGGCTTTATTGCTGGACACAGTGAGCTGGTTGCCTCAGTCTCCAGATGCTAAACAAAGATTGGATTATTAGAGCTACAATTTGTTAATTACGCTAAAGTACTATGAGGTGTAGCTTTAATATTTTTATGTGTGGATTTCCTGCAACCTGAACATTTTTTCCAGTTAAAAATGGAGGAAGGGTATATTTTACATGGATTAGGATAGTAGCCTATGTTATGAAACTAGTATGGATTAATGTGCATTATTCAACTGAAATTACTGAGTTGGACTATTGTAACAGACAAGTTCGATGCTAGTTATACAGTAGTTTACAGTATACTGTGTACTTATATGGTTAGTGGGCTTACTTCCAGAAAAGTATTCTCAAGGAAGAATGGCAAAATTCCAATACATTGTTAACTCCCTGTAACTGGCCATGCACTACTCATTTCTTGATATAATAAAAATCAGTCAATATTTTAATATAAAATTATACAATATATAATTGAAAGGTAACGTTCAGGTGGATTCAATATTCCCCACAATCTGTTTTCCCCAATCTTTCAGATATGTTGAGCTTCAATTCTCAGAATATCCAGCTAGGATTTCCATTTAATTGCTGTTTAGTCATTTGCTCTTGATTTGACAAAATTCCAAGTGCTGTTTGTAGATTTGCAGAGTAAGATCCCTTGCTTTTCTGGGCAAGATTGAGGTATTTTTGTGCTTCTCTATCAATCTATTCCTCTGGGATACAACTAGCATCTCTGGCACCTCTATATAAATGAGGTACAGCAATAAAGCAAAGCCATTTCAGATAAACATTACAAGAACAACTCTATCTGAACATGTTAAAATGGCAATTAGATAAAATTAAAGCAGCAGGATTTTCCTTCCCTGAAGCAAATGGACCATTTAACACCCTCCTCATACAGAACAAAAGATACACAAAGTTCTCCATAGGAATAACATTATTTTCTTTAAATTCTTCCTAAGGGATTATGGTTATGTAAATAATAACTTACTCTGGAGATCTGAGGACACAAAAGCCATGCCTGCCTTCAGTGCAAAGTATTATCTTATTCAGAGTAAATAAATGAAACCACCCATCCCCTGGTGATGGTAAACAAATTAAAACATTCATATTTGCGTCACAAAAGTAGACTTTTTATACATGCTTATGTCACAGTCGTAATAAACCTTTTATTCATTATTCATATTTTTTTTATATTAAGAGGCATTTCCTAATGTGGCACAACTGGTTCATCTCACTCTAGCCCAAAATCAAGATAGCAGGTGAGAAACAGGGCCTTGGCTCCTCTGATAAATCAATTTCAGAAAGTACACATAAGAAGTTAAAGAATCTTATCTCCGTTGGCCTCAGAGGGCTTTTAGGAAGGAAGGAAAGAAGGGAGAGAGACAGAAGGAGGGAGGGAGGGAGGGAGGGAGGAAAGAAGGAAGGAAGGAAGGAAGGAAGGAAGGAAGGAAGGAAGGAAGGAAGGAAGGAAGGAAGGAAGGAAGGAAGGAAGATTTATGAAATTCCTGAAGAGAATGTGGAGGAGTGCAAGGAACATGGGATCACACAAAGCCCGCAGTCCTCCGAATCTAATCCAGGCTGTAATAATAGGCACACATATCTGGGACTAAGCCTTACTGAAGTTAATGGGACTTAATTCTGAATATGCCTATGACTGGGATTTTATCCTCTTTCCCCCAGTTACTTCTCCCAGGCTTATCTCACGTTATTTAAAAGCTGTTTGATGTTGAGAGAAGCTTTCAGGGGACTGTACGTGAAAGACAGGATGAAACTTCTCTGAACTTCTCTGATTTATCTTAGGATCAAAGCCAATGTTTATTAAAATAAATGTCACACTTTTCAGGTTAATGTCAGTGTGAAAACAGACCAGCAGAAGCTAATATTCTAATAATGGAGAGTTATCATTGTTATATTATTTAGAATATTATTCTAGTTTTAAACAGAGTAACAGAAATCCTGTTTATATGAGAACTATTGATTAATAACTTCCCTGTGAAAGAAAAGAAAGAAAAAAAAAGGAATAGTCTATGGATATTTGCTGATGTTTGACATCAGTACCTAAAAAAGTAGCATGTCACTTTTTCTTCATGCAAATTCTATCCACATTTCCTTCCGTCTCAGGATGTCTCCTACTATCAGGTTCAATATCGTTAACAAAAAGTCTCTCAGAACTCCAGTATCTTCTCTTAAGTGGTGCTTCCTGGCCAACTCTATATTCTTACACAGTGTTTATATATACAGAGGGAGAGAAAAAATCCCTTTAATTTAAAAGCCACTCATAAGTTCCTTCACAATTTTAAAAAAATCAACATGAAACATATAAGTCAAAGTACCATGGACTACCTATAAATTCAGCTCTTGGGTGGGTTTGGGTTTTCTTTTGGGGGCCCTTCTGTTACAGGGAACGGTGTGCTTTAATTAGTGCTAGAAACAGACTCAAATTACTGCTGGCTCTTGTCTAAGAGAAAATTGTCATGTTTTTCTTCCCAGTAGCCTTTGGTACATCTTGACATCTGTTTAGCACTCAGGTTTTTTTTTCCAGGCAAGTCTACATGACTGCGCAGCTGGGTTGTAGCACAAGCAATTTAATAAGTATTTCAATAGCATTGAAGGCTATTAACTCATAGCAAAGTCAGTAACCTACCAGAATACATTACAAAATTTCAGCAAGCATTTAAAATCACAGCAGCTTGAGAGTGGACAGACTCAAGAACTCAGCTTTTAGCAAATTTAGATGTATGATTCTATGTGAAAGCAGGTAGCAAAATATTAGAGGTAGTCCTTATTTAATGATTGCCTTGTTTAGCAGTTATTTGCAGTTATGGTGGTAATGGAAAAGTAATTTTGTGACCAATTTTCACATATAAATGCTTCACAGGTCTGTAAAGCAAAGGAAAGCTGAAGTAAGATTGTAAGCACAGCAGTGGTGGGTTGCTACCAGTTCGCCCCAGATCAGGCAAACTGGTAGCAACGGTGGCAGGAGGCTTTGCCCACCCACCCAGATGCTTCTGTACATGCGCAAAAGCATCACACACATGCATGAGCACACGCCCAGAGCAAACCAGTAGCCAGAGGTTTTGCTTCAGGGGCAGTGAAGTGGCTGGGCAATAACGAAGCAGCACAGACAGGATAGTGACAACAGCTCTTTATTGTATGGTGAGACTTCAGCAATCCAATGCAGGCAGCAGTACTCTTTATATACAGTTTGGCTGCTGGTCAGTAACCACTCAGAAACAACCCCTAGTTTGAAATTCCCGCTCAAAACAGTAACAACATAATATCCCTCCCCTCCCAGAATGCACTTTATCACAATTATTTACATATTTACAAATGTAGTCGCGCAGGTGACCTGGGCGTGTCTTAGTCCTAGTCGACCTGCACAGTTCAGTTGCAGGTGGGGCGTTGAGCCGGTCAGAGGGACCTCTCATCTCTCCTGGCTCCGCAAGTGGAACCTCCGGAACCCCTTCGGAGGTGTGACTTTCCCCAGCTGGGAGGAGTGGCTCGCTGGGGCAGCGCTGGAACTCCGGCTTGCCAGATAAGTAATCCGGCTCACTCGGGTTTGAGGTAGCTGTATTGGAAGGACTTTGGTAGTTAGGGACTGACTTGTATTCAAGGTCTGAGTTCTCGCTAACTAATCTCTTTCTTAACTGGTCAATGTGACGCCTCCAAATTCTCCCTTGGCCAATATCCACAGTATATGATTTCGGTCCAGTCATCCCTGTCACAATACCTTCCACCCACAAGGGACCAGTGGCATAGTTTCTCGCATAGACCGTTGTGCCAATTGGGAAATGTCTGAGGCCTCCCTCTTCCCCCTTAAAATTATCGGCCGAGTAATTTGGATGCAATGAGTCAAGGATACATCTGAGATTACGGCCCATCAAAAGTTCGGCTGGACTGTGGCCAGTGGCTGTGCAGGGAATGGCATGTTGCACCGCCTAGAATTGATCAATCTTGGCCTGCAAATCGCCCGAGTCTAATCAGGACAAGGCCTCCTTGGTGGTCCGAACGAATCGTTCGGCCTGACCATTCGAAGCCGGATGAAAGAGAGCCGAAAGGGCATGCCGAATGCCCAGTTCGGCAAGGTAGCCTTCGAATTGGACTGAAGTGAATTGTGGCCCGTTGTCCGAGACTAACGTGTTGGGCAGGCCATGCATGGCGAAAAGGCGGCGGAGGACTCTGATCACTGCCTCCGAAGTGGTTGAGGGCATTAGAAAAACCTCTAACCACTTAGAAAATGCGTCCACTACTATTAAGAAGGACTGGCCATGGAACGGCCCAGCGAAATCTAAGTGGAGTCATCCCCATGGGCCCTTGGGTTTCTCCCATTCCCTAGCCGGGGCGACTGGGGGATCTGGACGGTAGGGCCTGCACTTCCCCACCCACTCAGCAATGTCTTGGTCTAAATGCGGCCACCACACATAGCTTCGGGAAAGGCCCTTCATTCTAACCATGCCCAGGTGACCCCCATGCAGTATCTCTAGCACTCTATGCCTTAGACTTTCAGGTCCAACAACATGATCTCCCCACAGCAAACACCCCCCTAACATCGAAAGTTCGTTTCGCTTTGTACAAAATGGTTTAAATACAGCAGAGTCAGTTTGTGTAGGCCAGCCTCGCAGGACCCAGCCCATCACGGTTCTGATAACAGAGTCTCTTTTAGAAGCTTTGGCTACCTCGGCCGAAGAAAGAGGCCCTGGCGGCACAGCGTCCAGCAAAAGAATTGGGGCCTCGGGAGTTGGGTTGTCTAAAATGTCAGGCAGGGGACACCTGCTAAGGGCATCTGCATGGCCCATGGCTTTTCCAGGTTGGTGGATAAGTTTGTAAGAGTATGTGGCCAAAAAAATTGACCACCTAGTCATTCATGGAGAAAGTCGGCAGGGGTGGGCCTGTCGCCGGCAAGGAGGCCCAGCAATGGTTGGTGTTCGGTAACTAAGTCAAATGATCGGCCAAACAGGTACACGTGGAATTTTTTAACGCCGGCAATGGCAGCTAAGGCTTCCCTGTCAAGTTGGCTATAGTTGCACTCTGTGCATGACAGATTCCGGGAGTAGTAAGCAATGGGTGCCTCTAGGCCATTAGGTAGTCTATGGCTGAGTACGGCGCCAACGCCGAACGGAGAGGCGTCACAAACCAAGACTAACAGCAGTTCAGAGCTATATTACATTAGAAAACTGTCCTCGGAGAGAAGCTTCTTGACAGCGTTAAATGCTGCTGCTTCTCTTTTGCCCCAAACCCACAGGGTGCTCTTGCCTAAGAGTCTATGAAGTAGCTCGGCTACCATTGCCTTGTCTTTTAAAAACATGGTGTAGAAATTAAGAAGGCCTAGGAAGGCCTGCAGTTCGGTCTTGTTTTTGGGTGTGGGAGCGTTCTTAATGGCTCTCACCTTGCTTTCGGTGGGGTGGATCCCCAATCCGTCAATCTTATATCCTAAGAACTCAACTGAGGGAACCCCAATTTTGCATTTCGACCTTTTAAGTTTTAGGCTGGCCTCACGGAATCTTGTTAGTGTTAACCTGATTCTTTCTGCCAGTTGCTTTTCGTTATGGCCACTAATTAGCACGTCGTCAAAATACGGGATGACTCCGGGGAGGCCTTGTAGAAGGCGCTCCATTGTGCTTTGAAATAGTCCCGGGGCTATGCTGACCCCGAATTTCAACCGAGTGCATTTAAAAGCCCCTTTGTGTGTCACAATCGTTTGCGCTTCTGCCGTGGCGTCGTCTACCAGCAGCTGCTGGTAAGCTTGCCCTAGATCTAATTTTGTGAATATCTTCCCTGGACCAAGGGACTGCAGTAAGTGGTGGACTACGGGGACAGGATAAGCGCTCTGCTGCAACGCCTTCTTGATAGAACATTTGTAATCGGCGCAAATCCTGATAGACCCATCAGCCTTAATTGGGGTCACTATTGGGGTTTCCCATTTCACATGGTCTACTGGCACTAAAATGCCCTGGCTAATCAGTTTATCTAATTCTGCATCGATCTTGGGCTTCAGAGCAAAAGGGACTCTCCTCGCCTTAAGCCTAATTGGGGCTACCCCTGGATCCAAATTAAATGAAATTGGGGTCCCCACGTACTTGCCCAAGCTGTCCTCAAAAACGTCCCAGAACTCGTGCAGGAATTGTTCTTTGAGCGATGCTCCGCTGAGACTGTGGACTCCTGTGAAGCCCATGCCAAGGGCTCGGAACCAGCGTAGACCAAGGAGGCTTGGTAGCGGATCTCTCACGATGGTTAGCGGTAGTCTCTCCTCAAAGTCATCGTAGGAGATGGTGAAGGTGTCAATGCCTTCGACTGGGACGTGGTTCCCCTGGTAGTCTAGCAGGCGGATTCGTTGTCTCGATAGCTGGCTCTTTCTGTAGCTCGGAAGCAGGGACTGTAACGTAGCCCACGACATGATGGAGAGTGCAGATCCGGTGTCAATCTCCATCCTGCAGGGTTGTCCGTTGATCTTGACGGTAGTGAAGACTTTTTCCTCGATCGCCGTGCTGGCTTGGCCGACTCTCGTGCTGTAAATTTGAATCTCGCGTCGCTTTTCAGCTCCCTTGTTCTGGATTGGTCGTTTTGAAGATGGCAGCGGTTCTGATTGGCTGCCCTAGTCATGTGGTTTGGAAGAATGTGGAAACTGCGCTCGGCATACTCGGGCTAAGTGACCTCTCTTCTCACAGTGCCTGCAAATGGCATCGCGATATTTGCAGGCTTGTCTTTTGTGCTGGCCGCCGCAACTCAGGCAGCTCTCTCGACAGCGGCTGGGCTCGCCTTTTCTTTTCTCAGTTCGGAAGACGTCTTCATCTGATTCTTCCTCCGAATTTGTTCTCGTCTCCTCGCGGTGAACTGGGACCGCTTTAGACCCGCTTTGCTCAGGCTGAGGATGCTGTAAAGCCTCTGACGCCTTTGTCAATGCTTCGTGTGCCCTGGCCTCATCCAAGGCACTGGCAAGAGTCAAACCAGGCTTTGTGAGCAGCTGTCTCTGAAGCCTGGTGTCTCGAATGCCGCAGATTAATTGTTCTAGCAGCGCGTTGTCCAGGTCGTGGTAGTCACAGTGGGTCGTGGCTCTTCAGAGTGCTGCTACATATGCGGACACTGGTTCCCCCTCTTTCTGGATTCTGTGCCTCAGCTGGTAGCGCTGGATCAACTTGGATGGTGCAGGGGCGTAGTGTGCTCTGAGGGTTGCTTGGAGTGTGTGCCAAGGAACCTTTTGCACCGGGGTTGGCTCACACAACAACTCGGCCATTTCGAAGACGTCCAGTCCACAGTGGCTCAGGAACAGGGCTCGTTTGCGATTTGCAGATAGCCCGTGGATGTCGCTAGCTTCGAACGAGCACTCGAATCGGGTCATGTAGGACCCCCATTTTTCTCAAGCTGGATCAAACGGCGTAGGCGGAACGTACGCTGCTATGGCTGAAGTCTACGGTCCCGGTGGGCACCGTGTCTTATTGTTAGCTCTTTTTGATCCTTCTGTGTGCTATTCCACCTTCGTCACCAAATGAAGTGGCTGGGCAATAACGAAGCAGCACAGACAGGATAGTGACAACAGCTCTTTATTGTATGGTGAGACTTCAGCAACCCAATGCAGGCAGCAGCACTCTTTATATACAGTTTGGCTGCTGGTCAGTAACCACTCAGAAACAACCCCTAGTTTGAAATTCCCACTCACAACAGTAACAACATAACAGACAGGTTTCAAAACCCGCCCCTGAAGCACAGCTGTGGTTTCCCAAAGCTCATCCATACTCCATCTCCCATATATTAATATGGGATCTCAAAACGTGGTTCAGGAAAGTCTGCTTGTTGGACTGCCTCAGCATTCTCTCAACATGAGCAGAGCTCATTCATCACATCAGCTCATGAATGCTGAAAACTAGTGAAAGATCACTTGCTGCTTCTGATGTTATGCTGAAACCAACCATCATCTGGTTCCAAGAATGGATCTAACATGGTGTTAGGGCTGGGAAGAGGGCAGAGGTGACTTTTTGATAGATGACCTATCATCCTACTTCAGGCTCCTTGCTAGTGTCAAGCCACCACCCAGTGCAGATGCCAGAAGAAAGAAGTATGTGTACACCAACTGAAAGCAGCTAACAGAAGCTAAGAGATTCCACTCCTACTGTGTCATCAGCTCAGTCACCACAAAGGAGCCACATATTAGAAGGGTTCTTTCAGGAGAAATTGGTTTAGGAAAAACCCCTGGCCTCAGCATAGCTATGATACAAAGGTTGCATATGAGTAGGTGTTCATCAGAAATTATTAGCCTGGTACCTTTGAGCCAAAGTTAGGAGGAAGTGTGACTGTACACAGTGTTCATAAAAGCTCAATCCTTCCTTTAGTTTTATTTTAACTTAATATCATTTTTGTTAGGAGTTACATCTACATATCCTCCTTGCAACAGGGAAAAGAACTGCATTTTAATTACTCTAGCTCCATTATCTGTGTAAATATATATCTTTAAAACCAAAGGACAGTTCACTTCACATATAAAATGCTACTGCAGCCAACTTTATATTGAAAGTAGGAAGCTGTGCCTCCTAGAACAATATTTCATTTGGTTGGGTTATTCTTCTTGGCTAACTGAATACATTTTGTTCCCTTGTATAATAAACTTACTATAAATCAAGTTTATCCAAAGGCCGAGGGAAAATATGCTTTCAATTCATGCTTTACAGAGGAAACAGAAGTTAAGCTACCAAACCCCTCCCCCCCACTCCCAAAAGTCTCATAACTCTCCTCTATCATCAAGGAGGACCAAAAGAAGCCACAAAACTTTCTGTGATATCAAAAACCAAAAGAGGAACAACCCCAATTACAAGCCCAACAAACAACCCAATCACCACAGCCAACTCTTTGTGGGATAACTTGCCGCAGGACAAAAATTACATAATATAGAAGAAATGGTGAAATAACATCATTAAAGAAAGGGTGCAAAAGGAGGGACAAAATGAAATGTGAACGACAAATCTTAAAATATTTTTTAAATTATTTTAAATAATTAAATAAAATTGTTGAATTATCCTGCTACTAGTTTTCCCATGGTGAGCTGGCCACAGCAAATTGTCCATGGCGAATTTGCAGCAGTGAGTTGGATGCAAGTTGGTCGTGGCAAGTTGTCCCATTCCGACCCAAAAAGGCAAACAAACAAGTAGCTCAAAGGAATCCTTAGCATAATAAAATTAACAGCCAGGGATTAGTGGCTCCAGAAAACTGCACAGCAGACAAGGCATCCCTGAATTACCTATCCTGGAGTGCAAACAATTCTACCAAATAATGTTGTTTGCTTATGTTTGGAAGCATGTGGAAATGTGGCAAATGTTTTCAATTTAGACATTCCTCCCTTTCTATTAGCATTATGAGTGTGGAGTCCTTTGTGCTCTCTGAACCTGGTTGTTTTCTTGCAGATGTTTCATTACCTAATTAAATAATGAAACATCTGCAAGAAGACACCCAAACTCAGAGAGCACCAAGGAGTCCACGATTCAACCCTTCAAATATTCTATTAGCACTACGACTGCATCAAAATGCAAACAGCCTGACGGAAGCTCTGTGCATGGGTATGTTGTCCACCTGCATGGATTGTATGTTAGGATTTTGTCAGGTAATTGTTTAATAGAGATCGTAAGTTTTGTGGTGGCTGTACAGGTCCAACCATTGACTTTGGAGAACTATATAAGTGGAGCTGAGCAACTGACGGGTTGGGGAGGCGTGTTGTGTCTTGCCAGCTTTTGTTAGTGGCTTCAATCAATGGACAGACGTGTGCACTAGACTAAAAGAAGACCAAAACCATACCAGAAGATACCACAATGAAAAAAAAAATTAGCAATGGGAATAATAACAATAAATAAAAAGCTCAATACAGGTAGTCCTTGACTTACAACAGTTCACCTAGTAACCATTAAAAAAAATGACTTATGACAGTTGCAGTATCCCTATGGTCACATGGTTTACATTCAGATGCTTGACAACTGACTCACATTTATGATGGTTGCAGAGTCCCAGGGTCATGTGATGCTCTTTTGCCATCTTCTGCCAGCAAAGTCAATGGGGAAACCAGATTCACTTAACAACTGGGTCACTAATTTAACAACTGCTGTGATTCACTTAACAAATGTGGCAAGAAAAGTCATAAAATAGGGCAAAACTCACTTAACAAATTTTTCACTTAGCAACATATATTTTGGGCTCAGTTTTGGTCATAACTTTAGGACTACCTGTAATAAAACTAGCACCAAAGCAATAAAAGTCCAAAAACATTACTACAGTTTTTAAAAGAGCTGAGAAAACTAAAAGGCCAAAAGAGAAGGTAGCATAGGAGCCATATGTTTTTCTACAAAGGATATTTCATAAATAGAGTACCCCCATAAAAAAGATAAATCTGTCCATAAGCTTCATTTTCCATGATTCCTTTATCATTCATTAAACAAATGTTGCTGTTTGAAAGAGCGTGGAAGGATGCTCTGGCCAAATCCAACAAGCAGACATATTGCAGTTCCAATACTAATCATTGCTATGTACATGTTGCTAACATATTGTGAACCTTCTATCAACAGAATTACAGTTTGTATTTTATACACAGATATGCTTACAGATAGAATATAATAGAACTTACCCAAAATTGCAACAACTTCATCATCTTGGATCACCTCCAAGGATCCTGAAACCACAAAGCACAGATTGTCCACGCTCTCACCCGCATGGTAAATGAGATCTCCCGGAGCACAATGCACAGTCTGAAATTCCATTGCAAGAGCTCGCAGGCACCCATCACTAGCCAGTCTGAATGCTGGGTGCTCTTTAAAAACTTTTCGATTCAGATGTACACAGATATCTGCTCTCATGTCCTTAGGACAGATCTGTAAAACCTAGGACAACAGGACCAAAAATAAGTGTGCACAAGCCTTAAAGAATGTGTTAAAACCCTGTTTGAGATTTATCTTTATATTAATTAATCCTTAGTCTATTTGCCAATGAATTTATTCTTTCTTTTTACAGTCAATTAGTTCTAGCTAGAACTAGAAGCTTATTCTCTTCTGTTTATCACTGCAAATGTTAAACAAAGGATTGTCAAAGGATTTAGAGGCAAGTTAAAGAAACAATGCCTGCTTGATCTGGGTTTTCCAACATTTTGCTCAACAATAAATTAAAGTAACTTCAGAATATTATAGTTTTACAAGGCCAGAAAGGAAACAGTGATTTAAGTCAAACTTATTTTCAGATTACAGTAATTAACTATGATAATAGAATAAATTAATAAAATATTTACTTGTTATAAATACAAATATGTATAATAAAATAACATTATAATAAAACTCTTAATCTGTTTCATTTGACCAATAAGCTTGTTGCTATATAACTGATCATCACAGTCTTCCAACTGATATTTTGAACCTGTTAACAGTTATATTTCAAAAATTAATTCATAACCACAAAAAGGTCAGACTTAATCTTTCTCTTTATTAGCTTTAGTTTATATTCTTAAGGACAAGAGATAAAATAAAATCTCGGGGTTTAGAGATTCATATATCAAGGGATATATGAAATCTGAACAGATTTGCTCAGATAAGTATGTAACATAACCACTAGCACTAACTGCAGAGTACAAAACACACTTGTTATTCATTTTGTAACATTTTTCAATTTTTCTATGTATGCAAAATTGGCAGAGCTTGAGAAGTTGGCTTGAGGATTTGAAGATCTATATTTATCAACCAATAAATTTGGTTAATAAATAAATAAACCAATACTTATTCATTTTCTACAAGAGAAGAAGTCAGAGTGGCAATAAAATATAGGGTTTAGTTTAGTTTAGTTTAGTTTAGTTTAGTTTAGTTTAGTTTAGTTTAGTTTAGTTTAGTTTAGTTTAGTTTAGTTTAGTTTAGTTTAGTTTAGTTTAGTTTAGTTTAGTTTAGTTTAGTTTAGTTTATTGTCATTGCATCTCGTACAATGAAATTAAAGAGCAGTGAAAAGCTAAGTAATGCTAGGTTTCTCAAGGGACCTCACCTTTTCAGTATCAATGCCCCTAGACATTGACCAGGTAGAAACAATGTAGTCCATCACACGTTCACTCAAGCCTTTGGGCACTTGATAGAGCTTCAGGAAGTCCCGGACACTGTTCAGCATTTCGTGATATCGGTTTGTATTAGCATACATTTGCTGAAAGATAGTTGTCACATTCCCAAAAATGGTTGCGTATAACAGAGCTGCAAATAGAGGAAGGTGGGGAAGGGGGAACAAAATGAAGGTGGGCCTTCTCTGAAAGAGGCAGATGGTTTGGCAACTACAGCAGTTCATTGCAGTATTTGTGGGAGAAAATAGCATCAATTCCATCAATTGCAGTAATAATTATCTTAATTGTTACAACCCTAAGCACTGATGCCATTTATTGCCTATTGGTACAAGCCTTTAGAGATGTCCTTTCAAAATTGCACGTATTACATAAAAGAAGGATGCCTCGTCTTGATACTAATTCTCTTGTTTCAATTAACAGTGCCATTTTCAATTTGTTTTATGTTAAATGACTTACTGAGTAACTTCACAGCTGTGCAATTAGGGAAACATTTTCTAACCCTGGAGGCTACTCATTCAATTCAAGCTTGATGTCACCTTAAATCACTACCTCCCATTCACTAAACTGTACATAGGCACAGCTTCTTTCAATGCTGTAAATAGAATGCATATATTTATTAACTTTTGTAAGCTTACCTTTCCCAAACAGAAGTTCATGGAGCCTTACAAAAGTTAAAAATGTCTTGTACAAACAATGGACAGAAAGAAATTCAACAAAAGCCAACTCAACAAAAGCCCTTTACTAGCTTGAGCATGAAAAGGTTTCTGATTTTTTCCACTTGGCAGATCAGATTATTTTCAATAAAAGTCAAATAAATGTGCTTAGAGAGAGTGTTACAGTTGAGAAGCCACAACAGGAGAAGCCAAGACTCAGGAAGATGTCAGATCCAGAAACAAGCCTCCATATTCAACACAAGTGTCTGATTCTTTCATGCAAGAGATGCAATTCCACCTAAAAAGGAATCTCAGGAAGTATTGCTGGGGAAAACTCTGCCAAAGATTTTGAAATATTTCTGCTAGTTCAAAGCTCTCAGGAAACCATTATACTAAGTTGCTCTATCTAACCCAGATAGGATGTGCTGAGAAGACCATTGGGGATGGGCGGGGACTGATAGGCAAACTTAAAATTCTTAAAGCCGGTCTTGAATGCTTTCAGAAAATGATTGCTCAGAAGTCTGCCAATTTACAAAATGGCTACCACAAGAGAGATAGTAATCACAAACCAATTTGCTGAAAGATGAAAATGTGAGTTTATTAGTTCATGCTTATTAGTTCTTTTCAACCCCTATTAGGAAATATTAGGACTTGAACATCAATGGTTTGTTCCTGGGTTGCATTATTCCTACAAGTATATTTAGGGCCTTTCCACTACTGTTATTTGAGCCAAGCCAGTATTGGTGGTATGCCTATATCAGTGGTGGGTTGCTCTTGGTTCACATCAGTTTGCAAGAGCCGGTAGTAAAAACTTGTAGTAATTCAGAGAACCGGTAATAACATTGGCTGGCCATGCCCCCGAACCAGTCTCCAGCCCGGTCGCTGCTCACTTACCCCGCCCACCTCATCAGAGGCTTTTTTTTAAACTTTTAAAAATATTTTTTCTACTTCTTCGGCTGAAAAAATGCTTTTAAAATAAAAAAAAAAGCCTCTGATGATCGTGCGGCTCAGCTAGGATCGTCAGAGGTTTTTAAAAGCATTTTTTCTACAACCTCTTCAACCAAAGAGGTTGTAGAAAAAAATGTCTTTAAAAGCCTCTGGCGATCCCAGCTGAACTGCCTGATCATCAGTGGCTTTTAAAAGTATTTTTTTCTGCAACCTCTTAAGATTGTAGAAAAAATGCTTTTAAAAGTTGAAAAAAAAAGTTGGCCATGCCCACTCAGTCACATTACCTTCCCCACCAAACACGCCCACAAAATAAGCCATGCCCACAGAACCGGTAGTAAAAAAATTTAGAACCCATCCCTGGTCTATATGTTTCCAAATCAGTGTCTTCCAAGGGAAGCTGAAGCCATTTTCTTTTGGCTCAGGTGTGCCTTAACTCCATGTAGGATCTTCACTGGGAGGAGGCTGATTTTCCAGTTGTATTGTGTTGCGGGGGCATGCACTGAGGGAACTCAACCAATCTCATTGTCAACTTTGGAATCCATTAACAACGGAAGCCTCCACGCTGCCACCTTCTTGCGCTTGGGAAAGTAGGAGGGGGGATTTAGTAGAGTGTTTGTAATTAGACATAATAGCATTCTTCCTTTTGGTCAAGGTCAGGGTGTTCTTGCATCTGGAGAAGGAGTGGTTGCAGTGATGGCTCAAGTTGGGACAGATGGTGATTGGGCCATGTGATGGACTGATGGGTGCAGAGGGCTGGATTTGGGATTTTGATTTACTGAAGAAAAACCCAGAGCTCTCAGATTCAGGTTTTCCCAGATGTGCCAGTATACCTACTCTAATAAATGGAAGTTTTGAGATGATGCCTGTCTCAGAGTTTTTCATTGGAGTTGGGTTGTTCTGGACCACTGACATACGTTGTGTACTGACAATAAAGATTTGATTTGATTTGATTTGAGAACTATTGTCTCTCCCTATTCCCTACTACCTGAGCTTACCTCCTGATAGATTTCCTAAGGAACTTTATTGGCAAATTTCTTCTTAATCCCTCTGGTCAGTTTTATAATACGTGTAAAAATGCACTGCCCTGACCATCTCTACTTATGCACAGATCCAACTATTGTATTAATCCAACCTCTGAGTACAAGCCTTTACACACACTTTCTTACACACACACATTCTGGAACCATAGTTAAAATGTTGGGAAAAGTTCTACTTGGGGTTGCAAATCTGCGATGTCATGCCATCTGAACAGCTTTTAACAGAAATTTATACGCAAGAAAAATATTACCAAGACGCCAGACAACTTTCCCCTCATATCAACCACTCAGATATTTTGTGGCTTGGCCAAAGACAAACAATATATGCTGAAAGCACAAGGGGGAGCCAGTTATTTATTTTGCTCCTGTCTATAAGGAATGGGAATTCAAATATCTGAAGCCCACTGATAATTTTGAAGTCTCCTATTGGATGACTGAAGGACACACTGAATGGTTCAGGGTTCTCAACGTTTAGCCCTTCAAATTAGGACAGGTCAGGAAAAAGACTCCACAAGATATGCTGAAACTCCATCTCTTTATATAGGCTATAGTAACCGAATCTTGGAATCCTGGAAGCCTCTTTTTTATCAGAGAATCATGTTTCTGATGATGTTATCTAGTCTGGTAATGAAACATCTACAAGAAAACAACCAAGCTCAGAGAACACCAGGGAACCGACAGAATCAAGTTTACATTTCTTTGCAACATTTGCTTCTTTTCCTGGGCTTAAATTCTGTTTTGTTAACTGTAAATTCCTTCTCCAAGGTCATCTCTCTGGTCCTCAATCCAGAATTCCTTGTCAGGAAGAATGAAGTAGATTGCAAAGTTTACCTTGAAATGCTTACAAGGGTAGAAGGCTTACAAGGGTAAATGCTTACAAGGGTAGAGTAGAAATAGTTCCACGAGGAAATGCCCATTGACTAAAATCTTATGCCAATAGGAGGCCATTTTTAAAGTATCCCTAAAATGTTGTTCATGTGATGTGCATTATCAGCATTAATAGAGAGATGGTTTATTATATAGTAATCATGTTCTAAACAATTTAAAGTGGTATCAAAATATCTTCAGTCTTTCTTTTTCTTGGATAGGGTTGAAAGGATCACAGGCAATAGATTCTTGAAAATAAGATTAATCTCTGAGATAAAAATAACCAACAATGAATGACCAGCATTTAAATATCTCAGCAGAAACAGATAGATTCAAATAGCCAATCATTCTAGAAATCTTGTTTTTTTAAACCAAAAACATGCCTCCTCCCATGTAGAGTTGTCCAATTCCTTTGATCATCAGTAATGGTTATCTTGATTTTGCGACATCTTATGGAACTTCATTTAATCAGAAAGAAATCAGAAGGAAAAAGGTTTGGTTGGGAGGCTTCTCTACTGAACAAGCTTATCTCTTGAAATTTTTGTACACTCAGAAGAGAAAGTATCAAAGTGCTTATGGAAAAAGGATTAAGATGGGACATTATTTATTTGTACAGGGTTCTTTTTTCTGGAAGAGAACAACATAATGCCCAGAAGAAAATTGCCATAAATTGTAAGGAAAAAAAGGCTCAGTAGCTGATAAAATTTTTAAAAATGCAACATTAGGTATATTATTACCACAGTAAGCCACCTACAGTCACCTATGTATGAGTTGAACGGTTATATAAATTTGTCAAACAAACAAACAAATAAATAAATAGTTCATGAATGCAGTTAATTTGAAGCCAGTTTGATTGTGAAGCAGTTATGGCTCTGCACGTGTCCTAGTAAGACTATTGTAAATTATTTTTAAAGATAAAAGCCAGCCATGCTTCTCCTGAAAGAGAGTTTAATAAACAGGACAGCATTTCTCAAAATAGCTTTCTTTGAGTCAGCATTCTACAGGCTAAAATCACAGAATAGTACCAACATCAATAGTTTTATTTTTCAGGTGCCCATAACCAGATGTCACATGCCCATAACCAAGTCATCCCCAATTTATCAT
This sequence comes from Masticophis lateralis, assembly GCA_030761175.1. NCBI lineage: Eukaryota > Metazoa > Chordata > Lepidosauria > Squamata > Colubridae > Masticophis > Masticophis lateralis. The sequence goes on from JAUDYJ010000001.1 coordinate 48,499,697, forward strand.
AGTAAAGAATTTTAGGGAAGACATTGGCATCCTTCAGTCTCAAAAGACTATGGTATCGTGCTCTGGAAAGAGGTCCTAAAACAGCATCTAGTGTAACTAAAAAGGCCAATTCGAGAGTGGCAATCCCTTCCACACTGAGGGGAGATACATTCTGTCCCCTTCCCAGCCCCCAGATTTCAATGGTTCAGGACTGCCTCTTTGCCTCAGCCTGCCGAACAAGTGTCTCTTCGAATTGGAGAAGGCCATGCTACGTCTTTAGCCTTCAAGCTGAACAATCGGAGGTCAATGTTTTCCAGTTGTTAATGTCCATTCCCAAAGCCTTTAGATCCCTCTTGCAGATATCCTTATATCACAGCTCAGTCTCTTGGGGAAGACAATCTTTCAAGTATTTAATATATTTACTGCTTTATTAATACTTTTATTATTAAATTTATATACCACCCAACTCCCAGTGACTCCATGGAATCTTGGATAAGAGCCGAAGTGGCGCAGTGGTTAGAGTGCAGAACTGCAGGCTATTTCAGCTAACTGCTAGCAGCAGTTCAGCAGTTCAAATCTCACTGGCTCAAGGTTGACTCAGCCTTCCATCCTTCCAAGGTGGGTAAAATAAGAACCCAGATTGTTGGGGGCAATAGGCTGACTCTGTAAACTGCTTAGAGAGGTCTGTAAAAGCACAATGAAGCGATATATAATTCTAAGTGCTATTGCTATCTTTTTGGTAGTGAAACTTTCTTTTTTAAAAAAAAAATGTATTTATTAAATTTCAAAAAGAAACATTAAAATACAAATTACCATAAAGGGGAAAAGGGAATAAAAGGATAAATTTAAAAGTGTCAAACAAATAGACTAGCATTCTCAACCTTTTTGACATATCTGAAATTTGAGAACATATTTGGTCAAACAACAACCAGACAGCAGCATTCAAATGCAATTCTTGGACCATATTTAAAGGTAGAAGATGTAGCATGCAGTGTCAGTGCGGTAATTGCCCAATTGTGAGGGCATGGATCACTAAATTAGAGTATCCTGTCCCTGGAATATATTCATACATAGATAGCAATGGAGCAGAAATGAGTACTATACTTAGAAGCTTGAAAAGGAAAAATTATGACTTGGCAATGATAAGAAGGCATCAATAACCGAAAAGTGGTAGATAGTCTTGATTTAGGCTCAGCAGCCAATTATTTATAAAGATATCAAAAAAAAATCATAGAAGAATTGAAGATAAAAGCTACAATAATTTACAGATGCTATACACATGCATTCATGTGATGGAAATTCAGAGAAGAAAAACATAAAAGATGCAAATTTTAAGAAATGGTTCTCAGATAGCAACTACCTAACAATTACCTAAGAGAAAGCAAAATTGAAAAAGCCTAAATTGGGATCCTTTGGAGAGGATGAGCAACGTCAGCATGCAAAGAAAGACCAATTCAATGTGATCTCAGTTTCAATCCAAATCTCAATAACGGTACTTTCCTGTTTTTAAAATATTTACTCTTCTTGGGAAATGTTCAGAATAGAAGGAGCAATAACAATGTCTGAATTATTTCTCAGAGCGGTCTGACAATGAAACCACCATCAACTGAACAAGCAGGAAATTGAGCGATCATTTATCTTAGGCAGTGGTGGGATTCAAGTAATTTAACAACCGGTTCTCTGCCCTAATGATTTCTTCCAACAACCAGTTTGCCATACTGCTCACAAAGTTAACAACCAGTTCTCCTGAAGTGGTGCGAACTGGCTGAATCCCACCACTGATCTTAGGGATCTTTTTAGGATCATTCACTCTATGATACATCATCACAACATTTCAGTACCTTTTCAAAGACTTCCACCATGGCTGCTGCACCAAGTGCTAATCTGTGGTGTATTTCTTGACTGCTTGTTCCTTAACTGTTGATGACTAAACATAAAAGTCATAAGCTATCCACCACTTCAGTATCTTCATTGTCAATTCTAAGATTGGTTACAGGTAGTCCTCAATTTATGAGAGTTTGTTTAGTGACCATTCAAAGTTACAACACTGAAAAAAGTGACTTATGACCGTTTTTCACACTTACGACTGTTATGATATCCCCATGGTCATGTGATTGGCAATTGACTCATATTGACGATGGTTGGTCTTTTGCAACCTTCTGATATCAAAGTCAATGAGGGAGCTGGATTCACTTAACAACTTTTTTACTAACTCAACAACTGCAGAGATTCACTTAATGGTGGCAAGAAAGGTTGTAAATGGGGCAAAATTCTGTTAACAAACATCTCGCTTAGCAACAGAAGAGTTGGGCTCAGTTGTGGTCATAAGTCAAGGACTACCTGTATTGTACATGTTGTTATTAATTTGGTCTACTTCCTTTTAATTTCATTCTCGTTTTTTCCATTCTGCTCCTGACTTTTATAAATAGGACTTGCAGATCCTTTGCATTTTCAGTTATCAGGATAGTGTTATCAGCATAGCTAAAGTCAAATCGGTCAGTCCTAGAGGAGATCAATCCTGACTGCTCTTTAGAAGACCAGATTCTGAAGATGAAACTCAAATATTTTGGCCACCTAATGAGAAGGAAGAACTCATGGAGAAGAGCCTAATGTTGGGAAAGATTGAGGGCAAAAGAAGAAAGGGACGACAGAGAATGAGGTGGCTGGATGGAGTCACTGAAGCAGTAAGTGTGAACTTAAATGGACTCCAGAGGATGGTAGAGGACAGGAAGGCCTGGACGAACATTGTCCTTGGGGTCATGATGGGTCGGACATGACTTCGCAACTAACAACAACAACGTTAAAACCATGCTCACCTTCTTCCAATTTGGCTTCCCTGTATTCAGTATATTGGTGAATATATAAGGGGAAACTATAGAGCCTTGATCACTCCTTTATCAACTGGACCCAGTGTATTTCACCATGTTCTGTTTATAACGTGGCTTCCTGATTTGTATCTAAGTTTCTCATGTGGTCAATGAGATGTTAAGGGATTCCAATTTGACTGAGCACTTTCCACAGCTTGACATGATTGACACAATCAAAGGTCTTTCTGCAATTGATGAAGCACAATGTGACTTCTTTTGGATATTCTTTGGCTTTCTCAATTATCCAATGTGCATCAGCATTAATACCTCAAGTTCCTTGGCCTTTTCTAAAGTCAGTCTGAACATCTGGCATCTCTTTTTCCATAGAGGGCTGTTTATGTCCAGGATGAGAGTGGTCTGTAAATATTTTCACAGTCCTCTTTTTGACTTGTGCAGTATACAGGTCCTCAATGGAAGGCAGGTTGGTAGCAATTGTTTTTCCTGCAGTTCTAATTATCCTATGAAGTCTGTGTCTGTCTTGTTGGGTTGCAGAACCAAACCAGACAGTTATAGATGTGTGGAGACAGACTCAATAATTTCTGTGTAGAACTGATCAGCAGCTATGGCCAGAACCCAACAATAAATTAGGTATATTTAAGACTGATGATTTTAATGGCCTTGGTACACAGTCTGTAATAATGTTTTCAGCAAAATTGGGCTTAATTGAGCACCTTTTCCACTTTGAGCCTAATATTTCATTTTCATCAAGGCACTCCAAACATGTGTTCCAATTGTTAATTATAATTCCACACTCTACATTATAATTATACTTGCTCAGAGGCATTGTATTCCTGCATGAATGATCTTTACTTTGCTATTAGTTACTTACTGAAGAGACAGTAAGAGCAGCAAAGACTTATAAGCACATTAAGATAAGTTGACCCACCAATGTTTCTGTATAAAGTGTTTACCTCCATGCCTTTGTGACCCACTTCTTCAAGTCCTCTGCGTTTATAAAACAAATTATTAAATATTCTTAGTTTTTACCATTTTTAAATAACTAACAAGCAAAAAAGGAAAAAGGAAAAGCACAGTTGACTGATTATGTGTTTTCAACTCAAGAGTAGATAGCCATGTAGCTAGAACTTCTCCAGATTGATCTAAGAAAATTCATTGGTCATGGCCATCTCACTGATGCCAACTCACTACAGCCATATCACCACAGCCATTTCGACACAGCCAAATTGCCATAGGACAACTCACTGTGTCCAACTGGCAATGGGACACTTCACTGCGGGACAATTTCACACAGGAAACCCAGTGCAATAAATGTTATCCACCACTATTTCATCAACCTTGTTTTCATTTTGATCTAGTTACACAATTCAGCACAGTTGAGTTATCCTGTGTGGAATTGTGCCGCAGCAAGTTGTCCTGTGGTGAGTTGGCTGTGGCAAGTTGTCCCATTCCATCTCCAGGATGAACAATGCTTAACTTTGCTCTTCACTCATCATCACTGTAATTAAGTTGATCTAATAAATCCCAAAAATATCTGATATTTGATATACAGTATTACCTCCCTAACTACAAAATAAAATAAACTGAAAAAAGAAAAGAAGGTATTTTATTATATAATATTACAAATAGTCAACATAATGGAGAAAAAAACTCTGTTAACGTGTAGTATTTCAATATTCATTTACTATCACATAAGAAGTTGCAATATAAAAAAATATGTAGCTTATTTCCAGTTGGAAAATGAACAACTGTATGTTTTTCTAAGATTGTAACATTTCATATTTGGGGAATGATTATTTTTGCAAGTCAGCATCTTAATAATTTTCCCGCATTTCTTTTCTTTCCAGTAAACTTCTAGTTACTATCACATTGTTTACCAATTATTCTTTTTTTCTTTCTCAAAGCGCTTTTAATATTGCCAGGGAGCATAAATCCTTGAACGTGAAAAAATACAGCTCCAGGAGGACAGGGAATCCTGGCCTCTTTCCCCATTGGCCTTGACAAAAAATTAATCACTGAGTTTTCTACTCCTAATGGAAACAGAAATGCTGCTGTTGAGGTTGCTTTCATTGATATTTCTGCACTGAGCAAGGGATAGGACACAATGTTTCTTCATGGTCCTGTCCATGAACAGTCATATATAATAGGCTGCTGAGGGGAATGAAATAAGAATAAATAATGGAAGAAAACTGTGTATATCTATGTGACATGTGTAGGTCTTAGTTGGGTGGAGTCGTGTTTTTTCATAATTTTAAACAGTACGTTTTGAAAGAATTCAGGTTGCATGCACAATGTGTCATCAGTGGTGGGATTCAAAAATTTTTACTACAAGTTCTGTGGGCGTGGCTTGGTGGGCATGGCTTGGTGGGCATGGCAAGGGAAGGATACTGTAAAATCTCCATTTCCTACACACTCCAGGGGAAGTTTACTGCAAAATCCCCATTTGCTCCCAATCAGCTGGAACTCAGGAGGCAGAGAATAGATGGGGCGGAGTCAGTCAGAGGTGGTATTTACCGGTTCTCCGAACTATTCAAAATTTCTGCTACCAGTTCTCCAAAACTGGTCAGAACCCGCATGCGCTGAAATAAGCCTCCCCCCCACGAAAATAAACCCTCCCCAAAAATATTTAAATGCAGAGCTGGAAATCAGGTAAGATGGCAAGAGAAGCCCCATCTTGCTCCATGCACCCCAAAATAATAAGACCTTCCTGAAAATAAGCCCAAGCACTTATTTCGGGGTTCAAAAAAATATAAGACAGGGGTTTTTTGGGGGAAACACAGTAGCACTCCAGACCAGAGCCATAACTGAAATCAACAACTACAACTTTCATTTACAGTTTCAATGATAAAATCAAACTTCTAAATGATACAAAATGAGTAAAGTAGTAAAGACAATGATTCCCTCAGGTCCAAATCAACTCTGATACGATAATTACAAATATGATAATTAGGGGACTGGAAGGCAAAACATATAAAGAACAGTTGCAGGAATTTAGGTTTGTCTTCTCTAGTGAAAAGAAGGTCTAGGGTTGACATGATAGCAGTGGTCCAATATCTGAGGAGCTGTCACAAAGAAGGGGGAGTAAGCCTATTTTCCAAAGCACTAGAAGGCAAAACGAAAAACAATGGGTGGAAACTAATCAAAGAGAGAAGCAACTTAGAATGAAGGAGAAATTTCCTGACAGTTAGAACAATTAATCATGGAAGGAATTGGATTGCTTTCAGAAGTTGTGGGTGCACCATCACTGGGGGCTGTTGAGGAGAGATTGGACAACCACTTAACTGGGATGGTGTAGGGTCTCTTGCTTCAGCAGCGATATTGGACTAGAACACCCCCAAGATATCTTCATTCTGTAATCCTGAATATTTTAGCATAGCCATATATTTTCCTTTACATTGCCATCTTCTAGGGTTTATTTTTGTTTTTGTTTTATTACTTCCCAATCTAATCTATATCCCTGAAATTTCCTGGTCATGTTTCATCCAAGGACCACCTAAGACACCACAAAAGTGTACATGCTTTCATATGAATAATGTAATGCCTAAGTTAAACTATAGATTTCTAAAGCATTTTTCCTACTGAAAACTCATAGTGCTTTTTTTCTTTGGAATGTTTAGTCCTTCCTGATCTAGCACCAACAAGGTTATCACCATCATCAGTGTGTTAAAATTTGCAACTGAGTGCATCCAAAGCCACGGATAAGCTGCTGGTGTAGAGTTGTACAGATTCACCATGAAGGGAAAGTGGCGATAAGAGTCAAAATGTACAAAAGAGTGGCGCAGTAGAAAAATAAGATGTATGACTTGCAGAATTTTATGTATTACAAAATTAAATCATCTTGAACATTAAAATGGATTTCCTTTTCCATTTCACAGTGCTAATGAACAGGTCACTACTTAAATGAAGTCAGAGTCATTTAATAGTATCATTTTCCTCCTGCAGTTTATAGACAGTAATGCATGGGTCATTTTCAATTACATTGTTGAAATTAAATCTCCAATGAGAGATGCGGTTTTGCTCATTTGTAACAACAACCCTAGCTTTTCCTTTCAGGTTGTTGCTTTTCCCAAACTGCAGAATTATAGGGATAGTGTGAAATGCACATTCAGGAATGCTTGAAGGATGTTTTGGTTAGCCATTGAAGCCCTATGATACAGAATTTGCAAGAAAAGCAGAATGGTTTGGAATATTGACAGAGATTTACTATGGTTCTCCATGAACTTTGCTTTGGCCCAAGGATGAAAGCCTTTTTGAAAGAATCTGGGTGAATATTAAGGCAAAAAGAAACAACATTGTTATAAGTGTATGCTACAGGTCACTCAACCAAATAGAGGAAATAGATGAACTTTTTTGTAGAGCAGTTAGCTGAGGTGTGCAGAAAACACACCATCGTGATAATGGAGAACTTCAATTACCCTGAAATCAATTGGGAAAGAAACTGCAGCAACTGGTAGATTGAACAGTTTCCTAGCTGACAATTTTATCATCGAAAAAGGAGAAGAGAGAAGTAGAGAGTCAGATATACTGGACTTGATACTTACTAATTGGGATGAAATGGCTAAGGGAGTAGAACTCTGAGAGAGTGATCATGTCATAATAGAAGATAAGGGAACTTTACAAAGTCAGACTAGTGTCTAGATTTTAAGAGAGCTGACTTCAACAAACCAGAAGAAAGAATAGGAAAGATTCTATGAGTGGGAATCCTAGAGAGAAAAACCATTCAGGATGCTTGGGAAACTCTGAAAAACAATGGGATACTAAAGGCCCAAACAGAAACAATAACATAAAAAAAGAAAAATCAGAAATACCTGATGAGACCAGCATAGTTGTGCAAAGAGCTGTCTGACAAGCTGGTTGTTTTCAAGAAAATATTGTAATAATATTTAAATAGGGTCATTTTTTAAAAAAAAAAGGGGGGGGCAACCAAAAGAAGCACTCCAAAATTTCCTCACAAATTCAGAAAAATAGTATCTTGGGCCCAGACCAGGGGTGGATTCTAAATTTTTTTACTACCGGTTCTGTGGGCGTGGCTTATTTTGTGGGCTTGGCTTGGGGGGGGGTAATGTGACTGGATGGCTGTGGCAACTTTTTTTTTTTTTTACTTTTAAAAGCATTTAAAAGTGAGTCTGAGCTTCTTTCTCCCCATCCAGATCCGTATGGCCTCCAGGCAATGGGACATCACATTAAGGGCATCATTGGGGTGGTCCGGGGTGGAGATATAATGCATATGTGGGCCCTGTGCATGCTCCCCCCCCCGCATGCCTGCATGGCCCCCCGCATGGCCAACCTCCCCCATATGTGCACATGGACCCCTGCACAGACCCCACTCCCATGCATGTGCACGTGATCCCATGTGCACCCCACCCCCATACATCCATGGCAGAGATCCAAAGACTAGCTGGCCGGTGGGAGGCGCGTGCACATTCGCAGCTGAGCTAAGGCAATGGATCACTTGCCCACAGAGAGGGCGCTATGTGCCACTTCTGGCACCCGTGCCATAGATTCACCATTACAGTACTAGTCCCATATTCTAGAATATGTATTCTCCATGCATATTCATCTACTGTATCAGTTCCAAACCTCCTTCTGGCCAACTAAACACAGAAGTGCTAATGAGATGAAATATCTGCATGAACAAATCAACATGCGTGATGTGATGGGGCCCCTTTCTCCAGTCACACTATAACATTACAAGAACAGTCATTCAGCCACGATTACAGCTAGAACGGAGTTCTAGCTCTAAACATGAATGCTTCCATGAGAGGTGATAGCATACAATCACACTGCGTGCATGGCAATTTGGCTCTTGAATGATATCACCTATGCAATTAATCTGGGTGCTCACTGCTCTTCCTGCATCGAGATCGCTACATAAAAATATTGCCGGAAAGGGACTGTTGATTCAAAAATAACACAGTAGAATTCTATTTAAAATTATCTTGGCAACTGTGCAAAGAATGCTCCTTTCAGGAAGGAGCCACTATTTTTAAAAAAATATCATTTTGAAATGGCTTTTGAAAAGGTTGAAGCTGGTGAGATGCGATCCAATGATTTTCAAACCAGACAGAATCAGTATGGAACATAAAAATGGTATTTTCAATTTTTAAAACCAGCCAAAGATTGATTTCTGCTTTTTACTGAGAGCAAATCTTCTGCCTAAATGTGAATTGTTTCTTGTCTTAAATAAAGCAACTTATCTAACCATTTGCAGTATGTGAAGCTTTTACTGCTAGTTAATTCTGCTGAAATTTATTGCACTGCCTTGTGTGAAGTCTAACAGCTATTTCCCAGGAAGAACAAGATGACATCTGTAGGAAAGGTGGCATTTGTGCCCCATCTTCATGGCATCTTTAATTTGCTAGCAGGAGTATAGAAAGAGAGAAAGCCTTCGAGAGGAATTCTATCCCCCACTGTGTCCTGTATGGTTTGTGTACTCATGAGTTCACAGAAATGTCTAAAGAGGATTTGTTAAGTTTTGAGGAGTGCAGCAGTGGTGGGTTGCTACCAGTTCACCCCAGTTCAGGCAAGCCGGTAGCAGTGATGGTGAGGTGAGAGCGAACCAGTTTGCTTCGACTGTCAGCTGAGCCCTCTCGCCCACCCCTGCGCTATACCTACCTATATTCCTTCGTACGTTCCTACCTATATTTCTTCGTGATAAGCGTGGCAGAATGGATTGCTGTGCCTCAGCTGTTCTGAAATGCAATGTGCTTGCGCAGAGTGCAAGTTAGCGTGCCTGTGAGCGAAACAAACTGGTAGTAACACCGGTTGAAACTCACCACTGGAGTGCAGCTAAGAACTAGATCATTCTCTCCTTCAAGGCTTCAATGAGACACAAATCCTTTATAAATTGGTATAATACTTGGAATTTTGAGACCATGTAGCTACTGGTATAAATTGGTAGCCGTGCAGTGATTGGGAGGAAAAATGGAGGAGGAAGAAAGAATGGAGTGGAACTTGCCTGAAGAAGACGTCGCTGGTTGACTAAAATACAGAATGTGTGTATTTTGTATTACAATCTTTTCCTTTACTGCTATTTAATTAAATGAAGCTTTCTTATACAGCATGTCCTCTGGTTGCACTTTTTGTATATATTTATGATGTAAATATTATAATCTATTACTGTGTTTTAAACAGAATATTTGTTCAAGCACATGAAAGATAAAGTGTGGGCAATCTGACTCAGATAAAGTTTACGTTATGAATTTCAATAGATGCTATAATTTCAGGGAGTTAATATTCAAGGATTTTAAAGTAACATTTCTTTTACTGTAATTGGAGATAAAGCTTTTCAAAATTACTGTTTTGCTTGCACTTAATATTTTTCTTACCTATTTTCTTAACAATGATGGCTAAGTTCATATGGTATAACTATTGTTATACAATTTGTTTGATTTGGCTTAAAATGTGATATGAATCCAACCTTTCTCTAGGTGTCTGTCCATTATCAAACAGAATCCTAGGGCAGTGACTTCTTCTCTGCTCTGAGTTCTAATTTGCATTGTTCTTCCACAGAATGAAACTGACCTTATTTAAGATCTCAAATTAAACTAGGCAGTAATCCCTTCTGCTGTCAAATGCTTCTCACTATCTCATTCAATCCTAGGAACTACTATACATAATTTTAACTGCCTTTGACTCAGTTTTCTTATATGTTTATTGTAAGTACAAAAATATTTGAAGAAACTACAAATTAACAAATTTGTTAAATATAAGTCTCTTTCCTGCTTTCTCTAGGAAAACTGTTATTTTTTTAAAAACAGGGATGAAAAAATACTCTGCAAAGCCCTAATGAGACAATTATCAAATAGAACTAATTTCTTGAACTACTTCTTACAGTTCTTGTCTATAAGCTGTCCTATGTATCAGCACTTTTTTTAAAAAAAAAATCTTATGTATGAGAGATTGTTCTGTTTCCAGTTATATACGTAGGTCAAATGCAGTAAGTAAAAGCAGAACACTGACTCTATTAAGAGGCAAAATACTGTTGACTCCATTAAAATGTAAACTCTTGTGCCTACTATCATTATCACAGATATTAGAGAAAGATTTACAAGCTCATGCATGCAAGACACTTTGTCGATTCAGTTCTGCATAATGAACAAATTACATTCTGCACTACATTATCTTGGAAAAATCAGCTGGGTAATTGGCCCAAAGCAGGAGAATTAAACTTGTTCTGAATTAATAAGAAACTGGTTAGTTTTGATCTCATGTTTCATACTCCAATGCACAGCATACTTTAAAAATGCCAGTCAGGCATACAGAATGATTATTCAATAGCAAACAAGATCTAGGCCACCAAAATGTCACTTCCTCTTGCCATTCTTACATCTTGGCTGAAAAGTTACTTAATCCTTGTGGGCAAGAAGAGTAGGAATTCCTATATCACTATTATTTCCAGATCTAACAAGGAAGAGCAGTAGCTTCACTTTAAGAATAAGTGACCAGATCTCTCCAGATATTTCGCTCACTGGCTTTGTTACTGGCCTCCTGGTTGGCTTGAAATCTATAACATATTTGTTCTTTTCCCATCCTCTAGCATATGTTGCACCTCACTCATCCATTATATAGTTTTTATCCCACATCCTGATCAAGATGTCCATTGCCACATACCGTAAAAGCACACATATACTACGAATGCAGGTTACTCCTGAATATTAAGGAGTCCTGATGGTGCAGTGGTTAGGATGCAATATTGCAGGAAAACTCTGCCCATAGCCCGGAGTTTGATCTTGACTAAAATTGTTAAGACAAAATAATTGTCTTAACAATTACCTACACTTGGAAACTAGACATATTCCATAATTTTTGAACATAATTCCACATCACATTAATGTTAATGTTAAGAAATTCCTGGTAAATCTATTTTATATATTGAAATATGATTCCAAAATGATGCCATAACTCATAAATCATATAGGTTAACAATCTCTCTTTTCTTTTTACCTCATGTACAGGGAAAAAATTGATAGCCATCCTTTCAAATACAATAGTTGGGGCAACTACTCAAAACAGAATCATTAGCATAGCTCTTCCCCATCACGACATCAAGGCTACCAAGACTCTTGGCAAACCAGTGAACAAATTTTACAGAGGGCTACATCCCCATCTTAACTCAACCATCTCTTTGCCATGAAAACTAGCTCTCTATGGTCATCCACTACTGTCAGTCTCACCATACCATTACAACCACAGACAGCCTTTCACTGCAGACCCTACCCCAAACAAGTTTAAAACAAGATCAGGCAAGACAAAGCAGTATCACAGCAGTCCTCTATCAAGACTCTTTACCAGCTATCTCCACTGCCTGCTGAATGGCATTCCACAATATCAGGCTATATGTTACTTTCCACCCATCTCTTCCTCCAGTTTTCATCCAACTATATCTTCTCCTCCATCAGTACATGCCATCACATCCAGCAATCCATTCCTTCATCCCATAGAGCTCTTCTTCTATCAATCACCTATCCAAATCCCACCATACTTACTATCTATTCATTCCAGTTGAAAAATAAATCTCACTTTAAAGGCCACCACTTTCACAGTAAAGACATGCTACAATAGGCTCTGTTATACAAAATGACAATTTTTACATATTAACTATCGATCTTTTTAGGAATAAAGGAGTAGAAAGAGCTTCCATTTCAAACAGAACCTTTTCCAGCTTAAACAGCAAGTTTTTTCTTACTCTCTGACAATCTCATCTCCTTGCTTTCTTCCTTGTTCTTTAGTTCCAGATCCTAGATTCTGGTTTTCCACACATTAAAGACAGCTGCTTACATCCATAGCTCCCAATGAAAAGCATTTTTCTAGAGGATTTCTCAGCCATTTTTAATTTCTTCTTTGATGTCTATGGTTAAATGCTTTTTTCCAGAGAAGTTGCCATTGTTTCCTAAAAACATCCCCAAAACCACTATAAGTCATTTATTTATGTAATATAATTGGTTATCTTTCCCTTATAGTCTTAAGCACAAATCAGGATTAGCCAACAGTTAAGATCAATAAAATATTACAGCATTACAAAAGCCAGGGGCAGAGAGGAGAGGGAAGGATACATTTTAAAAAGCGGTTATTTACTTGTAAAATGTGATTCATCAGGAGCAGATATCAAGGAATTTTCAAAAATGAAGCTTACTTCAGAATACATGGTACTTTATATTAAATAAATTAAGGTAGCCTTTGAACATTGAACATTTAAAGTTCTGTATGGAAAGTTAAGTCACTCATCAAAGAAAGCTCAGCTTGAATTGAAGAACACTCGAGACAAACTATCATTTGTTATTACAAGACGATGCCTGAATGAAAAAATTGTTTTTCTTGTTCCATCCAACACTTAAAAGCATACACTATTCATGACTGTGAATTTGTCTCCTCGAGATGGATCTTAATTTTCAAAAGAACTCAAATATAAATTCATGCCTTTCAATTATTTCTAATCTTCCATATAAAGAAAAACACTAATGATGTTTTGATCATTTTTAAGACTGAAATCCCAGCAATGAGTCAAATTGACTGAAACCAGTGCTGACTGCATTAATCCACTAGCAATTTCCTTTGCAATTTCTGATCTTACTTAATGGAAGAGTATATTTTCCTAAAAGTTAATTAAAAGACACATATAAAATCATTTAGAGTGAAGATACATGCAGTGGACAACTATGTATTATATGTTCTATAATAAATTCATAAAATTATGAAAAACATGATAGTATTTGTTTCCACAACTGAAAATCAAATTATATCGCAGGAGTGGATAAATTTCAACTCCCCAATCCCATTTTTGTGGCATGTGGAATACTATATAATTGCATCATTAAATTTCAGTTTCATGAAATCACAGGCAACATGTAGTATTAACCTAATCTGATTTCAAAAGAGCAAAATAATCCACCACTAACCAACTAAGAAACCTCACCAGAGGCTCCATTTTTGCTTTCCCATTCTCTTCTCCTGTTACCTCACCCACCACAGTCCACAGGCACAATAAAAACTACCAAAGTGACAATTACAAAAAAGTTGTCCACTGCATGTATCTTCACTCTAAATGCAGACTGGGAAGAAACCATTTTGTTGTGAACGGTATAAAATCAGCAACGCAGTTTTGGCAAAAACCATAGGCTATACTGAGAACTGAAGACCAACAAGAAGTGTACAGCTGTATTAAGAGGTTTCTAATGAATAGTAATATGAGTAATCTCAAAATTGGGAAACTGAGCAAATTCTGCCTAGAGAAAGTCTGAAACATTCAATGAATTTAGGAAATTCCTCATTAATATTTTCAGTCACTGACTGAGACAATTCTACAACATTCTACAAAAAAGCATTCAATAACCTGGAATATAATTGTTTTTAATGTTGCAAATGTGGGTACCTCTTAACTAAGGAATCATCTTGAATGTGGGATTTTTAATGAAGTACTCCAATAAAGGTTTTTTTTCTGAGTTAAATGTGAGATTTGCAGTGGCTCAAGAAGTGTCATTAGCTAATGAAACTACATTGCTGATATCAAGGAAGGGATAACTAATGTAACTGCTATCCACATGAAACAGACTGAACAGTGGACACCAGAGTCAGCAGAAATTAAGAAATGCATCTTCCACAATGTGTGCAGACAGAAGTAGGTGTACAGGTAGTCCTTGTCTTATGACAGTTCATTTAGTGACCATTCAAAATTACAACGGCACTGAAAAAGGTGACTTATGACTGGTATTCACACCAATGACCATTGCAGCATCCTCATGGACACGTGATCAAAATTCAGACGCTTGGAAACTGACTCATGTTTATGACGGTTGTAGGGTCCCAGATCATGTGATCCCCTTTTGCGACTTTCTGAGAAGCAAAGCAATGAGGAAGCCAGATTCACCTAACAACCTTTTTACTAACTTAACAACTTCATTTGATTCATTTAAAAACTATGGCAAGAAAGGTCGTAAAATGGGGCAAAATTCACTTAACAACTGCTCACTTCGCAAGAAAAATTTGGGGCTCAATTGTGGTCATAAGTCGAGGACTACGTGTACTAAGGCTCTTTAGGTAACAATGGGTTGCATCGGTGCTCTGGGAATAGATTTAGAGAGATGGAATGCAGATTTTGTTTAAAAAGAAGTCTTACATGAACTTTACTGATGATGAAGATCAGCAGGTATATAATATTCAGAATCTCTGTGACAAGAAACCTCTGCAATAGTATCCATCGATTGTCTATGAGATGGAAGTCAATTCTGGACCTGCAGTATTCATAATAAACAAGAATAGTTTCTATTGCATCTTTTCAGGAGTTTCCTCCTATCTAATTGTTGATATCATGTTTTCTCATGATTACAGTGAAAAAGAAAAGACTGTAATTACAGCTATACTTTTTTTTTCCTCCAAGAAAAACTTTCAGTTATCATTCAGAAAGGAAACTCAGAAATGTTTTAGGGAGAAATTGGTTCAAAATCCCAGGGGTTCTTCCCATTACTACTGACTAGTAACATGTTATTGATAGATTTCCCAAAGTATTTTCTGGAGAACTAGGAACTTAAAGAGGGAAGCCATTGTTACTCTAGTTGGCTTCATCTGTTGCAACTATTTGTGTCAAAGCCAATGCCTTTTGCACAGCATTGGAAAAAAACCTGAAGAGTTTGAAAATTTGATCAAACAAAGACTTCTTGAATCAACAACTATATCAGTTTTGAAATTTAACAGGAAATACATAGAGAACATAAGCATGCTATGAAAATAGTATCCTTGTACATAGACAGAGGTCAATCAACTGTTTGATGTTCTTTCCAGAAAGAAAGCCTTTGCAAAAGTTGATCTAACCCAAACCTGGCAACAAACGGCTATTGATGATATTATAGCAGATATCCAAACCATGATCACCCACCATAGGACTTTCCAAGCTTAGGAATTTCAATGATCCTTGAACTTGAGGGTTTTGTGGATAGGACCCTTACTGAAGTTGTCACAACTGCATCAGTGGTGAGTTTCAAATTTTTTTACTAATGGTTCTGTGGATCTGGCTTGGTGAGCATGGTATGGCTTGGTGGGCATGGCTTGGTGGGCATAGCAGGGAAAGGTTACTGCAAAATCGCCATTTCCTCCCGATCAGCTGGGACTTGTGAGGCAGAGAATGGATGGGGGCGGGGCCAGTCAGAATTTTTACTATCAGTTCTTCACACTACTCAAAATTTCTGCTACTGGTTCTCCAGAACTGGTCAGAACCTGCTGCAACCCACCTCTGAACTGCATTCCATTGTCACAAAGATTGGTCAAGCCGAACAAATGATGCAGACAACCAAAGATGCTCTGAAGCAGATTGTCAAAGGAAGCCAACCACCACCGGTTTCCGTTTCTACGCTTACTTCTTGCTCAACAATAGAAAATGACTTATGAAGCAATGATAGCTAACACTTATTCAGACTTAATTAAGGACACACAAATAAATACAAACATATTCTAGAGACACTGTTCTATTAGCACTATTCTCTGTTCATTTACATCACAATTACAATCTTCCCCCACTGGATGAAGTTAGATGTTAGCTAAAAATGAAAGGATATTATGTATTCCAGGTTCCTACTTATTATTAAGAAATCCAAATCTTTTTACTACCAGTTCTGTGGATATGGCTTGGTGGGTGTGGCAGAAGAAGGATACTACAAAATCTCCATTCCCACCCCGCTCTGGGGCCAGCCATAAGTGGTATTTGCCGGTTCTCCGAACTACTCAAAATTTCCGCTATCGGTTCTCTGAAACCTATCAGAACCTGCTGTATTTCACCCCGGACATACTTGAAAATTCTCGTTGTGCATTGGATCTAATGCAGAATTCTGTCATTTGATACAGCGATTTCAATTCCCCAGACACTGATTATCTCTCAAAGGACAAATGCAGCTATCTTTTTAGGCCATCCAAGCAAAAGGAAGGCAGGAAGTAATTATTTGCAGATCACCCATTTCTTACTGGTAGCAGTATTGTTCCCAGACCTGATGCTTTGGTGCTCTGTGAACTGTTAGCCACAAGCTGTTTAGTTCTTTATTTATAGTTCATCCCCAGCTCACACCCTTGAAGTGACATGTAAGATCAAGAGAGGCTGATAGCAAGAGTTGCACTGTATCAGGCAAATATAGCCACCCAGAGTCCTCAAAGAGTTGGGCAGCATAGAAATACAAATAATAAATAAAATAAATAAATAAATGTTAGCTGTCAGAAACAAATCAACTGCATCAAAAAAAAAACCCTTTTTTTGAGAACCCTCCCATACAACTCCACATTTGGACACTCAGTAAGATTTCAGCATGGATTTGGCAAGCACCTGCAGAAAACCTTTATTTTCCCTTCTTGACCTTGTATGCAAAATTAATCTGAAATCACTTGAACAGCACCCTGTAATGTTCGGCATTTCTCTCTTCCTGAGAAGAAATACCCTGTTGCTCAACCCTCTTCAGTGTTGCATCTTATTTTGACTTGCGAATAAAAAAGAAACAGTGAGTAGATCACCTTTCATCTCAAGGGATTTATGTATCTCACAAGAAGTAGAAAGAACAAATTACCACTCGTTTTTTTTCTTCTTCCTGAGAAGCTTTGGACAAATCTATACCTCAATCTAATACCAGCTTTTTCCTTAGAGATCCTAATTTTCATGGTAACAACCACTCAATAATCCACAAAATTAGGGGGAAATGTGGTTTATACATAACCAACATTTTTTTTTACCATCGTTACCCTATTTTTCCTGTATTTTTAAAATTGTCTCCACTGAGGGAGCATTCTTGAGAAATTGACCAATTGCAATTACATAGGTTATATACTGACCATTCATCAAATTAAGGTATTTCCCAATAATGAATTTGGAATATATTTTTTCTCATGGGCAATACAACAGTAAATGCTCTTTATCAATTTCTGAGATGGAGTGAGATGCACTCTGAAATGCTGTGTCTCTTGCATCAAGAAATACAGCATGACAATCTGAATTATTCCTCATGATATTGTTTCATAGGAGTCTTATAAGGGCTATAGCCCCTTTTTAAGGAAAAATCAATTCTGTCCTGAATGTCTGCTCTCCTCACAAGCACCTCTAACAATGAATTGTCTGTGCTTTTCAACACAGATGCTCTAAAAGAATATCCCAGTTTGTCAGCACAAGCACATTTCTGTCTGAAATGTGTGTTTGATTTCATATTTCTATTTACATCATCACTGTTATTCACAATAAATGGAAAGAAAGACTGCAATGGCTAAGTATCTGTGCTACATATAAAAAAAAATATTTAAGCTGTCAGTACTTTAGAAGTTTAAATTCCTGACAATAGATTTCAGTGTGAAACCATGGAAAGCTTCTGCCCAAGTAAATAATACGCTAGACGGATCAATAATCTGACTCGATAAATGCAGCCTCTTGAACACTTATATTTTAAAATCAAGTTCCAAGTTTCATGACTTACATAAACTTAATTTTGCATCAAATACAAACTAATTTAAAAAATAAAAAATAAAATAAATAATCTTATTGTCATTGTATATGTATACACAGTATACACATATAACGAAATTTACTTGACACCTAAAGACCAGGTCCCACATACATAATCCCCAGCACACTCCCACCTACCACAATTCCCCACCCCTAAAACCACCCAAACATCTACACAACAGACCAAGTAATACTGTCCAACAGTTCACTGATGGTGGCCCTTTAGTTCATTGTTGAGTGCAATTATAGCTCTGGGATAAAAACGATTCAGAAAATGTGTGGTCTGAGTTTTAATTGTTCTGTATCTTCTGCCAGAAGGCAACAGTCCAAAAAGATCGTAAGCAGGATGGGAAGAGTCTCTGAGAATGTTATGCAACTTCCTCAAACAGCAAGATTCGAAGATGTTGTCCAGGGCTGGTAGCGGGAGTCCGATAATATTCTGAACAGTTTTAATGATTCTCTGTAGAGCTTTTTTGTCCGCTACAGAGCTACTCCCATACCATGCAAGAATGCCGTATGTCAGGACACTCTCAATAGTGCTGCGATAGTAGGACAGAAGTAGATGCTGAGATAGGTTTATCTTCCTGAGCATTCTCAAGAAGTACAGCCTCTTCTGTGTCTTCTTCACAAGCATGTTAGCATTCATAGTCCATGAGAGGTCCTCTGAGATATAAGTGCCCAGAAATTTAAAACTACTCACCCTCTCCACCTCCTCACCATTTATGTGCAGTGGTAGATGTACATCTCTCTTCCTCCTGAAGTCAATTATAAGTTCTTTAGTTCTTGTAGTGTTAAGTGTGAGATTATTTTCATTACACCACAATGACAGCCCTTGTATCTCCTTCCTGTAAGCAGACTCATTGTTCTTATTAATGAGCCCCACCACTGTTGTGTGATCCGCAAATTTAATAATTTCGTTGGTGTTATACAGTGGGGTGCAGTTATGTGTGTACAAGGAATAAAGGAAAGGGCTTAGCACACAACCCCAGGGGGCTCCTGTGCTTAATATCAGAGTAGAGGATTGATGAGATCCCATCCTTACTGACTGTGGCCTCCCTTATCCACAAGCAAATCCTCTGATTTATCCCCAAACTGGACATTTTAAAAAACAACCTGTTGGGTAAAATGGTGTTAAAGGCAGAGCTAATTGATCAAAATGCGTATTCCATTTAAAATTTCAAAATTCTCTTCAAATTGCTTTAATCTGATGTTGAAAGGAGAGCAAAAGGAATTGTTACTGGATGTATTGGACTTCAGGCCTCAGAACTGTAGCTGATGTTTACTTCTAGAGCAGGGGTGTCAAACTCAAGGCCCCTGGGCCAGATCCAGCCCATGGGGTGCATAGATCTGGCCCATGAAGCCATCCTGGAAACAGAGAAGGACCGGCCTGCGGTGAAAATGGAGTGCACAGCCCTCTTGAGCTCTTTTTTCTCTGGGAGAGGGTTGTAGGAGACCATTGCAGGCGAAAATGGAGATTGGGACCCCATTTTTGCTGGCAGAGTGCTCGGGTCACCACAGGCACCCCTGACATTGAGCTGGTCACATCCACCATGGCCACACCCACCATGGCCCCCAAGGTCAAATACAATCCTAATGCAGCCCTCCATGAAATCGAGTTTGACACCCCTGTTCTAGAGATATAAACCAGAATTTTTAAATCATTGTTGCTGAATAAGCCATAGTAGCCTAGTTTACACATCATGCTAAGACACAATGGGTCAATTCATGCATCATTTTATTTACTGATTTAATTTATATAGCTAATTGTGCCAAGTTAAAACCAATCAAAACCCATTACTGGTGTCTATATTCCTTCCAAAAATTGAGTTTTTTTTTTAAAAAAGTTTTTTATTTTTCTAATCAAACATACAAACCTACAAACAAGTAAACATATGAACAGTACATAGTCAATCAACAAAATGTACTAGCATCTAGTACATCTTTTATATCCTCTTCTTACCCTCAGTTATTTATCATGTCTTAATATCATCATTTCATTTATTATAACATTTCCCCCAAATTCTTACTTCTCTATTAATCCATCTATCTTTTATTTTATTAAAGATCATAAAACAATTTTTTCTCCCTCACAGCCCCTCCCTTCCAAACCCCCCCCCCCGACTTCCCAGAGCAAAGACAGGACATATCATCTAATAAACCTAAACTAACATATACTACCTTATTATAAATTCCCCCCAAAAAATCCCACACATTCTTTAACTCCCCTAATTAACATTCTTCAACATTTCATTTATAAATTTTGTCATAGCATTAACTTTAAAAACAATTCTTTAAAGAATGTCTTTGAGACAGTATTATTAACCATTGAGCTGAATAATCTCAAACATAAACATTTCGTCACATATAGCCTTTAAAACTTCTAATATCTTACCTTAAGCATATAAAATTTCTTAATACTAAGAACCCATCCATTTATTTTCAAACTAGCCACTTTAGAACTGCAGTAATTTTTAAAAAGCTATCCAGTTTTAATTAAACCTTATCCCTCAATACATATAAACCTTTTAAAAATTCTGTTGTGTCACCTTAAACATTTAAAATTTCTTAATAAACCTTTAACCTCAGTAAAATATCAATCAAATATAATCCTAGAAAATCTATATAAATCCCAAATAAAGTATCACTTGAGTTTTAGTTAACCATTTTAATAACTCAGTAACTCTTAAGAAACTGTCCCTTTTTAAACATTTATATCTAACATCCAAAATCTACCAAGTATAACCTTCAAAGAGTTCATCTCACATTCTTCCTTTCTTTCTGTATTTCTTCCAGTCTTTCTTTTTAGATGACACTTTCTTCTTAAACATGGCTTGTTCCCCTGCTTTTATTTTCGAAAATTTTTGAAGCATTACGCGTCCCCTTTGAAAGTTGAAATTTCAACTGGTGTCTCTTGAGAGTCCATTCCCCTTTCAAAGTTATTCCCTTCACTTTAAAACCCCCATCTCTACTTTTTCTGCTTGTAAAATAAGTCACTTCATTCTCTAGGAATTGACCCTGTCCATAAAAACAAAAATTTTCACAGTATTTTGCACTCTGCAATAATGAGTCTTTTTGATACGCTCCAACTAATTGTGGGGAAGCCTCCACCAAAACTTCTGTTTCCAAAATGCTAGACTCCATTTTTTTTGACTGCCTCTTCTTTGTTCTCTATAGTCACGTTAAGCTGTATGATTTCTTCCTCTTTCCCAGCCAGCAGATCCTTAAAATATTCCAACTTCCACCCCTGGATAGTGTTTTTAACTATGTCCACAATGTCCAAAATAAAGAGATCAAAAGTTTCTTGTGAATCCTTTAAAGTCCCAATTTGTGTGTTTGCTGACTCACCCCTTCTTTCCTTAATGGCAGCCATATTTCAATTTTTATTTTATATATATTCAACTATCAGATCAAAATCCAATTGTTTTCCACTATCTTGAGGAATATATGTTAGTTAAAATCCACACCATAGTTTTTCCTGTCTTCTTCCACTTCCCCTTTAAATCTTCTTATTATTATATAGTCCAATACCTTAAACAATGTAGCAGGGGCTAACAAGCACTTTCACTGGTAAGTTTCGTTTCCTTAGCGCCATCTTCCTCTTCCCTTTTTATATGGAGTTAAAGCTTTACTTGCATACTTGCAAATCCTGCTGTCCTGATTTCGGTCTGCCAGCATCCAGAATACAAATTTCTTGCAGTCTTTGAGAAAAATTCTTCAGATCTTTATTCCTATGTTGCTGGTGTGGTCGCAACGCCCCATTCTGCCAAGCCAGGCAGGCATGTCCCTAATCCAGAGCACTGAGGAGTTTCCAGGGAACTCTCACCCTTCAGCCCCCAGGCTTAAGAAAAAGAAAGCCTGGGGGTCTTGGGAAGCTCTACCCAAGCTCCTCGGCTCTTCTCTTTCCTCTTTTCCCAGGGGGAGAATTTTTAGCAACTAGACAGCTAATTTGCGCTGTTCTAGCAGCTTTATGGATTTTGGGGCTGGAGCTCCAAAAAGGAGCTCTGTCGGCGTCTGTGGAGCCACAGGATTTCCCCAAAAATTGAGTTTTTCACAGCCACTACATATTGCACCCTTTAAAAGCAATACCTAAAACAATGGAATATAACATGATTTATTTATTTCAGATATTAGATAGCATCAACATTACCTTCTACAAAATCTTTAGCATAAACTCTGAAATATTTCTTTTTTAAAAATCTATTGTTAATGGTGCTCTTAGTCTTGATTATCTGGCAAGCCCCCTTTTTCCATTCTTATTTACCCTCATAAAAGCAGCAGGTTTCAGAACAACCCCTCTCTGAAAAACAGCCCAACATGAAAAAAAAATTACATGGCTCTTGTCAGAGACGAGAATTTAATTAGATGTAATTCAAATCCTAATGAGGTTAATTGCAGCATGCCAGCATCAACAATTAACTCAGAGCTGCCAACCTTGTGCATCCAGCAGTTGCAATGCTTACAATTAACGGCACACTGCTTTCAGTCCTCTGGCAAAACCCAGGAAAGATCAAACACTTTTCTCCAATAATTAGGCAGGGTCAGCAAAGTCAAGAAAGTCTGGTAAATTAAAAGCAAGAAAGAGAAAAAGATGAAAGAAAAATGGCCAGGTTGACAACCTGAGATGAAAATGCCAGCAACAAAATAGCCAATTTTCCTTCCTTCCTTCCTTCCTTCCTTCCTTCCTTCCTTCCTTCCTTCCTTCCTTCCCTGCTTGCCTCGCATAGGTGCAACTTTCTACTTTCACCTGTAAACTTCCTCTCTAAACTCATCTTTTTGACTTTGAAACTCAAGATCACTGTTTCCTGGCCATTCACACTTTGGCCTGATGTTGGTTCTGCAATCTCTTTCTCACTCTGGCCCTGTACCTTTGACAGCTGGCAATCATTAGTCCATGAAACCTGAGCATCTCACTACTAACCCCTTGGCAGTTCTATCAACAGTGTTATCAATATCAGAGTAATAGCCAAGCCTGATATTCTTCTTCTCCTCATTAAATGCACAGCTGGGCCCTGGACCACAATCCGGACAAGTCAAAACTTGGGAAACTGAAATTAAAATTAAACAGCAATCAGTAGAAGGTAGCAAATCAGAACTAAAGCTTAAATCAAATCACAATTCCAGCACAATATGTCAAAGAAGACCTTGATGCAAAATAATACACTTCTTATCCCAAAGGACCAGTAGCCAGTCCCAGTGTGGAATCCGAAATGTTATTTGCTAAAAATCTGTAGGTAGTCCTTTATGCTTCACTGAAAAGATGTACTTTCCCTCTATATCAGACAAAGGGGTGGTTCAGCAGTTCTTATGATGGATGGATTGTCTTTACTTGAAAATAAAAGTTATGGGTGAAGAAATCATGCTTAAGACTGTGTGTACAACCCATCATTTTCCTGCTTCACAATCCCAGTGAAAATTATCCCCCTCCCCAATTTTATGCTCCCCCAGGGGAAGCTTCTATTCATACTTAATAGCTATTCAGAAGGCTTGTATTTCACCATGGACATTCAGGACTTTGAGAAGATGAGAAAAAGATCTGCAGCTTCAGTCCTTCCAGCTGTAGTTATTTTAGTTCAAGATTTCAGATGTATGTTTTTTGACTTGAGACCAGCTTTCTTATATCTCCATCCTGAAGCAGGGACAAAATCTACATTCTTTCCATTTCAGCCTTTGCAAGTAGAAGCCTTATAAATGACTTGCCTTCCCAGTTTATTTTTCCAGTGGAAAACTCTGGGAGCCTTAACAAAACATTTCTATGTAGCAATGTATCTAAGTAGACATGAGGTTTCTGCAAAAGCAAGGTTAGCAGTAGGACTACAAATGCAAAGAAAAACCCAGCTCTTTAGGGAAGGCCTGAGCTAGCAAAGGTAGAAAGAAAGAGAAGACAAGAAGCAGTTACAGTAGCTATAGGTACTATACAGATTGGGACACATCCTCCTGGCGAAAACATATCTATGTGATTGCTAAATCAACACTAACCTGATGTTATATAATCAATCATGTTAATAAGCATGTATTAACATGAATAGGTTCAGTACCAGGGGTGAAATCCAGCAGGTTCTGACAGGTTCTGGAGAACCAGTAGCGGAAAATTTGAGGAGTTCTGAGAACTAGCAAATACCACCTCTGGCTGGCTCCAGAGTGGGATGGGAATGGAGATTTTGCACTATCCTTCCCCGGCCATGCACACCAAGCCACGCCCACAGAACCAGCAGTAAAAAAATTTGGATTTCACCACTGTTCAGTAGTCTCCCCATGGTATATTGTATGAATCCAGAAATATTTTATAAAGACCACACTTGGAATGCTGCATCTAGTTTTGGTTTCCCCAATGTAAAAAAGATGTTGAGATTCTAGAAAGAGTGCAGAGAATAGCAGCAAAGATGATTAGGGGACTGGAGGCTAAAACATATGAAGAACGGTTGCAGGAATTGAGTACGCCTAGTTTAATGAATAGAAAGACTAAAGGTGGTGTGATAGCAGTGTTTCAATATCTAAGGGGCTGCCACAAAGAAGAGGGAATCAACCTATTCTCCAAAGCACATGAAGGCAAAACAAGAAGTGATGGATAGAAACTAATCAAGCAGAGAAACAACCTAGAACTAAGGAGAACTTTTCTGGCAGTTAGAACAATTAATCATTGGAAACGTGCCTCCAGAAGTTTTTAAGAAAACATTGGACAACCATTTGTCTGAAATGTTATAGGGTTTCCTGCTTGAACATGGAGTTGGACTAGAAGACCTCCAAGGTCCCTTCCAACTCTGTTATCTTGTTAAACCATGATTTATCTCTTAAGAGTATTGTATTAATTCAGTAATAGTGTTTTATTTAATAAATCATAATTAAAACATATGTGGCTGAGCACAATGAATAAATCCATTAATAATTTCATTAACATTAGCCATGGTTATTTACTCGTGTTCAAAATGAACATGTCATTTTGTTCAGCAGAATTTATTATCACATAAGAAAGCACGGATTGTACCTTAGCCTGAAGTCACAGTCATTCATTCACTCATCAGTCCTGCTCACTCACTGCAACTGCATGGTCTTATGGACTGGCAAAATATAATTAAGATTTTCCCAAAGTTAATGCTGCTTTAATTTTCTTCTTTCTGCTTCCTGTTCCCTTATAGAAATACTGAATGGGTCCTTCATGAGTCTAACTAGGCTTAAGTTTTGTCATTCGCTATTATTTGCCCCATTTCTTCAGTACTAACAATATATGAATATATTATATGATTCATATATTATATAAATTCAGATTAAGCATACTTTTTAAATGGCAAGCTATTCTGTTTTCATCCAGCACATGGATGCCTGTATAACTCCACAGCTAGTGTGTGATGATTACACATAAGGTGGATGCACTATATTTTTATTACATTACAGAATTGGGCAAATGAAGGCAGAGGAATTAGGTTCTTTATTCCTGAAAAAGTGTGGGAATGAGTTTTGAATTACCTGATTGTTGTTCTCAAAAAAATTCCTTGGTTCAGCAACAAAAGAAAAGCAGAATAAAATATTTTCAAGTAGCAGCATTTATTTTTCATTCCTCTCTTTGCTTTATCCTGTATATGGGGATGGAAAGTATGAAATATCTTATCCCTCTAAATTTTTGGAACCCTGGGAGAGGAGGTACCATCCATATCTCTGGGGGAATAGGCAGGGACCATTATAGAGAAGGCACTCTTCCTTGGTGCCATAAAATGACAACATTTAATAAAAAGGACTTGAAGCACCTCTACTTTTCTGAATGTATTGGGCAGCCAGAAATGATTGGACCTAGGCAGTTTCTCAGGTATCCAGCCCTATGCCATGAAGAGCTTTAAAGGTAATGACCAGCATTTTGACTCACTGCACGTTCGAAAACCAGTGTAGCTCATATAACAGTGGTGACACATGGACATACCAGAAGCTGTCTGCATTTTGTACTTTGGGATGCTCTTCAAGGGCAGTTCCATCTACAGTGCACAGCAATATTCCAATCATGAGGTGACCAATGCATCAGCAACCATCTATAGGGTTTCCTGCTTGAGGAAAGGGCACAGCTGGTGCAGAAGATGAACCTGTACAAAAACCTTCCTGGCCACAGCTACCACCTATTCTCCCAGCAGAAGCTGCAAAGGAATCTCAAAGTGCATACCAGTCTTAAATGGAGAAGTGTTTCTCCATCCAAGTTCAACAATGAAAACAACCCTGATTGGGGGGTGGGGGTGGGATACAGCCACTAAGTCGTATCAGGACTGAACCAAAGTCTGTTGTTCTGCATCCAGAACCAAACAACCACTGAGGTAAGAAGCAAACCACTGCAACACACTGCCTCCACTCCCAACCACTGCAGCTGGTCCAGAAGGATATCATGATCAATGATATTGAAAGCCACTAAGAAAACATGGAGCCCCAAGGTAGATACTGGCTCTGGTAAAGTTCATCTACAAGTACAACCAGTGCTGTCTCCATATTACGTGCGTGCGTGTGTGTGTGTGTGTGTGTGTGTGTGTATCTGCGTGTGCATGAATTCAGTATGCAGATATTATAAATCTTACTATAAATCTTACTAAGAAATCTTATTTCTTACTATTTTTATGAGAAGCTTGATTATTTTTTGCAGAGCTCTGTGATAATTAACTGCTAACAAATAACAAAATTAAAGTTGAAAAGTTAGTCATTTTTGGCTGTTGCATTCTTTCTCACTTCTAAACTGTAATATTCGACAAAAATGCATTTAGTCTTGTCGAAGACTAAATGTTAGTCTTCCATTTTTACTTTGGTTGTGAACATTTTAAGATAAATATGAAATGAAACACATAAGTAATTGAGAAAGTAAGATAAACTATATAGATCTCAGTTATTCTGAATAAATATGAAAAATGCAATCTCCTTACTCTTTGGCTTGCATGGAAGGCCCCCTGTATCAAAGAAGTGTGCATTCAAGTACAGCCTCTCATTTCTCCTGTTTCAATGGAATATCTGCAAGGTATCAAGTGGACTGAGGAATTTTTCTGTAACTGAAGTAAGAAAAGACTTCAGTTACAGAAAAAATCTCCAGTTCACTCAATATCTTTTATTTAGTTAAGTGATATAGAAAGTTAACATCACAAAAAAATGCATCATTCTAAGAAATCACAGCCTTTTGAGATTGTATAGATTGCATACAATCAATGGTAGCAATACTATACAACACACCCGGTTTGGTCAAATATACCAAAATTAAAATATCCTGAATCATGGACCTCATCAATCTCTGCCTCACTGCCTACTTTCAGTTTGATGGACGAATATAACAACAAATCAGAAGAACACCTATGGTATCACCACTCTTAAGTCTCATAGTAGAGACTGTAACGTAGAGTCTAAAAACTATAGCACCCACACATATCCAACCAAAAATATTGATCTGGTATATAGATGAAACAACTAGAGAAGACATATGAAACAATTGACAACATCTTCAAAGGAATAAAATTTACAAGGGAAGAGATGAACAGCAATACACTAACCTTCCCTGATATCTTCATCAGCAATGGTGGGCTGCAACTGGTTTAACAACCAGTTCTATGAGCAATCACTTTGTGTACATGCACCTAACATGCTTGCATGCAGTGTTCAAAATACAGCAATTTGAAGCTCAGCTGATTACCTTCTAAGGCAGCCCCAGTAAGTAGAACAGCGAAGGCATGGAAATCAACTGTGCAGCGCAAATCAGCTGAGCCAGAAAGAAGGAAATATAGGACAGGATAGGGCAGGGGCAGGTGGGCGGAGCCAGCTGATCATCAGAACTACCGGTTCGCCTGAACCTGTTTGAACCGGCAGCAGCCCATCATTAGAAACAATGGTTAATGCAAGTCTATGAAAAACAACCAACACAACTAAATGGTCCACTATGAATGTAACAATCCAACCTCCCACAAGAGGTGATCTGTAAGACCATTATTCACTACCCAGAGTCCCTCTCTGAGGAAGATGGGCAGTAAAGAAGTATGAAATATAATAAAATAAATAAATAAATTGCACTGCAGCACCCAGGTCACCTATCCAACCTCTTCCAACGAAAATGGATACCCATGCAATTTTATCAAAAAGTGCTGTCCGTTCAATCCACTATAGCACAATCAGCCAATCCTATGAAAAGGATAATAGCACCATACATCAAAAACATCTCAGAAACAACCAACAGCCACACAACATCATCACAGCACACAAACACTTTTAGTAAACCAAAAGACCTAATTGCTAAAGAAAAAAAAAGAGTCATTTACAGCATAAAGTGTACAGCTGCTATGTAGGACAAACAAGCAGAAAATCAGCAGAGCACATCCATGAACACCAACTAGCACTCAGAAGATGTAATTAAAGCGCCTTAATTTCATAACACATGCACAGATGAAACCATAATTTCAGTAGGGAAATTGTGAGCACCCAGGCCAAGCTAAATCCAAATTGGATTTGGGGAATTCCTAGAAGCTTGGCATTCAGATAAACCAATCCTCAACAGACACAGAGAGATAAACTGTATTTATTTGCCATTCAAAAAGACAATTAAAAAAAAACTAACAACAAAACAAAAAAGACCAGAACATATTATCTCCAGCAGCAACACCCAGATAAGCAGGAATTCACATCACTAGACCAAATAATCAAGCAGAAAACAATACCCTAATCAAAGAACTACCAGAGAGAAAACCACATTCTTATCAACACAGGCAGTGCAAGCTACTGTATATAAAGAGGGAGCAAAACCCACAATCACCAATACTAATGATGTTACCTAGTTGAGTAATGAAACATCTGCAAGCAAACAATTAAACTCTGGAAGGCACCAAGGACTCCATTGTATAAAAATGTATTGAACTTCAGTAAAAAAAAAAAATTCTAAAAAATGATAATACAGCACTACATAAACTGGTGAGTACTCTGTCAAGTTTCCTAAAACTTTCATAAAATATTGGAATCAATTCAGGCTTTAATTCAAAAACTCATGCAGCATTATAGGACAGATATGGACCACTATAGATTCAAGTTAAGCACTTTTAGTTTCAGTGATCTAGAAATTTTCCACATGTTTTTTTTTATTCTGCTCCAGTACTGAAGAATCTCAAGCATCAAATTAATTTTCAGCATAAGTTCTTTCATGATGTCTCTAGCATTATCTGCTCATACCCCCTTTTCTCTCTTAATAAGTCATGAGCTTCATCTTTCAAAGTAACTTACACAGATAGCCGGTTATTGCGTTTGCAATGAATGAGGGAAAACACTTAATTTTTTATTAACAGGATACATCTACTGTTTTGCACACAGACAAAGGAAACTTGTTTTCATAGTGGAAATGCCATAATTTGCATTCATCACAACTATTCGCTTCATATTCTTCCCAGTCATCAAAATGTGTCCTCAACAGACGATGGATTATGTGAGTTACTCTAGCCACACATATTAAATGCTTTGAAGTTTTTGATTCAGTTTTATGCCTATTTATTTAAGTTCTATAAAAAAAACATCTTGAATAACATACAAAACTGTATATTATTTGTTAAGTGCCTTGACGTCACTGGAAATATTTTATGTGATATTATTGTATTTGATTTTCTGCTAGATGTTCCCTGAACAAAAACAACCAACCATACTGGAATTGCACAAACAATAGAACTTCACTGGACTTCAGTGAATTATCTGAGAGTTGTGTTGTTTCCCTTGTCAATGCTGATTAAAAGACTGGAGTTGATACTGTAAGGGGTTGTCAGGCACAGAACACTGCTACAGAAAATTGAAAAGGTCAAGATAATTATGAATTAAAGCAAACACACTTAATTGTGACAGATGTGTGCCTTGCTGTTTTATATGCGGCACTATTTGTTGAACAGATTGTTGCATACTTCCCAAGGCACAATACAGTAACCAACAACCCAGAATTTCTACTGCTACCACAATCTGTTTTAACAGGACAATTTGGGCATTTGTATTTAATATTTTTAATGAAAAATTCTCCCTTCTGGGCACGCATTTCCACCACCATTATCATTTCAAATAAGATAATATACTAGTGCACTAAATGTTTGCACTTATAGATTTCTTTAACAATATTTAAGGACATTTACTGTAAATTAATGCCAGTAAATTAAGACTGTCCCAATACATTTAGAACTCACTCCAATTAAAATATTTGATACCTAGCCTCATCCCTGGTTTGGATAAAAGATTGGGTGATTCTCTCAAGAAAGCGCATTCTAACAATTGAAGGATACGATTTGCAGCAGGGATGGCATTCTTTTTTGTGGTCTCAAAAAGACAAAAAATTCAAATACTTTACAAATCATTATATTAGAGGAATTTTAATAAGGGTCTGGGAAATGGTGAAGAAGCAAGTTTACACACAAGATTCCTAAATGGGTGTCTCCATTAGAGGCAGTGACCCTTCCAACTGTGCACAACACAAAGAGGAACTGGGTTTATGGTGACTTGTTGGATGAAATCGGGAGACTTAGACCTAGAGCCGATCTCCAAACTAGAGGATTAGACATAGATTGGTGGTCCTATGCGAAAATTCAAACTAGATTCGCTAGGGATAAACAGGAACCTGGTATTTCCCTTCATTTACAAACTTTTGACAAGCTTCTCCTAGGTGACCAAAGGAAATTTATCTCTAGCGTTTACAACTTTCTCTTGTCCAATTTTATGGCGGAGGAGATTGTAAAGGACTCGATGATTGCCTGGGGGAGAAATATAGGAACAACAATTCAGCTTGATGCATGGCAAAATGTATGGAACAAAACTATGAAACTGACCCTTTCTTCCCCTTTCAAAGAAAACTTCTATAAAATGATCTACCGTTGGTATCTCCCCCCCACCAGAATTGCTAAGATGTCCCCAGGGTCCTCTGATAGATGTTGGAAATGTGGGTCGGCCAAGGGTACTTTCTTCCACCAGTGGTGGACCTGTCCGTCAACTAGACGCTATTGGAGGAAAATAAAACAGTGGCTGTTTGAAATAACAGGTGTGAGCTTTCCCCTTTATCCAGACCTCTACTTGCTTGGAATAAGACCAGACTATATTGATAACAAAGATTGGTATATATTTGTCCATGTCTCAACAGCGGCGAGAATGGCATTTGCCCAACTGTGGAAAGATGTAGATACGCCTCCTGATCATCTGATAATAAACAAGATTCTCCGATGTGCTGAGATGGATAGATTAACGTATATTTTAAAAGACAAGAAAGATTCAATATATAATAGAAGTTGGGACAAATGCTTTGTCTGGCTCAAAAGAAGGTTAAACCTAGGAAAGGGGTGATAAGATCGTCTATTTAGATTAATTAGATACTTATTAGGCTATATGATTTCTTAAAATTTCGATAAAAACAGGCTAATTCTTTCGTAGATAGTTAGTAGAAATTGACTCTATTGAAATGTTTGGTTTGGATGACACTAGTTATTATTAATTGGAGAGTGAGCTTAACTCTCGGTTAGTCATGTTTGTCGTTTTGTTTTAGTCTTGTGTTTATGTGTTTCTACATTTCACCATTTATATTGTTTTCCAATGTTTATTTTGTGTTAATCTTAATGTAAATATTTAATAAAAATTTATTTTAAAAAAATAAAATAAAATATTTGATACCTACAAAAGCCTCTGTATCCTTGCCAGTATAAACTCAATTAACAAATTTACTGTTCTTTCAGGAAATACCATACAGTATATGTCTGAGGAGATTGCTTCATGGTATATAATGAGCCTTCAGTGCCATCATGGGCATGATTAATTCTAACATCTATTTGCCAGAACTTTTTATCATATAAAGCCATATTTCCTGCTATTTCAGTAGGAAATAAATGTTGAAAGTGGTTACTAGAATTAATTCTGCAATATTCCAAAGTCAACTTACCCTTGTTCCAATCTATCCTCTCACTATTTGCTGAATGCTTACTAGAGTCACATTCTATGTAATCAGCTATCAGCTTGCCATATGGTAGGTCACACAGATGCAAAACATAAACAAATTATCTGCTTCCCCCCCCCCTTGATCATCATCTTTATATAAAGATATAAAATTGGACCATTCTGTATTGGCCCTAGAGCTCTCCAAAACCATGCCCAGCCATAGGGACTCATGCCTATTTGACTGGCCCACTCCAGGAAGCTACAATGCAGTTTCAGAGGAAGCTTGGAGTTTTTTTCCTGAAACACTGCAACACAGCTCAGTCTTGTCACAGCTTGGAATGAACAGGTGACAAAGCAGATAACTGAGGCCATGGAATGAATTGTTCCTCATTACTCTCCTTTTGGTTGCAAAATATGGTGCATTCATCATGCAGCCAAGTAAAATATTGATGTTTAACTTCTCCTTGTTTGTTATAAAAATAAATTGGGGGGGGGGGGGATCTGATTTATCATGCAGAGCTGATAGTCAAAAATGAGAGCTGATAGTCAAAAATGAGAGCTGATAGTCAAAAATTGAGAGCTGTTAGTCAAAAATGATTCCTTCAACTTATGGAAGTGAATAAGATCCTGGAGGAAGGGAAAGGGAAAATTTAAATATTTCCTAGAACTCCAATGTCTTGTTATTCCAGGGGATCCCCCAGCAGACTTGGGAGAGAGGACCAGAGGGATCTGTGAAAAGTTAGTGCAGTTTACAGAAAATCATACGTTTCGAAAGACTAAATTAAGAATTAATACATTGATACTTACAGCCAATCATCATCATAGCAACAGCAAAGATTTTCTCTCCATCTGTCGTTGGTGCAATGTTCCCAAATCCGACACTTGTCAGACTAGTCATTGTAAAATATAATGAAGAGATATAAACAGAATCCTTGCTTGGTCCGCCTTCCCATTTTCCAGTTGTTGTGTTCAATTGATAGGGCGATCCTATGGATTCCCCTAGCTGGTAGAGCCAGCTTTCATTTCGTATTGTGTTTTTATCCTCATTGATAACTTCATAGTCCCCAATACTGTACCAAATGCAGGCCAGCCAATGGGCTGCAAGACCAAAGACACACACCAAAAGAACCAAGACAGCCGCTCCATATTCAATATAGTGATCCAATTTTCGAGCCACACGACCCAGTCGAAGCAGCCTGACTACTTTAAGTGAACTGAACAGACTACTGATGCCCTAAAAGAACAAAGCAAAACATCCCATTAGTATTTAGTATTATTTTATCATGTAATATTTTTGTAAAGAATAAGTTGACTACATATTTACATAGGTTCAAAGTCCCATTACAGTTACAAAATTAAATTTATGGAGACCAAATAAGTAGTTTACCTAAAGTCAGCTTTATTTTTGATACATCCTATAAGTGAGAAGGGTGAAGAGTTAGATCCCAAATGTCAGAAAATTAGATTGATTAGTTTTAATAAATCTGACATGTCTTAATTTCCTTGGCAATTAAATTGCTTCAGTTGTTTCAGCAGAACTTAAGAAGAATTTGGAGTGGGACACAAGATGCTGAATAATTATGCAGTTATATAGTCAACATTGTTCTACAAATCATGGATTTATCCTTGTATTAGGATCTCCTATGTCCCTTTTCAATTTTGAAAGCATCCTAAAATATCCTAAACATTTTAAGTATTTATTTAATAAGAAGTTTCTTTGATTACTTTATATCATAAAACATATTCCACAATTTCTCTTAGAAATAGCTTTCAACGAAAACTATGATCTACTCTTAAAATACATTTGATTTCACTGAATAAAGATAATTTTATAATAAAAATTACTAATGATACATTAGCCTTCTGCAACCTAGTATACCTGTACCCTCCAGCTATTTTGCATAATAAGTCTCATTATTTCTAAACAGCACTTTCACTGTACATGCAAAATGATGGTTGATGCCAGATTGAAGAAGTCTGCTTTATATCCTTATAATCAATAACTTGCACATTAAAGGAAGACAATGCTATTTGGACTAATTGAAATTACTTCCTCACCATATCTCAAAATGCAATATACTTCTGCCAAACAAACAACAGTCTAACAATTTCAATTAAATGATTAAAGCAAGTTTAACAAAAGGAACAACAAATTAAGTATATAAAGTACTTTCAATGATGCCAGCAATTATTTGAACAAAATTCCTTTCTGAGTTTTTTTTTTAATTAGCCCTTTTTTAATTTAGATGAAATGGGATCTGGCAAACAAAAATAGAACTGACTGAGCACTTTTAAGAAATCATCATTGTAGCTTGCTTCTTCGTGTCTTCATTAATTATTTTTAAGGAAATATATGCCACAGAATTAAAAATTCTTTAGACTATTTAATACATCACTAAAATATATGAATTAGAAGCACCTACGTATATTTCTATACATACCTATGAAAAAGTAGGCACTATAACCTCAAACAAACACACACACACTTCACACAATATATGAAAAACTAAGTTATAACAGCAATTCAATCTAACATATCAACAAGGTTTTAACATTTTTCAAAGTTTCCCTTCTGCAAATGCTTATTCTACCTTTACCTTATTGTTAAATTAAACATAGGGTGGATCTGTGCTAAAATTCTATCTAGGGTCCACATGGGGCTCCCCTTCAAAAACATTCAGAAGCTATAGCTGGTGCAGTATGTCGGCCATTCCAGGAGAAGGGGCTTGCTGTGAACTCCTGTCTGTCAAGGAATTTCAGCTCAAGAACAGCTTTTTCCAGTATGGTCCTAGCCCTGTTGAACATTCTGATCTGATCTCAGAGGTGAGATATACCTCCACCCTTCTGGCCTTCCAGAAAGGTCTTAAAAGCTGGTTTTGCCAGTTGGCCTCAGACCTGATGGGGATGCTCTTCACTGGATGTGGTTGACAGGGTAGGAAGACCTCACCATCCCCTTGGTTTTAGTTTTTATTTAAGTCTTCCTAGTTTTAACTGTTTTTATGTTCATCTTTTTACTATTTTTAAGCCACCCAAAGTCACCTTATTAGTGAAATGGGTGGTGTATATATTTAATAAATAACTAAATAAAGTAATGATGACTGAAAAGGTACAGTCCCTAAAGTCAGCCAAAAATGTGCTAAACAATATTGGCTTAAAGCAATGCTGCATGCATTAATTGTGGTACTGAAGCGAAATAGGGCTATACAAGGTTTGTGCAAATCGAGTCTTTCTTTTTCCATGCCTCAATTAGGATTCAGAGAAAAAGTAGTCATTCAAAACAGCCCAAGGAGATAATAAAGGGAACTGCATAAAAGCTATCACTGACAGTAAAACAAAAATGTTTAACAGCATTTCTCAAACTAAAAAAAAAATCAGGACACCTCTTGAGGAAGAAGTTTGCAACCAAAGATCTACCCAGAGTAGGGCCTTCCATGTTCCACCAATCTAACCTTTCATAGTGGTAGGTCACATGGAGGTGTGAAAGGTAGTTGGTCAAAAGTAAACAACCCAATCCTGGATCAAGGCACTATTAAAAAAGGACTGGACAGAAAGTGCACTCTCACAGAAAAAATAATTGTATCTGGCCATTTACATAGAGGAGGCAGGACAAAGAGGCAAAATAAATTGGATTTTCATTGCAGTATAAATAGAACTGGAATTCTTTCATAATGGTTTCATGGTTTGGCTACAATAAATCTGCTTATCTCAGTCTTCACGTCCTGAGAAACTCTTGCAGTATTTTGCCTTGCCAGCTGAGAAGCCTGATAGGAAGCATCTATAGAGCAGGAAGCCTATACAAAGAAGTAATCCAGTCTCCAGGTTGCCAAAGGAGTGAGACAAGGTTGTATACCTCCCCTTATTTATTTAGCCTACATACATGCAGAATATATATTGACAGAAGGTGGGTAGGAAGAAAATGAGTCTGGGTTTAAAAGTGGAAGAAGAGAACTGGAAGAAGAAACATCAATAATGTGCACTATGATAATGACATTACCTTGATAGCTAAAAATGCAAATAATCTGCAAGCTCTAGTAATGAACGTCAAGGGGCACAGTGGAAAATGGGACAAGGATTAAATGTAAAGATCAAAATAATCACAATAGACACAGCAGCCAGTCCCAGAATAGACAATGAAAATATCAAAATGATGGATAGCTTCTGCCTTTGAAGATCATCTATCAATAGTAGAACCAGCAGCCAAAAATACACTGCAGACTAGCACTTAGTAAAATAGCAATGAAGGAGATGGAAAAGATATTCAGATGCCATGATATGTCTATACCTACAAAAATCAGAATTGTCCAGGCAATGGTTATCCTGGTGACATTTATGGATACAAAAGTTGAAAAAGCAAGATAGAGAGAATAGTGATGCTTCTGAACTTTGGTGTTGGAGAAGACTCCTGAGAATCCCAAGGACAACCAAGAAAACAAACAAATAGTTCAACAAACAAATCAATCCAGAGTTCACACTTAAGGCACAGTTGACCAGGATCACAATATCATAGATCTGATACATTATGTAAAGACCTAGTTCTTTGGAGACTTTATAAAAGTGTAAAGTTATAGGAACAAAATCTTACAACTCTGAATGCATTCCCCTCTCCCCTTTATCTTCATCAGAACTAGGGAGAGTTCTGTCTGAGACATTTATTCAACTTACATTCTTGTTCTGTACTCAATCCTCTTTTATCTAAACCGCTATCTTGAGAGTGTTTCTTTTCCTGCCCTTTAAGACCATTCCTGCTGCCCAACACAGGTTGCTAAAAGTTGACACTAATAGGACATAATATGTCAATCAATGAAAGATCAAAATTGCTTTTTTCCTCAAACCTGGCCAATTGTCTCCTGACCTAAATAAACTGGTTTGCAAAAGAGCCAAATGACCAGTTTCCTCCAAAACTTGTGTGATTGCCATTTGCCTGACAGCCCTGAATATATAAAAAAAATAAAATCTTAGAATAATGATGTAGTTCAAGGATCATTTCCTCACCACCACCAATTTTCAGAGGTGGAATTGCCTTATTACATTCCTGTTTAAAGGATTAGGACAGCCTTCTCCAAGAAAGCATTAATCATCAGCATAATTTAGCTCATCAGTCTACCTCAGCAAAAGGCAAGAAGCTCTTTCAGCTTGTCCATGTCTACAGGTCAAGGTGAAACTCATCCATTATATTTGACAGCTAGCTAACTGAATTTCCACTGTCCAAAACTTCTTTTAGGTTATGCTCAGGTTTACAGCATGAGTCAGAACATGTGCAAACTATTTTTATCATTAATATGTTTTGCAAACTTGTCACAGCAGGTTGTGGGAGTTATGCAGAGGTCTTTTTAAGGCAAGACAAGGACATGAAAGCCAAAAGGAAGTAATCAAACTGGGAAAAGTGGTTTCTAGGAGGTGCAATTCTTGTTCATGAACATGCTGGCTTATTTGCAATTCTAAATGTTGCTTAGCATCACCAGGATAACTATTTTTCTGGTACTTCTTGACACATATACAATCTTATTTATTCCCCAAGACTATGGCTAACATTTTTGTTTCAAATGAGATTCAGGTACCCACTCAAGATTAATCCTTCAAGGAAGGTTCAAATCATAGTTTCACATCACATTAGGCCTAGGAACTAATCACATGACTGCAATGGGTTGTTTATAATACACTAGGTCCATTCAAACATGTTCCAAACTTTTATTTAACACTTCCTGTGGGAGTGAGTGAATGAATAATAAATAAATAAATAAATTTATTGTCATTGTACGTGTATACACAGTATACCCATGCAACGAAATTCATTTAACACCCAAAGACCAGGTCCAACACACATAACAATCCCCAAACATACTCCCTCCCACCACAATTCTCCACCCCTAAACCACCCAAACATCCACACAACAGACCAAGTAATACTGTCCAACAGCTCACTGATGGTGGCCCTTTAGTTCATTGTTGAGTGCAATTATAGCTCTGGGATTAAAAACTATTCAGAAAACGTGTGGTCCGAGTTTTAATTGTTCTGTATCTTCTGCCAGAAGGCAACAGTCCAAAAAGATTGTAAGCAGGATGAGAAGAGTCTCTGAGAATGTTATGCAACTTTCTCAAACAGCGAGATTCAGAGATATCGTCCAGGGTTGGTAGCTGGAGTCCGATAATATTCTGGGCAGTTTTAATGATTCTCTGTAGAGCTTTTTTGTCCATTACAGAGCTGTTCCCATACCATGCAAAAATGCCGTATATCAGGACACTCTCAATGGTGCTGCGATAGTAGGACAGAAGTAGATGCTGAGATAGATTTATCTTCCTGAGCATTCTCAGGAAGTATAGCCTCTTCTGTGCCTTCTTCACAAGCAGATGGTAGAAATAAAGTCATTAAGAATCAGGCCATGGTGTCAGAGGGCCTGGGTTGAATTCTAAGTGAATCTCAAAAAAGGCAGACGTTAAAAATCCATAGGTCAGGACCAAGACTGTACATTAAGCATTTTGAGTTGATGTCCCCAGGTGTCCTATAATGTAGGGATTAACAACAATTGCTGCAGACCAAGTGTTCCTTCTGCATCCTAAACTATTTTGTGGTCTTCAGGCAAAGCTAATTCCAGGGCCAGTGATAAAGAAATCTACAAGTGTTTGTCTAATCAAAACTCATGTAAAAGATACCATCTTAAGTCAGACTTTTAATATCTTTGGTCAGTACAGGTAGTGCTCAATTTACAACAGTTCATTTAGTGACCATTCAAACTTACAACAGTGCTGAAAAAAGTGACTTGTGACTGTTTTTCACACTGACAACCATTTCAACATGCCCGTGGTTCGGATGCATGGCAACTGGTTTGTATTTATGATAGTTGCAGTGTCCCAAGGTCATGTGATCACCTTTTGCAACCTTCTGACAAGCAAAGAATCTGGGGAAGCCAGATTCACTTAACAACCATGGCAAAAAAAGTCATAAAATGGGGCAAAACTCACTTAAATGTCTCACTTAGCAACATAAATTTGGGGCTAAATTGTGGCCGTAAGTCTACTTGTACTGGAAATCCATATGACAATTATTTTAGACATTACCTAGCATTATGTATCTATAAATATGAGTGACTCTGGTGAAGTTGAATTCTAATCTGCCATTATTATGGCTTGAAACTAGGTTTAATAGACATCCTTCTCCTAAAAACATTTACCTTGAATTCTAAGATTACTATCTACTAACTGAAATTAGAAATGGTGAAAAGCAGAGCTATATATTCAACGGATATAGACTGCAAGACATTATCTTTTGGGCAGTGGGTAAATATGCACAGTTCATTCACTAAGCTTTATAACCATTTTTAATAGTTTTATAGTATGTATATATGGGATATGATGGCTTAAGGCTTGTTAATTCCAAATCTCTGACTCAGTTAGGGTTGCCAGGTCTGCTTCCAAAAATAGCAGACAAGCGGGAGGGGGGGGGGGTTTAAGTAGTAAAAAATTTTTAAAAAAATTTACAATTAAATTATATATTTTCTTACAAACATTTTAACATGTATTAAAATAATCACTTCAAAACTTTACTTAAAATTCAAAACATAAAATATATTATAATAATATGTAAAATATTAAATTACATTTTACTTTGCTGTCGTGTGTATTTTTTATTTGACTGCGCAGCTTTGATCAATTCTTTGTGTTTAAGGAATAATTCTTTAATTTCAGGACAACGCTGAGAAATATTTAAAAATATACAAAGTTCACTTCGAACTGATGGTACAAGCAGTTGGTTACATTCATCAGTCCACAAATTTCCCATGTTGCTGAAAATTCATTCAACGTTTGCATTTGATACCGGAATTGATGCACAATACTGGAACAGTTTCATTAAACTCGGAGCTGGCTCTTTCTTGAAAAAGTACGTCCACTTATCAAGGGATGAATCACCCTGCAGATGAACATAAACTTCTTCTAAGGCAGAAATTTCATCGAAGAGAGTGTTGGGTGGAAGTTCTTCTCACCATGGTGATAATAACCAGATGTTCGTCATTTCTTCTAAAGGAGGATTATTGCGATCAATTAGATTGAAACAATTTAGCATTCAATGGATATTTGATCTTTGTCTCATTCTAACTTATGAAAAAAAAGACAAAACGTGATTCTCCTATCCTTATTCTCTTAGACTGTACAGCTTTAGATTACGTATCATTTCATCATAAAGCTTTTGAATAAAAAAAATGTCCACTATTTTGTGAAAAAAAATAGTGAACATAATGTGAAAAAAATGGACTGTCCACTCAAATAGTGGATACCTGGCAACTCTAGACTCGGTTTATTATCACTAGCCATTGACTCTGGATAAATTGTTTTTCCTCTGACTTACTGGAGAAATGCTAAGTAGCACCACCTCTTCCTTCACATTCTGACCTGGTGAGAATGTGTATATTAATGGCTAAATATTTTTTCCAAAACAAGACTGTTGTATTGGCTCACTAAAAAAAAATTAATCTTTATTTCTTATAGAAAAATCAGAGACCCAGAGATGAAGAAAAATGAATTAAAATTGCTTTCTATGGAAGTTGACTTTAGCTACTCTATTCAGACCCAAATTTCCCATAAGTCGAAACACCAAAACAGATAAACAGCCCAGTCTGTAACTAAAATGCACCCTAGTTTCACTGACTCTACTTGCCATGTGAACTCACAATGGCACACACAGAATGATATCAGGTCACACATTCCAGCTTTATCCTTGCATCCCAACAGCTAGATATTTAATCAGAAACAAAAGTCAAAATGAAATGCATTTTCTGGCCACTGGAAATAATTAGAACTCAGTATCTTGTTCTTTTGTTAATTGCTAATTGCTAATTTTGTTAACGCTAATTGCTACCAGTCAATCGCTTTTCAGAAAAATCAACCATTCCAAAATTTGAAACAATTTTGAAACCACAAAAATACTCACAGGAAAGAATCCAGTCAAAATGAGTCAGAATACTGCCCTTCCCCAAGGTTCTGAGCAGAGAGTCAACCTTCCGTTAATTAAATTAAATTAAATAAATGCTCAGTCAACACGCACAGTACAAGGAAAACAAACTATTTATCTACATTATTTCATTAACACCTATTTTAGCAGTTTTACAGGCATTAAGCATTTTAAGTGCAGCAGGAAAAGCAAGCCACTGGAAAAAATAAGAGAACCCTAATTATCTAATGTAAATTGCATCATTTGCTATGGGAAGTTTTTTTCCATTGTTAACAGCCAAGCATTGTACTTGCTTGGTTCTGATGTATTAC
Source organism: Masticophis lateralis (assembly GCA_030761175.1). Classification (NCBI taxonomy): domain Eukaryota; kingdom Metazoa; phylum Chordata; class Lepidosauria; order Squamata; family Colubridae; genus Masticophis; species Masticophis lateralis. The sequence goes on from JAUDYJ010000001.1 coordinate 48,541,094, forward strand.
CAGAAATGAGAGGAGAATGAAGAACAGAAAATTAAGCAAGAGGTGCAAAAAAGATCATAGCAAGATTAGGGCTTGTACTTGATCCATGGCAGTCACTGGAATTCTTTCATAACTGCTTTATAATTTTGCAACAGTTAATCTATTTGTCAGATTCTTCATGTCCTGGGAAATAATTTCTTGCAATATTTGCCATGTCAGCAAAAAAAAAGAGGACTGAATTAATTCTGGTGACTCCTTATTCCCACTATATTGGAGGCAAATTTTGTTTTCTGTATTTAAACCATGGCCATAAACCAGTGGTGGGTTGCTACAGGTTTTCCCCGGTTCGGGAGAGCCAGTAGTGAAAATTTTGACAAATCTTGACGATCGCGCGCAAAGTGTGTGCGATGCGAACCAGTGGTAAAACTGATTGGAACCCACCACTGCCACAAACACTTCTACCAACCAAATAATCACTGAACAGGTCACTAATACCTTCCTTCAGCAGCATACACAATACAACATCAGAAGCGGGCAACTGCCCTGGATGAACAGTTGACTCAAACTGTGGACCAAATGGCACAAAAGTCAGGGCAGATCTAGCAATTACCAGTTGTCACAAAGCTTACTACAACTATTTATTTACTTATTTTATATGGCCACTCATCTCACTTGCATGGATGGCATACAGTTAAACCACAAGTAAAGTCATAATCTTCTACCATTAAAAACAATTAAAAATTTAAAAAATTGCATTTAAAATTCAGTAATAAAAAGACGGAGAAGAGTGAACTTTAACAATATAACCATTTAATGTGCTGCATATTTCCTTGGGACCTCACAGCCCAATGGCATCTTGGGCCACGTTTTAAGGGCCTTCTGGAAGGCCAGAAGGATTGGGATCTATGTCACCTTGGGAGAAATGAGGTTCTAGAGGGCAGGTACAACAGCAGAAAAGGCTGTCTCTCTGGATTCTGCCAAATGAAGCTCCTTGGTTGATGGGACCTACAATATGCTCCTACTGATGGTCCTGATGTGGCAGATTGATGTAAGTGGGACTATGTTACATCAATCCCTGGATTCCTGGCCAGATAAATATTAACTCCAGGGAGAATGAAGTCCTTCATCACTCAATGAGAATAATGTAAGACAGGATGGATTTTCCATAGATTACTCCTAGGCAAGATTTATAATTGAATTCCTAACTCGGACATGGAGTGGCTGTCAAATGGAAAATCCACCTCCTAGAAAGCAGCACTCCTGTTCTGGATGATTAAAATGAGCCTTTGCCTTAACTCTCTGTCTCCTCAGCCAAATCTTCAGATGTGGGATCCAACAGAAACCAATTAGCCTGCAGAAAGTAAAACAGGTGCACAGAATATCATTGTTTCAGGAGATTTGGGGTAAAATTGGCCTATTGAACTTCCTTTCTCTGAATCTACTATGATATATTTGTGGATTTGACTGATTTGAGTATATGCTATCAAGTTATTTTCAACACTTAGCAGCCACTAAAATAGCCTTTCTCCAGGTTGATGTCTCCCATTCTAATCCTTTGGATCTTCCAGTGGTATACCTATTGTAATTGAGTCCATCCATCTTGCCAACGATCCTCCTCTTCTTATTCTCCTTCCAACTTCCCCACTGTGAAAGACTTCTTTAAAAAAGCAAGTTGTTTACGTAATTATTCAAAGTAGGATAATTTGAGCTTCACCATTTGTATTTTGATCAAAAGTTCTGGAGTGATTTGTTCTACAATCCGTTTGTTTTCTGGACAACCCATGGTATTTTCTGAAGTCTTTTCCATCATCAGAGTTCAAGGGCATCAATATTCTTTCTACCCTGCTTTGTTCTATTTCCACAGAATGTTACATGGGAAATGATTGTCTGCACAATTCTCATCTTGGTAGGTATTCAGCAAATCATGGCATCTGAATATTTTCTCCAAGGCTTTCTTTGCTCTCTACCAAATGCTAGTCTATGGAATATTTCTTGATAACTATTTCCTTTATTATGGATGGTCTACTGAAAAAAAAAATCAAAAATTATCTCCCAAGTTGGTATCTTCACTATCAATCTGGGACTGGTTGCTGTATCTATTGTCGATATTTTGGTCTTTTTCATATTTAATTTTAGTCCCATTTCTTCACTGACTTCCTTGACTTTCATTACTTCAGCTTATAATTCATTTGCATTTTCATTCAGCAGAGTAGTTTCACCAGCATAATGCAGTTTATTGATGTTTCTTGCTCCTGTTTTAAAACCATGTTCATCTCCTTCCATAGGCATTTTTCAAGCAACTGCTGTAAATAATCCAAGCCTGGATTGTTAGGAAATCACTTACAAGAGTTCAAAAATGGGAACATTTAAAAATTAAGTGGGTCTCAGACTTACTGTACCTTGCTCAGCATCATAATTTGATTTTTCCTATTACTCTCTTACCAGTGATTCTGGCTGTGTCATATTTTTTTATTTTTATTTTTTAAAATTTGGTTTATATGCTCCGGAGAAGACATTTATATGTCTTCTCTGGAGACTCAGGGCGGCTTACAATGCGTTAAGCAATAGCCTTCATACTTTTGTATATTTATATTTATACAAAGTCAGCTTATTGCCCCCAACAAACTGGGTCCTCAATTTACCCACCTTATAAAGGATGGAAGGCTGAGTCGACCTTGAGCCTGCCTGGGATTGAACTCGCCAGTAATTGCAGCAGCTGGATCTTAAATGCTGCCTTTGTAGGAGGCATTACTCCCCTACGCTACTCAGGCTCCTATATTTTGAAGTCCTGAGTGAATCTGAATCTACAGGCAATTTTACAAATTCTGTATTTGATGAAATATAAATGTTTTATCTATTCAGAGAATAAAATCAAAGGAGCTTTAAATTTTTTGATGGTAGATTCTTGCTTCTGAATATATGGACACTTTTCATCTCACTGTTTTTGACCATTATGAAAACTTGCAAATTTAACTTCTCCTTTAATGTCTTATAGTTATCTAGTGGTGTATCAAATATGGTGGCCAACCTGGGGGCTAAAGGCCCAGATAGCCTCAATTATAATTGAATAATGTTTCAATTATTAAACCAATTCAATTTAATCATGGTCCTCTGTCATGCATCCATAGAACTTAGTCATTTATAGAAGTCACCAATATGGGTAGGAGCAGGTCAGCATGTGAAAATGAATTGTGGGTAAACGTGGCAGGCAACCTCAAGTGTACTTACTCTGATGACTTACGTGTGTGTGTGTGTGTGTGTGTGTGTGTACGTGTGTTTTCAAGTCAAGTGTGGGACTTGTGGACTTGTGATGACTACATGGACTAGACTCTGCTATTGCCTCCTTCTGCAGTTTAAGGGAAAATAACTGGTCCAAGAGGCCTTTTGTGCCTAGAATACATAGCGTCCCAGTTTCTAGCCTTACACTTTACCGCTACACTTGTTCTCCCTGCTGGTGCCTCTCCTCTGCTGAGAAATTATGTGTGCAAGTCTCAAACAGCAGAATGGGTCTCTTCCTTCAAATATAGCAGCTAATTGCTTTACCAATTGCTGGGCATCATTTGCCTTGCCTTACCTGACAGCTGCATTCATGTGCACTTATCTTTCAGTATTTGTACTTCTCAGAGTGTTTCAAAGTAATTTTAAAGAGAGAAAAAAATGCACACACACTAGCAGAAAGAGCATTTAAACTATCCTTTAAAAAACTGATGGTAAAAAGGTAGAGATAAAGCAAAAACATGTACCAAACTGTCTCCATTCATTCAAACATGAACAAAACATAAATGAATTATGTGCATTTTTTAAAAAGGCACAAAACGGAGACGGAAAAGACAGGAATGAATTGAGGACAGCTTTGTCCATAGTTAGAAGAGAGATTATGCATCTTCCAGCCATGGACATCTTCAGGTGGATGAAAGGGAGAAGTGCTAGCTCATATGAGATTATGTAAATTGCACAAGGGTGTCATGATCCAACTGATGCAAATTATATAACTGCATTGTTTGTACTGTGAAGTCATGATCCATGTGACTTCATTCTGACAGCACAGTGGGTTCTAATGGCATTACTGCTGCTTCTTATTCAGACGTGACTCTGCCTTCACGCCCAGAATCCACTCAGCTGGGCTGATTCTTTGTGCTGCCTAATTTTTATTAACTTGCCTGAGGTGCTTGTACTCTATTCTAGTGCCAACTATAGCAATAAAAAATGCTGTGCTTGCTGCAGTCATCTATGCTTAGGTGCAGTTAGATTTTGATTTGTTTGTATCACACACATACACAAACACTGACACCAAGGAGATGACATCTCCTATTGTCAGACAATATCCACTAGTAGGCATAAATTGTTTATAAATTATTTTTGGTTGCTACTATTTTGCTTATGTGGCTTTTCTGTTTATATCTCTATATTTTATTGTTACATTGACACTTTAAACTCTCTGCCCAGAATCATTTTCATAAGTTAGGTGAATATACAAATATAATGAAGTAAGTAAATCACTCCAAAAGCAATTAATGTTCAAAATTAAAAAGCGTAATATCTTATATTACGCTTTTTAAAAAGCGTAAATCTTATATGTATAAAATGCAAAACAAAGAGCCTTATCTAATTCATTCTTGCACTTGACAGGATGTGAGCAATTTTAAGACAGCATAAAAAGCAGGGACTATTTATTTCTTGAATCAAATTAAAAGTGTCAAGCCCATGATGCATTTCAATGTTCACATTCTCAAAGCACTTTTTGTATAAACTGAATACAGAAACACATTTCTCACCCTAATGCTCTTCATTGACATCTTCTGCTTCGACTTTGTTGTTCTCCTTTGGCTATTAACAATGCTTAACAGAAGCTGTTTCATCTTTTTGCTTTCCTTGTTCTCACTCATCTTTCGTATTTACTCTGCCAGCAAAACCCTTGAGGGACTCCCCCATAGCATCATTACAGGACTAAGCAGGTGCTGAACCTGAATCTTCATATCAAACTTCTCTCAGTCATTTAGTAGCCCAACTGGTTGCCAGTTGGCTTCATGCCATCACTTCCTTGACCGTTCATAATTTTTTAAATTTATTTTTATTTAAGAAAATGTATACGGCCACCCAACTCACTCTCAGTGACTCCAGGCAGTTTACAAGCATAAAATAGGAATACATTATCTTTTCAAAGTGATGTAGTGATTTGCTGCAAATCTTGGAAGTCAATAGCCTCTTATTTATTGATACTGTATTTGGTCAGTTGCTACATTCCAATCATATTTATAAGCAAAATTGTAAATGACTTTTTATAGGTTTGTTTTAAACTTTTCAGTTATGTTGTTTTTCTGAGGATTTGTTTTCATTGACCTGAGCTATAATACAAGATTGGCTACTCAGATACTAGAACTATAAACCTTCCCTCGCAGTTCCCAAATATTTTATATTTCTCTCAATCCAGAGACAAACAATTTTTTAATCAGTCCTATAGTTTCAGTGGCTTTATGTGCTAAATAGTAGATTCTCAGATCATGCTGGTTGATTCAATGTCACAACCAGAAGGCCAAATTATGAAGGCATAGATCTCTTAGTTGTATAAAGTGCTGCTTTGGTAGTGAGTTTTCAAAGTACAATAATGTACAACTTAACAAGACCATCTGCACTTCTTTGACAACTGATGTTACCATATATAATATTATCCCCAGGATATAATTTTAATCCTTAATTTATTCAGCTTTAAACAATCTGTAAAAGGCTGCTTATCTTTATTCTACCATGTGGTTAGTCATGCCAAGCATATTCTTTCAAAGCAAAGGAATTATATCAGTGGATGAAGAAATAGTAAATGCAATCAGTAATATTTACTCAACATATTTAATTTAAACTATTGGATTTAACTAATTTTCTCAGTTCACCCCAGATGATAACACCAGCCACACAAAAACCAGCCCTAATCTATAAGGCATTAATGTTCTAAATTATTTGTTTAAGTGAGCATGGAATCATATCCATTGTTTCCTTCTGCTGTAATAGGAACAGCATGGAATTTCATCCAGAGTTGCTTACACACTTGAGGTAGTTTATAAATGAATTAATAATCCTTCTTAGCCCATTATTATTTCTCTGATTTGTCTGGGCAAGAAAATATTATCTGCCACTAAGCCTAATAAGAATGAAATATGGTGCTCAATTTAGCAATTTCAGAAGGCCATCAAACAGTGTAGCTCTTGCCAGGACAAATAAAGGAAAACTACAGTTTTAAAATTACACGTTGGCTCAAGCCATATGCAATTATATTTAGGCTGTATCCCATGTGACATAACCAAGAAATTCAACAACCAGGAAGCAGGCACTGCCCAGGATAGGGAAGAAGATGTGAAGGCAGCAAAGTCGTGTCTAAGTGAATTAATGAGTGGTTACTGCAAGGTTGGAAAAAAGATGACCCATGTAAAACCCATCTTTTGCAGCCTTCATCTGGCATGAATGGCCAATGTGTGAATCAGCTAGGCTAGATGCCATGGCTGCCTGTTGAATGCCTAAACAAAGAATTTTAACTTTTCAGGTCAGACACTCAAAGATCCTGACAGAAGTAAGCTGAAGATCCTTTCCAGAGGATTTAACAGAATAACAGAGTTGGAAGGGACCTTGTCTTCTAGTCCAACCCATTGCACAAGCCCTATACCATTCCACAGAAGAATTTGAAAAAACTATCCATTTAATGAGCATAGCTTTTTACAGTGCTCAACAGGGCCCCAAACATGTCTCAAAAGTGATGAATCATTGTAGTCAGGTCTAGTGCTCATTTTTCTGACTGACCTGTATGCTACCAAGAAAGTAGGAAAAAGAGATCCTTTCAACAGGATCAACCTCACTGGGCATCGACCTCATCCAGTACTGGATTCATTGTGCTGGATACAAGCACAATGAATATTACAAGTTTGCAAACTACTAACTTATAAGGTCTCTCCCCCACCCACATACATATATACACATCCCATATGCTTTATGCTTCAGGATTCTTGCAGACTTTATAAATGGTGAAGCATTTCTAAAAACAAGGCAACTGGCAAAGATTTGTGCTAACATCCATTCTGAGTAGGGAATGATTATATCCAAACTAAATTACTCAGCTTACACCTGCTGTTCCCTTACAGTGCAAGAGAAAAAAAGCCAAAGGGAACAGAGTGTGATTTTAAGGTCCTTAGCTCATTTGATTAGTATGATTGAAACCATTTCGATTCTCCCTGTAGTCATATTATATTCTATCTTCTTTTTTTAAAAATAAAAGTATTACACAATATGGCTAAGAGAAGCAGCCTCCAGATTTATGTTAAAAGACATTTTCTGTTCTCCCTACTTACTTGCCTATAAACCGTATTTTTAATTCAATTATCTGATTATTTTCTCTCAAAGCCTATTGGCACTGGTTCTAGCAATTGTACAGAATTGCTGGAACAGGAAGCTTCTACGAAGAAGAAACCGGGAATAGCAGAATCTGCTCAAAAATTCAAAATAATAAATTCACTGTTTTCATCCTACACGAATACACAAACATGAATGCAGGATTTCAACAGCTGCTCTTCCAATCATTTTCCATAGAAAACTCTCCTCGGGACTTCTGTCATACCCCTTAAAAGGCTAAAATCTGTATTTTCTTCAATCTGCAATTTTCTACATCTTTCAGAGTATATATCCTTCAAAGCACTGGAGTGGATTATGGCAACTGGAGTCATTTTTATAGTTCACACTAGTCATATTCTTGAATTCAAACAACCAGTTAGTCTAATCTCTGATTTAGCATGTCATGGGAAATATAACCATAGCTTAATATGTCCCATGTACAATATGCCATATAATGATTTATTTGTTTCAACACATTTACTGCAGCTTCTATGCCAGCCAATTCCCCAAATCTCTGAGCAACTACATCCACAATTAACATTGAATAAAAAGGGTGATCAGCCAAAAAAAAACCCAACACCCTCCTATAAAAATACATGAACATGATTGCATCACCAAGAAACACTGGTCTTCCACATCCCCAAACACACTCCTGAACAGCCACGGCTCTTTAGCGCTTCAGATTCACATTATGTAGCTACAGCAATTGTGTTTTGTTTTCCCAGGGTTACATTTTTTGTTGAAGCTTCCATAAGGATGCATCCTATGGGAAGAGTTAGACATTTCATTTTCCCCTCTAGTAGAGGACTTAAGAACACAAACATGTTCCTGACTTGGCCTGAGGACATCTAGCATTGATCTAGCCATTTTACATTCTCATTCAGCTTGTTCTAAAACTTCTGTTATCAGTGGGAGAGGTGCAATGAACGCTGTTTATCAAGGTTTGGTGCTTCCCAGGTAACTCAGGGTTTTTGTTAGTTCTCTGCTGCATCTAGTTTTAGGATATGCGTCGTCATCATCATAGGCCATACAGTATCTTTCTAGCACTATGCTTATATGTTTAATGCAATGATTTTAATATTCTCACTGTATAGTCTTGGTCACTAACTGAGCAGTATACAGGTAGATTAGAAGAGACGATACATTTTTAAAAAATAACTTCTCCTGTAGTTGTCTTCATTGAGATCGATAAAGACTACTGTGGATTTTTTTTCCTTTCATGTAGAGAGCTTTTAAAGAATACAGGAAGGCAATACCCATACAACCTTTGTGCTCCATGAAGTCACCAAAGCTAAATCAGTGATGTTTCCAGAGCTTATTTCAATATTTCCTAATTTCCTAGCAGGCTTTTGAAAGTTACTGATCTGATAGCAAAAGCAACTCACCTTATCCTTAGGAACACAAAATATTGTGACAGGAATTTTTAGAAGCAGAATAATGAAATGGAAAGAATATTGAAAGGCAATAGAAGTATAGAACCACGATGGCAAATCTATGGCACGGGTGTCACAGATGGCATGCAGAGCCATATCAGTGGGCACGCGAGCTCAGCTCCGGCACGCATGGGTGCGCCAGCCAGCTCATTTTCAGGCCTTCTGGGCCCACCAGAAGTCAGGAAACAACTGTGTTTCCTCTGGGGGGAAGAGCGGGGTGGGGAGGAGAGGAAGGCCATTTTTGCCTTCTGGAGCCTGGGGAGAGCAAAAAACGGGCCTACTGTGCCATCCTGTGCCAAAAGCGGGGGGAGCACAGGGAGGGTGGGAATTATGGATGTGGGCACGCATGCGTGTGACCCCACCACGCTCCCCCCACTTTTGGCACACGATGGCAAAAGAGTTAGCCATCACTGGTATAGAATTTATGAACTGAACTCAGTACTATATGGAAGTATTTAATTTTTAGCTTAGATATCCCTAAACGGGGTTGAAAATTTAGGTGTGTCTTATACACCAAGTGTAGCCCCACCCACTGGCCCCCACCCTTTGGCTTCTACCTCCCAGCAGTTTACCTCCTTGCAGCAAGCAGCAAGAAGAAACAGCTCATTTCAGCTTCAGCACAGCTTAATTAGCACAAGTTGATTGGATCAGCCTCCCGACTCTCAACTGTTTTACTCTCAGCTGTTTTGCATGGGCCTCTCCTGTTTGCTACAAGGAGGTAAATTGCTGGGAGCAGGTTTTTTTTTCTTGTGCTAATCAAGCTATGCTGAAAATAAAAATGGAAGTAAAGTAGGCTGTTCGCTGTTTGCTGCAACGAGGCAAAATTTCTGGGAGGCAGAGGCAGATTTCTTTTTCTTGTTTTCTTCACCAAAAAAGGTAGGTGCAGAGCGTCTTATACTCCGAAAAATACAGTAATATTTTTCAATTCAGAATAGAGTTGGGAGGGACCTTGGAGAACCTCTAGTCCAAACCCTTGTTCAAGCAGGAGACCATTATTATTATCCTATTTAAACAAGATTCTTAGAACCAAAATATAAATACCTTTAAACATATTGATAAATTATTCAAACTATGTTCAGAAGGTTTATTTAATATATTGTTAGAATTTTAAGAACAAGAAAAAATATTACAGGGCAATAGAAAAGATTATTTAATCAGATATAGTGGGAGAATTAGACTAATTGCGAAAAAGCTATAAATTGGTTGGCACATGTTGGACATATAATTAAAAAATTATTTTAGACCTAATGGGTGAAATTGAAAATATTCTGTAGACTTTCATTCTTTCCCTTCTACATCTTCAACAATCTTTGGAAAGCTCCAGGACAGATTTTTTTTTAAATTCTTTTTTTATCTATCCTTTTTACTGTATTATTATAAATTTTGATACAACGTATTATATCAATACAGTGAAGGTCATACAATATAACTATAGATAGTTGACATTCTCTTATTCAGATAGCTTAAGAGTTTTGAAAATATAGGAAAAAATATTCTAATAATATTAATTACAATATCAATATTACAAACACTTGGTGTTTATACTTAATATTAAAATATTCATTGTATTGCTGCTTGATATACATAATAATGAAAAAAGCTGGATTTATCTTTAAATTTTTTAACAAGAATAAAAGTACTAAAAAGTAGAAAAAGAGAAAAAGAAAATATCAGATTTCTGACATTCTCCTCTTTGTACACTTGCTAATTCGCAATATTTGTAGATGTTAGAGCCCCTAACAACTCTAAGTGATTGTCTCTATCATGCTGTATAACATATTATGTGTTCCCAATCCATTGTTGTCAGAATTGTATTTTCCGGTATTCTGTAACATTTATTCCATGCTGTAAACATATTTCTCATTGAATTATTATGTTTCTTGTTGGTTTTTTCTAAGATTATACCTAGTAGAAAAAGTTATGTTTTGTTTTGAATATAAATTCCACATTTTTCTGCATTCTACTGTATATATCTTTCCAGGATTTTTGCAGGGTTCCTTGTCCACCACACGTGATAAGACAGTCCTTCTATTTCATGACATGGCCAACATTTATTACGGTATGATTTGTCTATCTTAAATATCATTGATGGAATTATCTATAAAAAAAATTTGTACCAATTTTCGGTATGACTTTGTATGAATCTTATAGATTTAGTCCATTATTCTTCCCATTGCTGTACTGTGTTAAAGTTCGCATCCATTTGATCATGTTTTGTCTAGCATTTCAAATTGTTTTTGTTTTTATGTTTTTCATTCTTTCTTACAATCTGATTTTATGCTAATAGTAGTGACTATCAGCCATGGTATATTTGAGTCTTTATTAAGTAATGCTGTGTTTTAGCCTAGCCTATTTGTGGAATCTGGGTGAATCATATTTGTATATCTAATTACATTGTTCTTGCTGTTAATTATCTCTGACATAAAAAGCATTCGTCAGGACATATTTTCACAGGAAAGAAGAAGGGGAAGCTTCCTTTCCTATTCTGTTAGTTGAGACTTTTTCAATAAGAAGAGGCATATAACTGGCCTCTTTCATTATATGCAGGAAAAATGCATACAATCCCTTGCGTTTGGTGAAAATGTAAAGTTATAAAAACAATTTGAATTTTTGTACTCATTAAATATATGGTTCCTATTGAACAGATTAATAACAATGATTGCCAGGATATCAGTTGTATATGTTTATTAACAGCTAACAAAAAATCCGAACAGATATTAAGGTCCTTTGGGGAAAAGAGGGTTTTTTTAAAAGGAGATGGAAGGGAAAAATGACTTAGGCTTTGTGCCTGCTTTATATGGAGTTGAAAGCTTTTGGCAGGGAGCTCTTTCAGCCACCCCATCCCTCCAGAGATAAGAGGGAGCCCAAATGCAAGCAGGATTTTCATCCTCTGAATCAAAACACAGTACAGTGTGACTCTGGGGAAGGTGGAGAAATCCTGGGAGGCCTGGCTCAGGTTGCATGTGTCTCCCTGCTCAAGGACTGAAAATCCGGCTTGGAATTTCACAGGGATGATTTTCAGTTCCTAAGCAGACAGGCAATGCAGGGTGTCTCTCAAAAGGGTAGGGGAGGACAGTGAAAGTCACATACAAGTGTCTCTTTGCTCAGGGGCTGGACATTTTGTTTAGATTTTCATGGACGGGGTTTTCAGCAGCTTAGCAGAGAGATATTATGTGTTGACTGTGCTGGGCTTCCCAGGGTCTCCTCCACCCCACCACACCCCGTGCTTCTGTGTTCCTTACCTGGGACTCACAAGATCACTTAATAACTGCAGCCAGGGGTACTAAAATTATGGCTGTTGAGTGAAGCAGTCATATGGCATCTCACTTAATGACTCCTTCACTCAACATCTGAGATTCCTGTCCCAATTGTGTTCATAAATCAAAGGCTACCTGTATAGTACAAATTATTTTCCAAGAAAAATTGATCACAGATCTTCAACACAAAACTATCTTGCCTATGATACTGAACACTGTAAGGCCGCTTTTGAAAAAGAATTGTGCACAAATGATGAACATCCAATTGCTAAAAAGTATAAATGTTTATTGAACTTAAAACAGAAGAACAAATGAAAAAATAGTGAAGCATGTAAGATAAAACAGGCTAAAAGGCTTGGTTATAACAAAGAGATCAGACAATGGGTAATGTGGTTGAAAGGACTGAAGCACTACAGTATGTTATAATTTTAAAGAGAACATTTATAAAATAATGTGTTGTTGTATATGACATCAGAGAAAAGGTTTAGAATCAGAGGTGGGTTCTATTTACCTCCGCTATCAGTGCGCATAAGCTTTTTCTGGGTTGGTGGGTGGACCTTCCCGCTGCCGTTACTACCAGTTCGGAAGAACCGGGAACAACCCACCACTGTTTAGAATGTATAAACGCATTTCAAACTTACATAGGAAATTCAAACAAGAAGGGTCATTTTATCCTGTTTTATCATGCTGAACATGTAAAAAACTTAAAATGTTAGATTCAAATACCTGTACTGATTCAGAGGATTTTAAAGATTAATATACAATTGAGACCAGAATTCTTCCTTTTGGTACTGAAGCAGCAGGAAAGGTCATGGAAGTTTGTTTTTCTGTGTGATAACCACAGCCAGGTTATTGAATGCACAAAAGTGGAAAGACTTGCCAATATCTACAATGGAGGAATGGCTGGTGAAGATGATAAAACTTGCTGAAATGGCCAAATTGAATTATTTGATTAGAGAAAAGAGAATATGTGCATTTATTGCTGACTGGGCTTTTGGCATAAAACAAAGAAATGAATGTATGACTTGTAGGTTTGATTACTAGATGGGATAGATTATAGAAAGAAGAAAGTCATGTAATTTAAGGGGAACAGATAAGTGTATAATTGTATTTTTAACTTTTAAGAAGATCAGAATTTTTTCTTTTCTTTTTCTTTTAGTTTTACTTTTTCTTTCTCACTTTAAGCCTTCTCTTCGATATTTTTCTTTTTTCTTCCTCACCTTGTATTAGTTTATAGTAGTTTTTATCTTATTTTTAAGACTTTATTCACACCCACATATGCAAATGTTTTCTTTTTCAATCACATTCCAGCAAAATGGGTGATGCCCTCTTGCCCCACAAACATTCCCATATTCTTTCACCTATGTATTAGTTTCAAGTTGCCTATACATCTTACTTTATTTCAAAATAACAAAAGAAAACAATTGAGCCTAAAAGTAAGTAAATTTCATGTAAAACATGAAAGGCTGAATTTGAAGTTATTATAAATTAATAGTTGTCGTATAGGATGGCAAAACAGCATCAAGGTAAGCATTATAATATGAACAAAGAACAGCTGGTATAAATCCAGAAAACCGGTCTCTTTTCATTCTGTTTTGGTTCATGGTTTAAACTAATATGGAAACAAAAATCATAGACTCACCTCATCAACATTCTCAAATGCATTGATCACATCATATGGCAAACAGGAGAGAAGGTCAATTACAAACCAGGTCTTCAAGTAATTCATGCGGATCAGCTTTGGATCAGAGATCACCTCTCCAGCAGGCCCAACAAATGTGGTGTGAAAATTAAGCACAATGTCTACTAGAAAAATGACATCTACGATGCTGTCCACTACCAGCCAAGCCACATTGTTCTGTTTGGTTTTAAATGAGACGTTGTAAGGGACTAAAATTGCAGTGTAGAAAGTTAAAATCAGAATCACCCAATCCCAAGTAGTCTTGAAAACACAATAATGTAAAATGATATGTGGTGGGGTCTTTGGTGCTTCTTGCTTGTATTGCGGGAGGATTTCAGAGCCCAATTGCAAGACCTGTAGAAATGGGGGAGGGGAGAGATAAATAAATAAAGGGTAAAATCATTTTTAAATTGAAACCTAAAAATTAAAACATTTTTATATTAGTTTACATGGACCATCTTCCCTAAAAAGTTACTTTCCCTGTAGAGTTTGCCTGATATATCATCAGCACTGCTATTTTTAAGCCAGTGAAATGTGCTATTCAAATATCTTTAGAAGATTGGAACATATGGGAAGCTATTTATATAATAGTTACTTACCTAATTATCTCCAATATATCTATGCAATTTAGTCAAGCAACTCCAGGCAATTTACAGGAGGGAGATAATCAAAATAAGAATGCAAGAACTTGTTTCATAACTAATATATAACCTTGATTTTATCTGTGTGTATATAAATACATACATTAAAGTCTGTATCCTCTCGTAAAACTCCTTAATCACTCTTGGGCAATGCACCTACATCACAATACAGGAAACACCTATATGCCACAGTGAGAAAAAGATACATTTTGAGGAAAAACAGTTGGCAGGGGGAAAAGGTCTTTCTGTTCTGACTTAGGCTTCCTGAGACAGTAAAAAGCACACAATTAGTCCCAAAAACCCTCTTTTTATTTCAACGACTGTGAATTCTGTTCATTCCTAGCCCGTGATGAGTCACAAATAGTTTGTAAAGAGTCCAAGAGAAGTCTGCCATAGTTCTTTGAGATCAGGCTGATAAGCACCCATCTTTATCTCCCTTGACACACTGCCAAAGACCTAAATAAGGAGCCTTGGTAGTGCAGCCGACTAAAGTGCTGTTAAGTAGTACTTAGCTGCCAGCTGCCTGCAATTACTGTAAATTCAAATCTCACCAGGCTCAAGGTTGACTCAGCCTTCCATCCTTCTGAGGTAGGTAAAATGAGGATCCAGATCCAGCAATAAGCTGACTTTGTATAAAAAAGAACACTGCTTTGGGGGGGGGGGGCAAAAGCTCTACTAAGCAGGTATATACAAAAGTATGTCAGCTATTGCTTAATGCATTGTAAGCCGCCCTGAATCTCTGGAGAAGGGCAGCATATAAATCAAACCAATAAATAAATAAATTTCAATTAGCTTTGCAGGGCCATGCGCACAAAGTCAAAATGGAGCTTCAAAATTTAAACCAACCAGCATGAACAAAGTTGCTTTCTGCAAAGGCTCACATGCCTTTGCTCCTCCTTTATGTCTTATGGGAGGGGCCAATCATCTCCAAGCCTTACTCCCAAGTCGCCCCTTTTGTCTAACTGTTTTTGCCTTCTGGCAGCTCTGCGCATGCGTGCACTGGGAACAGGCTCCCCCATTCCTCTGCCTCACTGGATGTCAGACTCTGGAGATCCGGAGTCAGCACATAACTCCCAGATGGCCCTGGAACCATTTCTGCCTCCAACGCAGAGCCCTCATCCGAGCCTTCCGCAGATTCCAGGACTGGTCCATGTTCCTCCCCAGCCTCCTCACTGTTCAATTTTGCTGCCAGCTCCACAGACTGTCGGCGGACCACAACACTGTCAGTCCTTTGAGATACCAGATAAGGCCCTTCATGACATGAGGCTGGGTTATCTGAGAGACTGTCACTCCCCTATTTCATCTGCCCCATGCTATTAGGTTTGACAGAGATAGCATACTATGGTATGCCAGAGAATTAAATTTGACAGGTCCAAGGAGATGCGCCTTCTCTGTCTCAGTGCCTGCCTTGTAGTATCTTCTCTCCCTGGAAGTGAGATTAGTTCCATCCCTCATATACATTGACTTCTTCTGAACATTTCACAAGTCCCTCAAGACCTGGCTATGCTATCAGGACTGCGAGTACCAGGAGACTGGGAAAAGTATGCAATGGCTCCCTTATGTAGTTAGCATTATTCTCTCCTCTTTTGTTTGTGTGTTTACAGTTATTCTTTAATAGTGACTGTTTTTTTGTATTTTTTTTAATTAAGTGCTGTACACTGCCCAGAGTCACTTTCATGTGAGATGAGAGAAAAAAGAAGGAAGGAGGGGAGGGAGGAAGAGAAGGAGGGAAGGAGGGAAGGAAGGAAAGAAGGAAGGAAGGAGGGAGGAAGAGGAGGAGGAGGAGGAGGAGGAGGAAGAAGAAGAAGAGGAGGAGGAGGAGGGGGGAGGAATAATAATAATAATAATAATAATCCCCTTTTCAAGGTTAGAACTAAATTCCTGTACACCAGTGTTTCCCAAAGTGGGGTACGAGTACCCCCAGGGGTACGGGAAGAGTTTGGTGGGGGTACGCGTTGCACCGGAGTTTAGTGGGGATCACGTGGGAATATCCACTGCACCGTGCTTAGCTGCGCCCACAGAACAAAGAAAGAAATAGGCACGTATCGCAGTATTTACATGGGAACTGGGAAACTGGGAAACGGGAACAAAATAACTTTCGTTTATTTTGTGTATGTATCAAAAAAAGAAAAAAGAAATATATTTTGATTTTTATTAAAGCATATGTTTTTTATGAGGGGTACTCAGCATTACAAAATTATAGAAGGGGTACACATATGTCAAAAGTTTGGGAAACACTGCTGTACACCATATACTCTACCAGAATAACTCTCTCTCACTGTCAAGGATGGACCAGGCAAGTCATAAGAGAATTATACTTCTCTCTCACCACCAGTTAGACTCAGCAGTTTGCCCAGTTCTACTCATGAAAAAGAGCCAGACAGAGTCAGGATGTTCCCCATCTCCCTTGTTCATGGCAACTACACCTGAAGTATCCACTGAGGCAGGAATGACCATTTCTTCTCCAGCCTGGGCCTCACTGCCTGTTAGTGGCATTGGATCATGGGAATGGGGTTTGTGTGGAAATTGCATACTGACATCCAATGTAAGATTTGGGGCATGAACATTGGTTGCCATTTCCCAGGACTGCTCTGGTTCAGTGCAGCTGTTCCAGGGAATCAGATATTCTAAGCATCCCCTTCTGCATTTAAAATCCAGAATTATACCAAAAGTATTTCAAAAAAAGAAAGAGTCAATGTAGATGTTGGTTATATATTTCTGGCTTTTCGTGTATTGGGTATTGTTACATTAATTCTGAAAAAGTCATATAATTAAACAATAACAATTAAAACTGTTCAAAATGGTTAAACATGAATGGGTATATCAATGCAAGCAGAGTTCCTTCTTGTAGGAGTGTTGGCAGCCATCTATTATGTAATGTATTTTCCAATTCTATGAGTGGACATTATTCTTACATTAGCATTCTTTTTACAAGCTGAACTATAAAGCAGATGAAGTCACTTGTGAGTGCATTTCATTTCCCCACAAATATGAATACATGAACTTGAATCCAAGCAGGAGTGCATTTTAATAAAATCTGTAAGAAAGACATCTTTGAATCTGAAAGTTTCTATTAAAGGATATTGCCAGATGGCCCAATTCAGCAACATTATACACTGTTGCTGAATTGTACACTGCTTGAAATGTACACTGTTTGAAAATGATGCAGAAGTCCTTTGGATTTCACACAGGCACAGCACGACTTTGCTATTCATTAAAAACACTATTTTGTTCAGGTTTCTGCATAATCTTGAAAGTAGATGCTGTTGCTGCTTTAAGGAGTTGAATAATAATTTGACTCTTAAAATAGCCATAACTTGCTTAAAACCCTGAAAAAAGATGGATTTCTTTGATGGCTAGAAGAGAAATGTGATGTTCACATCTTTGTGATGTTTTTCCAAGTCATTTCCAAAGTATGTTAATAGGACCTGAGCAGGTGATAGCACCTGGCTAATTTATTTGGACTTGGAAGCTAAGCAGAATTGTTCCCATTTAATGCTTGGATGGGAGATTAAATATAATTACTATAAAATCTGTTACTAAAATGATGGATAGATCTGTCCATGAAGGCATCAGAAATGAAGCTTGATTCAAGGAAAAAAACTTTTTTAGAAAAAATTGCAGAATGGTTTGCAACTTTTTAAAAAAATTACATAGCATGCAAACTCTCTCTCCAGTTTGCATGCTACTTTTTAACAAGGAAGAAAGAAGAAACAGACACATTCAAGGCAAGGCAAAGAAAACGATCACTAATAAAGAAAATTGATCTTACAAACAAAGCTGGTAGAAGCTAGATATGTTTGGTCTGAAGTTGGACCTTAATTCAGAGTTATGGAAACAATGGGAATGAGTAACATAAGCAGTATGCATGATAAAACAAAAAGAGAAAGAGTTAAAAATGACTGAGTATTGAATGAATATGGATTAAATAGAAATGTGAACAATCAGATGGAGAGAAGTAGTTGAGATAGTTAGATCATATAGAAAGTATAAACAAGGATCAAGTTGCAAAACAAAAATATGAAGGAAGAATGAATAGTGTCAAGGGAAAGACAAGTATTGAGAAAATTGTGGATGGATAAAGTTGATGAGATTCTCAAAAAAAAGTAGGAAATTTGAAGATAAAGACAAGAAATGAATCAGTGGTAAAATCAAAGATAATCTGAAGGAAAGAAAAGTATGGAGAAACATACTGAATGATATAAACCACATTACATTATAATTATAAATTAAACTTATTTATATGTTCATTTCCCTAAATTTATGCCTTTAATTTCTTTTGCTTACTATATCTTATTTCATTTCTGTATTTTGCATGTATTTCCTTTCTCCAAAAAAGGGAATTGCAAGGTGGGTACAATTATTACTGCTATTAGTGTTATTAATCATATTTCTTTTGATATCCTCTTCCCCATTGGGTTTTCTTTGCAACATCTGTTGATTCCTGATGAACTCTATTAGAATTTGGCTCACTGATGTTGAAATAATGAGTGCAATATTTAACTGGCAATTAATATGTGCAGAAACATTATCTTGACCTTTATTGTTTATAATTAACTCACCAGCTGTCCTGATTTAAATTCATATGAAGTCTTGTCAGATGCACCACCAGTTAGTACATAGTTGTCAAACAAAAACCAAAGGCCCCTTCAAGTGAGGTGTCACATACAAAAACAATCTACAACAGATCTTATTGCATTCAGACTGAACTAAGCAAATAAGCCTGGTTCAAAAACCCATACATATGCCCAAGTTTGTATGTAAGGGAATTCTATGTTTATTGAAAGCTATGTTGTATATCACCAATTTTGGCCAAAGAAACATTGCAGCCATGATAACCAGTTTTTCCAGCTAAGTAGGATACTATTTTGTCTGAGTTTTTTTTCCCTAGTCATAGCATGAAAAGCATAGCTGAAGCATCATGGGGAAGGAGAGCCAATGTTTCAACATCCCAAAAAATCTGTTGTTATTCATAAGTTGGTCACTAAATAACACCCACATTTTGCCAAAATGGGAAACATCAATTAACATATGCCAAAAACAGAATGCCAAGATGACATCAGGGAAGACAGCCTATATGTTTTCCCACACAAAATGGCAGTATCATATTAAGTGCTCAAAATACATCTCATAACACTGTTTATGTTATAACACAATCCAGTCTCAGTTCACAAGTTTAGGCAGAATGAAACCAAAATGACACGAATTAAAGCCGCAAAGGGAATAACAAGGAACAAAGAGAAAAGAATCATAACTTCAATCCCCACTGTAATTCCAGTGATCAGCAGTCTGGGCACAGAACTACTCAGTTCTAGTAGGATCTAGAAAGGATTCTACAAAGATTGGACAGTGATTCTGGATGCAAAATATTTATAATTTGCTCCCAGTGTTGGCAAAAAAACAAGTAGAAAGAAATTAGTTGTGGAAGATTGTACATAAAACAGCTTTTATGAGAAGAATCAGTGCAGCTTGTTTGTTTGATAATAAAAAGGGAGGCAATGGAATATCACTACAGCCTCATAAACGTAATATTCTGGCCTAACAGAATTGTACCTACCTGTGAAATTTTGACTCATTTGTATTCTCGATCAGCTAATCCAAAAGTTAACATGTGATTTCAATGGCAGAAACAGCAGCATACATATATGGCAAAACTAAATTTAAATCTAGATTTCACAGTAGACTTCTTTAACTTTTATAGTGCAAATAGCACGTGGGGCACATGATCCGTTATTTTAAAGTACACTCCTATAGAATGCATTGAGTAATACACCAATATGTTTAAATTACCATAGAAGCGCATCCAATTTGTATTTGAATGGTTTTTATTCATTGAATAAATTTAAGCAGTTCTTTGATTGAAACATTTCAAAACATCAGTTTAATGAACCAGGGAGTACTGAATGTTGGGGCCCAGCCTAAAATCTAGGGTCATTTAGTTATGGTAAGAGACAACTCCCAATTCAATATTTTCAGTTACAAACTGGCATAGAGGAAAAAGACAAACAGCCCAGGCTTCAGCTGGAGAGAGAAAAAAAATTCTTCCTTATTTACAGAAGGCTTAGTATCGCTCAGAGAGCCCCAGAATTCAAGCCTGTCTTTCAAAGCGGCCTAGCTCCATTTGAAGCTCCAAAGTAAAGCGTAAAACTGTTCACAGGCAGGTGGATCAGTGTTATGGGACCGTGGACCCTTAAATCTCCTTCATTTGCAATATTAACTCTCAGATGATTCCCTCACAGATTACATTTCTGAGGGAAAGCTATTGGTTCCAAGAGAGTGGGTGCTCTTTAAGTTATCACAACATTCATAACATGAATAAAAACACGAAGCAGACTTTACCTCTGCTAGACGGGAATGCTTGTGAACGTTCTCTCCTTTCTGCACACTGGGAGCAAGTTGCTGCAGGACTCCTCGGCTGCTTGTTAGTGCACGTGTCAAACGAGCAAACTTTCCCCAACCTAAAGAAATTGCACAACAGTTACCACCACTCCAGTTGAACAGAATTTGAGCAAAAAAAAAGGCTTTAACCTAAAACAATGCAGTGAATTTTCACTGAGTTAAGAAAAGTACTGACATTTAATATTGGAAAAAAGTAAAAAAAAAAAATGGTTGCAGAAAAAGGGCCTTGGTGGCACAGCAGCTTAAAGTGTTGTTAAAGTGACACCAGCTGCCTGCAATTAGTGCAAGTTTGAATCTCACCAGGCTCAAGGTTGACTCAGCCTTTCATCCTTTCAAGGTAGTTAACATAAGGACCCAGACTGTGGGGTCAATAAGCTGACTTTGTATATATATATAAAAAAGAACACCGTTTGAGGGGGGGGCGAAAGCCCTACTAAGCAGGTATATACAAAAGTATGAAGGCTATTGCTTAACGCGTGGTAAGCTGCCCTGAGTCTCCGGAGAATGGCAGCATATAAATTAAATTTTAAAATAAATAAATAAATAACCGGAGCTCAACTGGAATATACACCAGAACTGTTCCTTCTGGGGATAATGAAAAAAACTTATGATAAGAAAGCAAGACATGTGATCCTACATATAACAACTGCAGCAAGATTGGCCTTTGCGCAATGTTGGAAGAATACAAAGACGCCCTCCGATGACTTAATAATCAAAAAAATCTTTGCGCTGAAATGGACAAACTAACATTGGAATTGAAAGGAATGACAGGCTTGGAGTATTATGTATCATGGGAGAAATGGTACAAATGGATTGAAAACAGAAAAATAAAATAAATTCAGATATAATAGAATTTGATGAAATAAAGTGCATAGAGTATAAGAACTGAGTAGCAATATGTCGTGTAAAAGGTCACAGCTCTGCACAAAAATTTCCTTCTTTGTATTTGTGTACTTTGTACTTATGCTTTTGTTTTTTGTTTGTTTAAAAATTAATAAAATATGTTTTTTTTTAAAAAAAGAAAAGTACTGACAACAAGGGCCAAATGACTTATCACTCATTCCCTTAGGGCAATAATAAGCAATGGGCAGATTTTGAATGTGGAGATCTGGTCATAGGCATTCTCATGCAGCTACCTTTTGCATAATTAACATGAATCATTCATTATTAGAATGCAGAAAAATTATATAGTTTTATTTCAAATTGTCCTCCTACTGTGTAAATAATTCATTTTAACAGTTACCCTTTGAGTTACTGCATGTTTCTACTGCCACAGTTCTGGACATAGTGTATATGTGAATGCACAGTGTTTTCAAACTGGTTACATATCTACAGACGCAAAATAAGTAAGTAAGATCTGTCTGAGATACTACAGTAGTAGTAACAGTTGGTGCTGACCATGGTACTGAAGAGCACATGCAGGGTTTTGGTTTTTTTAAAAAAAAAGAAAATTCCCATACTATTCTTTTTGCTCCCTTATATTAGTTCTATTTTCTTGTGAGGTTTTTTTGTTTGTTTGTTTGTTTTAGGCATTGTCATGCACTGTTTTCATTGTTGTGGGTAAATTGTTTTTATATACTATGTATTTTATTTTACAAACCAGCTCACTTGATTTTGCTTTGTCTTGTCTTGTTTTGGAGAGATTATATTTTGTTTTATTGTGTTTTGGAGAGATAAGGTTTTAAAGTAATGGAAAAGTGGAGTTAAATAAGTCTATTTTATTGCTGATCTTTTATATATGCACAACCCATTCACACACATACACACAAAGTGGGTGTGGTAGGGCGTTCCTATTTAATTTTTAAAAGGATCTTTTTGCTCTTTAATTTTTAGGAGGGTTGCAAATATAAGACAATATTTAAAGTGAGAACTTCCCCTGTGGCAGCCTAGTATCTTTGTACTTTCATCTGACTAAGTCTTGAAAAGCATTGCTTGGTCTAGATAAGAGATCTTGCAGAACAAAAATAGACATTGTTATTATGGTTGTGAAACAGCAATAATGAATAGAGAAAACTCAAAAGGGAGACCAAAATCAGAAACATTTATAATAGAACCAGGACTGAGGATGTTCCACTTCATCCTAGAATGCAGAATTCTAGTTTACAGCCACTTAATCTTATTGTAACATATCAGGAAAGAATCCTAAGTAGAGGCAGAGTGTCTCTCTTCCATAAAAAATAGACAGGAATTGATTATTCACATTAGCCAGGCAAGATGAAAATGCAATGAACTTTTGCTGTGACATGAAAAGCCAATGTCAAAAAAACACTTCTTTTTGAAATTTATTTTATGGAAATGATGTCATATTAAAAGCAAACAAAAATTTCAAGAAGGATGGCATTAAAATGTGATTTGGTCCATGAGTTTATGTTACAGAGCGTATTCTGATTCCAAAGAACTATGGAATTCAATTCTTCAATGTATTTCAGGGCACTTTGCAGCCTGAGCCTGGCCATATTTATTCTGAAGTAAATCCTGCAAGGTTTTACAGGGCTTTTCTGTAACTAAATGTCCAGGGTAATGGACATCTTTTCCTTAATTAAAAAAGGCTTCCACATCCATGTCACACAAAAATTGGTTTTGAATCTGAAGAAAGTTTCAAGATCAGATTATAACATGCTTTAGCTCAAGGTAGTTGATGGATAAAAGATGGCCTGAAATTATGTGGAGGAAACATAAACCCATTGTGTGAATCTCAGCTACACTTGGCTATCAGAATGTAACATACTGTATTGTTTTGTGAAATTAAAAATCTATTCCCAGATTTTCCATTCATAACTCTATGTAACAGCTGTTTTCAATAATTCCTTGAAAAATTCTATTCAGTAGGAAAGGATCTTGGTTCACTTGAAGAGCATGTTCCTAGTCCTCCTCTCACCCATCTCCTCCTAGTACTCCCCCTATCACTCATCTCCTCCCACTTATGACTGTAACCTTGTTGCTGGTATCCTTAAGATTTATATTGATTGTTTCCCCATGACTATCATTAAGTGTTGTACCTTATGATACTTGACGAATGTATCTTTTCTTTTATGTACATCGACAGCGTATGTACCAAGACAAATTTCTTGTGTGTCCAATCACACTTGGCCAATAAAGAATTCTATTCTATTCTAGTCCTCCATTACCCTTATCTCCCAAAATGTTGACATTTTAGATGTTGATCATTCATTCATTCATTCATTCATTCATTGCTATCCTGCCACAATCCAAAAGATTCTTGGTGGCTAACGAAGAATAAATATTACAATGAAAATATCCATTTTGATATAGTAGTTAAGGTATCAGACTAGAAATTGGGAGATCATGAGTTCTGGACTCATCTTAGGCACAGAGACAGCTGGGTGAAATGGCCCAGTCATTTTCTCTCAGTCCTATGAAGGAGGCAATAGCAAACCACTTCTGAAAAAACTTGTCATGAAAACTGCAGTCCAGGCATTCCCTGGGAATCAGACATGATTGAAAGGAGGAAAAGAATGTCTAACCAAAATACCTTAAGTTTCTTAAGTAAACCACTTATTCTGCAGTGTCACTAAGACTTCATGTTTACCCTAAGTGGCTAATTAGAAATTATATTTAATGGTTGATCTAAGCAGACTTAACACTAAACAGCCATTCATGAACTGCCGTTCAATGCAGATTGAATTTAGTCTTTTGGACAACGATTAGTTCAGAACCCAGCTCTGCCTATAAGAATTCACCTTAAAACTGTCAACCATTCATCCAAATACTGGAATTAGTATATGCTTAAGTTGTTAGGGTTCAGCCAGTGGATCTTCAGCTCAATAATATTGCCATCACTCAGGAAACTATGTTCATCACTCAGCCTTAAGAAAGTGGCACTATAGCAATAGCACTTAGACTTATATACCACTTTACAGTGTTTTACAGCCCCCTCTAAGTGGTTTACAGAGTCAGCGTATTGCCTCCAACAATCTGTGTCCTTATTTTACCCACTTTGGAAAGATAAAAGGCTGAGTCAACCTTGAGCCTGGTGACATTTGAACTGCCAAATTGCAATCAGATGGCAGTCAGCAGAAGTAGCCTGAAGTACTGGATTCTAACCACTGCGCCATCGTGGCTCAGGTTTTTTTAATAGTTGGCAATAAACAATTTAAGCAAAGCTGAAATACTCTTTCTAGAATGAGGTATTTCTAGGTATTAGGTATTTTTAGAGGATATTTTGGCATTTTTTTGTCTTGTATGAAGCAGACAGCTCAATCTAAAGTGGGGGATATTGAACAAGGTATCGATAACATGGCACTGCTAATTTACCTGGTATATACAATATGGTAATCTACATATTATTATTATTTTAAATTAATGTGTGCCAAAATTTCACAAAGTCTTGCCAAATCTTCTTAGATTTCAATATTGGAAATATCCCAATATTTTCTCATTTATCATGGTTTTCTTTGGATAATAACATAAAAGTAAATTTCTTCCATTTATAGTTGATCATATTCATTCGTTTACATAATCTGCCAAGTGTTGGGAGATTAAACAATGATATGTTTGCATGGATCGGTACCAGGTTTTTGTACTTACTCTGTTAATTGAGTGTATTTTACAGTTTTTAAAATGATTTTATTGGGAGCTATCCAGAGTTGTGTGAAAGATGAGCAGCCATATAAATGTTTTAAATGAATAAATAACATCAGGTAGTTTTTTAAAGCCAACCAATTCATGTTTTATGTAATAACAACAGAAACTATAAACAGAAACATATGATTTATTTAAATGTTAGACTTTTATTGTGTCTGGAATGGATAATGCCTTAGAACAAACAAGCAGATTGTTTATGGGATCTAATTTTATCCTTTGCTTTCTCATGCCATTTCTAAATAATAGGTTACTGTCATTTTCTGTCAAATATCACCTCTCACTTTTGTGATCTATATATGCAACAAAAATAGTTTCTACTTTGACAATAGCATTCATATGAAGCATACAACAATGAATATTTGTATGGAAATAACAGATTTATGCTAACTGCCACTAGTAATTCCATCAAAGTGTCACAGAAAGACCCTACTGATTGCCTCAGCCTTACTAGTAGGGCACACCCAATCTAAGCCCCATGGCTATATATGATTTACAAAGTGTGACAGAAGAAAACAAGATTAAATATTTGGGGATAGCCCTATTTTAGTAGAGTATAATTTGACCTAGATTACTCATTGCTGGGAGATGTGCAGAGGGCATAGTCTTTGGAAACTATTTTTCAAAATAGAAATGTTGCATTTTAAAAATGAATTTATTAGTAAAGGAGAATACAATATTCAATTGTAGTTCACAATTGAAATGAAGGGTCCTAGAAAAATAATAAATTCATGATGGGCCCATGGTGGTCTCTGAGCTTGCATGTTTTCTTACAGATGTTTCATTACCCTAAGTATGATGATGTTATCTAGTTAGTCTGCAAGAAAACAAGCAAGCTCAGAGAGCACCATAGACCAGCCATGAATTTATTATTTTTATGAATAACTCAAGGCAGTAAACATACCTAATACTCCTCCTCCTTCCTCTTTTCCCCCACAGCAACAACTCGGTAAATTGGGTTGGGATCATATTATCATATGTGGTGGTCATGTATAGAAGCAAAAAATTATTGGTCTAGAATACAGACATGGTTGGAGGAAATGTTACACAATTAAAACCAGAGGTTTTTTTTTATTGGGTATTCTGTCAGAGAGATATAGTAAAGAAGATGTGCATTTAATTATACATTTAATAACAGCAGCAAGAATTGTATTTGCGCAAAATTGGAAGAACAGAAAAAATCCAGTCAGAAGGTGAAGTAATGAAAAGATTTTAGACTGTGCGGAAATGAATAGATTAATTTTAAGAATAAAAGATAGAGAGAAATTGGTGTATTTCAAGACATGGGGAAGATTTTATGAATGGCTAGAAAAGAAATATGAATAAAAAATGATAGATAAATGAGGGAGATAATAGAAAGATAAATAATGGAGAGAACAAAAAAGAAATAGAAATCCAGAGGGGGGGAAAGAAAGAAAGAAGAATATAAGTAAATGTACAGTGTACAATTATGATGATAAAAGTGATATTGGATAAAAATGAAAAGAAATTGAAAAGAAAGTATATCTTATTTGAATATTGGAGTTGCTCAAATACCAAAAAGGGAATATATTTCACAACAAAGAAGAAAGAAAGGAGAGAGGAATAGTATGAAGGGTATGAAGAGGAGAGGGAGAGAGAGGATTGGAAGAAAGGAGAAGGGAGCGAAAGAAAGGGCAGGGGACAGGAGTAGGAGAGAAGGAGAGAATAGGGGGAAAGAGGAGAGAAGTGGGGGAAAGGAAGGAGAGGAGGAGAAAGAAAGTAGAAGAGGAGATGAGGGAGGGAAGGGAAAGGAAAGGAAAGGAAAGAAAAAAGAAGGAGAAGAAGGTTTGTTGTGAAACGAGGGAAAAGAAAGGGTAGAAGAGCAACCCCGAATGCAATTAAAATGTCTTATTAGTATGCTTTCTTTAAGAAAATATATATATGAATGATTAATTATGTATAAAAGAATGTATATTTACATTGTTTGTATAAGAAATAAACATTAAAAAATCTTTCAAAAAAAGGTGGGTTGGGCTGAGAAAGAGTGACTGATCCAAAGTCATTCAGCTGTCTTTAATGTCCTAAGGCAGGACTAGAACTCATGGTCTCCCAGTTTCTAGTCTACATAGCAAATTATCTAATGATCTCAATTGTTTTCAGTTATCTCATAATTGATCCTGCTTACATTACAAACAAAAACTGCTAGAAAAAAAGTAATATTATATGGGGTTTCAAAGACTTCATAGCCTAACAGAAACAGAAGGGAAACGCATTGGATTTTTTTTTTAATTTGATTTATATGCCGCCCTTCTCCGGAGACTCAGGGTGGCTTACAATGCGTTAAGCAATAGCCTTCATACTTTTGTATATTTATACAAAGTCAGCTTATTGCCCCCACAGACTGGGTCCTCATTTTACCTACCTTAGAAAGGATGGAAGGCTGAGTCAACCTTGAGCCTGGTGAGATTTGAATTTACAGTAATTGCAGACAGCTGGTGTTAATTACAATGCTTTAGTCTGTTGAGCCACCAGGCTCTGGTCTAGGAAATGACTAAGAAATGTAATTCTGCTATTTCAAAAACAATCTCAAGGTCCAAGACATGGAGATGTAACGTGAAAAGGAAAATGCATTGTTGCCACAGTTGATAGCTTTTGAACCTGCTGATCAAGGCTGAAGTTCCTTGATCTGCAAGAAATACCATCAGAAATGTTTCATGGCTTTGCCATTGGTTCCATCAATTGTTTTTTAAAAAATCAGATTTATATGCCACCCTTCTCTGGAGGCTCAGGGCGGCTTAGAATGTGTTAAGCAATAGCCTTCATACTTTTGTATATTTTTTATACAAAGTCAGCTTATTGCCCCCACAAACTGGGTCCTCAATTTACCTACCTTAGAAAGGATGGAAGGCTGAGTCAACCTTGAGCCTCGAACTTGCAATAATTGCAGACAGCTGAATGTTAATAACAGGCTACTTAGCCTGTTGAGCTATCTGAGGCTCTTTGTTAACATCTGAAAGAAAAGAAAGAACTGTCGGAGGCCTGGTTGGCGTGGCCTTGACATGTTGTTGTTATTATTATCATATTGAGCATAGGCCAGAAGCAGTAGTTAACCAGAAGGTTAAGTGTTTAATCTTCAGAGTCAGTTTGCACTAGCTTCACTCAGATTCTTAACAGATCTTCTAAAACCAAAACATCTATGAAAGAAAATTATTCCGTTTTGAAATGCAAAATAAATTATATTTCACACGCAACAGAGAAAGTAAATAGCAAACCTTTGCATGAGTCATCCTCAATAGGCTGTTTGAAAGCTGTGATGTCACTGAAAGTGCAAAGAAACAAAACAACTTTGTCCTGTTCATTTCGAATTGGAGCAATTTTCACAAAGAACCAAACAGGAGTCCCTGGAGAGAAAGCATCGTAGAAAAACTGGTCAATGACATAAAAACTGAACATCATCCTACTATAGCATTGTTTTTGCAAACAAAAGAAATAAAAGAGTGTTTGCAAAGAAAAACCAATGCTGCGTGACATGAGTTTTCACTACAGAGGAAATAGGCAAAGCTGGAAAGATCATATATATGTTTACTATAAGCACATATTCAGACTATCTGTAAAGCTACAATAGAAGTCGTGTTCAAAAGTTGGTAGAATAATAAATGAAATTCTGCCATTTCAAGCTGTTTAGTGTGGTTTGATTTTGCATAAATTCAGCCTGCAAAGGGATTTAGTGATTCCACAGTTTTAATTTCCTCTCCACTTTGGCTGCCATTTCAAGTTATTTTTTTAAAAAAATACTGTAGTTTCATGTGCAGTTCTTCATGAGTACAGTTTTTTTAAAACATTAAGTTTATGAGGATATTTACAGAGACAGAGCTTGTAAACTTCTTTGGAAAAAAAAAGAATAATTAATGTTTTACATATCTTTTTCCCACTGGATAAAATCAAGGGGAAATGGGAAACTGATCCAACAGAAATTCTAAAATCACTCGCAGCATAAGAATTTTGTTTTCATGGAAGAAATACACATATCCCAAAGAAGCTGGATAGCCATACAGTACAGACCTGGAGAAAAGACTAAGGCAGACAAGGCACTGTCTTTGTGAATGGTACTAGTTTAGTCAAGGGGAAAATGTCTGGACATTTCTTCCCGTGGAAAATGTATCTCTGCATGGAGAAAAAGATATCTTCATATAATAAATTAATATTTTAAACAAAATAGCTGAAGGTTTGACATCTCCTTGAAATACTCATATTTCCTCTTCCATCTTTCCTCAAGCTAAGGATTGATCCAAAATGATTCAGGGAACTGAGGGTGAACTAAAATTTGCCATCCTCCCACTCCCAGTCCAGGATCTTAGCCATTATAATACATTGTCTCTCAATTGTTGTTTAATGGCATGATCCAGGAAAAGGCATAGTAGTTGATTCTCCTCTCTTTTTCAGATTAGCTTTAATTTCTGTAAACAAGAGGATATTCTAGGGCAGTGATGGCTAACCTTTTTGCCATCGCATGCCAGGAACAGGGGTGGGGAGTGGAGGATTGCGCACATGGGTGCCCACATCCATAATTCTGTGCACCTTGCCCCCGCGCATGCGCACACGACCACACCTGATCCCCCCATTCCTGGCACTCGATGGCCATGTAGGCCCATTTTTCTCTCTCACTAGGCTCCAGACCCTTTCTAGGAGTCTGGGGAGGGAGAAAATGGCCTTCCCCATCCCCCCCTCCCCCCGGAGGCCATCTGGAGGCTGGAAATGGCTCGTCTGCCAACTTCTGGTGGGAAGGCCTGTTTTTTGCTGTCCCCAGGCTCCAGAGCCTCTCTAGGAGTCTGGGGAGGGCAAAAACGCCCTTCCCCACCCTCACCCCCCCCCTGGCCCTCCAGATGTCAGAAACAGCCCATTTGCCAACTTCCAGCCCAGTACAGTCCGGAAGTGCCAGAGTTAAGCTCACATGCCCACCAATATGGCTACACGTGTCACCTGTGGCACACGTGTCATAGGTTCGCCATCACGGTTCTAGGGCAACATGAATTTGAAGGATGGGTGTGTAGAAAAGACATCTAGTGGAGTCATGCTTCTAGAAAATCACTGAAATAAGAAAAACCATGCCTACTGTAATGTTAAATCACAGTCATTTCGATGGCTCTACATTATGTGTGATAGATTTGAATCTTATGTTCATGAAAGCAATTGCAAGTTTTCTCACTGAAAATATGTGTTTTTTTAAAAAAACTTCAAACATAAAAATAGACAAGACTTTACTGCTGGAGTTGCAAGAAAAAAAGCTATGGTGGTGCAGTGGTTAGAATCCAGTACTGAAGGCTACTTCTGCTGACTGCCAGCTGACTGCAATTTGGCAGTTTGAATCTCACCAGGCTCAAGGTTGACTCGGTCTTCCATCCTTCCAAGGTGGGTAAAATGAGGACCCAGATTGTTGGGAGCAATATGCTGACCATTTAGAGAGGGCTATAAAGCACTATGAAGTGGTATATAAGTCTAATTGCTATTGCTAAGTGCTATTAGCATATACAAAGCTGAATTTAGCTATCCCATGAAATCAAGTCAATAATTTATACAGTGTGGCTGGCATCCTGAACAGAGTTGTCCCACACTACATCATTTGCTTGAAGATATTACATATAAAGATTTTTCCAGTGGCACAAACTCCTTTCAACAGGATCATACTCCTGCCCTTCAGATGTTCAACAGAGGAATCAAAGTTTGTTTGAGACTAGAATAGGAGATGTTCATCAAGGGAAATTACATCTCTGTCACAGCACATTCAGCTCTCCTAAAACTGATTTTCAATCACAACCTTAGACTGCAGAAATTCAGGTCATAAAAGACCACTGCTGAAATACAACTGTTAAAAAGGGGTTTGAACCAAACAGACACACAGCAAGGGCTATGTATATTCTGTGGTAAACAAGTAGGATTTCTTCACTGAGACTATCTTAATTCAGAATAACATGTATCAATTAGGTCACTGATTCTATATACCTGGCATTGTTTTGCTAGTTACGGAGTTGAAATCTGCCAGAAAAACATTGAAGATGAACTCAGGGAGCTCAAAAAAAAAATCCTCTAGAAAGAGGCCAAGAATTATCTTTTTTCTGGCTTGGATTAAGATCCACACCCAAAATAAATTTCTGGCTTGTTGATTCATAAATCTGCCTCAACTTCAAGCTCTTAGACTTAAATCATATTTTTCAAGCTCTATGATGGATCAGAAGCTCAGGATGATGTTTGGGAACCAGGGCAGCTGAAATAAACCAAGCTATTTCTGATTTTTGAAGAAATAACTTTGTTCTAAACTATTTTGGAGCCAAAAACTGAAAGCTCCAAAATATTAGGCATAAGCCAGGAATGCTTGGTTTAGAAGTCACATTCTAATGCCCACACCTACTGCATGCTAAGTATAATGTACATCATCCATTAGTGGGAATGGTTAAACATAAAACCTGCCATAGGTTTCTAAGCGGAACAGTTTGAAAAATCTGCTCAAATAGATATAACAGCACTGAATGAAGTGCGCTACTCTCCATCTTGCTCTGATCCAAAATCCACAAAGGAAAAAATAACATGAAAGAAATACATCTGAAAAAGAAAGGATAAGTCGTGTACAAAAAGAGGGTGTTACAAATTTAAATCAGCTTTAAACTCGGAAAAATTATGCAACGAAGAATTTAAGAAAAATTATGCTAAAAGAGATTACAAAGAATTTACATTTTAAAAGTATATAAATTAGTCAAAGTTATGACTGGGAGAGAAGAGAGAAAAGTTATGTTAAAAAAAGCTCTTTGTGTATTAAAAAAAATTATAACCAAAGTTGGTAACAATATTCTGAATGGATCTTTCTAAAAGGAAAGTATCCATCAACCTGTCTATTAGTTTCCCTATCCCCAGTAGATTGAAATACTATACTATTAATATGGACAATAAAACAGAATACACTTATACTAATCTATGCTTCTCAACCTTGGGGTGTTAGAGGGTTAGTTACTGAGACACCATAATCTAGACTACCTGGGGCTGCTAAAAATGAAATTGCTAAAAGTGTATAATATTTCCTCTTAATTATATTAGCATAGTAAAGCACAATACTGAATGCTGTTAACATAAGAGATAGAATTTGAAACTCTTAAAATAAAGCTCTGTTGAATTTTAATGTTATTACTGCATCAAGTGTAGGAGCCTGAACATGGTATTTGCATTTGGGATATGTGATACATCATAATGCTGTTTATCTGCCTACCTACCTACCATCTATCTATCTATCTATCTATCTATCTATCTATCTATCTATCTATCTATCTATCTATCTATTTATCTATCTATCTCTACTTACCTACCTACCTACCTACCTATCTTCTCTACAGCTAAGTGTGTTTAAGGCACAGGAATGTCAATTAGGGATTAACTGTCCCAGTGTCTGGAAGCTGTGCGGGTCTGGATGGGGAGAAACAGGCTCCGACTAAACCCCTCCAAGACTGAGTGGCTGTGACTGCCGGCGTCCCGATATAGCCAGCTGACGCCATCGCTGACTATTGGGGGCGAGACATTGGCCCCCCGGAGAGGGCTCGCAACTTGGGCGTCCTCCTGGACGCACGGCTGTCTTTAGAAGAACACATGACGGCCGTGGCCAGGGGGGCTTTTTATCAGGTTCGCCTGATACGCCAGTTGCGTCCCTTTCTAGATCGGGACTCCCTACGCACAGTCACCCATGCTCTCGTGACTTCCCGCCTGGACTACTGCAACGCTCTCTACATGGGGCTCCCCTTGGGGTGCACCCGGAGGTTCCAACTGGTCCAGAATGCGGCCGCGCGGGGAATTATGGGAGCGACGTGGCGCTCCCACGTGACTCCTCTCCTGCGCGAGCTGCACTGGCTCCCGGTGGTCTTCCGGGTGCGCTTCAAGGTGTTGGTGACCACCTTTAAAGCGCTCCATGGCTTAGGACCTGGGTACTTGCGGGACCGCCTTCTGCCGCCAATAGCCTCCCACCGGCCAGTACGCTCGCACAGAGAGGGCCTCCTCCGGGTGCCGTCGGCCAGACAGTGTCGGCTGGCGACCCCCAGGGGGAGAGCCTTCTCTGTGGCAGCGCCCGCCCTCTGGAATGACCTACCCCCGGAGATACGCAGGATTCCAGATCTCCGGACCTTTCGTCGGGCCCTTAAAACCCATTTGTTCCATCTAGCTGGGCTAGCTTGATCCCATCCTCCGTTTTAAATTTGACATTGATTTTAAATTGGGTTGTTTTAATTCTCGGCCGAATAATATTTAATAATTTTTAATTGTTCTTAACTTTTGTATACCATGTTTTATTCTGGCTGTTCACCGCCCTGAGTCCGCAAGGAGAAGGGCGGTTTATAAATTGAAATAATAAATAAATAAATAAATAAACTGCTCTAGCATAAAAAAGCAGAATATACAGGGAAAGAGTATCTAAACTATGATATGGGGCTTCTTGGTATTAGTGTTTCACATCATGCGTTCAGTCCCATGAATATCATTTTGGATATCTTAAAAGATGCCATGTGTTCTGCCATTGAATCCATTTTGTGGGGTAGCTAGTACAAGGATTTAAGGAGCTCATTGTAGGATTGAAGTCTTTGGAGTTCTTCTAATCCAATGCTACAGCTGAAGTCTTCATATCATTGCAGAAAATTGACTCTCCTGGCCTTGCTTGAAAACATGGAAGTATGGAACAGTCATGAGTCCAAGAGGCAGGTTGTTCCATTGCTTAATAGCTCTCCTGGTGTATTCCTGAGAAATCTTTTTTTCTTAGTATGTCATTCTTTGTTGTAAGCTACTATAACTCCGGGCTTATGTTTTGAGGGTGCCTCTGGATATTGTCTCCCTTCTATTCCATATTCAGTTTAAAACCCACCAGATGACCTGAGCAAGATATGTTCCATATATATTCTCCCCAGCCATAGTACTCTCTTCTCTGCCAGGTGATTCTTCAGAATGATTATCCTATGAGGTAGGTGGGCTGAGAAAAAATGACTATAATACATACATAACTGTGGAAACTGAACTTCCACAGTTAGATATGTATTGGATAGGTAATTTCCCTAGTTTCCCTAGCTCTTGTCCAATGCACAACAAAATGCATAAACCTATTGTTAAGTCCATAGCTCTTCCAAAAACTGCCACTAAATTGCAAGTTTTGATATGATGGGATAGGAGTCAGTTTGTTGAGTTGGGAGGCTATAGAAATTGAATACCTAAACATGAATAAATATATTCTTACTAGCTGAACACCCGTGCTTCGCTACAAAACTATGTGATCAGGCATGATAAATTGACACTCAAAGCCTGAAACTTAATGTAACTCCATAGCATCAGAGCATGTTAATATAAGGCAACTGGCAGTTGGAATAGAGTTCCTTTCAGGTGAGGAAGGGAGTACGACATCTAACTCCTTAGCATCAAAGCATGTGAATATAATACTGTATATGAAATACTAATGATCTGATGGTCATTTCAAAAAATCCTTTCTTAGCAAGCACCTAGAAGCCAAGAGAAACATATGTGCCAAATTTCAAGTTTGTAGGCTTTATCGTTCTGGAGATTTCGTGATGAGTGAGTGGTATTTGGCTTTTATACCTATTTGTATATCTATCTGTATATAGATATACAGGGAAGTAATTAATTGCATTTGTTTTTATTTCATTTTAAACTTTAGTTTCAGTGGAAGCTTTTGTCCTGGCCCTATCTATTCTTTGTTCAGGATGCGCCTACTTTTCAGCATTTGTATCCAAACACAACTTTCAATGGCCAACAAGAAAAACTATAACCGTACACATTCCTGTCTTATCCACTGTACCAGACTTGCTCTAACTTTAATAGTAGTGGAGTTAAAACTTTGTATGCTTGGGTGAAAAATACTACAATATGGCCTCTTCTGATAAAACTGAATGGTACAAAAAGCAAGTTGGATAAAAAGAAGCATTCCACATAACTACATTTTTCTACTCCACATGCATGTTGGTCACCAACTTCGATAGATTTCAAATTTTGATTAGACAGATTCATAGAGCAAAAATATAACAATGATTGATAGTTTGGATGGCTATATCTTACTCCCGCTGGAAGCCATATACTTCTAGTTAATGAAATCAATTGTGAGGAATCATATGATCGGAACAATGTATATGTTTTTGTGCAGCTACTGAGGCTTTGGCAAACTAATACGGAACTATATTTTTTGGGTGTGATCCAACAGGCCATTTTTAATGTGATGCTTTTGTTATGTTTTTGATGGAGCAATAGATCCAATTCACTTGCTCCAATTTCATTTATAGACGTTTTTCATACTAAGTATGATGTGAAAGATTACTGTAGAGTACAAACAAATCCTTCTCTTGATACTCCTGGACTTTCTTACAGACTGACAATGAACAGGTTTGTGCAATAGGACTGTTGCATCCAGAATCCTGTCTCAGCTTGGCAACATCTCTTGCTATAACCTGATAGGCTAGAAAGAGAAAAAATTAAATAAAAGATGACAACAGGCAATGATACAATGGTTCTTGTAAGAGTTGTGCTGAGTCTTTGAAAATGGCCAAGCAAATCTAACAATGTATCCAGATTGCCAGTACCCGTCAATGCTATGTGTAGCTTATTTTGAAGTTCCTCACATAAGTACATCACAGCTGGGACTTTATGGTGATCACTGCAGGGAAGCCAAGGACTAATTAAGTTGGAAGGCTGATATACTCTCATTCTTCCTATCCCTAAGCAGTTTTTTAATTTGTAGTTCTTATGCTAGCAAATGCCAGGAACCTTGATAGTTTCTCTAGGGTTCTTCAGTCAAAAGTTTAGACACAGTGGTTATGCTACTGTGAAAGACAACTTGCCTGAGAGGACAAACCTTCTGCTAAAATAAACAGTCATGGAAATCGTCAACTCTGTTGCCAGTTTATGGAGAGAATTAAAGAGGCATAACAGGCCAGAATTCTCTGTTTCTTTTTCTTAGCAAAAGGTGAAATCAGGATGTTAGGTGAACTGGAATCAACTATTTTTTTCCTTCATGGGACATTCCAAATGGAAATTGTTGTTAACTGTTACCCTAACAATAACCCTGAAGTTGTTGTTAGCTATCAGGGATCAAGATAAATCCAGACAATGTAACACTCTGTATTAGAGGCAATATCCCAGTCCATTTTTATGCAGTTTTTTTTAAAAAAATCCATAAAAAAGATTCTCAGCTATTTTCATTGTAACTTTTATAACATACAGTTTTCTAACATACTTAGTTATCAATGTACTGTAAGTCCCATAAGATATATGTGGTTTTACATGAAATGTTCCAATATTATTTGCTACAAAAATTATCTGATATAAACATTTTAAATATACTTACATATGTAAGTTCTTTTTCTTTTTTTATATAATGCAGGACAACTTTCAAAAACATATGGATTCTTTTTCCAAATGTGCAAAAAGAATCCTAAGAAAGAGGCTTTTTGTGTAGATTTTGAACTAGAAGTAGACACCAAGAGATTGGAATCTCTACCACCACTGGTCCCTCAAGAAAACTGCTTCCATGCAGTGGTGGGTTGCCCCCCGCTTCAGAACAGTTCTATAGAACCGGTAGCAAAACTGGCAGGAGGCTCTGCCCACCGAGCCTGACAATAATTAGAATGCTTCTACGCATGCGCAGAAGAGCATGCATGCGCGAGCAAAGCAAGGACACGTGTGCGGCCCCACTGGGAACCGATAGTAAAAGTAGGTAGAACCCACCCCTGCTTCCATGGCAAGTATCTTTGATAGCTCTACTAGACAACCGGGTGTGAGGGAGCAGGCAGGTACAGAATGACTATGAAAATAGTGTATAATGAGATTGGGTATTTATATTAGAGAATTAATGTGAGGAATGAATGATTAAGCTACTTTCTTGGGGAAAGAATTCAGTTTGTTGTGTACATCTTTTTCCCTAAGTAAAAGTTGTTGGGAAGTCTTATGATGGAACTTCTAAGTTCCAGGTAGCCCAAATGTTAGCACATGCCTTACCAATGTTACTCAATCATCCAGTTTATCATTGGGTATGAAGGGTGTTCCATGTGAAAAATGTATTGATCTTGAAGTGAAAAGTAGAAAAGGCAGTTAGCATTGCAAAAATCATTCCAATGTAACCTGCTTGTGTTCTTAATAGGACAGAACTACACATGTCATTGGGTAACTATTCATGAAAAAAGGACAGGGAGAGAAATACCTACAAGAGCCATTCCTGCAACAGTGGCAAAACCCATTTTAGGGAACATTGTTGAAAAAGAAACCAGAAAATTAACTTACTATTTTTCTTGTACATCAAGATTTCAAATGAGTTCACATCATAGTTCTCAAAAGTTTGCCGAACCTTATCAATTGTGTCTTTATCTGTCAGCTCTCCATACATGAAACTGCAAGGAAATAAACAAACAAGACAGATGAGAATCACAAGCAAGACCTCATGGCACAACAGGCTTAAGTTGTATTAAGTATTCTTTGAGTACTCTTTCTGAACTCACTTTCATAGAGAATGGGATTGGCTGGCTTGTCTTAT
This sequence comes from Masticophis lateralis, assembly GCA_030761175.1. Classification (NCBI taxonomy): domain Eukaryota; kingdom Metazoa; phylum Chordata; class Lepidosauria; order Squamata; family Colubridae; genus Masticophis; species Masticophis lateralis. Next base: position 48,578,968 of record JAUDYJ010000001.1, read on the forward strand.
ATGCCACTCCAATCAGCAACTGGCATTGAGAGGCTTACTAATCTTGCTCAATAATATTTTTTAAAAAAAAATTATAAGAACCATAATAACAATTTGTTGTTAAGTGAGGTTATTAAAAGATATTTTTCTGCTATAAAACCACATCCTGTTGGTGGGACCAATTCCCCTTTCTTCCTGATCCAACCTCTAGAACAAATCTGTTCTAGAGGTTGGATCACATTTCGGAAAAGATGTGGATAGTGCAGAGGGAAGAGTAGCTTGATGAGATCCTATCCTATCCTGAGTAGAAGTCTGCTTGGGTGTCTTTGGATACAGCTGAATTGGAAGAAGAGATTCCTCTCTAAAAGCCATTATACAATAAGAATTTCACAATAAATATTGGCTTCTACATATTATGTGCTTCTTTTTGCTGGGCCAACTTCTATATGTGTTCCATGTGCATTTCTTAGAAGCCATTTCTTCTTGGGGAACTGAGAAATTCGATTTTCAAGACAAAAGACTATGGAATGCTCAAATAGAAGATTGTTAGTAATTCCCAAAAGTGTAATTCCCCAAGATTCTTGGCAACCAGTAATGGCAATTAGCGTGCTATAAAACTACATTAAGTTCATGACAAGAGAAAGGATAAAAACCTGATTGGTGCAAAAAGGGAGATTCAATAGTTATTTAGCTCAGTAGTGCTACATTACCCACTGTAGAGAAGGGTGGGAAGAATCAAAGAAATGAGAAGTCAGTAGGACAAAGAGTTTAGCACAGCAATTTCATACTGTGTTTTATTTAGACACAGGGAATTAACTTTGCCCTCTTCCTTCAAAAGTAGCAAAGATCCCAACTTCTCTTCCCAGAAAACTTATTTTAGAGTTTTAACAGTGGCAGCACCTAAATAACCTCAGATAACCTCAAAAAGTGAAAGCAAGTTCAAGATGGTTAGTACTCTGATAAAAAAAAAACCACCTAGGAGTCCCACAACACTGTCTGGATATTTAAAAATAGCTTTGAAGAAAGCAAGAGTAAACCAGTTCCAGACCAGTTCGCAAGAAAACAACTCAAATGTGTCCATGGAGATACTATGAAGCAAGTTGGGAGAATTTTTTTTTTTAATATTAACAACCCCACTGTGAAATCTGAATCCAGTTGGTAAAAGGCTAGACTGAACAATATGGCTGCACAACAAACTGAAAAGGGAAAGGGGAAAGGGAAGGAGAAAATAGGAAGGGAAGGAGGGTATACATGTGCATTGTGGGCACAATTTCCTACAAAGGAGAAGAACGTAAAACCAAAATTGCATAATCAGTTCCTTAATAATTTTAAAATAGGAGTTAATTGCAGGTATACCATTTAATAGTATAGTAAAAGGTGGGAGAGTAAAGAAAGAAAGAAGGTACGACAATTCTGTTAGGAAATCTAGATCAAAAGTTCATTTGAATAAACTCAACACATATTATTTATTTATTAATTAGATTTGTATACCGCCCTTAGTATATGCACTAAGAACCTTATGACACATATGAGCCATAAAATCTGGGAATGTAGGGGGTTGTGATTTAACATACGATGGGCACTAAATTTTGAAGGTAGGGTTACAAACATGACTTATCAGTGGGAAATCAAGATTCGTTGTAGATTGTATCTTAAGAAAATTTGGATCCAAATCCTTGTTTAGCCTTGTAGATTGCTACAAAACTCTGGCTGAGCAAATGAGAGCCAATTTGGTGTAGTGTTAAAGGCAGCAGGATACTGTGAGTTCTAGTCCTGCCACAGGCACAAAGCCAGGTAGATCATCTTGGGCCAATCACACTCTCTCAGCTCAGGAAGGAACCAAGGTCAAACGACTTTCAAAACCTTGTCCAACAGTTGGCTGTAGTCAAGACTGACTTCAAGATACATGTGCAATTTCCTTTAAATGGGAAACCTTATATATAAGCTTCTTAGAATATAGAAAAGATCTAAAATGTCATTCCTTCCCTGATCTCAACAGTACCCATTCTGTGGTTTAAAATCCAAGGGACTCATTTTGCTTGACCAAAAACACAGAAATATGACCAGTTACTTTATAGAAATATAAGCCAGTAACTAAATAAACCTGTACTGAAATACCTGCAGGTGCTGCTCTTTTGCATAACTTCTGCTCGGTGGTATCCTGACAGCTTGCAGAATCCATCATTGCTGTATACAACGGGCCAATCCACTATCTGTGCGTTACCCAGGACAAAATTTGTATCTGTTTGAAACAACAGTTCTATTAGACGAAGAAGTTCCATGGCATATTGATTATACAATAGACTCTTCCTTGTTCTCTTCTCTAGGTCAAATATTATCTGGCACAAAAGAGTTAGAGAAACCTGGTAATCTTATGTTTATATATGTTCCCCACCTCAGAGATTAAGAATCTTTGGCCTGAGAGACTTGCTTTCATTCCAGCAACTAATGGCTAAATTAGATATGACATTAATTGCCTGAACACAATCTCCATATGTGTGTGGGGTTTTTTTTAAAAAAGAACATTAGAGTAACTGCAGAGAGTGTAGAAAGAGATTGTTTCACCCCTTTCATTCCTGTCTTGGTCTTGATCAGATTGCTATTTGCATCTGCAGTTCAGAGGCTATTTCAATTGTCCTTGTTGGAAATTGAACTGATAATGAATTAATATTTTGACATTGTCACTGTGCTTTCATTTGTCTTGCATCATCTTTACTGTGGGTATTATTGATATGTAGCTCGCCTCACTTCATGGTGCTATGCAGGCATGTGCAATGGGAAAACCTGACCACTGAGTAAATCATTCTGATACAGGCCAAAAGCCTATCCTAAGCTTAGCAGCCAATTGACTCAAACAGGGCATGCATCAAGAAACTGACTTGTATAGCATAGCTTTTCCCCTAACAGCTGACTTTATAAACTGTTCCAGGAGATTCTGGGTTTCTGTGAAAACTAAGAAATGGTTCCTTGGTGGGAAGATTGGTAAATAGTATCAATAAGAATAATAGGAATAAGAATATATACAATACATTTCTCTAAGAGAGAGCTGGCTTTAAAAAAAACCAGTCTTCTCCTATAAATAACAATTTATAGGAAGTATGGAATCAGAAATTATTTTATTTTCTACAAAATGAAATAAGGACCACATATACATAAAATATCCCATGCCTCATGGCCAGTTGGAGTCTCCTGCAAGAGCTTCTATGCTTTTGGCCTAATTTGTAGGTTTACTATTTCTGAAGTGTATCCATCCTCTTTCTTGTTTATTCACATAATTCTCATAATTGATTGCAGATGTGTCTATGGCTTATTTTAAATGAATTAAAGGAGGCTGGGTAGCAAGTGCCATATCATAAGTACAAATTTGATAGATACCCAAGTCCATTTTTGTAGGAAAATAATGGCAGTATTAGAAAAAGGAAGCATACAGAAAACTAGAATCTATAGAAACAGAAACAATGAATTTACATATGATTTAATTCATTAGTGATCATTTAACATAATTAATATTAATTACTTTATTACAATAAAATATTACAATGTAATTTTGCATATGTGAAACAAGATAATTAACTATGATAATCATCACAGCATTTTTCATTGGTTATTAGTGAATAATAGGATTAATATGAAAATACTATTTTTTTTAAAAAAAATCTTACATTTCTTGATCTTGTAATGGATTTCTGATATTTGTAAATCATTGACCTTAGAAAGTATATTTTCAATTTCTTTCCTCAAACTCAAACCACTATATTCCCAGCCAATTTTGTGTAAATCTGAAGTTGAACTAGCAGATTGGCTGCTTTTGAGTCCAGGTTTTTACTCTTCCAAATTTGGCATGGATTATACTACACAATCAAGGAATTAATGCCTTTATGGCTGGGATTTAGGCTCAAAGTCTAGGGCTCTAAATCACCATTCAGAGAATAGCAAAATTTGATGGCTATGGCAGGAGAATAGTGGCCTTATGTCAGCACCTGGTTAGCCTTGGATATGCAGATATTCGTAAAATGAGACACTACCTAACAACATCAGTCACTGAAGTCCACAGTCCCAGCTGCACCTCTAAACCAAATTATAGTACAATTCTATTTCAACATTCCATGTATTTGCTGCAAAATATTTTTGCAAGCACTGCCAGAAATTTTTATCCAAGTGATGGCAAAAGTGTTAGCAAAGCCATAATCACCATAAGAAGCAGAGGTCAGTAATTAAAGTCAACCTGTTACCTAATAGCACTCTGAAGAATTGCCCTATTCTATAGCTAGTCTGAAGAATCATGTGTGGGCAGTGTTCCTCTCAGGAAACAAAGGCAATGATGTACATCAAGCATGACCAATATTAACCAGCAATGTCATTCTCTAGAGATATTATCTTGAATTTCAAAGTCATTGACAGAATGTAGCACATGATGTCACATTTTCCTTGGTTACATCTTTCCCTGTCATTGAACCATTATATGCAACATACCAGTGACAGCCTATAAATTATTACAGAATGTGTTCCCCAACACTATATCCTTTCATATATGCATATGAAGGGTTTCTGAAATGTTTCTTTATTCACAGGATCAAAGGGGGGGGGGAGCTCTTCTCAATAAAGACTGCTGTTTTCTCCTCTTTTCCAAATATTTTAATAATTTAAAAACCACTAGGCAACCTAAATTCTTTTTTTTCAGTGTTGTAATACCTAATAGATAAATATTGATCTCCACCAAAGTCCAAATAAATATTATTATATTTGGAGGCAAGCTTAATTCCAGCCAATAGCAATGATTAATGAAGATCAAACAGTCCTGGGATTTTAAAAAAACATATTATTAATATTAATAATATTAATTTGTGGAAAGGGTGGAAAATTATTAACAAAGCAAGGCCACTGCTACTTCTGGACAAAAACAAGTAAAGAAAGACTATATGTATTGTGATCTTTTATTATATTATCACAACACTAGAAGAGGCTGTGAAACTCTTCCCAAAAATCAGGTCACCATTTCCCACAAATAAGATTTGTAAAACCTGTTTTTGCTTTGGTTTGTTCACTGTTCAATGGTTAGGCAATAACTTTGATGTGTTAAAATGCTTCCCAATATCACAAGGCTGATGTTGCTTCCAGAAATGAATCAATACAACTTCACCTTTCTTTTAAATAGATACTGAATGTGCATACATTACTTGATAAATATAAACATTCAGAACCACCTTGACGCATGTAAAAATTTATTGTGTTTCAGTGGTAGTCAATATATGCAGTATGCATGCCAGGAGTTATGGCAGGAGCATAGTGGCCTTATGTCAGCACCTAGTTTGCCTTGGATATGCAGTTATTCATAAAATTAGAGACTATCTAACAACATCAGTCACTGAAGTCCACAGTCCCAGCTGCACCTCTAAACCCAATTATAGTACAATTCTATTTCAACATTCCATGTATTTGCTGCAAAATATTGGCAAGCACTGCCAGAAACCTTTATCCAAGTGATGGCAAAAGTGTTAGCAAAGCTATAATCACCATAAGAAGTGAGGTCAGCAATTAAGGTCAACCTGTTACCTAATAGTACTCTGAAGAATTGCTCTGTTCTATAGCTAGTCTGAAGAATCATGTGTTGGCAGCATGATCCTCTCAGGAAACAAAGGCAATGATGTACATCAAGCATGACCAATATTAACCAGCAATGTCATTCTCTAGAAATATTATCTTGAATTTCAAAGTCATTGACAGAATGTAGCACATGATGTCACATTTTCCATGGTTAAATCTTTCCCTATCACTGAACCATTATATGCAACATACAAGTAACAGCCTATTAATTATTACAGAATGTGTGCCCCACACTATATCCTTTCATATATGAAGGGTTTCTGAAACGTTTCTTTATTCACAGGATCAAAAGGGGAGAAGATGCTCCTCTCAATGAAGACTCCTATTTTGTCCTCTTTTCCAAATATTTTAATAACTTAAAAACCAGTAGGCTATATAAGTTCTTTTTTTTTTCAGTGTTGTAATACCTAATAGGTAGATATTGATCTCCACCAAAGTCCAAATAAATATTATTATATTTGGAGGCAAGCTTAATTCCAGCCAATAGCAATGATTAATGAAGATCAAACAGTTCTGAGATTTAAAAAAAAATCTAAAGGCAATTATATTAATTTGTGGAAAAGGTGGAAAATTATTAACAAAGCAAGGCCATTGTTACTTTTGGACAGAAACAAATAAAGAAAGACTGTATGTATTGTGATCTTTTATTATGTTATCACAACACTAGAAGAGGCTGTGAAACTCTTCCCAAAAATCAGGTCACCATTTCCCACAAATAAGATTTGTAAAACCTATTTTTGCTTTGGTTTGTTCACTGTTCAATGGTTAGGCAATAACTTTGATGTGTTAAAATGCTTCCCAATATCACAAGGCTGATGTTGCTTCCAGAAATGAATCAATACAACTTCACCTTTCTTCTAAATAGATACTGAATGTGCATACATTACTTGATAAATATAAACATTCAGAACCACCTTACTCATGTAACTATTTATTGTGTTTCAGTGGTAGTCAATATGTGCAGTATGCATGCCAGGAGTTATATTTGTAAATGTATGCAACATCAAGATCCTTGCAATGCAAGAGTTATTCCTATAATTGGGGTGGCATACAAGTTGATGTAACTAGATGACTGTACTGTTATAAGAATACAGAAAGCTGCATTATGCTACTTCAGAATACTTATGCGAGTATTGCTGACAGTATATGATTGCAATGAGTTTTATATCAAGGAAAAGGAGAATGTTCATAATATATTGAACCTAGGGTTATTTGTGTGTCACCAAAAAGGAGAAAAGGCGAGAAAAGTACAGTAATATCAGAAAACAGTTGTCTAATGGGTGCTGTTTTTTTTTCCTAGTAGATATATTTGGGTCTATAAACAGTTTCCCCCAGATACACACTAGATGTATCCCCCACCCACCCACCCACTTTATAGACAGTGTTTAAAAAAAGTTTCTGGAGATTTCTTTCAGTCAATTTCAACGCTGATTCCCAAACCATGAGTGGAGAAAAAGCAGTCAAAGCTGTTTTAGCCTACAAATGCATCATACTACATAAAAACTCTATAATGAATCTTTAGCCGAGATTAGTAGGTCTACCATCCACTTAAATCTACTAAAAAGTAGCTCTAAGACCAGCAATAATAAGTTTCATTTAATGAACTAAGGGTAGGCAAGCAACTTATAGCCTTCAGCCAAATCCCAAATGACGCCTGCAAGAAATTGGCTTTGGCCTCTGGTGACATGGTCTTCTCTCAAAGCCTACTTCGTGAGAATAAGTCAAGAAGCAAAAGAAAAATCAGGATGAAAAAGAGGTAAATGAGTATGAAACCAAGAAAGGAGAAGAGGACCATTGCTCAGTTTAGCTTAGGGCTTTTACCCACTATCAACATGCAGTTTGAACAGTTTTTTCAGGGATAAGTTTTTCAACCGGTCTACTATAGAAATTGGGTTTCATGGAGATAAAACATTTGAAAGCAAATGGCTTGTTAAGCATGTGCAGAGGCTTCCAAATAAAAAGAGACTCAATTCTGAGATTGTAATCTTTCCTGAAGGTGGCTTAATGTGTTTATAGTGACAAAGATGCACGCATAAGATTTTTATACATTTCTACATTGCTATTTCTGCATTTCGTTTTTGGAAAAATAAAAAGATTATTCATATGGAGTCAGATGAGACATTATTGCTATCATCAGCAACAGAAAGACACAAATCAGGGAAACTGGAACATTCAGGTTAATAAACTTTCCTCTCCCCAAAACTAAGAATACCCTTTTTTCCATGAAAAGTTTTTCTCATGCAAAAAGCATGCAAAATTCAATCAAACACATCTTTAGTGATGTATATCCACTGGTCAAATTCATTTACAACTGTTAGAAATAACTTTATGTACTCTTTAATGTGAAATATGATGAGACTATAGCAGCAGGACATTTTAACTTCACCCCTGCATTTAACTTCACCCCTGCATATCTCTTCACTTTTGCTTAGTTTGTTGCAGCATTTTCCACTAACAGTAAAGTATGTTTAACTTTACTATAATTAATACTTCAAACAATTTCTCCCAAACTGTCTACATGCAACCCCAATCCTATAAAGATTAAACTCCTATTAGCTGTCTACATGGTTCCACTAATCTAGGCTGCAAGAACTGGAATACTAAAAAGGCAATACTACAGGCGGTCCTTGAGTTAACCAACAGCAGTTGCGAACAGAATTTCCATTGCTAAGTGATGCAGTCGTAAAACACAATGTCACATAATCACATCATTTAACAAAAGAAATCCCAGCAGTCCCAGCTGATATTGCTAACTGAATCACACTAACTGTTAGGCAAGGATCCTCCCCGATCCAAGTCATTCATGGACTGATCCCTCCCAGCCTCAAGCCTCAGTAAGATAAGAGACTGTCTCCTCTTCAATTCCCCTTGTCCACCTATCTCCCCATCCATCTGTCCCTTTTGACCACACTCACTTCACCGTCTCTGCCAGTCCTGCATTTTGCTGGCCCTGCCACCCCTAACTCCTTCCTCCTGTTGCTGCTGAAACACACTAGCTGGCCGTTCACAAAGCAGCTGTTGGTTGTGCTAGGCCTTCTTTCCAATGTTCAGTCTAGTCCAAATTGCATGCAGCTTTCTCATGAGTCTTTTGAAGACTCTGTCTTCCAAAATATCCAAGCTGTGGGAACAGGGGTGGGTTCTTCTTACCTTTACTACCAGTTTGGACCGGGGCCGCACATGCACTCTTCTGTGCAAGCACAGAAGTGTTTTGATGACGTCGGGGTTGGTGGGCGGAGCCTCCCGCCAGTTTTACTACCGGTTCTATAGAACCGGTGCGAACCAGCGGCAGCCCACCACTGAGAGGGAAGATCACAAGATCTCTGTCTTAAGTATTTTTTGCAACTTCGTTACAAATTTGGAGGTGGATAGGAGTTTTTTCATTAACTGAACAGCATTTAGAAAGATCTTGATAGTACTAAAAACACTAAGCAAGACACTTTTCTTCTCTTAGGAAAATAGAAATAAAGATGAAATACGATAGAAATCTCCATCTGGCTCATTTCTAGATCATCAGACCTTGTTTATAGTCACTCATGCCCTAATCATCTCCAGATTGGACTACGGCAACATGTTCTACACAGGGCTACCCTTGAAGAGTATCTCATACAGAATGTAGCATCATGGACAATTATGTGCACTTCTAGAACAGCACTTTTTAATTTCTGTTCCACAATCTATATCAGCTGCCAATTTGCTTTCAGGTCCAATTCAAGGTGCTGATGATGGATGGATGGATGGATGGATGGATGGATGGATGAATGAACAGACAGGACAGGGATAAAATGTCTTAAAATTATACAAAATACAGCATGGAGAAAGTGATTATGAAGTTATCCCTTTACTGCAATATTAAAACCCATCATCATCTGATGACAAATCAAAGAAAGCTTTTCCCATAGTGTAGAGTTAAATAGGAAATTTAACCCTACGTGATATAGTAATGTCTGCTATCTTTGACAGCTATAAAATAGTAGATAAATTCATCAAGGCTCTCAAGATCATAAATCACAGACATTCAAATTATCTCCATCTTTAGGAAACCCATTCCCTATGAAGTGATATAGAAAAGTAAACCTTGGCTTAAAATCATAGAATTATAGGGCTGGAAGGGGCTTTGGAGGTCTTCTAGTTTAATCACCCACCCAAGACAATCCTTATACCATTCTGGTGAAATAGCTGTCCAATCTTTTCTTGAAAAGATTCTGGGAGGCAGAATTGTTCTGTCAGGAAATTCTCCTCAGATCCAAATTGGCTCTCTTAAACAAGCTTCCACCCATTGCTTCTTGCCCTACCCTCAGGACCTTTGGAGAATAAGTCAACCCTCACATCTCTGTGGCTGCCCCTCATGTACTAAAAGACAGCTATCATGGCACCCCTAATTCTTCTCTTTGTTAGGCTAGAGATACCGAGTACCTTTAGCCATTCATCCAAACCTCTTATCAACTTTGTTGCTCTTTTCTAAACTCTTTCTAGGGCCTCAGCATCTTTTTTGTATTGTGTAACCAGAACAAGTATGATTGTATTATCACTTCTTGTGATCTTGAAGCTATCCCTCTGTTGATGCAGCAATAGTCCATCAGGACACCTAGATCCCTGTCATCCAAGTACTGTCCATTCTGTACCTGTGCATTTGTTTTTTCCTGCCTAAGTGTGGGACTTTACTTTTGTCACCATTGAACTGCATATTGCTGGATGCCAATACTGCCATATTGCCAATACTCAAGTCTGCCATGGACCACCAAAGCCAACCACCAAGAGTCATATTCTGGAGTTGTTTTCCACCTTAGGCACTGGGAGTCACACTATCTCCCAAAGCAATCTAGGACTGTAGCCTTGGACATAATGAACACTCAGAAATCTCAAGGGCCCATAAATTGACTCATCGGTGTTGTAAAGTAACATGGAAAAAAAGTAAAATGGAAAATGGTAAGCAAAGAGGCCTACAGATATGTCTCCCATTATAAGTCTTACTTGCTGAGGGAGTATTTATTTATTTATTTATTTATTTATTTATTTATTTATTTATTTATTTATTTATTTGTCCAATTTATATGCCACACTTCTCCGTAGACTCAGGGCGGCTTACAATGCATTATAGCAATAGCCTGCATACTTTTATGTATATATCTGCTTATTAGGGCTTTCGGGGGGCCCCTAAGCAGTGTTGTTCTATACAAAGCTGGCTTATTGCCCCCACAATCCGGGTCCTCAATTTACTTACCTCGAAAGGAGGGAAGGCTGAGTCAACCTTGAGCCTGGTGAGATTTGAACTTGAACTAATTGCAGGCAGCTGGCAGCTAAGTAACAGCACTTAGTCCGCTGCACCACCGAGGCTCGGTTATAACCTACAAAACCATCAAGGTTCCCTGAACTCCTTCCAAATCCAATATATAGTTCAACCAAGGAAATCATTTCTTATGTTGTTCTAAAACTGGCAAATGAAAGCAAACACAAGCCCTATAAGAGAATATTTCTTAGGAAGAAAAACAAGAAAAACATTTATTTTACTAGGTGCAGATAGCTTCTGGCTAAAATAGTCGCTTAAAATCAACACCCATGACCTAACTAAAAGGCCTTCAAGAAAAGCCAGCACAATTTTTATTTTGATGCCCTTAAGATTTTACTCATCCTTCCCCTGCCCCTCTCTATTACTGAATATGATCCTTTCTTTTTTCTCCTTAGGTCAGCCTTGCTGAAACAAGAGACAACACCCAGAACTACTAGCTTTAACTTTATTGTAAGGTTACATTACCTTAACAAAATCTTGAAAGTCTGGAAGTGCATCTCTTATCACCTTTACAGTCCAAGAAATCTGAATTGAGAATGCTGCTAAAGAGCTGTACAGAACAGTATTAATAACCCTGTTGAGTTACCAATATCTCCATGAAGCCTGACTGAAGGAATCAAGAACTACAACAATCTGCATGGCTTGCCCATTTTCTTTTATATATTCCTGTCAGGTGAGAAATGAAGGCTGAGTGTTTGCAGAAATGATTTGAGATAGACCTCAAATAGGTAGGCAGTCCCTGGATCGCTGTGGCTATGTATCTGGGAGAAATGGCCGCATCCTCTATTTTCTTTGCTAAGCAGACAGTTTGATGAGGGAGAAATGAAGGCAAGGAGAATTGATTCTCTCCTCCTAGATTGTTTCTCAGCAGGGAAAACCGCAGTAGCAGAAACCATGATGATGTCCTTCTCTCTCTTACTTATACACACACTTCTCTACCAAGAAAGGTGTTGTCAAAACCAGCCAGCTCAGTGGTGGGTTGCTCCCGGTTCTGTCCGGTTCTTTAGAACCGGTAGTAAAAGCAGCAGGAGGCTCCACCCACCCACCTGGACATCATACTTTATGATCTGTGCACACACGCTCCCATTGCGAACCAGTAGTAAAGGTAAATAGAACCCATCCCTGAGCCAGCTGTTGGGAATGAAAAATGGAAGGAAACAAGAAACAATGCACCTCTTGAATACTGCGTTTTCAGGCCACCTCTTACCAAATTAAGAATCCTTGGGCTCCATAAGAATATGGACTCATATCAATCCCAGAAGCACTAGATTGTATTGTTGCAGCTAGTTACAGACGCTTGTTGAATAAAATTGTGTTGGACTCAAGTCTCGCCTCAGCCCATGTCTAAGCCACGAATCTAGCACAGTTCTTTCCTGGTCTATAGCAATAGATCCTGGTTCATCCCTTGCTAGTCCATTGTTAATCGTGGATTGGAGCCTGTTGTCAGGCCATTCAAAAAATAGACCAGCTCAACAAATAGTTTTCCCAACACAAGTCCCAACCAAACATGTCAGGACCCAGAAATTAATCATATCCTGAGAATGTTCAGAATACGTTAGTAGATCCTTGTGCCTATCAACTTCAAAGAAATACATTCTTGTTAAGCAGCTTCCATGTCATGATAAAGCTTGAAGTGCAGCAAGCAGATTGGTCCTTCTGTCGCTGGTTCCATGGAGCTACTTTTCACCATCTGGCTCCAATAACTTGTTTATTTATACAGCCTGCTGCAGTCCAAATCAACTCTTGACGCTTACCTAACATACCCGATTTAAAACATTTGTAGTAAAATTTAAAAATTAAAAACAATTAAAATAAAACCAAACCCCAAAGATCAAATTAATCAGTAAGAAATGTAAAAAAAAATAAAATAAAAGATGCCCAAGTCTAAATAGAACACTCTGCAAAACAGCTAAAACATAGCATGGCCTGATACAGTTTTCTTTACTTGCCAAAAGTGAGAACTAAGAATATCTTCTTCCAAGATGATCTAATAGATTCCTCACTGGAGCAGATGGTCCTGTAGGCCCTCAGGTGTCAAGCCATAAAGGACTATAAAGGTGAAAGCCAGCACTTTCAATTTCATCTGACAGCCAGTAAAAGGCCTGTTGCATCACTTTCCCAGAGTTACATACCAGTTAGTAAAAGGGTTCCTATAACTCTGGATCATTTCACTGTAACTTCCAAGTGGTCTTTAATGAAACCCATGTAGAGCACATTGCAATAGACAAATGGGTGATAATTAGGGCAACAGCTCATACTTCCTATACACTGAGGACCCAGTTTGTGGGGGCAGTAAGCTGACTTTGTATAAAATATACAAAAGTATGAAGGCTATTGCTTAATGCATTGTAAGCCGCCCTGAGTCTCCGGAGAAGGGCAGCATATAAATCTAATTTTAAAAAAAACATGGTGGCCATTTACATTTCATGGACTGAAACAAACAGTGACCATGAGGCACAAGTAGATCAATGGTGGGGAGGAAAAATATAATGTGATGTGAAGAATGGAGTAACAATGGAAATATGGAGGGCTTAAAAGATTTTGCCTTTCTGCCTCTTTTCCTCTTTCAATACCATGTATTATGAACCAGGGGTCTCCAACCTTGATAATTTTAAGATTTGTGGACTTCAAGATTTGTGGAAGTCCACAAGTCTTAAAGTTGCCAAGGTTGGAGACCCTTGTTGTAGACCCATAACTAATGCTTTAATAATTGAGAGAAACTAGAGTAGTGATAATATCAAGCTGACAAAATCCCTTTGAAGTCTTTTCCCTTTGTAGTATTGGTTAACGAGATCTGACACAGAAAAATGGGGAAAGTGATAATTGAAATGAAGTTAACTTTAAAAATTCCATAGGAACAAAGGGTTTAATTTTAAAATGTGTTATTATGTGATTTTGCTGTTCCAAAGAAAACTCTGTTCAGAAAATACAATATACTATAAACACTGCATTGCTTCTCAGACCTTCCCAACAAGAATAAAAGAGAATATGCTTAGCAAAGCAGTATGGAAACAGGTCCCTCTAGTGTTTGGTGTCAGGTGTCTGCACTATCAAGATGCATGTTAAACCTGCTGTGTTATATTATTAGAAAAACCATATCAGAATAACAGAGTTGGAAGGGAGGTTGGAGGTCTACTAATCCAACCTCCTGCTCAAGCAGGAGACCTTGCTTTTTAAAATTATTTTTAATTATTTTATTTTTTTGTTTTTTAAATAAATTCTCACTGAATTTACAAAAACATATATTACCGCATAAAAGAGTAGTCTGCAGCCTTCAAAAACAAATTAAGATCTGATATGCAATCTATTCTTAAATACCATAATTTAAATTTACCTTTTTATTTTTTTTTTTAAAGGGTGGCAGTTGAAAAGTCGAATCCCATGGAACAGTTGCATGTATAAACTCTGGTTTTTAGGTCAAAATAAAACAAAACCATTTCAGGATCCATATGAAAGAGATGCACAAGTCATCCAGGCACTTAAGCAAAGATTTTAATTAGTGTTGTATTTCACTAATTTCCAATTAGTTAATTTCCAATTAATGGACATGTACTTATCAAAGAATGATAAGCAATTCTCCTTTTTTAACCCTTTTGGGTTAAAAAAAAAGGCTATTCCTGTATACAAGTGTGAATAGCTTACCAATAGAAGAAACTGAGCTTTTTAAAAGTTCCAGTGTTGATTTTGCCCAGGGAATAATACCCTGAAATCAGTTGTGTTGTTACAGATTACCCAATTAATTCATCTAAATTCTTACCTACAGAGAACTTTTTCTGAAGCAATGCAAACCAGTTGAGACAGCAGATTTCATGGGGGTGTCACTTTCCTGCCTCCTCTTCTATATATTAAAAATAAAAACAAAACAGGATACTATGGCTACAGAACATGTATTTTGCTAGACACACCAGTCTCCTCAGTCACAGATGGCCAGGCTCTTATTGACAGCTGGCACCATCAGGAACTCTACACTTCAGAGTATGAACTGTATCCATTTTTTGCAACCAGAAAACATAGTTCATTTTCTTTTTAAAGTGAAATGTTTAACAATACTTTGTCAAAAATGGCCCTGAATCTCCAAGATCATATACATTTGGAGGAAAACCAGCAGTGGTTCTCTTTGAACATACCTCTTCCATATCAGAAGGCCAGTCTGAGGTAAGAAGGAATATAAAGTTTATTGGGAGAGGGAGGGAATAAATACAAAAAGGTTATTTTATAAGGGAAAGGAGAACCATTTGAGGGGACAGGGAGAATCTTAAAGCCCCAAAAGTTGGGCTAATGAAGCAAAAAGCTTCCAAAGATCCATTTCCCACACACACACCCTGAAATAATTACCCCCCCCCCCATTCCAACCAACATCCTAATAATGATCAAGACAGCTATCTGCATTTTTTAAACATCCTTGTTGTTGTCAGGTCTAGTCTGGGCTTGAATGTGATCTGAATTCAATTTAACCATGCCCTTGAATGAGAAAGGAGAAGAAAGGAAAGGGCTTTTAGTATATCCCTTGATTTAATTACTCCAAAATTTTATACAAAGTAATAGGTTCTGATTACTCAATCACATCATTTACTGGCACAAATCAAAAAAATAGTTAAAATTGATGATTCACAGGCAGAAATGCAAAACTGATTAAGGAAATTGCTTTTATTGTGATTAGTAACTGAATGGTTATCTATAAGTCTGTTGTCAACAAACAACATTTCCTGTCTATACAATTTTGGGATTTAACTGTATTTAGATATTTATCAGTCAACTGGCTATCTTCCAATTACGTTGAAACTACAACTTCTAGAATTCTGTGGTCCCAAGTAATGTGAGAGCATTCAGTCAGAGGACATAGGACTGATAACAATTATTTGCAAAATAATGTTTTCTTTTAAAACAGCTTGGTCTGATGGTTAAGGCATTAGGCCAGTGATGGAGAACCTTTTTGGCACCAAGTACCGAAACTGGAATATGTGTGTGTGCACGCATGTGTGCGTGCACACCGGAGCCCCGGAAATCACCTGGTCTTGTGGTTTCCAGCACATGCATGCACGCAAGCCAGCTGGTCTTTGCACACGCCAGAGCCCTCAAAACTCGAAGATCAGCTGGCCGGTTTCCAGGGCTCTGGCACACACGAAGGTCAGCTGGCATGCCGGAAACCAGAAAAGCAACTGGCGATGGTGCACATGCCCACAGAGAGGGCTCTGTGTGCCACCTCTGGCATGCGTGCCATAGGTTCGCCATCATGGCACTAGGCTATAAAACTGGAGGCCTGAGTTCTAATCCCACTTTAGGAATGAAAGCAAGTGACTTTGGGCCCAGCATTCTCTCTCAGCTCAATTTACCTCACAGGGTTATTGTTGTGGGGAAAAATAGGAGAAAGAAGTGTTAGGTATGTTTACCACCTTGTGTTATTTAAAAATAATAACAAAGGTGGGATATAAATAAACAAACAACAAACATTGGATGGAGTTAGGGTTAGGGTAAATCGTGACCCAAGGTTTTACAAACTGCAATGGCTGGATTCATACTAAGTTTAATAGGGCTTATTTGAGCCAGACTAAAATTTGTGAGCTGTGGGGAACCCTAGCTTCTCTGAATGCTAAAAATTATGCTGGGTCTCAGTTCATTCAGAAGTGAATTAAACCTCATTCAACAGAACTTCCAGGCTAATAGTATAACAACTTTAAACATGAAGATTAGTGGAATTTATACCAAGAATTTTTATATTTAAAAATTTTATAGTTAAACTCTTGGTGCTAAGATGTAAGCCACTAACAATGACTTTAATGGAAAGAAGAATAGAAATGTTAGATGTAAAAGGTTGTGGTTTTTTTAAAAATTCAGACTGTAGTATAAATAGCTCAAGGTCACAAATAATCCATGTTTGGTTTTTTGCATAAGACAATTAAGTTAATTGCATAAACGCAGCACTCTTCTTACGGTTCTGCCATTTGACTGCTTTCAAGATGTCGAGCAATCTAGATATATATACTAATAATAGGTTCTTTGTGGTAAGAGCTTATTAAAGCATTTCTTTTATTTTTGTTATCAGTATGTGATCTAATTTGGTATAGCAAGTCATTGGACTGCTTACCGATTCCTTTTCTTTTTGACTAGCCTTGTACTCCAACTTTGCAATAAAATTTCAATTCCAATGCCACCACATCAATACTTCAAAAACCCTATTATAATTAGAATAATTGCAGACCTCCAATTGTAAATATGAAATATTTTACTTACATTGCAATTAGTCAATGGTGTATGATATTTAGGAATCCACTACAAAATGTCACTTGTGTGTTGCAAATAAGCTAAATGGTTTCAGTCTATTGTTCTATGTATAGAACATAGAATGGAAGGGAGCTCGGAGGTCCTCTAGTCTAACCCCTTGACCATGGCAGAAGATTCTATATTATTTCAGACAAATGGCTATCCAGTCTTTTCAGTATGGATTCGGTGCTAGTTCCCAAATTATATAACTAACCTAACAATATTAACTCATAATTTGCTTATCTATTATTGTTAAATAAATCACAATTATCAGGTTTATACACTGCCTTAAACCATTGTTTGCAAAATGTAACAGCTAAGATCAAATACAGTATTTTACCATATGCTGAGCTCAAAACAGGGCCTATACCTGAGCCAAGGTGGCACAGTGGTTACAGTGCAGTGCTACAGGCTACTTCAGCTGACTGCTAGCTGCAGTTCAGCAGTTCAAATCTCACCGGCTCAAGGTTGACTCAGGCTTCCATCCTTCCAAGATGGGTAAAATGAGGACCCAGATTGTTGGGGGCAATATGCTGACTCTGTAAACCGCTTAGAGAGGGTTGTAAAAGCACTATGAAGCAGTATATAAGTCTACGTGTTATTGCTATTGCTATACATAAAACCAATTTACAAAGAGATCTGGCTATAGAGTCAAAGTCTAGTTATTTTATAAGCCCAGGAATAGATATTGAGGCCTGTGGTGATTGGAGAAAGAAGGAAATACTTTAGACCAGTTTATCTGAACCTTGGCAGCTTGAAGATGTATGGATTGGCTGAGGAATTCTAGGAGTTGAAGTCCACCACAAGTTGCCAAGGTTGGGACTTGGGACACATTACTTTAGAGGACTACAATGATGCCAGATGGATATTAAATCTTACCAAGATTTACCAAAGCTCTCCAAAACACACAATCGTTCCCCTTATAGAAAACCCAAAGATATTTTTATGGAATATAAATATTAGTACACTGACAATAATTCTTTGCAGGGACTACCTTCTAATTAGGCAATTCATATAATTTGTGAAACTGTAGTCACAAAATCATATTATTGCTTCATCTACTCCATAATAAGCCTTTAGCTAGGTGGGTCCCCATCTCTTATAAACCTTTTAGTTTCCCTGTGTCAAATTTTCTGTTTAAAAAAACAGGTAAGTTCCTCTTATGCTTTCGGACTCTTCACCTGAACTTTCAGGCTACCTTTAGACTTGGCCCTTCAATTTCAGCAATTTTGCCATTCCTGACATTACCTTTTAACCAGAAATACAGGAAATTTAACTCCACAGATCTATTAAAGGAGAGGAAACATTGGTTCTCCAGATGGGACGGCATCTTGGCACTACAGCTTCTTTGGGTAGTATCTTGGGACTATCAGCCAATATAATATATTAATCAATACCACTTAAGCAAACCTACACACCTTCAAAACTCTTTGAAATGTTGAAGCAAGTGGCCCATACAGTTTAATCAGCCAACAGAAGTGCATATTTTTGGAGGCCCTTTTCAAGATGATTTCATTTCATTTCTTTGTCTAAAAATGTCTCAGAACTTCAGCAGAATAAAAGCTGCTCTTAATACTCAGCCCACTGATTTAAATTTTCCCCACTGTGTAGAAAGTTCCACAGTACAAGTCGAACTTTATGGTATCAGTGCAAAATAATAGCAACAGTATTTCAGAAGGATGGATGTAGTTTAATCTCAAAATAATGATAGGCCAAGTGCATTTACCTGGGATTTAGCAATTCGGTGGATTTTTTTTTTCAAAATCAAGCTAATTTCTATATCTACCAGGTGGCTGTCTTGTGGCCATTTGTACAAGCTCTCACCTCTTTTAGTCTAGTTTTTTATTCACTGGAAACAAACACCCTCCCAGCCTAAATGCTGCTTTATTCTTCAAGCTGATTCATAGGCTTTTTAATATTAGTACAAGCACTCAAGCACTCAGGCAAAAGATTGCCTACAGTCCCTTGGCATATTAACATTTTTGCACAAAAATGTAGTAAATCTGGAATTAAGGTTTTTGAGACAAGGAGTCAAAAATCAAAGCCTGTGAGGGAGATTTTTATGATACCAATCAGCCCCTAGAGAGCTGAAATACAAAAGAATCCACAAATTTGTCTTTTCTTAGGTTTACATTTTTACATTTTAAGACTCTATGCAGGGGAGGAGAGAGAACTATGCAGTCCTGCAATGCTGCAAACTCCACCCAGTTTCATCACTTTCTACTATCATTGGATCTGACTTCACCAATCAGTGATTCCAGCTTCACTGCCACTGGATGGGTCCCTAGCTGATGGTTCCTCTTGTTTTTCCATTTGTTAAAAAAACATGTCCCACCCTAATTAATGCAGGCATTAGGAAGGGACACTTTTTTCCCCTTTATATGTCAGCTTTTACACTTACACGCTGGGAATGAACAATATTATCTTGTTCAAAGTTGCATTCTTACTGGAGTAATCTGATGGAAGTCAAGTCACATGCCAACAGTAACCAGTGGGCAAAAAGGTCTACAGAGATTCTCAGTCATCCAGGTCACGTTTGCCCTAAAAGTGCTTTTTCAAAAGGCAACTGGACTTTCTTGTTTTTCCTTAAAGATGTCTTGCTCTTCATCCAAGAAGCTTCTTTAGTTCTGACTGGATTCTTGGATGAGAAGCTAAATGTCTTCAAGGAAAACAAGAAATTCCAGTTGCCTTTTGAAGGCACCTTTGGGACAGTGAGCAAAAATGAACAGAAGCCACTATTGCTTAACCCATTGTAAGCTGCCCTGAGTCTCCGGAGAAGGGCGGCATATAAATCAAATTAAAAAAAAACAACAGTCAGAGTCAGTACTGGGTGGGACCGTCCCCTTATTCTTTCTTCCCACAATCTCCTTCCTCCTTCACACTGTCTTTCGTTCCCATATAAACAGGGAGAAAGGCAGAATGTTCTTTCCAGATATCAAATTATTACAAAGAGTTTTGGGAATCTGGAAGTTGTCTAATGCTCATGAATTGCCTGTGAATGGTGCCCCCTCAACTAGAGATTTTTATGGGGCTTTCTAAAAAAGGTTTTTGAAGTGAGAAAAATAGGAGAGTTGTTTGCTTTCCTTCATCTTATGCTAATCAGGTCTCAGGTGAACATTGCCATTATTTTGCCTCAGAGGAACCATAATATTCCCTATTTCCAAGTAAAGACAGTTTCACCAACAATTGAACAACCTCCAGCATATCAACCCCACTTCCTTGCCTCTTGTCCTACTGGAAAAAGTCCTATTCAGTACAGAAATCCAAATTAAAATATTTCAGAGAAATTGCTGCCTAGCCTAGCTGACTGTCATCATAGCTCCCATTCTTTGTTTAGAAGGACCTACAGCTACAGCCTAGACATTAATGACCAGAGGATGCCATAAAAGAAATCTAAGATCAAGGATATGGAATGCTTATATAATGGGTTACAAGATGAAGACTCTCTCTAGCCCATATGTTGGATGTTATACAAATGCTCTTGCATCCAGTCCTCATTCTCATCTATCCTTTTTCCATTGGCTCAATCCTCTACATCAAGAAAAGCATATGCTTTGCTTTCACACATATCACAAATAGTCAATGCACAATAACAATATTCATGACAGTTAATTAGTTCAGTTAAAATTTCAAAATTTAGCTGATTACCTAATAAAAGATCATTTTAATGCAAGGGGCTTTGGATTAAAGGTTCTAAAGCAGGGCCAATGATGGCATACCATAAGTGATGGAAATGTGAAAATACTGAAAACAGGCTGTCCGTTAATGACTCCTGGTGATTTTATACATTAATTGGGATATCATTTTCGATGTGTGGATCCTTGGGCACTTAAAAGGGTACAACTCAAACATAAGGAAGAAATAGTATCAGTTGGCTTGGGAGAATGCAACTATTTTCAGAACTACAGAGCAGTTACAGTGAATAAATCCTAAACTGGAGTGGAGAGAGATTGAACATGTGCAGAAATTAGTATATCAGATGCCGGGAGAAAAAAATAAATGGAATAAAGCCTTCTGGATTAAAGAACTCCAGAATCCACTCAAGAACTTTGTTGCAGCCACTGAAGAAGTTGATTAAGGGCAATAGCTTTCCAGCCAGCCTTTTATTGGAAAAGGAAATTAGAAGAATGGCCATGCCAATTTCTACTAAGAGCTCTCTTCAAAATAGCATTTTAATGACAATATTATTCAAACACCAAAGACAGCCACTAGGTTGTTTCTTTTAAAATAGTTGGCACTAGCTAAATGGCATGTCCATCTAACAACAATGAAATAAACTGAGGAAATATAACCTACTTGCCATTGTTGGCTTTATGACTAATTACATTTTCCCTCTGCCATCATATGAAAACTTTCACTTGAGAAGATAATTGTGGAGGCTAATACTGTGAATTTTAAAAGAACATGGAAGGAATTGCTAACATTATTGGTTATGGTTTGCAGGCAGAAAAACCAAGTCTATTTCTTCCACAAAATAACTTTTTAAAAAAATAATGGCAAAGCAATTCTGGAAGTTATTAAAGTAGTACATCTGCTTGATTACCCCCACTAAATATTAAATATTTTCCAGCAAATTCAGAAGGAGCCTGCCTTCCTACTTAGAGCCCAGCCCTCACTCTGTTTCATCAATATCTGAGCCAAGAACCTCAATTCATTCATATAGCAGCAATTAATCAGGCAGGCAGGCAGGAAGGAACCTAGTTCATGTTTAGGCTGAGGGCTACAGTACCTTTAAACATTGATGGAAGAGAATTTTGAACAGTTTATCATTCAGGATTGGAAGAAGTTGTTTTTAAAAAAGAAAACAACAATCTATATAGTAGAAAAAAGTACAGTACAGCATCCTTATCCCTCCCTTCCCATCCAGTTCTGGAAGCTGTTTAAAACACAATAGTACATTTGCAATAAAGTATTGATAATGGGAAGGGAAGTAGGAAAATGGAAGATAAACCATCTTAATTAACACCCTTTTAAAACAGACCTATGCAGAGAGAGAGCCACACCTAACTGTATCAGTCAAGCTGGGAATTGATTTCCTCAGTATTTTTAAACTAGGGTTCAATAGATGAAGCATTGTAGACCATCCTCTATGATACATAAATGAGAGGGAGGAAATGTATTCCCAAATCAGATTTTTTTAAATCATTCCAACCTTTCATCTCCTAGTTCTGCTTCCAAAGATTAAAAATGCAGAGTGGTTATTTGGTGTTGTATAATTAATTTTTTTTAAAAAGCTATGTTTTAACATCTCTACATGCTAACTTAATCCAATGTCAACCATTTTTTTGGTCAAAGCTTTATGGAGCCCACCTGAAGTGTTTGAATAACTTCATGCCTGGGGGGACATTTCCCCCCAGAACAAATAAATATAACTTCTAACATGGTCCAGATTTTGAGAATTTCATTTGAAATCTGCAAGTCTCACCATGCACAAGAATGGATACTTAGGAAATACAGATAGAAAAGGGAAGAAAGGCCAGTAAGAGATTAACCTGAGACCATCAAGATCAGACATTTTTGGTATTCAGCTTCAAGAGTATTCCAAGCTGCTCTTGCACTGCAGAAATGTTTGAATGCCATAAAGCAAATCAAGAAACCACGGTGGTTATACTGAATCAAAGGGGTGGGGGGGGGGGGAGAAATAGGACATCACCAGATTGTTTTCACTTTTTAATGAAATTGCTTTTAGCTATGATTCTGGAGAGCAATTCCAGATAGTTTCCGTCTGTAAGAGATATGAAGTCTTAAAGGAAGAGGGTCTCCCCAACCTCGACATCTCCCCTCCTCGCTTTTCTCTTCTTCTCCGAGGATCTCACCACAGCCTCTGCAAAGACTTCCCAGGTCTGCATAGCGCCAAAATCTCGGTGCTAAGGGAGGGGGAAGCCCTTGAGAAATCGGATTGGGGAAAGTGGAAAGGCTCGGGCAAAGGGAAGAGATCCCCGCGAAAAAGGGGGCGCCAAGAGCCCGTTACGATCAGGCTGTGTGCGCAGCCCTCCCAACGCCTGCTCCGGGGCACAAAAACCGATTCGGGTGATTTGGGTTTCCAACCCAACCCGGAGCAAGAAACCTGCCCAAAAGGCACCTGCAAGCCTCTCCCGTCCTCGGTTCAGCTACATTTTGCGGATTTGTCCCTCCAAGACATTTCGGGCACTTTCTTCTGCAGGACTTTGAGGCGATGCCTGGCTATGGAAAGCTTTCCCACCCAAAGGCAGCATCACTTCAGCCCAAAGCTCGCCGCGTCCCCACCCCGCTCGGGTGGGGAGCCAGCCTGGCCCAGCCTCTGCCCTCCAAAACGCCCAGAGGAGCCCATGAGTGCAGCCCCGCATTGGAGAATCTCCCTCCCCAGCTTTGGGTTTCGCTCTACGGATCCCCCACTCCCACCAAGCCGAGGCGCCCTGGCACCCTCGCTGGCATCCTCCTTACCATTGGACCTCCGCACGATATTCTCCAGGAAGGTGTTCTGTGGAGCCACCAGCCCTCTCCTTCCCCCAGCCATAGTCAAGCGCGCTAGCTAACCGGGGTCGGCGAAGCTAAGTGTAGCCTCTCCACTCTTCTTCTTGCTCAGCGCTCCTCATGGTCCCCACCGGGAAAGGCGGGCGGCTTTGCAGCATCAGCTCCTCTTGCTCGCCCAGCAGTCAGCAACCCTCCCTTGCGCTGCATTCTTGCCGCTCCGCGCCACCGGGCCTGGACCTGTCCAGCAGCGCCCTCTGCTGTTCCTCTGACAACCCCCCCCCCCCCTCACCACCACCACCGAAGATGCTTGTGCTGGACCGGAGCGGCGAAGGGCCACTCTGCTCAGTAGCCGGTGGGATTCTGTGGACCGAGGCGCCTTCGGAAAACCTGTGAGCTGCAGCGCCCTCCTTTGGATGTCGATATCCAAAGCGCCCGAGATTACGGGACGGGAGTGGAAACGTTGCTTCCTTACCAGCTGCACTTCCAGATTGATCTTAGGCTCCACGCGCATTAGTACCCAGTGTTTACTTCCCGCCTGAAGAATAGTTGAACTTACTTCCAGTATCCCTTTGATTTGGACAGGGTTGCTTCAAGACATAATTGCTCACATACGAATTAAGCAGGAAGGCCGCCCCTTTAAAATAGCCTTGAACATATGGTTTCCTCTCCAAATCCCTCCATCCTCGCTTCTGCAGATCTTGTAATGTTGTGAATGTGGGAGGAACATTAGGACTCAGTTCAATTCTGCAACCAATGGGGGTACACTTATCTGAGCAATGATCCATTCTCTGAACTACCACAGATCCCAAAGGGACAAAAGTTTCCATCACCATCATTCCACATGAAAGGGAAATAAAATAAATTGCTAGAACCCCATTGCTAATCCATGTGTTGGGTATTACTCTTCACTAGAATAAGCAAGGGAAGGAGAGTTGAGAAAGAGCTGTTTTCCTCGTTGCTCTTATGACTGCCCCGTTGCTTCTTTTAGGACAACTTAGCTCAAACTGGAATTTTCATTTAAAGAATTGCCAAGAGCTACCAGAATGTTATAAGGGATGTGGTGGCTCAGTGGCTAAGATGCTGTGCTTGTTGATCGAGAAGTCGGCAGTTCAAATCCCTAGTGCTGCATAATGGGGTGAGCTTCTGTTTCTTGTCCCGGCTTCTGCCAACCTAGCAGTTCAAAAGCATGTAAAAAATGCAAGTAGAAAAATAGGGACCACTTTTGGTGGGAAGGTAACAGCGTTCTGTGCACCTTTGGCTTTTAGTCATGCTGACCATATGCTGTCTTCAGACAGCGCTGGTTCTTTGGCTTTGAAACAGAGATGAGCACCGCCCCCTAGAGTTGGGAACAACTAGCACACCTTTACCTTTACCAGAATATTTCACCTGTGCCAGCCAGATCCATGTCATCTTTTCACATTAGGAACTGGAATATTACCCTCCTCTAATTCTGGATGATACAAAAGTCAATCACCTGCAAGGCCTGCAGAGTTGCAGATTTACAAAAGACAAAACCAATTTTGGTCTCCTTTCAGATAGTGAGAGAGAAACAGGAGAAAGAGAGAAAACTTCAATTCTGAAATCAGTGAGGTTGGGGAATGATAATTAAGAACTCACACAAGGAATCTGTGTGAACATATCTTTTTATCGGTCATCATCATTATTGTGATCTAATGTCCTAAAGGATACTTTTTCCATTAGCTGCACACCTAAATCCTAGATTTGGCTTCTCCCACAGGTCCAAGCCAATAATGAGTACATTAAAGCCTACACAGAAATGTCAAATGAACATGAAAGAAATCTCTCTCTAAAAACAAGTTGTTCCAAAACCGAAGGGGACTAAAGACCCAGACCCAGCATCCCACTACCACCAGCATATGCTTCTGAGCAGTCCACACGTTGAGGACAGATGCATCCATATTATCCTAATTTCTGTTCTTTGGCAGTTGATGATCCTGGAAGCAAACTGATTCTGGGTGCAAGTCATATGGAATAGTTATGACAGTGCAATGCTGCAGATTTGAAGAAGGAAATTGGCCAGGGACACCTGTAAGCAATTCTTTTAATTGAACACATCTTTTTCCAGAATTGTGTGGCAGCAAAAGTGCAGCTGCTTTAAGGGGTCATTTACAAATGTTCTGTACACACCCACTCACACCCCAAATCACCTTTTCCCCCTTCAAAACTAAAGTACTACCTAGTCTTAGTGGCTGCTGGACACTGATAGGTATATCCTCCATGAGTTTGTTTAATATTTTTAAGTTGTTCAGGATGGCAACCATAATAAGGTATTATTATAGCAAGTTCACTTTTTGACAAATGCTTGCCTCCTGAGATGACGTATAAGGGGGATTACTTTTAAGGGAGCATAAATCCCCAAAGCAGCCTGGGCAGTAATGTTAAGAATCTGTTGGTAAAGAAAGTAGAACAGCACATAATAGGGACAGGAAAAGGATGGATTAGCCTGAAAATGACCACAACTTCCTATTAGGTTTGAACTGAATATAAGGGCAATCCAACCAAATATTTTCTTGTATGTTCCACCTAAAAACTATAATTAGAAAAAAAGAAAATGTTACATTATTTGATAAAATAGCTCCAGGTCAAAATAAAAACTTGTTTTGTGCACGGTTTAAAACATGATGATATTGATAGTATTTTTTTAAAAAAAATAATATTGTTCCACTCAGAGGAAAAATGATCTTGGTAAATGCTCAGATAGATTTGCCTCCTAACTAAAAATTAGACTCTAATTCAAGACTCTTTTCTTTTGTACTCTCTTATTAATCAATGGGGAACAATTAAATAATTGCAAGTGTATCGCAAAAACGTGGTTTGCATGATGATGAAGCCTCTAGTGGTTAAGCAGAGTGTGTCCTCCAAGTATAAATCATAACCAAGATTATGATTAATGTCAACAGCCTTGTCCATAGTCAGAAGTCTTATTTTAACCATGGCTCCAGATGTGAACCGAAACCCTGAGGAACCACTCTTATAGCTTTTAAATATAAACGCGAAGGTCGATATCAGTTCCTAATAAAGGAATAGCATCTGGTTACTCGTGTCTGAGAAGCCCCAGTAACAACAAACAGGGAGCAAACCCCACATTCACTAGTTCTGATGAGGTTATCTAGCTGGGTAATGAAATCTCTGCAAAACACAACCATGCTCAAAGAGCACCAAGAGTTCCAAAATTCAACCCTGAGCTACATAAATTCTCTTCTATAAAAACCAATTGGAAGATAAGTATCAGCCAGCCGCTGCAGATATTCCTGGGATAAGGCCAAAGAAAAGGAAAAGGAAGATTAAAAAGCACAGCAGTAGCAGTTTTTCATATGGAATCGGGCTCACAATCAGCCTAAATCTTTGACACATAGCTAACACTAGAAATGCAGTAGCTCTTATCCAGAACTGAAGAAACTACAGCTATCCATTTTTAGTTGGGGTTAAATTGTTATTGTTCCTGATAGCCCGTATGATCAATACTCGACAAAATCATAGCACTTGAAGAGACATCATGATTTTGAAAATATTTAGATATAATGGTAAGCCATAATTAAGTTGGGTAATAGTTAGCCCTCTTCATCCAGCAGACATAAGAAATATTGTATATTTCCAACTATATAATTGTGGTTAATACTAGTGCAGATTAATTTATTCTAAATAAACATGCTACAGTAGACATAACTTTGTTTCAGTTGGCCACAGTTTGACTGGGGTTGGATGTAGATGTAAAAATCAAGCACAACTTTCTAAACGTTATGATATGTTGTAGGTGCCTCTTTAATATCATAGTATTGTCTAAGTAGCCCCATAAGTGAAGTTATGTATGCTGGATACTATTATTAAAAGCAACCTGAATGAAAATCTCCATAGATTCCTGAATCCTACTTCACATAATTGTATTCTCTAACCACTTATACTGTACCACTTTGTCTCCAAATTACATTGTCTGCTTTCAACATGTGATCATACCTCTTATCTCAGTAGATTCATACCTTAGGATCCCAGCAGCTTTCCTTTTCAGCTTCACAGTCAATTTTCCCATGCCCAAATGCATTCCAACCTCACAGCAAACACTGCTTGGAATTAACCATGTTTGTTTCTCTCTTTTTGTACTCTTTAGTTCATTTGCACCCATGGTTAAACATTTACATGGCCACTTGATGGCCTCTTCAAATTAGTGTGATACATTGGGGCCAGCTCTCTAAAAGTAGGTGAGGACAAGTCCTATTTGAGAAAAGGGGTTCAGGGATTTAAGGGCTAAAATGTTGTCTGAAACATCTACAACACAGAAGGAATTTATTTTTGTCCTAAAGCCTGAAAGCCCCCTTCCATATTTTTGCTTCTCAGGTTTAGGAGGTTTTGGGAATCATGGAAGTATTTTCATGGAAGTATGAAAAATCATACTTCTCACATCTTATTTATCATTTTTCTGGATAAATAGCCTCTGCAACAAGCTTAGGTTTGTTTTTGTTTTTTAATTTGATTTATATGCCGCCCTTCTCCGAAGACTCAGGGCGGCTTACAATGCGTTAAGCAATAGCCTTCATACTTTTGTATATTTTATACAAAGTCAGCTTATTGCCCCCACAATCTGGGTCCTCAATTTACCTACCTTAGAAAGCATAGAAGGCTGAGTCAACCTTGAGCCTGGTGAGACCCGAACTGGTGCAATTGCAGACAGCTGGATGTTAATAACAGGCTTTAGTCTGCTTATTAGCCTGTCGAGCTATCCAGGCTCTGGATTAAGATGAAGTTAATATAACTGCATCTTAAATATTTATATTATAGCAACATT
The DNA here is from genome assembly GCA_030761175.1 of Masticophis lateralis. NCBI lineage: Eukaryota > Metazoa > Chordata > Lepidosauria > Squamata > Colubridae > Masticophis > Masticophis lateralis. Next base: position 48,607,353 of record JAUDYJ010000001.1, read on the forward strand.
TGTTATTGTGAATATGATTTCATAGTTTATTTATTTATTTACTAATAAATAAATTTATAAATTTATTTATTTATTTATTTATTTATGCTTATTTGACATGTATGCTGCCCATCTCACCTAAAGGTGACCAGAATCCCTCCTTCTTCCAGTGATAAAAAAGCAATGCCTGTTGTAAAATAAAGGGACAGAGCTCTATTAAACCCTGCAGATGCTACAAGAGATACAAAACTATCATCTCTGACTAAAATTTTGCATTTTGAATTTAGAGGAGGTCCAGGTAAATAAAGCAGAGAATCCATGATGTGGATGACTGAGAATCTCTACAGACTTTTAGCTATACAATTTAGGATGAACACCCTTTGAATGGTGTGGGAGTAGGAATGGATTTCCAGAGAGAAAAAAATGCAGACTACAGGACCAGGAGCATTACTCAGGTGATCCTGAGGACACAGATCCAAGTGCTTCAACAATCTTCTAAAACTGGTGTCAAACTCGATTTCATTGAAGGCCACATCAGGATTGAGTATGAACTCGGGGGGGGGGGGCAGGATAGATGTGTCTGGGATAGATGTGGCCAACTCGACATCACTCATGTTGGGGGTACCTGTAGTGGCCAAGTGCTAAGGCAGGACTTTCCTCAGAACCTCCCTCACTTTAATTATAATTTCCTTCCTTCCTTTTCTTCTTTTTCCTTCCCTCTTCATTCTCCTGTCTTCTTCCTTTTCCTCTTTCCTTATTTTTCCTTCCTTAATCTCTTCTCATCTTTCCTTCTTTTTCTGTCTTTCCTCTTTCCCTTTCTCCTTTCCTGTCCCTTCTTGCATATTCAAATGCAAAAGGGGAAACACTTCTTTTGTTTTGTTTGTTTTGCTAGTCCTCTGCCAGCAAAAATGGAGAGGGTGGTGCGCATGGACCTCCCAACCTCTGTTTTCACTGGCAGAGCCACTGTGGCAGTGGTGAGTTCCTCCTGGTTTGACCTGGTTCCGCCGAGCTGGTAGTGGTGACGATATGTCATCGAACTGGTTCTGTCCCTCTGCCCCCACCCCCTGTGTTATTCTTACCTTTTATTTGGCCTCACCCCCAATCTATTGCTGCCTCCTGAGTCCCAGCTGATGGGTTGTGACAAAAAAAACTGTTTAAACTCTTGCCGTGGAGCTTCAAAGGGCCCTATAGCTGATCAATGGTAAAAGGCAGTTTGGTGGTAGACCGGTGCCTCCAAAAACCAATGAGTAGACCGATACCTGCAAAAATAAATGGATAGACCGGTGCCTGCAAAAATAAATGGGTAGAGCAGTGCCTGCAAAAATAAATGAGTAGACCAGTAACTGCAAAAATAAATGGGTAGACTGGTACAGCTCTGCAAGCAGTTAAAAGCCTTGTAGACCAGTACCTCTGCTAAATCCTAAAGAATTGTCACATGACCATCAAGCCACGCCCACAGAATTGGTAGCAAAAAATTTAGAACCCACCCCTGCACTGTGGGCTGATTCTTTGCTGTTTCCAGGGTGGCCTTGCAGGCCAGATCTAAGCACCCTGTGGGGCAGATCTGGCCTTGAGTTTGACACCTCTGCTCTAAAAGGATGCAAATGACCACCTGTCTGCAAGGAATATAAATCCTTCCATTCCCCACTATCCTGCCAGAGCTGAAGAAGCTTCTTGGATGAAATGTGAAACATCTTCAAAAGGAAAAAACAAAAATGTCCAGTTGCCTCCTGAAAAAGCACCTTTGGGACAACCATGATCTGGATGACTGAGAATTTCTACAGACCTAAAGCAGATAAGCTTTTGTTTCTAAAAAATATTATTTTTGTAGAAATTCTCATAGTAAAGAATTTGCACGAAAATTATATTTACTGTTTTCTCCTAAAGCCTCTGTACCTCTCCATAATAGAACTGGGTGTTTAAACTTCAGCCTTCATCCATTCTTCAGGCTGCATGCATGAAGTTACATTTCTTTAGCTTTTATAACATGCGGTGAAATGTGTGCAGCATCTTCTCTAAGATTTAGATAAATATCTACTGTATTTATAATAAACCAGAGCCATCTTGTGATCTATCCAGAGCATTGCATTTTATTTCGGACTTTTTATTTTTATTTATTTGTAAGAAGTTGGTCACAATCTAGGCACTTCTGTAATCTCCTGCAGTGTCAAATGTTTGCCTAATAAAATTTAAAATGAAAAAGAATACATTTTGCATTTTATTTTTTTGAAATAAAGTTGTATTTTGTTTATCTCTTGAGAGATTAGGGAGGAATGTCTGAATCCACTAGACCATGTGTTTATTCCACATAGTTAAGAGGTCACATTATCAAATGTTTGCCATTTTAATCAGAAGACACTTCTCTCTGTCACTCACTGAAGTTAGGTGGTGGATACTAGGTGAGTTACCTCCTTGAAGATATGTGATAGCAACAGGAATTATGAAGCTGCTACCCCCAGCAAATGAAAAGTCAGCAGACTTATAGGAGTTTTGAGATATCCACTCTTACATCTCATTGCTTAAGTCATGTTATACTTTTATCATGCAGTTCCAAAATTAGAAAACTCTACAATCATTTGTCTGTTCACTGTATCATGTCTTCATAGCACAAATTAAGATAAAATTAAGGAGAAACTGTAGTAATTTGAATGCAGTACTTTCTGTTGGCTTGATGTTTAGCAGGGAAAGAATTTAAACTTCAGAGTAAGTGTTTCCTTGTTAGAAGAACCTTGAGCATCTGGCTTCATGTTCTGTGATTCTTGCCCAGAAGCTAGTTATTTATGATCCTGGCTGGTGATCTGTCCCCCCCTTCAGAGACCCACAAAAACACAGCCAGTCGAGGGTTAAGAAGCACTTGGCACACTCCACAGTTCTTATCTCAAACTTGGCAGCGATATGCACACCGTCTGCCAAGGACTTTAATAGTATACAGAAAGAAAAGCACCACAAATATTCAGCAAAGTCTCTGATCAGCTTCAGCTTGTAAACTCCAATGCCTAACTGATATAGTATAATTTGTTCATCACAGAGATCATTACCACCCCTCTGTCTGTTATATAGTCTCTCTGGGTGTGGTCCAGTGACTCATTGATCCTGTGACTCCAATCCAGTGACTCAGGTCTATTCCCTCATGCGTCTCCGCAGCTGCAGTAATTGTTTCTCTCGCCTTCTTTGGTGTGCATCCAGGAATGATGTCTCTCCCTCACTCTCATCTGAGACACCTGTTTCCCCACTACTTGGCTCTCTTTCAGCTGGCACATGAGACGGTGCCGGGGGGGGGGGGGCTGGGAGATCTGGCTGGCTCCTCTTCCTCCTGCTCAGAGCTTCCTTCCTCCAATGGGATAGGCTCAGAGGACGGGGCCACAACAGCTGGCTAATTGACTGAGACTTTATCTCTTCCTTGTCTTGGCAAAGAAAATCATCAGTTTTGCCTTGGACTGCTTGACTTGGAATTCATCTTGTCCAGCGAAGTCCTCATCTGCAAATAATTCTTGTATTCCTGCTTTTGCCTTTTTCTCTGCTATCTCCTGCTGCTTTACTATTGAGAAGTGTAGCAACAAATCCTCCTTTTAATACTGTGTGTGGCTAAGAACTATGCCAAGCTCCTGAAGTGATGCTAAGAAAGCCAGGATATGTAAGTCGGACTATGGAAGGAGAGTTACTAGGAGCTAAAATACAGAGAGATGCATCTGTTGCAGGAGTATTTGTATTCTATATGCTCTATTTCTTCCAGCAAGAAGTAGTAAATTGCTTTTGCTGGAAGGAAAAGGTCACAAAAAATGTAACAAGGTGGTGAAACAAAAGATCAAAGGAAATAATAGAAAGCAGCAGGTAGTGCGTCTACTACAGCATTGTCAGGAGCCTGGACCAATGAACCCCAGCTTCTCAGGGAGCTTCCTCTTGATTGTCCAAAATCCATTTGAGACAACTGATGAGCAGCTGTCAGAGGAGACACTAGGAGTGACTTGGGTTCTTAAGGTTATCTTCCTCACTGAAATGTTGCTTTAACTAAGCCACTATTATTGGTAGAAAACAGTGATCATGAGTGAGATTGCAAATAACCTCTGAGGCATCATTCAGAAAAAGAAACAAAAGTATCTTTCTGTATCTGAGCAAGAAGTAGATGTCCTGAGATTCAGAGTTGTGCTTTCTTGGTGAACTTTCAAGCCCCAGTGAGGATGTAAATGATGAAAAAAATACTGTACCTGATGTTCAGTTAGAGCGCAGATGCAGCTAATACAGAATCCATATCTGGTCCTTAAATGTAACCTTAGAAACTTAGAATAACTTTATTGTCACTTTGAATGTACACTAATCAGCATACATTAAAATGAAATAAGTTACAAGTGTAGACAGAATAGAGTATGATAGAGACACAGGGAATAACTACTGCCAAGTTTAATTCCTTAACTCTGTGGACCCATCGAAATGGAGGACTTTGCTGTACTGCATGTTCATGTTCCCAGGACAATAAAAATAGAAATTTCCATCCAATAAATTAGTGTGAAATACCCAATAGTTAAAGAGTTAGACTGCTGATGACAAAATGATAGGTAGTGTATACTGTAACTGTGCAAAATGGTTTGTGCATGGCCCATTTCTTGCACAAATAGATAAGTTATGGTGATTTGTATCTTAATGACATGGGTGTTTTGTAAACATGTGAAACTGGGCTGTTTACTTCCAGATACAGACATGGTTGTTCTGTGCAGAAATAATGGAGATTGATGGTAGGTATAAAAGCAGGAAAAAGTCAAAGACACCAATGGTCTTTAACAGGTAGCAAAAAAAAGGTTGGTGGGGCACTGAGAAGATTGTAGGATGGTAAAATATAATGTGCTCACAGCATCCTTCAAAGTGTAGTGTTGATGGCTGGGTTGATGCTGTGTTCTAGGAGTACATTTAGAAATACCATCTCTTCTAAAATCTACACCTATCACAGATTTTGGAAAGCAATTCAAAATAAAATCATGGAATTTCTACCAAGAAAAATTAAACAGAAGTTTGTGACAAATCTGAAGTCAGCAAGATTCTACTCTGATCTTCTGGATCATAAATCTGACAGCAGTCATATGGAACAAATAACTTAAATGATGCATGTTGTAACCAGAGAAACTAGTGAAAATGCCCTTCCAGTGATGATTGTAAGAGAACATTTTGTAGAATTTTTTTTTTTGACATTGATGACACAATCACCGCTCCGAGTCTTCTTGGAGAGAAGGGCGGTATATAAGTTGAATTAAATAAATTAAATAAATAATTATGAATGTGCCTCTTGAGAAGCTGGAAGATATGGGAATTGTGATAACTGACATGACTGATCAGGACTATGATAATGGCCCTGATGTTATAAAGATCATTCTGGAAAATAAAGTATTGACAGAAGAATGGCCCAAAGAAATAGAATTGCCAAATCTTACTGGTGAGATGAGGAGTTCTAAAATATTCTGAAAATAGGAAAAAAAAATTACACTTATCTCAAGGCTACATTAATAGAATCTTGCAAACCTGAAAGTACAAACTTCCTGCCGCCACATTTAACTGTTTGATCCATTAGGACAAGGTCTTCCTAAATTACTTTCTCTCTCTAATCGTTAAGTCACTGGGGGTTCCTGCCTCTTTTGTCTGTTTCCTATTGCTTGCTTCTTGCTGATTGCTTCTTTCCCTCATTCCCCAAGGTCATCCACGCATTCTATTACAATCTCTGACCACTGAATAAATACTAATGAGTTTATAGGAAACAACTTTCTCTTGAATTTTTTAAAATAATTTATACTGCAGTCCTCTTGGTTTTTCCTAAGCTTTGCATTTTAAAAACTTTTTAAAAATTTTGCAATAACCTTAGGAAATATGAAAGATATAACAGAATTGCACTCATGGTTTTTTTAGAGGGAGCAATTTTTATGGTCAGCTCACTTCCTAGTAAATAGGAACTAAATGAACTGGACTAAATGAGCACAGTTGTTATGCAGGTGGGCCTAACATTTGTTTTCAAAAAGGATATTAAAAAAAATTAAAATGATTTTTTAAAAATTAAATGAAAATTAGTTTCCCTTTTGACATCAACAATTTTAATTAACTTAGTATTGAGCAATAAATGATTGAAGTATGATGCAACAGTGGGAAACATTTACATATATTTGGGGGATTTTTTTTGCAGATAAAACACTAATTTAAAGTTTGTAATTGCTCCTCAATTTTACTTCCCACACTGTATATTTATTCTACTGTATAAATATATATTATGTAGAACTCTTACTTGCTTCTTTCAGGACAGTAGCCTTCTCAATATACTTATAATTAATAATCTCTAATTAAAATGCACTTCATCATTTATTTCACCCATCCTACCTCTGTGAAGGATTCTTTCTAACATAATGATCACTTGGTTGATTTCTGAAGAGCTGCAGGGTTCAAATTGACAGAAAACTACATCTTCTCACGTCAAAATTCTGATATACTTTAATATAAGCGCATTCTTCAAAGATTTGTAATTACTTTTGTACTAGTCAGATATCAACTCAAAGACTAGATCTGGGATGACATTTTAAGGATTCAGACTAAGCAGAATAGTAAATAAAACAGCAAAAATAATAATGGGCTTGTAAACTATGTAGAACGATTGCAACCTATGCATTTTTAACTCTGAAAATAGCCAACAGCTGAAGGAGTATCACAAATAAAATCCCAACATTAGAAAAAAAAGAAGCAAGCATATTCTCAAATTAGTTTAATTTCTATTGATTAAATTACCAGAAATCTGAAGTTTTCTTTACAACAATAGTTATTTATTGGGCTTATATATGGTCCAATCATCACCACCTTTGATGCATATTTGCATGATCCCTTCTGTAAAATAAGGTTAGGAGTTATTCATAAAGTTTAAATAAGCAATTATCAACTCAAAATTTCACACTGGTAACAATAAACAAGTACAGTTAACAGACCAGAAAAATTACATTACAACAAAGTAAACTACAACACTAGAATAAAAACTAGTATTTTAGAATGAAAAAAGTGAAAAAAGAGGAAAGACAAAATTGCAAAAATCAAAGAAAGTCAATATAAATTATTGATTACTGCTTATGAAGAAATTATTTCAAGTTTTTTTTACAGCAGTGATAAGTATAATTATATGTTGGAAAGAAAACCTAGCACTTTGTTTTTATATATGACATCAGCAGCAAGGTTGCTATATGTCCAAAGATGGAAAGAGAAATATATACACTCAATGGTACAATGGGTTCTGAAATTAATGGAGCTAGTCCAATGGTAAAATTGACTATTTTGCTTAGAGACCATAACTTGACTATATTTCTTATTCTTGTGACCTGGAGACCATTATTAGATTGCTTACAAAACAAGGAGAAAAATCAGGTTTTGACTTCAGGATTTGAGGATTATATTTGAACTAGAGAAATAATGTAGCTTTTTAAACGTAAGGTTATTTACATTTGATTTATGTTAGATTAAAATTAAGGGAATATTTTATGAATATTGTTATTTTAGAACGTTGTTAGTATTTTGTTTTAAAGATTAGCATTATTTGTTTAAAGCTAGACAAGTTGTTGTAGTTATTATTTCTGGACTAAAAGAAACTCTGATGTCATCTTTGTGATAAATTTGGTGTATTTTTTGTCCCTTTAATTTGTTTTGCTGTTCCCTTTCCCTTTTCTGATACTTGATTGTGAAATTTCATAAAAGATATTTAAAAAATAATAAGGGGTTTCCAATCATTATTAAATCTAAATAATATCTTATCTCTGATTTGTCCATCTCAGCAAGTTCCATCATCTTTACTATTGATTCCTCCATTGTGGGTAAAGTGGATTTTTTTTTCACCTTTGTGCATTACATAGTCTCACTGCAGTTGTCATATATGAAAATAAATATTTTTTCCCAACTGCTTAAAAAAACAACTCCAAAATAAAAGTCTCAGGTTTCAGTTGTATATGAGTCTTTAGAATTTTCTGTATTACTATATGTAATTGATTCCAACATTTTCTGGCTTTTTTACAAGTCCACCAACCATGATAAAATGTCCCTTCTTGTTGGTTATAGTTCCAGCATAAGTTTCAAAAACATTTATACATTTTGTCCAGTTGTTCCAAGGTATATGTACCAACAATGCATTTTATAAAACTTATCTTTAACATAGCGTAACTATGTCATGTTACACATAACATAGTGTAAATTTCAATCCTTTCAACCATATATAAATTCTCCCATTGATCCATATGTATATTGTAATCAAAGTTTTTAGCCCTTTTTATAATTCATTTTCGCTTCTTCGTTTCATATTTTGATAAAGTTGATACTTTTTAGCAATAACATCTTCATTTGTATACAATTCCATTTCAAATTCAATCTTACATTGTTCAAAACTCAATTATTTTATCTAGTTTAAATCTTTCTAATAATTACCAATGACGTGAATATACTTCTACCACCAGCTCTCGTTTTTATTTTACGTTCTCCTTAACAAAATTCTAATGTATCGAAGCAAGTCAACCATTTATGTCTAGTAATCATTTCTATTCTATAAAATGCTTCCTGTGCTGAGATCCATCAAGGCACAGCCTAGGTTTGTATCTGTTTTGCATTCTCAGCGTGGCACATCTACAAAATGAATTTTAAAATCTACATTAACCTTAGTTTTAATGTATTTTAGATATCCATGCTACACAAATCATTCTCTTCTAACTCAAAAAGTCTTCTGTTTTTCAGCAACATCCATTCTTTCATTTAGACCAGGGCTGACAAACTTGCGGTCCGGGGGCCAGAGGCGTCACATGCTGGCCACGCCCATGTCCGGTTTAGCAAAGAGAAAAAGTCATGATACGTTACGTGACACTGCAAGTTTGACACCCCTGATTTAGACCAAGCAGCTGGAAGAGCCAAGCTTTAATGGCCTAAATCCCAAGAAAAAAATCCTGTGGCTTTCTGGGGAATTCAGAAAGTCAAAGCTTTCATCTAGAATACTTTGCTTTGTCTCCCCAGACTAGCCTCTTACCTTTGCCACTCCTTTGGAGATCTTCTAGACAGGTAATATACGTGGGCCCAATTCTGCTTTAGTTTCAAAGCCTAAACAAGATCAGCCAGGAGTTGTCAACTAGTCAGACAAAACACCAAGTGCCAGATACGGAAAAATGGTTTCAGTTATAAAATGACATATGGAATATTAGGGATAAAATCTGTTCCTAATACAGTAGCAAGAAGAGTTTGGCAGCGGAAGTACTTACCAAGAAAAGTGGTGTATTCCCCTTATGGGGCTGAGTTCAACCAGAAGTGGGCATCTGCCTAGAGTACTTTTGAGTTCCTACCCTGAACAGCAGTTGGATCCCATCCCATTTCATTCATTTCACACGTGCTTATCATTCAGCAATGTTGAAATTACAAGTCCTCAGCCCAAAGGGCACATGCTTAAACCTATCTTCAAAAACTCCAGAGTATTTTTTATGACGGATTACAACAATTTCCCTGTAAAACTCCCTCCCCCAAATGTTTCCGTCTCCCCCCACCCCAACTCTGAAAGGAAGGTTTCCCCCTCCTCCTCTTCCCCAATTCTTCGTGCCAATAATCGTATGAAGTTCACGCCTAATACTTTAAAACAATGAAGCATAAAAATACAGGGTGACATTTTCCCAGCCATGAAAGAATCGCCGGAATCAGAACGGCCAGAGAACATCAATCCTCGTATGCCAAAGCTCTGTTTAACCCGGGAGCAAATCTTCCGATACGAGCAAGACCAACGTGCGCACGAGCGGGTTCACGCGAGGGATCCCGCCGAGGTGAAGGAAAGCAGACTCGGCGCTCGGTTACCGAAGACGGCTCTCAGTTAACCGCGTAGGGACAGGGACCGCCAACTCCGCGCGGCAGAAGCGCCGCCGCTCCCGCCTTCGCCGAACGTTCCCAACGTGTGAGGCTAGATCCGGCTGGGCTGCCGCGGAGGGATCCCCGATCCGTGGGCGGAGGAATCGAGTAAAGGGGGGGCAGAGAAGGAAGGAGGCGCCGGCGCCGCGGCGGCCCAAGCCGCGGGGGGGGGGGCGGGGGAAAGGGGCACCAACATGGCGGCTCCATATTAACTTTCCCCCCCTTCGGCAGTGGCTGCCACCGCCGGCCGCCCTTCTCTTGGGTAGCCGTCATGCCGAGCATGATGGAGAAAGGAGCCGAGCTCCTGGTGGGCGCCAAGAACAGGGCAGCCCCCAACGGCACCAAGAACGGCGGTGGCGGCAGCAGCCCCGGTTCCAACGGGAACTTTTTCGAGCTGGAAAGCGGCGGCGGCGGCGGCGGCGGTGACAGCGGCGACGAGCACGGTGCGGGCTTTATCTTCCCCCACCCTTTTTTTTTTCCCCGAGCGGGTAGATTTGGGCCTAGTCACGTCGCCCCTGTGCACTGGCTGGCTGGTGGCGACTGCACTGAGCTTCTATAGGTCTCTCTGCTGGGGTGTGTGCGCGAGCGCGCGCTCGTGCAGAAGGAGTGTGAGAGGCGCGCGCGCGATAGGGTCTACACGGTGTGCGGATAACGCGAGTGTTGGGGGGGGTGCGCGCGTCTAGGCGCGCGCGTCTTCGCTTTCCCTCGGGCGCGCGCGCGCTGTGCGTGTGCCTGCTTGTCCGTCTGTCCATCATCCTCCTATCCCGTGGAGAGTGGGTGTGCATTTTCACAATGGGCACACGTGTAATGCAACCGCAGCTCAGGCGCGGTACTGCATGGCATTTTACGTGTGTGTACAACTGTACACGTTTAGTGGCACATAACCTTGCAAACGAGTACGTTGTGGGTGTCTGGACTATGAAAGGATTGCCATGAAGAGTGGTACACGCAGGTCTAGCTACGTGCAGCCCTTTCTGTCTTGTTTTTCTCTGCTAGGAATGCACTCGAGACATACACCCACGCAACATTGTGCTGCATCAGCACAATAAAGTAAAGGGGCCGTTTCTGTATCTTTCTAAATTTAATTTAGCACAATTGTTGCCTTTCTGGAAATTAATCCCTACCTGGAATGTTAAAGGGAAGTAGGCATTTCTTTTTCCGGTGTATATGTGGTGGGGGGAGTAATCTCTTTTTTCCTTCTTTCTCTCTCTCTCTCTCTCTCTCCCCCCTACTTGTTCAAGGCTTTGAGGCTATCAAAGCAACAAGGCTTGTGCTTATTGGTAATTGTCTATTGCATTGTCTGTGATGCTTCTAGATCACAATCTCCACATTTTAATTTGTAATGACTATACTTCAATCATTGAAGAGAAAGGCGTCCTTTCCCTTCCGCCCCTCTAAGAGATGCATTTATTTTTTCTTCCATTGCAGATGTAGGAATGAGGGTCGGAGCAGACTATCAAGCTCGCATTCCTGACTTTGATCCTGGTAAATATATATATATATATCTATATATATATCTTTAAAATATATTTGTAACTTGATATGTCTGATGTTTTCAAAAATTGGAGTTTATTGCATGTGTTCATTATAATGAGAATAAATTCTGTTGAATATTATGTGAGAGTGAAAGGAGGAGAGTTGCTTTTGTGAAGGTTAAAGGTGTAGGATTTTCTTCGGCACCCCTCCCCCAAGGCTTTGTGCTGCTTCTTCCTGGTCACTGAAGGTTTGCAGAGCCAGCTTTTGATGTTTGGAAGTTGAAATAAGCAGGCCTTATGTATGGAGAAGGTGGATCTTGTCTTCTAAGTAAGAAAGGAAGGATTTTAAATTTTCAAAAACTTAACCTGTTTTGCATCTAGTTTGAAAAGAGTAGTTTGAAAAGAGTATTTTATTCCAAGAATATTGAAAAACCATGCTTCCTTGATTTTCCAATATTTAAAAGTGGGGAGTAATGAAGTTTTCAATATAATAAGTAATACTTCTGTTCACCATGTGATGGAATAGACAAACTTGCACTTCTTGATACTGATTTATCTCAGTCTTAATTTGCATGTACTGTATTAGCAGGACATCACTATTATCCAAGCATAGTCTTATTTCTAGCCATATGTACAAGGAAGCACTACTAACTCTTCCGTAAACCTGGACAATTTATGTCAATTGATTACTGCTGCCAATAATGGCGCCCTTCTCTTGAAACTATTACTTCATTCTAAGGTGATTCTGAATCTTTTGTTTTAAAGAAGAAGCAAACTGATTATCTTTTTAAGAAATATTTTATTATTTCTATTAAATTCTTATCAATTATAAATGTTTAATTTTATAGCTAGAAAACTGGTTTCAACAATAAAAAAATTGGGTTTAGTTTTGTTGTACCTGTCATATATACTGTTGGCTTTTGTTTCGATTCATCATATTTTAAAATATTGTCAGTGGTTGATAGAATTTGCTGCTGGATTCTTGATTTTAAAAGTGCTTTGTACTTTTGCATATTTAATATAAATTAAATAATACCCTAAACAATGCTAGTAAAAGAAGAATTTACAAGTTGAAGTATTGTCCATTCTTAGTTTGCTGTGTTTCTTGTTTGTTCCCAGAAGTTTCTATTTAGACATTTAACAAAAGTCACGCCTCTTTTACAACCTATTTGCCACTTCACAGCTATTATTGTTCCTCTATGATGATAGAGTCCCCAGTATTTAGTATAGTTGTAGATAATTTGGGAATGTCATATTTGTTTACAGTTCATCCATTTGGTCTCAATCAGTGATACAATTATAAGAGAAGCATAAACTATCAGATAGGTTGCTGAGGACTGAAATTTATGCTTCTCTTATAGTTGTATTATCTCATAATCACCTAACTTTGATTATGTGTTCCATAAACCTTCTTGAGTCAAATGATTTATAATTTCACAGAACTGGGTATTTATAGGAAAATAGCAGTAGATGGCAACAACCTATCTAATAGCATTTTCTCTCTGACCAACTTAACTTCCAGGATTATCAAAATGTTTGTCATTTTAAAATACATGAGAAAATATTATATCCTGAATTTATCATCAATCTATTCATGTAAAATATGGTATAAAAAGTGGTTTACACTACCCCATCCAAATTTCCTCTCAATCTTTCAAATACTCACAACTATGATTAACATTTTGAACTACCTTCCCATACTACAATGCTTCTTATACTGTGCTATTAAAGATGTACAGAATATTTTAAGGATGGATTGCCATTAGTATTTGGTGCCTATAGTGTGCCAGATTATAAGAATTATCTTGATTTCTCATGTAACCTCTTTCTCTAAGTTTACTTTAATTTTTTGGCTTAATAGATTAAACCTATGGATTTGTTTTTTATATATTTTACCTAGTTGTTTTCTTTAATTGAATTCTCCCTATTTAAATTTTACCAATTTTACCTTTACCCTGTTTACTTTCTGATACTGAAAAGTATCAGTTGAATAGCAATAACAATAGCACGTAGACTCATATATCACTTCATAATGCCTTACAACCTTCTCTAAGTGATATACAGAGCCCACGTTGCCCTCAACAATCTGGGTCCTCATGTTACCCACCTTGTTCAGCATTGAACTGCTAGCAGTGAGCAGAATCAGCCTGCAACACTGCATTCTAACCATTGCATCACCACAGCTCTTATCATATTTTATACGGTAATATATGATATATATCTTTTCTGTAAATTATGGAATTTGAAGTATCAAAGTCCAAACATTTTCACATGAGAAATCACCGTTTGTGTTAGATGACATGTTACCTAAAGCTGTTTTCTTCATTTGCACTCATCCATGACATGAACATAATACTCTTGCAATCTTTTTTCTTTCTTCTTTTCATGGCATTGTGTTCATTTTGACCCATACTTGAGATAGTTAGCTACTCCTTGACAAAGTAATACTTCCTCCTTTAAGCAGACAACAAACTGTGGTAATTTTGCTGTGGAGTACAATCTGATATGTTTCATCAGCTGAGTTCTTTTGGTAGGACTATCAAAAGATACCTATCAGCATGGCATCTATTGGGCACTTTAGGGTGGTTTGGAGTATATGCCTTTTCTCTCGAGCTTTAGGTGTAATTTCAGAGCTATTCTACATTGGGCAGTAGAAAGTGACTCTATCAAATTGGGCTCTGTATAAGGTGAGAGTCAAACTCCCTTTGAATGGTGCTTATGCAAAATATATGTGCAGAATTAGAGCAAATTTCAATAAAAGACTAAACCTACCATTCTTACTTTCCCCTCAAGCCTAGCACAATCCCATGTTAAGGTGCTTATGCAAAATATATGTGCAGAATCAGAGCAAATTTCAATAAAAGACTAAACCTATCATTCTTTCCCCTCAAGGTCTAGCACCATCCCATGTTAAGGAGAGAATTTGGTAAACAATTTCGTGTCAACTGGAGATACAATAGAAGGGAAAAGAACTTCTTGTGGCCTCCATTTTAAAATGTCCAACATGTCATAAAGAGAACACTGTTTACAGATGTTGTGACTGTTCCAGGTTAGGTATTGCCTGGAACAGGGGTCAGCAAAATTTATGTCAGGACAGGCATATAGTACTTCAACTTTGTCAAAAGAAAGAATCCAAATCTAACCTGGGGACACAAACAAAATGGAAAAAGAAATCTATCAGCAATTAAGAACAAATAAAATTATCTGAGTGGTAAAATATATAGAATTAAACTGTCATTTGATTTAAAAAATTGGAAATTGAAGAATTTTCTTTGGTGCCTTATAAAAGCTTTCACTAATAAGGCTTGCAGGGCCAGGTGAAAGGAAAATCCAGAAAAGAACCCAGAAAATGTGTGGAGAATTAATTTTTCTCTTTTTTACTGCTGCTGTTGTTGCTGCTACTACTACTATAACATCGTTCTTTGTGTTTTTTCTGAAATAGTTGAAGAAATGAAAAGATCATTATAAAATGTTTCCTAAAAGGTTCTTTTCAAATTAAGATAATAAATGTGTTATGCTTGGGAAATACATCAAATTAACAAAATACAGTATTAACATTGCTTAACATATTTATTTATTAATAAAAGAATTAACAAATTAACAAACCATGAAAGGAGAGTGAAGCTTATTCCAGACAAAATAGATTTATATCACATGTTAAAAGCTTTTAAAAGGCTCAGAAGTCAAATTGCTGGTAGTATTTTAGATTCAGAAAAACTGAAATGATTAGCTATCACTTTTTATAGCAAATATTCCTTCTTTTTTTCTCAGCTTGTTTTGCCTTTGAAATGAATGCTTTTTGTATCAGTGGTATAACAGGAAACAAAGTCCACAATATATAACATTTTTCTTTTATTGTTTCCATTCCTTGTTTTCAGATGAGTTATTTGGTGTCTTTTTTCTGCAATTTGCAATAATGAAATATGCTAAATTCCTAGAACTGCTAGTTTAAGTTGCAACAAAAAATTTAAAAATGTAAAGTTAAATTAAATCAATAAATGTGTAATTATTGCATGATTCAATTATATATCAGGTTCCAAACAGAAGGAGATAAAAGGAGACAAACCTGGATGGCTGCTACCTTAGATTAATCACTTCTTGGCACTCACTGACAATCACAGATGAAATTCTTGTTAGGGCTACTGCCCTATGTTTCCCACCAAAATTTATCCATTAGTTATCACCACCCAACCAATCACGCGCGCTGCTCCCTCCCATGTGACCTGGAAGTTGGCTTATGTTTAATTCTTGAGTATTGAGTTAATCCCTTTGTTATTTCCGGCTGGCCATGATGATGTCATCCCCCAGCTATTCCCTCCCGGCAATCCTGTCAGTTCCTGGGAGGCTCGATGAAGCAGATGCTGGGCTGAAACAAGGTTTGTGCGTTCTTCCCCCCATGAATGGCAGCTCCATGCCGACAGCACACTGAAGCTGACATTATATTTTTCAGTTTTATTTACTAAGAATATTTTACCTATTTTGCAAAGAATGACTTTATAACTGAAGAATTCTTCCAAACTATTTTTTCCTCAAATTTGAGAAAAAATGTTGTTGCTTTGAAATTTCTAGAAATGTTGTATTTCTAGATTAATCCTATGCAATATTTTAGCTCCAACATTATCTTATATAATTTTTAGTATCGTATAAAACGTTCTTGAATTTTTAATACTGGTTTTAAAGTTTTTACAATAAAAATAAAGTATAATAACTCTGCAGGGTGATGGTTTGGTAATGTTTGGTAAATAATAGAAGGAAATTATCTTTTCCTTCTATTAAGACTGAATTTTATTTTTATTTGTTACCCTTGTTTTGTTATGGCTATCATTACGTAATGCATATAGATGCTCAGAACCCAGCTGTCTTCTCTTTTAGTAGTTATCTTAAGGATATTATTTGAATTCCTCAGCTAGAATACAGGTAGTCCTTGGGTTACAACAGCAGTTGGGATCAGAATTTGTGTCACTAAGTGACATGGTCAAAAGGGCAATGTCACGTGACCACACAGTTTTTGGCAATTACGGCAGTCCTGGTAGCCGCCATTAAACAAGGACTGCTCATGACTGCAACTTCCAAATTCCTGACAGCATTCCCATTGATTTAGCTTGTGGGGAGCCAGCTGGAAATGTAGAAATTGTAATCATGGGGACATTTCAACAGCTGAAACTACAAGGATCCATTATAGATACCATTCATTCAGTGCCATCATAACTTTGAACAGTTGTTGAACAAATGCTTGTGTTCCAAGAACTACCTGTATCTACCTTTGCGTCCTGGTTTTCTTCATTGATCATGGGATCATTTTATTTACTGACTTGCCAACTATGGTAATTTTTAGGTGCCTCTACACAGAAATGGTTCTGTGTGTCACTCAGATTTTATGTTGTATACCAACTATTTAGTCATTATTATATATATAAATAAATGTATATTATAATACATTTATTTATTGCAATTTATATGGCTGCCATCTCTAATTGAGCAGCTAATAAAAATTTAATATACAGCTTTAATAAATATTCTCTATGTTTTCTGTAGTTATGGTGGTTCTAGATTTTATCTCAGTTTGAAGATATTAGTGCTTGTGATACTTTATTTCCTTGTTTTGAAAACATTCTAAGGCTTTTTGCTGTAAGTTGGATTCAGAGTTAATCTTAGTAAAACAGATCCATTTAAATCAGCAAGTCATGACACATCCTTCTGTTTTCAGTTGACCTCTGAATGTGATTCCTTCCATATCCAGCAACACGTATATGAGGAAAGATTAGTGGGGAAAGATTAATCACTGTTCTCGCAATCCATGATGTCTGCATCTTGGGATGGAAGCAGATTTCATCTTTGATTACCAAATAGTTATGTTTATATAGCATCACAAAAGCTTGGACTTTTATTGCTGACTGAATTCCACCCATATTAGATTAGGTACATGCAACTAAGGTTGACAATCAATTGCCCATGTCTTGTTGACTACATATCCTATTTTAGGCATGCTAATTTTGTTTTTGCTGTTTTCTCATCTTTCTCTTTTCTGCCTTGGGAGACTTCTTCAGCTTCTCTTCTGATCACATTTCCGCATCATGTTTATGTAGATTTATTATTAAGCAGTGACTCCTTTCCTTGAGTGAGTATGGCAAGTTAGCTATCTTGGATTTTTGGCCTAGGTTAGCATGATGTAGGAACACAGGACTTTGATTTCATTTGCTTTCATTAAACTAGAGAGTCTTTTTTTTTTAACTTTCTGTGGCTTCATTATCAGGCTTCTAGTTTAATGATGCAACAGTCAAATGTTTATGTATCATGCCTAAGCTAGGCTAAGTGAACTATAGTCATCATTTTAATCATGCATACAGAAGAAAGGGGCAGACAAATTAAATGCATAATCATGAGCTTGGATAAACAATGTGCAAATCTACCCCTTTTTTCCCTATCAAGGTACTACTTGATCAGGAACTTAGTTGTAATTTCTTTTATTTTTTAAAAATTATTTAAACATTTTATATTGCCAACAGTCTTAAATACATAACTCTGGACAGCAAACAATCAATAAAAATATATATAAAACTGTATCATCGTCAATACTCCAAAGCAAAGAAAACCTGAGGCATTATAATTACACAAAAATAGACAAATGTGAATTGAGCTTGAGCTCCCCAACATCCTAGTCCTAATGCCCTAAGGCAATGATGGCTAACCTTTTTGCCATTGCATGCCAAAAGCAGGGGGGAGCGCAGGGGGGTTGCACACACGTGCCCACACCCATAATTCTATGTGCCCCGCCCCCATGCATGTGTGCGTGACCCCCCCTGCGCTTCCCCCGCTTTTGGCATGCCATGGCTCGGTGGGCCTGGTAGGCCCATTTTTCATCCTCCTGAGGCTCCAGAGCCTTTCTAGGAGCCTGGGGAGGGCGGAAATGGCCTCCCCACCCTGCCGGAGGCCCTCTGGAGGCCAGAAACAGCCTGTTTGCCAACTTCCAAGGGTCCCAGAAGGCCCGAAAATCAGCTGGCCAGCACGTGCATGTGCACCAGAACTGAGCTTGTGTGCCCACCAGTATGGCTCTGTGTGCCACCTGTGGCACGCGTGCCATAGGTTTGCCATCACAGCCCTAAGGGGGGGGGAACCCCAACTCTAATGTCCTAGGTCCTCACAGCCTTTCAGAAGATACCAAGGGTCAAGGTTTTTTAAATCTCAGAGATGTGTGATAACTGATAAGGCATGCCTGGTTAATCCCTCAAGATGACACTATTTAGTAGTGGGAACCTAAGAATGGCCAGCAGATCATTTTCTTTGCCATGTCTCTGCTTTTGTCAGTTACCTGGTGTGGGAACATTTATTTAGTGAATAATATGAGTGACATATAAAAATAAATAAATTCCTTCCCTCATCATATGGCCCTAAAGCTTTCTATTCTGTTAGACAATTTTCACCTCATAATAGGATAAATTTGGAGCTAGTGATAATCTTCAGCTCTAACACTTCACAGCATTTCTATTAATGATGTGAAAAACTAATAGCAGTCCTTCAGGAAGGATTGAATAGTCTTAGAGCTGGAAATTTTTGCTTTAAGCTAAGTTTTTTCCAGGATATTTTTGATAGCATTCAGTGATATGAATTAGTAATGATTCCATTTTCTGGGGTATTTTTTACTTTCCAATCTAGTCTAAAGTCCTGGGATTTTCTGGTGGCTTCCCATCCAAATAGTAACCAGAGGTGATGCTTCATAGATTTTCAAGATAATCTAGAAGATGCTATTAGCTATGACAATAGTTTGAGAAGCAATTCCTTATTAATGTAAAGAATGCAATATATTCTACAAGCTCATAGGAAAATAGATGTTCAATTTGGATTTCAGATTTAATTTTTTCCTGTTACGTCTCTTGTTAATTATTTTGCAAAGACAGATGATAATAGCTGTCTTCCATATGCATTAGCTATGTCTTCCCTGACATGGTGTTAAGAGCTTTACCTTAAGATAACTTTTTCCTAATAGGGATAAGAACTAAATGTATTATTCTAAATGCTCAGCACATAAAATTATTTTAGTTGTACCAAGTTTGATTACTTTTGAAAGCAAAGTTCTCATTGGAGTAAATTCCAGCCTATGCTACCTGAACAAGTTTTCCATTGTTTCTGTTTCATTACTTACAAGGTGAAAAACACAGGATAGTTTTGTCTAATTGCATATTAGCAATAAAACGTCGGATCAGGTTATGCTTTAGCTTTGTCTTCATAAATTTTAATGTTTTTATTATCTGAATTGAGTGTTCTTTGAAGTACTGAACATATTAACTTGTCTTTCAGGAGCTACAAAATACACAGATAAAGACAATGGAGGAATGCTTGTGTGGTCTCCTTATCATAATATTTCTGATGCCAAATGTAAGTTTGATAAACTGCATTAAATAGAATCCTGAAAATTAATATGTATAAGGATTACATCACATATTATAAATCACAACATATAAAACATTTCATTGTACAGATTAATGTGAAACTGATGTGCAAGTGATAAAGCATAGTTTTTGCTCTCTCTATATATATATGATTAGTCAACAATCAATTATTACCTCTCTGTGAATATTGTATTGATTTCTATTTGAAAATGCTACTTGGAATTTTATAATGTGCAGATGCATGTACTGCTTTCACTAAAAAAAATCAGATTGTTTAAAAATGTTAAAATACTTTTTAAAAGGTACATCTTGAGTGCTATTACAATTTTGTGTTTTGACCTCAGTGCAATTAATAAGTTAAATTTTCAGGATGTAATTTACTTGTCTAGCAAAAATTATCCAATCTGGTAAAATATTGAAAATATATCCCTGCATTTCATATGAATACACTTTCTAGATTGACAGACATATGATGTGACATAAAATCAGGCATAGTGACAAGCAATAAAATAATCTTCAGTATTATTTAATAATTCAATAATCTTCATGTTCCAGTGGACATGGAACATCCTGCAACAGCAAACCAAATATATATATGTACTCAGTATTCTGATGCTTCTGAATCTGGAGTTTTAGATGAAGCATCGATTGGCTGAAGTGTATGCTGCTGAATTATAATCAATTAATGATGACTTAGAACAAAATAAAGTTAAATCACTATCAAAATAAATAACTGAAGTAAATAACACATCCTAATAGATAATGATCAAATAAATCTGATTCCAGATGTCATTCAGTTCCCAGGACTTCTCTGAAAGGATATAGCCTATATTAGCTTCCAGAATAAATAAATGTATTAATACAACATGAATAGATGTTTACATACTGTTATCATCTAGATCAGTGACTGTTAACCTTTTTGATGCCAAGTGCCCAAATAGGCGCACATGCACATGAATGCACGTGCGCATGCCTGAACCCTCAAAATGCAATGCCAGCGCCCCCACACACGTGCCCTGCCGTATGCATGCACGCGCATCCCCTGTGCATGCACTCCGCCCCCACCCCTGCACATACGCCTGCCCTTGGCACCCTGTTTTGGCTTCCAGGTTGTTGCAGGAGTCTTTCCAGGCCCAAAATGGGGCACATGGGCACAGCATGAGGCCCACCACACCCCATTTTGGGCCTGAAAAGCCTCCTGCACCACTCAGCGCATGTACTCTGCCCCACCCTCGCGCATGCGCCCCACACATAAGCTGCAGAAACCCAAAGACCAGCTGGCTGGTGGGAGGCATGCACGCATGCAAGGTGGACCTGGACTAGGGTAATGGCTGGCGTGCCCGCAGAGAGAGCTCTGTGTGCCACCTGTGGCACGCATGCCATAGGTTCGCTATCACGGATCTAGATACTTAGAATTTTTATGCAATTTATCTCTGCCATGGTAACGTAAGAATATTATTTTGGTCAGAGGCTCATATATCTAATATGGTGTCTTTGCATGCTAATATATATAGCCAGTTCCATATATTGCATGATTGGCTTATGGATTCATGAATCCCTGTTTAATACTCCCTTGCTTCAAAAGTACTTATAGATTCATGAATCCATGTTGCTATATTTTTCAGTTACCAAAAGAGGAAGGATTCCTAATTATATAACTGTAGGATTTAATTCTTTTAAGAGTTAGATTTTAAGAGCAAAATGTTTTTTAAAAATGGGGGAAATAACAATTGAAACCATTTCAGTTTTGTCCTAGATTGTTGAATATGCCATAGTACCTAATAAGTTTAAATATCTGCATCTCCATTCAGAAAATCAGTTCTTCCAGTGTTAGAGAAATGGCATCAAGTTAACAAATATATCATATTTTAATGTTGCATATTTCAGGGCTTAAATAAAGTCTGCCCTTCTAAATGAAATATCCTTGCTCCCTGGTTTTTATCAGACTTCCTGAACGTGTCACATTTATCTCTCCACATTAGTTTTATACTTTTAGCTCTCTTCATCTGATTCTTCTCTTTCCTTGCTACCTTATTTAACCATACAGAGATCTAAGCTGTTCTCCAATAAAGATCAACAGTGCAAAAAAGGAAACACTGCATTGAATTTCCTTGTATTGCACTCATATTTGAGTGTAATATTATTTCATTTGAAGCAGAAAAGAAGCTAGAAAGAAGAAAACTCAAAAGTACCCATACAGCTGATGAAAAGGTGTTTGAAAACTGTGGGGTAGTAATGAATTGGATTTTAGATTTTCCATAAAATTACTTCAAGATGGGCCTTTTTGTGCTTATTGTTGGATTTTTACTGCACTTGAATCAGTGTAGGGTTGCAGTTTTGATCAACAGTTTTTTTCTATTCCTATAGAATCTTTTCAGTGTATGCATTTTTAGAGATGCATATAATTGAAGCAGGATATAAAGATAAACAAAATGATAATTAACATGAGCACAAATATATATTTCAGTATTTAAATAAACCAGAATGGAATAATATGGGTGAATGTAATCAGGATCCATGATCCTAATTTTTTTTCTGTAAGTATATTAGAAAATAA